>OV277867.1:43297531-44618783 GCA_922989275.2 Gari tellinella
AAACGTGCCAGCTTCGTGATTGATTGATTGAATTTGGTTTCATGGCATCGCAAGACATCAAATGGCAATATGGAGCAGAGAAACGATTACGTATCATGTACATATTAAAATATGTCGATCAACGAATGTGTACCTCAGAAAGTAACCCAACGCATGTATATAGATAAAGGCGTTTGAAAAAACAAAACTAGACATATATATGTACAATAAATAGCGTCCTGTGTTACAAAAGCATTATAATTTCATTCATTTGAATGTGATAACTCCAGTAGATGCCTTTGAAGATCTTAGAAATATCTTTGATGGAAGACAATGGTAAACTGCTGCACTTAGATACGTCAACACATACCATTATGTGATTGAATAGGTTAAATGCTTTGGAATGCAACTAAATATAAACTTTCTAAACAAACATACATGTTTCCAAGAGGAAACATTCACTGTTACACTATCAACAGTTAAAGTGACGTTGTTCAAGAATATTTTGTCTGAGCCATGTTCACCGTCTACAACGCCAGTCCAGATTCTGTCATCCTCCTAGATTCCTCTATCCGTCCATATAGCTTGGTCTGTACATGTATCGACTCTGGCCACATATGCTTCTTTTTCTCGTCCAGTTGTGGGCACCTCTGCAGTATATGCCAAGTCGTTTGCTGTTCAAGGCCACAGGTACACAAGGGGATGGGGCTATCTTCATCTTGGTAAAGATATGTGACACAAGCCTGTTGTGTCCAGTGTGGATCCTTATTATAGCCACTTATTCCCTTCTGTCTCTGAGCCACGTTGAAACGTAATTGGAAGTTGCCAACCCAATATTACTTTCAAACAGTTCTGGATGCAGGTCCAATGAGTATATCCTAACCAAATAAAGGTCTACCTATACACTTACCCTTACGGAGAAAGGGCTTATGAATCACTGGGACAAGAGCAAATGATTTGACTGTCCCGTAGATCTGGACACTTGCCAACCGCTGAGGTGTTCGACGAAACTTTTCGTATTGATTGCTTGGCTCTAATGCCAAACCAAACAACAAGACATTCTCTTAAATGAAGAAACCAATGAAGATCAAGACAATCAAGAAGATTGAATTCGTTAACATAGATAATTATTCAGTGAGTTGACTGTAGCCGGAAAAAATCGTGAAATCGACGTTAGAAACTTCTAGTTTCATATGAGCTGACCCCGTTCCTTTGGCACCATTCAATCTAGATGGTAACATGAAGAACACTACAAAATCCGCAATATTGTATAGGTTTGAAGGAAAGGTGGAAATAAAGCAGCTTGACAAAAAAGAACACCCAGGGCTTTAGTCATTGAATTGATGTTGTTTAGGACGATATGCACCAAAAGGTCTGATTGTAACACATTTGGTGATGTTTCTAAGAAAGTTGCATCAGTAGTTTTAGGCCTGGCATTCAAATACACAGCTCTGGTTGGGGATAACTACCAGTATAAATAAAAATCTATCAAGTCCGGAGAAAGGACGAGACACGGGCATGTAGAGATGCAGGAAATAAGAAACCAGACAACTAAACGCCCATGTCAAGGCAAATAACAAAGTTACCTTTAAATCCTGTCAACAAGGTCAACAATATCAATGCGGAATTCGTTGTAAGAGAATTGACTGATCAGTTTGAAAATTAATTACCAGATGATATGACTGTATTTAACGGTGGCGGTTTCAAAGACACAGATAAAGCAGTAAAAGTACTGAGAAATACTTGTGAAAGTGTAGAAGAACTACGGTCTGACCATAAGGAGGCAAACTCTAGAATGATTCCAAATATTCGTCGTGAGAGAGCTCCATGTTACAAATATTGTTCTGTGGATTCCGAAGTGGCAGAATTTTGTCACAGAATAGCATTGGATCAAATATTCAGACGCCAAATAAAACGTTTTATTCATATGCACGACAAAAGCATCAGACCTTGGAGAAATAGTTTCAAATGTTTGCCGGTCATACATGCGTTGAGGGTTGTGACTCTAATAGTGCATTTTATGGAATGGGGAAGAAACGTTGGAGCACCATTGTCACGAATAGTGTCATTGCTTGAAGGACACGGAGAAGTTGGAGAGGACAGAGTAGGCATGTCAATACGTGCGACATAATCTGTGCCACAGGCAGTGTCTGTTTATACAGCGACATGCTAGAAAAAAACATCGACAGTGTCAGGTATGACCTGTTCTCAAAGAAAGTTTTTGTTTTTCAAGTGCGAAACCCCCGCCGACATCTGATGCACTGAATGAACATTTATGAAGAGAAATAACTACAAACGTACCAGTCTTTTATCTGGAATTCAGCCACCAAGCAATACCTCAAACTACCATCCCCAGTTAACGCTAGTAAGGGCATCGTTGGAAATAATCACCTTGTTCTGATTAAAATGACAAAATACATTCTACAATAATTGGTTTCAAAAGATGCGCATGCAAAAGGTATTGCTCATCGAGGCGATGCAAATGCCAAAAAGAAAATCTGCAGCCCACTGACGCATGTGCTTGCGATGACGATATATGTGACAACCGGGTTGGTTATGCTCATATAGATAGTGAAGGAGACGATCAGTAGGCTATGAAATATGCGACAAAACATTCAAGCCATTATGATGGAATTCGAAGCATAGAAATTACCCAATGACCGACCGGCAGAGTGGCACATTTCCATCAAACCGGACACTTACACATTGTAATTCACACCATACACACTAGTTGCGATAGCACTGAACTACTGTAAAATTAAAAAATAAACACCAACAATTATTCATTAACGTACGTCAGTTTGAGTCAGTCAGACGAAAATGAAATGTCGTTCGATTCAGATGAACACCATAGTAAAAAGAAAGGTACACTAGCCTACATGTTACATGTGAGCGACATGGCTATAAGATACATGTTTGAATGATATTAACAATAATTATGTAGCTATTATGTAGCTAACAGTGATAACTTTTAGCAGATGCCAAACTTTAAAAAGATAACTAATACTCAACTACTCTGATACATATGCTGCTGATTTGCCTTCTAACCAACTCTCTCAAAGCACAATGTTCATCTGCGTGACCATATTTTGAAAATAATACGAAAACGGCAAAAAAAAGCCTAACGTTATGCAGTTGAATTTAATCATGCAAACTCGAAATAGTTAATGTGAGTAATGATTCAACTGGCGTTACGATACACTAAAATTATATATGACGGTTCTGTGTAGATCTATTAAAATATTTATATGATATTTGGCAATTTATATATTCAACTTAAACAAAGGGGAGCCTGCTCAAGCAAACGAGACATCGCAGACGATGCGAATACCCTCGCTCAGTTTATTTATACTTACGATGGCATTTTAAAAGGGGTGATTTCTGTGAATATGTGTGTGAAGTTTCGTGGTAAAGGTAATATACTCAAGAAAAAATGAGTTACATACATATGCACATACACACATTTTGGAATTGAGTTCAAATGTCAAGGTCAAAGTCACAGTTACCTTAAAGTAGTACTCAACACCCCGCCATCTCATTATGTATTAATAAACGAAATTTGCTATTCCTTGCTGATACGGTACACAATATATAATCCAGACAAGCTTTTTAAAAAGAATTGAGGTCAACGGTCAAGGTTAAGGTCACAGTAAACTAAAAGTAGTGCATGACACTCCACAATCCCAAAGCGTACTCACACAACAAATTTGCTATTCCTAGCTGATGTGGTAATGGAAATATACTCAGGACAAAAAAGGTTACATATATACAAGAATACACAAATTTTACAATTGAGGTCAAAGGTCAAGGTCAATGTCACAGTGACCTTAAAGTAGTACGAGACACTCCGACTACTCATGATGTTCTTACACACAAGATTAACTATTCCTAGCTAATACGGTACAGAAGATATGTCCCTGACAAGCTTTTTTTAAAAAATTGAGGTCAAAGGTCAAGGTCAAGGTCACAGTGACCTAAATTTAGTACGTGACACTCCGCCATCCAAAGATGTACTCACACAACAAATTTGGTGTCCCTAGCTAAAGTGGTAATTGAAATATACAAGTAGTGTTAAAATGCAATATAATTGTGGCGAAAATTGAATAATTGAAGGTCAGAGTTATCGCCCTTGTAAAAATGTCCCTGACCACTTTCAGCCTTGGCATCCGGCCTTTCCAAACTCGGGAAGGTCTATACTATTCAAATATACCATTAGAAATTTTCTGCATCTCCGCTTGCAAATCATTGTTAATTAAGGGTCTTTTGAGAGTTGGCGCCCTCACTAAAAGAAGATTATATAAGAGAAACAGCCAGCACCCTAGGGACTAGACTTAAAGAACATGTTACAAGCAGCAACTCAGCTATTTTCGAACACTGCACAAACACTGGACATTTCATCAATTCAGAAAACGCCAAAGTCCTGACATCAGAAAGTGGAATTATTAGAAGGATACTGAAAGAGGCGATTGAGATTAAACAGCGGGGTCCATCACTGAACCGGAATGAGGGTCTGGATATGTCCCCTCCCGTGTACAACCCGCCAAACTAGCTCACAGTGCTGACGAAGGAGGTGCGATACCTCCGAAAATTTAAGGTAAAAATAAATTTTGCTCAAAGTCATGAAAAACTCTTCAAAATGCTAGCTTGGTTAGCCTCCCCGCGATTAATATCTATATGTGGGCATTGTCTCAGAAACAATGAGCAACTTACGAAATAAGGCGTTAGAATTATTAGTTTCAAAGGCTTAAATTATTTCATGATGGGATATATCGAATGATGGCACTGTCAGAGACAGGAATTATTTATTCTGCTCTAGAAAAAACCCAGTTACTGCTCGACAACTTTCTCCTATTGAAGAATAAAACCAGTCCTAGCTGATGCAATGTCCAATTATTCTCCATACCTAGTGCTTTTTTTTAGTCAATACCATCTGAGTGATTTGATAGTTTTACCAATTAAGATAAGTAGTGAAGGTGAGACAGCGAAGTACTCGGCCCATTATTTTAATAAAAAGTGTCTGCAAAAGTTTTCATAAAAGTGTCGACATCATGCACGAACTGAACGTATTCACCCCTAAACTTTAAATCTAAAACGTCTAGTCCATGTATAACTATATAGGGTTGTTTTAAGTATATACACTCAGTACAAAAAGAAACGAGACTCTCAAATATAAGCAATTTATTTCATTTTTCTGTAGTACATTGTTATAAAATACATTGTAAGTATACAGTACTATATTTTGTGAGTAACTTCGAAAAATATCATAACAATACAATGAATACGAACAACGTTTTATTAATCTAACGAGCGTCACCCTTGTTCTTAAAATTCACAGTTTAGGATCTGGTACAAATGCCCGTTAAGTTGTTTGAAGCTCGGAACCTCTGGTGCCTCGAGTTCACGAGCCGTTCAAAAAAATGCTGAGGAACTTGTATGGCAGACATGCACATCTCCTGAACCATTTGCGGTGCCGGAACCTGAGAATAAACCCACATTTTCAAATAATACCAGAGCTGCACAACCATTAGTTCTTGGCTGCGAGCGACATTAACCAGATAATACCCCGATTTGTGAATTTTTAAAACAAGGGTGAAGCTCGCTAAATTACCAAAACGTCGTTCGCATTCATTGTATTGTTATGATTTTTGCGGGAGTTACTCACAATGAATTATACTTTATATTTACAGTTTATTTAACAAAATAAACTGTAAATATAAAGTATAATTCATTGTGAGTATATTACAAAAAAATTAAATAAAATGGATATAATGTAGGTCTCGTTTCTTTTTGCACCGAGTGTTTATATCAATTTGACAAACAGCGCATATCCTAATCTGAGGCTCCTCGTGGAGCAAACTAATCTTGGTTTAAACCTTTGCATTAGCCAAGTATGCTTTTCACAAGTACGTTTATAGTAAATGACGACTTTACTCGTTGCTAGGACTGAGTTTCTTAACATAGAATCAAATGTGAAGGAAGGATGTTCTTGTCATCCGGGTCTTAACATGGTCTAAAACTACAATGTGAAAACTATTCTTACTGTAAAAGACTACGTTAATTATATATTCCATGAAACGCGTTTACGCTAGAACTATATTTTACATTGCAAAACATTCGGAGCCAGATCAGACCCTGGCGTCTGGCCAGGCTCCAAACTGTTTGTCACTCAGATTAAAATGAAAGGTTAAATTTGCCCTCGAAATGTTCTACATTTCATTGCAATTCGTTTGCGTCTTAACGGCTAAGAGTAACGTCTTCACCACTGTAACGTCTTCCCCGCTGTATCTCCCTGTACTAGACCCAGAGACCTTCCTACCTTGGCGTGGTTCTGTGGCTTAATTGTCATAGGGAATGTGGTTTGTTTATTAGACCGAGATGATCACCTCTGCCAAAATCTAAAATGAAGGCATGTTGGAGATTTTGATCTCATGCTGTGCTTCGTAACGCATGAGACTAGCCGAAATCATTTTCCTGAAATCATCGTTATCCAATCTATCATCCCTAATTAATCATCGGCGCTATATGACCTATTTTGTGTCGCAGTGCCGTAAAATCAAACTCATTCATACTGTACGAGCGTACTAGAAATATGAAACACACCAATGACACTGGAACTTAATTACGTATATTAGTGTATATGATGGATTAACATGAAACAGTGTGTCAAGAACACGTAACACTTCAAGGCTTCTGCTTCCAATAAATTCTCTGCAATAGTGCAGGTAATTGGCCAATTAGCGCATATCAGGCATTAACCACACCATTAAGTGTAGCAAAATAACTGGAATTTCAAACCAAATATTGGATATAAAGTATGCGAAGAAATTTATATAACTCTACAGTGGAGAATCTGTTATTCTTTCCCAATAAACGCGTTTACGATAAAACTATAATTTCAGTGCAAACAGTTTGGAGCCAGATCAGACACCGGGTAAACCGGCGTCTGATCAGGCTCCAAACTGTTTGCCACCAAGATATACAAGAATTATCAGAATTGTCCAAAAGTTGTTCTTTTCTACGTTTTAGTGCTTTGCGTTTGCGCACGTTTGCGTTTAAACGGGAAAGAATAACAGATTCTCCACTCTAGTTATTTGATATCAAAAATAGTATTTCCCACAACCAGTCATTGAAAATGAATATATAGTATTGTTAGTACACTAATTTCCCTCTAAAAAGGGATGGTTACGAAAGAGATTTATTTTTTAATCAAAAGGAAGAACACCCAAAATATTCAAGAGAGACATTCATATGTGATTTTATATAGTCCAGCCTTTATTCGGGATAGCGCTATTTGTATTAAATAATTATATAGCCGTGTATGTATACTTAACAAAATTTCTAATCGGTCCCTTTTTGAAGTTTTTTTTTAAAATACTATGTTCACATTTATGATATTTTACATACAACATGGTGTGTTCTTAATGCTCCTTACTTTTGGATTTATATACGTTGCCCTACTTCTGGAACGTCAGAACAACCGCATGGCTTGTTTGGCCTAATTTGTACGTGTAAAGTATGGAAGAAAGTATCTGCCCGCAAGATTACACGAGTGTAATCTCCGATGACTGCATAGCCTGAAAAACACCTGAAATGGCGAGAATAACTCATGAAGAGAGCGGCAGAGCCGTCGGAATGTTGCACGCAGATGTATCCTTACGGCTAGTAGATTCAACCACCGAGAAATTCCGGAAGTGGAAACAAAACAAGACTAATGTCTGTGTATTCCAGGTTAGGAAATGTTTCAGTCCATTTGAATGTGGCCAGAAATTTTAACCGGATACTGTAGACTATTTAGGCTATAACGCGAAAATTTGACGTCACCGGAAGTAGAGCAGACTGCCCCAGGAAACCCAAACGACGGGTAACACCACTCCAAGAACCAAAACATTGTAGAGACGCACCTGAGAGACAGATTTCTGCCCGTTGCAAAGACGGCAAGACGGTTTAAGGGTCATCACGGCCGTAACGTCACACCCAAGACGGTCCTCGGCTTCGAACTTATAAATGAAACATTTTATCATATTTCATATTCCAGCGTATGATCATACCACAAACGTTTTGCAATAAAGGTAATTACGTTAGCACAAACGCGTTTATTGAAAAAAAACAACAACAACCTATGTCAGCAAATAAAAATTAAGGTGGTTCGACAGCGGGCGGCCCGCATCTCGAATTCCGGAAATGCTAGTGACTTTCACATGATCGTTTTGGCACGTACTTATAGTAGAACATTTACACAAAGACAAGTTTGATAAGCTTCAGTGTCTTCTTTGTTAGCGCAGTTGGTAAAGTGATTGACTATCAGGTTCGATTCCCACTCGTTACAAATTTTATTTTTAAAATAAATTGTCCGATTTTTATTGACTAGTCAATTCATTACGCAGTGACCAGATGCAAGTATTGTCAAGTGACAACTAAACTTTGAAAGGATTTATAGCCTATATGACAGATGGCAGCTTAACACAGGACAAAAGTAATGCTAAAAGATAGATCTGAAAGGAGCTTTTATGCATTACTTTTGTTATAAATACATTAAGCAGTCACTTGTCTTTAAAGATCTACAGGCTACCGTATTGAATGGTCCCTTATTACAGGTTTGGCTACTGGTATTATTTAGAGCTGACGGCATTTTTAAGTTGAACTCAAGGGGATAACTCGTTGTGTGTAACATTTTGTCAGAACTTCTGGAAATCATGTATAAAATGTAAATTCCACTGTAGATTTTCATTAAAATTGTGTTACTAGTAGAATTAAGTTATATCTATATAACAAGAGTAAAATTAGTGTATGTTAAACAGCTAGATTTTTTGCAATTTGAGATTTAGTGACTTTTTCAGAATTTTTTTAAAATATTGATATTTTCAGAAAATATATCATGAACTATTTTTGTTTGCACAGTATCTTATAGTCTCTGTACAGTTTACTTGAATATACAGAAATTGTTGAGTTATATCATTTTATAAAGAAAATATTCCTGTTCATTAAAAAAGGAGCTTTTCTCGATAAATGGTCCTGTCAGAAAAAAACGGCACTGTAATTTTTTTTATTTTAACGATTTCTCACTCTCCATATGGTATATTTCAATTTAATCAAGGTTTCAAAGAATTCTGACACGGAATAAGCTGACCTGCGAACCACCTTAAAGCTGAAAAACAAATCGTTAGAAAATTCAAAAACTGTCATTGTCTGTATTCAATTGCATTGTGTTTGTATTTAGATTCGTTTAAACGGACACTATTCGTCTTCCCTACTATAGCTACTTAAAACAAGATTAACAGTAAAATGACAGTTGTAGTTACCCGAAACTCGGGTTAAATGCACTCAATTATTTTAGGATAACCGTTAGAAAAGTTAACACACATTTATATAATTAAAGTTTGAATATGTGATAGTTTCAAACATGTTATCGAAATACAATTTACTATCTCTTAACTCTTACACCGCGAAGTTATCGCCTGCTTATAATTGTCGTCTGCAAAAAAACCCATTAAATCTAGATATATTTTGGACAGATGCAAACGGAATATATCAGTAAAATATAGCTTGGATATATTGATCCGACGCCGAGTTACTGATCTATATCCAAACAGTTTGCGAATGCAAGCTAAGTCATGTTTTGGTGAACTGCGTGTATGCAGACAATGATTGATGGAGTGTGGCGTTGATCACGTGCTATAGGATAATAACATTATAAACATTAGTCATCAATCATATTCGCTGCGGAATTATATGACAATTAAATGCTGTTGTTTCATCATTCTTTGATGTCTCAACACGTGTTTATTCAGCATATACGTTACATTGAATTGATAATAAAAAGAGCAAGACATGCATATCAATTTAAATTTTGTTGGTTACACATTGATCAAACTAGTTGACACAGCCATTTTACTTAAAGTTCAACATTATCTTAACAAAATTTGTAACTAGTCTAACAGGGCCTAATGAACCAGATCTCCGAAAGCCAAATTCTAAACCCTGAAGTCTGAAACTACGGAACATTGTTATGTTACATTCTGATTAAGGATTGAATTTACCTATTAAACTTTTATTAATCAAGCTGCATAGAACTATCCAAATACATTTGACAGCTGAATGCAAGACATCAGTAATACGGCGACATCCTACGCAAATCTTATTGCCCTGTATTTTCAGCCCTTTACTGCAATGACGTCATCAATTTTAAAAAGAAATTTCGTCTGCTATAATTTCTCAAATCCTAAGTTTAGGTAATTTGACTTAGGACATTTTGAAACGAGTATAAACAGTTTAGATCCTGTCTCTGGTGGAATCTGATCAGGATATGCACTGTTTGCAAGCACTGGTGCATTCGGGGTAAGGCAGTGAAAGGTTAATGCTATCTAACTTGATATCAATCCAACTTATAACTTTTCTCTCATCGGGAAGTCTGTATAAACGGAATTTTAAGCTCAGTCTGGATGCAGTATGTTTTTAGCCGTACTTGTTAAAAATAAACCCAATAAATATTAGCATCTTAAATTACGTTTTTTCAGTTTTTATGGTAGATGCCTGTTTTGTTTCGTTACATGACACCGACACATGATATTACGTTATAAACAGATAGACATTCTTCTTAATTTCAAATTAAACTACATACTTTAATTACATAGGCCTACGAGGGGTGATCAGGAAATACGCGGAAAAGTGCTTTAAATTCTTTACTGTATTATTGATGTTGCTCAAATTTTGTGTGAATATACATTAAACCAATTCACATTATGCAATACATTTTTACATCAGTAGCTTGCACATGCACAGCGTTATTGTTACTATGGTAACGTCAACTAGCCAACACCGGCCCAACATTATATAACGCCAACGTCAACGTAGCTGTTCATGATACGCGTTTTGCTAAAAAAAACGCTTAGTCGTTTTCAAAATACTCCCCATTAAATGAGATACACTTCCTGCAATGTTCTAGCCATGACTGGATAAAACACAGTCTAAATGAAGATGGTTGTATGTTGGATATATCTCTTCTTCTACGTTGTAACCTTAAAAGGAATATATGTGTGTTGTGTTTGCGTTGTTTAGTCGTTTAAGTTACTACATGTACATTGATAGAGCTGAATTTATTGAATCCAAACGACTATTTATAAATAATTCCTTCCCATTTGTAAACCCCCTTAACCACAATACCAGTCTCTCGCGACATTGCAAACCGTTTGGATTCAGATGATAGAGAGGTTTCGATTTCTTACTTGTACCACGGTGAATAAACGTACAGCGGATATGGAAACAAAAGTGATTAGAAATTGAAAGTGAAAGGAGCGCAGTGAGTACTTTTATTGCGTTTCCCCCTATTAACCTCTTACGAATAAAGCAAACAAGAATTGCATGATAGTCTATAGACATATGTGACCACACTGGCGTCAGGAACATAAATAATTTTACCTGGAAGACTGAAAAAAAGGTATTGATCACAGACGATAGTCGCTTCTGTGTCGATATTTATCATTATTTTCGCTGTTTATACACATTATACAAAAAAGTGAATCGACAGATCTGTTTATTTCTTATTTAAACGTAACTGTGCCAAAGATGCTTAAAACTCGACCAATGATAGCTAAGATATAGCATGTCAAACCGACCGGGCAATGTACTGGCCCGTAGTCTATATATTAAAAGAAGCAGAGTTTTAACCATTGAAACATTTAAAATATTAAAAAGCATAGCTGCACCAGTACTGAGTAGCTAAATTAACAGACATGACACTCGTTATAATTTTAGATATACCAACTTACTAGAGTTCCCACTGGTGAAGTCTACAAGGTATAGTTTAAACAGTTTCAGGTATGTTACATCGGTCCTGTGGAATTCATTACAAGAGGAGTTCAGGAAAACCTCAACTTTTAGCCAATTTAAGCCTTTAACTCTTTCCTCCCTAAAACTTCAAATGGACAAACCCAGTTTCCATTTCAGTCTAGTCCATTTCTGACTTTTAAGGGTTGTTTTTGTCAATGTTTTGCATTATGACAAACAGTGAAGACCCAGATCAGAGGGCTCCGTAAGGAGCCCTCTGATCTGGGTATCCACTGTTTGCATAGGACAGTGCGCTTTTCACATGTATACTGTTTGAAAAGGACGCCTATATGCGGGACTAGGGTTCAAAGGGTTAATATCTCACTGGAACGGGAAAACTTGTTTCAGTTTTATTATGCTGTCCTTTTGTTTATCTTTGTCTATTTTGTTTTAGTATGTTTAGATTTTCTAATGCATGTTTTGCTTGCAGCATTTTTACTGTGAGGAAGCTGCTGAACAGTTCACTTCTACTATGACTCGAGTTGATACATGCATTCTCATTTACTTTTCCCTTATATCTCGCACTTTTTCGTTTAATTCACGTTATTAGAGCACGTTTTAAGGCGTTTTTTAGACCTATTCTTGGGTCAAGATCAGCAGCTTCCTGCACCTTATTTTAGTTTCATAAACTGCCTTTCCTGTACTTATCAACTTTGCTTTGATTTATCTAAATAGTTATAATAAAATGTTCATCACTATCTTTATATTAACTTTGGCTTAGCGCCTGACTTTTGTAATATTTCCACATTGATAAAACTCTGCTGCTGGCCAGCTTATCATTTTATCCTAACTTTTTAGGGCGTACTCCTCCTGTTATCTATCGAGCAATGTTCGATTAATATACATGTATATATAATTCTGTGATAATGAAATTATTTATACAACCCAAATGATAAGGTTCTGTACCAGCAGATTAGTTTTTCTGTTATTTATATTTGTTCAACCCATTTTTTGCAACGTACGATAACTAATGCTTACTCATGTTTTTAGCTGCTTTATCTTTGATATAATTATATATATGTAGTATATAGTTGGTTCAAAAGCCTGTATGGCTTATGTTGTCGATATTATGTCTTGCCGACTTAAAATAAAATTTATCATATCTTTTCTTTTCTTATGCAGGCACTCACAAGGAAGCTTATTCCCTAACAATCAAATAGCTACAGCATTGTACTTGTAGAGACATACTATTTTTGTCATTATCTTAATATATTTTATTTACAATCAAATAACAAAAATTATCGTTCTGCAGTTGTGATTTGTGTTATTGTGGTATCGGGCAATTAGTATTTCACGCCACCCCTTTTTAGAAAGACGCGCGTACATAGAATCACAGTTGGTGTCATGTTGTGAGTTCAAACCTATAAATCAGACAGAAATATGTCAAATATTCAGCTGATTTAGAGGTTTTTGTCTTGTTTTCCGAACTTGATATCTTAAAAGCAGTGTCTACCGGCTGCTTGAATCGTCGTTGGATGAGGGAGTTCGAATGGCAGTGTAGGTCTATAATACTATTTACAAATATAGCTTAAAAAGTTCGGTAGAAACCAAGGATATGCGGAGATATTAATTGAATTTTACTTATTTTTAAAGTTTTACAGTTCCTATAAAACAAAAAAAACTTCAGGACTTTTGACCGATCTATTTAGTTTTGTGAAGCTTAATTTATAGTGGCTAGAATAAACGAAAAGCAAAAGACGTCCGAAAAGCAAAAGGCACTGTACATTCGTAAAGAAGAGTTGGACTCTTTACAATTGATTTCTTTCGTTATGGACATCAGTAATATTGCAAATAGGACAATCTATGGTCATGGAAATGGATTGCAGGCGACATAAAAATATTCAATATTATCAAATCCCAAGAGGCTACAGAAACACTACTAAATGATCTACATAAAATACAATAGACAGACAAATGGCTACTAAAATTTCACCCATAAAAGTGCAAACGTATGCATATTTGAAAGAAAATTCCAGCTACAATTGTTTCTAATGAGTTTTACACTGGAAAATACAAAAGAAGAAAAAGGCATAGGGGTAATAATAGATAACAAATTAAACTTTTATAAACACATTGCTAAAAAAGTAAAAAAAATAAAATTAAAAAGTGCAATAATTAAGCGAACTTTCACCATCTAGATAAGATTAGCTTCTCACCATTATTCAAAACTTTAGTCGGAACATAAATTCAGTCTGGGCACCTTACAAAATTAAACATATAGACATGATTGAATGGGTTCAAAGAAGAGCAACTAAGCACGAACTCAGTTTGGTGAACTCTCATATGCAGAGCGTCTTAAAAAGCTCAATCTTTCCACTTTGTCTTACAGAAGGGCACGTGGAGACATGATTGAATTATATAAATTGACAAGTGAGAAATATGACAATAAAGTAGGAAACTTTCTAAAACTAAGAGGAGTTCAAACAATAAGAACTTAATTAAGGGGAAACTCTAAAAAGCAATACTCCAACAGAGCCAGGTTGGACATCAGAAAATATAAGTTTGGCATAAGAACATTTTGAATGACTAAACATAAGAGGTCGTAAAATCAAAACCACAACTTTTTCAAAAATAGACTAGATAATTGCATACAAAAAAACAAGTTTTTAAATTCAACCATAAGGTCAATATAAGAATTTGACTAAAGCAAAAGAACTAAGTACACAATAAGAAAAGTCCAGCATAGAAGATCCCGAGGGACCTGAACTGAATATCAACACTAGTAACACTAAGTAAGTACATTTCCATGTTTTATTGTTCATTCTAACACATATATCGCACGCCCCTACATAAACAAGGGAAGTTTCAGTGTTTGAATTTCAATAAAACACTAACGCGCTAAAACGTTCTAATGTGGCTTCGAAAATGGGTACGCCAAGAAATATAGCTCCGTTGCTTCGGTGAAAATTAAGGTTAAATGATGTGTTAGAATCGAAATAATGAATTAATACCGGTGTTGTATCTAGCAATCGAATACGGATAGTCGTTGAGATGCTTGTAATTAAACCACTCGGCCTAAAGGCCTCGTGATTAAATTACTACGCATCTCAACTCCTACCAGTGTTCGATTAAATCGATTAAAAAAATTATATTTTCTTAATTAACTTGATTTAAACAGCTACACACATTGGCGTTTGGACATTATTCATACATAATATGGACCTTTCTGACCGTATTTCAACTTCTAGATAGTGAAATGTATAAATATTTATTATTTCTTTTATGTTACTACGTTTACCAACACTTATACTTAAAAAACAAATGATTTCTGCTATTAACCAATTTAGAGAATCTTTTGCTGTTAGGATGCTTTTTTCCTTTCGTTATGCAAGCAACCGGTATATGGTGGCTATTTAAGGTGGTTCGCGGGTCAGCTTATTCTGTGTCAGAATTCTTTGAAACCTTGATTAAATTGAAATATACCATATGGAGAGTGAAAAATCTTAAAAATAAAAAAAAATTACAGTGCCGTTTTTTTCTGACAGGACCTTTTGTCAAGAAAAGCTCCTTTTTTAATAAACAGGAATATTTTCTTTATAAAATGATATAACTCAATTATTTCTGTACATTCAAGTAATCAGTACATAGACTATAAGATATTGGGCAAACAAAAGTATTTCATGACATATTTTCTGGAAATATCAATAGTTTAAAAACGTCAAATTCTGAAAAAGTCGAATTACAAAAAAATCTAGCTGTTAACATACACTAATTTTACTCTTATTAGATAGATATAACTGAATTCTACTATTCACAAAAACTTAATGAAAATCTACAGTAGAATTTACATTTTATACATGATTTCCTGAAATTCTGACAAAATGTTTACACAAAACGAGTAACCTGCATTGAGTTCAACTTTAAAATGCCGTCAGCTCTAAATAATACCATAAGTCAAACCTATAATAAGGAACCATTGAATACGGTAACCTGTAGATATTTAAAGGCAGATGACTGCTTAATGCATAACAAAAGTGATGCATAAAAGCTCCCTTAGGATCTATCTTTTAGCATTACTTTTGTCCTGTGTTAAGCTGCCATCTGTCATATAGGCTATAAATCCTCACAAATTTAGCTGTCACTTGAATATACTTGCATCTGATATTATTCATTATTACGAGACTAAACATAGCCTGTCCTTTGACCACCGCGTTATGAATTGACTAGTCACTAAAATCGGACAATTTATTAAAAAAAAAAGTTTTGAAGCGAGTGGGAATCGAACCTAGAACCTTTGGATTGCAAGTCAATCACCTTACCAACTGCGCTAACACAGAAGACACTGTAGTAGATCGAACTTTTCTTTATCTTAATTTTCTACTATAAGCACGTGCCGCAAAGATCAGGTGAAAGTCATCAGCATTTCCGGAACTCGAGATGCGGGCCGCCCGCTGTCGAACCACCTTAATACGCTTCTGATAGGGGGCATTTCAAAGGTAGCTATTCACGTTTCGCGTATACTCAAATAACAGTAAACCACTATTGAATAACAGATTGTAAGACACTATTATTTATTATATTGCAAAGTCGATCGAAATGGTAAGCATCGATGTTTTTCAGCGGGAAAAATATGCGACATCCATGGCTTCAAAACTGAAGACTTCAAATAACGCTGAACATATCCCTCGACTTCAGGGTGAGTGTCTTTGTACCGAGTAGTGATACATGCAATGGGGATTAGTTGCGTTGTTCTGTTTGACACAACTTTGTGACAGATATATCTGTACAAACGCGCAAACAAATTGAGAGCTTTAATCGTGTTAATACTGCTTAATGCAGGGAATAAGAATTGCAGAAGTCTCACATTATACATTTTTGTACAATACCTGCCCCACTTCAAGCTAGCTAAATAATCATAAAATTGTACAGAAATATCGTAGTTTCAGTGGTAGCATACATGTAAATACAGGTTTGCCTGTTAAGAAAAACTGTCCGTCCGGAAATGGTATAAACAATTTATTGTTCGTGGTACTGTGGCGTTGTCTGACGACAAACGCCACAAAAACGTGATGCTTTACTTTACGAGGTAGTCGAGAAATTGTAAAATGATCGAGAATGTTACCCTGATTGTATTTCATGAAATTACTATCCATACAGATGAAAATATTGTAGATAATAGCTACTTTATTTTTTTTTCAGAGAGCACATATAGAGAGCACATGTTGCTTTGTTTTGTTTTAAAGCAACTAGATATGTGATTCAAAAGTAAAACAATGCATCCAGTCAACCATCCGATTTTCAAAGTCCTTTGCACGAAATATCAAATTCGTTTTTATCGTGGGTTGTTTTGTTGGTCAGAAATGTCAAGTTGTCATCTGTTTTTAAGTCGCTAAAACCTTTAACACTGAACTTAATCGTAGTATTGAAGACTGTACTAAATCCAGAAACAAGTTTACAATTTAAACTTGATACACTGTACTAAACTCAATACGCCAGTACATTTTCACCGACTGTGTTTCTTCGTTTCAAATTGTTCAGCTGAAAGTCCTTATGTAATGACATCTCCCACTCTTACAGAGTAAATCCAAGTACACATCTAGCTTTGAAGCAAAGCACGTTAGAATGGTTATTAATGTTCAAGCCAAACTAATTTTATATTGTTAATGTAACTCAGGTTGGGTTTGACTGTACTCTATTGTGTTCATTTGCTGGTACAGACTATAGTGTTTACATCATGCTATAGTCTGTATCATTACTCACTTTTCCTGCATGTATTATGTTTCCTTGTCATTGGTCAACGAGTTTAGTGAGTGAGATTGATGAGTGAAATAATGCACGAATGAGTTGTTCTCTGGTGGTCACGTGACACCAAAGCTAACCTGCAAGACCTCTGCACCTTACTCTATCATTCTGGCTCTATCTTTCCTTGAAAAAGAAAGTCAACTTTTAAGTGCTCTATATTTGAGACTTTCATTATAATTCTCTTCATATCCGACCAGCTGACCTTTCGTCTAATAATCTTCAATAAAAGATACACGAACTCGACCAGGGTTGATAACCTCTCTTTACCGGCCTCCTGGCTACATTAATAAATAACTAGAACTTGAGCAAGAGACCCTGTAAGACTGGCGACTAAGCCTCCGTTTGAGACTTGTGTACAGGATAGTAGATGGGCTAGTACCAGCCCTACTAACCACACATTTGCTAACCAGCAAAAACAAAACGAAACATCAAGGCTATCAAATTTTAAGACTACATGACGAATAATATAATTGGAAATCTAGCATGCAGCCGTACAAGAGGGCTCGCAGTCCCAAATAGCAAAACCCCTAGTACAAACATTCCTTTTTGGAGACACTTTGATACAATGGAACAAACTGCTAGACGGCATAGTGCATGCTGAATCCGTAAAGCCCTACGAGACCATCGCTAATGATAACATTCGGCGTTTCTTCTCATCCGTCTTTTAAATGCCTTTATTGGATTCAACGACATGCTATATACAGATTCAGAAATAATGATGCTGTAAAATATTTAAACCCTTATATTCCCTATCTCAGGACAGATGAGATTCTGTATATTAATCGAAACTGTCAGCGTATATATACCGGTATTTCGCATTGTTCTAAAACAATTTGGTCAATGACAAACGGTTTAAAAGCCAGATAAGGCTCAAAACTCCTTGCCAATCAGAAAAAAACACCAATTAGTATCTACGTCCTTGCAATGCACTAGCGTTCATTTTCGTTTTAAAAGAAAAAGAATAACGTATGCTCTGCTATACATGTAATAAAACAGAATGCTTCCCCAATCCACGTGTTTTTGCTCCAAATAATTACTCTTCACTGCAAAAATGAGCTTAAAGCTCCACTTTCTAACTGAAATTAATCATTTACGCTTTCAATTCACTGCCAATTTTTCTAGCATTATCTGCAATGCTTTCCTGTTTGGTTTCGTTTAAAGCACTTTCTACACATACTTTCTATCATTCAATAATGGAAAATTACTCAGTTGTTTTAATTGAAATATATTATAAAACGACAGGGTTTCTTTCTGTTAAGAAATAATCTGCTTTTTTCGACGATTAAGCGAAATAAACGACAGAAAATGATTTGCAAATTCAATGAATCGCGCTAATGCCATGTGAACTCATAAATGACTGACATTTGCAAGAAAATGTCGTTCTCTTTGGAAATGCAACGTATAAGCAAATGCTAAATGTGAAACATATAATCCATTATATTATAGTTAAACTTATGTTCACTTATTATCCAGACCCTCGCAAGAAGCACACGGTAATGCTAGGGGTTTTCAAGTCATCACAGCGTTTGTCAGTGTTTAGCTGAACTTCAAGAACTTGACCTGCTGGGATCGAACTTGCGCATTTTTCTCCTATTTAAAAGGCGGCGTAAGTTTACAAAATAGTTTAGCCATGTTCTAAATTGTAAAGCATTTTGTCTTATTTTACGAATCTTCAAGGAATGAAGATAAAAAAGGCTCCTTTTATTTCGAAATTTCAGTCCAATATCAGTGGAACCTCGATAAAACGATTTCGCTGAAGTGGAATGTATCCGCTTTTAAAAGTAAAAGGTGCCTTAGCTATGTTTTAACTTGGGGATAGGGGTAGCTGTGTTTTATCTTGCGAATTGGGGAAGCTATTTTTAAACTGATCGACTTAAAGACATCTCATGACGACCTTTTGATCATAACGCCTTGCCAGACAATTTCCTTGCAAAAAGCATGGGTCTTTAGGACATGTCGATTGCGAAGAACCATTGAACCGTGTCAAGTGCGACCCGACCTTTATATTTGAGAGTTTGGTTAGAATTAACCATTGAAAAGCACTAGAGCATGAGTATAATCTGGGCCTCACCAGGTATAAGTAAACAACGAGCAGTGAACCATAAACCTTAACGCAGTCCACTTTTGGGGGGAGTCAGCATGCTTTTAGCATACCAACAGCTTAGTTAGATGGACTTCAGAAATACAAACACCCCTAAATGGTGGAAAGTTCGAAGTTGTAAAGTACATTCACGGTTCACTGCTCGTTGTTTACCTATAAACTGAGATTGGTATACCCACCGGCAATTGTGCTGCACATACTTTGACAGTTACATTGACACCCCAAGAACAATGGGGGGACTCCATCAATGGACTGAAGAAAAGTCTTTAAGAGCACGAATTATCATATTTTAACTGATGAAAAACTACAAGTTTGACCTCAGCGAGTTAGAATTATCGAGATCGACTGCGGTATCATTTTCTGATTAGCATCACTGAGGTTGAATTACCGTAGTACACAGAGTAAATAGTTTGAAGAATACTGTGTAGGTATGATCTAGATCGAAAGCGCTAAACATGTTGATAATACTTTCATCAACAGCAATTGAAGATAATACAACTCTGGTTACTCTGATAATAGGTACAAATGAAAATTACATAGCGTGCTCCAATCTAATATTGGTAGATATCATTGCATGTTTACGACTTCAAATAGGAGTGTTACGTAGTAAAACTTGCTAACCCTTTAGGTAATATTGTTTAATTGAAACTAAAAGTTGCGCAACTTTGTACAATACGCCGAATAATTTCAAATACTAGGATGTATATTTAATACTTACACCTATGTGCGTTTGGAAGAATGTTTATTTGATAACTAGTTAATTCAAGATCTCTGAACTTGAAGCATCCTATAAACTTATATTTTAGTGTGGTTAAGTACAGTGTAAAAAGTGAATGTTTGACATTAAAACGAAACTGTACTCGAACAAAATGCAATGAAGTGTAGAAAATGACAGCTTTTAATATGCAGATGCTTTGTCTTATCTGAGTGACAAAAACTTTGGAGACTGAATTTACTCCGATAGCTTAATCTTAAAGACATTTCCTCAGTCCTTTGCTAGACTTTCCCTCCCCCATAGTTCTCGATAGGCGTGAAAGTAACTATAAAGCAGGAGCAAAGTATGCACAGCCATTGTCGCCAATCTCAAGCTGTCGTAAGGGGCCCTGACATACTCACACTCAAGGTGGGTTTTTTTTCAATTGGTTTATTAACCAAACTATCAAACATAAGGTGAGGGCCTCACATGAGACGCTTCAATGATTCACAGTTAAACAAGTATGAACATCATGATTGTTGCAAGGGAACAGCCTGCATAGGGATTTTCACCCAATATAGGTCAGTAAATGTCTTTAAATACTCGTACATTTCCTCAGTCATTTGATGAAACCCATCGTTCTCGATAAGCGTGAAAGAAACTGTAAAAACATGCAGCATAAGCTATACCAATCTCAGTTTATCTGGTGAGGCCAAGACATTCTCATGATTTAGAGTTTTTTCAATGATTATTTCTTACAAAACTATCTAATATGAAAGTCGGGCCTCACATGAGACGCTCAAATGGTTCTTTGCTATAGGTATGTGCACAAGACGCATACTTTTTCCGAAGGAACTGTCTAAAAACTGTTTACACCAAAAGGGGGTCAGGAAATGTCTTTAAGGAACAGTTTCAGTACAAATGCTTTATATTGCGGATAAATAACTTCACCTTGATTTTAGTAACTGCAAAATTCTAAAAAAGGAATTAAATGAATCTGCTTTGTTATTTTTGAAACGTCTACATGTCAAACACATTAGATACAGAATAACTCGGCCTGACAAAGCGACAGAAATTATTAGTAGCAATTAGAATTTAAATCTCATTTTGTTAAGGTAATTAGCGGGTGCGCTTAGTTTCCAAACAAAGTGTTATGAATCTTTTCTTAAAGAATGACAATAGCCTTAGAAACAATGTGTGGAAATGTAGGCAACATTTATCGTGTGGTTTGTCTTTAAAGTCTTTTTTCTGACAAAAACCTGAATTCAAATGATTTTATTTTTCTCAAAAATAAATCAAGCTAATGACCTTAAGTCTCTCCCAATAAGTAATCCACAACATTTATTACAAGAAAAGCTAAACACATTTTGAATAAAGGTGTTCAGAAAGATGTTATCAGTTTAAAATTTTGCAAAGTGCTTAAAAATTGAATTACAAAAAACTGACTCGTTCAATGTGTATTTGTTTTCATTTTATTCCAATACATATGTATATGGTTTATGAAATAGTTGGTCAGAAAAAAATAGAAAATATTACAGTCAGATTTTCTTATTAAAATGAGGAAAATTTGAAGCTATGATACAGTTACCTACCTTAAAATTAAAATTCTGTCATTAAAATGCACTTATTCGTGGACTTGCATAAAAGGTTTATTGTATTGTTTAAACATACTAACGGGCAATATCGATATTGAAAAGGTTTACGTATTGATAAGCTTCAATGTGTGGTTTTATAGTTCGATCAAATCTTATACATGTATACCGATTTTATTGACTTGTAATGTCCCTTGTTCACTGCGTTATGGATTGACAAGTCAATAAATCGGACACTTAAAAAAAGTATTTGGATCGAATGGGTCTCGTACCTATGACCTTTTGATTGCTAGTCAATCACTCTACCGACTACGCTGTGAATGATTATACTAAACCGTATCAACATTTTCTTTATTTCTAATATAAGCACGTACGGAAAAAGTTTATGTCGTCAAGACGCATTTCCGCTCGCCCGAAAGAGTGACTTCCGTATGCCAAGTACCTTAACGGAGCACTGAATTATAAGAATTTAATTTTTGCAGTTCATTTACCCTTACTGTTATTTATAATGGAGATTGAAGTGTCTCTTTCGAAAGCAAATTTTGACAATTGCATAATCAAAAGTAAATAAATATATTACCATTTAATAAAATAAGATCTCTTCGTAAAATGGTTTTATCCCTAGATGCCCGTTAAAGCAGCCAACTCTTTTCCAGATACTAGCATAACGTTTTTTGCAAAAGGTTGAGACCTAGATCACACATCTCCTAAATTAGCCATCTGATCATCCTCTACATTGCTTCGTAATAAGATTTCTTTTACATGACTTTGCACTATTTCCTGAAGAAAAATTGTCCTTAATGTAGTTGCCAAAGTCATGGTAGATGTTCATATTAGGTGGGGCTTTATATGAATATTTATCTCAATAAATTTTAATTTACGCATATAGAACCTTGAAAGTTATTCCTTTGAATACTAAACGAGATATGGAGCGATTTTGTAAACAGTTAAGGCCCATGGCATACTGAAGTTTTCTTGGGAGCGCCAGGAAATGCGCATCGACGTGCTTATTCTAGAAAATTGATATAATTAAAAGGTCTATTAAATTGTCTGCCTTGATAGCTCAGTTGATTAAGTGATTGACTAGCAATCCAAAAGTCCTGGGTTCGAATCCCATGCGATTGAAATCGTTTAACAATGCATTGTCCGATTTTATTAACCTGTCAGCAATGAATAATGATGATGATAATGAGTTGGGTTTTACGGCACTGCGACACAAAATAGGTCATATAGCGCCGATGATTGATGAGGGGTGATGAGATGAGAAGATGATGATTTCAGGAAGATGGTTTCGGCTAATCCCATTCGCTGACCAGCAGCGCATGGGATCGAAACCACCGACCTGCCTTCCTTTTAGTTCTTGGCAGAGGGAATAATCTCGGTCTTATAAACAGAAAAGATTCCCTTTGACAATTAAGCCCCAGAACTACGGCAAAGTAGGAAGGTATCTGGGGCAGCAATGAATAACGCAGAGATCAAGGAACAAGATATGGGTAGTTTTTGTATGAAGCACAACATACCCTGGCTGAGTTCGTGTATCTTTATTAGATAAATAGTATACCACAGGTCTATACCAAAATTGATTAACAAACATGAGGCTAACTTTTTCTAGCTAAATGGCAAATCCTTGGTCGCGCATAACTACTAAATCGTTGTATTTCAGACAATATATTTATATAAGTTAAATGCAATTCAATTAAGTGATTACTTGCTGGTCGGATGATGTAGAACTTATTAGAGATGTCTAAATTAAAAAGAACTCATTATAGTATATTTACATAGCTACAATCTCAAGGAGATATATAACCAGAATAGCAGAGTATGGTGCAGACGTATTGCAGGTTAGCTTTGGTGTCACGTGACAACCGTAGAACTACTCACTTGTGCATGATTTCACCCGCCAAACTCACTCACTTTATACTACTGATAAGTACATGTACATACAGTAAATAGTGAGTATTGATACAGACTATAATATTATGTAAACACTATCAATAGTCTGTATATGCACATATACACAATGGATTGCAGTCAAACCTTACCCTGGTCACATACGCCCCTGTAAGGTTTAAATGGCTCCTGCAATTGACAAACTCAGTAAGAATAAATATATAATGCGCAAAATGAGAATAAACATTTCCATTACTATCCAAGTTGAATGAAACTACTTATTTAAAACCAAAACACACGTACAATCGCGTAAGCAAATACAAACTTGACCCTTTTTGTAAACTGCAATGTTTACAAATGTAGAAAAATATTAATGGACTTTGTGCGCTGAACAATGACTTAGCTTTTCTATATAAAGAAGTTTCAAACATTCCATGTAATGGGTAAGTTAGGTTCAAACCTTAACTTGATATTTAAAATATATTTTGAAACCTATATGTCATCGTGGTCAAATAGTAGAGTAGTGTTTTACTGAGTAAGGCCCTGTGGATCCTTTTTTTGCTGTTGTTGGGAAAGGTATTTTAGCTAACCAGAGCACAAAGTACTCAAAGTGATACCGCTATGTACGGCGTCCGTCGTCCGCCTGTCTGTCCGTCTGTCAACAATTGCAAATGATTTCTTCTCTGAAACCAATAGCCCCAGTGAAACCAAACTTCATTAGAAGCATCAATAAAATGAGGCAATGAAAAGTTGTTAAAAGTTTGCACTACGGCAATTTGGATAAGATGTGTCAAATTCGGCTATTTCTCAAATTTTGTCAAATTTAAAGTCCAAGCTTCAGTAAAATCTATTTTAGCTAAAACTAGAACGGCTATCACTAAAGGTGATAAATACCCCCACTATTCAGCACTCTGTCACACTCTGCAGACGTTTTCAATAAGGTTTTACAATAAGGTCAAAGGTGTAAGCCAAGGTCAAAATGACTTAAAAATGGAATATGACACTCTGCAACTCCAGAGTAACATTTATGCCAAGTATCAAGTAAAGCAGGTTGAAAGTGAAGGAGGAGTTCAAAGTACAAGATTTTGCCTGCCAATTTTAAGACCAATTTGAAGGCCAAAGGTCAAGGTCACAGAGATTTGAAATGTGTGTCTTGCACATCTACTACTCCTGAGTAACATGTATGCCAAGAATCAAGTGAATCAGGTTGAAAGTGAAGGAGGAGTTGAAAGTACAAGATTTTGCCTGCCAATTTCAAGACCAATATCATGGCCAAAGGTCAAGGTCAAGGTCACAGAGACCTGAAATTTGTGTCTTTCACATCTACTACACCTGAGTAACATTTATGCCAAGTATCAAGTGAATCGGGTTGAAACTGAAGGAGAAGTTGAAAGTACAAGATTTTGCAGACAGACCGACCGACCGACCAACCAACGGCCAACCGACCGACCGACCAACCGACCGACAGGCTGATTCCAGTATACCCCCCTCAAACTCTGTTTGTGGGGGTATAACTACACATGGTAATTTTGTTTTTCATTATGTGTTTAAAGTCCCATTGTGTTTTCAGACCTTTTCTTATTGTCTGAAATACAATAACGGTTAATAATGATGTTTGAACATTCTTATGGACCAAACTGATCTATGAAATGATTAAGACGGACCTAAATCACCAAAAAGGGCGATTTAAAATCATAACAAACCGAAAAAATAGAACGTCTGACATAAACATTACCACACGGCTTAGTATCACGTGATACAGCCGGAACCAACATCATACTGTGCAACCTTATCTACCCCCGTCCGTCCATCAATAAGTCAGTTAGACTATCACACTTTTTTTGTCCGCTCTCTAACTCGAATATTTTTTATCCGATCTTCCACAAACTTGCTGAAAATGTTCATTGATATAAAATCAGGGTTTAGTTTGATTACTACTAAAATAGCATAAGGTATTTTTATTTTGAGTTATTGCCTGTTAATTAATAAAAATGACTGTTTCAGTCATTTTTACACTCTAAAACAAACAGTTTTTATCGGATTTTCACCAAACATGCTGAAAATATTTATTCATATAAAATTTAGGTCTAGTTTGATTATTACAAAAATCGCATATGGCATATCTGAGGTTTTGCCCTTTATGTATTAAAAATGACTGTTTTCAGCAAGTTTTACTCTCTAACACAAATAGCCTTTTTTTAATCTTCACCAAACTTGCTGAAAGTTTTCATTAATATGAAATCAAGGTTAAGTTTGAATCCTACTTAAATCGCATAAGGCATGTCGGAGTAATAGCCTTTCAATTATTAAAAAGATGGCTGTTTATTAATATAAAATCTAGGTCAATCATCTTTACTACCAAAATCGCACAAGGCATGTTGGAGTTATTGCCCTTGAATGACTAAAAATTGACTACTTCAGGCTTGTCAGCTTTCTGACTCAAACAGTTTTAATACGGATCTTCACCAAATTTGCTGAAAATAATATTTGTATAACATCTCGGTCCAGTTCTATAAATACCCAAATCGCCGAAGGCATGTTGGAGTTATGGTTCTTCAATTTTTAAAATTTTGCTATTTTATCCTTATTTTTGCCCTGTCCACTCTGTAAAAGGGCCAGTTTTTATTCTATTTGAGCCATATATTTGGTCAATGGTTGCATGTGCTTAATCTTAGCCGTGTTGGTAATAAGTTAAGTAATAAATGACCAAAAATTCATAACAACTCTTGAATATTGCAATATTAAAAAATGTTCACTCTTTTGTTAAATGGACTGTATTGTCGTTGATTCTCTGAATGCTGAAGACAGTGTAGATGAAAATTCTATGCATATCCACTAAAAATTTGGAAAATACCACTTTCTTAAATATATCAAACACAAACATTGATCAGCATTCAAAGTTTCAACGACAATATATATATATACATATACATGTATATTGATATGAATATTGATATGAATGTACATACATACTGTACACATGAGGTTGTGACTTTCTTAAATTACATTACAGCATATATATAAATATTGTGTATGTGAAACTTATCTCTGAAGATGAGTGTATATACATATGTGATTGTAATATTCTTGAATAAAAAAAAAAACAAAAAAAAAAAACTACATAATAAAAAAATAAAAAAAGTAATAAATGACTACTCCATTTCTCCTTTACCTCTTGAGGATTTTTTTCTTGACCTAGATTTAATACCAATACACATTGTCAGCAAGTGAAGATCCAATAAAAAGTGTTTGTGTTAGAGAGCAGAACATGCTGAAACAGTCATTTTTTAAGTATTTAAGGGCAATAACTCAGACATGCCTTATGTGATTTTGCTAGTTATTGAACCTGACCTAGATTCTATACTAATTAACATTTGTAGCAAGTTTGGTGAAGATCCAAAACGAAGTGTTTGAGTTAGAGAGCGAACAAGGCTGAAACAGTCATTTTCAGCAAGCTTGGTATATATTCTCCGTATTTTTTTAATCGCTCACCCACCGTGAATATTATTTACACGTTGTTACTGGATCTCAATGTGTTTAACCCTGTGCCTACTGGTCGTAACTTTACGGAGTTTACAAACTGTTTGAATCTAGAAAGACGCCGCGTAACGCGGCGTCTCATCTGGATCCAAACTGTTTGACACTCTTCTTAAGGTTTGTTTAATTAAAACAATGCATAAATCTAAACTGAACAAATTTTGCAGACGACAATGTCTGTGCAACAGAATAAGGGTTAACCGCTTCATTTTCAGCGCTCCAGATAAGCGGGAGTAATCTGAACTAATCCAACATTTTCTCACTCATTTCAGCACCGACTGCTATCGTGTTACTACTGATTAAACCGTCTCTTCGAGACAATTTTAATGAGTATGACACCATTGGGTTTAAAAGCAGAAATAAAGATTTCGAAATACTTCCGTTATCTGGAGCCCTGTATTTACAGAGTTGTCCTTCTTTCCATTCACAAGGGATGCTTTTTAAATTGTGCTGCACAAAAAAATTATAAATAAAAATTAAAAAGGGAATTTCTTAGATAAAGCCGGTTTTTGTGAAAGAATCACGTCCCACGTAGTTCAAATGGGACCCCAAACAATCGTTTTATGCAGGTTTCTTAAAAAAAACAATGCGGTTTTAATGTCTATGGAAGTATTGTCACATAAATAAACTAAATGAAGACCAAACAGGCACTATATTTGAAAACAAAAAGAATCTCTGAATCAACAACATGGTTTTTATGGGTAGTGATTTAATTTTTTTTATGAAAGATAGACTAAAAGTAAAAAACCCTATTTCTAGAATCAACTTTTTCTTATATTGTATTAGATGAAAACCCATCAAATGAAATTCAAAATATGAAAAGAAATTGTTAGGTTAGTGTTGAAATTTTCGAGCTAAGATTTAAGAAAAAGCAGTCATCTCCCTTTGCAAAATTTCAAATAGTACTCTATCAATGATATTAAGAGCTCCATACAGTTAACACTATGTGCCTGTTTTGTCTTAAATTAGTTAAAAAGGACAAAAACAGAAAAATCAAATTCTTATCTGACACTACTTTTAGAAATGGGCGTAGAGCCAAATACTGTACACCAATATATAATATTTTTCTATTTTTTGCTATTAATCTTAAATAGCTCTTCAAAACAAAACCATGATAAGGTGTTTTCATATATTTTACAAAATTATCCGTTTGATGCACCATTAAGCAAATACAGGTCTGATCTATGAAACCGCACTTGATATTTTATGTTAGTGTTATTCCTTAACTCACGATCAATATAGACACGTCCTGAAACGATAAAAACATTGGTCTTATTCTAGTGTCTATGCTCTGATTTGGTCTGATTTATTTGAATAAACCTTCAATACTCGCTCATTTAATTTGCACAATCCAATTAAAACTGTAACTGTATTGTGTTCTTTGAGCATGTATCATTTACTTGCAATAGGTGTTCAAAGTAACTGACAGCTCAAACTAAACTGTATATAAAGCACAACAATCATATGGTGTTTTCTGAAACTCTTTAAAACAGTGTGAGCTCGTTTTTAACTTTTTGCCCTTTAGCTGGTGTTGAACAATGCAGACATATGGTTGCTGAAAGTCAACCAGAAGGTTCACTTAGGAACATTCTACTTTACATATATAATATACTGGAGGCATATAAAGACGTTAAATAAAGGTTAAATAAATTATTCAAACGCCATGGAGAAAGACAATGACATAGGAACGCTATGTAATTGCCAGTAAAAAGTCATATAGACCTGAATTATTGCTATCAAGTGTCCAGATTGTTCTACCAGTGCTGTCCCGAGTCGATTTCTATTCTAGGTTGCGGCTCTATGTGAGAGGTTCAATTTGTTGCCCATCCAGAT
Organism: Gari tellinella; assembly: GCA_922989275.2. NCBI lineage: Eukaryota > Metazoa > Mollusca > Bivalvia > Cardiida > Psammobiidae > Gari > Gari tellinella. Next base: position 43,326,723 of record OV277867.1, read on the forward strand.
GGGTATATTTTTCTCCGGGTAGTCCTGTATGCTCCCTCGGGAAATGACCTTATGCGATACCAATCGAGTACAAGAGGTGATTCACCAGTTTTGAAACACTTTAATTCCTTCTATAAAATCACACAATAAGTATTGTTTTGCAAAAGATGTTTAATCTCGGATCCATGGAAGTTAAATATCAGTCTACATCGGTTAGGTTATGACTTTAGTGTCTTGTTGATTACAGACAGCTCAAGTTTTATCAATTCGTCCTTCACTGCTTGTTTAAAGCCTGCTAAAGTGTAAACTTGAGTTTTGAAGGATCGTTATGTCCTTTGCTGATGTAGCAAACTCGGCGTCTACCATAACTCCCACCCAAGTAAATGATTGCCTCATCTGCTGCCACAAAGCTTTTCATTTACCCAAGTGTTAACGTTTTTAAAAAGGACATGACCATTGACCTCGTTTCTCAATTAGAGCTGTTTTAATGTTGTGTAATTTGCACTTTTTCCGAAGTTTTGCTTGCAGTGCATTTTTAATGATCCTGTGAATTGTTCATCGCGACAGTCCTAGTTGAGTTGCCATTTCAAGTTGTGTCGACGGATTAATCCCTTTTATCATCATTGCGATTTACGAATAACCCTGGAGTTGACGTTTTGGGTGTGCTCTTATATGGTTCTGGATTTGGCGGATCACTACCAGCAACACGCGATTGACATTTTGAGTGCCTTACACGATGAATAGTAGATTAAGAAACGTCGTTTCCATGACTTTTTAATTCTCTTTGTATATTACTGTACGACATTTTCTTTTTCAAAAGTTCTATAACGGTACCTTCTATTTCATTGTCAATTTTAGGTATACCCATGTTATAATCCGCATTAAAACTGTCATATTTCTGTTAAACATAACTGTATCAATACATACACGTAAGTTTCGTCCAGAAGTAATGCCCGACTAATCATTATCGACTATTCAAAAGTGTTTCAAAATTGGTGAATCACCTCTCGTATTCGAGAATAATTTGAATTACTTGTCAGAACATCTTTTATATTGAATGTAGATCTAAACAGAATAAAGTTTCGATTTGATAATGATATGCATTTACCGTGAAAATCCTAAAACAGTCACTATCCTCTATAACTGCTGTAATAATTCTTGAATTAAAGTAATTGCTTTTATTACATGCCTTCGAATGGTATCGAGCGTTCCGCGTGTATCTGCAGAGTAAAATACAAGAGTCTGTATCAGCCACCTTGTATCAGCCACTTTGTATTTTACTCTGACGTCGCGTTCTATTTAACGTGACGTCATTTACGTACATGTACGAGTGCCGCGTTATTCGTTGTGGCATACAAAACTTCTCGTTCTGCTTCAAATAACTAATAAATTTTGGATGTAAAATGATTTAAACAACTATTTAGTTGTTTCTGGTTTGTATTCAAGGCATATAATAAACACATTACCAGGTGGCAGTGCGCAACAGAGTGTTGCATTTAGCTCTCGGCGTTTTTGGCGGAAACAACCGATCAGACTCGCGCTAAGGCGCTCGTCAGATCGGCTATTTCCGCCAAAAACGTCTCGAGCTAAATACATCACTCTGTATCGCACTGTCAACTGGTAATGTGTATTTATCACACAATAATTTATCCAAAATGTACAAACTGAAAAGCAAATGGTGCATACATTTACTTTGATCAGACCGTTTACGGAGAAGCAGTGTGAACAGGGTCTATAGTATTTGCTCAGGTCTGTCTGTCCCAATATATAGGGTCGTTACGATATAACATGTGTATAAAACGCTCATGAACGATATTCCTGTAGGAAAGAGTAAGAAAATGGAGGATATGTATTAACCCATTGCGCCCTAGCGACGAGCAAGCTCGCCATTTAAAAACGATGTACACGTGAAGAGTTCACCTGCGCCATACAATGTAGACCCAGATCAGTGGGTAACTAACGGAGCATTCCAATCAGCGTCTGAATGGTTTGTTGTTTTGCGTTTAGGAGTAAAAAACCTTTGTAGTAAAAATTAACTAGACTTATAAATTATCATTAATTTGAAGAGTCAATGGTAAAATAGTCGATGTAGGTTACAAATCAATATACAAAAACCTAGACTGTAGAAGTACATCATACTTTTAACCCTTTAACCAATAACCCGCTTATAACATTAAATACAGGTACTCACTTAAAGCAGGTTGAAATTAAAGCAGAATGTGCCTTAAGGCACATTCTGCTTTACTTTCAGCCTGCTTTAAACTATTATCTGCTAGGTTACATAAAATATTTGTTATGGTAATTGTTCATGAGGGTATAAACTGGAACTATTTTCGTCATCGGAGGAATAAATTAAACACGCTAAAAGTCGCTTCTATGGTGGTAAGGGTTAAGTGCACACTTGTCCTGCATTATGTGAAATATGGTGCTTCAGGCAAGTATCCGAAACATCATGGATTTCCTTATTATATGTGCTCATTTCTGTTAAGAAGATACATTTAATACAGTACAAATTACCATGATTCACATTACAAATCTTGATAAGCTGGCCTGTGGCATTCAATGGTTTATTGTAATCAGACTGTGATCATATTAGCCTTTGGATCGTTATATTCATTACTGAAGAAATTCGTTATTTGAAAATTTTGTAATCCGAACGTTATTTTAGAATTGAAATTTAACTATATACTACAGCGCTCCCTCTCTACAACGACAACCAATGGGAGACACTGATTGTGTGCGTTGTACGGAGGGAGTCGTTATAGAGAGGGAAATTTTCTTACATTTGCAAACAGCTTGAATCCAGATCAGACGCCGCGTAACGCGGCGTCTGATCTGGATTCAAGCTTTTTGTCACTCATCATTAAGTTTTTTACTGTCAAAATGTCGAATATGTAATTTTGAGCAAAACAGCAGACGGCAACTTTCAGCAGACGATATTACAGCAGTAAAAGCGTTAGACATAATTGTCCTGTAAGGGAACTGTGGCAATGGTCGTTGTAAGGGGGGAGTCGTTGTCGGGAGGGCCGTTGTAGAGAGGGAGCGCTGTATATATTTTCATGAGAAGAGTCTGACGGAATTACATGCCTTTCCAACAATATGTGGCTTGGTTTTAGGTTAAGTTTGGAATACGTTTTACTGTTGGTTGACATTGATGGAGTTCAAGGCTATTGTTACCACATTTTTGACACGATCACGTTAATTGCCGGTATTTCAGTTCATGTACTTAAACTTCTTCAAATCTAGCGCTCCCGACTCTGGTATCAGTGGCGGATTGATTAGTGTCCGTTTAAACACGAACGAAACGCAAACGCAATAAAAAAAATCTTGGAGCCAGGTTAGACGCAACTGTTTTCGATGGGCATAATAGGTTTAGCATAAACGCGTTTATTAAAGAAACAGTGATATATCTGTAATTGCATGGAAAACTATAACTGGATCAGAAAATACATTGCTAATTGAACGAACGACTATAACAAAAGAACTGATATATGTTATTGCAGGAGTCTACTAAATACTTACCTTTATGTGCGTTCTGTATTTCTTACATTCCATCAATGAGACTGTTTGTGTATGGCTCACGAGGCGTGTCAGTATGATGCTATGTTACAGTGGAGAATCTGTTATTCTTTCCCAATAAACGCTTTTACGCTAAAACTATTATTTACAGTGCAAACAGTTTGGAGCCAGATCAGACGCCGGGTAACCCGGCGTCTGATCAGGCTCCAAACTGTTTGCCACCAAGATAAACATGAATTATCAGAATTGTCCAAAAGTTGTACTTTTCTACGTTTTAGTGCTTTGCGTTTGCGTACGTTTGCATTTAAACGGGAAAGAATAACAGATTATCCACTGTACCAGTTCATGCTTCTATAAAGGAGCGTGTATCGGATGAATTCATAAGCGTAAATATATAATTAAAAAAATTAATTATTAAGATTAACCGAAATCATGTGATAACATATCATTCACATGAAACACACGCAAGCACAGACGTGTGAATTGATAACGAATATCACATCCTGTCTGTAGACACAAATAATGCATATACCACAGTTTACGGCTATACGGTGAAGAAAACATGAACGCATATGAGACTCAGTCGAATGTAGAGAATTTAAATATTTTCAAATCTATCTGTTTATTTATATATGAGTATCAAATAATGAGCCTGATCAGATGCCGGGTTTCCCAAATATGAGCAGGCTCCATACTGTGTATCCGCATTTATTTGGAAAAAATAAGGTATTCTCCACTGTACTATCATTTGCTTCAAATTTTCGTCTGGTCTTATATCTCAAATTAAGATTATTGGTGGAACTGTGACAACTTCAATATATATATGTATATTTGTATATGTACCAAACATTCAGAACGGTTTCTGTAGATTGTTTTTGAAATCCTGATCTATATCCCATATAGTTGCAAATACCAGTGATGCATTCTAGTTTAAAAAGGTTATCATTTTGTGATATCAAAGCATCATTAAAAATAGACAAGAATTCGAATTCAAGCAGTCTGGCTATTTCTTATATTGACGAAGAGCCTAAATAAACTTAAAACTAAATCAAATCAACCACAAAGGTAACAACACGTAACTCAATTTCCATGTAAATTCAGACTTCTTAGTAATAAAGTGAAGATGATTTTCTTTCCCGTTTAAGCAAAACGAAACAAATCTACAAGGCAATAAAATATTAAAAAATACAATTTCTTGATAATACTGACGGTTTAATTTACTTGTGTAGAAAACAGTGTAGAGCCAGATCAGAGACCGGGTTACCCGGCGTCCGAACTGGGCCTGAGCTGTTTGCAATGGAAATTATTGTTTTAGCAAAAGGGCCTTCCTTTGTAATAAATAGCATTTTCCGAACCATACAAGAACACCAAAGGCTGCAGTTGGCCGGAAGAAAAATCCGTCCAGCTATTTTTCTAAAAAACTTGACGCTTTAACTGCCATGACGTCATCAGCTTTTAACAATTGTCGTCTGCTTGTAGTTTTCAAACGTACTTGGACTTCAGAAATTTATAATTGAATATCAAACAGTTTGGATCCTGATCAGACGAGATTATACGCGGCGTCTGATTAGGATCCAAACTATTTATAAATGAGCCTTACAGGCAGTGAATTGGTCAACGTTTGCCCTTTATTTAAACATCAAGCCAGGATTTCTCAGCCTTCTCCTCCTTATACTTCTACAACTCGATAAACATTTAATACAGCTGATACGTTAAACAAAGATGGTTGTAAAACAGATGTCGTTTGTTTTTGTGTTTTCTGCTTAAATGTTATCTTGCTTTAAGCGTTAGTTCGACATGTACACTCACGTGAATATGAAAGCATGACCCATAATTGGTAGATTTGATCAAAACTGCTTACCAAACTCTTACCAAAATTACCGAACAGTTTCGACCCTCTGTTTCCAATTCCTACTAGATCTTTGATGAACCTCCGTATATTTTAAGAAAACTATTTGGCATATTCAAACACTTTAGATGCCACTAAAAGGATCAAAATATTTTGAAACTCGTATCAATGTCACTTCAGTTGAAAATCCATTGAAATCGAAGTTTCAAACAATTAATACAGACAATGACATGTACACTGTTGCTGCAAGAGTGCAGCAAATAAAGAGCACGACCCAAAAGGCAGGGAAGATGGCTTCATCGATGTTAAGCTCTGCAAACGTGTGCACAAATGCAGAGGACAAGCATTCTTTTGGCAGTTAGAGTTAAATTACTGCGTGTAAAAAATGATTTAATTGAGTGTGGATACTTTTGTAGATTATAATTTCAGCACTGAGATAAATTGGTTAGAATGAGAAAGAAATTAAATAAAGGAAGAAAATTGTTGTGGAAAAGATAAATATGGGCTATGAAACACATTGTTTGAAAAAAAAATTAAAGACATTTTCAGTATTGTCTATATTTGGTATAAACAGATAAACCAAATCAGTGAGCTAACCCCGGAATGTGTAAAATAGTACATGTATATTCATTGCTGTTGTAGAACCTGTTGCAGAATATGTTGCTCCAATAGAAGGTGTCCATGAATAAAATAAATGTTCCGAATTATTCCTTATAATTCAATATCACTACTGAATTTAAGAAAGTAGTTAAATAGAGAATCAGACAGGAGTGTTCATTATTTAACACTTTTAAAACGTAGGTTGTAGTCCCTCCGCCATATGTATTTTCCGCCAAAACGCGACGTTGTTTTGTAGTAACGTCGACGTCAATAACGTCATTTTAGCCCGGGGCATAAGTCGAAAAATACTTCATTTCATGATGCAAGCAAACCACTTTGCAGGTTTACTAACATGACCATTGTCAACCGAAAAAAGCCGTTAGCCACTTCAATTTCCCTGGCAGATTCAAGATGGCGGCCATTTTCAAAATGGCCGCCATTTTCATTTTGTATAAGTTATACCGTAATGGTTTTTTCCATGCCAGGTTCGAAAAGTCACATAAAACTAACAAGTATGAGATGTAAAATGAAAATCATCAATTGTGGATTACGAAATATTGTTAATTATTCAAGATGGTCGCCAAAATTTCAAAATGGCGGCCATTTTCACTATTTTCAATTGTACTTTAACCACATGTAATTTTAAAGGATTATTAAAACTTTCCTCGGGCCTTGTGTAAACTTTTCTGTTCTTATACTACTATTTAAAGTTATTAAAGTCTATACATTTGTTTAATGCATTAATTCCAATACGATTTCCACGTCCATACTACCTTATAACACGAAGATACTACTACTTCACATGGTTTCATTTTGAAACTTTGATTTATTTCTAAAATAGTCTTGCCGGACTTTTGGGAAATGGCTTTTTTTAAGGAAAGTTGACATACCTCCGTTTTACCACAATTAAGGTGTGCTGAATCTATTTCTGCTATCTGTCACATTCTCCCATGAAGCTAACAGCCAAACAATGATGAACAAAAACAACAAAATGGCCGCCAAAACAATTATTTTCGTTATTATATACACAAACACACATATTACATCTGCTTCTCCTAAACCACATGGCTGATTACAACGAAACTCAAGATGGACATTCTTTATGCCAATCTCTTTTAACTCTGGTTGCCATGGCGACAACAGTAAAAAAACTGCACAATTTAGAATACTGATTATCCACAAAGTCCGGAACTTAGATAGTTTATATATAGTAATACCAAGCAGGCCTCAATCAAGTTTATTCATAACATATTTCTTCATCAAAATTATTGTGGTGTTAAATACGCTGAAAACCATATTGCGATATATTGCAATACGGAGAAACTGTATTGCAATATAAGTAATTTGGTCCAGCGCCGGGATTAACAGCCTTACATAGACGTATCGTATATAGGATAAGCCCAAAGTTAAATATTTCATGTAAAGTATAACGTAGTAGACCTATATCCAGTTGTTAAAAGCATTATAGCCCGGGAGTAATAAATCAACCCGCCCATGGGTCACTAGCTTTGCATAGATTTAAATAGGAAACTATATAAAATCTTGTCAAAAACCTTTTAGCCCAGAACTTCGTTTTATATTGTAGAGTATTGCCTTGAAGACATATATCAACTTTGTTGAAATCATAGCGCTAGTTTTAGAATTTGATATCTATAGTTGTATGGGTTTACATAGACTTTTATTTGAATACTTAAAAGATTATTCATGTCAACACCCTAAAGCTTTAATGTCTCCCTACAATAGTCCCCCTTACAACGATTCCCTCCTTACAACAATGTTACCACTTTTGCTCATACAGCACAATTTACACCTTTCTATAACAATTCCATCCTAACATCACACAACATATTTTGTCTCCGGCTGGGTATTGTTGTAGCGATTCAGCAGTGTAGAATTATTTCAAGTTTGTTAAAGAAAGTAGCTGTCATGTCAACATATTACCAATGAAAAAGTAGTTTTTGAAAAAGTGTCCTAACCATAATGCGAAACATCCTATAAATATATTTTGTCCAGAATGACGTAGTATACCTCTTTCAGGTTAGTTAAAATCAGAGCCCTAGTATTAGAATTGTCCCCGCACAGCGGCTATTGTGTCAAAACCCTTGACACTGGTGAGCGATATAGGGGGGTTACGGTCCTCTTGTTTAAGCAGTTTAGTCACACAAACTATGCTCAAAGGAGAAACATATACATGTATGTGAATAAAATGCACCATGCAGCTATCAACAGAATGGTTCATGAATTTCTGAAATGGAAACGTTGTAGCGATGAAACCTAAGTGTTGATTCAACCATGCTGATCCAGTTAAAAGCCAAGAATTGATAAATAAATAGAAGAATAAGGAGCAGGAATTATTGGTAACACTAAGACCACAACATTCTTAGTGAGACAATTCTCAACCCTAGCAATAGACCAAGCTCACGAACAGGAGAATGCAATCATCAAAGGCAATGGGTGCACTTTGCATCACAGAGGACCTTAAGCTCTAAGACACTGAATTATGGCAGGCCCCGAAGTCAACCGATTATGTACAGAGTACGATGAAGAATCTAGCGCGAGTCACCATGAGCAAGCAAAGAGTGCGCATACGTCATTGCTTTAGAAAGTGACAAGGTTGACCTCGACCATCAAGATGACATAGGTCTCAGGGCTATGATTTTAACAACGTTGATAGAGGTCTTCTATGCGAAATATCTGCACTAAAAATGAAGCTTTGGCTATAAGGTTTAGATAAGATTTCTTTAAGTTTCCTTTTTAAATCTATGTAAAGCTAGTAAACTTTGGTGGGGTTATTTACTACCCCCGGACTACAATGCTTTTAACAAACTGTGTAGAGGTCTACTGTGATTTGCTTTACATAAAATATTTGAGCTTTCGGCTTTATGTATTTGTGAAGCATATTTTTCTATATGCGATAAGTCTATGTAAAGCTATTGACCTGAGGCAGGGCCTCTTTATTTACGTGGGTCATTCCAAAATTATTCTACTTTTGCATACATGTATAATAATCATGTGTGATACATCGTTGAAAAGCGCATTTTCTTGCGGATACATCGATGCATAATAAATTGATAACAACAGTTCTCTTCGTTGTGGAAAATAGGCATAAATATTTGACAGTCATAGGCACTGGCCATATTTGCTACAGAATTCAATCATAATTTTATATCATATAGCTTAGAAAAAGTGCCATAACGCTTTTAAATGTCGAACTAGCTTATTGGAACTTTACTTATGTTTTAGGCCACAGCACTTAATACATTGAATTGAATAGTATTAATAAATTTGAGACGTGTTGTAAGATTAAAGCATGTATTAAAAAGTAAAATAAAACTTGAAAAATGCAAAAAATATCTTACAACAAAACAACATTAATGTTGACACATTAAAGTATAAAACTATATTTGTCCCTTCAATGCATCACAATAGTAGTTTCAACTATATAACATGCATGGTTGTAGTGCCATTCGTGTTGTGTTATTTTCACCAAATTTAGACCGTGTAAAATAAGAATATTGACTTGCATGATAAGTTGTCAAATCCGCACGAAATTGGCCTTTAAAATGATGTATTAAGACAAAAATCTTACATGTAGATTTCAAGAAAATGCCAAAGTAACACACATTTTGAAGGACGCTAGTTTATTGCTATATGTTGCAATACTGTTTCTGCATATTGCAATATATTGCAATATGGCTTTCAGCGTATTGTTACCCTATTACAATTTAGATGCAAGAGTATGATATGAATAAACGTGATTGAGATCTGCTAGTAAATACAATATATCAAATATCTAACCTCTGTGTCTGGTGTTATTACAAGAAAATATTTGAAAGATTTTCCCAGTCTTTCACATTGGTTGCCATGGCAATCAGAGCTCTTTATTGAATCAATCCTTTGAAAGAAATTAGCCCAAAGAATGGACTGTAACGTATGGTTGTAATCAGCAATGTGGTTTTACAGGAGTAAATACTATGTGTATTTGATTCCCGAAAGATCGGAAATAATAACGAAAAAAAGTGTTTTGGTGGCCATTTTGGTTTTGTTTACCATTTTTTGGCTTTCAGCCTCATGGGAGAGATTGAAAGACAATAGCAATTGATTTAGCACGCCTGCATTATGGCAAAAAGGTGACCAACTTTCCCCAGAAATGCATCTAGGAATGTTATTTCCCCAATATCCGACAAGTCTATTTTATTTAAAAAAGCAATGTTACAAAATGAAAAATCTTAGTGTTATTAGAAATTTTGAACGTTAAAATAGTATCGGAAATCATGCATAAAACAAATGTATATACTTTAATAGCTTTTTATAGTATTAGGACAGAACAATGAACACACAATCCGTGGACATGTAGTTTAATAATCCTTTAGAAATACATGTGCTCTTATGACAATGAAAATAGAGTGAAAATGGCCGCCATTTTGAATATTTGGCGGCCATCTTGAATAATTAGCAATATTCCGCGATCCACAATTGATGATTTATATTTTACATCTCATAAGTGTTAGTTTTGCGTGCCTTTTTGTATTTACATTAAACTGGCAATAACGACATAACTTATGCAAACTTGAAATGGCAGCCATTTTGAAAATGGCCGCCATCTTGAATCTGCCAGGGAAATTGAAGTGGCTAACGGGTTTTTTAGGATAAGATATGTCTAAACACTTATTGTAGAAAGTCCCTTGCTTGCATCATTATTTGAAGTATTTTGGCAAAATATCGACCTTATGCCCCGGGCTATTTGGCGTCCTGCTTCATACAGAGCTTGTGGAGAGAAGTTGGACTAAGAGAAAGTAGTCCCGACAAGGCGTGACCTGACTTTTTTATGGGGTTATGAAACAAAAATTACAGCAAATCACAGCTAACCAAAAGTAATGAAAACAAACAATATTAAATTATTCAAAACTGACCTTGATAGGAATAAGGCATACATTTTGACCATGTTTTATCAAGATCAGAAAAAGTTGTATACTCTCAAGTGTTAACAAGATTGTTGTATGATTTGACCTAGTGACCTAGATTTTGACCTGACATAGCCCACATGCAAAATGTGACCTAGATTTTATCAAGACAACGATTTCCATCAAGTTTCATGAATATCGAATGAAAATTGTAGCCGCTAAAGTGCTAGAGAACCAATTGTTAACGACGGACGAACGGGGACTAGACATTCAGTAGACATCCAGCGATCCTTATAGCCAAAAAGAGCTGAAAGTCTGAGTGAGGTGAAATTGTTCTCAAAGAGGACAATGAAAGTGTACACGATCCAGTTTCAGTTGAAAATTTGTTCAATATCTTTTTTTTACTACAGTTGCATCTGCTCTGGTGTCAAAATCACCACCATAAACAACAAGTTCTATGTCGAAAAATCACTTTTTAAAGATATTTAAAAATACAAATTGGAAACTGCACAATTGTTGTCTAAAGATAGTAACTGAATATTTTGTCAACAAAAAACTTTGTAACTTAAATACCAATCAGAGCCCGATCACCTTATTATTGTACTCATAATTTCTCTATATTCACACTTGACCTGAGGTTTATTTATATAAAGTATCACAGCAAAAATCCTCAATGTATGTCAACAATGTCCTCTAAATAAAAAATGTGTTTGCAAAAATAGCATTTTATAAACCAGGGGCAATAACTATTTTCAGTACTATCCGAGTTAAGTAAGTTATCAATATTTATAACGATATAAAACTGGTACATGTTCTGGAAAAAAATGCAATTAGGATTGACTGACGAGATAACAACCGCGTAAAATGGTTGAATATGGCCTATTTGATAGATAGATAAAAGGCAGATAACCATGTACGTAATGAATCGATTCAACAAATATTGGTGTCTTTCTATTAAGCGTATGTACGTAGTACTATGTTTGCGTATATTCTTATTTTTCCCCTCTTGATTTAACATATGATGTGCCTCAGGGAAGTATTTTAGGGCTGTTGATTTTTATGCTACTGTTGTCACACTCAAGTTATCTTTGACAACCTTAGTAATGTTTTAGAGTCCTGTTCAGACGGGTTAGTGGATAACAAGACTTTAGTAGTCTTAAAACCTGGGAAGACAGACTTATGCTCTTTGGTTATAGTAGAAATATGAAAAAATGTAGAATTCTCTGTTTCTTGCAAAGAATATGTAATCAATTCCAAAGATCAAATAAAATACCTTGGATAAAATACTAATAATTTTCTATCTATATATTGTAAATAACATTACTAACAAGGCTAAGTTTGTACATACATAAAGACCTGCTTATCTTTTCAACGTCTCAAATATATTCCATTCATTACAATTCAATTTCGACTATTGTACTGCTTGGCATAGAAATAAAGGCAACCCATATAGCATAGAGTATAGTAAATTAGTAATGCGTTTCACACCACTATTCCCGCTACTGATTTCTCCTATCTTAGTATTTTAATTCTGTTCTTAGAGTAAAACAGCAACGTTTAATCCTATGTCTAAAATTTATCATGATAGTGTCCAGATTAAATAAAATCGCATTGTTTAGAGTTGCTGACAGACATTTCTATTTTACAAGAGCTTCTACATTCCGTTTTACAGTTTCAAATGTTAAAGGAATACATCACTCCACGTTTTAATGTAAAGGTTTTCAGAACATTTGGTAATTATGTTTATAAAATGGAAATGATATAGCAGATCTCCAGATAAGTATTTCAAAAACTAAAATCTTGCTTCAGCATTAAACCCTATGGTGTTACTATTCATTAGAATCGTCGTTTTGAGATAATTGTTATGAGAGGTTACACCATATAAAATTTGGTTTTAGAATAATTGAGAAAATGTTTGATTTGCCAGTTCATCCCCCTCTTATCTGGAGTCCTGTATAGACATGTTACACTTTATAGAACGAATACTGTACCCCAAAATAATTTAAACTGCAACGGAATATCTTTTTTTTAAAGATATTACATGTTTGGGAATAGTACAAGGGTACTCGATTTACAGTCCGGAACTTACTGAATTGATGAAATTGCAATCGAGTGTTCCGGAATCAGTCATTAGCATGTGCTCAATTCAAGTTAACTCGATACACAAAGTCCATGGAATCGTTCCATACCGTTTTAGAACTGTCCAATCGAGTGTACTCTGTATTGTACTCAGAGCTAAAGGGCTTCCTGCTTCTCCATTGGTTAATGTAGCTATCTCTAGCTGCTCTAGAGGAGAAAACGTCTACACGTTTTAAAACATTTATTGCTTTAATACAGGATCAAATAGTGTGTACAATTCGATCATTCTTAATCATTCCCCAAAGATGACTGTCCCGCAGAAACGCATTTACCAGTAGCGCAAAGTAACGTTAAATCAGTATGGCCCGGCCTGGCCGTGCCAATAAAGACGATAACGTAGAACGGTAAAATGCAGTAATGTAGTTTCAGATTATGTGTTCAGCGGACACATCTGATGTGTTAACAATGTCGGTTAATACATGTATTTCGGACGCCGGTTAAACTTGCGTCTGATCATTAACAAACCTATTTGACACACATTTGGGTTTGTTTTTTAAACAAAATGCAGATACATTAACTTTAAGAAAAATTGCAAAGATAATTACATAGCCTGCTAAAGGTTAATTGAAACATAATGTTTGTTAGAATGTCGCAATCTATGGGACAATGAAATGTGACACAAGCAATTCTTTTGTATGATCAAATATTTGCGCTTGTCCGAGAGTAAATATTTACTTGCACATTGAACCAACTAGAATAAACAGAATCCTTTAATACTGAATACTAAACAAGTAAAAATACGATTTAATACATCTGCTCAAAACATAAATGATTGCGAACGGATAATCAACACATGCTTCTGTTTAAGCCTTAATTTGGCTGTTTTTGTATGGGTACAAATTTGATAAGAATAGTATAAACATGTAATTATTATTACATAAGTTGACATAAAGTTACAAATGATTTACATATCAAACGTCAATACGTAAATGTCTTCAAAATCTGTTGGCTTAAGATGCACACAGATTTAATGTTTCTGCCTTTTTCTTTTAGAAACAGTCATAAGAATGTCAAGCAATATGAAACCCTATGATATACCAAATTATCCAGAGTTTTATCTGAGTAAAAACACTTTGATACACTTATCACCAGTCGCTTTTTGCATTCTGATCGATAGCAGCTTCGATATTTTAATAGTGATTGCTGTCTTTTTTTATTTTTCAAATTTATAATTTAGACATTTTGACCAAACACGTCCAAATAGTTTGAATCCAGGTGAAACGCCAACTGATCTGAATTGGCATCAAATCAGAATCTACATTGCTTGCAAATATTTGCCGAGTAACGTCATTATAATAGAGAATAACCTGTCAGTGGCGGATATTTTAAAATTTATCCGGTTATGGGCGGAAATGAAAGTCGAGGCTTTGTCGAGCCTTTTTTTCGTCCACCTTCGTGTTACGACCAGATTTAGAGGTCATTGCTGAATGGGGAAAAATATTTTAACAAATGAACGCATTTTGGAATTACACAGCATTCATGGACTTCACGTTAGAGCTGCTTTCTCAACAGTGGCTTTGTCTTGTGATGCAATAACTATGTTTTATCTAAAACTTTGGAGAAACTGGAAAATTCATGTCGAAATGGAGAATATCGGTGGGAGCGGTAACGAGTGCTTCACTGGTTGTCGTGAAAAGGAGAAAGTGCCAAGACGACATCCTTTGTGCAGACAGAGCGTCGGTTTCAGATGTGTTGTTGTTATTTATCAGGTATTTAGTCGCTCATCCTGTGTTTCTCAGTCTCTATCTGTCTCTTTGTCTATGTTGGTTAGATGGTTAGGTGATTTTTACTGCTGCATCTGCACATAGACACAGTGCTCCCGCTCTACGACACTCAACGGGAGACACAGATAGGGTACAATGTTCGGAGGGAGAGAAATTTGCTTACATTTGCAAACAGCTTGAATCCAGATCAGACGCCGTGTAAAGCGGCATCTTATCTGGATTGAAGCTGTTTGTCACTCGTCATTTCTTTTTCTGTTAAAATGTCCATTGTGCGACTTTGAGAAACACTGTAGACGACAATTTAAAGCAGACAATATTGATGCCGTGAAACGTTTGGACAATATGTCTTGTTAGGGGAACAGCGGCAAGTATTGTTGTAACTTATAAGGAGGGAATCGCTGTACAGAGGGTCATTGTAAGTGGGAAGTGCTGTATATTTATTTTAAATCGTTTCATTTGAAAGTTGCATTTGCCTGATCTTTTTTATTTGTAATTTCAGAACTGGTGATTGACAAAACTGTATCAGGACTTGCTGCCAATTGCTGATTGGTGCTTTCATTTTGACTCTTATACAAGTGAGTTTAACTTAAAAGTAGATTTGAACAGGTCATTTTTTTACCCATAGTCATTAACTTTTGACTGTAATTTTAAAGAGATTGTTTGTTTATGTGGCTAATCATATGCATGGTAGCTGCACTAGCATTTCTCAATTTCTGAACTTAGTGCTTGGGTAATTTGTTAAACGTTTGGAGTTGTTCAAACGGAAACAAAAAATAGTATATTTCTATGTGGCCTATATAATATAACACATTTCTGTCTCTTTTATTCAACAACATGAACTAATGTTATTTTTAGTTAAAAAAAGTTATAACATGTTTGTTACAGATTTGATTGTATATCTATTATTTTCTAAATGTTTAAGCAACAAAAACAAAGAGAAAAAAATAGAATTTGTTACTGATTTTGCATCATATTTTCTCACTGGATCAGGGCTTCAGGTAAGGGGAGTAGATTCTTTTTCAAAAACTTAAGTCTTTATTTCTGTATAAACCCCAATACTGTCACTAGATCTACTCATCAGAATTTTCTCTTCGAGACGATTCCGACGAGCAGTTACACAATCAGAATTGCTACTAAATGAGTGAGAAAATGCTGGCTTGTTTCAGTTTACTTTCTCTTATCTGGAGCATCATTGTTTTGTTCTGTACTCTGCAGTCGTGACGTCATTTGTCAAAATTGAAATAGGTCAAAATAGTTCCATATTCCTACGCACCCATATAAGGAAGTGACTGGATATCAAATTTTGGTTCCTAGCTTCATTGCTATATAGTGTCTTGGACCATGGAAACTGTTCTCCATATAAGAAGGTCGTAGGATATGGAACAAAATATCCAGCCCCCTGTTTCACGGTCGCTTTTGCGGTCTATGACAGGATAAATTCAGGTATTACCTAAATAAGGAATACAAACATCCTATGTTGTTAATACAATCATTCATATCTCGATTCTACTAATCAGCATTATCTCTGTCCTTTCCTTTATCGGAGACCAAAATCGTGCCAAGATATTTTGTCAAAGAAACAAAGGTTTGTTGAGACGCAACTGAAATACAAATTACGAAATACTACAGGTATATCGTTTAATATTCAATTACATGCCAAACATATCAGTATTACATTGAACCTCATATAATCCTGAGATTGACACAAAACCGTTGAAATAGAATATGAAACTTGCATATAAATACATAACGGTGTCATTGTATATTGATTTATTTCAATTGTAATGCAAATATTACCTATTGATTATGTTAACTCGAGACCGTACGATATCATAACTGTTTAATTGGCACGTGAGGTACAATACTATGCGATTATATGACAATCATAATCCTCGTGCACAAAATGATGAGTATATCAATATTACGATAATAGTGAATTGATATAGAATTTGAATTTGAAAATAAAAAGCAGACGCAAATTGTTTAAATTGAATAACGTCTTGCGAGTAAAGGGTTAAACAAGAGTAATAAATTTGCCAATAGCGAATCCAACACAAAGATCAAAAGATACTTTTTAGGAAGAGTGTTATAATTATATTACTCAATGTAACACTTAGAATACCAAACATCGCCAACACGATTATTTCTATTCTATTTCTCCGACGTTTCGCCGTTAGGCTTTTTCAAGGAATTAAATCTTTATATATTTAATGACGTAACGCTTATGATGTAGTCATCAATAGTTTGAAAATCATCTTACTAGAGCTTTCTTCATTTGCATTTCCCTGCATTCATTGCCATCTCTAATGAATACTTTCCCAGTCCAGAAACCTTCTCACATTAAGTCGTATGTTTTACCAAGTGAAAGAAACTGTCTGAGCTAATACTAATATGTTTATAGCATAAGATGGTACGGCTATTGCGTTGAGGTGCTAAACATGCCGACTTTGCTTTTTATGTGTTAGATTCTCTGCTTCTATGCTTTATGTGTCAATATTTTAATGTAGCGTTATGTGATATTTGTTTCTAATTTGCTTGATGTGCTTAAAAGTTTCCCATTTATGTGAGAAATTTTCTGTTCAGTTCTTTCCAAAGCTTAGGTTGGGGGGGATTAAATGGTTTGATTCCTCTCTTATCTGTCGCACCTTTGTGCTAATTTTGTTTTTGTTCTCAGCTTTGTATGAACATTGTTTGTCTATGTCAATGAATAACGACCAATTAAAAATAAATTCTTATGTTTTAAAGAGCAATTGTCATAAAAGCAAACATTAAACTTCAAATGTCAAAATCAACAAACATCTTAGGATATTTTGATAAGTGTTTGTTCTTAATCATAATAATAAGCACGAGTCGATTTACATTTGCAAGCAGCTTGGACCAAGATCATACGCCGCGACATGACGTCTGTTCTAGATCGAAACTGTTTGAAACCAATATATATTTTCTTTAATTCTAAACTGTATAAATCTGAATCTTTTTTTATTTTTTAATTAGTTCTCCTGATTCTTTTTATCACATGAACATTTTAACGCATAATTAGTCAACTGAACCCGTACTTTGTAGGCTTTCTGTCGTATGTATTTTAATCCTATTTTGACGCTGTTTATGGGAACGTCATGGCAAATGACGTCATTTGTCGACCCGAGTCATGCAGCGCTTGTGGATGGACAGGTTGGGCCGGAGCCCAAATATTGATGTTTCACTAAGAGGTAAAGAAATGCTAACATAAACGAGTTACACGTGAAAATATTCGAGGGGCTTATATCCGTAATGGCCCGGCGGTTCATTATAGATTGGAGGCATGACATCCGTAAAGACAGTTTTCAAAGGCAATGTTGTTACTACATGTAAAACTCAGTACAAAAAGAAACGAGACTCACATTTAGATGTATTGTGTATATTTTTGCTGTAGTATATTGTTATAAAACACATTTTAGATATAAAGTACAATTCATTTTGAGTAACTCCCACAAAAGTCATAACAATACAATGAATACGAACGATGTTCTGTTAATTTATCACAAAATATGGCACCGAATTGTGAATTTTGAGAACAATGGTGTCGGTCGTTAAATTACCAGAAAAGCCATTTTTGTGTGATTTACTCACATTGAATTGTATGTTATACTTACAATGTGTTTTGTTACAATATACAACATAAAGTAGGGGTAGCAGATTGGAGGTAAAATACCTCTGGCAGGGGGATATGTCGCGCTTTGAAGTGGTCTGCCTGTCTTTGACCTCCAGCCTGGTACCCAGCTCTCACATGTGGCTCCTAGCAGCTGTAAGAATGCAACGGCGGCCACGACCTGGAAAACAGCTTTGACTGGCTGGCTAAACCATGTGAGGGGAGCCGATGTATCTAAAACCCTCGGTGATTCAGGGCATGCCTACTCATGCATGTGAAGGCTGGAGCCGGCAGACTCTGCGGAGGAAACCACCATGGTTCAACGGAGAGAAAGGCGGTTCCAGGCACGTACTGTGGAGTGCGAAGGGCAAGTAGAGGCACATAGGTATACTTGGTCATCCACTGCATCTGACCCATCTCTGGACGTCTTGACTCAGTCTTGCCACTAGATACAGATGGTCTCAGACGAGAGAGTGAGGTCGACGCTGCGCAAGTCCTCCTCACTTTAAACAAAATCATCGCGCAAGTCACGGTCATCCTTCAAAGAACAAACTACCTCCAAGTCCTGTGGCGACAGGCGCGCAGCAAAGCGTCAGGTGTGGGAACACTGGAAGGCGTAGTTGCAAACCTGCACACAGGCGGTTCAGGCTATATGGTCGCTCTTCACTTAAATGGAGCAGCATTGGAGTTCGGCAGTCGTCTGGACGTCTGAGCAGCCCTCTATAGGACCGCACTGCTCACCTCCTTGGCATGAGGAAGGTGCCAGAAAAGGTGCCCTAAACATTGTCTGCTCCGCACTACCCTGGTCAGCTTACCGCGGCTGGCGGAGTCCCCTCTTATGCGGTCGAAACACAAAGAATCAAGATAATAAATCGCGAACTTCTCCTATGAACCTTGCTGCATGGCATGTTCGCTCGCTTCTGGACAGAAATGAGTCAGACAGACCCCAGAGACGCACAGCTCTTGTTGCAGGTGAACTTGGGAGATACAACATAGACATTGCAGCCTTAAGCGAAACAAGGCTTGCTGGAGAAAGTGAACTTTTCGAACGTGCCTCAGGTTACACATTCTACTGGAGCGGACGTGCACACGAAGAGAAACGTGAGGCTGGAGTTGGTTTGCTGTTAAGTTGTCACTTGCTGACAAGATGGTTGGACCCCCTAAAGGAGTTAATGATCGGTTAATGATTATAAGACTTCCATTTTCAAACGGAGATAAATTTATCACCATTGTTAGCGTCTATGCCCCAACTATGACTAACCCAAATGAAGTCAAGGACAAGTTTTACGAAGACTTGACCACCGTCATTACCAATGTTCCAAGCACTGACAAACTCATCATCCTTGGTGACTTTAATGCACGCGTTGGCAGTGACAACACAACCTGGGAAGAAGTTATAGGGTCCCATGGCATTGGCAACTGCAACAGTAATGGCCAACTACTCCTCCAGACCTGCGCTGAACATGGCCTCCTGGTCACAAACACAGTCTTTCGCCTTCATACACGCAACAGGACATCGTGGATGCACCCAAGATCAAAGCATTGGCATCTAATTGACTATGTCATCACTAGGAGCAGGGACAGGCAAGATGTACGTGTCACAAAGGCCATGTGTGGCGCTGAGTGTTGGACAGACCACCGTCTCATCATCTCCAAATTAAATCTCAAAGTCCAACCAAAAAGACGCCCACAGGGATTCAAACACCCCAAACGACTGAATGTCAATATGCTAAAGACCAGCACAATCAAGCACTCCTTCACAAGTGTTCTAGAGGATCGTCTCAATGCTGTTACTTTTGACAATCAGGATGTTGCATCAGCCTGGCAAACACTTCGTGACACAGTGTATACAACAGCTTTCGAATGTCTTGGACCCATGACCAGGAAGCACAAAGACTGGTTCGACGAAAAAAACTCAGAAATATCCCAGCTGTTAGAGGACAAGCGTCGGGCCTACATAGCTCACATTGACGATACAAACAGTACAGCCAAGCGGCATTATTCAGTCCAAGCTCCGTCAAATGCAAGACTCATGGTTGAGCAACAAAGCTGATGAGATCCAAGACTTTGCTGACAGGAAGGACATGAAGAAATTATATGATGCCTTAAAAGAAGTCTATGGGCCAACTACCTCAGGCTCATCTCCTCTGCTTAATTCTGATGGCTCAACCCTGATTACAGACAAAGAGAAGATAAAGAAAGGTGGGCCGAACACTTTGACAGCGTACTGAATCGCCCATCCACCATCAATGATGAAGCGATAGAGCGGCTCCCTCAAGTTCAAGTAAACGAGATGCTAGATGCTGTGCCTACTCCTGAGGAAATCCAGAAACATATCAATCTGCTAAGCAGTGGCAAAGCTCCGGTTTCAGACTCCATGCCTGCAGAAGTCTACAAAGAAGGCGGCCCAGCTCTGGTGGAGAAGATGCATCAACTGTTCAAGCTCATTTGGCACGAGGAGACAGTACCACAATACTTCAAAGACGCCTCAATTGTCCACCTTTACAAACGTAAATGCAACCGTCAAGCGTGGAATTTCTCTGCTGTCAATCGCTGGTAAAGCATTAGCAAGAGTCCTGCTGAACCGCCTCATTACCCATCTCGAAACGGATCTACTACCTGAGAGTCAATGTGATTTCAGGAAAGGACGTGGGACAATTGACATGATTTTTGCAGCCAGGCAACTGCAAGAGAAGTGCCAGGAACAGAACTCTGATCTGTACTCCACATTCATCTCCATCGTTCGACAGTTTCATGATGGTATGCTAGCCAGAGTCCAAGACAACGGTAAGATGTCGGAACCATTTGCAGTCTCAAATGGAGTGAAGCAATAATGTGTCCTTGCTCCCACTCTGTTCAGTGTCATGTTTTCTTCCATGCTGACAGACGCATTCAACAATGAAGGCGTTAGTATAGGCATCAATTACCGCACTAACGGCTCAGTCTTCAATCTGAGACGGCTGAAAGCAATGACAAAGGTCATGACGAACTCTGTCAATGACTTCTTGTTTGCTGATGGCTGTCCACTCAACGCATCTTCAGAGGTCAACATGCAACAAAACCTTGATAAGTTTTCTGATGCCTGTGACAACTTCGGTTTAACTATCAGTATCAAGAAGACTGAAATTATGCACCAGCCAGCCCCAAGTAAGCAGTATGTTGAGCCCAACATCACTATTAACGGACAAAGACTGAATGTGGTGGACAAATTCACCTACCTTGGCAGTACCCTATCAAGATCTGTTGTTATTGATGACGAGGTAAATTCCAGACTCGCAAAAGCAAGCACTGCCTTTGGAAGACTGCATAAGAATGTTTGGAACAGGAAGGGTATCACTCTTGACACTAAGATCAAGGTCTATCGCGCTATGGTACTGACCACTCTTCTATACGGGTGTGAATCCTGGACTGTTTACCAGCGCCATGCAAGGAAGCTAAACCACTTCCACACAACCTGTCTCAGAAAACTGCTTGGCATAAAATGGCAAGACAAAATCCCAGATACAGAGGTTCTCAGATGTGCAAACCTGCCCAGCATCTACACCATCCTGAATAAATGAATGCTGTTTTACGGCCCATCGACACAAAAAGGTCATTTAGAGCCGAATAAATAATGACAATAAAAAATATAAAACAATATCAACTAATAGATTACGTCAATGTCAGTCCCGATCAACGGGAAAGTAAACAAAATATGGACAAAACATAATCAACATACTTATATTTATCTTTTTTTTTAAAAAATACAACATTTCAAATTTTATAATATAAATTAATGGTTTTTAAAAATTCAAGTATTTAATAAACATCTACAAATTCAAACATTTCCCACAGGGAATCTGCCTGAAAGAACCTATTTCTAATCAAAGTTAAATCAGCACAATCAATAAGAATGACACCATCCTGATGCAGTCTCAACTTCGCTGGGCTGGGCATGTGGTACGAATGCCGGACAACCGCCTACCAAAAATACTCTTCTATGGCGAACTCCAAAAAGGAAGAAGATCCATTGGAGCCCCAAAGAAGCGGTTCAAAGACACGCTGAAAGTCTCCTTGAAAGTGTTTGATATTAATATTGACACCTGGGAACAGTCTGCATCTGACAGAGGTATATGGCGGTCAGCTGTTCACAATGGTGCCAAGTCGTGCGAAGCAAACAGGACTGTAGCTGCTGAACTGCGCAGACAGAAAAGGTAAGACTGCGCAAACATATCCCCCCCCCCTGAAACAATTCCTTGTCCGCACTGCCAGAGAACTTTCCGGGCAAGGATTGGCTTGATAAGCCATCTCCGTGTCCATGGAAAGCTACACAAATTGTAGGATGACAAAAGTGGTCTTCGTCATTTATGACGGACGATCTATATACAACATAAAGTGAAATAAAATGCGTCAATACGTAAGTCTTAGTTCTTGTTGAACTGAGTGTATTTATAGTATGGTATACAATAATATCATTTATTGAATGGCTTTATTACACTGCCAGTGGCGGTTTTATGTGATAAAACAAGTACATACGGAGACAAACTAGTTCTCCTTTCCCTAAAAAAATGTGTGTACCAAAATAATCATGCCCATTGCAAACAGCTTGGCTGATACCACGTCTGATCAGATTTGTTAAAACTAAATAACATTTATTCTCTTTATTGTCTTGCATAGCGTTTGAGTGTATTAAACCCTCCACGATCTTGTTTTAAGCATTCTTTCCTGCTTTGCATAAAGAATTCTCGATCTACCATCTGCATAGATAAAGGAAATATTCTTATGGTGGGTACTCATAACTCTATAAAGTGAAACTATTTTCTTCATTGGACAAATAAATTAAAGCGTAACTATGCTTTTAACAGGGGGATGTTCACCACTGTATAAACTGCCTTAGTTTTGGGTTTTATGCGAAGTGTGGGTATGTGGAAACTAGTTGACACTCATTTCAAATTGTCTTCAGTCCAAATATCTACAATATTTAATTTCAAGAAATAAAAGCAGACGACAAGTGTTAAAAATTGATTACGTCATGACAATAAAGGGGTTAAACATGTTTTATTGCAATATATTTAAACAATGGTATAGCTAAGGGAATATTCCCAAATTTTATTAACAATTTACAAACATAAGAGCAAAAGGGTTAGGCAATAAGTTTTACCAACATTAGAACATTAGTAACAGACCCTTGGCTTAATTCTTAACCTATTATAAATAAAATTTGACTATGTTCATATATTTTTTAGCCATTTAAAATTGTCAAAATATGTGTTTATCAACAAAGCAGTAATAGGTGAAAAAATCGCAGCAGTCATGTTGAATTGTACAAATGACTCAAATATGTGACAAGTATTGTCATTTAAGGCATGCTTTTATAGAATTAGTCTTTGATACGTTACCAAGCAAGTATGTGGCAAGAAGATAGGTTTCCAATATTTGCAGTCGTCAGATTTAAAAATTCAGTATTGTAATTCTATAACAAATGTTGAATGCAATGCATTTTGTGATTATTACGCTCGTAAGTATGGGGGCTGCCTTTTTGGCATTCGGTCAATATTTTTGACCGAGTGTTTAAATAGTGCAGTGGTAAGCACTCTCGCGTCTAAGCAATGTATTCCGAATGAGGTCCTGAGTCGGGGTAGTATGTTACCTGCCGGTCCGAACTCTGGTTTTCTCCCACAGAAATGACCAAATAAGGCACGATTCGTTCCATCGGAAATAGTTCTTCTAGTTGTTAGAATTTTATAATCGATGTAATATAAATAAAGTTTAACTTTAAAACTCGTCTGTTTGTATGTAGCAAATTGAGTACAGGTATTTCTACTAAGGAAATATAAATTGATTGTATGGCGTCTGATCAGAATTCAAACTGTTTGCTTATAACTAACGTACTTAGGATAAGGCACTGAAGGAGTTAATATAACTGCAACTAGTTTAAACTATAGGAAACCTTGGGTCCTGTTTTACTTTAGCTTTGCTTTTAAGCTGGAACCTGCCCTTCATACAATCAATTTGCGTCATTTCAGTGGTTGCAATCCACTGAAATTACGACCGCAACACAAGCACTTAATCTGCTGGTTTTTCGGGTATGAGTTTAACTCCAAACCGAAGTGATCAATTCCGGTTTTTTTCCTAACCGAAATATATTTTTTATCGTCAAGTTGCTGCAAAAATTATGCAACCCAAGTTCAGGTATGCGCAGACAATTCGTTTTGGCTGGTTGTACAAAAGTACTCCCATTATTTTCACCGTTTTGTCATTAGCCGATGTTCCTTATAAGAAAATTGCTTCTTTCAACCTGGAAATCCTGAAGGGGGCTTCAAATAATGGCAAACAACAATTATTTGCGACTTAGATTAAAAAGAATCGTAAACTTACAGGATATTGCCATTGTTTACAATTAATCGCTTTGCGTGTGCATATAATTTCGTGCACATCGGTAAGAATAACGTAATAAAGCATTGAAATTAAATACGCACGAGCTGGTACACTCTCCCTCGTAGTCGCTCAGCTTCTCACATTACAGGCATCTTGCAATGGAAGTTCTCTATTTCTCTACATAATAACATTTGTTAGAAATTTGTCGTCAGCATACGCTTCATATACCGTATAAACCCGGTATAAATCCTTCAATGCTTGCTTTACCTCAAATACAATGGCTATTTGTAAACTGTTTGGATCCTGATAAGACGCCTGTAGCAACCTTAGATGTAATACAAACAGGAATTGTTATAATTATTACAGAACCTGTTGATATTACATATAAGGTTGACATAGTCAACAGGAAATGTAATAAAAATGTTATAACTTTTGACAAACCGGTTGTATAACGACCCCGTGTATATACAAACCATTTTGTACTAGACCTTTTGTCAAAAACAGTAGAGGGCTATACTCTTTATTTTCAAAGCTCATGTTAAAATAAAGTTGCTCTTGATGATAAGTTATGCAGAAGGCTTTTTCAGGAGCTTTCTGTATTGCTTTTCACCTAAATGACTAAATTCATCTGTTCAATTCTGTTCTGTATTTTAATTTATGTATAGTGCTATGATTTTTTTCCAAAGTTTCAATTATGGATTTAATAGATCATAAGGCAGATTACCAGGATGTTTTCACTATACACATGTTTATTAAATGTACATTTGTATATAATCTTGTGTATGGGCCGGTGGCCGTAGAACAATAAATGTTGAACTGAACTGAACTGATGATAGATCCAATTACTTTGTTAAAATAATAAAAGTGAGGAATGTGTTAATCTCTCCCATATACTTGTTTGTGCCGAAAGTCTATATCAAAAGGTCTGGAATCGGATCAGAAGCCGAGATCAGCAACTGAACAGGATCCTGACTATTTGCAAATAACCTAAAATATTTACACACCCTACCAACCTGTCATTTTCTCTCCTACATTTATTAAACGGGAACGAATTTCATAAAATGGTACATGTATTATTTAGCAGACACGCTACTTGAACAACCATATTATCGTCTGCTAGAAAGTATAGTCTTTTCTCAATGGTACCCTTCACTGGCGTTACGTCATTAATTCTTAACAATTTTCGTCTGATTCTTTTTCAAATATACACTTTTTATTTTTAACTCACCTGGCACAAAGTGTCAATGTGAGCTATTTTATCGTCCTGTGTCCCTTGTCATTCGCCGTCCGTTCGTCGTCCGTCGTCAACAATTTCTTTGAACGACACCGTCTCCTAAACTACTGGATGGATTTAAACCAAACTTTACAGGAATTAAAAGTATTCGTGTCTGAAAGCACAGTACTCTGAGCTTAAACATTTGGCACAAAGACTCAACAACAGGTCTTCTATCAAGATTGTTCAAATTATGTCCTTGGGGTTAAAAAATGACCCCGCTCCGGGGTCACAAATTTACATAGTTATATAGTGTCTTCAAACCTCTTCTTCTCTAAAGCTAATGTGGCAAGAACGTTGACATTTGGCATGGTGACACTTCTAAATGTCCTTTCCAATATTGTTTAAGTGGTTTTGGTCCGTCGCATATCTAGATCACAGGAGATATGAAACCTTCAAAAACCCTTTTTGTCATATACGTCAGCAGTTATTTGGCACACATCATCAACTACTCAACAGTTGGCATAATCACATTGTCATTATTTCTCAGCTTTCAAAGATATGATAAATTTACAAATCGGTGTTAGGTGAGCGATTTAGGGCCGTATACTGCCCTTGTTTTATTTTGAGTCGGGGTAAAGCAATGGCATTAAACATTAAAACATATTGCAGTTGTCAAGTTTGGAGCATAGCAAATTTTATGAAAGTGAAAATACAATTGTTTCAGCGTCTAAAACGATTAGGTCGACAATAATTGCAAACAGCTTCCATCCAACTAAAATGCCGCGTCCCGCAACGTCTGATCAGGATCCAAAATGTTTGGTACTCGTATCGATATGTTTGCAGGTTTATTGATTGATATAAATTTAACGGCTATGATTAAATTTGGTGATGAAAGGTAAAAAGCAAATGCTAGCGGAGGGTTACGCTTATATAATTAGGTTAATGAAATGTAACGGTTTATTTACTGACTCTGTTGACTAAACTATTCATGCGATCTGATAATCTGAGCGCACTAATTGATATAAAACATACATATTGATCATGTCAACCCATGATTAATGACAAATGTCAACGAATCGTTTTAAGTTTTTTCAAACTGTTTGCTAAATGATAATTATAGCCGATGGGGCTAAAATAGGAACATTAAAGGATATTCACTTGTCATTTTACCAAGTAAACGTTTTGTACTTTCATTGTCTTTTCATTTTTATCGTCTACTTAACCCTTTTCTCAATAAATACGAAAGTTTACACCTTTAATGTATGCCTTCGCTGTAGCTTACTCATCCACTAAATAACAGTTTCATTCTATAGTCATAATGAAATAGTTTCTATATCCTAGCACATGGTAATTTAAACCATGCTCTAAGTAGCTACTTCATGTGATCGCGTGTCTTTCAAGACTATAAATATTATAGAATATGAAAACCTGACAATATGCATATCTGTGAAATTCATGAAAAACTTTTGAGGCTGTAACAAGGACAACTTGTAGGAGAAATTAGACCTGCATATGTGGAAGGAGGGGCGGATGGATAGAGGACGGACGAACGAAAGAACGAACAAATTGGCGGTCGGACGAAAATAAACGGACGAACAGACGGGGTAAAACATATAAGGTTTCCCTGACTTAATCGTCGTGAGAGCAAATAAAAACATATCATTTGACTGCGTAGCCTGTATTGTTAATTATGTATACGCCCTACTTATCAGGGCCTGCAATATGTGATATACCGGTAATAATGCCAAAATGAACCATGAATGTCTAACTATAGACCAGATTTGATGAAAACTGGAATTTTCCAATTGACAATCTATGGGTCAATTAAGAAATAATCAATGTTCTACCGTTGTTAAACGGTATTCTACAACGATTGGTAGTTGTGATGCGCAGAAATTGACCACGAAGGCCCAACTAAGCGGAGAAGACGTTATATTTTAAGAAATGAAACGATTCTTTTGGGCGTTCAAGAGAAATAAACGACAGAAAATTATCGGCAAATACCATGAATCGCGCTAGCTATGTGCTATGATTGATTTAACCTTACGTTATGTGCCAGAGGATAAAAAAATTGTCAACAATTTTTGGGAGATTTATATCAGTCAATAAACCGCGTCAAAGTCATAACATTGTCAGTTGAAACATGTCGTCAATTTCATTAATCAAATGTACAATAAAAAATAACGTAAAAAAGGTAAAAAGGTCATTAACTCCTTCGCTGCCTTACCCCATTGTACAATTATTATTTCAATCATAAACTTGAGTTTGCAGATATTTCGCATGAAGAAATAAAACAAGTGTAAAACTTGTCAGACGCCGCGTCATTAAAATAAAGAAAATGATCAACAATAAAATACTAAAGCATCAACCTATAGTTTTATATTGCCATGAACATTTAATCTAAGCAAACAAGCGCGTGTGTGTGTATACATTTCATGCCTAAACAGGGGACAGAAGAATGCTACACTTTGTGGGGGCAATATTCATGATGATATTGCTATTTCTCAGTGGAGCCTAAGAAATAATCGATGTTCTACCGCACCACAACGACCAACCGTTGGAGAATATCGTTTAACAACGGTAGAATATAGATATTTCGATTCTAACATGATTTACTTAAAAAAAATCATAAGAAATGCAAGCAAATTATTCAGGCTTGTTTCTTCTGCGGATGCAGTTATCGGCAAAATTACTTCCTATGTATGGCTATTACATGAAATAATTTATTCTGTCATAGAACTATTTAGTACTACTCAGATTAAATGTATCTGAGACAAATCAGTAACAAAATATGAAAGACAATACCTTTTACGTCACATGAAATTTCATTGAAAACTGCGCTTTATCGTAGGGTGGGTACAGGAAGAGCCTTTTAAAAGGACTATTTTCACAGCGTCGTAAAACACACTAGGTATACCACGGCGAAGTTGTTCTTTGTTTATAGAGACGAATTCACCTGTCATGTTAGAATTTACATTATGGGCAGTTTGATATCACATATTATAATCTAAATACACAAACTCACATTAGGTATTATGTTACTGCCAAGTAAATTCCTTACCTTTGATTGAATAACAAGCCGTATACATGAACCCATGTACCCCATGTGCTGGCAGAATGCATAGAAATGCAGACTTTTCGTTTGATGACAGGTCCCTCAGTTTTGCTATACATAAGGAAAATTGAAAGACTGCTCGAGAGGATTGTGAGCCTTCAATCGTACAGCCTCCGTTATTAAGTCCATCTCGGCTAAGAACTAACCGGGGATTAGGATCGTTGAACTACCGCCAGAAGCATGACGTCATTTATGCACAAGTTCATGTATTTTGACGCGATTTTGTATTTTAGCGTTTTACACGACAAATGCCGAAGTGGTTGTAAATTATTTATTTTAGCAGTGAAATCTTTGCATTATTATATATACATTTGTTATACAGTTCCCACAGAGTATGTGAGGCTACATTCCCACCTGGTGAAATCATGATACCCTCGCCTAACACTTTGGGCAACACTTATTTACTCAGCCGGAAATAAATCCTCACGTACTCTCAAAGAAACTGTATAACAAAGGATATTCGAGAACATGGTGATATGCACATAAAATGAACAGGTCGATCCTCCAAAAATCCCGATTCACTTTTAAAAAGTCGAATAAACCTGTATATCAAAGCTAAAAGGTATCTGAGCAACGGTTATCTTTGAAATACGGGACTGTTAGATCTAAGCTAGCGCGAGTTGTAAATATTCAAAATCAATTAAAATGAGTTAAGTGGAAGTTAAATTAATTCTAGTTATTAAGGATCGACTGTATAGTTAATATCCACTAAACCACAACTGACAGTCGCGTACAAATGCTCTGTAATGTTGACTCATTAAAGGTTACTTTGCTACGCTACCGGCCTTTAAGTTAACTTGTTACATCGTCAATGACTTTATTTTCTATTTTTCATGCCAGCGACCCCAGAGACCTTCCTACTTTGTCGCAGTTCTGGTATTAATTTGTCATAGGGAGTCTTTTCTGTTTGTTAGACCGAGATTATCCCCTCTGCCAGGAACTAAAAGGAATGCAGGTCGGTGGTTTTGATCCCATGCGCTGCTTACCAACGAGCAATATCAGCCGAAATCATCTTCCTTATATCATCATCATCTCATGCCGTCATCATTCATCAGCGCTATATGACCTGTTTTGTGTCGCAGTGCCGTAAAACCCATTTATTCATCCATCATGCCAGCGATGTTTCACTGTTTCCTGTGACAAAACACTTTTATCATACTAGCGACTGGCAGCTATATATGACAAGTAATTTTATTGCCTTAGAGTTATAATCAAATCTGATGTATGATTAGATAATTGAATACTTGCGTTGGCTCGATTGCCCTTTTCAATCAAGTAAATGTCTCTGTATCACGCCACCTTTAGTATTGTCTGTTTAGTATTTTTATTGCTGTACTAAGCATGTTAACATACGGAAATTAAATCAACTTGAATCCAAGTCAGACACCGGCTGATCAGAATCACAAATATTTGAATATTGTAATGCAATACGATTTAGCAGTGAAGGGATTTAACCCTTTACCTGATAGCCTATTTATAGTACTTAAGATAGATGACTACTTAAAGCAGGTTGAAAGTAAAGCAGAATGCGCCTTAGGGCGCATTCTGCTTTACTTTCAGCCTGCTTTAAGCTATCATGTGCTATAATATAGAAAATATTCCCTATAATACATATTCATTACTGATTAAATTGGAACTATTTTCTTCAGCGGATGAATAAATAATATCCGCTAAAAGGCGCTTCTATTGGGTAAAGGGTTAACTTCATGTAAATGATTACTGAAAAGGGCAATCATTTTTGTTGCATTATATCAATAATAAATGACAGTTAATTTTTTAGATATCATTCTGTTGACATATCGCTGTTATTAAAGTGCACATAGTTAACACTGTTAATATGGACAATTGGAGATCCTTAACTATCTTTCAACGATATCGATAGACGTTCCAGTGGCAAGCAGTGCTTATACTTAAATGAAAAGCTTTGAAATACAATGTATTTTCTTATTAGTTTAAACGTTCTTGAATTAGATAAAATCTACTTCATGTACCTTGACAGCGCAATGGAAGACAATATAACGATGAATGTCTTAATGTAGCCAAATACCTCGTCATCTCAGTAGTTACGCGCATGAAAGGATCAATGAGACTCTCCCTGTCCATGTCTACTATCTAGCAAGGCTATAGCTAAATTGTCTTAACCCTTAGCCCGCCAAATAAATTGTCGTCTGCTATATTTCTCGTCTGCTTCAAGTTTCAAAGTGCTTCAAAGTTGCTCAAAATTGCTGAAAATGTTGTCCGAGTGTCAAACAGCTTGGATCCGGATGAGACGCCGAGTTACTCGGCGTCTCATCCGGATACAAGCTGTTTGCATATGGAGCTATAATCGTGACTGGCAGGCTAAGGGTTAACAGGGTCTACACAGTTTGTAATTGCATAAGAAATGTTCTGCTGAATGGAAAACTCTGCAGTGCCCTGCGATCACCACTGTTTATCTATTATGAAATATTCCAGCAATGACATAGGGAGAGGTCATTGCAATATCAAGACATAAATGGCTCAATAAGTTGTGAATATGAGGAGATCCTTGGAAAGTACAGAAAACAAAGCAAATACTGAAAATTGCAGACTCTGTTTAATTGAGTCTGTTCATGAGCAATACTGACATAAATTTTTTTATGCAACAGTGCTCACGCCTCTTGGCACCAGCTTAAGCGGAATTCAACTTTCAACTGTAAATGCGCTGAAATCAATAATTCCAAAGGACCAGAGTGTCTACTCTTTGCCAGACCAAAGCGACTTCACTAATAGTTGTTTAACGTTTGGATCCGGTTAGGAAGGCGCGTAACAAAGCATCTGGTTTGCATCAAACTGTTTGGTCGTGTCAAAAAGAAGATATATGACTCTGAAATTGAAAGGTAAATGGCAGACAACATTCCAAAAAATTTAAGATTGCGACGCTCTTTATCCCCAATAACGCGTTTACATAAAACGTTTATTTGCTTATTCTACTTCAAAAAGTTTGGACCAGATCAGGTTCTAAAATTTTTGTCACTCAGATTAAAATGACATTTTAGAACATTTCTAGAAGCTGGCGTCTTTTTCGTTGCGATGCATTTCGTTTGGTTTTAAACAGGAAAGAATAACATCTTTTCGACAAGGTCATTAGACTTTGCCAACAATGGTTACGCCCCGAGAAAGTGATAATTGCTCTGAAACAAATAAATTTGGTATGAAATAGAGACTACCTGCAAGTGTCTGATCAACGGTTGCAAGTCTATTTAGGTTGTCATGAATGCAGATATGTTCAACATGGCGTAGCTGTAAAAGAGATTCAATCGGCAAACCGTTAAGTGGCACTCCCAATCCTTTACAAATGAAAAGTTAGAAATTAAATCTTGGGTACCTAAGAACATATGGAACTGTCGAACTTTGTACATGTACTTGCAAAAGTTTAAACACAATTTAGGATATATTTTCGCATAAAAATGTTGTAGACACATGGTGTCAACCAAAGTACATGTAGCGGTATTCTGTGTCATCCATGCTAGTGAGAGACTGTGGTTCAGTTGGTACAGCGCTTTCCCTGAAGCGAAGGATCGTGGGTTCGAGTCCCGGTCGGGACGCCTCTTTTACTTATTACACTAACGTATGTCGCACTTTTTTATATTAGCAGTACAATGTAGTTGCAAGTTTAGTTTTCATTTACATTTGAAAATCCGATTGTCCAGCGGTACGTAAATGTGACACTTATTTTAACAAGAGGAGCTTATAGTGCGCTCATATTTGCCCTACGGCGGCCGTACGGCGGCCGCAGAATAGGAAAATCGGTAGTTTCCCACGGCCGCCGTAGAAATCCTACGGCGGCCGTACGGCAGCCGCACGGCGTATACCCATATTTCACAGGCCGTAGAGGTCGCCGTAGAATTATAACGCGGAGTTATAACATTTTTTAATTCCTACGGCGGCCGTAGAAAACACTCGCCGCAGAGTGGTTCTACGGCTGCCGTACGGTAGCCGTACGGCCGCCGGAACTCAATTGTCACTTTTCTTATTGTGCATTTGTACTTTTGTTCATACATGTAAAACATGTGTATTATTAAAAATGGGTTTAGATGTTCTTAAGTGCTGTCCTAATGTGTCCATTGAGTTCACGGTGCAGTTGGACTGATATGAGTTGCGTGAACATGTAGCAAAACCAAGTTATGTAGCAGGAGCAGCATTTTGATTGCAGAGAATCTGGTGGAGCTTCCACGGCTACCTAAAAAATAGAAACTCGCCGTGCGGCAGCCGCAGCAAATGTGAGCGCAACACACGGCGGCCGTAGGAATTCTGCGGCGGCCGGGGAATTGCTACTCGCCGTAGAAACAACAAGCCGTGTGGCCGCCGTACGGCAGCCGCAGCAAATGTGAGCGAGGCATTACACCAAGGACGAGTAAGAAGTTCCGCTCCGAGATATCAATTAACTATAACTGTATTAGCAGCATTGATATTGTTTTCCAAAAATGGGTACATCGCTGAATCTGGGTATAAGTGTGGATATGTACACGCACAGCATGCATCGTCGTAGGCATCCGAGGTTAGGGGTCAATCTTTAGATCCAAGTTTTTTCCAAGTTTTATTTATAATTTCTCAGTATCTCGTTCCAGTACTTTGGCATTGTTTGTTTTACATTTGACATATAAATAATCGTGTTTTATCTATATTCAGTTTTTTTTGAAAGTTTATTAATTGATTTGACGTTGTTAGTATAAATACGGAACCAGCTATATTGGTTGATCCTTTGCCTCAAACGCATGTGGACGTCAATGTATAAAGCATTACCTTACTTCACCAAACTCTTACCAAGATCCAATTTACATCTTACATCCCTCAAATGCTGCAGACTTTGCATTGGTATCCTTTTAAAGGGAACCAACTTGTCCACTGTTGTATTGGAAAGGTGGTTACTAAAACACGGAACGACGGAATACCGGAACAGCGGAACAGACTAAAATGAGGAACCGACCGAACCGCGAATGTTAAAAGAACGGAACCACTGCCAGTTCCGACATTGGGTGTATACTATCCCATCTATTCTGCCCGACACACAGGGTAACGCGGCGCTTTATCAGGATCCATCCTGTTTACAAAGAATTGTTGTACTCAGGGCCAGACAGTGAAGTAGTTGAAAAAGGACAATTTAGTTGATCATTTGCACAGAGCTATTTAAACATTGTTTTAAGTGATAAATCTACGCATTGATATCATATTTAATATCGCTTATTCTTTCCTCTTTAATTCCAATTACTAAATGTATTTAAATGTAAAATATTAGATCTATATATTTTGTTTTTATGCCCCAAAGCTAGGCTTTGGGCGCATATAGTAATCGCACTGTGCGTGGGTGGGTGGGTGGGTGTACAAAAGCTTGTCCGGAACATATCTCCTATACCTTACCAGCTAGGAATTCCAATTTTGGTGTGTGAGTACATCTTGGGATGGAGGAGTGTTACGTACCACTTTCAGGTCACTGTGACTTTGACCTTGACCTTTGACCTCGATTTAACAAAAAGCTTGTCCGGAGCATATCTCCTATACCTTACCAGATAGGGACTCCAAATTTAGTGTGTGAGTACATCTTTGGATGGCGGAGTGTCGCGTACCACTTTCAAATCAATGTGACCTTTACCTTGACCTTTAACCTCGATTAAACAAAAAGCTTGTCCGGAGCATATCTCCTTTACCTTACCAGATAGGGACTCCAAATTTGGTGTGCGAGTACATCTTGTGATGGTGGAGTGTCGCGTACCACATTCAGGTCACTGTTACCTTGACCTTTAACCTCGATTTAACAAAAAGGTTGTCCGGAGCATATCTCCTATACCTTACCAGCTAGGGACTCCAAATTTGGTGTGTTAGTACATCTTGGGATGGCGGAGTGTCGCGTTCCACTTTCAGGTCACTGTGGCATTGAACTTGAGCTTTGACCTAGATTTAGCAAAAAGCTTGTCCGAGGCATATCTCCTATACCTTAACAGCTAGGGATTCCATTCTTGGAATGGCGGAGTGCCGTGTACCACTTTAAGGTCACTGTGACCTTGACCTTGACCACAATTTTACAAAAAGCTTGTCAGGAGCATATCTCATATACCTTACCAGCTAGGGGTTCCATATTTAGTGTGTGAGTACATCTTGGGATTGCGGAGTGTCGCATACTACTTTCAGGTCACTGTGACCTAGACATTTGACCTTGATTTAACCAATAGCTTATCCAGAGCATATATCCGTAACCTTACCAGCTACGGATACGAAACTTGGTTTGTGAGTTCATCTTGGGATGGCAAAGTGTCGCATAGCAGTTTTAGGTTGCTCAGACTTTGGCCTTTGATCTCAATTTTACAAAAAGCTTTTCCGGAGTGTATCTCTTTTGAGGAGTGTCGCAAACCGTTATGTTTTAAATGTTAAGAATTGACTCCTGGGTCATTTTTAACAATATCAAAATTTTATGTTACACCTCCATTTTATTGTCTGTAAAAATGTTCGCCAAAATGCATTTTGGAGTCAAACACTTTGGGGGCATATGTCACGCGTGACGACTGTACTTGTTTAAACGTACAAACAAGAAACTAATGACCTATTTCCATATATAAATTGGGTATAAGCCTTTCACGGTAAAATCCTGTTTTACACAACATATTTCTACAATAGTTTACAATACAAAATATTATAAATAAAATCAGACGAAAATTCATAAAAATATTGTTATAAAATAGACTGTATGGTACATGGGTCATTACGTTATAATTAAAAGAAACTCATTTTTACCAGGATTGCTCATTCCAAAATTGTTATAATATTTAGAATTTAGGCATTTTGACCTCTTAGACTTCGCGTCACAAGTTGGAGCAATCAAGTGTAACATTTATATTGACGTCGTTCGACGTTAAATGACCCAATAACGTAGATGATATCAGGACGTTGAACAATTCCCTCTTTTCTGATTTGCAAAATTGTGAGATGGTCATCTTCGCATATGTTGAAAGAATTTCTTGTAAAATTGGTATCAAGCAGAAATAGAACGAATGTTGTTGTTACTTTGTTCTTATTTTGTTTGTTAACGTCCGTTTCTGCCATCTATGGGCTAATTGGACGCCCCAAAAAGAGAGAGAGAGAGAGAGGAGCCGATACAGAGAACACGGGCGCGATGCCCTACTCTTATTGTCAAAAGAGGTTTGTGGTTCTTTTAGATGCCAAGTGTCAAGCACTCAGACATCGGACCTCGGTTTATAAAGTCTCATCCGAAGGTCTTATTCCGACAGGAGATCAAACTCACAACCCTGGTACTAGTTAATGCAACATGCTGTTTGATTAATTTGTACTTGAATAGTGGATATAAAGGCATAGTCCTTGGCCGATAGCTTCGGTTTTAAAGATGGTTTGGTCATACTGAATGCTGCATTATTTGAATAGATGTCGTTTTTTCTGCGATTCGTGCGCGGATTCCGAGGGAGGAGGAGGGGGTTCCGGCGGTCCGTTGTGATTTTTTTGTACAGTAAATATACCGCCCCCAAATGTTGGAACCCCCCTTCTGAGATTGGTTGGACCCTTCTGAAAATAGCTGATAGCTACGAAAATCGATCACTTAAAATAAAGCTCATCAACATTTTGGACCCTATCCAATTGATACCATGCGCGGATCCAGACTATTTTTAAGGGGGATTTCTGATGACCTTTCTGTGTTGGTTTTCGTACTTTATTACAGGGTTTGTGACAAATTCAGAGGGGCCCAACCGATCTCGGGTGGGGGTGAGGCTATCATTGAAAATGTTAATTTTACTGTACAAAAAACACCCTTATCCCCATCCCCCTCTTGATCCGTGTTTGGATATTGAAAATTCGATTATTACTATTCTGAACTCAGACAATAGTTTGTAAAATAAATGAATCAAAGCGTAAATGTCGATCCAAGTATCAAACATGTTTTAAGCGTAGGGAAGGGGAATAACAAAAGTGATAGTTTTACACACATTGTCTGTTCGACAACCTTTCTTATTTATCGATTGAAACGTTGACGTTATAAACTTAACGTCAGGTTCTTAGACTGAGATATCGCATGTAGACAAAGAAAAAAGTCAATATTTTTCGCAAAACATGAGCAATTCTATTGAAGTAAACATTTTAAAAAACGTAAGAAAAAAAGTATTTTATTTTCCTTTTCACTGAAAAAAAACTTGTTAAGAAATTCATTTAGAAGAAAAAACCGGGAACTAAGACAAAAAGTTGGTTTTCTGATTTTCAGCAAGTTTGGGACATTGCATGTAGACACAGAAAATCAACTTTTGGAATAAATTTAAATCAAAAATATTTTAAAAAATAAGACAAAAAAAAGTATTTTATCACGAATTTTCAATGTCGTTTACATAAAATCAAATAAATAAGAATGAATTGAAAACAGTACATAATTTTCTTACGTCCAAATTTTGCAGTGTTACACTTATCTGTCCGATTTGCAACTTCGATTTCATACAGATTTATCGAATGAAATTCAGTAATGTTCATGACATCACAGCATTAATACAGACAATATTTTGGCGGAACATTTGGTGGTAATCAGACGTCTAGTTTGGCAGATATATAAAATATATAGTTTGTGCTACAAGTTTCTTCAAAGAATGCAATCGGTGATGGTTTGCGCCCATAGCTAGCGTGAATATGAAAGTTGCTCAACGTTAAGATGTCGTGTCTAAGTGTCCCATAAAACGGACATAGGCAAATAGTATAGCCTCTGATCACATGCCGCCTAATAATAGGAGCTTCAATATAAAACAAAACGAAAATGAAAATA
Source organism: Gari tellinella (assembly GCA_922989275.2). Taxonomy (NCBI): domain Eukaryota; kingdom Metazoa; phylum Mollusca; class Bivalvia; order Cardiida; family Psammobiidae; genus Gari; species Gari tellinella. The sequence continues at coordinate 43,364,520 of OV277867.1, forward strand.
TAAACCAGGCGCCCCTTTCATCAAAATATGACTTGTTCAGTATTTTATTAACGGGGCGAAATTAGGTAAGAAAAATAGCGAGTTTACAATTATTCAGATTCTTATTTCATTGAAACTGTTTGCAAATGTAAATGTTATCAGCCAAATACTAAGATTTACCCTTCGAATCCAAGTCATGCATGCTCACATCCTTTAGAAATAGCGTACCTATAAATAGAAGAGTTGTCCTATGCAAACAGTCTTAAAGAAGTGATTTGATCAGACTTTGCTCTTTTTTCATAATGCAAAAAATTAACAGAAACAACCCTTAGAAGTCTTAAAATGTCTAGACCTAAATTGAAACTGGAATTGTTCATTTGAAGTTTCATGAAAAAGGTTTAGAGTCACAAAATATTTTTAGTCACATTTTGATATATTGGTAGATAAACGACTGGTGATGAGCATGCAAGTGTATGGTGTTTTCACCGACAGATTTTTCATTGATTCGATATAACATTAAAAACTATAAATTGCCCTTGCTGCAAATATAGCAATATTGTTTCGATTTATTTATTCATTCGAGAGAACATTAACCCATTTGAAAAACGATTTGTGTACGCCTACACAATCCGTTTACATTAAGGGCAGACGCCGGGCAATTCCGCTTACGACCGGGGTTCAACATGTGTGCAACACGGGTAAGGTATATATAAATAATAATTACAGGGTGTTTCAAATTTAGAATTTAAGCTGGCGATAGTTTGAGCAGACGATACATACTAAACGTATAAGGTGTTAATGTCCCTAGATCATGCCAGACTACGTTTATGTCCAATTTGTAAATGATAAGTTATATGACAGCTGCCAATGATAATGCAGTTGGCGGTGAGTTACCCTTATTATTGTCATATTAGTTATAAATGCTGAAAACAGTATAGATCAAAATGAGACGCCGCGTAATTCGAAATATTTTTTTATACAAACTGTTTGACACGTCGGCTAAGTAGTGATGCTCTCTCAAAGATATAGTTAATTAGATTACTTTGAAAATGTTGCATACGACAGTTTTTGCTAATAAAATCTGCTAGTCTAGTCGTTTCGTTTCTATAATTTACAAATGTGCGGCGTCTTATCAGGATCCGAGCTGTTTGACATTCATGATAAGGTCTTTTCTGCTAAAATAACATAAAAACTTGTTGTTAACACTTACAGACGATAACACTGGGAAACAGACGATATTGTAGCTGACAAATTGTTTACTCTTAGCATGCTGAATTGTCGTCTGCTTCAAAGATATCGTCGGCGAAAAATTTAAAATAATATTTTGTTTTTTTCTTAATTGAAGAAACTATGAATTTTTGGTCGCGTCTGATCTGAATTCAAACTGTTTGCAAATATCATCCAAGTCGCGCTAGCATGATAATGGTTAATTGATAATAGTTATGATAGAATAATCTCCTTAAATAGGTATTGGTTGGTAGGTTATTTACTCACCTGCTGCTCAATAGCATTGCAAGGCGAGCAATAGCTATCGTGCTTATAAATACATTTGGTTGTAATGTGTCTGACAATCGAATCTGACCTGAACAGTTTACGATTGGAATTATTTTTAAATATAGCAAAAAATCGTTACCCCCCCCCCCCCCCCCCCCCCCCCCCCCGATTATTTGGATTAAATGCAATTCCAATGCAACAAAACATTTTTCTGTGATTGGCAAATGATTTACACGGCTTCTGATCAAGTTTCAAACTGTCTTGTAATTGATATGGTTGTTTTACTAAAAAACTAGGGAAACCCAAAGTCTCCATTGTATTTTATGTCAGCGTCAATGATTCGCGGGTTTAACTGTTATGATTGATCCCATGCTGAAAAACAAATAACGTGCGTTTCCTTTTAACTTTCTAACCTACAGGGTTTTAACATTTTCTTCTAGTTTAGATCCCGATCAGACGTCGTATTCCGTTGCATGTATAGTCAAAATGTTTGTAATGATGAGTTTCAGCCTACTATGTGTTAAACGGGCCGTGATTTTCAATGTGAATTTGTTCCACCATAGAGAAGAACAGGCTGAGTAATCAAAACACTCATCACACGCACTGCCAATTCCGACGCAATTTTGAATGTTCAATAGTTTGGAACCGATGAAAATGGCGTGTAACTCGGTATCGGATCAGGGTCCATTTGCTTGGCACTCGTCACTCAATCACTGATAGCGAGGCGTCTGCTTCCGCCGACGTCCTCTGGTAGACATGGGCCTCCAAACTTCTTCTCTAATTTGCTCATGCTGGTGTCCTAAAAACCCGTAAATGTAGGTCTTTCTTTGCCCATCCCTATTACAAGTGCCCTGTCTTGGTTAGTTGGAAGTTCTTGGTGTCTGTAGTAGTGTCCAGCAAACTTCAATCTTCTGAGCCTTATTTTCTCTGAGAGTTTTAGGAGGTTATCATATAGCTCCTTGTTTGTTAGACGATCTCTCCAGTTGATCTGATGAACCACGAGCAGCATCTTGGTATATGTGTCATCTATGCTTTTTGTTAGTTTAGCGGTCGTGGCCCATGTCTCAAAGCCGTAGAAGAGAACTGACTCAACTATAGCCAGGAATAGCTTCACCTTTAGTTTGCGGTCTAGATTAGAGGCCTATAATGCCCTCATCTGGTTGAGCAATCTCTAAACTATTGTTTTACGAATCATGAAGTCTTTGTCAGAGGATTTGATCAAGGAACCTAGAAACCTTAAAGTGTTCAGTGTCTTTCAGAGCTACGCCACTAATGGTTGTTAACGGATGATCAGATTTCATATTGAATGTCAGGTATTCCGTTTTCTTTGGATGTGGCATAGTCCTATTCTCTCACATTCCATTTCAACTGTATCTTGGAGTTCCTGAGCTTTGTCCATGCCATTTGAAAGCAGGACTTTATCATCTGCAAAATCCAGATCTGTAAGCATTATTAGACTGGCCGTTCTGCTTTTTCTAGGTGTAAATGTAAACTCTAGTGCTTCTTCTTTCCCTTTGAATCTCCAAAGTGCCTTAAAGCTTAATTGGAAATATGTTTGGGTCACTTTTCAAAGCAGGCGCTGGTTTGAAAGCGATAAAGTGAAACCAAATAGGTGATTTTGTTATAGGCACTGAAAGTTTGTCGCACAGCTGTTTCAGATATATTTGTAGTTGTTAAATCTCTTGTGTTTCAATAACAAGTATCAGCCTCCTTACGAGGCTTCGGTTAACATCACACTGTATAGTGTAAAATCCTATGACAGAAACAATAAACAACAACCAATAGCATTGACCTTTTCATTTGCAACATGCATTAGGCAAACAAATGACATACAGCAGTACTATGGTGTAATTTAGAGACATTTACTTGATTCATCGGTGCAATTTGATGTTAATATGTTTCAATCCGAAACTTTGCCATATTGGATATTCTATTCAAGCTAAAAACCTGGATACCTACGCAATATCTTAGTTTATTGCATGCTAAATGTAGCTCAGTATTTTGATTAGATTAAAACTAATTTAGACTGTCAGTGTTGCGATGTTAAAGAAAGGAAGAGATAAACCTCATAGTAGTTACATAAAGTTCAGTTTTGACTATTTAGAATTGGGTTTTTTAATATTGTAACACCCCATTATTCTCCTTATTGAAATATTAAATACACTATTTGGACGTAACACGAAATTATCTATACGATTGCTACGCCTAATATTCAACATACTTACCTCATTATTGAAAAACCTTGTAGCCGATGGGTGAAATTCATACGTAATGTGTTATGAGTCGTTTATGTTATTCGCCAGTTAACCCTTTCCCCCATAGAAGCGACTTTTAGCGTATTTAATTTATTCCTCCGCTGAATAAATAATTCCAGTTTATACTCTCATGAACAAATACCATAACAAATATGTTAGATACCCTAGCCTATGGTAGTTTAAAGCAGGCTGAAAGTAAACCTGCTTTAAGTGGTCACCTGTCTTTAATGCTATAAACAGGTTATTGGGTAAAGGGTTAAAACCAAATGATATAATCATTCATTGTAAAGCCAACATGTTTGTTATTGTCACTGCAGACACACTAATAGTTTGTGTTTATACTCATAGGCATGGTAGGTTTAAAATCCATGGCGGTTAAAAGTCACATAATGTCGCCATATTACTTTCTATTCCACTTGTGCACAGGTATTGATGACGTAGTGTGGTGATCATAATCCGATCACTAGCGATCCATATTTGGATCACTGATCACAGTAAACAATTTTGTGGTGGTCCTACCCACTTTTGTGGTGATCATACCCATAAAGTGAGAGCGACCCACTTCTGTTAGTATAAAAGCCAGTGTATTTGGAACGCTGGAACACAGCTCATTTTGATGTCATTTTGGCCAATTTGTTTCCACGAATCTAACATCTCTGATTGCAATTATCATCTTCTTTCGGCATCAAGTTCCAAAGAGTACACACACTAAATCCATAGTTCAGAGAACACTTCAATCTCTTAGTCTAGGCTTCACAGCAGAAATAACGCTTAAAGAACGTTTGAACGCTTCGATAAACATTGGATACATGTCAACTATTGTGTTAGATGCTGATGTAATCAGAGTAACTTCCTTTTGGCATATTCCGAAATGCACAAGTGTAACTGGCTGGATTAATTTTAATTATTACAAAAGTCTGCATTGACATTAAAGGTTGTTTTATCAGAATTCATCATATTGAAGCCAAAAAAAAATATCATTTAAAATTCTGATAATTTATATGTGAATAGATTATTAACTGTTTGTTGGACATTCTGTCTACTTATAATCCAAGTACTGAGAGTACCTGCTACTCAGATAGCTTAGAAGAGAAATAACGGACAGAGAGCTAGATCATCAAATCAACACCTAGAGCAAACTACTCGGGCACTAGTTCGTTACATTTTTTTACAAAATGACAAACAGTGCAAACCCTGCTTAGCCTTCTGATCAGGGTCTACACTTTTTACATAGGACACATGAACTATTCACACATGTACACCATTTATGTATTTTCGTTACACTAAAAGTTAATTAGTTTAACTCATAAATTGTCTTTTCCTGATTAAAGTGCGGTATCTTTAATGTTTTCATGAGTTCCAGATAATGATACCGTTACCGTTCACCTGTCAAATTATCTTCGTTCATCAATAAACAGATTTCCCCCTAACTAATTTCCAACATGCTAAACTTAGAGATGATAGTCGCTTTATTATGCTCTCTTTTAGGGGGAGCATATAGTCGCCGCTTTGTCCGTCCGTCCGTGTGTATGTCCGTCCGAGCGCACGAAGGGTCCTTTGTTGGGTAGGGAGAACAATAGATTCCATTCATTCCGTGATTGCCCTATTGTTATTGTTGGGTATTTTAGCGTACTGTTGGGTATTTTTAAACAAAAAAAATACCCAACAAATGTCCAACTGTGAGAACGTCCGTCCGTCCGTCTATCCGTCCGTGCTAACGGGAGGGTACTTACGTGGCTAAAGTTCTTAGCCCCAGAATTGAAAAACATTTACCTGGCCGTCTCTTGTCACATTAACCTGGCCATTTCTTGTGACATTAACCTGGCCAGTTGTGGGACATAGGGTTAGGGGTAGGGTTAGCCTCCAGATCATTATTTTTCAAGTTAGAGCAAAAAGAAATTGTCGCTTGTGTGGCTAGCCACCCAAAAGAAAACAATAGAAAATAGCCACATAAGTATCCTCCTGTAAGAACGCCCGTCCGTCCGTCACGCTTTTTTGTCCGGAGCATATCTCCTTAACCTTACACCGTAACTTGAAGAAACTTGCTGCAGTGATAGAGAATGACAGAAGGAGGTGCAGTACACAAGAACCGTAACTATCTAATCTCCCAATTTTGAATTGATATCCCTTTTTCTCATTAAAAAATCAATTTTGTCCGGAGCATATATCTGGACTGTTACACCGTAAGTTGATGAAACGTGTTACAGTGATACAGGCTGACTGAAGGAAGTGCAGTACACATGAAAGGTAACTCTGTCATCTCTCAATATTGAATTATCTCCCTTTTTCTAAAAATGCAAAACAATTTTGTCCGGAGTATATCTCTAGACTACTACACCGTAAGTTAATGGATCTTGATACAGTAATAGATGGTGACATAAGGAGGTACCGTTCACAAGAACCATGACTCTGTCATCCCCCAATATTTAATTATCTCCCCTTTTCTATTTCAAAAATAAATTGCATTGTAAGTTGATGAAACTTGATACAGTGATACAAGAAGAAAGAAGGAGTGCTATACTCAAGAACCATAACTCTGCCATCTCCCAAAATTTAATTATCTCCCTTTTTCTACATAAAAATTTTAAAAACCAAATTGTCTGCCGCACTGTAACTTGATGAAACTTGATACTGTGTTAAAGGATGACAAAAAGATGTGTAGTACACAAGAAGCATAACTCTGTCATCTCCAAATATTAAATTGCCTCCCTTTTTTATAAAAAAAAAACCCATTTTTGTCTGAAGCATATCTCCTGAAAGTTACATCATAAGTTGATAAAACTTGATACTGTGTTCACCTTCTAAACATGCTATACCTTGGGGGTTTTCTTGGTGGGGAGCATCCATCGTTGGGAACGATGTTCTTGGGGTTTTTTAAAATATCACATGTACAACCATTTGCAAATCTATTGCCATTTACTTATAATTATTCCTCACTTGATTTATATACTATATTAGCCTAATGTGAAATCAGAAAGTGAAAATCCGTAATGTTACATGCCTTGGCTAACATCACATTTCGGCCCGCGTGACATTACGAAATGGCCCGCATATTCGGCCCGGGTTTTAGTCATTCTGTTCCGTATCGGTTACTTCCCTTCCTTAGTAACCATGTTTCTGAGAAATATATAATACGCAAACGAGGGCAGACATCTCTATCTGTTTTTTCTACCGTAAAAACGAAGTAGATCGATCTAAATCAATAAATTAGATATGTTCAAAATCAATGAAAGAGACCTCACTTTGTCCAAATCGTACAAAAGATTCCTGTCTCGTATTCTCAGGGTTTCTCGTATTTTCGGGGATATGAAAATCGTATGAAATGGACGCTTCTGACATCCGGGAATACGTATATCATCTGTTTTCCTCTGATAAATTCTATTGGAAAATGTGGTTTGGACCCATAAACATCAATTGGATTTCAATTATCTTATCATGATTTTGAATGGTCACATGTAAAACCTGTTGCATACTGTTTTTTACTTAATATTACTGCATACAGAAATGAGGTAATCGTAATCGTGTAATCGTAATCGATTGCAATCAATTACATTTTTTCAAAGTAATCGAATGTATTCGATTACTTTTTCAACATCGATTACATGTAATCTTAATCGTAACCATTACAGGACCAAATAGTGGTGTAATCAGCGATTACATTTCGATTACTTTGGAATGTTATCATAGGTCTCACTCGCTTATACAGTTGGTCTTATACTCTGGGCCTACATTATTAGCTACATATCAAGTCTTGATGAATGAGGTCTACATTATAACCATATCTGAGCTTATGACCTGGGTCTTAATTATTATCACATCCAGTCCAAACTATCTTGGTCTACATTAGTAGCATATCCAGTCTTCTGATCTTGGTCTACATTTTAACACATACATGCATAATCTGTTGGCAAAGACACTTTATGTGTACCATACCTTAATTTGCTTGAAGGTCTTTATTAACAATTAAAAAAGGTGAGAAGTCAACAACAATACAATGCCTATAATCATCCTGGGTGGATAATCAGTAACAATTAGAAATTTACCACTACCTGAAGCCTTAAAGGGACTCGCAACCGGATGGTGTACTTGTCAAAATAAAATAAAATACTCAAATAAAAGCAAATTTGTGGCATTATTTGGCTTCTGACATTAAAAAAATATGATCAGTCCAAAAAAAGTCTCAAGAATCGTCACCAAATCTTAGATTTTTAGATATTTTCCATCGTTTTTCTATAGCGTTAGCTAAAGGTATAGTTGTTGTTGTTTCTTCTCTACACGGGCTCAGACATAAACCCGAGCCGAATTACGAAGTTGCATGCACTTTCGATCGCTACACATTGAAATACGTTAAATCGATCCGAGATAAACGGATAGTTCCGTGGTCCATTGGTCTAAGCGGTTTCCCCTATTTTGCCTTCTGTCCGCCAATGCCGGGCCCCGGGTTCGAATCCCACCAGAGACCAATATTTTTTTTTATTGAAATACATTTTTTTAAACAGAACTTCTTATCCTAAACTAATTCTTTACCTTTTATATAAGCGTTTGACACATATTTACAAATTACTTAATGCACCATCTGGTTGCGAGTCGCTTTAAGGTGATGAATGTTTTAATATGTCCTAAGTGTGAAACCTATTACAGTAAAATCCCTCTATAACAACCACTCAATTACGCTAATTATTTTGTGTTCAAGGCAGATGACTGCTTAAAGCAATGTAAAAGTAAACAGAATGCTCCTAAAAGAGTTTTCTGTTTTACTCTTACCTTTCTTTAAACTGCCACTTGCATTTCATACAAACATTCAACCGCTTTTTGAGTAGCCGTAATAGTCAGGTTTCACAAACTTCAATTCATCCTTTCTCTTCTTCGTTTCTTTTTACGATTTAAGTTAAGCCATAACGATGATAACACTATGTGGTTTTCAATCTTATGTTCAAGAGGACTTTATATACATGTACACCACATATTATTAATATAGTCAATGCCATTGACTGTACGTGTTGCTGCTGTTATAACTTATGGCATTTAAGTTATTTGGGATACTCTTGGATACTTCAGGACAAGTGAAAGCAAAATGCAAACTGTGTGGGACATTTATATCGGGATCTACAAAATCCACATCAAACTTACATTAATAAAATGGATTAATAATATTATAGTCAGTGTATGCCTTAAAATTCTCCCATGTAATCGATGTAATCGCAGTGTAATTGCGATTACATATTTCAAGTAATCGTAATTTAATCGATTACAGACTCTGAAATTTAAAAAACAAAAGTAACCGTAATCGTAATCGCATTTGCTGTAATCGTAATCGAAAGTAACCGATATCATTTCAAAGTAATCGGTATCATGTCTGACTGCATAGAGTGTTAAATATTAATAAACAAGCAAAATAAAACGTCACATGCAAAGAAAGATTCTGTTTAATAGAGTTAATGTGATTCAAAAAACTTTTCTGAACTGAAGAGTTTACCACCTCCCTAGCAACAAGCCTTTACAACCATAGCAACAAGCCTTTACAACCAATCAAAAACCCCGAGAATACGAAAAACATTAAAAAATTGATTTAGATTATGCAGGGTGGTGTATTCAAACTAAACAATGTAATAGGTATTATTAATAGAAGACAACAGTCTATTGAGACAAAAATATCCGCCATCGTTGTTCTGTTTTGAAAACAATGGTAATTACTAATTGAATCTATAGCGTTGTTCGGTATAATGAAATAAATATTAGATAGCACAGAGGGTGAGAGAATGGAGTGTTCACCCTCTACAAGTAGATGTCAACCTCGGCCTACATAACTTGCCTCGGGTGAACAACCCGTCTCTCATCCTCTGTAAGATGTGATATTCATATACGCCATCCTCGGTTTATATAAAGACAGACTATACGTGTTACTATGGTTCAAACGTTTAACGCTTTTAAATTTCATTGGTATATTAACGCTTATATTGATCTTATAAAATCTGATAATAGCGGTTAATTGAAATTAACTGTTTGCGCGATGTATCGGTGACATGTTACTGGGGTTTGATCATCTGAGCATGCGTTTGAATGAATATCCTTTGTTAAACATTGGTATTCGAAACTAATGACCTCAAAGTTCAAATATTATTTATTGGTCGTTTCAAAGTGTCACCATTTGTTTCTGAAAATAGTAAAATAACATTTTACCAATAAGCAAGAACACTCCTATATCATTTATGCATGTTAATGATGACACTGGGTGATTCAACATTATCAGTATGTTAGCCACTTACAACACTGCAATAGTGTATGCATTAATCCCTTTAACGTCCATTGTGATGACGTTATCACTTTCACTGCCAATTTAACTTTTTCATGAGATTTTTGCAGCTTCGCCGTTTCATTGTCGTCTGCTTCAATTTTGTTGTCTGTAATACCGTTTTAAAGTAAAAACAATTAGGCAGTTTGACTAAAGAAATTTCAAAACGAGTGTATAACAGTTTGAATCTTACCTGACGCCGCGTCAGGATCCAAACCGTTGGCAAACGCGCTTTAAGCGTCATTGAAAGTGAAACGGTTATAATATGTCTTATTTAGAAGAGTGTCGCTGTTATTTTACTCATATATTTTTTTATTTGTTTTTAACTTTAGATACATGGACATGAGTGTCAAACAGTTTACGCAGCGTGTGATCAGTATCCAAGCTGTTTTTTTGTTGTTTTTTATAAAAAAAAAAAAAAAGTCGGTTGTTTTATGCATTGGCAGTGAAAGGGGTAAAATGTCGTTTGTAAAATAACACAGATGTACTATAGAAGTCTTATCTGCTGTATTTTTATTTGTAAATTCAAGTAAGCCAGTCAACAAGTAATGTTTAACGTGAAACAATACATACAAACAATACAGAAATGTAACTGTTTAATGCAGAGAAAATGAAGACGTAAGTCCATGTATGGCAAGTTGCTGCGTTGTTTTGACCAACATTGAGAGGCATCATGTACAGTAAAACCTCTCTATTACGACCACTAAAACGGTGGTTAATTGATTGTAAGAAAGACAGGTGATAGCTTAAAGCAAGGTGACAGTAAAACAGAAAGCTCCTATAGGAGCTTTCTGTTTTCTTGTCACCTTGCTTTAAGAAGTAACCTATCGTAAACACCTAATAAATAACAGAATGTTGCGGTCGTAATAGAGAGGTTTTACTGTATTTAATTTGCTAAGCTATAGCCTCTTGTGTAGTCATTTAACTATTTCAAAGAAGTTTATTTAAAACACGTGGTTGTTAAAAGCAGGTTGGAGTAAAGCACAAAGCTCCTTTAGGGAACATGCATGGAACATGTTTTCTTGCTCTGCAACAGGTCACGTTATAAACAGTAAATGGATTAATACGAGGAATGCCGTTATAACCCTAACTATTGGGCCAGACAGGCCTGTGCTCTCAGTATACAACATGATCGGACTGTTCCCTTAGAAACAATCTGATCAGGGTTTACAATGTTTTCTACTCAGTTTGCACGTCCTTTGGACAACTAGTATGTGATAAAAGCTAATACAGCGCTCCCGCTCTACAACGACATCCAGTGGGAGACAACAATTATGTGCGTTGTTCGGAGGTAGTCGTTATAGGGAGGGAAATTGGCGTACATTTGCAAACAGCTTGAATCCAGATCAGACGCGGCGTCTGGTCTGGCTTCAAGCTGTTTGTCACTGCTCATTAAGTTTTTTTCCGTCAAAATGTTCATTATGTAAAACAGCAGATGACAACTTTTAGCAGACGACATTGCAGCAGTAAAAGCGTTAAAAATAAATATCCTATTTAGGGAACTGCGGCAAGGGTCGTTGTAAGGAGGGATACGTTGTTGGGAGGGTCGTTGTAGAGAGGAAGCACTGTAGATCAAACTTTAGGATAATTACAGTAGTTATACATGATCCCTAAATTTTGAATATTTACAGAAATAAAAGGCGCGTCTATGGTGGAAACGGCTAGAGAAGTTAGACTGTAACGAAAAATGAGCTATGTTTGTTAGACAATCATTTTGACAGGTCACTAGTTAACATGTCATAACTAAATGAAAGTCATTACTATTGGAAACTTAATCGGCCTTCTATCAAACCCTTCTTTGAACTGGTCATACATTTAGTCCAATGCATCCCAACTATACATTCGCCGAAGGCAAATAAAGATAAACAATGAGATATAAAAGACCTAAAGATCGTTAAACGGCATTGGTATAGCCAATGATATATTTGCAACTGTTACAGAATAATACAATTATGATGCTTCCTTTTGTGTATGTTAGACCCCGTCAAAGCCCACTTACAGTGGAGAATGTGTTATTCTTTCCCAATAAACGCGTTTACGCTAAAACTATTATTTGCAGTGCAAACAGTTTGGAGCCAGATCAGACGCCGGGTAACCCGGCGTCTGATTTGCGTACGTTTGCGTTTAAACGGGAAAGAATAACAGATTCTCCACTGTACATTTAAAGACCTCCTAGCGTCCAATCCCGACCGCTCACTCACTTATTGATCGCCGCATGACTAATGGTATGTTCAAAAGTCTTTACCTATGTAGGAGGGGTAGCGACAAGTTTTACAAAATCTATTCCGCGTACATCGGTGAGACGAACCAATAATGAATTGGCACATAAGAACGTGGCAGAGAATAGTTTCTATCTGCATTACTGATTTAGTGAAATATGTTATGTAAAAAAAAACTTTATATGATGTATAAAAGCAATGTATCAAACAATTGTACAATAATACAATAATTATTACAATATTCGTCGAAATATCGCCATTAATAGCGAAAAACAGTTTTGTAAGTAAATGAAGCCGGGTAAAAGTCGCAGGATTGAAGCCGGTTCAAAATGGCCAAGTTGGTTCGAAATTGTGCAATTACCAGTAGGAGATTGAGAATTTTTCCATTGTTTAGGGAATAATAAAAATTGAGATGAAGTAAATGGGGACTAGTAGTGAGTTATCTACGCCTGATTTTACCGCGGTGGCAGCACCAATCCCGGTCCAAGCAGCTAGCAGACTCATTCTTTTGTTTACCTGTTGATGCGCTGCGTAACCGAACAGATCAAACGCAAACTATACTGACGAGATAAAGAAACGCCTCGATGAAAATTTGCTATAATTTTTTTTATTTCTGATATTTTCAACTTCATACTTGGCCTTTAATATCAGTGTGTCATAAGGCGCTTGTGAACGTGTCGGCGGCGAGTATGGCGTGCTGCACACTTTGCCCGTTCACCTCGTGCGCTTGTGTCGTGGGCTGTTTTTTATTAAAAATAAAAGTAAAGAGGTGTATTTGTTAGTTCATTTACAAGTGGGAATTCACAGCAAAATTAAAAAGTTTGGATTAATTAAAATGCCACACATAAAGTACGAAAAAGGCGCGTTATACAGGAATGCTTGAAGCCGGGATTTTGTAAGATGAGCTCGGATGACGCTTTATTGTGGCGAAATCCCGGCTTCAAGCATTCCTGTAAAGTCTGCAAGGCAAGACGTTAATATAAATTAACGTTATCTAGGTAATCGTTTAAGAACGGCGCAATTATCGCCCTTTATTGTTGTCGTTAATCGTGGTCCGACTGTACGTCGAACAACTGTGCTAAATCGGCCGAGAGAACACGGCAGTAGTATATGGGTCTCTTTTGGTTCCAAACAAACATGACGTAATCGGCGGCCATCTTGACCTACTTTCGGACAAGGTGTTACTATATTAAGTATCAAGGGGGGAGCTCATTTGCATATAAGGACGTTATAGGTTTTCGCGGATATTAGGGCGGCCATGTTGGCTTTTAGCGGAGATAGAGCTACCATGTTGGATCAGCATCTACACTGTGATTATATTTAGAACTTAACATGTTCAGACAAACCCTTCATCTCTTTCAAAGTTAATCCCTTCTCAGGAGACATAATGTCTCCGTTCCATTGACTCAAGACAGGATATGAGAACAATGGCTTATTCACCCGTCAAATTTAATCCCTCCTCGGGAGACAGAATGTCTGGCGTGGCTTTATTCAAAACTGGACGTGGGAACAAAGACCCATCAACCTTAATCCCTTACAAGTCTCCACAGTGTCTGACTGCGATTGGCCTAGGACCGGAAGGTACAACAATGGCCTATTCAAAGTTAATGCAGTAGACGCGGTGTCTACAACACTGATCCATCAAGTTTTACAGGCAGTTACTAACATGTCAATACTACGTGCAGGAGTTTTACAGGCAGTAGAACCACGCTTCGTATAAAGTTAAAGCTATTTAACTACTGTAGTACATTTCTTTAATTCAAGATTAGTTAAACTTTCTTCAATTTTACAGAGTTTATTCGTATAATGAAACCATTTATACGTTAATATTTGTTGACTTGAGATGGTATTAAGATAAGAGTACAAAGACCCTATTATTGGGGGATTAAAAGTTTACATACACACCAATCGCGGAATAGCGGTAGCTACTAGCAACGGATTAAAATTTTACAAAAATACTGCCTTTATACGAATAGGTCTGTCCCCGATTTCACGATGCATCCTAGACTAAACCATAGTTTTCATCTGAACTTTATCAGAAAAAAACATAAATTCTAAAAGGAAGGATATCAATGAAAAGTGCCGTATTCTCTTTTCTCTATTGGTGAACGTTTTAACGCTGTTATCTTATTTCTTTAAGGTACTTATGGTGAGCTCTTATCCTAGGCTTTAAGTTTGAAGTAATTTTCACCATAATGGCAGTCATTCTCGAGTTATGCCCCTTTATTGGTTTTTTTAAACCTAATGATCAAACTTCACGTAACCCTATGATTTATAGACTGTTCGAAAGAGCACGTCGCGCTGATCAAAAATATATCTGGATGTGTGGCTCTAGGTTGCATAGTTCGCGAGTTACAGGGGTTTTAAAATGTCACCTATGACGTCAATAACTAGAATGAAAATATTCAAATCCTTCTCCCTCTTTTCGTTTTAGACCGAATCTCGTCATGTTTGGTCTCGTTAGAAAGGTCTCGAGACCACCTATAGACTGACGTAACCCAACCGGAAGTCACTCTTCCTTGAACCCGGAAATAACGTATTTCTCTTATAAAATGTCTGTATTTCCGTTATTACTTGACAAATGGGTGCAATTTAGGTCTCGTTCGATAGGATGTCGGTTAGAGACAAGTCTGTACATGACTCCGCGTTACTTAAATTAACCTCAATCCGATAAATGTATTTGGTTCTCCCGGACAATAATACTAACAAATAAGTCAATAAATAAATACCTCATTCTACCGTGTGTACTCCTCGACGTTTTGAGTGCAAATGACTGATTCTCGTTACTGCATGCGCATGCGCGGTATTGTACGTATACCGGTAGCTAATTTTAGAACTAGACATGTTCAGACAAGTAGACAAACTCCTAATCAGAAATTTAACACGATGTTACTGTATTTAGAACTATACACGTTCAGACAAGTCCTTAATCCCTTTTCAAATTTAATCCCTTAAGAGTAGACAGAATGTCTGGGTTCTATTACTCGGGACAGGATATGGTAACAATGGCTTATTCAACCGTCAAAGATAATCCCTTCGTAGGAGACAGGATGTCTGGGTTCTATTGACCTAGGACCGGAAGGTACAACAATAGCCCATTCAAATGTCACTCCTTAATCCCTGGCATGTCGCCACAAAGTCTAGGTCAATCCTTAATCCCTGTCAAGTCGCCACAAAGTCTGATTTGTTAACTACTACTACTACTACTACAACTACTATTCTACTACTACTGCTCCTCCTACTATTAATACTGTTATCATTATTATTATTAACGACAACACAACGACAACAACAACAACGACAACAACAACTACTACTACTACTATTACTACTACTACTACTTTTATAATCATTATTATCATTCTTTTAACTACTACTAATTTTACTACTCATGATCTCGGTTTAAATGAGATGTTACATATAGAAATAATAAGATGTGTCACCCTAAATTTTAGGTAATTTGACATACAAATATTGAATTAAGTGTCAAACACGATCCTAATCAGAACTAGCGTACGCAGGGCTGGGAATCACGTGATTAGAAATGATAGAGACCGTGGAAAAAATGGCGGCTGCCCACGATTGAAGGTGGTTTGAACCGGTGAGTATCCTTTCATACAATGATTTCGTGCTCGAAATATAGCGCAAAGTACCCGCTTTATGAACCGATTTTCTCCGCCGCTTGGGGTAATGGTGTCAGATAAACGGATTCTTCAAACACTCGACCACAGTGTTCGGACCGATCGCAATTGGATAATTTCCGTGATCAGTGGAAGATTTTAGGTCTGAACCTCTTCAATTCGCTTTAAATCGCTCGATTCGATCAAAAACGGTTGCAGAAAGAACATACAATCGAAGATAAACACTTTCACAATGTTTTGCACAACAGTTGCGATTTTTTGTTCAATAGTTGGCAACAATTACGAAATGGATAGGGACCAGGTACATGGAAAACTTGGATAGGGCGCAGGAGCAATTTGAGGAACGGGCTGTGCACACTTCTTTTTGCCGCAATAAAAGCGAACGCGCACACTCTCGCGGACATATTCAGCTAACCGTGTAAGTATATATTATTGTAAAACGGTCGACAAGGAAGCTGAAGTGGTTATTTTAAGTGATTCCTAGATGCTTGATTGAGTAGGTTCTGCCTCATGTAACGTATGGCGCATATCCGATGTACAAATTACTCTTAGTAAACTCCCATCGGTTGCAAACTAAACCTAATATACTTAACAATTTACATACGCCACTCATGAAAAGGTGTTCGTCATTTATAAACTATTTTTAAATGAGGCGATCATTAATGGTCAAAGGAACGAGATTTAAATTACGTGACAGTGGTACATATTGTACTTGCACACGGCCATATTTACTGTTAAACACTGGACTATATTTCATTTCATATAAAATTGATACTTACTTATTGTTACTTATTGTTGTTTTCCAACACAGATCCTCTAAAGGTCCTCTTCGTCAGACTCTGAGATTGCACTTGTATTGAATTTACATGTACTTCCGGTTTGGTTGTTATATATAAAGTCGCTCTTATACGTGTAAAGGATTTACTGGTTTCTCCAGTGATTATCAAGACGATTTTTAAAAGAATTGACTGTTTTTGCTTTTATAACGTGGTCTGGTAAACTGTTCCACATTTTAATGATTCTAACAGTGAAATTGTATTTTCTAAGATATAGTCTATTTATTTGTGCATAAAGCATGCCTGAATTTCCTCTGTAGTCCTAGTAGCCTGGTTTTTACTCAATTTTTAGGAATCCTACAACCTGTTGGTCATATTTCTCGCTTGTAATTTTGTAAGTCTCGATTATATCGCCCCTGCATCTTCGGTTTTTAAGGTTAGTAGCTTTAATTTCTGTACCCTTTCATGGTATGGTAATTCGTTAAACCGAGGAAGTTGTTTGGTAGCTCTTTCTTGCACTTGTTATATTAGCTCATTGAATTTCTCCTTATATGGGCTCCTGACTGAACTGGCGTAGTCAAAATGGGATCTTACGAGTGCTTTAAAAAGGGGTGTGTGTGAAAGTTTTCTGGCCCAAATGTTGAAATGATCTTCTTATGATTGCCGACATTGAGCTTGCTTTCTTCACTTTTTCGCAGATATGTTTTTCAAAACGCAGCTAATCATCAATTATGACTCCTATATCATTTTCGTAGTTTATGCGGTAAAGTTCTTGCCCAACTAGCTTATAATTGAAGTTGTCTGGTGGTTCGTTTTTACCAATATGCATAAACTTGCACTTCTCCGGGTGGAATTTTAAGAGCCAAGTTTCACTCAGTTCGGTTAATTTTTCAAGGTCGTTCTGTAGCGCTAGTCTGTCATTTTCATCCTTGACCCTCCTGTACATTTTGGTGTCGTCAGCGAAGAGGTACACTGTCGAATAAACTAGGTCTGGTAGGTCATTTATAAAAAACAAAAAGGACTTGTCCAATAACTGATCCTTGGGGTATCCCAGAGGTAACATTGTGCCATCGAGAGTTGGCCCCGTTGACGCTTACTTGCTGTTTGCGGTCACTTAGGAATTTTCCAATCCATTCTACGGTGGTAGGATCAACATCATATGACTTCAACTTCTTTATCAGTCTTTTATGTGGGACTGTGTCAAATGCTTTTTGATAGTCCATATAAATACAATCCACCCCATCCCCTCTGTCTAGGGCCTCAGTCCATTTGTCGGGGACTTTGATTAACTGCAATGCAGTTGACTTGCCTGATATGAAACCGAACTGTTTATTGGTGAACTTATTTTCTTTGAAATGTTCAATGAGATAGTCTCTTACTAATCTTTCCATAAGTTTACCTATTACTGATGTTAGACTAACTGGGCGATAGTTACTAGCTAGCCCTTTGTTATCTTATTTCATAAATAGAGCTAATTCTAGCTTCTTTCCACTCATTTGGACTTTCCTATCTCTCAGTGATCGTTTAAAAATGACACCAAGTGGTTTTGTCAGTTCCTCTTTTTTTTTAAATTTTGGATAAAACCCATCCATGCCTGGGGATTTGTTTGGTGTTAGATTTGCAAGTGCATCCAATATTCTCTCATCCATTATTTTTAAAGCTTTCACTTTATCTATATTTTCTATGGGTTTGATTTCTGGTATTTCCTCATCCGGTTCATTCGTGAAAACTGTGGCAAAGTAACTGCCTAAAAGTTCCGCCTTTTCTTGATCGTCATCTACTTTTTTAGATTTTGCATTTGTTGGCTCTGAGCATAAATATATGATATCATATATGTTTGAAATTTATGTTCAATCAATATTTTAGTATACATCCTCATGATTTTTGACATTTTAGCCAAATAATATGTTTGAGTTGTCAAATTTTTCTTGAATTTTTCAGGGCTGAATGAGTAAATCTTTATATACCAACGCTAAAACTGTGCAGCTCCGTTAAATACATTTACATTCCTGATTACAATGTGTTTATTGTTATTGTAAAATGGTAATGATCCAATTTGTTAAGTGATATGCAACTTAACCATTAAAACAACCAACATGCAGTGGGAAATATATCCCAAAAGAAACTATGAAAAACCTCAACAAGTAATTAATGCTTTCTACGAAAGGAGCAAATGTAAATGTAGTAGGACTCTATCAGGCATCCAGGAATCACCCTATACGCTCAAGTAAGTCGAGAAATAACCACCTGAGCTTCCTTGTCTACTGTCTTATACCTACTAATACTTACATGGCTGAATATTTCCACGAGAGTGTGAGCGTTCGCTTTTTATTGCTGCAAAAAGAATTGTGCACAGCCCATTCCTCAAATTGCTCTTGCGCCCTATCCAAGTTTTCCATGTACCTGGTCCCTATCCATTTCGTAAGTGTTGCCAACTATTGAACAGAAATTCGCAAGTGTCGTGCCAAACATTGTAAAAGTGTTTATCTGCGATTGTATATTCTTTCTGCAACCGTGTTTGGTCGAATCGAGCGATTTAAAGCGAATTGAAAGGGTTTAGACCTAAACTCTTCCACTGTTCGTGGAAACTCGGTTCGTAAAGCAGGTACTTTGCGCTATATTTCGAGCACGAAATCGTTGTATGAAAGGATACTCACCGGTTTAAACCACGTTCAAGCGAGGGCAGCCGCCATTTTTTTCCACGGTCTCTATCATTTCTAATCACGTGATTCCCAGCCCTGGTACTCGGCGTCTGATCAGGATCGAAATATTTGTAAAAGACATTTATACTTTGGTTGAGGCAGTAAATGGGTTAAAGAGTAGCTTCCCTGATCTTACTTTGGCATATAGACATTATAAAAGTTACAATAAATGAAAAACGAGTTGATTAACATATTCTGATAGAAACAGACCTTTCCCATTCATCCTTTGAGAAATAGTTTGTACGAATGTAATTCTCAACGGAGGACGTTATCTCAATCAGATTCAAAGACCAAACGCTTATCAGTACACCGCAAAGACAGACGTGTATGGTGTTTGATTGTTTGATTGCTCACATGCCATGGGATTGGCTCATGACAAGATACCAGATACAATATAGTTTATTGAGTAAATAGAGGCCTCCGGCCCAAAATACAACAATAGTTAACAATCATTTATGCTTAAAAATACAACAATAGTTAACAATCATTTATGCTTAACTGAGTTGTTTGCTGTAGTACAGTTACGAAGCATTTGTTAGCTTACATGAAGGGAAAAATCATGTGCCGTCTATAATTTGAAAAAGTTTTGCTATGAAAAGCGCACATTTTTTTTAAATAAACGGTAAAAGTCTGAAAGCTCCGAATGCCCTGTGTACCGGTTGTATAAATATGTTTCTCTAACAATACCATATTTAGGGCAAACAAAGAATACATTATGTTCATTTTCTACTACCAAAATATCAGAACTTAAGACACAAAATAAGCATACTCGGTCCTCTATATTAATATTAAAGTGACGATCAAGTTCAATGTTTAATTTATGTGAAGAACAACGGAATCGAGTCAGAGACGTTATACAGCGACCCTCTCTTCAATTACTCCCTCCTTACAGCAGTTGTCTGCTGTTTTATAAATAAATGGAAAAAGAAACAGAAGAAACATTAAGACGAGTGAAAAACAGTTTGAACCAAGATCAAATGATATAAGGCTGCTGTCACTATAACGACTCCATCCGAAGATCACACACAATATGTGTCTCCTACTGTGTGTCGTTGTAGAGAGGGAACACTGTATACAGAGGAGAAGTCGTTAATCTTTCTGAACAACTCATTTATCTCAAAAACAATTATGAGCGATTCTAGTGAATCTAGTCCAGTTAAAAACCGAGCTATAGTCGTCACTCTGGTGCACACGTTGTCGATGTCGTCGTTGTCCGAAACCCTTAACGTTAGTCATGACTTCTTTAATTTTTCATCAACAACCTTCATTTTTGGTAGGCATAATTCCTATCAAGCCATACCAATCGAAATTACCCTAACTTTGACCTGGTTTTACTGTAAGTTTTACTTATCTTGAAAAACGAGCGTTGGCACCTGCACCCTTATTAACTATTTAGAGTTGATATAAACAATATATTGCAAAGTGACACATTTCAATCCCTGATAAAAGGGCTCTTGGAGGAGGCAGTGATCAGGGTTAACACTGTTTGTAGAGGACAAAATGTATGGAACCTTTGTATAATATTCTATTAAATAAGAAAATGCTTCATTACTTCGTTTGACAATAGTTTTATTTTCATCAGAAAAGTGAGTTATGGCAAATAAAACGAATACAAATAAGAAAAATAATTTCCAATTTCAGCAATGAATGAGATTAAACTTATCCAATATTTAGGTTTTTGCTCATGTTATTGATCCGTAATAAATTGCAATGTGCACGTGAACTTAACAAATGCATCATCCGCGCAGTAACCCTTTTTATGCTTTGATATTGCAGTGAACTTTCCCTATGCGCTTACTGGAATATTTCATTATAGATATATGAGGTTGATCTAAAGACACAGTATAGAGTTTATCCATACAGCACTTCTTTTCATATGTTCTAGCAAACAGTACAGACCCTGATGAGATGCCGCATTACGCGACATCGCATCAGGGTTAACACTGCTTGCTAATGTCTTCTTTTACTGACAGTAGGCATTAATGATTTAAGCCTTTCATATGCAACTTAAGACGACATTGTAAATAGTTTGATCCAATTCAGACGATACGTAATACGGCGTCAGTTCAGGATCCAAACTGTTTGTCACTTATATCAACTTTTTGTCAGTCAAATTTCATGTTGTTTTAGCTCACCTAGCAGGAAGTGCCAAGGTGAGCGTTTAGGGTCGCTGGATGTCCGTCGACCGTCGTCTGTCTGTATGTATGTCCGCGCTAACATTTTTGGTTTATGGGACTAGGTGACATGACACAGAACAAAATAAAAAAAATAGAGCTGTTCATTCCGTAAGTCCATGTTGGGTTTATGTGACTTCTTTATGTGGCTTCGTCATTCTGAAGATGACCACAGCAATGGTCGAAATCGTCAACAGTAAGTGAAAGTTTTGTGTTGTGAATAGAAGAAAGACATGTCTAATCTTGGTCAAGTTTGATAGTGGACTATTTCGGATTAAAAATTTGATCACTAGGTTAAATCTTAGAAAAACCTTGTTAACACTCTAGAGGATACACATTTCATTGGATCTTATTGAAACTTGGTCTGACTGTTTGCCTGATTAATATCTAAATATAGGTCACTAGGTCAAATAAAAGAAAAAACACTTTTTACCCTCTAGAGGCTACACATCTTATTAGATCTGAATGATGTATTATCCGAATGATTGCCTGCATCAAATCTAGGTCAAAATCAAATGTGGATTATGTCTAGTTAAAAACTATGTCAAATCAAAGAAAAATCTTGAAAACAGTCTAGAGGTTGAGTGTGGGTCACTATAGGTTAAGTTTTACATTGTATACCAGGTGAGCTATTTAGGGACATGGTGATCCATGTATTGAATATATCATGAAACTCCGGGCGACAAATTTGTATTTGAAAGGATTAAAGAAGACCTTTAAGTGTTTGTGGTGAAAGGGTTAACGTACACTAAGTAAAGTGTTTAGATCGTGGTTGGACGACATCGTACATGCATTTCTTTTTCATAAAACATGAAAAACATCAGTGTAGACAATAGTACTTCAGCACGCGTTATATACTCTTTATCTGCCTTACCCAGAGAACAATAGTTATTCGCAAACAGTTTGGATCCTGATCAGACGCCGCGTCACACGGTGTCTGATCAGTATCCAATCTGATTGGCACTCATTTTAATACATTGTATTTCTTGACTCAAAATACCTAAAATTTAAATTTGAGAAATAAAAGCAGAAGATAATTTTTTTAAAATTGAGCCCAAGTGAATTCTGCGTAGGCTCTCTATGAAAATTTCTGCATATGTTCTTTAAACATATCTTAGTACCATGGTAAAAAGAAAAATACAGATTGTAATGTTCTTTTTGTGTATGGGCATTTGAAATGTATAATGTAGCCATTGTCGGCAAAGAGTCGGCATGCGTTATTTTGGCTTTCTGCAATGATGTAAAGTAATAATTGGAACAAAAAAGCATTAAAACAGTTAAAAAGTGATGCTTACTAAAATTATGATGCAAAGTGTATAGTTTGTTGCCTGAAATATATGCATTTTTCTTAATTGTCTTTTGCTCAAATTCAATGAAAACACTCACACTCATTCAAATTCTACCGGAAATAAATTCATCAAATTTCACCCAATAAAAGCCTTAGGTGTTAATATTAAGAAAATGGTAAACAAAAGTATATGTTATAAGGCTTGTTTTGAACTATAGGCACTTTCATACTATTACCAATGGCCTAAATAAGCAGACGGCTTTTTCTATGTGTTCTCAGCTTCACGCCAATATTCAATTTGATTGAAGTCCTTGGTTATTACATTAGCTTTATAAGATAGAGTACATGTATTTGCCAAGTTTCACGTACTTTAATTTACCAAGTGCAATATAATGTTGTTAATACTCGCGAGTAATAGAGATTGTTTGAAACAAAAAGTACATGTATCTACGAGAGTGACCGTTACACACGATTTCTTTGAGTAACGATTCTTGAATTAGCGTACTATGTTAAAGCAACTAGGTGCCGCACGAATTGGGAGCGTATGTCCTTAAGGATTGTGTGAAAAAGGGAGATGCCATGACACACCTCTATAGATTCACCTTGGGAATAATTGTAATGAGACTGAATCGTCTGTAATTGGTATTCATTTCTTTTATTTCGAATAACCAGTTGTTTATCAAGACATTAATTGATTGAAATTAGATAATTTCTGTAACAAACGCTCTAATTAAAGGATCAAATATCTATTTTGGTCGAGATTTTTTTGAGCGCCTGGTGTAACCATGGTGTTGTATTGCATGAAAATAGTTTTATCCTCTCCTCCCTTAGAACCCTACTCATACTTATACATGCCCTTTGCAAACAGTGTAACTGTGAACTTCACCAGCCATAAATGCAAACAGTGAATACCCAAAGGATACCTCTGAGCAGGGTCTGAACGGTTCGTCATACTTCAGTATACTGATCAAATCAACACTAAATAGTCAATAAAAGGCAAGTGTAATTCAGAAGCTGGATTTGTCCATTAGAACTTCCAAGGGTGAAAAGGTTTAAAAACAGGATTGGGTCAATTAGTTAGATATGATCTCGTATAGCCATGATTTTGTATTAACAACAGATAGTATTTGCAGAACCATTGAACGGGGAAGTAGCTTTTGGTAACGTTTCTGATAAATGTTTCGATTTCACATTTGTTTATGGTATGTTTCAGATGCTGTTTTATGTAACAGTTATTCTAGTTTGTATTACAGAAAGAGATATCAGGCGAACGTTTCAAAAAATAAAATCTTACAGTGGGGAAGACGTTATTTCCGTGAAACGAAACTCAAATAAAATGGAATAGAAAAAATGTAATATTACGTTATTTCTGGATTTAATTGCTCTTTATAATAGTTTCAATCATTTCTACTTTTTAAAGCGACTCCCAACCAGATGGTGTATTTGCAAAAATAAAAGAAAATACTAAAATAAACCGAATGTGTAGCATAACTGTGAATCTGGCATTAGGAAAAATATGATCAGTCTAAAAACACATTCTAGAAATGTCTTCAAATCTTAGTTTTTTAAATATTTTCCATCGTTTTATTCGTGGGCATCGAAAGACGTAAAAGAAATTGATATCGGGCTCAGACATAAACCCAAGCCGAATTATGTGCTCTCCATCGATACACACTGAAATACGTTAAATCGATACCAAAGACCGGTGTTCGAGAGGGCTAAGTGGTTGACTTATTTCGCTACTCTATCCCCACATGCCTGGTCCCGGGTTCGAATCCCACCAGAGCTCAATAATTATTTTTTATTTAAATACATTTTTAAACAGAATTTCTTTTCCTAAACTAATTCTTACCTGTATATATAGCGTTTGACATATACTTACAAATTACTATTTTAATGCTAAATCTGGTTGCGAGTCTCTTTAAAAGAACAAACAAGAGTGCAGAGTCAGGGAAGAAATGTGTGGTTGGTTGATCTAGTTGAAACACGTACTAATGCGTTTATGGAACACTGGGAATCAGTTTCTGAAGTCAAATTGCGGTACATGTAATTGATATTTATTTACTTATTTCGGTAACTCCAGATTTTATCGAAACATGTGCTCAGTGATTTGTTAAACTTTTTCTTGATAAATAACAGTAGAGACTCAATACTTCGAACTAGGTTTAGTCGAACTTTCTAGTATTCCATAAGCTGAATTTCGACAGGTCGAACTCGATTAAGTCAAACATACCCGTATTTCAAAGTTAAGACGTGGCTAAGCCACGTTTTAACTTTGCAATATGGGTATGTTCGAACTAAAGCGATTTCGAATTTTCGCATTTCGGCTGTATCAGGTAACTGCTTCACTGACACGCCTACTCACAGTGACATTCAAAACCAGTAGTTTGCCAGGTTAGAGACAGTGTGACGTGGAGTTAATTCAAGATTCAAACACTTAGACGCCAATGTTGATATTTCTTTGACAAAAAACCCTAATACAGCGCTCCCTCTCTACAACGGCCCTCCCAACAACGACTCCCTCCTTACAACGTCACTCGTCGTAATTCCCTTAACGGGATAATTAAGTCTAACTATTTTACTACTGTAATATCGTCTGCTTCAGATGGTCGTCTGCTGTGTTCTCTTTAAGTTACATATAAGTGGAGTTTTTGATAGAATACATATATTGACCAGTGACAAACAGCTTGAATCCTGATCAGACGCCGCGTTACGCGGCGTCTGATCTGGATTCAAGGTGTTTGCAAATGTCTACCACGTTTTAATTGCCCCTCTCTATAACGACTCCCTCCGAACAACACACACAGTATGCGTCCCCCATTGGATGTCGTTGTAGAGAGGGAGCACTGTACTTACACTTGAAAGAACATCACAGACAACAAATTATACTAGAGACGACTTCAATGCAAAGTTAACCCTTTCAATGCCAAATGTGACTACATTTGGCATTGACAATAGTCTGATCAGGCTCCGAATTATTGACACTTATATGAAAGCTCTTAAGACTGGCTAACACTCCATACTTTAGATATAGAAGCAGACCATTTGTTTGCTAGCAGATGTTATTATTGTTGTGAATAAGTTGTAGGGTTATGACTTCATTATGACAGCGAAGGGAGCTTAATGATCAAGTGTTTTAAGAATCGAGTTTCTGGAATTCGATCTTGAAATCATTGATTTGTGAGTGTTTGGCATGATGTATGGCGCAATGCCATTGTACACTATTGGCCTAATTAATCAGATACGAGATCGTACAACCTCGATTTTGGTGTCGATAATAGGTAATATTTACTGAACAATTGAAGCGAATTAATTCACTCGAGCGCTTTGCTTGATAAGAGTTCCGACTTCGCTGTTGCTTTTTATTTATGAGTTAAGCTCAGGTTTCAGGTCACTCTCTTGTAACGATTACTGTGCGTAAAATGATATATTAACTCTGCTGCTCGAGTTTCATCCGAACAAAACAGTTTCACTCCCAAATTGTACTACCACTGAAACCCGGAAAAAATCCTGTCACTTTCACATATATGGTGGCGACCACTCTACAACAACACCCAATGCAATGGAATACAGGGAATTGTTATAGAGAAAATGGCTTACATTTGCAAACAACTTCAATCCAGACCAGACCCCGCGTTACGCGTCACTCGTCATTATGTGGACAAGGTTCACGAAGCCTCCGATTTGGCCTGGTAAACAAATTATTTTTCCAAAAACAATTTTAATCTTTATTTTCTGTTTATTTGTCAATATCAGATACTAATACTTCATAATATACACACAAACGACCCAAAGCCAAGTTTTGACAATCTTATAGTTTCTTGTAAATGAACCGAGAGGCCAAAAATGACAAAAAATGACAAAAAAGCGGATTTTTTGTACAATTCTAGGTATAAATCCTAAAAATAAATTATGGAGGCACGCATGCGACACTACAAAATTTGGATATGTTACTTCAACTTAAATATTTATTGTGTACTTAAAATATATTTGTGTCGCATTAGTGCCTTCATTGTTTATTTCTATGATTTATACCCTGAATTATACCAAAAATCTGCCTTTTTGGCCTTTTTTGGCCTCGTGGTCCATTTACTAGAAACTATAAAGTGTCAAAACTTGAATTTGGGTTGAGCTTTCAGTATAATATGAATTATTAATATATGAAATTGACAAATATAGAGAAAATACAGCTAAAACATAAATTGGAAAAAAAAGATTTTTACAGGGCCAAAACGGAGGCTTCGTGAACCTTGTCCTTTTCCATTGTGCGACTTTGAGAAAAAAACATCAAACAACAGTTTAAAGCAGAATATATTGTAGTCATGAAAAGGTTTGACATAATCAATATTTAATCTGTATCTACCGAGTCTATGTACGAGTCCATATCTATCTCCGTTTCTATTGCTAAGTCATCTGGTATGAAGTCTTTTGGAAACCTCCTCTCTTGTTGAACTGGGCCTGGCGCTTCTGGAATGCCAAAAAGCAGAAGGTGTTCTCTTTTGCTTCTCCACTGTATATCTGTAACTGTGTCACCAATAATCTTCAGTTTCTTGTTACTGCTTAATTGTTGTGTTCTTTTTTCTTCAATTGTTTTTTCTATGCTTTTCATTATCAAAGGCAATGTGGGCGCCTGTGATGTCGTCACTCAGTTTACTGTATTTGATAAGTGTCTCCTTGTATTCATTAACCTCGGTTTGCATATATATATATACCTTCTGTTGGTTTCTGACTGAACCACTCTGTGGTTTATTTGTTCTCAGCTTTGTTTCACTAGCTTAATTTCTGACAATTGATTTTGCATGTCTTTAAGTTTGTTTGTTTTGTGCTGCAATGTTTTTTTCGATTTTATTACATTGGTTTATGTGACTATTTCATGGTGTTTGTAAAATTGTTTTCTGCTGACAGAACGTTTTTGCCGAGGAGGGTAAATCATTGTCACTAGTTTGTGCTCTATTGTCATTATATGCATTGACTGATAAAGAATGTGGGGCGGACTGTTGCGGATAAGACGCTAGATTATTGATCAAAGGTTTACGTTAATCTTCAACCAATCGGGATTTTATGCCTCGGCACTTGTAAATGCACTGGTTCGGGTATCCATTGCACATGTATATGTGCTTTATTCACGTTGTACATTTCGAGTATCTTGTCCTGCAAATTGATGTTGCCGTTCTATGTTCATGTTGTGTATGTTTTTATTTAAATTATTCATGCTGTTGTTGTTAGTAAATGACACTTCTAGTATGTACCGTTTATTCCGAAAAGTTCACTGTTTGGTGTGGGTCCATGCTATTTATCTCATTTTCTTGCGAGGTAGTACTTGTCTCGTTTTCTGATTTTGAACTCTCTGGCTTTTTGTTTTTCTTCCTATGTTGGTGCTGCTCAATATAGAGCGTTCACTCACAAAAAACTCGTCGATCGGTAAGCAGGCATAATGTCCTACATGCTTCATGTATAATTACATGTTGGTCTACTTTAGCTCATCATCGATACAAAGAGATTATGAACTTTTTTTAAATCCCTTTCCAGACTACAGAATTGCACGTATTTTACAATAAAATGTTGACGAATCTCCAGTTGTCAAATCCAATGGTTCTGTTTATCGAAAGTCATACTTTCAATATATTTCACTTCACTTTTACTTCAGCATAAAACTTTTACACGTCTATTATTTTGGCCACGTGTTATTGAATCTTCTTTGGTGAATACGGTATACAGTTAGTTCTTGTGTGTTAAGGAAACAGTCAAAACTATTGGCCCGAAGTATCAGGGAGGACTTTTGAAAGGTTGCCCGAAGCCGAGGGCAACAGTTCAAAATGTCTTCCCTTATAACTTTGACTGTTCTCCTAACACATGAAATGACTGTTTATTACCAAATACTCTATATAGCTATATTTTCTAAATTATCTTAACCAAAATAAAAATGAAATACAATTTAATAAGTCATTTTTTTAGTTTTTAACAGACATCTGATGAATGATCAGCTTGCATGTTAATTTACATCCGCACATTATGTAATATTCGGGTCTTTTTTGTTTTCGGTAAATGTGACCACGTCTCATTCATAATATTATTGTTATAGATAATAATAAAGCACTAAATAAGGTATTAAACCTTCACCATACACAAATCAATGACAATAATTCAATACTGTTCCATTACAATACGTCAAACCATTGTACGGAAAACTTCTCAATGACCCTGATTTTAAATATTTACGCATTCTTATCGCGCATGAAACAGTTCGTCTTTGAGGTGAACAGTAAAAAATTATTTCATGTATGTTTGGAGAAAAGTCAAAAATATTAACCCGAGGTATGAGGGAAGGCTCTTGAACTTTTGCCCGAGGCTGAAAGACCGAAGGCAACAGTTCAAAATTGCTTCCCTGATAATGTATTCCCTGATTGTGTTTCCCCATATTGATTGATTGTCAAAGCATGTCTTTTTGTCGTTTCGTAGCAGTGCATCTTCTTTCAGACCAATACTTTTTTTCTCTCTTCCGTAAACTTTTGGTCCAATATAGAGCGTTTACTCACAAAATACTCGTCGATCGGTTAGCAGGGAGAATGTCATATATGTTTCATGTACATGTATCGACTGATGTATATATTTGGTTACTTTTAGGTTAGGGTCGATACAAAAGAAATTATGAAAATTCCTTATGAATCCCTTTTCATACTACAGATGCTGAAGTTCACATATTTAACAATAGAATGTTCAAGAACCTCCAGTTGTCAAACCAAATGTTTCCGTTTAACGAAAGTGACACTTTTAATATACATGTAGTTTACTTCACTGTTATTTCAGTATAAAACTTTTACACGTCTATTTTTTTGGCCACGTGTTATTGAATCTTCTTTGGTGAATACGGTGTACAGTTATTTCATGTGTGTTGAGGAAACAGTCAAAACTATTAGCCCGAGGATTCAGAGAGGGCTTTTGAATTGTTGTCCGAGGCCGAGGGAAACAGTTCGATTGTTTTACCTGATAACAAGGGACAATAGTTTTGACTGTTCCCTTATCACACGAAAAACTGTTCTACTACTAAATACTCTATATAATTAGATTTTCTAACTAATTGGAGCAAAATTGAAAATTAAATACAATTTTATAAGTCATTTTGATATTTTGACAGATATCTTATGAATGATCAGTTTCCTCTTTTAGGCGTTTGCACGTAAATTTACATCCGCTCATTATGTATGTTCGGGTCCGTATTGTTTTCGGTATAAAGGATAGCGGCTAAAATTGACTAGTAATACATACTCGTATCATGCATTATAGAATTGTTATAAATAATAATAAAGGATTAAAAAGAGTATCATACATCAATCAATGACTATTATTATTCAATAATATTTCATTACAATACGGCAAATCCTAGTACGCGAAAACTTTTCAATGACCCTGAGTTTAAATTTTCTACGCATCCCTTTCGAGCATGAAACAATTGGTCATGTAGGGGAACAGTTTAAGGTTATTCTATGTGTGGTTGGGGAACAATCAAAACTATTGGCACGAGGTATAAGGGACGGCTTTTGAACTGTTGTCCGAAGCCGATAGACCGAGGGCAACAATTCGAAATGTCTTCCCTGATAACGAGGGACAATAGTTTTGACTATTTCCCCAACACACATGCAATAAATGTTTTATTATCTAATAATATATATAACTTTATTGTCAAAAAAGAATGTATCTTCATGTAAGCAAAAATACACAAAAATTAACAAAAACATTCGTCATTTTGAGTTTTGACAGACGTCTTGTGAATGATCAGCGTTTCTTGTAAGCGCTTGCATTTTTACATCCGCACATTATGTAACGATCAGGTCGGTTATGTTTTTCGGGATAAAGGATGGTGGTTAAACTTTATTTATCACATAATCTGCGATCTGGGAGTGACATAAAGCCATTATGTAAATATCGTAATCCACTAGTTGAATATCGTTTTTTGGGCTCCGGCCAAACCTGTTCGTCCACAAGCGCTGCATGTAGCGGGACGCCAAATGACGTCATTTACGTCGTCATTAACGTAAACAACGTAACGTTTTGGCGGAAAATCTATAAAGCGGAGGGTCGACAAACTACGGCTTCAATCAATTTAAAAGGTGCTTAAACTTGTAATGTGATAAATAGAATCTCATATTCGTGCTCATTATTTATCATTTTAATAAACTCGTTGACTAAAATGAAAATGACGCTCGCCAAGGCTCGCGTCATATTATTTTAGTCAACTCGTTTATTAAAAATGATAAAAAATGAGCACTCATACAAGATCCTCTATGTGTATCATGAACATTCTCATCGATAATAAATAATAATAAAGTATGTAATAAAGTATTAAATATTCACTATACACCAATCAAATTAATCAAAACTGTTCCATGACATAAGGCAAATATGGGTATCAGAAAACACCTAAATGACCCTGATGTTAAACTTTATACATTTTTGTTTTCGCACATGGAACAGTTCGTAAAAGAGGGCGACAGTTAAAACTGTTTCCCCCGGATTAGGCAATATCAGAACAACACAGCAAAAACGGTAAATAATAACGAATTACAATTTATGTAGAGCATAAGGTAATAATACGTGTAATCACTCACGTTCTTAAGTAGAATTAAGCTACATACAAGTTGACCTCCTTTAAAAAAGGCACCAAGGCAAAGTTATAAGCCTTTAGGGGGAGATGGATATAGATGGGTCTTGTTAACAGTTTACTTAAGTTGTGAACTTCTTGTTACTTTGACGTTAACATTTTTAACAATACTGAAACGAAAAGACAGTTCCCTTTTCTAATTGTATTAAATGCATTTGACTTGTTAGGGTTGTCTTTACAATTAATGGCATAACATGACATATATCGCAGTCCCTAATTAGAAAACTCCTCTATTAGGGATAACCTGATCTTGAACTGCATTGTTTAGTGCGTACATTTGTCACATGTACACTATCTGTAAATGGCGCCTATTTACGTCACAAATAGTTCATGGGTAAAACATTTTTGAGATTGTGAGACTTAAATGTAGTGTTAAAACCGTAACAATGCTTCATTTTCAAATTGTCACATCCTTTTTCTGATAAAGAGCTAGTAAACATTGACTTCCAAAGAGTGTAGTCCCAAATATTCAACATAATGACAAACAGTGTATACTTATTTCAGAGAAGGTCTACACTATTGGCAAACTATGTATATATCTGGGTCCAGCATTGCGAGGTCTAAACAATCTTATTTCAATTACCAATAGCCGTAGCGTTCCATTGACCTGAAACTTGAACTCAGAACTACAAAAATAACCAATTCGATCGTCATTAGAGAATCGTTGTCTGTAACCGAAAACATTTCTATTCCTATCAATTTAATTATGTTTAATTTGTTACATTATGTACACACTTTATTTAGTTTAAACACAAGTAAATATTGTATCATATGGGTACCCCACTGATTGTTACTTCACAACTAATATCCTGTTTCAAATACAGCCAAACTTAACTTAAGCGACCAATGTCCATGTTTATCGTTCTCAAGCGTTATAGTTGGTCAGATTTGAAC
This sequence comes from Gari tellinella, assembly GCA_922989275.2. Classification (NCBI taxonomy): domain Eukaryota; kingdom Metazoa; phylum Mollusca; class Bivalvia; order Cardiida; family Psammobiidae; genus Gari; species Gari tellinella. Next base: position 43,396,893 of record OV277867.1, read on the forward strand.
AGATTGAGCAGATTCTATTGAGTTATTTGTTGCTAGTCATGTACATAATTATATGTTATATTGCTATGAACATTGTATATGTTTAATGCCAATAAAATTTGAATTAATTGAATTAACCATTCAAAATCTTCAGAAAGATCTCAGACTCGACTAAAACTCTGCAAATGACAGATACGAGGGGCATTTTTAAGTAGTGGCAACAGATCGGTAACTTCAATATTATAAGTGCAAAAATGCATGTGTGATAAAGTGTGATATCATTTTAAAGAACAATTCTTTGCGGACACGATGGTGTAACGCACAATAAAAAAAAACTTTAGTCGATAAGTCACAACATGAACCTAAATGACCCCTACTTCAGGACACTAACCTTTTTGTGTATTTTAGAGGTATTTTTTTTAACAAAACTGTATACAATAATAATTATTGCGGCTTTATTATTTTGAATAAATTTATGAATTTTTCTTTAAAGTAAAATCATACAATTATGAACACATTTCAAAGTATAAAATTACATTATTTTAAAAAATATAAAATTATATAATATAATAAAATAAATAATAGATAAGATAAATGATAATAATAAACAAAATAAATAATCTATTTTAAAAAATACTCAAATTTTATATTTAACCAGGCTATAATTAAAGTCATTGAATTAGATTTTAATGCGTCGAAATCAAAATGTAGATATACCGATCTAGAAAAAAAATTACAGTATTCGAAAGCACATTTTGAGAGGTTTCATAAGCAAAATAAGAAATGTCGTTTTTGAAAAAAATATATCTTAGTCAGGTAACTCTCTCAATGGTAACGAATTTTTTTATTTACATTAAAATAAAGACATAAACTGATATATTTCAACATTTCTTTTTAATTTTTTTTTTAAAAAGTTGCTAATATTACGTCAAAAATAATGTCTGACAAGTGCTGTTTCCTAGTGTCCTGAAGAAGGGGTCATTTAGGTTCACGTTGTGAGTTATCGACTAATGTTATTGTATCGTGCGTTACACCATCGTGTCGGCAAAGAATTGTTCTTTAAAATGATACATCACACATGCATTTTGCACTTATAATATTGAAGTTACCGATCTGTTGCCACTACTTAAAAAATGCCCCTCGTATTGATAGAATAGTCAGTGTGTATACACTTAAGAAATAAACTGATTATTTTCGGCGTTCAAGCGAGGTGAACGACTGAAAATTATCGGCAAATACCATGAATCGCGCTAGCGATTTATGGTAAATTTGCCGATAATTTTCTGTCGTTCATTTCGCTTGAACGCCGAAAAAAATCAGTTCATTTGTTATATTTACAATACATTTGCTGTAATTTCTAACATTAAATAAACATTTTGTTAGTACGCATGTATGTTTAATGTATATTAGAGGTAGATAACACGAATATTGTGTACCCTATAAGGAACAGTCATGACCGATTTACTTAAGCTGTGTACATTCGAAAGCAGAAAAATCAGTCCCATTGTTTACATTCTAAGGCAACAACTTGACAGTTTGGCGCGAAAAATGCCGATTTTTGACGTCATTGGAAGTGACGTCATTTCAAGGTAAAATAAATATATCGGGGTTTTTTGTCATAAAGAAACGCAGATAGCCGCTGTTTATAAGGTAGATTATTATGTCAATTTTCTTGCAATTTATCTCATTAATAAAGAAGAATATTAGTCGGGAGTCATGGTTTCCACTAGTAGGAAGGCATAGATCGGTTAAGAACAAATTTTGAAAAAATCCGCCAAATGTTTGCTGTCTCAAGTTCCAAAGATTAATTCGCGTATGAAAACTGCATTTGCCCCGCCTCCCCTTCGTAACTTTTCCACAAGTCCCGCCCTCTCGAAAGGTGGTGTTTAAACGAAATGAACACCCTTTTTGTCAATGGAATTTAATGGGGCGATTGTAAATATAGGAACTTAAAACTCTGGTCAATACGCATGCACAATCCCAAGGCATCATGTTTATGGTTCATCCAGGAACTTCACGACACTAAACATTTAAGGTTTACGCTGGAACGAAAGTGGTAACTATCCAAACTCACAATTGATCATCAATTTTATCGTGAGTAGTGTGCTAAAGTAACCAAATGTTGAGCAAAGTCAAATGTTAATTTTTACACAGAGAAAGTAGAATCCTGTAAAACAGGACTCGAAGAGTCTTTATAAGCATATCTTGTTCACAAACAGTGAAATTGCACTGCCAAAAAGCTTGTCCTCAGAACAACTTGCGCATAATGTCAGCCACTTTTTCATCTGTGTAGCACAGATATTTAGAATACCACCAAAGCACCCCATTGTAAGTCCTAGGAACTCGATCCGAAACCTGTGACCCTATCACCTACAAGGCTTTTAAAACTCCTACCGTTGTTGACCAAAAATTGTGAACTCTTCACTGGATTCTGTGTTTGTCCAAAATAATTCAAAAAGTCACATGAAAGACATCTGTTGAAGAAATCTGATATCGATACAAATGATCTTAAGAACTACAGACCGGTTTCAAAGCTGCCAGTTCTTTTCAAAGTACATGTAGTACAAAATGTAGTAGACAAACGCATCGAGTTCAATTTGACATAAAACAATCTACATGTCCGGCATCAGTCAGCATATCGTAAACACCACTCTTCAGAAACTGCTCTCCTTAAAGTTCAAAATGACATCCTGCAATATCTTGATAAGAATAAAATAACAATTCTAGTCATTATTGGCCTATCAGCCGCATTCGACACAATCGAGCAAAATTTACTCAATCGAGCAAATGTTACTCAATCGCCTTGAAAAGGACTTCAAAAGTATTCGAAACCAACAAAAGTGGACGACTTTCTACCTAAATGACCGTTACAGTAGCATTAAAAGGAGAATAATCTGACCTAGTTGAAATGAAAAATAGTATGCCACAGGGATCAGTCCTGGTACCGAAAATCTACATCTTATACACAAAACATGTCGGCTCAATTTGCAGAATTCATCAACTGGATCATATTTTCTACGCAGATGATTCAGTTATATATGTCATTCAAGCCTAAAGACACAGTTTGTCAACAAGAAACCCTGTCATAAGTCGAAGGACGTCTAAGCGACATAGTCTCATTGATGCATTAGAATATGTTGAAGCTGAACACCAACAAAACTGAGGTCATACTGTTTCACACAAAAAAGGTTAACGTACCTGAAGACGTTCAAGTTAAAGTTGGAAACTCTAAAACCAAACCATCATTGTGTGTGAAAAATTTTGGTGCTAGATTCTATTCCCAAAAGGATATGACATAGCGCTTAACGCTGTGTGCATGTCTAGCTACGCTCATCTGTGGCAAATAGGTCATATTAGACAAGACCTTTCCCCTGATGATACAAAGACCTTGGTCAATTCTTTGGTCACATCGAAAATTGACTACTGCAACTCACTGCTGTATGGGGGTATGTGCAAAATACAGCACCCGCACAGAATAAAAAAGTGTTGACGACAAGTTTGTAAACATCAAACTATTCCTCAAGGACCTACAGGGCATCAACAATGCTATTAAAGGCTTTGTGTGTGAGCTAAATACACCAGGGCGGAACAATGCAAGCACATTTTTCGTCAGCAAAAGAGAGTACCCGTATGATATATATCCGAACTTTGCTGTTGGTGTGGCATATGCATTTTCGAACACTATAGCAAGTTCTCTTCGTTGTGCGGTTCACGATGACATATACATATGGCTTGAAGATGTGTGGCTTACAGCTCAAGTTAGAAATACCGCCGGTATAAAATGATGGTTTACATGGAATAAATATGGATGATACTAATAAATTCCTATTCGTTCATTCTGTGCAGGTGACAGACTTGTACAAACTGCAGCGATATCTGAATAATAAACCATTTTCCTCTGACAATGTTGCCAAAAGGCGCTTTTGCAAACACATGATTACATTCGTAATAAAGATCAAGATGAACAGTTGGTGATAGAAGATGGGGATGCCTTGTTCACTCCACTCCACAACAAACGTCCTAGGCAACTTCAGACATAATTATATCTGAAATTGTTTTCAACATGATGAACTGATGTTACTTGCAGTACAGACGTGTATGAAAGTTATTCAAAGCATTGAGGGATGACAGACGAGGATGTTCAGAGATCTTTTTCATAATCATTCAAGGTGAAAACCATAAAAGGCCAGTAAAACATTGATTTGTGATCTTATGCTAAAAGCTGCAATGCAGAAATGTTCTCAACTATGAAGATCAGGTTTATCAGTTCTTGGCAGATGATGGTATCTGTATATCAGCAGTGAGAAACAGCCTTAATGCCCTGAATTTCGCTAGATAATAGATAGGGACAGTGAGAATCTCGATAATCCATTCTTTGCGTATCACTAATTAGATAACAAGGCATTTGGCTAACAAAGGACAGTCATACTTAGATGCAAATTTCCCAAATGTGTGAATAATCATTTGACATGGAAATTGTTTTAATGTTACTTACAGTTCATATATGGCCCCTATTTAGACATTCTGCTTTCTCATTATTTTGTAATCATTTAAATCTACATTTAAAGTTTTTTTTTCAGATATTTGTAGGATAAAATGTTGCAAATTTATGTTATTTCTATATTTTCTTTACTTTTTTAACTTTTTATTAATATTCATGAGTATGTCAATTAGGTTATTTCAAAAGTTAAGCTGGAGAGAAAAGCACAACTTGACTTATCTTCAATATGGTACCAGTTTTATATTCTGTTTAAGACAAAAATCTTGTTGTGATAGGGAAAATTTTGCAGGTAGGGGGTCATCATAACCCAAAATGTTGGTTTACATCGAAACACTTAAACTACAGTTAAAACATTAATTAAAGTTATAATCACCCTTAAAAAAGATATTTTGTTATTTGAGGATTTGAAAATTTTAAGTTATTTTTATATTTTCTTTACAATTTTAAATGTCCTCATTAACATTTATGAGTTTGCAAATTAGGTAATTCAGAGAAGACTATAGCAATAAATTTACAATTTGGTACAAGATTTACAGGTTTCTGACAAAAACTGCCTGTGATATGGACGATTTTGCAGGTATGTGTCATCATAATCCTAACTCTAATTTCAGAGTAGAATATGGAAATAAAACTACAATTTATAGTATCTTCAATTTGGTATAAGATTTATATGTCTAAGACAAAAACTGCATGAGATATGGACAATTATGCAGGCATGTGTCATCATTATATTTCTAACTTGGGAAGTTCCCATGGAAACAATAAAATACTATTAAAACATTACATTAAAGCTTAAATGTTGTACTCAAGTTCAATATTTTGTTTTCTGGGGAATGTCTCATCATTTTGAACTGCATTTGAAGTTGCTTACTGATATTTGTATGATAAAAAGTGAAACATTTAAGTTTTTTTTATATTTTCTTTACTATTTTTAATGTGCTCACTAATATTCATGAGTATGCAAATTAGATAATTTCAAGGTAAAAGCTAGAAATAAAACCACAATTTGTACTATCTTTAATTTGGTACAAGCTTTATATGTTTAGGACAAAAACTTACTGTGATATGGGTGATTTTTGGCAGGCAATTATGATGCAATTTGGGGCTTCCCATGGAAACAGTTGAAAAACTGTTAAAGTGTTACTGAAAGGTAAGTTTTAGTCCTGAAGTTAAATACTTTATTATCTGAAGACTTTGTCTTCATTTAAAGCTCCCTTTGAAGGTGTTTACTGATATTTGAATGCTAAAAAGTGAAACATTTAAGTTATTGGGTGATGTTGGTGGATTGGATTGGTCCAAGGCAACAACTATATAAGTATCTAAGGATTTGAGAAAGTGGTATTGGGGCTAGACGAAACGGTAAAATCTAGTTAACCAAGAATGACCCATTTACAATAGTCTAAGTCTAATTAGATCAAGGTCAAGGTCAAAATCAAAGGTGGGTGATGTTGATGGAGTGGGAATGGTCCAAGTCAACAACTGTATAAGTAGCTAAGGATTTGAGAAAGTAGTATTGGGGCTTGACGAAACGATGAAATATAGTTAACCAAGAATGGCCCATTTACAATAGTCTAAGTCTAAATTAGGTCACTCACGATCGAGGTCAAAATCAAGGTTGGGTGATATTGGGGGATTGGAAATGGTCCAAGGCAACAACTTTATAAGTATTTAAGGATTCGAGAAAGTAGTATTGGTGCTAGACGAAACGGTAAAATCTAGTTAACCTGTAAGTGTTACGGATGGACGGACAGGACAATCACTATATCCCTCCGCATCTACAGATGCCGGGGCATAAAAATGCTAGAATACGTCTAAGTAAGGCGCATTCTGCTTTACTGTCAACTTGCTCCAATTGGTCGACTATCTACAATACTAACAACAGTCTATTGGGTAATGAGTTAAATAGGAAGCAATTTATACGTCTACTCCACATTACTAAAGTATTTGATGGGAGAGAATAGCGTTTCTCCCCATGTCATATATAACCCAAGCCTTACACTGTTAGGCCAAATTCAAAAACAATGCACGTGTTTCCTATTACATGCCCAAAAATATTAGGGACGGACGGTCGGGGTTTTTTTTTAATAAAAACATACAATAGTTTCTGCTGGAGTATTTTATACATGAACATGTATTATATTGTGCAAAGCCCTGGGCTATACATAACAAATCTTATAAATATCCATGCAAATTGTTGATTTTATTGATATGTCCCATTACCAAAACTATCTTAAAAATCTAAACCGGTATGATTGTTGATAATATTTATATACTAAGACGGCAAAGTATAGTGTCTTATATATGACAGATGGAATGAATGATGTTTTGAAATATGTTGTATGCATGTTAAATGTGTCATTGATATGTGCTGTCTGCATGTTGAATGTGTTTATGGTTAACTAACTAGCATATCATATCTTTAAGGAAGCTACTTTATGACAGATTTAGAGCGAAATTTCACTTCGATATTTGCTAAATCTTATTTAAAAATTAATTTCAAAACACTTAAACGTCTATAAATTAGCTTTGTAAACAATTTAACGGAGAATATATTCTATTACACGCTCCTCAAAAAATGATTGTCGAAAAAATGACCGACATTTGCCAACACATTTTTCGAAAAGTGAAAAAAAAGTTTAGGGTCGGGGAAAAAACATGGGTCGGTCGGGCAACCGGAAACACAGGTACTTTTTGTTTTGCCTTACAGATTTATTCCGACATTTATTGGTGAACTGTTTTGCTATTTTAATTACTACATCAAGTGCAACAGATATTCAAGTTCTCTTCATGTCGTAAAACATGGAGAAGATGAGCAACACTAGTACTAAACACAAACCCACGGAGCAAACTTGTTAATTAACCATTTCCTCTGACTGTTAACATTGCAAATAATTAATCTTGTGGCTTCTTAAAGCATGCCGAAAATAAAGTAGAAAGCCCCTGGATATGCTCTTCACGCTTCAAGCTGTCGCCATTCTTAACTAACATCAGTGAGTAAAGACATTATTAGGCTTTTATGACGAGGTAATGATTAACCCACTCGCTGCCATTTTGACGCGATACCCGTCTAACGCGTTACGCGGCGTCTGATAAAGACACATCATTGACCACTACTGTGTATGACTGTCATGCTCGATATTACCTCCTAAACAAGCGTACAGTAGTGGTCAATAATGTGTCGGCTGTGAACGAACCCCTGTCCCGTTTTCCGAAAATCGGTGATTTAAGTGAGTAGACGCATTTACTGTTGAAAATGCATGCTTACAGATGACTTAATGTTATGTTTTTATGGAAGAGTATTATATTAGCGAGACAGAAATGCAAAAAGGGTGTCGTTTCATCAATTATTATTCATGATACGCCCGGTTTCAAACGTGTAGTAAACAATTTTGGAATACAACCTCATAATTCTAGTAAAGTAGAGAACACTAGGGGCAGATAATTAGATCAATACTGATATGAAGCCTTTTCTAGCATTTAAAAGTATATCAAGGGCAGATAACTATTACCACAATGATTAGATTTCACCAAGAATTGCACTCCTTCGAGAACTTGTGGCTAAATACTTTGTGTGCAAGTAGAATCAAAATCCATTGAAAAATGTAGTTGCAAGTGTGTAAACGCTGTAAATATATGACATTTTCAGCAATTCAAGGGCAGATAACTCTTGACATTTGGTCCGATTTCAATTATAATTGACAATTTGGACTGCCAGTTCGATTTCCGTTGTATACTCTTTTTCTTTAATATGTTATCTATAGCTTTAGTTAAGATAGCTAATATACATCCCTGGTAGAATCTAGTAAAAGTAAAATGTGTTAATTACGTGTGCCTACATCACTGACATATGCAAACAGGTTGGATCCTGATGTAACGATGCGTTTGAACAGGATTCAAACTGTAAGAGATTTATTTTCTTCAGTCAGTATACCTAAAATTTAATTTGAGGAATAAGAGCAGGCAATTGTTTAAAGCAGATGACTTCATAAGCAAGCAGTATGCATTTTTTCATAGGCACTGAGGGAACAGTCAAATCAACGACCCGAGGTAGCAGGGAAGACCTTGAGAACTGTTGCCCGAGGCCAACAGTTTTCAATGTATTCCCTACTACCGAGGGACAACGATTTGAATGTTCCCGATGTAAATATGAAACAAATGATATATTACCTGACTCACTATTTTTAAGAAAGATCTAGTTCCTGAATTGTACAAGGCTGGATGAAAAGCTACATCTAGATCTACATGATTTGAACAACTTTATAGATTCCAGAGATGATTTATTTATTAAAATATTATATAACTTTACAACAACTGAACACACTGCAATTAGAAAATGGTTTCTCTAAAATGTTCATTTTTTCAATTAAAATTTGAAATGTAAACATTGTCTTATTGACTAAAATTGATTGACACTTAGTTCGGTTTTTGAATTACGTCATGAATTCATGATGACATGACTTCATTTATAATGTAATTTGTTTAAAAAAGGAAGATGCTAAATCAACAAGCGGTTTAGTTGGGTTAAACAATCTTATTTGGAGTCACTTTTGATACTAGATGATCTATATATGTAGCCTTTTAGGGGATTGTTCCAGAGAAAAATATGGACCGAACAACCCCGTAAAAGGCTAGATCTATGTAAGACGGTCCCGATACAGAAAACGTTTGCGCACCATTTTCGCACAGGCAACAGTAAAAAGTCACCTAGCATAAGTCTGGGAAATCTTTACGGAAAACAGTCAAAAATGCTTAATAAACACTTAAAAAGAAAGTCAGGTAATAATTTGGATGATTATGTAACGCGGATCAAAACTGTTTGGTACTCTTTTCAATTTTTCTTCAGTCAAAACTTAAATTGAGAGATAAGAGCAGACGACAAATGTTTAGAGCATGGCAGTAAAGAGATTAAAGGAGCCATTGTACTTGCGTTTCAACCCTTTCACTCTCAATGATGCTTAAAAGCGCGCTTGCAAACTGTTTGCATAACGCGGCGTCTGATAAGGATTCAAACTGTTTGACACTCGTATCGATATTTCTTAAGTAAAACGTCATTTAATCTTACTTTGATATGATATTGCAAACATCAAAATTGAAGCATACGACAATGAAACGGTGAAGGGGTAAAACTCACGCAAACGTTGGCAGTGAAAGGGTTAAGAGAAGAAACAACATTGGTCAGACATTTAACATAACCTCTTCAGAAACGATTTTCGTAAACAATTAAAGCTCATTTTGTCTGAAAAGTTCATGTTCGAAAATATTATGTTCACATGGTTTCATTTGCGCAGTTAAAGTTTCAAACAAAATCTGGTCCATGGAGTAGACACAGACAACTAAGGGTTGTTTTTACCACGTTTTTTCAAAATGCCAAACAGTGAAAAGACCCTGACCAAAGGGATCCTTCAGAGGTCAATGCGATAATGAAAGATAATGCAGAAAAACTCTTAATAAATACGAAAGAAGACTCAAGCAGGAAACGCAACACAAACAATACACCCATCTCTAAAGCAGAACACACACACAGCCATACCATAACAAGCACACACACACAACCACACACACACACGCAATACCATTCCTTCATCTACACACTAAATAGAAAACAACACGCAAGACAAACATAAAGCTAAGTGAACATAGGAGCCCGCCTTGGTACGGTCAGTAGCAATCAATAATCAATTATAAATTAATTAATTATTAACAACCACTGGGGGGTTAAACCTGGGTTTAGGGGCGCCCAACCTCACACTTATCTCCTATATTCACCTATAAAGACGAACAGTGTACATAAAATATAAACCCTGTTCCACAACCTTACAATCAAAAAGACCGCCAGCACAGTAAGTAAATACATGTAAAACATCTAACAAAATTCTCTGACAGGATTATTAGTAACACGGGAAAGAATTAAACATTCAAGCCCGTGTTAAAAATAAAGCGACTCGCAACCAGATGGTGCATTAAAAATAGTAATTTGTAAATATGTGTCAAACGCTTATATAAATGGTAAAGAATTAGTTTAGGATAATAAATTCTGTTTAAAAAATGTATTTCAATAAAAAAAAATACTGGTCTCTGGTGGGATTCGAACCCGGGGCCCGGCATTTGCGGACAGAAGGCAAAATAGGGGAAACCGCTTAGACCAATGGACCACGGAACTATCCGTTTATCTCGGATCGATTTAACGTATTTCAATGTGTAGCGATCGAAAGTGCATACAACTTCGTAATTCGGCTCGGGTTAATGTCTGAGCCCGTGTAGAGAAGCAACAACTATACCGTCTACTAGTTGGTATAGAAAAACGATGGAAAATATCTAAAAATCTAAGATTCGGTGACGATTCTTGAAACTTTTTTTGGACTGATCATATTTTTTAAATGTTAGAAGCCAAATAATGCCACAAATTTGCTTTTATTTGAGTATTTTATTTTATTTTGACAAGTACACCATCCGGTTGCGAGTCCCTTTAAGGACTTCAGGGCTGCCATAAGTTGAAATGAAAAATCCTAAGATTTCTAAATTTGCATTTTTCAAGTGCGATTTTACGAACCGTACCTTTACCCCATCGCCTGTTTCTAGTTTTGTTGATATGTGGCTGCTTAAAGCAGGCTGGAAGTAAAGCAGAATGCGCCTTAAGGCACATTCTGCTTTACTTTCAGCCTGCTATAAGCTACCATGTACTAGAAGAAAAATCCGAAGATTTAGGAAAAATCCGGAGAAATGGCAGCCCTGAGGACTTTTTGTATTATTCTCATCCTTAGGCACAGGAAACCTATCTGTATTAAAGACTGTCCATAAGCCATTTACTAAATGATTGTTTTATAAAGGTTGGGCAGTAAACCCTTAGGATAATCCAAGGCCAAAAAACAACAACAACACAATTCTACCTGAGCTTTAATAGCTACAAAAATATAAAATAAAGTCTTGAGTTAACACAAGCTTATTTATATTATAGTTGTATTTGTATTTGCTATATACCCCTTCCATTCATAGTTTGTTTTCCTTGTTTAACACACTTATGCTTATTAATTGGTCCTTATTGGATGAGTACATTTGTTATTTAAGGGGATGCCTAGATTAGCACTATTTACATGGTTTTAGTATTTTAGTTTTATGGTTTGCTTTGAATTACCGATACTTGAAATATGAGTTTCAGAAAAATAGTTTGTTTTGATAAGTACTTTATAGTCTCTTATAATTCTTATTTAAATGGCATGGTTAGTACTATGACTAAATGTATATAATGTTTGTATTATGAAACATCATGAGATTGAAATAAAGATATACATGTATATTATATACGCAACGTTTTCAAACCCTATTTTAATGTAATCCTGAAAAGCATGCAAACAGGTAATAATATATCATCATTTGCACGTGAATCAATTGTTCTTTCCGCCAATGTGTTAAGAAATCATTCAAGCGTTAAGTGTCTCTGACGTAATCAATGAAATTCAATGATTTCCACGTGCACATCAGCAATACTTTACACCGAGTGAACTTACGTATGACTCGGGAGTAATAAAAACACAGCTTGCTCGAAAAATTATCTGGTTTGTCCATACCAAAACTCAGATATCGCGTCTATTAGAATTGAACATCATTTTTGTCAATGGAATTAAATGGGGCAAATGTAATAAATTATATTCTATTTGAATTGCATATTACATGGATAATAGTTACATTAACCCTTTACCACATAGCCTGTTTTTAGTTTTGAAAGTAGGTGACTACTTAAAGCAGGTTAAAAGTAAAGCAGAATGCGCCGTAAGGCGCATTCTGCTTTATTTTTAATCTGCTTTAAACTACCACCTGCTAGAATAAAGAAAATATTCCTTATGATACATATTCATTTCTGTAAAAATTCGAACTATTTTCTTCAGTGGAGGAATAAACAGAATGTGCTAAAAGGCGCTTCTATGGGGGGAAGGGTTAATTAATGCCATTGCAAGGATGTTCAACAGTTTTATGTCAACAATTAAATTTTGAATGACCTCTGCACTATATTATCATTATTTTCATTCATTATTTTATTTTTATTTTTTTTAGAAAATATATCAATTTGCCATCTGAGTTTTCAGTCTTTCTAACCCGTTACCCCATAAATACACCTTTGTATGCCTTTAATTATTTCCTCCACTGAAGAAAGTAGTTCAAATATTCACAAGTCATGAATATATGTAATAAGAAGTATTTTCTATATCCTAGAAGATTGTAGCTAAAAGCGGGCTGAAAGTAAAACAGAATGGGCCTTAAGGCTATAGTTATAGTGACCTCGTCACCAAGTCATGATTCTATGCTGCCTTTTCTACATGTATAATAGTTTGTTCCTAACTTCCAAGTCATATTTATGGAGTACAAAGCATACATTTTATCCTTTTAAATAACAGGGACCTATATCTTTGATCAATACTACAATATCCAGTTGCCTTTTTATTATGCTACATTATTGAAAGCATCATTCTTTCAATTCTAACCATAGATATATTAAAATAACCTAGATCGGCTATAGGCCAATCAGCGACGGTCATCGAGAAGCCATCTTGGTTCGTGTATGCTATTCATGTTCCAATGGTCTGGTGCACGTCGTATTGCGGTAGATTAATGACGTTACATGCTGTGCGCAGTAATCCCGTCTACGTTGACGGTGCGTCATTGACTACAGAAGTTGCTAAGAACCGTTCCATAGTTGCTATGATTAATCGATGATTTTATTCAGTTAAATAAGAATTACCATCATTTTGTGCTTATTATCGTTTGATTGTCGTTTTACGGTGCATATTTATGTTACAAGATGTATGTAGTACGAATTCATTCTTAAATGAAAGTAAATCATATTTTGTTTCCGGAGGGAAACTGTATGGTACACGTACCAAGATGGCGTCTCTCTGACCGTCGACCAATGGGAGCTCAGCGCTAGGTGGCCGATCTAGTCTCTTAAGATATCTATGATTCTAACCCATTACCCAATAGATATGTCAATTAATGTCAACTAATTATTCCACTGAAGAAAATATCCCTACATACTTTAAACAGTCATGACACTGTAAGAAAAAATGTCTATATAGTTTCAGAATTGAAGCTTGGAACAGGCTGATTGCAAAGGAGAATGAGCCTTAAGGCACCTTTTCCTTTACTTTCAACCTGCTTTAAGTGTTAACCTGTTTTCAAAACTTAACCCATTGCCTGTTTCTAGTTTTGAATATATATGAGACCAGCTTTATAAGGTTACCTGTTTTCAAAACTAGAAACAGGCTATGCAGCAAAGGGTTAAAACTTAAATATCTAACATTTTGTAAAACTTTTAAGACATAAACACACAATCTAGCTCTCCAAAAGTGCAATTAATAACACCCCTTGATAAACAGCAAAGCACTCTACTATTGTATCATGTTATTTCATAGTTAACAGTCTTCAGGAATTTTCTTGCAGCTAAACAATCATCAAGCCATTCTGTTGTCACGACAACTGCAGATGGGTTATCTTCTGACAGGCTAGATATAATCTGAAGTAAAATAAAAACAAAGATTAGGATAACAACATGAGACAGGACTGGTATTGCTCTGTTTGGTTCATGGTTTCTTCTGTGTTGGTTTATACAACACTTGTGGTCATCTGGAAGCATCTTGTAAACTACTTATAACTGGACAAGTTTTTTCTCTAAAAGGATATTCCAACAATTGACACATGTTTTTGTCACTGTAAAAATAGAGGAAGCTGATCCTGATATATCTTTAATGATTAACAACACTCTTTTTTATTTCCCTCTTTGAATATTTAATGTTATTCCTACAGCCTGTAAAGACCATATACTTTATACTCAGCAAAGCTGAATAATATCATTTAGACCACTATTTTTCATATTTTCAACCAATGCTAAATGATCACAAATCTACGCACGGACAACTGCTTAAAACAAAATAATCTGAGTGGGCATGGGGGTCAGGCTTGTCTATGTACTTTTACAATTTTTACTGGAGATAATTGGGTGTGCACAATTAAGAGACACAGACTGTTACCTGTTTCTATTGCTAGATATGGTATCAGATAAAGTATGGTTTGTTTCAAGAAACCTAATGAATGAAGTTTGATCATTCATAAAGAACAGTAGATTGAAGCAAGAATCTCCAATCAGGTGGGTTAGGTTTAATTTATTGTTTTTGCATTTTTGTAGATCTGTGATAGTTGTTTAGTATTTAAGCTATATTTTAATAAATTACTGTTTTTGTATTTTTTGCTTTTCATTTCAAGGTATTACAATTCTAGGAAAACCTCAACTTCATACATTTTGCACACTCATCTACAGCATTACTTCCCCCACTAATCTGCTGAATATCTTTTTTACAAATCTTGTTTAACCACTATATTCCATGTCATTTCTCGTTGATCTGTCTTATTTTGTGTAATGTTATATCTGTGTCAGGTATTGGATTGGCAAATAGGCATTGTGTGGGTTAAATTCTCTGCTGTACTGCTTACTGTGGGAAGGTAGATTCCCTGTAACAGCCATATTTTACAAGGAAAGTAATTCGGTCAGAAACTGCATCCGCAGAGGAAACAAATTGTTTTCCTTTCTAATATTTTTTTTAAAGCTAGAATCAAAATAATGTTCTCATAATGTTCTATCATTGTTAAACGGTATTAGAGAATTGTTGGTACACAGGAATTGGCCAGTCAGTTATAAGCCTTTGTGGTCAATTCCTGGGCATCATAACTCTCAACCCTTGTCTAATACCATTGAACAACAGTTGAACAGAGATCAAATCTTAAATAGTTCACTGTAACATTTTCCTTAGCAGAAGTGCTCCTTGTCAGTGCTAATTTAATATAAACCTTCACTGATGATATTTCACCAATTACACCATAAATACGCCATGTGATGCCTCTGTTATATTCTCCTACTGAAGAAAATAGTTCCACTTAAAAAGAAAAAGCTTCTATATTCTATAAGATGGTAGTTTAACAATGATAGAACATTCTGCTTTACTTTCCACCTGCTTTAAGTGGTCAACTGTATTCAAAGCTAGAACCCGTTACCAGTTTGCCTATTTCTAGTAAGTTGTAAAGTAAGGTGACTAATTAAAGCAGGTTGAAAGAAAAATGCTTCTATAGGAGTTTTTTTGTGCTTTATTTTCAGCCTACATGCACTGTAAGGTTTTATCTGGAAAGGTACTGGAGATGCCCTCAGTGTTATTATGGTCAGGCTTTTCTACCTATGGGTCAAAAGAATATCTCACTCCAGGAGTCATTATTTGAACAATCTTGGTAAAGGTTCACAACATGATGCTACATATGAAATTTGGTTGGCCTAGAACTTATGTTTATTGACAAGATGATTCTAAAAGTTTTGACTTTTGTTGTCAATATTATGTAAATACGAAAATGACCACGCCCTCTGGTGGCCATGTTTTTTAAGTATCAAAATTATTTTAAAAAATTTGAAAGTACATGTATATCAATTGAGTAACATTTTGGTGAAAACCAAATTGACATCGGAACAGTCGTTTTTGAGAGGAAGATTGTTTTAGATATTGTGCATTGTTGCCATGCATCCACTTTTTTTAACAATTTTTGAAGCTCGCAACTACAGTATGTTTCTGACCAAGTTTGGTTAAAAGTAGGTCATTGATTTCAGAGAAGAAGTTATTTGAACCAAATTGTGAACAGACGACATGACCTCTTACCTTTGAATCACAGTCTTTTCCTACAATGATCTGAGTGGTGTTTTCAGTGATAACAGCCTCCAGGTCTCCATCATAAGTATTCATGGTTAAGGAAATATCATAATGATTGGTATATTGTTACCCTTCTCATGCTTAGATATCCTACATCAATAATTTAGTACATAGCTTGGAGTGCAGTACAACTTCTCTATTACTCCATTACACCCACTGATTTTTTTGTTCATTATTAGGTGTTCAAAACAGGTGATTGCGTAAAGCAATGTGACAGTAAAACAGAAAGCTTCTTTAGGAGCTTTCTGTTTTACTTTCAAATTGCTTCAAGCTGTCACCTGTCTTAAATTTATACAACCAATTAGTATTCTTTTTAGTGGTCACAATGCTATTACCAATGGTGAGGTTATACTGTATCTCAGTTTATCTGAAGTCATTATCAGATATAACGGAGACACATTTTTTCAAGAAGACAATATAACTTGTTTAAAACAAAATTAATTATCTAAAAAAAAAAAATCCCCACAAAACAAGACACAACCATGTTCAGCATAAGAAGTGACAATAGACTTATGTATTAGTTTACAATAACAACAGTTATTAGATTACTATTAGTTTTATGTAGTTGTTTTGAAAGAAAAAAATCTTTTCACTTTTTCTCCATTTTTTCAGAGTGTGACATAATTTGGATCCTGATTGGACAATGAGATATTTGCGGCTATTAGGATCCAAGCTGTTTGTAAAGAGCAAATACATTTCAAAACACCCAATTGACTGATATTTGAAAACAGAATTTAAAGACCTTTCCTCAGTCCATTGAGGGACTCCCCCCACATTGTTAGATAGGCGAGAAAAAGCGTGAATCACAAGGTGACACCAATCTCAGTTGGTCTGAAAATCCAGGTAACTAATCTCAAGTTGGTTAGAGAGGCCCTCACATACTCACACTCAAGGTTTTTTTTCAATGGGTTTTACTAACCAAACTAACAAATTTAAGGTACGGACCTCACATGAAACAGTTGGATGAGTATATCCCTAGACAAGATAGCAGTAAGGACAAAACTTGCACGTGGCTGCATGCTTTGATAGCTTGTTAGGTGGTATGACCTAAAGGTCGTCAGGAGATATCTTTAATGTAAAATGAGATAAAAGTTGCAGTAATTAATGCACTAAAATGTAGAAAACTTTTTTTAATTTTTCGCCTTTTATCCTAATCTGAGCGGCAAACAGTTTGGAGCATGACTTTGCAGAAAGTATTCCAATCTTTTTTAAATTCAAATGAATTCCTAGGAGTTCCAATATTTACCCAGTAGGAAAAGACTGGAATTCTTTGTAGTACCAAATCTTAGGAATCCTAGGAATTCCACTGAATACATTGGTATTTTTTAACCCTTAGCCCGCCAAATAAATTGTCGTCTGCTATATTTCTCGTCTGCTTCAAGATTCAAAGTGCTTCAAAGTTGATCAAAATTGCTGAAAATGTTGTCAAAGTGTCAAACAGCTTGGATCCGGATGAGACGCCGAGTTACTCGGCGTCTCATCCGGATCCAAGCTGTTTGCATATTGATCTATAGTCGTGAGTGGCAGGCTAAGGGTTAATACTTTGGAAACAAAAATCTAATGTATTCCCAGCGGTAAAATATTGGATATCTTAGGAATTTGTATTTTGCATCAATATATTTTTTCCAACATGTTTGGAAAATATTTGAAATTATTATTCTGACTTCTAAAGTAAAAATCCAATCTTTTCTTATGTTTTTTTTATTGTGATTAAATTATTTGAATTTCAAAATGGGAGAGAATATGTTCTGACATAAGTTCTACTGTTAAAACAGATTTTTGTTTGCTACGGCAATTTATTGAGGTGGAAATTAAATATGTAATATTTGAGTACATTAGTTTTACATATTCAATAATTCTAAATGTTTCTTTTTGTGATATCATATTGTTATGTTTTAAATTGCTGTTCATTGATATATAAACTATTTTGGTGAGCCCATATGTATGTAAAGATTTGTTCAGAATAAAAAAACAAGTGGTATTTGTATAAGAATGAACATTTTGTGTCAGCTCTTAAAATTGTTACATGTGAGTTTTCATTTAGCCTCTTTTACATTTAGGCCGACTGTTTTCGGTTCTAAATCAGTGCACATATTCAAGTTGTGATCAAAGTTTGAAACCTATCATTGTTAAATGTTTATAAACTGAAGTATTGTCAGATTGTATGACAGTTCAGTGTATCCATGTAGATGTAGAGAAATACTGTTCGTTTAAGATGCTCATATATACTACTAGGGATAGATTGGTGTTTATGAGTATTCCCTATATGCCAATGCTGGAAGATTTTATTTTGCACTATTTTATGCTATCCTTGGTAATAGAATGCATGACATGGTTTTTTATAAATCATTATTACCAATCTTTTTTTAGGTAGATGTACTATGATTTCATACTTGTATGTCAACAACATTATGTTTTCTGTTTGCCAAAATAAATTGATCAATCTAAAGACACTGCAGCTCTTTTTTGTCAATACATCATTTTAACCCTTTACTCCAAAGATATGCATTTTAACAGTTTTAATTCATTCCTTCACTGAAGAATATAGTTCCAGTTAACAGTTATGAAGGTGTATCATAAGAAACATTTTCTATATTCCAATAGAAAATAGCTTAAAGCTGCATAAAGCAGGCTGAAAATAAAGCAGAATGGCACATCCTGCTTTACTTTCAACCTGCTTTAAGTAATCACCTGTCTTCAAATCTAGAAACATGCTATGGGATATAGGGTTAAATGAAATATTAAACAGTGCAGATCCTAGTGAGATGCAGCATTAAGCAGTGTCTCTTTGATAATGTCTTTTTTGTACACTATAGGTGCATTCATAGGTTAGTTTCTTTGTTCGGATATTGTGCTATATATGCCATTAATTATGTCTAATACTATCATATCCGCTTTCCCAACACAATTCATCATCAACGGAAATATAATGTAATAAACAATTCCAGTTATCAAGATACTTCGGGAAAGTTTTATTTCGTAGCTGTTCAATATCTGTCTCAGTAGGACGAAATTAAATTACATTGAAGCAGCTTTTCCCTAAAAACTTATTTCATTTGCCCTTACAGTGCCTGAATATGTACAGCGCTCCCTCCCTACAAAGGCCCTCCCAACAACGACTCCATCCTTTCAACGATCCTTGCAGATATTCCCTAAACATGTCTTACTTTTTACTGCTGCAATATCGTCTGCTTAAAATTGTCTTCTGCTTTTTTTTCTCAATGTTACATATAGGTGGACACTTTGATAGAATAAGTATAAAGACAAGTGACAAACAGCTTGAATCCAGGTCAGACACCATGTTACACAGCGTCTAGTCTGGATTTAACTCTTTCCTCCCTAAAACTTAAAATGGAAAATTCTAGTTTCCATTTTAGTATAGTCCATTTCTGACTTTTAAGGGTTGTTTTTGTCATGTTTGGCATTATGACAAACAGTGAAGACCCTGATCAGAGGGCTCCTTTCGGAGCCCTCTGATCTGGGTTTTCACTGTTTGCACAGGACAAGTGTACTATTCCCAAGTACACTGTTCGAAAAGGATGCCTATAAGCGGGACTAGGGTTCAAAGGGTTAGGCTGTTTGCAAATGTAAGCCAAGTCTTGATTTTACCTCCCTATAACGACTCCCTCCGAACAACAGACATAATCTGTGTCTCCCATCGAGTGTCATTGTAGAGAGGGAACACTGTATCTTTGCAAAAGGAGCCCACTGATCAGGGTCTGCTTCTTATGTCCTCATTTAATACCATGTCTTGAAAACCCTTTGAAATTAAATAAACTGGTCATTCTAAAGAAGTGAAAAAATCCATTTGAAGAATTAGGAAGACCTCACTTAAAGTTTAATCTAGTTATTATATAGAAAGAAAAGAAACATACAGAAATAAACAAATTGTTTTAGCAATTACAATATTTGTGACATTATAAATCTTTCATTCAAAATTATAGCAGAAAGTTCTACAGAACTTTTGATAAACAAACATTTACTTAAATCCATAAAGCAGCCTTTTTACGGCTTAAACTTATTCCTCCACTGAAGCTTATATACAGTGGTGAATATATGCAGCAGAAGAAACAGTTTGTATATCCTAGAAGATGGTAGCATAAGGCCCATTCTGCTTTACTTTCAACCTGAAGGAGCCCTCTGACCAGGGTCTGCTCTGTTTGTCATTCAAAACATTTAGGGGACACTACATTTAGATATTTTACAAATCAATATAAATTGATCATTTTTTAGACAATAAACGAGTCTACAATGAAATCTGTTTTTAGGGGCCACCCAATGACAAAGCATGGGGATCTCCAAATACATGTTACCGTATAACTCTTTCCTCCCTGAAACTTTAAATGGACAATTTTGTCTAGTCCATTTCTGGCTTTTAAGAGTTGTTTTTGTCAATTTTGGCATTACTGACAAACAGTGAAGACCCTGATCAGAGGGCTCCTTTTGGAGCCCTCTGATCTGGGCCATCACTGTTTGCACAGGACAAGTGTACTATTCACATGTACACTGTTTGAAAAGACGCCTATATGCGGGACTAGGGTTCAAAGGGAAAATGCAGGGTAAATCAAATTCATAAAGCTCCTTAATCAGCTTTCTGCATTACTTTTACCCAGCACTAAACAGCAATCTTTTTACAAGCTTGTAGATTCAGTGTGTTTTAAGTTTCCTCTTTAACACAGGTCAATCTTTACAGTATTCCCTCCCTACAACCACTCTCTGAACAAGGATTCCCTCCTTACAACAACCCTGTCGCTATTCCTCCCAAAATGAAAATATGTCTAGACCTTTTTGTATTGCAATAAAGTTATCTACCTCTGCTGTTTTTCTCAAAGTTACATAATGGACGTTTTGACAGAAAAAGACTTAATGATCCAGACTTGTATCCAGATCAGAAGCCGTGTTATGAAGTGACTGATCTTGATTCAAGCTGTTTGCAAATGGAAGCGAATTTCCCTCCTTATAACAAATGTACAAAGTTTTTGACACCCATTGGGTGTGGTTGTAGAGAGGGAGAACTGTACTTACAAATTCAGTATTTTAACCCTTTACTAATTAAATAATCTGTTTTAGGTTTGAAGATCACTTAACCCTTTACCCAATAACCCGTTTGTAACATTACATACAGGTAATCATTTTAAGCAGGTTGAAAGTAAATCAGAATGTGCCGTAAGGCACATTCTGCTTTACTTTCAGCCTGCTTTAAACTTCTATCTACTAGGCTATATAAAAATATGTGTTATGGTAATTGTTCATGAGAGTATAAACTTGAACTATTTTTCTTCAGTGGAGGAATTAATTAAATGTGCTAAAAGTCGCTTCTATGGGGGAAAGGGTTAAAGCACAATCTGCTTTACTTTCAGCCTGTTTTAAACTACCATCTGCTGGGGTAAAAAATATATTTCATATGTTGCACATCTATAAGTGTATTAAATGGAACTATTTCTGCAGTGGAGGAATTAAATCATTGCATAAAAATGTGTATCTATGTAGAAAAGGGTGAAGGGTAAATATGAGGGGGGAAAAGTGTGGTGTTTATTGGTATTTACTAGACCCTCACTAATATATTACAATATTAGGAACCGACCTTATGCTGTACAGAAGTATTTATGGTAAGAGGATTGGTCGAAAGTAATGACCTACAGTGTAACTTGTGTCCCACAAACCACTCATGTTAACTTCAATGTGCAGCCTTATAGAAAAGCAGCAGCTTAATGCAGGACAAAAGTAATGCAGAAAGATCGTATGAGAGTTTTCTGTATTACTATTGTCCTGCATTAAGTAAATGTCTATCTTTAACGATATTTCTTGTTTCATTATCGGACTTGCTGTTAAACACAGGTTTCATCTGCTTACATATGTGATATCAGCACAATTAATCAAATAATACAGTCTACCTAATAGAGATTTAATACCCGATGGTGGAATGTCACAATGGACAGTACCTCTCATTAATTTAAGCTCAATTTCACGATCTTACACTACAGCTCATAATTTCCTTTGTCAAACAGACTTGGTTAAAAAATAAAACCCCTTATTTTTAGATAAGAAGGAGTAAACACAAGTTTACCACATTTTCTTCCTTATGTCCGCACCAAACCCTACAGTATGATTACTCATTTAAATGGTCTCTTTGAGGATCTTCTTGTGAGTAGTCACATTATAGGGTTTGCTGCAGACATAAAGATTTCAGTTTTTGAGATATGGGTACTCCCCTTATCTGGGGTTCTGAAAGTCCACTTCATTGTATTTTTATTTCATTACACTATGTGGTTCTTACTATTCTGAATTCTTCCAAGTGGTAATCACATTTATGTCAATGCTTTCAGTCGGCAAGAGTAATGATATTGACCTAGATAATGACAACTTGTGATAAAACACAGATCACAGCCTTTGATGAACGACTGTGTATAATAAAATTCACTATTCAAGTTTCAATTTTGATCAACATCCAATTGGATAAACAATTACTCATCTACTGTATACCTTCATATAAACGCACCCACTCTTATAAATGCCCCCACCAAAAAGATACTAAAATTCATCCCAAAACTCTAAATTGAACTACAGTGAAACCTCTCTATTACGACCACTAAATTATGTTAATTATTAGGATGTTTACGATAGGTCACCGCTTAAAGCAAGATGACTGTGAAACAGAAAGCTCCTTTAGGAGCTTTCTGTTTCACAGTCTCCTTGCTTAAAGGTGTCCCCTGTCTATTAAACAATCAATTAGCTTTCGTTTTAGTGGTCGTAATAGCGAGGTTTTACTGTACATGTATAACTGTTGAACATTAACGTTTGCCTGCTACATTTGTCGTCTTCTTTTCGTAATTTAGAATTTTCAAATCATTCTTTTTTTACCCTTTAACACTTTCAATCCTAGCGATGAGTAAACTCATCATATACAAACAGTGCAGCTGTGAGTAATACACTTGTCATATGCAAACAGTGTAGACCCTGATCAGAAGGCACCTTAAGGAGCCCTCTGATCAGGGTCAACACATTTTGTCATTTTGATAAATATTGTTCAAATCAACCCTAAAACATCAAAAATGAACTAGACTTATTTTGACATTGGAAATGTCCATTAAAGTTTCCGGGGTAAATGAGTTAACTCTTTCCTCCCTGAAATTTTAAATGGACAATTCCAGTTTCCATTTTAGTATAGTCCATTTCTGACTTTTAGGGGTTGTTTTTATCAATGTTTGGCATTATCACAAACAGTGATGACCCTGATCAGAGGGCTCCGAAAGGAGCCCTCTGATCTGGGTCTTCACTGTTTGCACATGACAAGCTTACTATCCACATGAACACTGTTTGAAAAGGAGGCCTATATGCGGGACTAGGGTTGAAAGGGTTAAGGTACTCATCTATACCCTTCACTGCTTTGGCTTAGGGCATAGACGTTTGCCAACAGAGTGTATACTGACCAGATGCCAAGTAACGAAATAGGCATTATCAGGATCCAAACTCTTCAGTAGTCATATCAATATATTTTCATTTAAAACCACAAAATTAAACTTAAACCTTTGCTCCTTGAAACTTCAAATGGACTATTCAAGTATCCAATTAAGTCCATTTATGACTATTTAAGTGTTTTTTTATTAAGTTATTGCAACAACACAAACAGTGTAGATCTTGACCAGAGAGCTCTTCTAGGATCCTTCTGATCTGGATCTTCACCTTTCTTTGCATAGGACATGTGCACTCTTCACAAGTACACTTAGGCTAATACAGTCAAACTTCAATAACAACTGTTAACCATTTCCTCTATGAAACCTCAAATGATCAATTCAAATTCAATTTAGTCTAATCCATTTCTGACTTTTTAGGGTTGATTTTTACGATATAAGTCAAAATGACAAACACTGTGTGTTTTCCCATAAATGCTCATTTTTACACTTTCATTTTATTCCTCTCCTGAAGAAATCATGTCAAATTTTTTTCAGTCATGACTATGTATCATAAGAAATGTTTTCTTTATTCTAGCAGATGGTAGCTTAATGCGCCTTAACCCTTTGAACCCTAGTCCCGCATATTGGCGTTCTTTGCAAACATTATACATGTGAATAGTACCTGTGTCCTATGCAATCAGTGAAGACCCAGATCAGAGGGCTCCTAGGAGCCCTCTAATCAGGGTCTTCACTGTTTGTCATAATACCAAACATTGACAAAACAACCCTTAAAAGTCAGAAATGGACTGGACTTAAACGGAAACTGGAATTGTCCATCTAAAGTTTCAGGGAGGAAAGAGCTAAGGTGCATTCTGCTTTACTTTCAACCTGCTTTAAGTGGTCACCTATCTTCAAAACTAGAAACAGACTATAGAATAATGGGTTAAGAAGCCCTCTGATCAGGGTCTACACTGTTTGCATAGGACAAGTATACTCCTCACATGTACACTGTTTGCAAATGAGACATATATGCGTGACTAGGAAATCAAAGAGTTAAATTGAACAAGAATGATAATTGCATTTTATTCATCCACTGAATCTTAGGATTCTTTTTCGAAATTATCAGATGGTAGCTTAAACTAGGCTTAAAGTTAAGCAGAAGGCACATTTTACTTTACTTTAACATTGCTTGAGGTGGTCACCTGACTTCGAAACTAGAAACAGGTCATGAGAAATACTTTCTATGTCTTAGCAGGTAACAGCTTAAAGTATTCTGCTGTACTTTCAACCTGCCTTCTTTAACCCTTTCCCCCATAGAAGCGCCTTTGAGCGCATTCAGTTTATTCTTCCGCTGAAGAAAATAGTTCCAATTTATACAGTCATGAACATGTATCATAAGAAATATTTTCTTTATTCTAGCAGGTGGAAGCTTAAAGCTGGCTGAAAGTAAAGCAGAATGCGCCTGAAGGCGCATTCTGCTTTACTTTCAACCTGCTTTAAGTAGATGCCTATTTTCAAAACTAGAAATGGGCTATGGGGGAAAGGGTTAAAACAAGAAACAGGCTATGTGGTAATGGGTTAAGTGGAGCTCTGGTATGTGCAAATAATATCTCAAGAGTGAAAAAGGATATGCAATGATGTATCTCTTGTATTTCTTGTAGTCCACGTCTGTGAGGCCATCTTTGTGTAGGTATATCACAGCTGAGGTAAAGATGCTCAATAGATCAGCTGGAGCTTTACTGGTACCACTGGTTGATGGTTGGATATTGAACTCAACCTTCTTCACTGTAATAGAAGAAACACAAGGTGTCAGAAAACAACAAAGCTTGCAGGCAAATTTCCAAACTTAACCCTTACTCCATTGATATGCATTTTTAAGCATTCAATTAATTCCTCCACTGCATAAAATAGTTCCAATTTATACAGTCATGAATGATGTTTCATAAAAACTATTTTCAATATTCAAGCAGAGGGGCATTCTGCTTTACTTTCATCCTACTTTTTATAGTCAGTTATCTTCAATACTAGAAACAGGCCATGGGGTAAAGGGTTAAATGTATAGGCCGAGTCCTTGGTTAACAGGTCAAAAAGTTCACATGAATAATAAGTTCTCGTTCCAAGGTATATCTGTAAGTATGATTCAGCTGTATGTCATAGGGCATGGAAGTTGTGAATTCTTTCTTGTAACTGCTCAATGAATGTTATTCTTAAAAATCATTTCAATTTATTTTCATCTGAGTGGCATATAGTTTGCAGGGTTTGGTGGCATCTGGTGTGATTCTGAACTGTTTGCAATGGAAATAACTATTTAAGTATAAACACATCTTTGGGGAAAGAACAATGTCTTCTTACCCTTTACCCTATGGCCTCTTTCGTAGCTTTTGAAAATAAGTGACTACTTAAAGCAGGTTGAAAGTAAAGTAGAGTGCACCTTAACCCTTTCCCCAATAGAAGCGCCTTTTAGCGCATTCAGTTTATTCCTCCGCTAAAGAAAATAGTTCCAATTTATTCAGTTATGAATATGAATCATAAGGAATATTTTCTTTATTCTAGAAGGTGGTAGTTTAAAGCAGGCTGAAAGTAAAGCAGAATGCGCCTTAAGGCGCATTCTGCTTTACTTTCAACCTGGTTTAAATAGTCGCCTATTTTCAGAACTAGAAACAGGCTATGGGGTAATGGGTTAATGCACATTCTGCTTTACTTTTAGCCTGTTTTAAGCTACCAATCTACTAGGGTAAAGAAAATATTCCTTATCATACCTGAATGCACTAAAAGGTGCTTCAATGGGGGAAAGTGTTAACTGTAACACCGCCAACCAAGTCCTAAGCTACAACTGCTGTAGACTTTCTGTAACACTTTGTTGCACAACATCTCATTTCTTGTATTAGTTACAGAACAGAAATTGTTGGGTTTGTTTCTATTTCAAATGAGTGAACTTGACCTTGACACAGGTACCCTAATAATCTAATGGTAAACTGTAATTACCCGCTAACTTGATTAAGTGGCAACAAAGTGTGAAGCATACATTCAACATGACATCTCTATTCTACAGTGGAGAATCTGTTATTCTTTCCCGTTTAAACGCAAACGTACGCAAACGCAAAGCACTAAAACGTAGAAAAGAACAACTTTTGGACAATTCTGATAATTCTTGTTTATCTTGGTGGTAAACAATTTGGAGCCTGATCAGACGCCGGGTTACCCGGCGTCTGATCTGGCTCCAAACTGTTTGCACTGCAAATAATAGTTTTAGCGTAAACGCGCTTATTGGGAAAGAATAACAGAGTCTCCACTGTAACACCTTCAGGAGCAGCTGGTTTGAACCTGTATCCATAAATACAAGCCTTTGATTTATTACTCCACTGAAGAAAATAGCTCTAATTTATACAGTCATGAATATGAACCAAAAGAAGAAATTACTATATCCTAGCAGATGGTAGATTAAAACAGGCTGAAAGTAAAGCAGACTTCTTCTTTACATCCCTCTTGCTTTACATTTTCCCAACCTGTGTCACCTTCACATACTCATTCATTCTCCTAATACAAATTGAACCGGTTTTTTATGTTTTGACTACAGTATGAGAGAGTTTCATCAGAAAGAATGTCATTGTCCCACTACAGTATTACATGTGGATTTGTGGCAAAATCTCTAAACAATCACCTCAACAACGCTGACAACATGATGGAATGTGCTGGATTTGCTCATAATATATCTCTACACAGCTAATGGGTCATCTATCTAGAAATTGATAAAAACTGCAAACCACAGCACTCCATCAAGTTTACAACATTATTGAGCATAATTCCCATAAGCTTCTGTCTGGCCCATCAAAAAGTTATGCTATGTTTTGACAGATTCTAGTAATGAATTATGTGTGGGATACAACTGATGATGAAAAGGATTAGACATCGGAAATAACTGTACAAATATTTATGTTATCTTGTACATCTGTATATGCCTTGAAACCGGATATATATATTAAGTATTTTCAAACAGTGTAGACCCTGATCAAAGGGCTCCTGAAGGAGCCCTTTGCTCAGGGTCTGCACAGTTTGACATATTTTCTATAATTATTGATGACAAGGCCCTTGAGAGTTAATGAAAACGAGTAATTTAACAGAAAATAGATGAGTCCATTTAAAAATTCAGCACTATAAGAGTTGATAGTGCCTGAAGAGCACTAAAATAACTCACACATTGGAGAAGACCTTATTCCTATAAAATAACATGTTTACTCTAAAACTATTGCTGCATTTGCATTCAAATTGGGGGAGAATAACATCGCCACTGGAACAAGATGTGTTAGATAAACAATAATGCCCCCTGATGTCTCCCTGATTTATTGCATTTTGCTTCAAGGTCTAATATAACATGCCTTTAACCCTTTACCCCATAGCCTGTTTCTAGTTTTGAAGACGTGTGATCAATTAAAGCAGGTTAAAAGTAAAGCAGAAAACATCTTACAGTGCATTCTGCTTGCTTAACTTTCAGTCAGTTTTATAGCTTATACCATCTGCTAAAATATAGAAATTATCTCTTATGATACATATTCATGACTATGAATTGTTGGAACTATTTTCTTCAGTGGAGGAATGAATTCAAGGTGTAAAAATGCATATTTATGGAGTAATGGGTTAACACAATTGGATACACATGTACATGGTTTGCACTTTTGGCTATGGAAGTAAAGTTGGTGAAAGAAAAGGTTAACAGTCAATAATGTGAATTGGCAGTCTTGACAGTTGCTTTAAACAGGAAGCCAGGGGCCTGTAAGACAAAAACAGTTGTAAGTCAGATTAAACAAGAGGGCCAGAATGGCCCTTGATCACTCACCTGACCATGGTGACACTAAGCTGGGTCAAGAAAGAAGATTTTTAAAGATTTCATTGAAAATATCTACTTTTAGCTCTGGTGACCAAGATATGCAACAGACCATACCAATTCAACAATATATGTGAAAGACCTCTGGAAGTTACAACATGCCAAATATCAAAGCTCTGGCAATATTGGGTTCTGAGTAACAGATGTTTGAACATTTCATTATATAACTCTAGGTAATACAGTGACCCCCGGGGCGGGGCCAATTTTGACCCCAGGTGCAAAATTTGAACAATCTTGATAGAGGAACTATAGATGAATGATGATACTATATGTGCCAAATATCTAAGCTCTGACACTTGTGGTTTTTGACAAGAAGATTTTTTAAGATTTCCTTACTTTTTCACTTTGGTTGCCATGGTAGTTGTGCATTGTTTCAAATTATTTGAACAACTTTGAAAGACCTTGACCCAAGAAACAATTCCTTTGGTTGCAATTAGGCAATTGGTTCAGAAGAAGAAGCTCTTTAAAGAAATTGTTGACACA
Organism: Gari tellinella; assembly: GCA_922989275.2. Lineage (NCBI taxonomy): Eukaryota > Metazoa > Mollusca > Bivalvia > Cardiida > Psammobiidae > Gari > Gari tellinella. The sequence continues at coordinate 43,425,867 of OV277867.1, forward strand.
AGACGAACGACGCACAACGCACGCCGAGGGAGGCCGTACAAAGACTGACCATAAAAGCTCACTAAGTGCTCAGGTGAGCGAAAAGTCTCAACTTATATCTATTTCTCCATCTAATCCTGTCTTGTTACAAGACAGGATTAATTGGAGAAACCAAAGATTACATGTTTTTAAAAGTTTTACTTAAGACCGTTTTTGACATAGAAAGTTTTATGAAACGGGCCCCACAGAACTGCAGACAATTATCCAAGACAAGCTTTCTGCATCATGCTTGTCATGCAATAGGCAGCAACCTGTCTTTGTTTTATTTTTTATTGCTGTTGAAGTTTTATCTGTACTTGAGTTCCTTGTTCTTCTGACCTACTCATCCTATTCTTTCCAAACTCTAAAATTTACAACCAAGTGTCATTGTTAAAGAAACAGTGTGAAATGAGTTTTTAAACTAACTCTTCACTCCATATATATACCTTTTCACACATTTAATTCACTCCTCTACTGAAGGAAATAGTTCAATTGTATACAATTATTAATGAGCAACATAAGAAATATTTCCTTTGTCTATCAGATGATATCTTAAAGCAGACTGAAAGCAAAGGAGGATGCACCCTAATTCAAAATGAAGGAACAGGCTGTAGGGTAAAGGGTAAAGATATTCAAAATATAGATGTAACCCTGTCTAAATTTTTGATAAGCACACATTTGTTAATTTTGTCTACATGGTGATACATTTACCAATTTTCTCCCCAGATCACACTTACAACCTTAAAACTTTGACCATAGAAACTTTGTCAATAAACATTAAAACCTCTCAATTAGGAGCAGATGGTGGCTTAAAACAAGGGAAACGTGATACAGGAGCTTTCTGTTTTACTGTCACATTGCTTTAAGCTGTCACTTGTTTCATACATTCAATAAGCCTGCTATCTAGTGGTCATATTAGAGAGGTTTTACTGCAATAATAGAGTAAACTTCTAATAAACCAGAAATGGGTGTCAAAGCCACCTGATGCTCGCCTGTTTAAAGTTTAAGTCTAAAAACATCTTGTATCTAAAGCAAAACAATTTCAGTTTAGAAAGATTATCAAATGAATGGTGAGTCTTAATCTAGTTATATTGAACTTTAAAACAACCTGTCCAAAAAATTCTGGTGATTTGTAGTCCAAAGTCCAAAACATGTCGAAAACTGACATAGATTATAAAAAAAAATTCCAACTTCATAACATCAATGTTTGCCCCCAAATAAACCACCATTCAAAATTTCAGCACCTTAGCACAAATATTAAACTTTAAAACGACCCGTCCAAAAAACTTTAACCTGGATTTGTAGCAAAAAACCTTAAGTCCAAAACATGTCAAATAAAGACAATAAATTAAAATTATTTTTTAAATTCCAACTTCATTACATCAATGTTTGACCCCTAATAAACCTCCATACAAAATTTCAGTCCCCTAGCACAAGTATTAAACTTTAAAACAACCCGTCCAAAAAACTTTAACCTGGTAATTTGTAGTCGAGAAACCTAAGTCCAAAACATGTCAAAAATTGACATAAATTAAAATTATTTTTAAATTCCAACATCATAACATCAATGTTTAACCCCAAATGAACCTCCATACAAAATTTCATAACCCTAGCACAAATATTAAGCTTTAAAACAACCTGTCCAAAAAACTTTAACCTTGGCCACGCTCACGTTCACTCACGCCGGGGGTATGACATTAGCTCTGCTGTTCTACGAACAGGCGAGCTAAAAAGAGGTTTTTTTTTCATTCAAGTTTGATGAAACTACAAACTTTGCATAATAATATCAACCTGTCCTTTTTCTGTTTTAGAAAGCTTGTTCTAGTTTTCTATCTTTTCCTTAACACATTCAACCAGGGCTCCAGATAAGAGGTAGTTATTTCAACAAATCAAACATTTTATCACTCATTTCAGCACCAAATCCTATGGTGTTACTACTCATTAGAATCGTCTCGAAGAGATGATTCTAATGAGTAGTGACACCATAGGGTTTAATTCAGAAATAAAGATTTTAAGTTTTGAAAAACTACTCTTATCTGTTGCTATGATTCAACCCTAGCAAAAAGTATACTGGTCACTTACAGTGTAAACCCAGATCAGAGAGATCCTTTACGCTGTTTGTCAGTTTGCAAAATATCACAAAATCACCCTGAAATAAACCAACAATGGACTAGACCTACTTTGAAACTGGAAATGTCCATTAGTGTCATTACCCCATAGCCTGTTTCTAGTGACCACTTAAAGCAGGTTGAAAGTAAAGAATAATGCGCCTTAATGAGCATTCTGCTTTACTTTCAGCCTGCTTTAAGCTAATATCTACTAGGTGTTTATAGGGTAACGGGTTAAAAGTTTCAGGGGTGAATGATGTTTTATCTTACCTTTGGCAGGTGGGGCATGTGTAGATGTACCAGCAGCTTGTTTCCGCTTGTGATGATGCTTCCTTGCAAAATAATATCTGAGCGAAAATTAAGAAACTTTCTTCTTATCCTGTTTTGCAGGTACACATCTATTCTTGACTTCAACCCTTTACTCCATTAGTAAGCCTTTTTACCCCATTTATTTCTCCACTGAGGAAAATTATTCCATTTTATTCAGTCAGAATTATTCACAAAAAGAAATTATTTTCTAAATTCTAGCAGATGGTAGCTTAAAGCAGGCTAAAAGTAAAGCAGAATGGACATTCAGGTGCATTCTGCTTTACTGTCAACCTGTTTTAAGTAGCCATTCATCTTCAAAAGTAGAAATAGTCTAAAGAGTAATAGGTTAACCCTTTTTAACCCTGTCCCCCATAGAAGTGCCTTTTAGCGAATATGATTTATTCTTCCGCTGAAGAAAATAGTTCCAATTTAATCAGTCATAAAATGATATTATATGGAATATTTTCTATATTCTAGCACATGATAGCTTAAATCAGGTTGAAAGTAAAGCAGAATGCGTTAAGGCGCATTCTGCTTTACTTTCAACCTGCTTTAAGTGGTCACCTATCTCCAATACTAGAAATAGGCTATTAGGTAAAGGGTTAAGATGTGCTTTTTACTACATGGACTGGCACTTCTTTTTAGAGTTTTTTTTTAATTTTTTTTTTAAATATTTTTGATAATCAAAAATAATACAAACAGTGCCAACCCTGACTTCACACAGTTTGCAAAATATACATGCACACTTACTGGTTTCGAGCATAGATCGGACTTTAGATATCTTTATCTAATATCTGATTTTATTTACACATTCTAAGACAACACAAAGGCAATAACTCTGGAATGACAAATCCCAGGATTATCTGTCTTAGTGAAATGCAATGCTCTTTTGATACTGAACAAGTAGTCAAAGGTTCAAATTTAATGCCTAGGATAGTTATTGAGAAATTTAATTAACAATCCATTTAAAACAAGGGCAATAACTCTGGAATGATAAATTTGACATAACTGCCATTGCCATGTCACTTGCAATAACAAACAGTGTAGATCAAGATCAGACAGCAAGTAACTCAGTGGTTTAACAGTATTTAACAGTATCCTAACTATCAGTATATCAATATCTGTTAAAACGTCGAAAGATCTAAATTTGACCAAAAATGCCAATTACAACTTTTAAAATGAATATATTAAGGCAGTGAAAGAGTCCAGAAAGTTACTGTACTGTTAACATATTCAACCCTAATGACCAGAAATCTGGTCTTTGAACAACAGTGTACCTGTATACAGTGCACTTATCCTATGCAAACATTGTAGAATCAGTTCAGAGTCCGCACTGTTTGTTATTCTTTGCAGAAAAAGCCTGAAAATAGTCATCAATGAACTAGACTTATTTGGAAACTGGAATTATCCATTAACAAATTACCCCATAAATACGCCTTTTTATGCCTTTAGTTTTTCCTCCATTGAAGTCCCATTTTATACATAATTATGTATTAGAAGAAAAGCTTCTATATCCTAGCAGACAGGCTCAAAGGCAGAATCTGCTTTATCTTTCAATCTGCTTTAAGTGGTCACATGTCTTCAAAGCTAGGAACAGACTACGGAGTAATAGGTTAAAAGTTTCAGAGGTCTTAGATAATAAGTTAAACATTTCTGACACCAGACCATATGCCTCTTCTTGTCAGGCCATAAACATGTCAATTTCTCCAATAGACTGCAAAATTTCAACAAGTTCTAACACATCTGCCATGTAAGGTGTCACTAAGAGGAGCTCACAACTTTCAAATACATTTTATTTCCCATTTCAACTGGTCCCCGTTGTTAAAAAGGCAATAAAAACAAGAATACAAGAGATAGCTGTTTTCTCATGAGTGTTAACTCTGTTGCGTTGGAGTGACATATACAGTAACAAACTGTCAACAGAACCCTTCATCATAACCTGAATGGCATTTATAATGAGTTTGGAACCAGACTAGATGCAGAGTAACATGGAATCTAATCATGATCTAAACATACAAAGTCATAAGTCTTCACATATCCCTCTCCCACATAGCCTGTTTCTAGTTTTGAACATAAGTAACTATTTAATGCAGGTTGAAAGTAAAGCAGAATGCACCATAAGGTGCATTCTGCTTTACTTTCAACCTGCTTTAAGTTGTCACCTATCTTGAAAACTAGAAACATGCTATGTGGTAATGGGTTAAAGCATAATGAAATAAAGCCCAAAGCTCCGAGAAACGGTTTCTACTTTACTTTCATCTTACTTTAAGCCTAATACTACCCTAACACTTTACCCATAGCCTGTTTCTAGTTTTGAAGACATGTGGCTACTTAAAGCAAGATAAAAGTCAAGCAGAATGTGCAATATGCTTGACTTTCAGACTGCTTTAAGCTACCATCTGCACGGATACAGAAAATATTTCTTACGGTGCTTTATTCATGACTGTATAAAGTGGAACTACTTTCTTTTGTGGAGGAATAAATCAAAGGTACTAAGGGGTGTATATATGAAGTTAAATGGAGGACTTGTGGATTTAGAGAGCTCCATTACTAAAGGTTACAATTATCAATGTATAATGTAAAGATACCACTAAGCAAACAATGATTAGTGATTCATTTGTAAGTAAGGATACAAGTATGTTGGTATGCCCTTAGAGGCAAGGTTTTTCTTGATCAATTTTTCAGTTCCATACCAGTTGAATCCTGGAGTGTCATGTCCTATTCTGGGGAGATGAACGCTTGCTGAAAAAAGCATTTATTTAAAAACAAATTATCACAAAAACTAAAATTGTATGTCATAGGATTGAAGCACAACAGCTTACTAATATACAGTACTCCCTCTAATGTGCACCATAAATATAAATGTGCCTAACATACATTTTTTTTTATTAAATATAAGGCTTTATAAATATACTTTTTATGCATTTAATTGATTCCTCAACTATAAATTTTTTTCCAATTTATACAGTCATAAAAATGCATCATAAGAAATATTGTCTATATTCTAGCAGATGGAAGGTTAAAGCAGGTTGAAAGTAGAGCTGAATATGCCCCAAGGTGCATTCAGCTTTACTTTCAGCCTGCTCTAAGTGTTCACCTGTCTCCTAAACCAGAACCAGGCTATGACCTTATCTGAAAGAGGAGAGGTAAATTCATGCCATGCAAGTGTGGTAATGGTTTTGAAAATGATGTTTTTGGAATATGATATTCCATAAAATGCTAGCCTTGAACTTTTTGCTGCAGTAAAGTGCAGAAATTAATCACATTTTTACACCTGTTTTACAACACTAGAAACCCATCAGCTTTTATCAACTCGTTGTCTGCAATAAAAATGTTGTCTGCTACTGTTCTAAAATAAGAATGATCTCAAATGACCTTACAAAATAGTATCAGTAGCAAACAGTCTGGATCCAGATGAGGTGCCAAGTAACTTGGCATCTCATCTCGGGTCCGATCATAAAACTTTGTACAACAAAAACGGTTGTAAGTCAAAACTTTAAAATATAGATTTACAGGGTAATTTCTGATTTCTCCTTATAATCCTGTCTTGTGACATCTCTATGGAATCGTCTTTTCGAGACAATTCCAAAGAGATGTCACAAGACAGGGTTAGATGGAGAAATAATTAATTAATAGAGACTATTATAATCTGGCTGACCACAACACAAAGTTTTTATGAAACCAACCCCTGGATCCAAACTTTTTTCACCTTCATTAGTGCAAAGCATTAACCCTTAGCCTGCCAGTCACGACTATAGCTCCATATGCAAACAGCTTGGATCCGGATGAGACGCCGAGTAACTCGGCGTCTCATCCGGATCCAAGCTGTTTGACACTCGGTCAACATTTACAGCAATTTTGAGCAACTTTGAAGCACTTTGAAACTTGAAGCAGACGAGAAATATAGCAGACGACAATTTATTTGGCGGGCTAAGGGTTAACATCATTTTTATCTGTCTCTACACTACCATACACATATTTATAAAGAGCTATATTTGCAAAATTTAAATGCCATTTTGTGTAAATCTTTACAGTTTTCTGTCTTTAAATTCTAATTACGTGTATGTTTTTCCCAATAAACCCTAAGATACAGGGCTGCCATTTCTCCAGATTTTTCCTAAATCTCCGGATTTTTTCCCAATACATGGTAGCTTAAAGCAGGCTGAAAGTAAAGCAGAATGCGCCCTAAGGCGCATTCTGCTTTACTTACAGCCTGCTTTAAGAAGTCGCATGGCAACAAAACAATAAAAAGGCTTTGAGGTAAAGCTACGATTCGTAAAATCGCACTTGAAAAATGCAAGTTTGGAAATCTTAGGAATTTTCAGGTCAACTTATGGAAGCCCTGAAGATATTAGGGAGAAAGTCAGAGAAAGATTTGTTTAGAGAGCAACAGGTTGACCCTTTACTCCATAGTCTGTTTCTAGATATGGTGACTACTTAAAGTAAGTTGAAAGTAAGCAGAATGCATCTGCATTCTGCTTTAATTTCAGCCTACTTTAAGCTATCATCAGCTAGGATATAGAAAACAGTTTTTCATTGTCTCTAAATACATGATGTATAAAATGAAACTATTTTCTTTAGTGTCGTAAATAGAGGATCTTACATGAGTGCTCATTATATATCATTTTTAATAAACATGTTGGCTAAAATAATATGACGCGAGCCTTGGCGAGCGTCATATCATTTTAGTTAATGCGTTTATTAAACAGAGCCCAATGGGCTCTAAGGCGCTCACCACAGTACAAAGTTCCCAGATTAAACTAGACTTTATCACTTAAGGTGAGAAGAGAACTAGAGTGTTAATAAGCCTTTTCTATGATTTGACCTAATGACTACTTTTTGACCTAACATAACTCATATTCACACATTACCAAGATTTTGTCAAGGTGGTTATTTTGAGCAAGTTTGTGAATCTGGGGCTAAAGTGTTCAGAAGCCTTTTTTATGACTTGACCTACTGACCTACTTTTTTATTCAGACATAACCCATGTTCATAACTGACCTAGATTTTGTACATGTGATTAACCTTAAGTAGTTTCATGAAATTAGGGCAAAAGATGTGGCCCCTAGAATACTTTTAAGACTTGCCTATGATTGGACCTACTGACCCACTTTTTGACCCCCAGTAATTTATATTACTACAATGCCTAGATTTCCTTAAGGTTATCGTTCTGAGCAATTTTTATGAAATTATAGCTTAAAATATGGCTCCTACATTGTTAAGAAGCTTTTTCTATGGTTTGACCTACTGACCTACTTTTTAACCTTAATATGTAACCCATATTCACACAAAGTGTTTTGTCCAGATAATGGTTCTAAGCAAGTTTTAAGAAGATTGGGCTAAAAATATGGCGTCTGTAGTGGCAAAAAGCTTAATCTGCAATTTGACCTACTGACCTACTTTATGACCTGACATGACCTATATTCCAGTATGACCTAAACTTTATCAAGGACATGACACTGACAAAATCTGATAAAGATAAAGCCAAAAATATGTTTTCTAGAATGTTTTTAACTTTTTATTCAATATTTCCGGACGCGAAAAATTACACGCCCTCTTGCGGCCATATTTGTTGACTGATCTAAATTCTTTTAACAGCTTTAGAAGTCTATCCATTCAGAAACATTTTGGTGAAAACCAAATTGAAATCGGACCAATAGTTTCAGAGAAGATTTTTTTAGACATTGTGCACGGTTGCCATGGCGACCAGACAAATTAGCCCACTCATAAACTTTTAACAACTTTTAATTTCGCCACCCTACTGATGCTTCTGATGAAGTTTGGATTGGGGCTATTGGTTTCAGAGAAGAAGTTGTTTGCAATTGTTGACAGACGGAAAACATTTTCAGCAATTTTGAGCAACTTTGAAGCACTGTGAAACTTGAAGCAGACGAGAAATATAGCAGACGACAATTTATTTGGCGGGCTAAGGGTTAACAACAATTGCAATGCAACAAAATTGATAAAGTGACAGCTTTATGAAAATTCAGATTATTTACACAAATCTGAGTAACAAACAGTTTGGACCTTGATCAGATGCCAGGCTACCCAGATCAATTTGAAAAACCTAATAATGGCTTAACAGATGACTGCTTTAAAACAGGAGCTTAAATTTAATCCTGTTTAAGGGAGTTCCTAGTCTCTAACAGAGTAAAAATCTTTTTTAGTGGTCATGCCATAGGGAATTTCATGTACCGGTTATCCCTTGATACTCATTTTATTGCTTTAAGTTTATTCATACACTTAAGAAATTAATACAGTAATGAATGTGCAACAAAAGAATTTTCCCCTTTATTCCAGGCGGTGGTACTTAACGCAAGCTGAAAATAAAGCAGAATGCACCTTAATATTCAGAAAATTCTATATACAGTAAAACCTCGCTATTACGACCACTAAATTATGTTTATTATTAGGGTGTTTACGATAGGTGACCGCTTAAAGCAAGGTGACAGTGAAACAGAAAGCTCCTATAGGAGCTTTCTGTTTCACTGTAACCTTGCTTTAAGCTGTCACCTGTCTTTTATACACTCAATTAGCCTTCGTTTTAGTGGTCGTAATAGCGAGGTTTTACTGTACAGTCAAACTGCGATATCTAGAACTCACTCAGCCACATTTGAACTTTGTTATACGGTTATGTGTGACTTAAGCCAGTTCAAAATAATGAATTGAAGAAATACACTTTAGAATTAACCCATTACCCTATAGCCTGTTTCTAATTTTGAAGACAAATGACTTCTTACAGCAGGTTGAAAGTAAAGCAGAAACTGCTAGGATAAAGAAATTATTTTAAAGGTGCATATCCATTACTGTGTTGAATGAACAATTTTCCTTAGTGGAGGAATAAATTACAAAGGCCCTGATATTGCTCACCAGTTATAAAGATTAAAGAAGCCTGATAGCTTTACCAAATTAATCTAAATCCATTCAAATTTGTAGACTATATAAAATACAATATTCGAATACAAACTATTCTAGTATAGTAGAGTACATCAAGGACAAGGACAGATAACTATATCATAAAAATACTGAAATAAAGCCTTTTCTAGCATTTCAGTTATGTCAAGGGCCAATAGCTCTTGCCACAATCCACAGATTTCAACAATAATTGCACTTCTTCAAGAACTTATGGTTATATACATTGTGTGCAAGTATAATCAAAATCCATTGAAATCTGTTGTTGCTGGAGTATATTCTTTCTGCTTCAGTGTCCTTACCTTTCTTTTCACAGGCAACTTTGTGGATTTTCTCTAGTCCATATCTAAGGGCAGACAATTTGATACCAGATAACCTGTTCTTCTTGTCTCTGTGTTGTGCAATAATAAGTCCCAACTGGAAAATATAGCAGAACAGAAAATGTCATTTCATGCACATGTCACATTTTTTATAATTACCCAAAACTCTATATAAGGCCAAATAAAAATGTACCTGTGTTTCAGGTAACCCGACCGAGCCTAGTCCCCCCCCCCCCCCCCCCCTAAATTTTTTTTCTCACTTTTTGCAAAATTTATTGGCAAATGTCTGCCATTTAGCAACAATCGTAGTTTGAGGAATGTGTAATAGAACATATTCTCCATTTAATTGTTTAAAAAGCTATCTTATAGATGTTTAAGTGTTTTCAAAATTGATTTTTAATAAGATTTAGCAAATATCGAATTAACCATTGACACATTCAACATGCAGACAGCACTATTTTAATGACACATTTGACATGCATACAACATATTTCAAAACATTATTCATTCCATCTGTCATAAATGAGTCACTACTTTGCAGTCTTGGTATATTAATATTATAAACAATCATACCGGTTTAGATTGGTAATGGCCTACTAATGGGACCAATCAATAAATTCAATTATTTGAATGGACTTTTTTTTTTATGTATGGCCCAGGACTCTGCACAATAAAAAACATGTACATTTATACATTTTTATACATAAAATACTCCATCAGAAAGTTAAATGTATTATTGAATGTGTTTTAAAAAAAAGAAAGAAAAAAAAAGATTTTCAGACTGTCCCTCCCTTATATTTTGGGGTATGTAATAGGAAATACCGGTAGTTTTTTATTTGGCCTAACTTATTATTCATTATTTTTTATCTGTTTTTTCTTTAAGGTAATTTGGTTGGTATCAGACGAATGTTTTAAAACGTTATTTCATGCATCATAATTAATAATACAAGTAGTGTATGCAGTTCAAGTCATTACCTCATAAATAAAACAGTTTACTATTGTAACACTCCAAAATAATTCTATCAAATGTTAATGTCAATAGATGTATAGCCGACTTAAATGCAAAACCTTTACATTGACCCTAGAGGTCATGTCAAAGGTCAAGGTCAAAGTCACCAAACTGTTTTGCAACATGGTCTACTCATTTAGGTGCATCAGCAGATAAAAGTTTCGTGACCAGAGGTGCAGTAGTTTAGTTCAGAACAGAATTGTATGCAAAATCTTAATGCCGACCCTAGAGGTAAATGTAAAATGTCAAGGTCACCAAAATGTGGTGGTCTTCTTATTGTGACACATCTGTGACCATAGGTGTAGTAGTTAGGCCAGAACAGACTTTATCACAAAACCTTAACATTGATATCAGAGGTCAAAGTCAAAGGTGAAGGTCACCAAACTATGTTTTAAAATGATGTACTCATTAAGGCACACCTATAGTTCAACTTTCATTGACCTAGCCCTTATAGTTTATGATATCCAGACCTGATGTCGACACCAATGCCAATGCGGGGGTAAGGCATAAGCCCCCTCATGTCGTGTAGGTGACCTGAAAAGGTTATTTTGGCAATATTTTCACAAACAAATAAACAAATTGCCAAAAGTCAAATATGTTTTAACTGATTCAGGTCTTTTATCAAATTTAGCTTAGATACTATGGTTATAAAAACTGTGGCAAGTTTGGTAAAATTTTGGCAGGGCTTCCAAGAATAATAGCTTAATATCTGTTGCATTGTTTTGACAAACAATTATATCATAGTTTATTTTCAGACATTAAGTAAGACAGGTAGCTGCTTAAAGCAGACTGAAAGTAAACAGCACTCTCCCTTTGAGAATTTTCTGCTTAACCCTTTACCTGATAGCCTATTTCTAGTACTTAAGATAGGTGACTACTTAAAGCAGGTTGAAAGTAAAGCAGAATGCGCCTTAGGGCGCATTCTGCTTTACTTTCAGCCTGCTTTAAGCTATCATGTGCTATAATATAGAAAATATTCCCTATAATACATATTCATTACTGATTAAATTGGAACTATTTTCTTCAGCGGATGAATAAATCATATCCGCTAAAAGGCGCTTCTATTGGGGAAAGGGTTAACTTTCAGACTGCTTAATCAGAAACATTCTGAAAGGTGCTAAAAAAAGCTTCTCTGTGAGTTAACCCATTACCCGATAGCCTGTTTCTAGTTTTGAACATAGGTAACCACTTAAAGACATTCGCGACCAAATAAAATTCCCGAAATATCTTTATGAAATTTTCAGTATATGTTCTTCAAACATATCTAAGTACCATGGCAAAAAGAAAAACATAGATTATAATGGTATTTTTTTGTCTATGGGTATTTGAAATGTATGATGTAGCCATCCTCGGCAGAGTCGGCATGCGTTATTTTGCCTTTCTAAAATGATGTATAGTATTAATTGGCACAAACAAACATTAAAACAGTTATAAAGTGATGCTCACTAAACATTAATGCAAAGAGTATAGTTTGTTGCCTGATATTTATGCAGTTTTCTTAATTGTTTTCGGCTCCAATTCAATGAAAACACTCACTCAATCAAAATCTGCTCGAAATAAATTGATGAAACTTCTCACAATAAAAGCTATAAGTATGAATAATAAGACAATGGTAAAAAACACATTAGTTATAATGCTTCTTTTGAAACTATAGGCACTTTCATACATATACCAACGGCCTAAATAAGCAGACGGCTTTTTCTATGTGATCTCGGGTTCACGCTTATATTCAATTTGATTGAAGTTCTGGGTTATTAACTTAGCCTTATTAGATAAAGTATATGCCAAGTTTCACATACTTTCATTTATCAAGAACAATTTCATGCATTTAACGTCTATATTACGCGATAAATGAAGATTGTTTGAAACCGAATGTATCTGCGGGAGGTAAAACCGATATGCAGGATTTCGTAGAGTAACGGTGCTTGATTTATCATCCTTCGTTAAAAGCTGCTAGATGTCTCACGAATTGGTAGTGTATGCCATTAAAGCAGGTTGAAAGTAAAGCAGAATGCGCCTTAAGGCACATTTTGCTTTAATTTCAGCCTGCTTTAACCCTTTCCCACATAGCATGTTTCTAGTATTGAATATGGGTGTCCACTTAAAGCAGGTTGAAAGTAAAGCAGAATGTGCCTTAAGGCACATTCTGCTTTACTTTCAGCCTGCTTAAAGCTACCATCTGCTAGAATATAGGAAATATTTCTTATGATACATATTCATGACTGTATAAATTGGAACTATTTTCACCAGTGGAGGAATAAATTAAATGCGTTAAAAGGCGCTTCCATGTGGGAAAGGGTTAAGATACTATCTAGTAGAACAAAAAAAATATTTTTTACAGTACATATTCATGACTGCATAAAGTACAATTATTTTCTTCAGTGGAGGAATAAATACAAGAGGGCCTGAAGGCCCTGATATCGCTCACCTGTTGTAATGAAGCCTGATAGCACCTTTCTGTTTCACACATTTTAATCTAAATCCATTCAAATTTGTAGTATAGCATATAAACTATTTTGGAATACAACCTCATAATTCTAGTATAGTCTAGTACATCAAGGGCAGATAACTAGAGCCTTAACAATATTACTGAAATGAAGCCTTTTCTAGCATTTCAAAGTATGTCAAGGGCAGATATCTATTGCTACAATGATTAGATTTCAACAATAATTGCACTCCTTCGAGAACTTATAGCTATATTCTTGTGTTAAAGTATAATCAAATTCCATTGAAAACTGTAGTTGCAACGCTGTTAAATATGGCATTTTCAGCAATTCAAAGGTAGATAACACTCTACCTATACCTCCAATTTCAACCATAATCGAACTCATCTGAACGCTTATGGTTATATACAATCTGAGTAAGTTTGAAAAAAAAACTAGATAAAAATTGTGGCCTCTAGAGTGTAAACACCCTTAAATATGGCATTTTCAGCAATTCAAAGGTAGATAACATTCAACTTATTTGTTGGATTTCAAGTTTTCAACCAAAACAAACTCATCTGAACTCTTATGGTCATATAAAATCTGAGCAAGTTTGAGATAGATTGGATAAAAAGTGTGGCCTCTAGAGTGTAAACACTGTTAAATATGGCATTTTAAAGCAATTCAAAGGTAGATAACTCTTTATCTATTGGTCAGATTTCAACCATAATTGAACTCATCCAAACTCTTATGGAAATATATATTCTGGGGCAAGCTTGAGAATGATTGGATAAAAATTGTGGCCTCTAGAGTGTATATTTCACTATTAAATATGGCATTTTCAGCAATTCAAAGGAAGATAACTCCTGACCTATTGGTCCGATTTCAACCATAATCGAACTCATTCAAACTCTTATGGTAATATACAATCTGAGTAAGTTTGAGAAAGATTGGATAAATATTGTGGCCTCTAGAGTGTAAACACTAAAATTGTTGATAACGCACCGGACATTCAAGGATTGCAAAAGCTCATCCTGAGTTAGCTCAGATGAGCGAAAAAGGCATAAAATGCGTATTTATGGGGCAATGGGTTAAAGAAGGTTATGTTAATCCCTTCATTGTCAAGCAATCAGCTGCTTCAAATAGTTATTATCAACCTTCATTTCTCAAATTTTAGGCAAATTGGAGTAATATTTTGATGCGTGTTAAACAGTTTGGATCCTGTTAACCCACTTTCCCATAAATACACTTTTTAATGTCTTTAATTTATTCCTCCAATGAAGAAAATAGCTCCACTTTATACAGTCATAAACATATACTGAAAAAAATAGTTTCAATATCCTAGCAGATGTTATCTTAAAGCAGGTTGAAATTAAAGCAAAATGCGCCTTCAGGCGCAATCTTCTTTACTTTCAATCTGCTTTAAGTGGTCACCTGTCTTCAAATCTAGGTTCAGGCTATAGGGTAATGGGTTAAGATGCCACATAATGTTGCATCTGTTTAGAACCCAATCTGTTTGCAAGTAACCTTTGTGCTCCGTTTAACCCATTACCCCAATAGCCTATTTCTTGTTTTGAAGATAGGTGCACGCACCATGGCCACTCAAAGCAGGCTGAAAGAAAAGCAGAATGCGCCTTAAGGCGCATTCTGCTTTACTTTCAGCCTGCTTTAAGCTATTATCTGCAAGAATATAGAAAATATTTCATATGATTCTTATTTGTGACAGTATAAATTGAAACTATTTTCTTCAGTAGAGGAATAAATGAAAGGCGTAAAAAGGCGTTTGTATGGAGTAATGGGTTAAGGCAGTGAATGGATCAATCTGTTACGGGTATTATCAAAGAAAAATGTCTGCCATACCAATCTTAATGAGTAAAGTACTTACAAAGTCATTGCACTTTTCAGGATCCTTTCCATCTTGTATAGGAATCAAGTGACAGTCCCCAAGGGCCAAATCTAACACAAAATAAAAGCTGTATCATGACAAGTGATTATAAGGTTGTGTATGAGAGTTTTCTGCTTTACTTTCATCTTGCTTTTAAAAAGCAAACCACCTGTCATAAAACTTGAAAACGAGCTATAAAACCTTAAACTTCAAAAACTCCATAAATACCCCTTTTTTCACCTACAGTAAAACCTCTCTATTACGACCACTATTTATGTTAATTATTAGGATGTTTACAGTAGGTGACCGCTTAAAGCGAGGTGACAGTGAAACAGAAAGCTCCTTTAGGAGCTTTCTGTTTCACTGCCACCTTGCTTTAAGCTGTCACCTCTCTATTATACAATCAATTAGCGTTCAATTTAGTGGTCGTAATAGCGAGGTTTTACTGTATAATTATTTCTACTTAAAAGAATTGCCGAACATAAACACAGAAGGCATTTTCAGTATCTTCAACGATGATACTTTTACCCATTACCCCATAATTACACCTTTTTATGCCTTTTACTTATTCCTCCACTGAAAACAAAAGTTCCATTTTTAATAATACAATCAAGAATATGTACTGTAAGGTATATTTTCTATATCCTAGCAGTTGGTAGCTTAAAGAAGACTGAAAGTAAAGCAGAATATTACAGTATTTGAGTAAGTCATGTTCTACTTTACGTTCAACCTGCTTTAAGCGGTCACCTGTCTTCAAAACTAGAACAAGGCTATGGGGCAATGGGTTAAGGCAGATAAAAAATAAAGCAGAATGCTACTTTAAGAGCATTCTTCTTTACTTTCAACCTGCTTTAAGTGGTAATCTGTTTTCAAAACTAGGAATATGCTATAGGGTAACTGGTTAATGGCAATTCAAAAATTAAAAATGGCATGTTTTATACAGTGGAGAATCTGTTATTCTTTCCCAATAAACGCGTTTACGCTAAAACTATTATTTGCAGTGCAAACAGTTTGGAGCCAGATTCTTTCCCCCCTATCTGACAGTGTGCAGATTGTATGCTTTGAATATCTCGGAGGGGGGAAAGATTTGGCTAGCCAATTCTTTCCCCCCTATCTGTCAGTCTGCGGAATTGCATCCTTTCATTATCTTGGAGGGGGGAAAGTTTTGGCTAGCCAATTCTTTCCCCCCATATCTTACAGTCTGTAAAATTGTATACTTGGACTATCTCGGAGGGGGGAAAGTTTTGGCTAGCCAATTCTTTCCACCCTATCTGACAGTGTGCAGATTGTATGCTTTGACTATCTCGGAGGGGGGAAAGAATTGGCTAGCCAAAACTTTTCCCCCTCGAAGATAGTCAAAAAAAAAAAGTTTACAATTCCACAGACTGAAAGAGAGGGGGGAAAGAATTGGCTAGCCAAAACTTTCCCCCCTCCAAGATAGTCAAATGATGCAATTCCGCAGACTGACAGATAGGGGGGAAAGAATTGGCTAGCCAAAACTTTCCCCCCTCTTACTAGTCAAAACACACCTTTCCACAGACTGTCAGATAGGGGGAAAGGAATTGGCTAGCCAAAACTTTCCCCCCTCCAAGATAGTCAAAGTATACAATTCCACAGACTGAAAGAGAGGGGGGAAAGAATTGGCTAGCCAAAACTTTCCCCCCGCTTAGATAGTAAAAGTATACAATTCCACAGACTGTCAGATAGGGGGGAAAGAATTGGCTAGCCAAAACTTTCCCCCCTCCAAGATAGTCAAATGATGCAATTCCACAGACTGAAAGAGAGGGGGGAAAGAATTGGCTAGCCAAAACTTTCCCCCCGCTTAGATAGTCAAAGCATACAATTCCACAGACTGTCAGATAGGGGGGAAAGAATTGGCTAGCCAAAACTTTCCATCCTCCAAGATAGTCAAAGTATACAATTCCACAGACTGAAAGAGAGGGGGGAAAGAATTGGCTAGCCAAATCTTTCCCCCCTCCAAGATAGTCAAAGTATACAATTCCACAGACTGTCAGATAGGGGGAAAGGAATTGGCTAGCCAAAACTTTCCCCCCTCCAACATAGTCAAAGTATACAATTCTACAGACTGTTAGATAGGGGGGAAAGAATTGGCTAGCCAAAACTTCCCCCCCTCCAAGATAGTCAAATGTTGCAATTCTGCAGACTGGCAGATAAGGGGGGAAAGAATTTGCTAGCCAAAACTTTCCCCTCAGAGATAGTCAAAGCATACAATTTCGCACACTGTCAGATAGGGGGGAAAGAATTGGCTAGCCAAAACTTTCCCCCCTCAGAGATAGTCAAATGATGCAATTCTGCAGACTGACAGATAGGGGGGAAAGAATTGGCTAGCCAAAACTTTCCCCCCTCTTACTAGTCAAAACACACCATTCCACAGACTGTCAGATAGGGGGAAAGGAATTGGCTAGCCAAAACTTTCCCCCCTCCAAGATAGTCAAAGTATACAATTCCACAGACTGAAAGAGAGGGGGGAAAGAATTGGCTAGCCAAAACTTTCCCCCCGCTTAGATAGTAAAAGCATACAATTCCACAGACTGTCAGATAGGGGGGAAAGAATTGGCTAGCCAAAACTTTCCCCCCTCCAAGATAGTCAAATGATGCAATTCCACAGACTGAAAGAGAGGGGGGAAAGAATTGGCTAGCCAAAACTTTCCCCCCGCTTAGATAGTAAAAGCATACAATTCCACAGACTGTCAGATAGGGGGGAAAGAATTGGCTAGCCAAAACTTTCCCCCCTCCAAGATAGTCAAATGATGCAATTCCACAGACTGAAAGAGAGGGGGGAAAGAATTGGCTAGCCAAAACTTTCCCCCCGCTTAGATAGTAAAAGCATACAATTCCACAGACTGTCAGATAGGGGGGAAAGAATTGGCTAGCCAAAACTTCCCCCCCTCCAAGATAGTCAAAGTATACAATTCCACAGACTGAAAGAGAGGGGGGAAAGAATTGGCTAACCAAAACTTTCCCCCCTCCAAGATAGTCAAAGTATACAATTCCACAGACTGACAGATAGGGGGGGAAAGAATTGGCTAGCCAAAACTTTCCCCCCTCCGAGATAGTCAAAGCATACAATTTCGCACACTGTCAGAAAGGGGGGAAAGAATTGGCTAGCCAAAACTTTCCCCCCTCGAAGATAGTCAAACCATACAATTCAGCCAGATAGTGAGAAAGAAATCCTACAGTGCGAAATTATAGGGGGGGAAAGTTTCAACTAAGGGGGGGAAAGAATTAGCTAGCTAAAAGTATCCCACTTGCGAAATTATAGGGGGGGAAAGAATTGGCTAGCCAATTCTTTCCCCGGGGAAGTTTTTGACTAGGGGGGGAAGGTTTTGGCTTGCCAATTCTTTCCCCCGGGGAAACTTTTGAGGGGGGAAAGAATTGACTGCTACACCGGCGTCTGATCAGGCTCCAAACTGTTTGCCATCAAGATAAACTAGAATTATCAGAATTATCCAAAAGTTGTTCTTTTCTACGTTTTAGTGCTTTGCATACGTTTGCGTTTAAAAGGGAAAGAATAACAGATTCTCCACTGTAACAGGTGGTAGCTATGACCTTTCTGTTATAAAAAATATTACTTTTACTGCTCCCAGGATTAACTCAATCCCTTGGGAATATATTGAGTTACCAAAAACATGAACCAGTCTACTTGGAATTCTGGGTAGTTTGGCAAATACTGGTCTAAAATAGCAAACAGTGTAGACCCAGATCAGAGGGCTCCTATAGGAGAAATCTGTTTGCAAATATAACGAGAGCACCGCAAATGGGTGCTGGACGCTCGACTTTCATATACTTGAGACGGCTACATTTTTCAAACTTAAAGAATGTGTATGGGTGTTTAATGCCCTATTGATCATAGAAGTTTGTAAGCAACAACAACTTAAACATACTTGGACAGTCTACATTCCATTCAAAGTAAACTATAAGCCAAAGGAAGGACAATATCTTTACCTGCTTTACCTGCCTTGTTGTAATGAGTTGCCCTTTTGATACTAAAAAAGTACTCAAATATATTGGAAGTTTGAAATTAATAACTTTCTACAGTTACTGAATAAGTTCATATACAAATTCTGAGTCAAACAAGGGCAATAACTCTGCAATGACAAATCCCATGGTTATCTGCTTTGTTGAAAGGTGATGCCCTTTTGAAACTGAACAAGTATTCAAAGTTTCAAGTTAATACCTATGGTAATTATTGAGAAATCTAATTAAATTCTAAAATGTCAAACAAGGGCAATTACTCTGGAATCACAAAACCCAGGAATGAGTTGCCCTTTTGATATAACACAAGTATTTAAAGTTTCAAGTTAATACCTTTGACAGTTATTAAGATATTTCAATTTTCAAGTTTTAAGTAAATAAATCAAGGGCAATTACTCTGGAAATACAAATCACAGAGTAACCTACCTTGTTGTACTGAGTTGTCCTTTTGATACTTAACAAGTATTCATAGTTTCAAGTTAATATCTTTCATAGTTATTTAGATATGTTAATTTACAATTTTGAAGTAAATAAAAAAGGGCAATAACTCTGATATGACAAATCCCAGGGTTACCTGCCTTGTTGTAATAAGTTGCCCTTTCGATACTGAATAACTATTCCAAGTTTCAAGTTAATATCTTTGATAGTTATTTAGATATGTTAATTCACAATTTTGAAGTAAATAAAAAAAAGGGCAATAACTCTGAAATGACAAATCCAAGGGTTACCTGCCTTGTTGTAATAAGTTGCCTTTTTTATACTGAACAACTATTCCAAGTTTCAAATGGATACCTTTAATAGTTATTGAGAAATCAACTCTTACAAAAACCTTAAGCAAAAAACTTAACTGACACAGACGCCGACGCAGACGACAGGGTGACGACAATAGTTCGACTTTTCGAAAAAGTCAAGCTAAAAAGCATATTTGAAACAGGACCATGGTGTTGAAATAGTTAAGCAGGCACTTGACTTGAGGGTTTGTTGTGAATCTTTGTCAATTGATTGGTTAGAAACAGTGAAACAAATATCTTTGAACCAAACAAGTATTTGTAGTTTTCATACTTCAAGGTTTCAAGTTCTTAAAGGTTACAGGTACTGTATAATTATGTTAAAGCTGACATTTCTCAAGCAGGAGCGCTATTTGCCCTTTAATATGACAATATATCAATCTCTATAACAGTTTTTGAAGTTATGTTTCCCATTAACCTTTCTCCTGCTATTAGCATATGGTTACACTTTTTGCAAACAGTGTAGAGCCATATCAGACAGCTCCTAAAGGCTGTCTCATCAGAATCTGCACCATTTTCATCAGTCTGACATGTAACTGTAAATAAAAATCTTATCTGGGTTTAAAACAAAGAGTCTTGAAACAGGAACAAATGCCATGGAATCCTTGTTTGTAAGTTTATTATCCTATTGCACTATTATTACATGTCATTTTCCCAAATAAAACATTTAATGGGTTTTAATTCTAAGAAACCTTGAAATTAGTACAAATACATGATTGTGTAATATTAAAAGGTTTACAGAGATGTAAATGTTTAAATTGTTTGATATATAACTACCACTTGTTGGTGTTTGAAACAGGCAGCATCTCAAGGAGACTGTAAACCAGATTTGACCTATTTTATTTCACTTTTTGTAAATAGATGTCACTTGCCTATATAAACCTAACACATATACTAGTTTAGGGAAAGGACTTACGTTAAAAGATACATTTAAAAGAAAACGATTAATGAGCTCGCTCGGGATTTGAATCCGAGCAGAGAAGAAAAAAACAATTATAAACTCTATCTCTCAGCTACCTGGCTATTCTTATATGAAGGCATATTTTATACTTTTAATATTGCACATGGATGTAGATAAGGCATTGTGTTTAGACACAGTAGAAATATGCAATTGAAAAATCAAATTAAATGTATCCCAGTGATGCTTTTCAGGTAAAGTTTTACGTTAAGAATCAAATTTTAATGACCCTTGTACAATACTATAATAAATTCTTCATCATGATTTTTTTTTCTCTGAAAATATCAATTTGCAATCTTGTTTTCAGTCTCTTTAACCCTTTACCTGATAACCTGTTTTTAGAATAGAAGATAGGTGACTACTTAAAGCAGGTTGAAAGTAAAGCAGAATGCGCCTTAAGGCGCATTCTGCTTTACTTTCAGCCTGCTTTAAGCTTCCATGTGCTAGAATATAGAAAATATTCCATATACTATATATTCATGACTGATTGAATTGGAACTATTTTCTTCAGCGGAGGAATAAATCATATCCGCTAAAAGTCGCTTCTATGGGGGAAAGGGTTAAATTAGAACCAGCACTGCAAACAGTATAAAATTATTAGTTTGCAGTTTGCATGACATTCAAAATTTTAATTGTCAACCCGAGAAACAGAATGTCACCCATGACATTCTAGCTTTCGAGGGTTGACAATTTGAATGTCAAGCAATCTGCCATCTAATATTTATTTTATTACACAGAGCTTATCCAACCCTGGCTGTGGAATTGTCTCGTTCGTATTTTATAAAATATGTTGTGAACACTAATTTAGCGACACCGTACAGGTACCACGGGAAACCTCTATGACATCACATTGTTGACCTCTATGACGTCACATTGTTTATATCATTACAAAAAAGAAAGAAGAACGTTAAGACAAGTAGATAGAAGACAAAACGTCTTTTTCATTGTCTAGTTGGCGAATATCGTCCTCCGAAATTGTGGTAATTTGGATGCCATATGTTTGGTATCGTCTGATGACAGTAATCTTGGTCAGAAAAAGCATGCTCAAGTTGTCTAGACATTTAAATTTCGAAAGGAGTGGAAAAAGGGAAGAAAGGCGAACA
Organism: Gari tellinella; assembly: GCA_922989275.2. Classification (NCBI taxonomy): domain Eukaryota; kingdom Metazoa; phylum Mollusca; class Bivalvia; order Cardiida; family Psammobiidae; genus Gari; species Gari tellinella. Next base: position 43,447,696 of record OV277867.1, read on the forward strand.
GAAAATGCTAAAAGCTGATATGGAGTTACCTGCCCTTATAGATTTTCTGGGACATTCAAATAGGGAAAAGAATATCATATAGAGTGACAGTATTTTTTGGATAAGATGTAAAAGACATGCAAAAGGTTACATTTTGGTCTATGGGAAATTAACATTGTAACTGACAGGGAGGTGTAATAACATATAATATGCCTGTCAGGAGATATAACTCCCAGAGAATTTTACAAATTGTGAGGACATGTACATTCAATGTGTAGATCATTAAAACAATGTCATATACCAAATTATAGCTTCATATGTAAAACATGTATGAGAAAAGAGGGGAAAGCCCGGACAGATAAAGGGACATTGCTATTACATAATACGTCCAGTCTGAAGACTGGCATATACAGTGCTCCCTCTCTACAACGACACCCGATGGGAGACAAAGATTGTGTGCGTTGCTTGGAGGGAGTCGTTTTTAGGAGGGAAATTGGCTTACATTTGCAAACAGATTGAATTCAGATCAGATGCGCATAACACAGCATCTGATCTGGATTCAAGCTGTTTGTCACTGGTCAAGTTTTTCTGTCAAAATGTCCAACATGTGACCTTTAGGAAAACAGCAGACGACAAGTTTAAGCAGACGATATTGCAGCAGTAAAAGCATTAGATACATGCATAATTGTCCTGTTTAGGGAACTGTGGCAAGGGTCCTTGTAAGGAGGGAACTGTTGCTGGGAGGGATGTAAAAAGGAGGGAGCATTGTAATACAAAGAGAAGATCAGGTGCGGCTGAAAACAAGTTCAATTCGCTTCAAGAATGTCTAGATGTAGAATCTACATGTATAATTATATTAGTTTTAGTTGTAATACTAAAACCAGATGCAGTGCATATCTTACTTAAGAACATTCATACACATCACTTGGGATTCCAAACACTCTAGTCAGGCCTCAATGGGATTCAAACTCAGGACCCTGGTATTGAAGATCAAGTATGCCACCTGCTTGACCATCTCCACTGAATAATCTTACCTTGCATTTTCCCTGCCAGCTTGTAGTGATTCTCTACATTCGTCGAGCGAGAGGATATAGCAGAAAACAACCCCCCACGGCCCCAATTTCCAGAGTCGTCTGAAAAATATTAACAAAATGTTGTCAGCAAAACTTTAATGTGGAAGATAAGCTAATGTGTAAAGAGGCTATTCAGTCCAGATGCACGGAACTTACAACACAGGTTACTGCTACATGCTTAAGTAATGCACTAAAACTCCTGTGCATGTACAGTGCTCTCTCCCTTCAACAATGATTTCCTCTTAACAACAAGGCTTGTCGCAGTTCCCCAAACATGACAATTTTGTCCAACCTTTTCACGGCTGTGATATGGCTCTGCATAAAATTGTAGTCTGCTGTTTTTCTCAAAGTAACAAATTGGACATTTAGACAGGAAAAAAAATAATGATGAGTGACAAACAGTTTGAATCCAGATGAGAAGCAGCGTTACGCGGATTCTGATCTGGATTCAAGCTGTTTGCAAATGTCTCACAATTTGTGTCTCCTTGGGTGTTGTTGTAGAGAGGGAGTGCTGTATCAGTTTTCTGATTTCTTTCTTTACAGAGGTCATTTTAGCCTGGCATTTAACTTTTACACACAAGGCTGTTCATGGTTTTGAAGACAAGTATACCCACTTAAAGAAGGTAGAAAGTAAAGCAGAATGAGCCTTAAAGCACATTCTCCTTTACTTTCCGCCTGATTTAAACTACTATCTGCTAGGATAGGGAAAATATTCCTTTGGGTGAATATTTATGCCTGTATAAAGTGGATCTATGTTCAAGTGAGGTAACTGGTTTGAGAAGAGTGCTATTGCTATAGGCTGAGAACTGTTTAAAATGTCAACCCTTTACCCCATAGTCAGTGTATAGTTTTGAAGACAAGTAACCACTTAAAGCATCTACTGAAAGTACAGCAGAATATGCCTTAAGGTGCATTCTGCTTTATTTTCAGCAAGCCTTAAGCTACCATCTGTTAGGATAAAGATTTAATATTTCTTTTAGTACATGTTAATGACTGAATAAACTAGAACTATTTTCGTCAATGGAAAAATAAATTAAATACGCTATAAGCACTTCTATGTGGGAACGGTTTAAACATCATTAATGAGCCACTATAACACAGCCAGTTGGTCAGACACTTAACATAGTTTAGGAACTTTCTGATCTAGATCTACGCTGTTCTGCAAAAAGATGCATATATCCAGTTCTAGCATTGTATAGGTTAACCCTTAGCCTGCCACTCACGACTATAGCTCCATATGCAAACAGCTTGGATCAGGATGAGACGCCGAGTAACTCGGCGTCTCATCCGGATCCAAGCTGTTTGACACTCGGACAGCATTTTCAGCAATTTTGAGCAACTTTGAAACTTGAAGCAGACGAGAAATATAGCAGACGACAATTTATTTGGCGGGCTAAGGGTTAATGTGATATTTGCAATACTAAGATACATTTTTCAACTGATACATTCAACCCTCTACTCCGTATGTATGTCTTTGTACACATTATGTTCCTTCTTCCACTGAAGAAAAGTTCCATTTTATACAGTTATTAATGTGCAACATAAGAAACATTTCCTATATCTTAGAAGATGGTATCTTAAAACAAGCTGAGGGAAAAGCAGAATGTGCCTTAAGACTTTTTCACCTGTCACCTGTCATTAAAACGAAAGAACAGGCTATGGGTAAAGGGTTAAGACATTTTTAAGCAAGTTATGCTGTTCTCTATCTACTCTTTCCCTTGCTTACCTGCACAATGAATGATAATGTTTGTCTCCCTGTCTGTCTGTTTTGGATGAGTTACGTCCCCTATCACATACTGTATATCTCTAGTAGACGTGTCACCATCATCAAACTCGTCAATCACTTCGTCATCATCCTCGTCTTCCTCGCCGTCAGACTGCAGGTTCAACGACTCATAGTTGTTTTTCTTCCACATTTCATCTCTGTAACATACACGTAATTATGTCATTGTGTACATTGAGGCTCTATACATGAAATATAGTTGTACATGTATTTCAGTCTTATTTTGCAATGATGCATATAATCATTCTCCTGAAAATAAAATATCCATTCCATTGCCATTTAATGTTGTCTACAAATGAATTAATTTGGTAAGTTAGACGAAGCATTTAACCCTTTACCTGATAGCCTATTTCTAGTATTGAATATAGGTGACCACTTAAAGCAGGTTGAAAGTAAAGCAGAATGCGCCATAAGGCGCATTCTGCTTTACTTTCAGCCTGCTTTAAGCTTCCATGTGCTAGAATATAGAAAATGTTCCCTATACTATATGTTCATGACGGATTAAATTGGAACTATTTTCTTGAGCGGAGGAATAAACTGAATACGCTAAAAGGCGTTTCTATTGGGGAAAGGGTTAACCTATTACCCCATAGTCTATTTCTAGTTTTGAAGATAGGTGGCCATTAAAGCAGGTTGAAAGTAAAGCAGAATGTGCCTCCAGGCACATTTTGCTTTACTTTCAGCCTGCTATAAGCTACATCTTATAGGATGTATAAAATATTCTTATAATATCAGAGCTCCAGATAAGGGGAGTATTTCAAAAACTGAAATCTTCGTTTCTGTGTTAAACCCTATGGTGTTACTACTCATTAGAATCGTTCTTTAGAGATGATTCTAATGAGAAGTTACACCATAGGATTTGGTGTTCAAGTAAGTGAGAAAATGTTAAATCTGTTCAGTTTACTCCCTCTTATCTTGAGCCCTGCTTATGGTACATATTCATTTTGTACATATTCATGACTGTATGAGGGGGAACAATTTTGTATGGAGGAGTAATATATTAACTCTTTGAACCCTAGTCCCACATATAGGCGTGCTTTTCAAACAGTGTACATGTGAATAGTACACTTGTCCTATGCAAACAGTGAAGACCCTGATCAGAGGGCTCCTTTCGGAGCCCTCTGATCAGGGTCTTCACTGTTTGTCACAATGCCAAACATTGACAAAAACAACCCTTAAAAGTCAGAAATGGACTAGCCTAAAATGGAAACTGGGATTGTCCATTTAAAGTTTCAGGGAGAAAAGAGTTAAACAAGTATTTATAGGGTGATGCAGACTACTGTACCTTCTATGGCGTAGCTCCTGGGCCCTCCTCATTTCTTGCTCCTCTGCTTCTTTTGCTCGTTTGTCAGCAGCATCCTTACGCTGAAAGTTTGTACAATAGAGTCATCATAGTCATCCTTATAATGGCTTTATTCTCAGGACAGGATAGAAGCATAAAGTGCATTTCTAAGTGGGATAGGGAGAGGCACTAAAGGTGATTGATACCCCACTCCAAACTGACCTGTCAAAAACCCCACATTATGTCATAAATAGCAAGTAAAAAATTGACCTTCATCTTCCTTTGTAAATTTGCAAATTTAAAGTTGAAAAGGGAAATAACTCTTTCAAATGTGTAAGAGTTATGATACTTGGAGAAAAGCATAACAACATAACACAAATAATGATTTTCAAGTTTGTAGTCAGTATAATAACCAGTTTTCAAGAAAATGGCATGTCAAAAAATAACAAAAAATAAAATGGGGCATAATTCTGCCAATTTTTGTGGAGGAGTTATTAAAATTGAGAAAGAGTATTAAACATAACATTTATATTGTGCACCAAGTTTGAAGACAAAATCATAAACAGTTCTCAAGAAAATGGCAGAATGTCTTATCTAAGGAGCAAGAGGCTTAATTGTCATTTTTGCAAGATTAATGTTACTTTAAGTAGAGTCTGCAAACATCACACATATAATGGGTACCAAGTTTGAAGACAATGTCATTAATAGTTTTAAAAAAATGGCATGTCGAAAGAATATTACATGCACATTAAGGAACTAAATTTCAAGTTATAAAGGGGCATAACTCTGTCATATTTTGTGCAAGAGCTTTCACACTTAAAGAAAAGTGTCACATTAGAACACTAATAATGTGTACCATGTTTGAAGACAATATCATAAATAGTTTTCAAGAAAATGGCATGTTCCAAGGAAAATAGAGCAAAATTTCAAGTTAAAAAGGTGCATAATTCTGCCATTTGTTTGTGCAAGAGTTATGTAACTTTAATTTAAGTCTGCAAACATCACACTTATAATGTGTACCAAGTTTGAAAACAATGTCATTAATAGTTTTAAAAAAAATGACATGTCGAAGGAATAATGTGCATATAAAGGAAATAAATTTCAAATTATAAGGGGCATAATTTTGTCAAAATTTTGTGCAAGAGTTGTCAAACTTGAGGAAAAGTCTTACAATATATCACTTACATGGTGTATAAAGTTTGAAGACAATATCGTGAATAGTTTTCAAGAAAATGGCATGTTCAAAGAAAAATGTCTGAATTAAGAGACAACAAAAATCAAGTTAAAAAGGGGCATAATTCTGTCAAATTTAGTGCAAGAGTTATAAAACCTGTCAATGAGTGTCCCAATATGACACTGATAATGTATACCAAGTTTGGAGATGGTATCATAAACAGTTTTCAAGAACATGGGCCACCATGGCCCTAAATCGCTCACCTGGTACATCATGTAAAATTTATCTATTATTAGTTACCTAGATTATGACTTGACTAACCCACAATCAAACATTAAGGTGTTAACAAGATTTTTCTATGATTTGACCTAGTGACCTAGTGTTTGACCAGACACAATCCATATTTGATTTTGAGCTAGAATTGATGTCGGCAAATATTCTGACAATATTTCATTCAGATCAAATGAGATTTGTAGTCTCTAGAGGGTTAACACTGTTTTTATATGATTTGACCTAGTGACCTAGTTTTTGACCGGACATGACCCACATTCAAACTTGACCTAGATATCAAAGAGGCATACATTTTGACCAAGTTTCATTGAAATCGAATGAGATTTGTAGCCTCTAGATTGTTAACAAAGTTATGATTTGACCTAGTGACCTAGTTTTTGACCAGACATGACCCACATTAACCCTTGACCTAGATTTTATCAAGACAAACATTGTCATGAAGTTTCATGAAGATTGAATAAAATTTGTGGGCGCTAGAGTGTTAACGAACAATTGTGGACGGACGGATAAACGACAGACGACTTTGAAACACGGGTATGTACGAATTAACAGAGCATGAAATAATGCAATCCATGAGATATTGGATAGTTCAAATTAAGTGAGTTTGAGATAAGTTTGACTTACTGTATACTTTATCTTCATTTATGTCAAATTACCTTTTTCATTCTCTCCTCTTTCTCTTCTGGTGTTAAGGTTTTTCTGGGTTTTCTTAGCACATCTGGCAGGCCACCCATAAACACAGTAGACGTCCGCTTCATTCTCAAAGGCCGAGCCTCGCTCAACTTTGACTGCACAATAGCTTTCTCAGCTGAAATCAAGACCAACATTCATAGCTCCAGTACTATGGGAGTACCTCCAATGTTAAAAGTCTTATGGTTCAATTTAACCTGGGATCCAGATAAGAGGGAGTAATCTGAACAAATCCAACATTTTCTCACTCATACAGCACCAAATCCTATGGTGTTACTTCTCATTAGACTCATGGTCTCTTCGAGACAATTCTAATGAGTAGTGACACCAATGGGTTTAAAGCAAAAATAAAGGTTTTAGTTTTTGAAAAACTCCCCTTATCTGGAGCCATGATTTAACTCTATGTTGTGACTTCTCATTAGAATCATGTAGTAGTCTTATTATATTGTTGGTGGAGACATGATGGGGAAGATAATGGAATTGTTATAATCTTTCATTCCCTTTTTTCAGCGGCCCTTGGGCCCGTTTTACTAAACTACTTACGCAAAATTTTTGCGTAAGTCAAAATCATTTTACTCTTATTTTTCGATCATAAACGTTTGCAAACAGCAAATAGCCAGATCAGAGGACGCGCTAAAAGCGCGTCCTCTGATCTTGCTATTTGCTGTTTGTAACAAGTGATCATAAAAAATATAAATTAAAAATTAAAATTTTGACTTATGCGTAAGTAGTTTAGTAAAACGGGCTCCTGGTAAACACAATATCAATAGACAATTGAGATTGATTGGTAAGTTGAACGGCAGAGATCCAGATAAGAATGAGTAAATTGAACATTTTACACATTTCCTACTCCATTTCACAACCAATTATAACCTTATAAACCCTATGTTGTGACTACTCATTAGTCTCTTGAAGATGCCTCTAATGAGTAGTTATATCATAGGGTTTCGGGAATTAAACATTTTAACTCATTCACCCCTGAAACTTTTTATGGAAAATTCCAATTTCAATAGATCTATAAGTATAATCCATATTTTGACTATTTAGGGTGGAACTTAACAATGTTTTACAAAATGAGAAACAGTGTAGACCCTGATCAGAGGGCTCCTTAACTTAAGGAGCCCTCTGATCAGGGTCTATACTGTTTTGCATAGGACAAGTGTACTCTTGACAGAGATATATTTGCTATTTATTAGTATACTAGTCGCTAAGGTTCAATATGTTAAAAATGGTTAAAGAAAGCAATTTAACCCGATAGAAATGATTTAACGGCGAAAATCGCATGACTTTTGTCTACGACAAATTGGAAGCACACTGATGCGCATGCGCGGAACACATTCTCATTTAATTCCGGAGGAATTATGACGAAATAGAATTACTAATATTGTCTAGTTTACCTTGGACCATATCATCGAAGGCGTTTTTATCTGCAACTGTTGGCTCACTGGAGTAGTCCTTGCCTTCAAACATGTACATACTCTGTGGTGCCTCCTCCACGTCCTCATCCTGAAATACAGAACTCAACCTTGATCACTCAACCTCACCTACACCGCACCACCATCGAAGCTCATTCTATTTATTTCTCCACTGAAACAAATAGTTCTTACTTAAACAGTTATGAATAGTCTGCATAAGAAGTGTTTTCTATACTCTAGCAGATGGAAGTTTAAAGCAGGGTGAAAGTAATGCAGAATGTGCCTTAAGGCACATTCTGCTTTACTTAACCTGATTTATTCCATTACCCCATAACCTGTTTCTAGTTTTGTAGATAGATGACCACTTAAAGCAGGTTGAAAATAAAGCAGAATGCAAATTCTGCTTTACTTTCAGCCTGCTTTAAGCTACCTTCTGCTAGAATATAAAACATATTTCTTACAATAAATATCCTTGGTTACTATATAAATTGGAACTACTTTCTTCAGTGGAGGTCTGGAGGAATAGATTAAAGACGTAAAAAGCGTATTTATGGGGGATGGATTAAGCAGTCCCTAGTTTTTAAAACTAGGAACAGGTTATTGGGTAAAGGGTTATGGCACTAATGTGGGGATAGGGTGAATGTGTCCTAGGGCGCTTATACAGAGAAAAGGGTTATAGTTCTGATTTAACAACTTTTTACAGCATAACATACACAGCCAGTCCAGGCAGTCCTACTGACCTCCATTGTTTTCTCCTCTTCTTCTTCTTTTTCTTCTGGCTGCCATTCTCCATCAACAGATGGACCAAGAATCTCAGTAAAGTCAACACTGACATCATCTGAATCTTTGTCCTTGAAAAGCTCGTCTACGCCATACTTCAGTATATCTTGTAACTACAACGACAAATGACAGTCAGACTTCCATATCTCAAATACGCTTAAATCCAATTAAACTACATTGTTACAGTTGATTCTTATTATTTCAATCTTACTTAAGTCGAATATACCCATATTTTAAAGTTACAATGTGGGCCCAAATCCAAATAAACACATTTTTTTAACATGTAAAATGCATATAGATAGGACAGGACTGCGAAACCAATAAAAACTAAGCCGTCATTACAAAGCAACGAGATCCAGACTGTATCAAGGTTTTACTGTAATTTGCAGTAAATATCTACAATCATAAAATAGAATCAGGCATTAACCTTTAACTATTGTAGAACAAAAGCTATAATTAATAGAAATAAGAAGTTACCACAGAATAGACTTAGAACTGTGTTTGCAAATACAGTGTTTCCTCTCTACAACAAAACCCGATGGGAGACACACAAAAAAAGAGTCATATTCAGAGCAACAGATAAGTGTAGTTTTTCAAAACTTAAAATCTTTATTTCTGAATTAAACCCTATGGTGTCACTACTCATTAGAATCGTCTCTTCGAGACGATTCTAATGAGTAGTAACACAATAGGATTTGGTGCTGAAATGAGTGAGAAAATGTTGGATTTGTTGAAATAACTACCTCTTATCTGGAGCCCTGCATATTGTGTGAGCTGTCCAGAGGGAGATGTTATAGGGAGGGAACATTATAATACCCTGAGAGTTCTGAGCACGACCTGGCTTACATTTGCACACAGTTTGTGGCATGTGATATGGATTCAAACTGTTTGTACCTTATAATTATGTTTCTTCTATCAGAATGTCCAATATGTAACTTTAAGAAACACAACAGCAATTTTGAGAAGATGATATTGTCGCAGTAAAGAGGTTACACAAAATTGTCTTGTCAGCTTAAAGTTGGCTGAAAGTAAAGCAGAATGTGCCTTCAGGAACATTCTGCTTTACTTTCAACCTGCTTTAACCAATTACTCGATAAATACACCTTTTCACACCTTCAATGTATCCCTCCAGTGAAGAAATTAGTTCCAATTTATACTGTCACAAATAAAAATCATTAGAAATATTTTCTGTAGTCTAGCAGATGGTAGCTTAAAGCTGGCTAAAAGTAAAGCAGAATGTGCCATTCTAATTTACTTTTAACCTGCTTTAAGTTGTTGCCAGTCCTCAAAACTGAAACCAGGCTATGGGGTAATGGGTTCAGTGGTCACCTGTCTTCACAGTTACAGTGGAGAATCTGTTATTCTTTCCCAAAAAACGTGTTTACGCTAAAACTATTATTTTCACTGCAAACAGTTCGGAGCCAGATCAGACGCCGGGTAACCCGGCGTCTGATCAGGCTCCAAATTGTTTGCCACCAAAATAAAGATGAATTATCAGAATTGTCAAAAAGTTGTATTTTTCTACGTTTTAGTGCTTTGCGTTTGCGTACGTTTGCCTTTAATTAAACGGGAAAGAATAACAGATTCTCCACTGTACAAACAGTATATGGAGTAGTGGATTAAGTTAAAATCTGCTCCCTCTACCTGGAAATACAGCATTAGCCAGAGTTAACCTGTCTCCCTTTGAATATTCATATATTAAACTCCACCCACTATGACTATCCATCATCTGAACAATTAATTGGCTAATAAAATAAATAACAAGAGGCCCATGCGACCCTAAATTGCTCGCCCTTGAATTATTAGTTATATATGTAACCCCACTCGGCCAGGTAAGTATTGACCCATGAGACATAGTTTGAACAATCTTGATATAGAGCAACAGTTACTGTAGATGGTACTTTGTGCAAAATAACCTGAGCTTAGCATAGTGAGGTTTCAGACGAGATGATTTTTGAAGTTTTCATTGAAACAAATCTAGTTTTAGTTCCTGTGACCAGGATATGCAACACACTGAAACAATTTCAATAACAGCGGTACAGAATCTCCAGAAATAACACCATGACAAATATAAAAAGTCTGGCCATATCACTTTCATCAGAGAAGTTGTTTGAAGTTTTCACTACTTAACTCTTTGTGACCCCTGGGGTGGGGTCAATTTTGACCCCAGGGGAATAATTTTGAACAAACTTAGAGAACCTGTAGAGGACCTGTAGATGATGATTTATTAAAAATATCTAAGCTCAAGGTACAGTGGTTCCAGAAAAGAAGATTTTTTAGCACCTGTGACCTAGATATGCAACAGACAGGAACCATATCCAGAAAACTGGTAAAGGAACTTAAGTAGTGTTACCATGCCAAACATCTAAGTTCTGGCCATATTAGTTTCAGAAAAGAAGATGTTTGAAAGTCACTACATAACTCTTTGTAAAACTGTGTTCCCAGGGCTGGGTCATTTTTTTTCCTTCGGGGCATAATTTAAACAAAACTTGATAGAGGACCTATGGATTTGATTTGATTTATTATGAATTTATGTCGCTTTTAACAGTATTTCAGTCATATCCCGACGTCCAGCTATTTAAAGGTGGAGAAAGACCCAAGAAGCCAGACCGGATATCAACCCACAGCAGAGAGGAGCTTAGTGATGTAAGTCACAGTGACTGTAACAACTCAGTCACAGAGGCCTCAGAGGACCAAATATTTAAGCTTAATAATTGAGGGTAATGTGGTTTCAGACAAGAAGATTTATTAAGTTTTCATTGAAATAATCTATTTTTAGGAGCTAGTTTGGTGACCTAGATATGCAAGGGACTGGAATTATTTAAACAACTTTGAAAGAGGACCATATAAGGATAATTAAGCCCCCCCCCCCCCCCCCCCCCCCCCAAGGGTGGTAAAATTCAATCAAGTGGTTTAGGAATAGTCATTTAACGACGGACAGACAAAAGAACAAACGACAGACCACAACAGACACAGGATGATCCTTAAAACTTACCTTGGCACTATGTAAGCTAAAAAGGGTGATAAAAATCCACCCAGTGCAAGGTGAGCTAATATTTCACAAAGAAAAGAGTTTAACCTCATGTCAGATAGATCCTGTAAGAAAACAATGCAGACCCTGAGTCTACTCTGTTTTCAAAATACATCAATATCATAATTTGGTAATAGCAGAAGTGTTAACCCTAGCCTGTTTCTAGTTTTGAAAATAGGTGACTGCTTAACTCTTTCCTCCCTGAAACTTTAAATGGACAATTCCAGTTTCTATTTAAGTCTAGTCAATTTTTTACTTTTAACCCTTTGCCTGCTGGTCGCGACTTTATTGATTTTTGCAAACAGTTTAGATCCAGATCAGACACCGCGTAACACGGTGTCTGATCTGGATCTAAACTGTTTGGCACTCTTCTTAAGGTTTCTTTACTTAAAAAATGTAAAAATCTTAATTTAACAAACTTTGCAGACGACAATTTCGAAGCAGACGACATCACCGCAGGATAAGGGTTAAGGGTTGTTTTTGTCAATGTTTGGCATTATGACAAACAGTGAAGACTCTGATCAGAGGGCTCCTTTCGGAGCCCTCTGAACTGGGTCTTCACTGTTTGCACAGGACAAGTGTACTATTTATATATACAGTTTGAAAATGACGCCTATATGCGGGACTAGGGTTCAAAGGGTTAAAGCAGGTTGAAAGTAAAGCAGAATGCACCTTAAGGTGCATTCTGCTTTACTTTCAGCCTGCTTTAAGATACCACCTACTAGATTAAAGAAAATATTCCTGATAATACTTATTCAAGACTGTATAAATTGGAACTTTTTTCTTCCTCGGAGGAATAAAGTGAATGCGCTAAAAGGCACTTCTATGGGGGAAAGGGTCAAACATTGGAAACCTGATATTAGGGAATAGATCACAGTAACCTACCTTCACTTTGTCATCGGTAATGAGCCCCTGTTTGGAAGCGCCCAGGGAAAACTGACCCTCTTTGATCACTGTACTGGTCAGTTTCAGTTTCTCCTCCGCCCGCTTTAGGATGATTTCCTCCACAGTATTTTTCCCCAAAAGTCGAATGATCTTCACAGGTCTGAAACAACGATGGGACAAAAGTTTCAACAAGTACAGAGCTCTCTTGTACAATGACACCAGATGGAAGACACAGATTGTGGGTGTTGTTTGGAATGAGTCGCTATAGGGAGGGAAAATTCAGACTTGACTTACAATTTGCAAACAGCTTAAATCGAGATTTGACCCTGCGTAATGGGGCATCTGATCTGGATTCAAGCTGTTTGTCACTCATCATTATATTTATTCTATGAAAATTTGAGAAAAAACAGTAGACAACAATTTTAAGCAGACAATATTGCAGCAGTAAAAGCGTTCAACAATTGAGGCAAGGGTGGTAAGGATTGAGTCTGTTGTTTGAAGGGCTGTTGTCGGGAGGGACTGTACCAGTTTACAGCTATACAGTGGAGAATCTGTTATTCTTTTCCAATAAACGCGTTTACGCTAAAACTATTATTTGCAGTGCAAACAGTTTGGAGCCAGATCAGACGCCGGGTAACCCGGCGTCTGATCAGGCTCCAAACTGTTTGCCACCAAGATAAACATGAATTATCAGAATTGTCGAAAAGTTGTACTTTTCAACGTTTTAGTGCTTTGCGTTTGCGTACATTTGCGTTTAAACGGGAAAGAATAACAGATTCTCCACTGTAACAGCTCTTCTTGTATTAACCCTTTCCTTCATAGCCATCAGAACTATCAACCTATTGTTAACAAATATACATGTACAGCGCTCCCTCTCTACAACGGCCCTCCCAAGAACGATTCCCTCCTCACAACGACGCTTGCCGCTGATCTCGAAACAAGAAATGATGTCCAACCTTTTTACGTCTGCAATATCTTCTGCTAAAGTTGTCGTCTGCTGTTTTTCTCAAAATTACATATTGGGCATTTTGACATAACAAACCTTAGTGACGAGTGACAAACAGCTTGAATCCAGATCAGACGCCGCGTTACGCGGCATCTGATCTGGATTCAAGCTGTTTGCAAATGTAAGCCAACTTCCCTCTCTATAACGACTCCCTCCGAACAATGCACACATTTGTTGTCTCCCATTGGATGTCGTTGTAGAGAGGGAGCGCTGTATTATTCACAGGAACCATATTTCTGACTATTTTTTAAAGTTTTCACTAGAATCCATCATACATAAATTCAACCCACCAACAGGTGGCCATGGTTTTTGAGCTAGGAACATATTTGAAGAAATCTGGAAAAGGTCACCCATTATCAAGCAATGTTTTTCTCTAAAAGTGATCCTCCCTCCACAAAGTTGAAATTGGCCCAGTGGTTTTCTAAGAAGAAGAACAAGAGCCCAAGGGCTCTATGGCGCTCACCAGAGTACAAAGTTCCCAGATTTACCTAGATTTATCATTAAAAGTGTTTAATATCCCCACTAGCACCTTTTCACAAAAAGCAAATGTGTCAGGATAATGTTGATGTGTATACTCCATATGAAGTAGAGGGTTCAGAAGCCTTTTCTATGATTTGACCTGATGACCTACTTTTTGACTTGACCTGACTCACATTCAAACATTACCTAGAGTTTGTCTAGGTGATAACTTTGAACAAGTTTCATGAATTTGGGACTCAAAATATGGCCCCTAAAGTGTTCAGAAGCCTTGTTAAGATTTGACCCACTGACCTATTTTTTATTCAGATATAACCCATAATCATAATTTAACGAAGATTGTCATGGTAATTATTCTGAGATAGTAACATGAAATTAGGGCAAAAGATGTGGGCCCTAGAGAACTTTGAAGCTTTTCCTGTGATTTTACCTACTGACCTACTTTTTGACCCAAAGTAATCCTAAAGGACAATGCCTTGATTTTGTCAAGGTGATAATTCTGAGCTAGTTGTGTGAAATTATGGCTAAAAATATGTACGTTTTGACCTACTGACCTACTTTTTAATCTAATGTAACCCATGTTCACTTAGTGCTTAGCATTGGTCAAGATGATCATTCTTAGCAAGTTTTAAGAAGATTGGACAAAAAATATTACCTCTGGAGTGACAAATAGCTTTTTACGAGATTTGACCTACTGACCTACTTTATGACCCGTCATGACCTATATTTAAGTATGACCTTTAATTCATCAATGACATGACACAGACAAAATCTCAGCCAAAAATATTATTTCTAGAAGGTTTTTAACTTTTAATTCGATATTTTGGAACAAGTGACATAGCCCTCTGACGGCCATGTTTTTGACAAATCAAAATTCTTTGAATAATTTTTTAAGTCAATTCATTGACAAACATTTTGGTGAAAACAAAATTGAAATCGTACCAGTAGCTTCGAAGAAGATTATTTTTCTAGATATTTTGCAGGGTTGCCATGGCAACAAAACCACTGACCCCCACCCACTTATTTTGAACAACATTTAAAGCTCAAGCCAACAGCATGTACCTGACCAAGTTTGTTAAGCTGGGGCTATTAGTTTCAGGGAAGAGATTGTTTGCAATTGTTGGAGGACAGTGGGACAGACGGACTGCGGATAGATCGGTGACACAATAGCTCACCTTGAGCACTTTGAGCTCTGTAGGTGAGTTAAAAGTTGACAAAAGACGGACGGATGGACAGATAGATGATGATGGACACAGGGCGATCACAATAGCTCACCTTGACACTTCATGCCAGGTGAGCTAATATATTTATGGAGCAACAGGTTAACCAGTCACTTGACTATATTTTTTGAACTGTTGACGATTTGGAAAAAGGTTAACTAAGTGCTTTCTTCATTACCTTTATCTTGTAATAAATCCATTGCAACCTTCAGTGGTCTTAAAGCTTGTTGTTTGATTTGTACATTCAACATAGAATTGTTTGTTCTGAGATTAGATGTACTAAGATGAACTTTAAGTCAGCTTATTTAACCCATCTCATGCTATTAGTGTATATTAACAACTTTTATCACATAGCTAGCAGTCTGGGAGTGGAATAAAGCCATTATATAAACATCGTAATCCACTAGTGAAATGTTTTTTTGGCTCCGGCCAAACCTTTTCGTCCACAAACGCTACATGTAGCGGGACACCAAATGACGTCATTTGCGATGACATTATTGTAAACAATGTCAGGTTTGTTGTAGAATTATTTTGTGATAAATAGAATCTAACATTCATGCTCATTACTTATCATTTTTAATGAACGCATTGACTAAAATTAATATGACGCTCGCATCATATTATTTTTGTCAACTCATTCATCAAAAATAATAAATAAAGAGCACTCATGTAAGATCCTGTTTAGATCTCTGCCAAGAAACTCAACACCTCTGTAAGATCCAATTATTTGACACTTAATACGGAAAGAAAATCATCATTATTGATTGTCAAAGAAGACAATTTGCAAAAAGTGAAAAACGTTGTTCAGCATCAAAAGGTTAGTGTGTACTATTTACTGATGGTTATCATAAGGTTTAACCCATTACTCAATAGTTAAGCCTATTTTATGTCTTAAGCTTATTTCTACACTAAAGAAAATAGCTCCAATTTCTACAGTCATGATTATGCACCATCAGAAACATTTGCTATATCCATGCAGATGATAGCTTAAAGCAGGCTGATAGTACAACAGGATGCTCCTTAAGGAGCATTCTGCTTTACTTTAAGCCTTCTATGAGCAGCCATGTCTTCAATACTGAACACAAGGCCTTATGGGGAAAGGGTGGAAAAAACCAAATCACTCAACATGAAAGGGCTAACCCTTTCCCACATAGCATATCTCTAGTATTGAATATAGGTGTCCACTTAAAGCAGGTTGAAAGTAAAGCAGAATGCGCTTTAAGCGCATTCTGCTTTACTGTCAGCCTGCTTTAAGCTATCATCTGCTAGAATATAGAAAATATTTTGTATGATACATATTTATGAATGTATAAATTGGAACTATTTTCTTCAGGGCAAGAATAAACTGAATGCGCTAAAAGGCGCTTCTATGGGGGAAAGGGTGAATATGTCCTGGTTTCTGATGGTTATCATAATGGTTAATGTTCTATCTTCCTGACTATGGCTGACTAACCACTGAACTATTAAAGTCTATTAATCCTTATCCTGCGGTGATTTCGTCTGCTTAGAAATTGTCGTCTGCAAAGTTTGTAAAATTGAGATTTATACATTTTTTAAGTACAGAAACCTAAAGAAAAGTGTCAAACAGTTTGGATCCAGATAAGACGCCGCGTTACGCGGCGTCTTATCTGGATCTAAACTGTTTTCAAAAATCAATAAAGTCGCGACCAGCAGGCAAAGGGTTAAATATATTAATTGCATTGATTTTGTATTTGCCTCTTTGTTTCTTTTTTTCTATATATGCAATCCAAGAAATAAACAGTTTGGATCTGGATCAGACATTAAGTTACTTGGTATCTGATCTGGATCCAAACTGTTTGCATAACTCAAGAAAACTTGTTTCCAGCATCTAAAGGCTTATTCCTTCCAACCCTATATATGTCCTTTGCAAACAGTGTACCTGTGCAGAATAAACAGCGAGGACCCAGATAAGAGGGTTCATTCAGGAGCCCTCTGCTCAGGGTCTGCACTGTTTGTCATACTGTAAGATAGTGGAAAAAAATAACCCTTTGTCATTAATGGACTAGGCTTAATTGGAAATTTGAATGGTTCCATTTGAAGTTTTAGGGAGGAAAGAGTTAAAAGGAACAGTAGTGATGTGTTTGTAGATGTACTGAGATGACCTTTTCTGACTCTTTGTGTAGCAAAACCTTAATTACCTTTGCAAGAGTTTGGATCCAGATCAGACACCAAGTAACTCAAATTCTCATACAGATTCAAACTTTTGACACTTCTATTGTGGAAAGAAATTTCAGAAAATTCTTAATTTTTTAACCCTTTCCCACATAGCATATCTCTAGTATTGAATATAGGTGTTCACTTAAAGCAGGTTGAAAGTAAAGCAGAATGCACCTTAAGCGCATTCTGCTTTACTTTCAGCCTGCTTTAAGCCATCATCTGCTAGAATATAGAAAATATTCCGTATGATACATATTTATGACTGTATAAATTTGAACTATTTTCTTTCTGAAGGAATAAACTTAATGCGCTAAAAGGCGTTTCTATGGGGGTTAATAGTGGTAGACAACAATTTGCAAATGATAATATTGCTCAGCATTTGAAGTGCTACAGCTTTAAATGTTTGATCACGTTCATTACATGTGTGATATTTTTTTCAGTCTTAGATCATGCAATAAACAATGATATAAAGACGTTATCTCTGACAGGTGGCATGAATAAGACCAGAAAATACTTGCTAAATGCATTAAGTATAATGTAATTTAATTAGTCCTTACAACTCTTTTTTAATGGCAGCCAAGTGGATCTGTAACAATTAATTGGCATACTGTAGAGTCAAACATGTAAGTAGCCTACATTTAACCCTTTACCCCCATAAATACCCCCTTTTTTACACCTCTTATTTATTCCTCCATTGAAGAAAATAGTTCCAATTTATACAGTAGTTTACCGTTTGCCCTAGATTGTCAGCCAATGAAAGGGCTCCATTTCAGCGAGAAATGAAAAAATATATCGCATATTCGTTCAATTTTGTACTTGGGTATGGCAGAGAAATAAACAAGTCATGAACCGGTCAAGGACAGCGCGTGCTAAGGAGGAGCGTAACGCATCATTACGTCATACAGCAACCGCTCAGCTGCGAATTACAGTATAACCTATGTACTGCGGCCTTTCAATGAAGTGGCCCGAATAAATCAAATATTTCTGTAGACAGGAGACTATAGTTAGTGCATAATGAAATTAATATGAAACGCATTAATCATGTCCTGCATTAACTCATTGAACCCTAGGTGACTAGAACACTCGTCATTTAAATGTACCCGTTACACTTGTCCACAGCAAACAATGTAGAACCACATCGTAGATCTCCTATTACAAAATGGCATAGACTCGAATTGTTCATTGTATAAGTATTGGGTTGAAAGGTTTAAGCAGCCGACATGTGGGTATTGTCTTCTTTTGTGTAATCG
This sequence comes from Gari tellinella, assembly GCA_922989275.2. NCBI lineage: Eukaryota > Metazoa > Mollusca > Bivalvia > Cardiida > Psammobiidae > Gari > Gari tellinella. Next base: position 43,466,210 of record OV277867.1, read on the forward strand.
TTTTACAAATATTTGACTGTAAATGTGTTTATTTTTAATATTGTAATAAAATACGGTTGCTTTTTATCAATGCATAAGGCAAGCAATACAGAGGCTCCTATAAGCGTTTTATTCTTGCGTTAAACAGCCACCGTCTTCAAACCCTTCGGTGAAATATGCATTTTTGTCATTAATAGTATAATGCACTAAACAACACAGTCCAGATGAATGTCATTTAAAAACCAAGAATGCTCTTGACTTAGGATGTTTTAACCCTATAATTTTTTTCCTAAACTGAATTTAAAACAATTATTGCTTGGCTCCATTAGTGCATGAATAGAAAGGATCGAATCTTGGTTGATCAGGTGCTGCTCAATGCTTGGTAATTTTTAGCAAATCAATTGATTAAGCATTTTCATGTCACGCCAGTCCACAGCAGCTCGTTCACGCCAGTTTTCAAAATTTTACTGTCGGAACACAAATAAAAATCGTCCTCAATTGAATCTATTTTTAAATTCCATTTGGGTGACACGCTAGCTCATGCTCGGTTTTGTTTCTAAATGGAAATGCCTACAGCGAGCCCTACACGCGTACAGGGTTCCCGGTCGACTTTCTAGTTTTTCGTGTGACGTCATATGTAAAAGTGAACTCGCCGGCTTCCGAAAATACAAAGCACCGCCCACCGCCCTTTCATTGGCTGACAAACTAGGTCGAGCGGTAATTTGAGTTGAGCGATAACTTAGTATAGGTAAAGTAGGTTGAACGGTAACTACCATACAGTAGCCTACGTGCCATATTTGAGGCAAACGGTAAATCAGTTATAGTTCATTTGTTTGAAAATTATACAACATAACCTGTTCGCTCCCTACGGTCGCTCCAGGTTATATTGCATAATTTTCAAAACATGAACTATAACTAATACATATAAATATCATAAGATATATTTTCAGTATTCTAGCAGATGGTAGCTTAAAGCAGGTTGAAAGTAAAGCAGAATGCATCGTAAGGTTACTTTACTTTAAACCTGCTTTAACCCCTTGAACCCTAGTCCCACATATAGGCGTCCTTCTCAAACAGTATACATGTGAAAAGTGCACTTGTCCTATGCAAACAGTGGATACCCAGATCAGAGGGCTCCTTACTGGGTATTCACTGTTTGTCATAATGCAAAACATGACAAAAACAACCCTTAAAAGTCAGAAATGGACTAGACTCAAATAAAATAGGGATTGTCCATTTAAAGTTTCAGGGAGGAAAGAGATAAGTGGTCACCTGTCTTCAGAACTAGAAACAGGTTATGGGGTAATGGGGTTAAGTGAAAACCTATGGCCACTATTGTTTGACTTAAGTTTTAATTGAATGGCTCTGTGGAATGGAGTTTTTTCCCAGTGATTAGTAGCCATCTGCTATCAGGTATATCTAAGACAGAGATACCTTAACTACACCTGATCAGCTACTGAATTTCTTGGGATAAAACTTGAATCAAAATGGTTCAAATATGCCAGTCAATGTTTTGTATGGCAGGGTAAAGAGGTTTCAGACATTTTTACTGGAAGTTACTAAGTCTTGATGTTATCCATCTTTAGCATGATCTTATTACCTTTACTCTGGAAACTGATCGACCTTCACTTTTCTCTTTCAGAACGATGGACCTGTTTGAAATATACTCCTTACAGTTGCTTATGGGGCTGTCACACTACAACATTTTAGTCAGTGTATGCCAAACGTATGAGAAATGTATCCAAATTTTCTAAGACGTTGACACACGCTGACCTATAAATGGGTTTTCGAAGTTTGGGCGCATACATACCATATTCATAACCAACTTTAACATATTCATAGCGTATTAGTTACATACCCAGAACGAATTGATAACTTACCTATAACATATATCAACGTATAGATGTGTATATGCAGACGTATTTGTTGTGTTCAGAATGACCACAGAACTAACTGGACGTGTTTCTAACTAACAATTAATGTATATAATGGCCTACTAGCAGCCGGTTTAGGAAATTGGTTAATAAATGGGGTTCATACTAGGAACCTGTCCATGTCATCAGAGAGATAGAGGATCTGGCAAGGCTGAGAAGACAGTACATTTTTGTATGTTTTATGATGCAGTCATACTTGACATGTACAACGACTTTCAGAACATACGCCCACGTATTTAAGAAATTTATTTACAAGTTACGTGTGTAAACAATCGCATAACTTACCTACAATGTATGAAGCGTATACAGTGCGTATGCGGAACGTATGAACCATACTTCGGCCGTACGTTGAGATTTTTTGAGCATGCACAAAAAATGTCCACGAACTCAGCCTACCACAACCTATGCCAAGCGTATGTCAACGTACTCGTAACTTACCCTACGTACACCAGCGTATGTCTAACGTATTAGCAAATATTTTATACGTTGGGCATTAGCTGGCTAAAACGTTGTAGTGTGACAGCTCCATAACAGTGTAGACACAGATCAGAGAGCTCATAGGAGCCCTCTGATCAGAGTCTTCACTGTTTGCTAATGTAAAGTCATATTTATTAAACTACACAGAATTCCAAATAGACTGATTCACATTTTGGAAGATCCACAAGGGAACTTAAAAACCCACAAGAGTAAGTTAGTGTTGAAAGAATTAAAGTCACATATATAGATATGTGTAGCCAACGTAAAAATGTGTATTTATGGGGAGAATTAGTCAACTTATTTATCCCTGAAACTTTAAGTGGCCACTTCTAATTTCCAAACTGCAAAATTGTCATTCTGACTCATCATTTTTCTATAATCTGTCATTTTCTTATTTTATAGCATTGTGTTTCCATTTATTTTCATTTCTATTGTACATGGAAAAGGTATTTTGGGTCTCACCTAGTTTGCCCAATGCGATGTGCCCGGGCTGCAGCCTGTAGATCATTCTGGGGATTAAAGTCACTGTCCACAAAGATGACTGTATCAGCACTGGTCAAGTTTATGCCTACTCCTCCTGAATAACAAAACCCATGAACCTTATTCCTAAACATTATCACAGGGCTCCAGATAAGAGGGAGTTTACCGGACAAATCTGACATTTTCGCGCTCATTTCAGTACCAAATTCTATGGTGTTACCGACACCATAGGGTTCAACGCAGAATATAGATGTAAGTTTTTTTTAAATATTCCCCTTATCTGGAGTCCTGATATTGACATAGTTCAACATGTAATCCTTAAACTCTTTACTCCGTAGAAATGCTTTTTTACACCTTTAATTTATTCATACACTGAAGGAAATATCATCTACATGTATATCCTAGCAGATGGTAGCTTAAAGAAAGCTGAAAGTAACACATTCTGCTTTACATTAAATCTGCATTAACGGGTTACCTGTCTTCAAACCTAGAGAAAGGCTGTTGGATAACAGGTAAAGGAGCTTCTGCTTTACTTTCAGCTTGCTTTGGTTAAGATGCTGTTAGAATGTAGAAAAAGTTTGTTATAATTATTTAGTCATAGAGACTGGTCGTCCATGGGACAGCTATACTTAAGAAATAATAAATTGATTGTGCAATCAAACACGGATAGGAGTTGAGATGTGAAGTAGGTTAATCATGAGGCTGTATGCAGAGTGATTTAATAACAAGCATCTCAACAACTCCCCTTGTTCCAATGCACAATAAAACACTGATATTAATTTATTCATTAACACTTCAATTTAACCAAAATTTGCATCCAAGAAACGGCACTTCATTTCTTGGCACATTTTAGCCGTTACAGTGCATGCCTGTTTTATTGAGATTTCAAACACAGTTTGTGTTTTTCTTTGTTTATATAAGGGTGTGCACGAGTTGTGTTATAATAGCTAAAAGTGACTGTCCAAATTACAGTTTAGTTGTTTGAATAGCCAGACAACTGCCTATTTTACTAAATTGAATGTATAATCCAGGCTCCACATACAGTGGAGAAGGGGTTATTCTTTCCCAATAAATGTTTTTATGCTTAACTCAATATTTCCAATGGAAACAGTTTGGAGCCAGATCAGATGCCAGGTAACTTGGCATCTGATCAGACTCTCAACTGTTTGCGACTCAGATTAAAAGAAATGGTCAGTGTTGTCAAAAAAAAAATTTTTCTTCATTTATTTGCACTGCATTTGTAGTTTATTTGCACTTTAACAGGAAAGAATAACGTTTTCTCTACTGTAAGAGGGAGTAAACTCAAGTTTTCTTCTTCATGTCTGCATTAAACCTTATGGTGTGACAGCTCATTAGAATCATCTCAAAGATATGATTCAAATGAGAAGTCAAACCATAGGGTTTGATTTTAGATTTTGAAATACTCCCCAAATCTGGAGCACACATGACTTACCTGCCCTTGTGCTGAGAAGGAAAACAAAAGTCTCATCACTCTGGTTGAAATTCTGTATAGCCAAGAATCTCTCCTCCCCTCTTACAGAGCCATCTAATCTTTCATAATTGTAGCCTGAAATTAAAGAGAAAAAATATATAAATAGAGGATAACTGTTTGTTTCAGTGTAAGATCGAAATAAAGTCCATTGAGTGAATACAGGGGTGTTATATTTTCACGAGTGGCGAAGTCTGATGTTCACTCAAAGGATTAAATTCATTCTTACACTGAAAATGTACAGTTATTCTAATTATTTATACTTTTAAGCCCCGTTTTTAATGACATTATTCGACAAATGATAGCCAAAGTACATTATATAACGCATGTAGAGCCCCAAGTTTATATGGACAACATTTTCCTGGCAATTTGCAGTACAATGACCACACTAATTTATTGATATGAATTACACCGTTCCTTCTGAGCTTGGATTTGTGTTCTTCCGTTGAGTGGTTCGCAACGAATCGGCCTGCCAGAATGAAACGATAAGACACAATTGACTATGATTCTTGGGGTTCCCTATGGGGAAAATTCATAAAAGAAGCATACCAAACGATAAACCCACTGCTTGAAACAGTGAAATTATCAAGTGATAATCCACTGCTATTTCCTAGTAATCCATCGAAAAGCATAAATGAATTAGAATAAATTATTCTTGTAATAACTTCAAGAGCTTCTTGAGTTGAGTTCACATGGCAAATAGAAGTCTCTATCACATTAAATTCTAAAGCTATGGTCAATGTTTAATCCATTACCCCTTAGCCTGTTTCCACTTTTGAAGATATGTGACTACTTTCAGCAGGTTGAAAGTAAAGCAGAATGCGCCTTAAGGTGCATTCAGCTTTACTTTCAGCCTGCCTTAACCCTTTACCTGATAGCCTATTTCTAGTACTTAAGATAGGTGACTACTTAAAGCAGGTTGAAAGTAAAGCACAATGCGCCTTAAGGCGCATTCTGCTTTACTTTCAGCCTGCTTTAGGCTATCATGTGCTATAATATAGAAAATATTCCCTATAATACATATCAATTACTGATTAAATTGGAACTATTTTCTTCAGCGGATGAACAAATCATATCCGCTAAAAGGCGCTTCTATTGGGGAAAGGGTTAAGCTATTGACTGATAGGATATAGAAAATGTTTCTTAGGGTACTTATTTATGATTGTGTAAAAAGGAATTATTTCCTTTACTGATGGAACGATTTAAAGGCTTAAAAAGGTGCATTTATGGGGTAATGGGTTAACTCAGGCTATTTGAACTTTAAATGACCTTGACCTTGTCATGCCAAATATAACCTTAGTTTGGCCATTGTTGTTATTGGTTAATAAACTATCTCAGTAATTCTTAATTATGAGATGTAATCTACTTACCTCTATATCCCATGTAATCCTGAAGAATGTCAAGCATATGGGTCATCTGGGAGAACATGAGCACCTTGTGGCCATTGGCCTTAAGGTACTTCAGCAGTTGATCAATCAACATTAGCTTGCCACTGACTTCCACCAGGTGTTCCCCTAGCACAAACGGTTCTGGCTCCACACCTGTTGTAATGTAGAGTGAGTGAGCAAGTTGTTTATTGTCAAACCAACATCATCTTAGTTATGATGATATGGAGACAGTGTCACCTTGTTATGCAGACTTTTATTCCCCCACCACGATCAGTCGGGTGGGGGGGCATACTGTTCTACCCCTATTTATTCGTCTATATGTACGGCTACTTTTATTTTTCCCAAAATTACAGTCAGTTGAAGTTAGTCAAAATCTTGCCGGTGGGGGCATCATATTTGTCTTACAGACGAAGCCATCCTTCTAGTTTTATCTGATTTTTTATGATTTTACATCACTTTTAACAGTATTTCCATCATATCGCGGTAACCCAATAAATTCACATGGAGGAAGACCCTAGAAATTTTTAGTTATTGTCACATGCTATTTTTCTTAGTTATGTTGCATTGGGCAGCCTTCATTGGGCGTTCTGCTATTGTTTCTATTGGTCGGCAATCATTAGCCGGTTGGTTCATTGCTGATTAATGGGGGTAATGTAATCACCGTTTGGGGGCTGTCTTTTGTATGTTTATTCATGATTATTTAAGATCTAATTGTAGTTATTTGTCTTTTCTCGGCGGCCTGCATTGGGCGCTTTACTATTATTTCTATCAGCCGGCAATCATTAGCCGGTCGGTTCATTGCTGATTGATGGGAGTAATGTGATCGCCTTTTGGGGCTGTCTTTTGTATGTTTATTCATGTTTATTTTGGATAATTGTAGCTATTGTCTTTTCTCGGCGGCCTGCATTGGGCACTCATCTATTGTTTCTATCAGTCGGCAATCATTAGCCGGTCGGTTCATTGCTGTTTGATGGGGGTAATGTGATCGCCTTTTTGGGGCTGTCTTTTGTATGTTTATTCATGTTTATTTTAGATCTAATTGTAGTTATAGTCATTTCTCGGTGGCCTGTATTGAGCGCTCTACTATTATTTCTATCAGTTGGCAATCATTAGCCGGTCGGTTTATTGCTGATTGATGGGAGTAATTAATGTGATCGCCTTTTTTGGGGGCTGTATTTTGTATATTTATTCATGTTTATTTTAGATCTAATTGTAGTTAATTTGTCCTTTCTCGCTTTGTCGGTACATTTATGTAATCTCATGTGAAGCGCTTTTGAACGCACTACCCCTGTGTGAAAAGAGCGCTATATAAATCTGGTATAATAATAATAATAATGTCTATTATACTCTGTTGCAAACACTGATCAACAACTGAGTAGAGCCATTGACCTTCCTCAAGACTTTTTGTAGGGTCTGGAAGGATTTGGTTTTCATTAGTTTTGCTCACAGTTTTGGCTGCCTTGAAGTTGAGGAGTCCGTCTTACGAGACATGGTTCAGTGCACATGCTCCCTCTCTACAATGACACTAAATGGGAGACAAAAAATATGTGTGTTGTTTGGAGGGAGTCGTTAAAGGGAGGGAAATTGGCTTGTACATGAATTTGCAAACAGCTTTAATCCAGATCAGACGCTGCTTAATGCGGCGTCTGATTCGGACTCAGGCTGTTTGTCAGTCATCATTAAGTTTTTTCTGTTATGATGTCCATTATGAAACTTTGAGAAAATAAGCAGAACGACAATTTTAAGCAGACAATATTGTAGCAGTAAAGCTGTTAGACATAAGTGTCCTTTTAAGGGAACTGAGGCAAGGGTCGTTGTATGGAGGGAGTCATTGTTAGGAGGGCCAGTGTAGAGAGGGAATACTGTACAACAAAACGCTAGTAAGTCAAAACTTTAAAATACATCTAAATTCAAGATGATTCCAAAGAGATGTCAAAAGACAGAATTAGATGGAGAAATAAATAATTATTGAAAATTTCATAATCTGACATACAGCAATATTTGTCATACGATGTTTGGTAAGACAGGCCCCCATCCTAGATCTTAACCCTTTACCTCATAGCCTGTTTCTTGTTTTGAAGACAGGTGACCACTTAAAGCAGGTTGAAAGTAAAGCAGAATGTGCCTTAAGGCACATTCTACTTTACTTTCAGCCTGCTTTAAGCTATTAACTGCTAGAATAAGGAAAGTATTAAATATGACACATATTCATTACGGTATAATTTGGAACTATTTTCTTCAGCACATGAATAAAATGAATGTGCTAAAAGTCGCTTCTATAAGGGAAAGGGTTAAACATGTCTCTCAAATAGTAAAAAACATGTTTTTTTTCTCCAAAAACAGGAAGTACTGTTGTATATTAGCCTTAGGCATGTGTGGGGTTGTTGTTTGAACAAACTGATGGGAGTGTGTTTTTAATAAATAAATTGTTGCTTACCGTCGAAGAGATATGGATGATTGACACATTTCCTGAGCTGCATGAGTATGTTCATGAGCCGAGTGGACTGCTTAGAGTGGCCAGAATCTCCAGCACTCTCAAACACCTCTGCCAAATATATTTAGAGGATATTGAATGAGTGTGTTTTTAGTGGTGAATTTATTGAACGATAAAATAATATGTTGTGAGCCTTGGCGAGCAACATATCATTTTATCCAACGAGTTCAATAAACTCACTGCTGAAAACACACAAATTTGATATTCTGTTTATCACATAAACAACACATGACACAAATATCCAAAGTTTCTTACTTTCACTTTTTCCTCAGCTTTTTGGAAATCGATTCGTCTTAAGTGTTGTTAGGTTTTAATCAACCATAAATAAAAGCACATCAAACTAAAATAAAGAAAAACAACATCAATGTGTTGTGAAAGACCTCTCTGACACTATATTCAAATTTAAATTAATATTTAATCTAAATTTGTTCTCATTGACTAAAATTGATCAATAGACATTTTAAGCAATTCATAAGGTAGATAACTCTAGATACCTCATCCAAACTCTTATGGTCATATACAATCTGAGCAAGTTTGAGAAAGATTGAATAAATATTGTGGCCTCTAGAGTGTAAATACTAAAATTGTTGACGACTAACGACAGATGACGCATGCCGGACATTCAAGGATTGCAAAAGCTCACCTGAGCTAGCTCAGGTGAGCTAAAAACAGTTTGTTCTGAGTCACTGAGCTCTATGTAGCCTTATTTTCAGCCTGAACTGGGGGAAGTGCTCAGGGGAAATCGTTTTAGGACACTTAGAAATGTTTGAAACCCTAATGGTGATTTAAGTTTGTCTAGATTCTCTTACCTGATTTATAGTCGGCTGAGTAGTACAGATTTTTGGTGATTGGAAAATTAGTATAAAATATATGCACAGTACGATATTTATGGAAGTCAATATCTGCATGTTTATGTGATAAAAACTATAGGGATACGGGAACATAAACATTGTTCCTACCTCTCTAACCCATTATTCCATAAACACATATTATCTCACCTTTAATTAAATATTTATTCCTCCACAAAAGGAGAAGGGTTGCACTTTATAGTCATCAATATGCACCATAAGAAATAGATGCTATATTTTAGCACATAGTATTTTAAAGCAGGCTAAAAGAAAAGAAGAATGCACCTTAAGGTGCATTCTGCTCAGGTGAGCTAAAAAGGCATATTTATGGGTTAATGGGTTAATAACCACCTGTAAAGGGAGGGGCATATACAGTTAACAGCAGTAGGTGTGAATAAGATACAGTACAATTTAACCCCTTGATCCCTTAGGCATTTTACTCTAGCGCATGGCCATAATGATCATTAGTGATCGAGGCCATTATTGTAAAAGAAGAAGAAGAACCCATTACCCCATAGATAAGCCTTTTTATGCCTTTCATTTATTCTTCCTTTAAAGAAAAGAGATCAGATTTATACAGCTATGAATATGTATTACCGGTATAAGAAATATGTTCTATATTCTAGAAGATGATAGCTTAAAGCAGGTTGAAAGAAAAGCAGAATTCACCTTAAGGCGCATTCTGCTTTACTTTCAACCTGCTTTAAGTGGTCACACATCTTCAATACTAGAAACATGCTACGGGGTAATGGGTAAAACTCTCTTAAAAAACAAATTTTTCAGACCATATATGTTTGTTCCAATTTCAACCATGATGCATTTTCGTGAGTTACAAAAGCATGTGTTACATGCATGACTATATTAATCCTTTAGCCACTTTCTGCATTATTAGTCCTGCTATAAGCTGCTATCTGGATTAGCCCTTTACCCCATAAATAAACATTTTGACACTTTTAGTTATTCACTAAGAAACAGTGGTACCAAGCTTGGAAGTCAGAATATCAAATTAAGAAATGAACTGAATAAGCGAAATAAATGAGAGAAAAAGACTGGAAAATTAAAATTTGCAGATCAGTTTCTGTCGCTTATTTCGCTTAAAACGCCAAAAATATTAAGTTCATGTCATATATTTACATTACATTTGCTGTAATTTCTAATATAAAATGAACATTCTATTAGTATGCATGTTTAATTAAGAAATGAACTGATTTTTTTCAGAAAATTATCAGAAAATACCATGAATCGCTAACGCTTATTTGCCGATAATTTTCTGTCGTTCATTTTGCTTGAACGCCGAAAAAAATCAGTTCATTTCTTATATTTAAAATATATTTGCTGTAATTTCTAACATTAAATAAACAGTTTGTTAGTACGCATGTATGTTTAATCCATATTAGAGGTAGATAACACGAATACTGTGTACCCTATAAGGAACAGCCATGACCGATTTACTCAAGCTGTGTACATTCCAAAGCAGAAAAGTAAGTCCCATTGTTTACATTCTAAGTAAACAACTTGACAGTTTGGCGCGAAAAACGCAGATTTTTGACGGCATTGGAAGTGACGTCATTTTAAAGTAGGATAAATATATCGGGTTTTTTGTCATAAAGAAACGCAGATAGGCGCTGTTTATAAGGTATGTCCATTTTCTTGCAATTTATTTCATTAATAAAGAAGAATATTAGTCGGGAATCATGGTTTCCACTAATAGGAAGGCATAGATCGGTTTAGAACAAATTTTGAAAAAAATACGCCAAATGTTTGCTTCCCAAGTTCCAAAGATTAATTCGCGAATGAAAACTGCATATGCCACGCCTCCCCTTCGAAACTTTTCCACAAGTCCCGCCCTCTCGAAAAGTGGTGTTTATACGAAATGAACACTGTTTTTGTCTATGGAATTGAATGGGGTGATTGTAAATATTCCATATTAGAGGTTGTTAACACCAATAACGTGTACCCTGAAAGGAATAGCCATTACAGCATAACTGAAGCAATGCAAAAAAAATGATCTATATCTACATGGAGAGCAGAACTATAAGCCCCACCTCCTGTCTATAGGTGTCCACAAGACCTGCTCAAAGAGAAATTGTGTTTATATAAAATAAACATCCTTTTGTTCAATGGAATTGAATGGGGCGAATGTAAATATTATAAAAAAAATAATTCCACTGCTTTTACAGATAGAAGCTTAAATCAGGCTGAAAGTAAAGCAGAATGTTTTATTTTTATTTTTAAGAGCTTTCTGCTTTACATCTTGCTTTGCGTGTTTACCTGTTTTCAAAGTTAGAAACAGGTTATTGGATAATGGGTTATTTAAACAACAATACAATGGAAAACAAGGAGAATTTTAAATCAGGTGTTTGGTTAATGCAGGGGGAAATTAATAATGTCTAAAACTCTTACAGAAGCTTTTGCAATATTTCTATCCTACCTTTACCCATTACCCGATAAACACGCCTTTATTTTATTCTTCCACTGAAGAAAGTAGTTCCAATTTATACAGTTATGAATATGTATCATAAGATATGTTTTCTATATTCTAGCAGATAGTAGCTTAAAGCAGGCTGAAAGTAAAGCAGAATGTGCCTTAAGGCACATTCTGCTTTACTTTCAACTTGCTTTATGTGATCATTTTTCTTTAAAACTAGAAACAGGCTAGTGGGTAAAGGGTTAATACAAGATTGACATACAGTGGAGAATCTGTTATTCTTTCCCGTTTAAACGCAAACGTACGCAAAGCGCTAAAACGTAGAAAAGAACAACTTTTGGACAATTCTGATATTTCATGTTTATCTTGGTGGCAAACAGTTTGGAGCCTGATCAGACGCCGGGTTACCCTGCGTCTGATCTGGCTCCAAACTGTTTGCACTGCAAATAATAGTTTTAGCGTAAACGCGTTTATTGGGAAAGAATAACACATTCTCCACTGTACCAGTGCACAGTTTTACCTGGATCTTTCAAGAGGATTCCTTTGTACAGTTTAGCCTGCAGCTTAGATATACCATGGGTGAGGACAATCTCCGACTTGCCTGGCAAGTCTTTCAGAGTCACAGCTTTAGTCCGAACCAAAAGCAAAGGCTTGAGAATTTCATGAAGCTTTGACGCTGTTGAAGAAAAGATAATAGAAAATGATTAAGGAGACTTTCATTCATTTGGTCTAATATTTGGTTGGTGTAGCCTAATGTTCAAAAACATTCTGAAAAGTATGAGAGAAGACCCAATCAATGTTTTGCCCAACCACATAATTATGCATCTGTCTTACACCCAGTCAACATTAGTGACAGGTACAGTAAACCCTCTCTATTACAACAACTAAACAAGAAGCTTTATTGATCATATAAAACACAGGTGATAGCTTAACCCATTACCTGATAAAGCGCCTTTTAGCGCATTTTAATTTATTCCTCCGCCATCGAAAATAGTTCAAGATTATACAGGCATGAACATGTACAATTAGAAATATTACTTATATACTAGCAAGTAGTGACTTAAAGCAGGTTGAAAGTAAAGCAGAATGCACCTTAGGGCACATTCTGCTTTACTTTCAACCTGCTTTAAGTGGTCACCTTACTTCGAATCTAAAAACAGGCTATGAGGTAAAGGGTTAAAGCTAGATCACAGTAAAACAGACAGCTCCTAAAGGAGCTTAATGTTTTACTGTCACCTTGCTTTAAGCAGCCACCTGTTGTAAACACCTACTAATTAACACTATAGTGTGGTCATAATAGAGAGGCTTTACTGTTTATTTGTCATTTACAAACAGTATACCTGTGTAGAGTATACCTGTCCTAAGCAAACAGTGTAGATCCTGATTGGAGGACTCCTTTAGGAGCCCTCTGATCTTGGTCGTCACTATTTGTCATTTTGCAATAACTTTAATTTGATCCTGGAATTGTTTATTAAAACTTTCAGGTCTGAATGAGTTCTAAAAGAATTCATTTTTTGCATTCAACTCTCTTCATACTGAGTAATTTCTTGTCTTATTTGTTCAACATCTGAGTACAGTGTTCCCTCCATACAATGGCCCTCCCAACAAATCCTATGAAAGGGAGTAAATGTTTTGGAAGAGTTTCATAGCTAAATCATTTGACTAACCATATTTTTCCACTTTGCTGTACTTCTCAACAAAATTGTCATGATCGTCAGGTGGAAATTTGACTGGTATCACAAAGCTCAATAGAGAGTACAGCTCCTTCAGGTTGTTCTGAACTGGGGTACCAGTCAATAGTATGGGCATCCTGAAGTCAACCTAGTGAGAAAAATGCACAGTCAATAGTGGGTACCAGTCAATAGTATGGGCATCCTGAAGTCAACCTAGTGAGACAGAGAACACAGTCAATAGTAGGTACGAGTCAATAGTATGGGCATTCTGAAGTCAACCTAGTGAGACAGAGAACACAGTCAATAGTAGGTACCAGTCAATAGTATGGGCATCCTGAAGTCAACCTAGTGAGACAGAGAACACAGTTAATAGTAGGTACCAGTCAATAGTATTGGCATTCTGAAGTCAACCTAGTGAGAAAGAGAACACAGTCAATAGTAGGTACCAGTCTATAGTATTGGCATTCTGAAGTCAACCTAGTGGGACAGAGAACACAGTCAATAGTGGGTACCAGTCAATAGTATGGGCATTCTGAAGTCAGCCTAGTGAGACAGAGAACACAGTCAATAGTAGGTACCAGTCAATAGTATGGGCATTCTGAAGTCAGCCTAGTGAGACAGAGAACACAGTCAATAGTAGGTACAAGTCAATAGTATGGGCATTCTGAAGTCAACCTAGTGAGACAGAGAACACAGTCAATAGTAGGTACCAGTCAATAGTATGGGCATCCTGAAGTCAACCTAGTGAGACAGAGAACACAGTTAATAGTAGGTACCAGTCAATAGTATTGGCATTCTGAAGTCAACCTAGTGAGAAAGAGAACTCAGTCAATAGTAGGTACCAGTCTATAGTATTGGCATTCTGAAGTCAACCTAGTGGGACAGAGAACACAGTCAATAGTAGGTACCAGTCAATAGTATTGGCATTCTGAAGTCAACCTAGTGGGACAGAGAACACAGTCAATAGTGGGTACCAGTCAATAGTATGGGCATCCTGAAGTCAACCTAGTGAGACATAGAACACAGTTAATAGTAGGTACCAGTCAATAGTATTGGCATCCTGAAGTCAACCTAGTGAGAAAGAGAACACAGTCAATAGTGGGTACCAGTCTATAGTATTGGCATTCTGAAGTCAACCTAGTGGGACAGAGAACACAGTCAATAGTGGGTACCAGTCAATAGTATGGGCATTCTGAAGTCAGCCTAGTGAGACAGAGAACACAGTCAATAGTGGTTACCAGTCAATAGTATGGGAATTCTGAAGTCAACCTAGTGGAGACAGAGAACACAGTCAATAGTAGGTACCAGTCAATAGTATTGGCATTCTGAAGTCAACCTAGTGAGACAGAGAACACAGTCAATAGTGGGTACCAGTCAATAGTATGGGCATTCTGAAGTCAACCTAGTGGAGACAGAGAACACTGTCAATAGTGGGTACCAGTCAATAGTATGGGAATTCTGAAGTCAACCTAGTGAGACAGAGAACACGGTCAATAGTGGGTACCAGTCAATAGTATGGGAATTCTGAAGTCAGCCGAGTGAGACAGAGAACACAGTCAATAGTGGGTACCAGTCAATAGTAAGGGCATTCTGAAGTCAACCTAGTGGAGAAAGAGAACACAGTCAATAGTGGGTACCAGTCAATAGTATTGGCATTCTGAAGTCAACCTAGTGGAGACAGAGAACACAGTCAATAGTGGGTACCAGTCAATAGTATGGGCATTCTGAAGTCAGCCTAGTGAGACAGAGAACACGGTCAATAGTGGGTACCAGTCAATAGTATGGGAATTCTGAAGTCAGCCTAGTGAGACAGAGAACACAGTCAATAGTGGGTACCAGTCAATAGTATGGGCATTCTGAAGTCAACCTAGTGGAGAAAGAGAACACAGTCAATAGTGGGTACCAGTCAATAGTATTGGCATTCTGAAGTCAACCTAGTGGAGACAGAGAACACAGTCAATAGTGGGTACCAGTCAATAGTATGGGCATTCTGAAGTCAGCCTAGTGAGACAGAGAACACAGTCAATAGTGGGTACCAGTCAATAGTATGGGAATTCTGAAGTCAGCCTAGTGAGACAGAGAACATAGTCAATAGTGGGTACCAGTCAATAGTATGGGAATTCTGAAGTCAACCTAGTGAGACAGAGAACACAGTCAACAGTGGGTACCAGTCAATAGTATGGGAATTCTGAAGTCAACCTAGTGAGACAGAGAACACAGTCAATAGTGGGTACCAGTCAATAGTATGGGCATTCTGAAGTCAGCCTAGTGAGACAGAGAACACAGTCAATAGTGGGTACCAGTCAATAGTATGGGAATTCTGAAGTCAGCCTAGTGAGACAGAGAACACAGTCAATAGTGGGTACCAGTCAATAGTATGGGAATTCTGAAGTCAACCTAGTGAGACAGATAACACAGTCAATAGTGGGTACCAGTCAATAGTATGGGAATTCTGAAGTCAACCTAGTGAGACAGAGAACACAGTCAATAGTGGGTACCAGCCAATAGTATGGGCATTCTGAAGTCAACCTAGTGAGACAGAGAACACAGTCAATAGTGGGTACCAGTCAATAGTATGGGAATTCTGAAGTCAGCCTAGTGAGACAGAGAACACAGTCAATAGTGGGTACCAGTCAATAGTATGGGAATTCTGAAGTCAACCTAGTGAGACAGAGAACACAGTCAATAGTGGGTACCAGTCAATAGTATGGGAATTCTGAAGTCAACCTAGTGGAGACAGAGAACACTGTCAATAGTGGGTACCAGTCAATAGTATGGGAATTCTGAAGTCAACCTAGTGAGACAGAGAACACGGTCAATAGTGGGTACCAGTCAATAGTATGGGAATTCTGAAGTCAGCCGAGTGAGACAGAGAACACAGTCAATAGTGGGTACCAGTCAATAGTATGGGCATTCTGAAATCAACCTAGTGGAGACAGAGAACTCAGTCAATAGTGGGTACCAGTCTTTTTCGATTAAAAAACGAATTTTCGAATATTGGAACATTTGTTGACATCCCTAGTAGTAACAACATAGGGTTTAAAGCAGAAATAAAGCTTTTAGTTTTTGAAATACTCCCCTTATCTGCACCCAATTGTATAAACGTTGGTTAGTTTAACCCTGGGTTAAACTCTAACCGTGGGTTAAATTTTAACTATTCTGGTTAGCTAACCAGAATAGTTAAACTATTGTATAAACAGAGTTAACCGCATGGTTAGTTAACCAAACTAGTTAAAATTTAACCCAGGGTTATTTTAACCAAAACGGCCCACAATGCACCATTTGTCTCATTCCGGTAACATCAATAACAAATTTTAAAAAAGAGAAAATAAGATCCAAGACAAAGTAGATGGGCCTAAATCTTGTTTATGCAAGCGATTCTTCGTTCGATCGGGGATCAAAACCACAATTGAACGATAGACAGAATTTAGCGGAGATGGCCAATATGCATAGGTGTAATAAAATGCTCTCGAGATCTGTGCCGGATATTAAAAACAAAGTAGACCTAGACAAAAGTTGAATTAAACTTAATAGATCTATCACAAGATGCGTAGATACGTAGATCCATCAAGGCCCAATTGACATCGGACACCCTTAGATCGCCAGCACAACACAATATGATCTATCTCAGATCGCTATTACAACGGCGCTTTTCCTAGAATCTATCTCATTTCATGGTGATCTAGATCTATTCAAGGGACAATGGGCACGGAAACCAGTAATGCTGTCATTCCCAGTTAAAACAAATGTTTTCTGCCTCATTTCGTGGTCGTATTAATGGGGTTATTCTGTACATAGATAATTGTTTGCCCAGTGTCATAGTAACGGCTGTTAGGAGTTACTTCCCTTGATAGCGTGAGGCTCCTTGTGGGGTATTTTAGGTGTGTGTTACAAATGACAGAGAGTGTGGAAGAGAGGGGAGATTTAAATAGGTTGACTGAACAGATATCAAACGAACTTTCTTTCATCATATATTTATTATTTTACAGTTTTTCATTGATATACATGTAGATCTAGACCTATGCATGTAACAACAGTCGATATAGAACCCATAACAATGTAATGCTGATAGATTATACAATGTAGATCTAAATAGATCTAGATCTAGATATATATGTTTTGTCGGTTGTTTCTCTCTCTAGCCAATGTGGACATGGTTTAAATCTATATTGACACACTGAAGACTTTTATGTTATGCTAGAATCTAGATCTATGTATAAAAACAATAGTAAAAAAAATGTGGTTATGATCAGTCATATAATTAAAAGAAAGAAGACCTTGAAAAAATTCAAACAGTGGAGATCAAGATCAGCTTTGGGAAATGTCCTCAGCTGATCATGACCTTAACTATTTGTCACTCAAAATTTCTCTACAGAGGTTAATTAGTCTTCCTGTGACACCATTAAATTTTGCTTCAATGACTGTTAAAATAAAAATGCAAAGCTTTCATTGAATAATAAGAAGGAATATATATAAGGAATATATAAAGGTAGATCTAAAGGTAAAGGATTTGTTTATTATAGTGTCACCCCTATTGAAAAGGCCAGCCAGTTTTGACTTATGAGACACCTATCTTTATATTATAGGTCACACTATTTCAAATATGATCAATCAATCTTGAGTTAGATGACCATGCATGATGCATGCATGCACTCATTGAAGTAGATCTAGTTTGACTGCTTAGTCAAATTAATAATTGCAAGATAGACAAAAATTGAAGTAATTACTGGAACTTACTGACCTGTGTTGAAAACAACTCATGGGCCACCTACTAGATGGATGCCTAATATAAGATTGACTGTAGAATATTGTAAATGCACAAAAACTTAAAGAATCAACATATATACTGTTATAAAATGATATATGATGTACCTGTTTCATACATGACAGGAATGTGCTAGCATTCAGTAGAGCTTCTATGGGATGTGTACAACACAGGTGCCTGCTTAAAGCAGAATAATAATATCACTGCTTCATTTACCTTATACTTCTTATAATTTCAGAATTAATTAAAACAGTAAATATCAATTGCAGAGTTGTAGATAAGCTTTGTCTTGGAATTGAGTACCTGGATTCCATGGATTTTAAATGAATTGGGTTTTTTGAAGAAAAAACATTGGGTATTGCATTCACCACAATCTCCTGGTTTCTAATTCTAAAAGTTGTGAAAATTTGATTTTTTAGTGTCACTGTTGTATTGAGTAACCACTAACTGAAATGGCAGGAAGATGATTGAAGGCAGATGACTGCTTAAACCAGCAACCATCTGTACTTGAGAATGCCTAGCTATGTCTTCTATTGATTGGTTGCTTAATGAATGATTGACTGGATTATATTAAGCTACCCCTAAGTGAGGATATATTTGAATGAAGGTGAATGCTGAATGCAGGATACATGTAGTGCAGAAAGCTCATACAGGTTTTTTGTTCATACTTTTTATTCTGACTGCAGTAAACAACAACCTGTACTTAAGATTGCATTGTGATCTTCTACAAAGTGACTACTCTTGTATGCAACTAGGCAAAAGCATTTCACATGTGTATCAGTTCTAATTTATTTCCATATTTTAAAAAAAAAATTGTCTAAACAATAGACTTGGTAATTTAAGTGACTGTGTCCATATATTTTCTTTGACAGCAAACCCCTCTCTTGCATGTTATACATCACCAAGTAGTATTTAATGAATGTTATTTAGATTCAAGTTTGAATACAAGTCAGTACATATGACATTTATATTTGTTTTTTAAAGATCCAAAAGAAATAATTGTAAGATCTGCAAACTAATTTTTTCAAAATACTTTAAATAAGAATCTAAAACAGATAAAACAACAATCCAGTTTGAAGTCTCAGCAAAGTGAACCCTACAGCTAGCAGCAAGAGATGTTTCAATCAAAATAGATTATATAACAATGTATAGTTTCAAATCATAACAGCACTCTATCATTAGCTTTAAGTTAGGAGGATATTTCAATACTATTATAACAACTGTCACAAAGTTCCCATTGTTTCATCATGAATTATTCTGCTACTGAGTTTCACTAAATTGTATAAACAACTCTTATAATCTTCTTTAAACTGGTTGTTCAACACAAGTATGACAACAGGTTGATAATAAAAGACACTTAATATTTATTATGACTATAGTTTACTCCTTTTTATTGAAAGCAGCAATTCCACCATTATTCCTTCAACATATCTAGTCAGTGATACAATAAAACTTCTCAAAAGTTACTCTTAGACAAATACTATGATAAATACTATGTTTTACAGTAAAATACTGCTGAACTTAGGTAAAAGGCAGAGCAAAGGTAATGAAGGCAGTTCCTTGATAAATTTTCTGAATCATATCTTTATCCTAAAGCAAGCTGACATTTATCTTTAAGAACCCAAATGCATCAGTGTTGAAGGTTGCTTAACACATTGATTACTGTAGGCTCAAGGTGAAAAAGCTGGTACCCTCCTGTATATGATAAGAGCAAAAGAAAAACAGTATTTAAACTCCCAACATTCTGAAGTCTCCACATTTGTTGTGACTTTATATTAGAATTTGTCAAAATCAGCCACTTTCAATGTTCATTAGAATTGTCAAAATCAGCCACTTTCAATGTTCATTCTCATATAGTCTTTATAGGGATTTTTCAAGGCATAAATGAAAACATTTTGTAAATTTCCTATTTAAAATAGGAGTTTGTTTAAAGCTGATTGAAAATAAAGCAGACATCTTCTTTGGGGTGGAATTATGCTACACAGGACTGCAGAGGCAATAATCATCTGAATGGCCCTTTTTGGTTTCATCTAAATCTGAAATATATAAAAAAAAAAATCTGTATAAAACAGGCCAATATTCAGTACATGGCTCATTAATAGTGTCTTACACAGGTGGTTGCTTAAACTGGTTTTTAAAGCTCCTGCAGGAGCTTTCTCATGTGTTATATTCTGTATTTATTAGTCATATGTCTGTGATTTCTAAATTGAGTAGTGATCATGATGGCTGTGTATGACATTCTTGTACTTTTGCATAAGTATGAGAAAAAATGGTCAGTATATCTCTTTCATTGATATTAAATGTAGAAATGAATGAGGTTCAATTTAAGTTTTACATTCATTGGATTTATGTAACTATGCATACCTTATTTTAAATGTTGTTTATGGTGGCACACCATCCTCTGTTGAATCTGTTCCTGCTTTTGGCATCAAGGAGGGAGGGAATATAATGGCAATACAAAGCCCCAGCATGGACAACTGCTATCCTCCAATAGAACACCTAAAAACAAATACATTATAATAGATCATCATCTATATTTTAATTGAAAATCATAGTAAAAATAATTTACTTATAATAAAAATATAACATAAAATGTGTGACAATGGTCTTAACCCCATAACCTTTTTATGGCATAGAAAATAGGTGACCACTTAAATGCAAGTTAGAACTAAAGCAGATCTGACCTTTATGCACATTCTGCTTTATTGTCAGCCTGCTTTAAGCTTCCATCTTCTGATTGAAAGAAAATATATCTTATGATGCATAGTCATAACTGTAGGAATAAAAACAAAATTGTAAAGTGGAGGAATAAATTAAAGGTGCGAAAAGGCGTATTTATGACACAAAAGATAAAATAAATGGAAAGCAACTTAAGCATAAAAATATATAGAAATAGATCTACTTGGTATTTGATGCCTTTGGTTAAATATTGTGTTGTCAACAAAAACACTATAGATAAACTTTTGCAAGCATAGATCTATAACATATTATGGCATGTAAAACATTGTTTTCTTGAAAAGGGATTAAATGCAATAAAACATAAAGAAACTTCAAACAAGATTTGTGTTTTGGGGTAGATGTTGTTGTTGAAACGCCCTACGCCAAAAATAGGCCGAAACGACTCGGGACCGAAACGCCCCATTGCTTGGCAACTGGCTCTCAATGTAAACATAAATCAAAACTTATGAACTTTTCGATCAATTAAAAACATATTAAATCGTGGTAGAGTGGGTTAAAATGCAGTAATATAGATCTACCACGAGTTATATATTCTTTCTTGGTTCTTTGGTGTGTTCTTTTGGGTTTGGGGGTAGACAATCTAGATCCAGATCTCAATCGAGCGAGTCGGAGCGACCGTTTAGTAGGAGAGCTTTTAAAACGTTGTCTAAAGTCTTTTGTGTATAATTCAATTTTTCTGTTTCGAGTAAATACAGCTTAATAGTGTCCGTTTTAAGCTGAATAGATCTAGATCTACTTACTTTATCTTGAGGACATGTAGATCTAGATCTGTTATTGTTGTTCTCAAATAAACTGTTTTATCCCTTCGGAGGCCCCAATTGCATTTATAGACAAAATCTTAAAATAAACATAGATTCTATACATGTAGGTTTCAGGGGGGAATCACTCTCACTCTTAACACGGAGTAAATACACTCCATGCTCTAAACAAAACAGAAACTTACCGCTCGATATGTTTACGGATGCTTTTTAGATGTTGTGACGTTGATAGAATTCATCTCCCTATTGACATTTGACCTGTCATCAGCCTTCATGGAAGTCTGTACCCTTATCAGGATGCTGTCTATGCACCGAATTGCCCCCGGAAAGCGGTGCATATCGTTTAACACACAATTTGAGATTTGAGTCGAGCTTTCGGTAACCTTAATCGGCCATCTTGGGTTTTGGTTAAATATTTAACCCACCTCAGGGACCAGGGTTAAAATTAACCGAAACAACGACTGGGTTAAAGTTAACCAATCTCTTATACAATCGCTAACCCAGAGTTTAACCACAAAGTTAAGATAACCAAACTTTTAACCCAGCGGTTAACTTTAACCAACGTTTATACAATTGGGTGCTGAAGTCCTGATTAAAGGTGAACAGGGCATATTTATTGAGTAACGGGTTAAGTCAGACAACAAATACAGCTTCTTTCTAAAGGTCACTCATCCCTTCTGCTGAGTATTCATCCATGTAATTACAAATCCACCAAACATGCACAAATGTTTATATCATCTGAACTACTATACTGGATAATAAAATATTGAACCCCCCCCACCCCCCCTAGAAAGAGAAATACTATAAGAAAATAGCAGAGACTCAGACCAGACAGCTCCTTCACCCATTACCCCATAAATATGACTTTTCACACCTTTAATTTATTCATCCACTAAAGAAATTAGTTCCATTTTATTTAAGGAATAATTCGAATATTTATTGTATTCATGGAGGTATGAAAAAAAAACCTGGTCACACTGTATGAAACCGCGAAGCGGTTTCATACAAAAGTGTGACTAGGTTTTTTTTCATACCTCCATGAATACAATAAATATTCCGAATTATTCCTTATAATTTAATATTACTTCTGAATTTAAGAAAGTAGTTAAATAGAGAATCTGACGCGAATGTTCTTTTTTAACGCTTTTAAAACGTAGGTTATAGTCCCTCCGCCATATATATTTTCCGCCAAAACGCGACGTTGTTATGTAGTAACGTCGACGTCAATGACGTCATTTGGCATCCTGCTTCATGCAGCGCTTGTGAAGAGCAGTTGGACTAAGTGAAAGTAGTCCTGACAAGGCGTGGCCTGAATTTTATTTTTTTCATGGAGTTATGAAACAAAAATTACAGCCAATCACTGCTACCAAATGTAACGAAAACAAACAATATTAAATTATACAGTCATGAATATAATTATATCATAAGAAATATTTTCTATATCTTAGTTGTTGGTAGACTGAAGCAGTCGGAAAGTAAAGCAGAATGTCATTTAACTCTTTCCTCCCTAAAACTATAAATGGACAATTCCAGTTTCCATTTTAGTCCAGTCCATTTCTCATTGTTAAGGGTTGTTTTTGTCAATGTTTGGCATTATGACGAACAGTGAAGACCCTGATCAGAGGGCTCCTTTTGGAGCCCTCTGATCTGGGTCTTCAATGTTTGCATAGGACAAGTGCACTTTTCACACAGTATACTTTTGAAAACAACGCCTATATGCGGGACTAGGGTTCAAAGGGTTAAGGCACGTTCTGCTTTACTTTCAAACTGCTTTATCATCAATACTTGAAACAGGCTATGGGGTAATGGAATAAGGGTGTAAGCTGTGTTTGACAAGTGTCAGTAAGAGAGGGTTGTTTGCTAGATTGTGGACTTGCTACTGTTTACCTGACTCAATGTCTGATACAATTGAGACTCGAGGTTCTTGATTCTGTGGGCCTCATCTATCACAAGTAGGTTCCATGTCAACTTCTTGATGAATGAGGAATCTTTAATGCACATCTGAAATACCAATAATATTTATAGATTTAACCCTTTTTATTATATAACTATCAAAGATTTATAGAGATGTCTCAGTTAGATAAATTTCCTATTCGTCACAGTTGATAGCATCACTAGTGATGATATCATTTTTGCATTGACAATATCATTTTTGTGACATCACGTCACAATATCTTTTGTAACGTCCCAGATAAACAGTTAGTTTAACTTTTGCATGTTTTCTCTGTTAAAACATCATTAAAATGTATATAATAAATAGAATAATCAACTCCTTTGGATGGATATGAAAAATAAATCACTCCAATGGGTTGTTATCTTTTTTTTTTAACCAGATCACAACCCATTCTCGTAATATATTATTCATATCAATCAAAAGGAATTAATTGTCCTCTATATATCATAACTTGTTGCCAATTTGGAAGACAGGTGACTACTTAAAGCAGACTGAAAGTAAAACAGAATGCATCATAAGGCTTTAAGCTACCTTTGCAAGGATAGAGAAAATATTTCGAAAGGTGCATACATTTTTGTATATGTATAGAATTGTATATACAAACTGTAATGATATATAAGCCAAAGCAATAAGTAATGAGCCCCTCGAGGGCCCTCTGATCTGGGTATTAGTTATTTAGGAATAATATAATTTATATGTGTTTCTTACACAGTTTCAGTTTACATCATCATTAAGACTTAGTCTTTTTCTGAGTCAAAATTTCCATTACAGATGTACATGTTATATTATTTAGAACAGAAAACTCAGTTTATACCAAGACATACCTCATATGTTGTCAGGAGTACATCAAACTTAAGTGAGCCTTTCCTATTGTCGGCTTTGATCTCTTCTGCTAGCTTCTGTCTTGCTTCTTTTTCTCCTATGTACAGCTGGGTCTTCAGACCAGGAGAAAACCTACAACAAGAGACAGATTAATTACACAGTTATCCCATTACCCAATAAATATGCTTTTTTATGACTTAATTATTTTCCTCACCTAAAGAAAATAGTTCCACTTTATACAGTCATGAAAATGAACCATAAGAAATAGTTTCTATATCCTAGCAGATGTTAGCTTAATGCAGGTTGAAAATAAAGTAAAATGTGCCTTTAGGTGCATTCTACATTACTTTCAACCTGCTTTAAGTGCTCATCTGTCTTCAAAACTAGAAACAGGATGTGGGGTAATGGATAAACCGACATAAACCCATTGAAGATTAGTATACTCCTCATTTATTTTTCACAAAGTTCATGTGAAGAGAATGCTTGTCCTATGTTTATGATGAGTATGCTTGCACTCTGAGCAGGGTCTACACAGTGTTTCATTATGCAACAAATTGTAAAAATGAACTATAAATAGTCAGAAGTTACTGGTTGATTCCTATGTATTGACCAAAGTCCAAACTTTGTTTGTGCGGAAAAGGTCTGAAAACTCAGTAGAGCAGAAGATATATTTAACAGTTTAACAGTTTAAACATATTTTATTTCCAAAATTTCAACATGGAAATGGGGTTGGGCCACAAGTTCCAAAAACATAAGTTACGGCAGAAGAGCAGAATATATATGCATGCAGCATTCCAATGGTCATTCTTACCTGTTCAATTCCTGGTCCCAGTTTTCCAGTACTGACCGTGGACAGACAACCAGAGAAGGTACTTTGCCCTTGCCTTGACCATGTATATAGGTTATCACAGCTATGGTCTGTGGAAACAATGAATATGTTAACCTTTTCCTCCCTGAAATCTCTAATGGACAAATTTAGTTTTCAATTTGATTTCAGGATGTTTAGCTACCTGGATGTAGCCTACCCTAGCATGTTCGCTCCTTTGTGGCTTTTGGGGCTGGTCTTTTCACTACCTAGGCTTTTTCTCTACCCAGTTTTATTCTTCACACCTCTTATTTACTTATATGCATGCTCCCACATAGTGGATTTTTATTCACTGATCTGGATCCGAACTAAATTAAAGAAATGGAAGAGGTTTTGTTGACTAATCTAGATGGATACTAACGGACAGAATTAAAAAAAACCTTTTTAATCGGGATCCAAACCAATGGAATCATCATATTTAAAAGTGATCTTTTATTAATTTGGAACAAAACTAACCTACAGAAATCATTTCAATTTTGATGAAATATTTGCACAGTCTCCAAGTGTTCACATCAGACATATTTATTCCTTAATCTGGATCCAAACTAATAAAATCACCATATAAGGGATTTAAGTTAATAATCGGGATCCAACATACCAACAGAATTAATTACAATTTTGATGAAAGATTTGTGCAGACGCCACACGTCCCCATCAGAGAGTTTTATTTACTAATCTGGATCCAAACCTATGCTAGCTCAATATAAGAGGTTTTTATTTACGGAACAAGGGGGTTATTTATTAATCTGGATCCTAATTTACGGACATAAATTCAAGAGATTTATATACTAATCTGGATCCAAACTAACCAAGGTTGATATTATTATAATTTTGACGAAATATATGTGTAGACGCCACACATCAACATGAGAAATTTATATTCATTCATTTGGTTCCAAACCAATTGAATCTCCATAAAAGAGAATTTTATCTATTTACTCTTCTCAATGCAGAAAATGATTTACTGATTGGATTTTTGCAGAAGCTGATCTTTATCACACAAAGAAACGCCATGGCATGAAATTAAAATTTCAAAAGCACCTTTCAAAATTGACAACAGCTAATTTCATTTTCAACAGCAACTTTCAGATCATTAAACTTTTTAATTTAATGATTTTAAATGCTTGTATATTACGCTGAATTTAAAGCACTTAGGGTAAATAAACTACGATAAGTCATTAACAACAAGAGCCGGATGCAGCCCTAAATTGCTCACCTGGTACCTATGGTTACATTCATTGTACATAATGGGCAAGTAATTGTTAAGTTTTCACTATAAGCCATCATCGGTAAATTATAAACTGACTTATAGATAATAAAATAATTCCGTGCCCCCACAAACTGGTGGTCATGTTTGAGCTAGGAAGATTATTTGAAGAAAACTGGCAAAGGGTCAGTAATGAATCATTATTTGTGTAAAACTATTCTTAAATGAGAACAATAGTTTCAGAGAAAAAGATGTTTAAAGTTTTACTATACAGTAACATAAGGAAAATGTGCCCCACCCACTGATCGCCATGATTTTTTTAGATATCAAAATTATTTTAGAAATCTGGTAAATTTAGAAATCTGGTAGAGAGTCATAATTGGATCATTTGTGTATAATTATTTTCAATTTGGACCAGTAGTTTCACAGAAAAAGATTTTTTAAGTTTTTACTATACAGTAACATAAGGAAAATGTGCCCCACCCACTGGCGGCCATGTTTTTTTAGATATCAAAATTATTTTAAGTCTGGTAGAGGGTCACCCATGGATCATTTGTGTGAGATTACTTTCAAATCGAACCAGCGGTTTCAGACAAGAAGATTTTTAAAGTTTTTGCTATATAGCCATATATGGAAAATCTGCCCCACCAACTAGCGGTCATGTTTTTTAAGATATGGAAATTATTTTAAAAAACTGATAGAGGGTCACCAACGGCACATTTGTGTAAATCTATTTTCAATTGGGACAAGTAGTTTTTGACAAGAAGATTTTTAAAGTTTTTTCAGTTGGTTGCCATGGCAACCACAATTGCATTTGGATGACCTCTATTTGAAGAAATCTGAGAGAGTACCCAACCAGGAACAATCCTATTAAGTTTTGAAGAAATTAGTCCAGTGTTTTCCAAGAAGAAGACCTTCAAAGAAAAAGTTTGAAGATGGACAGACAGACGGACGTCCGTGCAGCAAACTTAGAGTAAGGGGCCGTTTTAGTGGACTGTGAAAAAATATAGGGCTGTTGGCAGTTAATGGGCCATGGCCCCTTAACTGGTTCTACAAATTGCAAAAATGGTATCAAGGGACCTCAAGGGAGGTTAAAAATAAGTTTTCAAATTAAGGCCCTTTACCACAAATGTCCATACTCTGTCCATATGTAAGGGGGTGACTTTAAAGGGCCATTTTAGTTGCTCAGATAATATCAGATAATATCAATGGGCCACTTGTGACCCTTTAACTTGGACAAATGCCAGGCCCTTGAAATTTGGCCCCTTAGCAGGCTGGCCCTTCAGACCTAAATTAGTAGATTTCTTCCCCAGCCATCAGTGCAAATGACCTAAATCAAACTTAGAACAATAAAACCTAATTATACAGTACTTCTATGTAAATCTTTCATTAGTAAAGGCAGGTGGCTGTTTAAAGAAAATTAAAATTAAAGCTGAAAGCTTTTATTTACTCCTTTGGTGGTCATATAATTATCGTGATTGAGATAGCACTTAAGTTAACAGAAACCCAATGACATAGATAAGCACACATTAACTACCGGTATTTATGTTAGACCCTTTGGACTCTAGTAATGCATAAACATGTACACATTCTACGAAACAGTGTATCTGTGAAGAGTACACATGTCCTACAACTTGAATAGTCAACAATGACCTAGACTTAATTGGAAACTGGAATGGTACGTTTGAAGTTCCAGCTAGGAAAGGATTAATTGATTACAATCTAACCATTTATTCAATAGCCTTCTTCTAGAGTTGAAGACAGGTGAATACTTAAAGCAGGTTGAAAGTAAAGTACTTTACTTCCAGCCTGCTTTAGTAAGCTATCATCTGCTGGAATATAAAAAAATATTTCTTATGGTACCGTACATATTTATTACAGTATAAATTTTAACCATTTTTTTCAGGATGATTACGTTTAATGCCTAAAAATGAGTATCTATAGTGTATAATGGGTTAAAGAAAGTTAAAATCTGGTTTGATTCCTAACTAACCTGACAAGTTTTCCCAAGTCCCATTTCATCGCCTAGAATGCAACCATGACCTTGGTAGTATCTGTCAATCATCCAGTTGACCCCATCCACTTGGTACTGCCTCAATGTCAGGTCTGAAAATAACAAAACAAGAGCCCCATGGGGCATAATTCGCTCACCTGAGAATAGCTGAAAAAATGGAGATATTGATTTTTGTCCAGGACTGACCTAGATATGCAACAGACCGGAACAATTTGAACAAAATATGTAAAGTATATTTAAAAGTGTCACCATATACAGAATATAAAAGCTCAGGCCATATTAGAGTCAGAGAAGAAGACATTTGAAATTTTCTTCATGATGTAACACTTTATGTGTTAAACGTAGAAATGAGACTTTCTGTTCACTGACTGTGCTTCTATGAAATGCAGAAATTGAAAAATTATATGGTGTCATTGTTCGTTTCAAAATTAAATTTACTGTAAACTTGTACAGATCGATGCTTTTTTTATTAAAATAAAAAGGTGTATTAGAGTACCTATCTTGTGCAACAGTTTTAGACGAAATATATTTATTAAATGCGGCAAATTACATCATTAAATTTCTCTTTTTCTCCTGCAATTGAGTTTTAGTCAATTGAGTTTTAGTCACTCTATCAGCATAAAAGGGGACAAAAACGTTCATTTTATGGTTGCTTTGATAACATATGACGGAAAAAAAACATAACCTGAGATTAAGAAAATGTAGTAAACAAACCGTGACAACAATATCAGAATCTTTTCCTAAACCGTGACGCTTTATCGTCCAGACCGTGAGATGCTATTGTTTTCATAATGATATCAACAAAAAGAGATAAAAACAAAAACGTTACCATGATTCTTTTCATGATCCTACATGGTTTATGTTTTCATTTGGCATGCTTTCGTGTACAGTCCGTGACACTGTCTGAACCGTTTCGTTACAGCTTTACGCGAAAGTTCGTGACGGATCAGTGAAAACCCAAATTCCGTTGTGACATAGTTGTGTACCAGTGCTTTATCAGTTAACTTTTTAGGGTTTTTATTTCAGGTAGGAATGCACTGAGATACAGGCAAAACAGTGAAACAGCTGACATTGCCAGAATGTATGCACTAGTGGTTACCGTCTACGGAATGAATTGGTGCATTGCATTTAAGTTTTGTACATGATCAAACAAACTTACCACCCCATCCATGTGTTTTCAAGTCAGATGAACTTTTTATGTATTCATTTAACTGTTCTTCATCTGTTTCTTCGCTGTCACTCATTTTTTATTCTATAGTTAGTGTTCAAATATTGTGCAAGTTTCATCAAGCAGAATATCAATAACAAAAGGGAGACCACTGTATGAGAAAATGAAAGGGAGGCCACTTTCATCAGTAAACGGAAGTGGGTAACATATCTGGTTCCCCTCTTTATTCATATTTCTATGCGATCATCTTAAATTCTCAGTAACCAGTCCATTGTTTTTGATTTGGCGGAAATTGCAGAGTAGCCGTGAGAAAATGTGAAGTTTTAATTTTCCGTGGAAGAGCGACGTCCTCTTCATGTCAAGAGGCAATGGTAGTTATAAAGATAAAATATTGTTTAAACCAGTCATTGGTTTGGCTCGAGCAATTCACTTCAGCGCACAAACTTTGAGCTGTGCAGACATCCCAGTAGCGAACTATTTTAGTCATGCGCACTCAAGATTGTTCGCCCTCAACACGTTTAGAACTTCTTTGTGCGTTTCGCCTTCAGTTGCCATAAAGTAGCTACCTAGCTGGTATAGAGTAAAGAATGATAGAGTCTCCAAACTAGGCGGAAACATTGAAGACTGACCGTTCAGAGTGACCCTCTTCTACAAAATTACAGAAGGAGATTCAATACAAAGAAATGCTACATTCTCGGTATCGCAGTGACGTCACATATATACCGGCCTCAAGCCCAGGTTTTATCTGGCCTTAGCAATGTTGAATACAGTGCCTAGTTACGCATCAGTTAAGCGCTAATACATCGTTTGATGGTCTATTGTTTTGCTGTCGATTATGTTGACAACATCACTAAATTGCTTTGAAACAGTTAAAAAAGATAAAAAAAATAAGATGGTATATTCATATTATGATGAACTTGACGGGCCGTGTAGATCCAGATACGATCAGAAGCTATAGTTAATCAGCTTAGAGAATTTTTTTCCTCTGGCATTTTTTCCACATACCGTCCGTTCCAATTCCCAGCTATAGAATCTGGGAAAACAATCCTGCGAAAGGCCAACAGTAGAGTATGGCGACATCCATGACATCCATAATACCTTGATTGAATCATCGGGTATGATGATTATAATTATTGGATCTAGATCTACGATTTTAATCATCGCGATTCACTAGATCCTGATCTGATAGAGCGATCTATCTTTAGGGCCTAGTCCAAAACCGATTTTAGTTGGATATAGTTTTATCGTTCTTATTTCTGGGTGTAGTTTTACACTCGTCATTTCTGTCGAAAATAAAATTCAAACATCTTTTAGATAGGCCTAAATGAATTTTAATTTAAGATTTAAATTCGAGTTTTATGGTAGACTCTAGCCTGTAAAAGCAGCGTACACGTAGCGTAGATCTAGATCTATACAAAACCACTAAGAGCTAGAAGTGTCCAATCTTTTTTCTTTTTAGCTCACCTGAGCCAAAGGCTCAAGGTGAGCTATTGTGACCGCTCACCGTCCGTAGTACGTCTGTCCGTTCACATTTACTTCAAACGACATCTCCTCTGAAACCCGCCGATTGTAGGGAGAGTTCAAACTGCTCATGATGTTCCTTGGATGCTTCTCTACAGAAGTTGTTCAAAAAAAAGGAAAAAAAGCACAAACTCTGCTTGAAAAAGCAAAAAAGCAAAAATCTTTAAAAAATCTTCTTGCCCAAAACTACTAGGCCCTAAGCTTTGATATTTGTACAGTAGAATCTCCTGGTGGATCCCTCTATAGTTTGTTAAAATGAAATCCCTAGGGTCACATTTGACACCACCCTGCACAGTTTAAGTGCTGCTCTAGGCAGGTTTTACAGTATTTTTGATTTAGGCAGAACTGTATTTACCTGAGTTACCCTTAATATACTATGGGCAAATAACCAATATTTGCAAACAGTTTGGATCCAGATCAGATGCAACTTAATGCTGCATCTAATCTGGATCCAAACTATTTGCCACTCATTTACCAACTTAACATTTTCTAAAAAAAAAAAATACATTTTTTACACACAGAAGGTATTTAGCAGACATCATTTCAGTCTGGTAAGGGTAAGCTTCCAGCAGCAGTGCTGCTAATGCTACAGTACTCTTGCATAATATTTGACCTCAGTGATCAGGCCAACAGAACTGAACATGTTGTCTGCTATAGTTTAGAAATGGTTCAGTCTGCTTCATACTTAGAGAAACAGGATCTGGAAGTGATCCACTGACAGTTATGTAATTATGTCTTATGCCATATTTATACATATGTTTAATATTGGTTTTGTCACAGTTATCTGCTGTCTTATCATTTTTTCTTGTCCAGGATTCAACCCTTTCCCCCAATAAATACTGACGTTTGTTAACCCATTACCCCATAAATGTGCATTTTTAGGCCTTTGATTTATTCCTCCACTTAAGAAAATAATTCCCCTTTAACCCTTTCCCCCATAGCATATCTCTAGTATTGAATGTAGGTGTCCACTTAAAACAGGTTGAAAGTAAAGCAGAATGCGCTTTAAGCGCATTCTGCTTTACTTTCAGCCTGCTTTAAGCTATCATCTGCTAGAATATAGAAAATATTTTGTATTATACATATTTATGAATGTATAAATTGGAACTATTTTCTTCAGAGCAAGAATAAACTGAATGCGCTAAAAGGCGCTTCTATGGGGGAAAGGGTTAAACAGTCATGAAAATGTAAGATGTGAAATAAGTTTCTATATCCTAGTAGATGGTAGCTTAAAGCAGTTTGAAAGTAAAGCAAAGTGTGCATTAAGACCCATTCTGCTTTACTTTCAACCTGCTTTAGGTGGCCACCTATTTTCAAAACTAGAAACAGGCTATGGGGTAATGGGTAAAATGAAATTGCCTATTTGGAAAGAGCCTAATGAGAGGAAGTGCCATTTGCAAAGGCCATAACTCTGACATCATTGTTTTTTTAGTTATTTCCCTTTGTCATATTTTCTTGTCAAGAAGACAACTCCAGTTCTACTGATGCTATTGTAATGAAATTTTATGTATGGAAAGAAACTGATGAGAGAAAATGCCATGCATAAGGGCAGCAATATTTTGTTTTCCCCTTTGTCATATTTTATTGTCAGGAAAATAACTCCAGTTCTGCTGACACTAGTGAAATAATTATCATTTACCGGAAATGGAAAAAGCTTGATAAGAGGATGTGTCATGGATAAGGGTCATAAGCTTGGCAACAAAATTCACTTTTGTCATGTTTTCTTGTCTGGAAGATAACTCCATTTATAGCTATATTAAAATGTTGTCTTGCCCAGTCAACTTAGGTACAAACTTCAATGTCCTCAGGTGAGCGAATTTAGGGCCATGGCCCTCTTGTTTTTTTTAATCTTGGCTTTTTTGTTTTGATTTAACTAACCCTTTCCCCCATAAATACGCCTTTTAACGCCTTAAATAAATTCCTTCATATACTGAAGAAAATAGTTTCAATATTATACTGTCACAAATAAAAATCATAAGAAATATTTTTTATATTTTAGCAGATAAAAGCTTAAAGCAGGCTGAAAGTACTTTCAACCTGTTTTAAGTGGTCACTGTCACATATTTTCAGAAGTAGAAACAGGCTATTGGGTAAAGGGTTAAAGGCTCATGGCGTGTAATGGCATATTTAAGTAGCCTACTAGCTAGCCTGTGTTTGAAATCACAACCCTGTTTGACAAGTGCGGCTAATTAGATTACGTACCGGTAATATGGATCTTTATGCCCTGCAGGCCTAAAGCTTCTTGCTTCTTCACAGAGAGCATTCTGTCGATGCGGTCATCTCATGATCTGACCTCGCATTCACCAGCACAAGTAATGACAGCGTTGGGATATTGGAAAAAATATGCATATCGGCCAGTTGACTTAAAAATATTGACTTTATTGCGTCCGATATTTTGTAATTCTAATCGAGTAAAACCCAAAATATATGAGTTGTGGATTAAACGACCCTTGCGGAAAAAAGCAACACTCGTGACGTAAAAGCCGCGGTATTGGCGCCCTCGTATTAGCGGCCTAAAACAAGGAGTTCTTTTATTTAATCCTTTACTCCATAGCCTGTTTTAAATTTTGAATACAGACGACCACTTAAAAAGCAGATTGAAAGTAAAGCAGAATGCACTTGAAAGCACATTATAAATATCTTTCAGCCTGCTTTAAGCTGCTATCTACTATAACGTAGAAATTATTTCTATTAGTCTATTATATATATCTATATTCCCATTAGTTTTGAAATAATTGGGTATTTCACCAATTTCAATTGGGTAAGTACTTGGGTAGGTATTCATGACTGTATAAAGTAGAAATATTTTCTTCAGTAGATTTGATTAGGAAGAATAAATGAAAGACATGATAGGCAAGCGTATTTATGAGATAATGGATTAACCCTTTACCCCATAGCCTGTTTCTAGTTTTGAGTATAGATGACTACTTTAAAAGCAGGTTGAAAGTAAAATACAATGCGCCTTAAGGCACATTCTGCTTGACTTTAGCCTGCTTTAAGCTACCACTTACTAGAATAAAGAAAAATATTCCTTATGATACATACATTGTATTAATGACTGTATAATTTGGAAATATTTTCTTCAGCAGAGGAATAAACTAAATGCACTAAAAGGGGCTTGTATAATTGGGGAAAGGGTTCAACCACTGTTTGTTATTTCAGTTTCGCATTGCTGCCCTTAATGAGAGTTACAGTGATGATGGTAGCGATGGTGATCAGCAGGCCAGAGAGTCCACAAAGGAAGCAAAGGTAAATTGTTACTGATAGGAATCAACCCAGATAAACACCACTGATATGTGATTTGTAATCATGACGTGGATTAACTCTTTCCTCCCTGAAACTTTGAATGGACAATTCCAGTTTCGATTTTTGTCTAGTCCATTTCTGGCTTTTAAGAGTTGTTTTTGTCAATTTTGGCATTACTGACAAACAGTGAAGACCCTGATCAGAGGGCTCCTTTCGGAGCCCTCTGATCTGGGCCTTCACTGTTTGCACAGGACAAGTGTATTATTCACATGTACACTGTTTGAAATGACGTCTATATGCGGGACTAGGGTTCAAAGGGTTAAAGAAAGTCAATGGTTCATGGAATGTGTACATATCAAGTTCATTGGATTTTCAAGTATTAATCATGTAGGGTCTTTTCCCCATAACCTGATTCTGATTTTGATGACACATTATCACTTAATGTAGGTTGAAGGTAGCTTAAAACAGGCACATTATGCTGTACTTTCAACCTGCTTTAAGTGGTCAATATTTTAAAAAAACTTGTAATTTTCTTCATTTTATCAAATTGCTTTCTATGTTGTTTTTACCCTTAACCCCATAGCTTCTAGGCAGTTTTGAAGACAGGGGACCTCTTAAAGCAGGTTAAAAGTAAAGCACAATGCGCCTTAATGCGTATTCTGCTTTACTCTCAGCCTGCTTTAAGCTTCCATCTGCTAGAATATAGAAAGTATTTCTTATAATACATTTTCATAACTGTATAAATTGGAACTATTTTGCTAAGTGAAGAAATAATCTAAATGCATAAAAAGGCCTTTTTATG
This sequence comes from Gari tellinella, assembly GCA_922989275.2. Taxonomy (NCBI): domain Eukaryota; kingdom Metazoa; phylum Mollusca; class Bivalvia; order Cardiida; family Psammobiidae; genus Gari; species Gari tellinella. The sequence continues at coordinate 43,501,261 of OV277867.1, forward strand.
GGGTAATGGGTAAATAATGTTATGTCTGCCATTTGTGTCATTTCAGGAGGCGGAGGCCTACTCTTTGTATACCAAGGCTTTAGGCTTACTTCGCCATGGCGACACAGACCAGGCAGAGGAGTTTCTGCGAGACCTCATTGAACATGACTTTTTGCAAGAGGTCAGTAGGACTTTTCTTCAACTCTTATCTGCTACTATCATAATTATTTGACACTTTTTGAAAACTGAGTAGACCCAGATCAATCAGCTTCAGAAGGAACTGTCTGATCAGGGTTTTGAATGTTTTCTTATAGAATTTATCTGAAACGATTCTGCACTCATTCCTTGGACAAAATTCCTTATACCCCCACAAACAACTTGGGGTTTATATATAGGAATCACCTCATCCGTCCATTTGTTCATCCTTGTTAACCCAACTCCTCCTACAATGTTCATCGAATTTGGAAAAAAACTTCACATGTTGATAGAGCACCATGGAAGGATATGCATAAAGGAATGTCTTTCCATTCCACCATTTCTAAGGGGATATAACTCAAAGGGGAAATAATTCAAAGTTTTATAATGTATCATGATACTATAGTCTGTAAGGGCACATAAGCACAACTCCTACACCATTAATTGGATTTCAACAAAGCTTTATAGGTTGATAGAGTACCATCTACAGATATGCATAAAGAAATATTTTTATGCCCCCCATCATCGACAGATGTGAGGGCATATAGTAATCGTCCTGTCCGTCCTTCGGGTCGGCAGTTTGTCCATCCATTTGTAACCAGGTGTAGTAGATTTAATCGTTTCGTCTAGCATCAATACTGCTTATTCAAATGCTAGGATACTTATACAGTTGTTGCCTTGGACCATTTCTTATCCACCAATATCATCCGACCTTGATTTTGACATTCACCTTGACCTATTTTGGACTTAGAATATCTTAAATGGGCTATATCTTGCTTAACTGGATTTTACCATTTCAACTAGCATCAAAATAACTGACTTCAATGCTTTGATACTTATACAGGTGTTATCTTGGATCACAACCAATCCACCTATATTACCAAACCTTCATTTTGACCTTGACCTAATTTGGACTTGGAATATTTCCAATGGGCTATTTCTTGGATAACAAGATTGTACCGTTTCGTCTAGCATCAACACTACTGACTACAATGCTTCAATAGTTATACAGTTATTGCCTTGGACCATTACCAATTGACCCATATTACCCAAGCTCAGTTTGACCTTGACCTGATTTGGACTTAGAAAAGATTCAGAATATATTGTCAAGGATGCCACCTGGGACATAAGTGTTTATTGAAAGCACAGTCTTGTTCTATTCCACTATTTCCAAGGTGATATAACTGAACCTAAATGTTTCATGCATTAAAGGTCAAAAGCGCTTATAAGCGCAACTACTCCCCTTTAGGACTTAGACATCCATGTTAAGATTTTTATCAACCCTGAAAATGCCTTTCACTTAAGGCATATATCACTACAACTAATTTTTTTTTTCAATAATCGCTTCACCTCAAACATATTACTTGTCCTACACTAGATGGGCATAATTCTAGATTGTATTTTGTATGAATTATCTCCCCTTTTGAACTTAGACATCCATGTTAAGATTTTTGATCAACCTAGAAAATACCCTTCACTTAAACCATACACCATACATCACTACAACTACTGTTTTTATTCCATAACTGCTTTTAGTACAAAGGAGCAGATAGTCCAGCTTGCTGTCTTACGGACAGCTCTTGTGTTCAACAGAACTTCTTATCCTAAACTGATATTAACATGTTTATTCTAGCGTTTGGCATCTATCTATGGGATGTGCTGCTTGCACTGAATAGCTTGACCACACTCCTCTGCTCATCTCTGTTTAACATCAGCTTTGGTAGATGTTCTGCTGGGCAGCCGACATCCTCCCTCAGCTGATCGATGTACATCTTGATTGGGCGTCCCACACTGCTCTGTCATTGTGTAGGTTTCAACAGTAGGACATCCTTGATGAGCTTGTGTCTACTTCTCCAGCAGTGTCCTGCAAAGCACATTCTTCTCTCTCTGATTGTATGGGAGATAGGTGGTAGATGTCCATATAGTTTGTTATAAGCGGTTGACATAACATTTACAAGTAACTATTTTTATGGTAAATCTGGTTGCCAGTCTCTGTAAGGAGAAAAGGTTAATACATGTATTTGTGTTTCTTGTACTTACTTGGAGGCGTTTCTATCTGAAGCATTGACTAGTAACAATAGAATGATATACCTTTTCGGTTGTTGCAGGCGTGGGAGACCTTGGAAGAGAAGGGGAGTGAGGCCATACACCCAGGATTACAGTTGCTATACTCTATACAGAAAAACCTGGCTGCCATGGCAACACAGAGAAACGACTACAAAGCTGCCATGGAGTCTTATCTTGAGGTAATTTACAAAAAGTTCTAAAAAAACCAAACCTGCTGTTATTACTGTTGAAAAGGAGGCTTATTGAGGACGAGGATTACAGCTGGTATTTAAACTCAAATTACTCCATAAATAGGCCTTTTCTACACTAAAGAAAGTAGTCCCCTCTTTGGTAGCCCTGAACATAAACTAAAGATGATATTTCTAGTATCTTTCCAGATTGTAAATAGCCAAAATATTACAACAACAAAAATTCCCAAAGTATGGTACTGCAAACAACCTATGGGAGAAAAAGGGTTAAAGCAGGATGCTGGTAAAGGAGCTTTATTTTTAGCTCACCTGAGCCAAAGGCTCAAGGTGAGCTATTGGGATGGCCCTGTGTCCGGCGGCGTCCATTGTCCGTCGTCGTTAACAATTGCTTCAAATGACATCTCCTATACCGCTTGACAGAATTCAACCTAATTTTACAGAAATGTTCCTTGGGTCAAGCTCTTTCAAATTTGTTCAAATAAATAAAAACAATCCTAACTCTGGTTGCCATGTCAACCAAAGTGAAAAAATAAGGAAATCTTAAAAAATCTTCTTGTCAAAAACTGCAAGGGCCAGAGCTTAGATATTTCGCACATAGCATTGCCTACAGGTCCTCTATCAAGTTTGTTCAAATTATGCCCCTGGGGTCAAAATTGGCCCCGCCCCAGGGGTCACAGTTTTACATAGAGTTATATAGTGAAATTTTCAAACATCTTCTTCTCTGAAACTAATATGGCCAGAGCTTTTATATTTGGCATGGTGACACTTCTAGATGTCCTATACCAAAATTGTTCCAATGGTTCAGGTCAGGTGCATAACTAGGTCACAGGAGCTAAAAATAGATTTTTTTCAATGAAAACTTTAAAAATCTTCTTGTCTGAAACTACAAGGGCCAGAGCTTAGATATTTGGCATAGAGTTATATAGAGAAAATGTCTAACGTCTTATTCTCTGACACTAATATGGCCAGAGCTTTTATATTTGGTATGGTGACACTTTTAAATATTCTTTACATATTTTGTTCAAATTGTTCCGGTCTGTTGCATATCTAGATCAGTCCTGGACATAAATCATTATCTTCATTTTTTCAGCTATTCTCAGATTAGCGAAATATGCCCCATGGGGCTCTTGTTGACTTACTGACAACTCAAATTACAGGTACATTCTGCTTTACTTACAGCCTGCTTTAAGCTGCCATTTGCTAGGATATAGAAAATATATCTTATGGTGTATATTCATTACTGTATAAAGTAGTACTATTTTCTTCATGGAGGAATAAATTAAAAGCGTAAAAACCATATTAATGGGGTAATTGGTTAAACTGAGGGATTTTCTCTACACTATTTCAGGCAGTAAAGATAGATAACTCTGAGGTATCTGTGTGGTATAAGATGGGGATGACGGCCCTCAAGCTAGAGGACTTCCAGCTGGCCAAGGTGGTGTTTGTAGAAGGACTGGAGTGTAACCCCAAACACTGGCCCTGTCTCGATAACCTTATACCAATACTATACTCACTTAACTGTTACTACGGTAAGATATTGTCTGACCAGAATTTATCATACAGTGGAGAAAACTTTATTTTTTCCCGTTTAAATGCAAATGAAACACAAATACATCATAATAAAATGTAGACAAATATCATTTTTTGACAATTCCGACTTTTTATTTTAATCTGAGTGGCAAACAGTTTGGAGCCTGATCAGACGTCGGGTTACCCAGCATCTGATCTGGATTTAAACTGTTTGCAATGGAAATAATAGTTTTAGCGTAAATATGCTTATTGGGAAAGAATAACGTTTTCCCCACTGTAGTAACTAATGTTGGCTTTAGTTAAACCTATAAATGAATCACCTCTTCAGATCTCTACCATAGTTTTTCGTACTTCTACCATGTCCTGAGAAGAAATAGAGAGGCTTCTGTGGCTGAGTGGTTATATTGATTGTGACTGATGATCACTTAGGTCCTCATCACTGTGGGCTCCAATCCTGGTCTGTGCACTTCTAAATTTTCGTGTGGGAAAACATTCTGGCTGGCTTGCAGAAGCTGGATGGTACTACCCAGTTCAGAGTTTGTTCCTGAAATCATGTATGAAGGGCAGTGGTGTCTTCCTCAAATAGCCAGACATCACAATATGACTGAAATACTGTTAAGTAATGTAAAATAACAAATCAAATCAAATGATATAAAAACCATGATACTATAATATAACATTCTGACAGGTGAGTTCTTAAAGCAGGCTAAAACTTGATAAAAATAGCTCTACTTAACAACATGATGTGACCATTCATTAGACATGTCTTAACCCTTTACCCCATAGCTTGTTTCTAGTTTTAAAAATAGGTGACTGATTAAAGCAGGTTGAAAGTAAGGCGCATTCTGCTTTACTTTCAGCCTGCTCTAAGCTAATTTGCTTGAATAAAGTAAATATTCCTTATGCAACATATCATGACTGTATAAATTGGAAATAATTACTTCAGAGGAGGAACAAACTGGATGCTCTAAATGGCATTTCTATTAGGGAAAGGGTTAAAGTAACAACTCTAATGTGCTGTCACATAAAAATGATTAGGTGAACAAAAAAAGATATTAGATGTGGATATGCATCTTTTACAAAAAATGTATATAGACCCAGATCAGAGTGCTCCTCTGATCAGGGTGTGCACTGTTTGCAATTTTGCAAAATATTGGTATTAAACATCAAAAATTGACTACTCTTGTTTTGAAGCTGAAATGGTCCACAGAGCTGTTGCTAAGCTGCATATTCACCAGAAAGTATTGTTTATAATCTGTCAGCGTAATAAAAAGTAAATAAAAATCATTCAAAGTAAATGAAAAGCAAACGTTCTTATGCCCTTACTTAAATTTCTTTCTTGTAAAAAGACAGCCTATGCATTACGTCATCGGCCAGTGCGTTTTATTACTTTGTATTGTTAGACTGGTATAAAATCATATTCTTATCAATGCTTTTGCAGCGTATTGTTCTAACTTAAATATAAGAACATAGGCAGGCAATTTGACTCATCTCGGCTTTTCTTGTGATAAATGTGAACCAGTCTTCCATAAAAATTCTTTTTCCGCTTTCGGTTTCGAAGATGCCACGAGGTCGACAATAATTAGCACAATACTTGGCTATATATCTACCTTGGTGAAAAATAGTGAGAAAAGTTGTTATTCTCCCGTTGACAATCTTTTGAAAGACATTCTATTTCCTCACGAAACCGATGTGAACAGTACAGCAAATTTTAGACTAAGTTTTAGACCAGGTTTGCCCTCTCAGTAATACTCAAAAGAAATGTGATCCTTGTCGAATTAAAAAAAACAATTTGAAGATCCAATTACGTGTCTGGATTACAAGCAGTATTTTAATCTTCATAGTTTAAGCTGGGTATTGCTTAAGAAGATTGAAAGTAAAGCAGAATGCTTCCAAAGTTTTTCTTTTTAGCTGTCTAAACACTAAAACAACCTAGGGAAATAGTTCAGAAAATCACCATGAGTTGCTTTTTACGCAATTAACTAAATATCAGTCCAAAAAAAAAATTATTCAATAAAAAAACAAAAAAATTAATAACTTAAAACTAGTTGGGTAAATACCCTATTTTATGAAAAACTCATCTAGAGCTCTGTATTTTAGTTTCATGGATGAATGAGTTAATGGATGGTTGTATGTGATGGGTTTTCATTTTAGAATGTTTGTTCTACATCTCCAAGGCATTTGAAATGGACCTACACTATGAGAAAGGCCATGCATTCCGCAGCAAGATGTACAAAGAGCAAGCCTCACTGATATCATACACTGAAGAGTTCTTTAAAGAATGGTAAAGAAATGTATTGCTGTTATGTTTGCAGTTAATGTGAGGTTTTGTTAATTTTTGCCGTCCGTCTTAACCCTTTAACCTATCACCTGTTTCCTGTATTGAAGATAGGTGATCACATAAAGCAGGTTGAAAATAAAGCAGAATGTGCCTTAAGGCGCATTGTGCTTTACTTTAACCTGCTTTAACTCTTTCCTCCCTGAAACTTTAAATGGACAATTCCAGTTTCCATTTTAGTTTAGTCCATTTCTGACTTTGAAGGGTTGTTTTTGTCAATGTTTGGCATCATGACAAACAGTGAAGACCCTGATCAGAGGGCTCCTTTCGGAGCCCTCTGATCTTGGTCTTCACTGTTAGTTACCATCTAATAGAATATAATAAAATAATTATGATATATTTCTTATGATAAATATTCATGACTGTATTGATTGGAACTATTTTCTTCAGTTTAGAAATGACTTAAAGGCGTAAAAATGGGTATCTTAGACACTGTGGTAAATCTGTCTCTCTTTATGATTTTACTTAAAGCATTTTCTTCCCAGAACCACCATCGCTGTTCTCTTAAAGCAAGATGAAAGTAAAGCAGAAAACTCGGGAATGTGATATCTGCTTTACTGTCCTGTTAGAACAGCAGAGTTAATGTCATACCCCTGGCATGAGTGAGCGTGGCCAAGATTTTTGGATGGGTTGTTTTAAAGCTTAATATTTGTGCTAGAGTGCTGAAATTTTGTATGGAGGTTCATTTGGGGTTAAACATTGATGTTATGAAGTTGGAATTAAAAAATAGTTTTAATTTATTTCATTTTTTGACATGTTTTAGACTTAGTTTTTTTTACTACAAATCACCAGGTTCAAGTTTTTTGGATGGGTTGATTTAAAGTTTAATACTTGTGCTAGGGTGCTGAAATTTTGTATGGAGCTATATTTGGGAACAAACATTGCGGCTATGAAGTTGAAATTAAAAATGATTTTAAAATTTGTCAATAATTGACATGTTTTGGACTTAGGGTTTTTTTGCTACAAATCACCAGGTTAACCTTTTTGGACGGGTTGTTTTAAATTTAATACTTGTGCTAGGGTGCTAAATTTTGTATCAATCTTTAATCGGGGACAAATATTGATGTTATGAAGTTGGAATTTTAAATCTTTTTTTATACTTGTCAATTTTTAACATGTTTTAGACTTAGGTTTTTCGACTACAATCACCAGGTTAAAGTTTTTTGGACTGGTTGTTTTAAAGTTGAATATGTGTGCTAGGGTGCTGGAATTTTGTAGGGAGCTATATTTGGGAACAGACATTGAGGCTATGAAGTTGAAATTAAAAATGATTTTAATTTATTTCAATTTTTGACATGTTTTGAACTTAGTTGTTTCAAATTCAAATCACCAAGTTTTTTGGATGGGTTATTTTAAAGTTTTATATAACTAGACTAAGACTCATCATTCATTTAATAATCTTTCTAAACTGAAAATTGATTTGTTTTCAATACAAAATGTTTTTATAGACTTGAATTTTAAACAGGCGAGCATCAGGTTGGCTTTGACACCAATTTCTGGTAAATTATTGAAATTCAACTGCAGTGAGGCAGGTGTGTTTAACATAAGCTAGTTTGAAGTATTGAGCCTTTTGGTATTTGGGGAACAAGTAAATAATATCAAAGAAACATGATAATATGTGACATTTTCTACAGATTTGATCATAAAAAGTTTTATGTACATGTATATTGTGCCTATTTACAGTGATCCAGAGATCCACAGCATTCAGTTAGAGCCGGATGATGCCAAAGAGGTTTGTGTTACATACTTATTTTTTGATAAGATTGAGGTCCCTTAACCCATTACCCCATAAATACACCCTTTTACGCCTTTATTTAATTCCTCTACTGAAGAAAAAAGTTCAATTTTATAGTTTCACAAATAAAAATCATAAGAAATAGTTTCTATATACTAGTAGATCGTAGCTTAAAACAGGCTGAAAGTAAAGCAGAATGCACCTTAAGGTGCATTCTGCTTTACTCTCATCCTGCTTTCAGTGATCACCTATTTTCAAAACTAGAAACATGGGGTAACGGGTTAATGAGATTGAGTCAATATCGGAGCTCTTCTGAGAGCAATCAACTTTTCTACAGCTAAAGCATGGTTTGTTCCAGGTCGGCAGTTGACAAGAATGGCTGATCGCATTATGTAAAGTATCGATTTTAGTCTGATCTCATTAGGAGTCCTCAACCTTAAGTATTCCATTAACTGACATGTTACAAAACACATTTCTGCTAGAAAATAGAAAATATTTCATTATGATACATATTCATGACTGTATAGATTAGAACTAATTTTTTTAAGTGGAGGAATAAATCAAAGGCGTAAAATGGTGTAGTTATTGAATAATGGTTAAACCCATAGCCTATTGAATCACTGACATTTGGGATTCAGATGAGCTTAACATCATAGCCTGTGTCTAGTTTGGAAAATGGGTTACCACTTAAAGCATGTTGAAAGTAAAGCAGAATGCTCCTTCAGGTACATTCTGCTTTACTTTCGCCAATCGGTCTGCTTGAAGCTCTCTAGATAGTTACTGGAAATGTATTCTATATTTAGAGGTCAGGACTTATTAGGTGGGGACTATGTTTCATAGTGTATGAATAGTAAGAAGGGTAAAAAGGCATTTTATGGAAAAGTGGGTTAACATGTGCATCTTTTTCTTGTTCAGTATATAGAAGAAGCTTTACAAATGAGAAGACGACGTCAAGAACTCTCAAAACCACCAGAACCAGTCAGACTGCACTTCCCCAATAAGCTACATGCCTACAGGTGAAACATTTATTATTATACCCGATTTAATAGCGCTTTTTATCACAAATTGCTCCATAACCCATTTCTAGTTTTTGTGTTAATTTTATTTAAAGACATTTCCTCAGTCCATTTATGGAGTCCCGCCCATTGTTCTTGATAGGTGTGAATGTAACTGTCAAAGCATGCAGCACAAGCTGCAAGCGGGTATACCAATCTCAGTTTACCTAGTGAGGCCCAGATTATACTTATACTCTTGTGCTTTTCAATAGTTATTTCTAACCAAACCGTCAAATGTAAAGGTTGGGTCTCACATGAGACGCTTCAATGGTTCTTTGCTACCAACATGTCCACAAGACCCATGTTTTTTGCAAGGAAATTGTCTGGCAAGGCGTTATGATCGAAAGGACGTCAGGAGATGTCTTTTAAAGACATTAAGCCAGTCCATTCATTGATTCAACCCCCCCCATTTGTTCTCACTAGGTGTCAAAATACAGGTATACCGGTATAGAGCATGAGAAAATTTTTTAGGCAACTGCTCAGCTTTAAATAGAGGCCCTTACATAATAGATCTCAATAGGGTTATCAATGGGTTTTACTAACCAAGCTATCAAATATTAGGAGCAGGCCTCACATGAGACGTGAATGAATGATTCTTTGCCTAGACGCTAGCCGAGTAAGTGCATGGGCTCCATGCTTTGACTCAAACTCTTTCTACAGTGCTAGGTGTTACCAACCAAGCTTGGTCATGTAATGTCTTTAACCAATTACTCTATAGCCTGTTTCTAGTTTTGAAGACATGACCACTTAAAGCATGTGACAGTAAAGCAGAATGCTTCTTAACTCTTTGCGGCCTAACGCTAAATCTCGCCTTACAGTCGGTAGATTATTACGGGGTTGCAGTCGACCGGGTGTATATACCTATAGACTGACTGATGACAGATTCGGGTGCATAACTATTATAACAATTACTTACATAATTTGTTGACTATTCGTCCATAAATGTCCAGAATCTATCAAATATCTGAACAACCTCCTGAAATATCTGTCAGTTCGGTGTTTCAGTGATATTTTTCAGTTACAGTTTCGTCCACAACTTCAAATTTTCCTTCGACTCCGTTGTAAACAGGTCTCCAATTAGGTTCTGTTTCTCGGTCTATTAACTTGAAATTCATATTTATAATCGCTACTTATGGTGAGAGAAATATCATATTTTTCTATCCCGGCGTGTGTTTGTTTCTTGTGTTGCCTTTGTTTTCTCTCGCCCGTAAATTCTTCTCGAAATTTCAACGTTTCTTCGCATCAAGTATGGCGGCCATTTTTCTCGCTTGTCAATTTCAAAAAATGACAGGTTTATTTTTAACGTCGTTTTATATGTCAATATCTCCTTTTAAAAACACAAAGTGTCTTACAAAATAGGAAAAGAAATAATGCTTTGTTAAACCGATAACGTTTGGGAGGCATATTTTTTATATGTAACGGTAAACACAAGGAATACACACAGGCATAATTATGTCAAAATCCGCCATTTTCTCGCATAGAGTTATATAGCGTTGAATATTTTCTACGCAATTTCGACACATCTCTTTGTTCCCCTAACGGGATAATTCATAATGTTTTGTTGGAAAATCAATTCGAAAAGTTAACTTCCGATTTAGATACATATGAAATGTTTATTACATGGGTATTTACGGAGAAATTTATGCTTATCTCACGTCGCTGTTTACGCGACATAATTTTCCCCGTCCGTTCTATCGCACGTTAGATGGTCGGATTCGAAACGATTTTTCAACGGTTTTAACTGTAAATTATTATCGGAATAACTATTTTCGAGGTAAGAAATACATTATTCTTCTACTGCTGTTAGTATTTTTGTATTTAATTGCTTTTCTTGTAGCTCATTTCTCCCAAATCATTCCGTATCGCTGGTAGAGTCTAACCATCTACCGCCATTGTCTACGTGCACAAATTAGAACATGTATGCGGTTTTTAAACGTGAATTACATGTTTATATGGCATAAAGTCGAGAATATTTTTTCAGAATGGAATATTATTAGGTCTAATTTAAATGGATTTTAAACAAAGATGCTGTTAATCACTTTTTAGAGAGCCAAATAAACACTTAAAAACAACTTGTCAACATCACGCATATATGCGTGATTCGACTTGATATTGATATCGATAAACACACACGTAGGCGTGACCCGACTGCAAAGGGTATATTGCCATCACGCATATTCGCGGGACTCGACTGCAAAGAGTTAAGGCACATTTTGCCTTACTTTCAGCCTGCTTTCAGCTATCATCTGCTAGGATATAGGAAATATTTCCGTTGTTGCACATTCATTTAGGTGTAAAATGGAACTAATTTTCTTCAGTGGAGGAATAGATTAATTGTGCTTAAAGGCGCTCATATATGGAAAGGGTTGATTACATTGTACAGTCAAAACTCGATAATTTGAACTCGCATTAGTTGGAACATACCTTTATCTCAAAGTTAAAACTTGGCTTAGTCACATTTTTTAACTTTGAAATACGGGTATGTTCGGAGCTTGAGCGAGATCGAATTATCAAAATTTAACTTATGAAACACTGGTAAGGTTGATTTAAGCGAGTTCGAAGTATGGAGTTTGTACTGTATAAAGAAATATTCAATGTTTCAGCTGGAAGCATATTGGAGAGGTACTGGTGGGGCTGTATGATGAAGTGGTGGCCTCAGACCCACCTATTGTAAGTTATTACACACACTGCTGTTTTTGCCTGAACTCATTTTATTGTTTATAGAGTTTAAGTAATATAGTAATGGGATCTGTATTTGAGGTCAGTAGGTCAAAAGTTACATGATTTGAAACTGAATACATGATTGTATACAAATGTGTTTTCCTAGAAAATAACTTCTGTTTTCTGAGTGAATTTGTTTTTATACATAGTAAATATAGGCAACAACTTGTGTAGCTAAATGCTCCTACACTATTAGAGGGATTTGCACCAATCTTTCAAACATGGGTCATATCAGGTCAAAATCTAGGTCACTATAGGTCAAGATTTAAATGATGTACCAGATGAACGATATAGGGCCATAGTGGCCCTCGTTTTATGTCCAGTGGACCCTGGGGCCCAGTTTTGGATTTCTGGGCAAAACATTGGTAATGTCAGACAAATGTCATGGTCCTTAAGAGGTCAAGACACAGTCATGTGAGGGGGCATAGTGTAACAAACACATTGTTCACTTGTTTGATTTTTCGTTACAGAGCATGGGACTGAAAGTGATTATTCCAGACTACGCTGATGTATTGTCTGTAGAAGAGGAAACTGCAAACCTTGCAAAAGAAACAGGAACCTCTGTCACTGAGGATGTACCTAAAGCTGATGAGCCTGACAAGGATGAAAATGTAAAGACCACAGCTGGTGATAACCAAAAGTCAGAAAAAGAAGAAGCCATGGAAGTAGATGAGGTTTTAAATGAAGCTAAACCAGAAACAGAAAAGATTTTTGAAGATGCTTATAAAGGTCTGAAAGAGTTGACAGAACTTGAGAAGCCAGGCTCACAGTCAGAGGCAGAGAAACCCTTTGCATCTTATGGCAATAAGGAATCCTCTAAGGTTGAAATGGATAGTGACACTCCAGCTATTATTACTGAAAGAATGGAAGATGATGCAAATGAAAGTGATTCTTTACTTGAAGCAGTGAATACAGCTCATAGTTTGATTGATAGTTTGAGTCCAGGGAAAGCTGCTAGCCCATTTGTTAGTGAAGGATCTAGACCTAAAGTACCTCAGTTTTCTGTAGATGATCAACAAGACAAAAACACTTGTAAAGAGACAGACAAGCTAGACTCTCAGCCACCAATGGTAAAATGTGCAAGCTATGGTTTTACTGTATCTGATCTGTTGTCACCGGAGGCAGGTAGCAGCAAGCCACTGAGTGTTTCTACTGGTACAGATATTGTGACTACCAGTGAAGCAGTAGTAACAAACACCTTAACTACTGATAGTGATGGGAAGGGAACCAGTGATTCAAACAAACAGCTGGTACCCGATATAACAATAAAGAGCGCTGTGTCTGCCCTTGACCAGGCAGTAAACGGTGGTAGTGGTACTAAAGGAGAGGCAGTATCTTCTGGTTACAAATGTGTAGTTACTGATTCAGGGTTATCAGACTCAACAGTGACCTCAGTGCCATTATCTTCTCCTTCCACCGGTACATTTATGATCTCAAACCTTATATCAACCTCTGCACTAGGTAATTCATCTCCACAGGTTTCCACCTCCAGTCCATGTACACCTGTACCAAGTTTACCCGGCTATAACAACACTAGCCAAACTCCAACATCAGTTGCTCTCATGGCTAATTCTACAGCTATGGTATCTGGTCAGCTCCATGTAACAACTTCACTGGCAATATCCACCCAGCCCTCTGCAATATCCTTATATGATTCTGTACAAGGCAGGAACTCTGACCATGGCTATGCCAAGGGCAGCAAGGACAGACCCCAGAATCTTCCAGCACCAATGTTAATAGGGGGTGGCGATAGTGGAATTGTCTCCATGGCAACAGCAAAAATGCATGGTCAAATGAAGATGTCCTCAATCAGTGGAGGAAGTGTTCCAGTGACTCAGTCTCTGCAGAGTTCCTTTGAGCCTTCTCTGGTTGAGGCAGGGTTACGGTCAGCCCTTGCTATGGATATGGATGATAGAAGTCCAGGGGGTCGTAAAGGGCAGAAAAGGAGGAGGATATCCATGGCAACAGAAGAAATCATGATGTATGGCAAAAGAAGATCCGCTAGAGTAAGAAAATTAATGGTTTTGAAGCCAATGATGGACAGAGCACCAGATAAAAGTAGTTTTTCAAAAACTAAAATCTTTACTTCTGAATTAAACCCTATGGTGTCACTACTCATTAGAATCGTCTCTTCGAGACGATTCTAATGAGTAGTAACACCATAGGATTTGGTGCCAAAAAGGGTAAGAAAATGTTGGTTTTGTTGAAATAACTACCTCTTATCTGGAGCCCTGGTTGGAGTTTTTTATTGGTACTGACTTAACTCTTTGATCCCTAGTCACGCATGTATGCATCCTTTGCAAACCGTGTACATGTGAAGAGAACATTTGTCCTATGCAAACATTGCAATTATTAGACCCTGATTATGACTACCCATGTTTTATCGTATGATTAAACACTGGTATGAATTTAATATTTCAATTCTAACACTTCAATTTAACCACAATTTGCACCAAAGTAACAGCGCCTCATTTCTTGGTGTACGCATTTTCAAGGCTCATTGAGAATTCAAACACAGATACGTTCTAGGACTGCAACGGTTCACCGAATTTCGGTTATTTTCGGTTCGTTTGTCTCGGTTCGAGTTTCGGGTCGGCACTGCAAATTTTCGGTTCGGTGCGCCGATGTATGGTATTATTACACTAGACCGCTAATTTACCAATCAGCGTGCAGTCTGCGTGTATATTTTTGATGGTCAGACGTTCAAAAATGTAAAGTTAAATCAAGGAAATATACAGAAGACGTCAGTGTATAATTCCGTGGTTAAATCACAGTTCTAACCTTTTCTTCTTGCAGTAATTTAAATAGCTCGCTTCTCGTCCGTCTCATTCTTTTCATATCGGCTATTTATAATTCCGGGAAACCCAGCACTTAACGCATGCGCACGATTGATAGCCCGGCTTCAAAGGTACCAAAGTCGAATCAGCATCAGAAAAGGGTAACCAGTCTATTACTTAGCGACCGCAAATTGCGAATGGCGATGTAAATAATTAAACTGAAATATTAATGACTTTTTCAGTAAAATAATAATATAATTGGAGCTAGGTATTACTTCTAGCGCTTATAACTAGAAGTCTGATGAGGCATTTAAGGAAGACCAGCCAGACTGACCGTTGACACAAAATAGGCTGAAAGCTTAGTTACGAAACTTCAATGAAAAACAGGTCGGGACGAACCACGCCTTAAATTCGCTACAATATGTCCTAAAATGGTAGAAAGAAATGCACATCTTTCTCGTACATATGATAAAATTATAGATGACAGTGATAGCGTTTTCGAAAAAGTGTGTAGATCTATTGTCTGCGTAGACATGTGCCAGTAAATGAGATTTTTTTTCTGGTTGATTTTATCAAGTTCTTATCCTAATACCCGAACCGAAATAACCGAAAACCGAAGGGGTCTACTCGAACCCGAACCGAACCGTGAAGTACCTGAACCGTTGCAGCCCTAATACGTTCCATCTTTGTTTATATAGGGGCGTGCGGGAGGTGTGTTAGAATAATTTTTCATCATTACTGACTTTACTGATCACAGTCAAACTTGTGATAAACAGCCAGTCTTTATAGAAGGATATTGCTTTTTAACTTTCTTCAAGATATGATAGTGACATGTCATGTTCATGTTGTAGGTGAGGAATACAGGCAGGAAGAAAGAAGAGGAGACAGTGAACTTTACAGACCTTCTCATGGCCTTCCTACCATCTACACTAAAGTATGTACAGTTGAACCACCATAACTTGAGCTTGCTTTAGCCAAACCTACAGTAGAGACAAAAATGTTTCACAATTTCCAACATTCATTTTAATGTGAGTGGCAAACAGTTTGGAGCCTGATCAGATGCCAGTGTCATATGATATTTTGGTCGATTAGCCATGGTATTTTGAACCCCCCTTTGAAGCAGATTTAACGCTCTTTCAAACATTTTTCAACCATAGATGACCCTTTTGTTTTGAACATGTATAGAAGAAAAGATATTCTAGGTCTTGGCTATGATATTTAAGGAATGAGTTAACTTCATGCAGGGTGAATAGCCATGGTATTATCATCCCCTCACCGTTGAACCAGATTCAGTCCTCTGTCAAAACACTTCCAAGACATAGGTGACCTGTTTTATATGATACATCTGATCTGGCTCCAAACTGTTTGCAATGGAAATCAGACTTGCTTAAGTCAAACATACACATTACTTTAAAGTTACAGCATGGTTATTTAAAGACATAATTTAGCTTTGTACTTCTCATAAATTTTACGATTAACAATAAGTTTGAGTTATTGAAGATAAACTGTATGCATGTCTGTAGTATAAATATTTTACATAGATAGAATATGCTTTCTAGATTTTCAATGTACAGGGTTTGCTCAGGTCTTGAAACTGCTGGTCATGCTAAACACTTGAAATTCACCAGAAGACTTGAAAACCCCTTGAAATTGTCTAAAATCTCTTGAAAAAGACTTAAAATAAATTGTTGTTACGCGTTATCCCTGACATTTTTAGGGATTACGCTAATCACTGGGCACTATAGGGAATTGATAAAATGTCCCTTTTTCCATCAAATAAATAGATTTGTATTATCATGACATTTCTTTTGGTTTAAAACTTGAAATATGGTCTATTAAGCGTTCATACAAAGTTTCTCGAACAAGTGAATAAAAAAAAAGTGATCAGTGTGCAGGACAAATAAAAACCAACACATTTTTCTTGTTAATAAGGTTAACAAAATATTTCATACTGTGGTACTTGCCTTTGAACTTATGATCTGAACAAGGTAAGATTCATTAATTTAACAAAAAGTAACTGCCAAATACACGTATAAAAATTCAACCAAAAGCTTCAAAATTAGGCCTTTTCCTTGAGAGATTTAGGGTTTTCGTGAAATCCCTGATTTTTTAGTGATTTTACGTATTCCCTGATTACATGTTATCCCTCACAGTAAAATATATATTCATGGTTTGTGCCATTATCTGTGCTTTGTTTGAGAAGTGGACATCTGTCAAACTAGGAAAATCATAAGAATTGAAAATTAATTGCAATTTGGAAAATGTAACAGCAAGGAGCACTAATTCTGTGTTTGCTTGATTTCTCTCAGATATGTACAGGAAGATGATGTTACTATGGAAACAGACAAAGCTGATCCTGGACCAGAAACATCTACCAAGCAAAGTAGTAAGTGTTCTTAAACTTTACATTTTACTTCTGATGGGAACAGAACCATATAACTATTTATTATATATAATGGGGATGTCATTATTATTTCCTTATACAGTGGAGAATCTGTTATTCTTTCCCGTTTAAACGCAAACGTACGCAAACGCAAAACACTAAAACGTAGAAAAGAACAACTTTTGGACAATTTTGATATTTCATGTTTATCTTGGTGGCAAACAGTTTGGAGCCTGATCAGACGCCGGGTTACCCGGCGTCTGATCTGGCTCCAAACTGTTTGCACTGCAAAAAATAGTTTTAGCGTAAATGCGTTTATTGGGAAAGAATAACAGATTCTCCACCGTAAACACAACAGTAAACTCCGCTTATAACGATATTCAGGGGACCGTGGAAAAAGTATCGTTACATCGGAATATCGTTACAAGCAATCTGGTGGGTCTTGACGACAGTATCCGAATTTTGTGCTATCCGAAACAATGGTTACTACATAAAGTTTGTCGTATTTTAAGACTGACGAACTAAAGACTATTCTGACCTGTTTATAAACTTGAATCGTTGCTATCTCTTTCTTTGTTTCAACTGGCACACGTTAACTTTTTATGCAGGTATTACACTAGTTTTACAAATGATTTACATACTGTCTTTCTTGTTGTTCATTCATACTAGAAAACGAAAGTAAACCGGAAATGAACATGTTTTAATCCAGGCAGTGTTCGAAATTAAGCTTGCATACTCGCAAATTGTAAGTGGATTAAGAAAATTGCAATGGGTTTCAGGGGTGTAAAATTCCGCTCGCCATGGCGAGTAACATTTTATCAGGGTGAGCAGATTTTCTGATAATTTATAACAGAAACTAATGAGCATAATGTCATTATCACCCTGCAGGGCGAGTAACAATTGTGAAAATTTTACACCCCTGGGTTTTTCATAAACTCGCAAAAAATGCGATTAGCGTTTTTCGGACAGCTACACACATTACTACGTCTGGCAGACTATGCTCAGTTTATCCCATAACATTTCGAGTGGCGAAAATGGACGAGTAGACCAGCGAGTACTTTTCGTAAGCCAATCATAGCTTCTCGGGCAGTTTCAACCTCTTTTGTTGGTAAGAATGACGTAATGACGGTTTTTCCCAATTATCATTGGCTAATGAAAATCGCACTTTGCTACTTCGGAGTTCCGATGTCTGCAAATATGCGTGTAAACAATTCTAATCACTGACTCAACAACCGAACCAGTTTCTCAAAGACGAGTCCATTTAAAATAAAAGTTTTTTATGTGTCTAAGTCCTTTATGGACCTGTTGAATAATCTGGTATTTGGATTATAAATCCATACACAGGCATATCACAGGTCCATTACATATAAGGATGAAGTATCGTGTGGGCCAGTGAATGAGAACAAAGACAGAATGTGTAGTCATCAAATATAAAATATGAATCCATGTAGAAATTGTGTCATATCAAAGAGATTTGATGTGATAACAAAACTTGGAAACTCTCATGTAACGGTCAGTATGCTCATAATTCGACTGATTACATGGTGCAGTGCACACGCACTATTGTTTGTTTGAAACTTGTAAGCGATAGTTTTCACAACTTTCCCCGGGCTTGTCTTCGCACCTCTGCACAGGTGAAAATATCGTTACATGCGATCAAACTGGAGAAAGGGGACCGAAAAGTAACATCGTTACATCCAGATTATCTTAACAAGTAATATTGTTACAAACGGAGTTAGCTACATTGAATTATATAGAAGGCTGGCAGGGACCGAAGGATCTGTATCGTTACAAGCGAAATATCGTTACATGCGATATCGTTACAAGTGGAGTTTACTGTATTTTACTTTAAAAGCCCTTACAAGGCTCTAAACTGTTTGCTATAAAATCAACAACATAAATATTTCGAAAATGTCAAATTTCTAAATTTTCTTTTATTGCATTTCGTTTTGTTTAACCCGTTACCCCATACATACGCCTTTTTACGCCTTCAATTTATTCCTCTACTAAAGAAAACAGTTCCAATTTATACTGTTACAAATAAGTATCATAAGAAATAGTTTCTATATTCTAGCAGATAATAGTTTAAAGCAGGCTGAAAGTAAAGCAGAATGTGCCTTAATTTAAGGCACATTCTGCTTTACTTTCAACCTGCTTTACGCGATCACCTGTCTTCAAAACTAGAAACAGGCTAATGGGTAATGGGTTAAATGGGAAAGAATAACGTCTTCTGCACTGTAACACCATTGTCAGTTGATTATCTATTAAAATCTATAGCTAATGGATACAAATTTCTAACATAACTGCCACTGTTTTCTATAGCGAACAACGATCACGAATATCCTTGTCTCCAACATGTGTGAAGTCACTTTAACGTCACTATTTATAAAGGCGTTATTACATCACTGGGATTTTAAAAAAAGCCTATTGCTTTAAAAAACAATTTAAAATCCTTGGTTATGTGAGAAAAGAATCTGTCACTTGTCAATGTTTAAGACAAGTTGATCTCAAACTTGTTTAGGATATAAAAATAGAAAACTCGCCAAGGCTGGCTGAATAACATAAACTTAATAACAGAAGGAGCTTTCTGCCTTACTTCCATCTTGTTTTAAGCTGTTGCCCATCTCTAAATTATCAATTAATATTCATTTTAGTGGTTTTTGCTGTATGTGCCAGGGTTTCAGATAAGGGGAGTATTTCAAAAATTAAAATCTTTATTTCTGCTTTAAACCCTATGGTGATGCTGGAATAAGTGAGAAAATGCTGTTGTTCAGTTTACTCCCCCTTATTATCTGTAACTCTAAAGTGCTATATGTTGTTATCTTCAGCTGGAACCAGCGACTCGGTAATTCAGGAACCAGCTCTCATATCTACTCAACAGTGGGAGGAGGAGACTGGCGTGAAAACATTTCTGAAGTCATACCAGAAAAATGCTGGTCTCATATTTCTAATGAATGCCTACCTGTATGAGATGGCCAAACTGTGCAAAGTCAAATGGTGAGAATCTTATATCATTTTCATGCCCATAACATATAAAAAAAAGTTTTGACTTTTATGGCACATTTTGGCTTTCCTAGAATGAAAAGTTATTATCAAGTTGGAAGACTTTTCTGAAAGGCTAGGTAGGGCACTTCCTAATTCTTGAATATCAATGATTCCTGCAAAATGTGACCCTTTCAGGCAGAATTTAAAATTGATAAAGACACAAACTACTACCTGCTCCTTTGTTGGAGACATATGTTGAAAATGAAGCTGTGCATCTAATGAATGAATGTCTAGTAGTTCAACGAAGCCTTTTGTCTTACCTAGGCCTAGTGGACTTAGTGAGGTGTATATCACAGTGTTCAACAAGGTCCGTAAACACCTGTACATGCCATGTGTCTTTGACCGCTCAGATCCTGATGAGGACTTCCAAGAACTGTCTCAGGTACGTCGCTATGTAACACCAGTTTGTTGAGTTTTAAACCTTATCCCGCTTAACAAGATTTGGGAAGCTTTTGCAAATAGCTTTCTGCTTACTTTCATCTTGCTTTAAGTGACTGCCTTGAACATATTTAGATATACAGTAAAACCTCTCTATTATAACCACTAAAAAGAAGGTTAATAGAATGTATAAAAGGCAGATGACAGCTATTAGCAAGGTGACTGTAACCTTTCTGTAAGTAGTCACCTGTGGTAAAAACCTAATAATCAATGCTGTTTAGTGGTCTTACTGTACAATGTAGTTGTCTACACATATGGCTATGAAGGAAAGGGTTCAATCTGTTTCTTTAACCCTTTCCCCCATAGAAGCGACTTTTAGCGTATTTAATTTATTCCTTGCTGAAGAAATTAGTTCCAGTTTATACCCTCATGGACAATTTCCCTAACAAATATGTTTATAGAGCCTAACAGATGGTAGTTTAAAGCAGGCTGAAAGTAAAGAAGAATGTGCCTTAAGGCACATTCTGCTTTACTTTCAACCTGCTTTAAGTGATCACCTGTCTTTAATATTATAAATAGGTTATTGGGTAAAGGGTTAAACAACTTTCATATTAGCTCACCTGAACACAAAATTTACTAGATACATGTAGTTATGTCAGATAATAACTAGAGTTTTTTTCAGAAAAGTTAAGTGGTAACAGGCACCATAGATAATTTATGTACTTTTACCTGATCTTCTTTTCGTTGTTTGATTTAAAACAAGTCTTTCATTCAAAGTGACAGACTTTCACAACCCATAGAAATGTTTTTTCATGCATGTATGCTTTCCTATCAAACACAATATACTATCAGGTCTAAATATCTCAAACTACTTAAATCAAATTAACACATTTACCTACTTATTTTGATTCATATGAATTTCAATAATTTAGAATTTGCAGTAGGCGAACATAACTATATTTCAAAGTTAAACTATACTTTTAACTTTGAAATAAGAGGATAAGAAGATGCTTAACTTAACCCATTACCCCAAAATACGCCTTTAATTTTTCTTCCATTGAAGCAAATAGTTATGAATATGTATCATAATATTTTTTTTCTATATTCTAGCATGTGGTATCTTAAAGCAGGCTGAAAGTAAAGCAGAATGTGCCTTAATACACATTCTGTTTTACTTTCAACCTGCTTTAAGTGGTCACATGTCTCCAAAACTAGAAACTTGCTATGGGGTAATGGGTTAAACACTTCTCAAGTTATAGAGGTTTGATTGTATTTAGATATGTCTGGTGTGGACGGAGTTGGTGCTGGATCAGTGGCTGGTTGCCAGGGCTAAATTAGCTGGTTCCCCCGGCTTCTCTCCTAAAGGGTAGGTATAAAAATGCCTTTATTAACTTGCGACTTATCCTTCTTAGTGTTACCTAAATTTTAGTTGAAATTAGTTTAGATCAACAAAGCTCCAGAGGCTTTTTGTATGACAAAATCGGTAGTAAGTCAAAACATTAAAATTCATAATTTCTGATTTCTCTGCCTAATCCTGTCTTGTGACATCTCTTTGGAATCGTCTTTTCATGACGATTTCAAAGAGATGTCACAAGACAGGATTGGATAGAGAAATACATAATAATGAAACTTTTATAATCTGACTTGCGACAACATTTGTTGTACATTTTATGAAAAGGGCCCCAGATATGGTTGATATTTCAAATAGTATTTTCATTATGTCTTCGCCTACCACATTCATGCCAAGTGATCAGTATACCTTGGCCTATATAAACAGTGTACCTGTAAGTGGTGTAACGATTCATCAATGCATTGTCAATATACACTTATAAAAGAAGAATCATTAAGACTATTCAAAAAGGTTTGCTTTAAATTGAGCATTGTGACATATTTCAGTCCCAGTTCACTTCTGACAAGCGCTGAGATCCCAGCCTTCTATGATGAAGACATTCTGTTCCTGACCATTCTGTGTGGAGATTCTGAACGTCTTGGATCCATCTGGATAGATCATTGTATCAGAGGTATACACGCAGTCAAACAGTGCTCCCTCCCTACAACAGCCCTCCCAACAACAACTCCCTTTTTACAACGACCCTTCTTGCAGTTCCCTAAATAGGAAAATTATATCCAACCTATTCACGGCTGCAATGTCATCTGCTTAAAAGTGTCATCACCTCTTTTTCTCAAATTTACATAATGGACATTTTGACAGAAAAAACCCTTAATGACGATTGACAAACAGCTTGAATCCAGACCAGAAGCTATCACCTGTCTTTTATACAATCAATTAGTCTTTGTTTTAGTGTTCATAATAGAGAGATATGACTGTATTTGCATGTATTTGTAGTGTACTGGATGCAAGCAAGGTACCTAGTGTTGAAAGGAAAGTCTAATGAAGCAGTGCACTGTTTTGACAGAGTAAGTACCACATAGGGGAAAGTGATAACATTTGTGTTTCCCATTTAACTCAATACCCCATAAATACTCTTTTTATGCCCCCGACAGATGCGGGAGCATATAGTAATCGTCCTGTCCGTCCGTCCTTCCTTCCGTCCGTTCGTAACCAGGTT
Organism: Gari tellinella; assembly: GCA_922989275.2. NCBI lineage: Eukaryota > Metazoa > Mollusca > Bivalvia > Cardiida > Psammobiidae > Gari > Gari tellinella. Next base: position 43,524,222 of record OV277867.1, read on the forward strand.
AAGTAGATTTTACCGTTTCGTCTAGCATCAACACCGCTTATTCAAATGCTTAGATACTTATACAGCTGTTGCCTTGGACTATTCCCTAGCCACCAATAATACCCAACCTTGATTTTGACCTTGACCTTGACCTAATTTGGACTTAGAATACTTTGAATGGGCTATTTCTTGGTTAACTAGATTTTACCTTTTCGTCTGGCATCAACACCGCTTACTCCAATGCTTGGATACTTATACAGTTGTTGCCTTGGACCATTCCCTATCCACCAATATCACCCAACCTTGATTTTGACATTGACCTTGACCTAATTTGGACTTAGAATATTTTGAATGGGCTATTTCTTGGTTAACTAGATTTTACCGTTTCGTCTAGCATCAACACTACTTACTACAATGCTTAGATACTTATACAGTTATTGCCTTGGACCATTACCAACCCACCAGTAATACCCAAGCTCAGTTTGACCTTGACCTAATTTGGACTTAGAAAAGATTCAGAATATATTGTCAAGGATGCCACCGGGGGCATAAGGGTTTATTGAACGCGCAGTCTTGTTACACCTTTGATTTATTCCTCCACTGAAGAAAATAGTCCCACTTTAAAGCATCAGAAATATGTAACATAAATCATATTTTCTATATTCTAGCAGATTATTGCTTAAAGCAGGCGCATTCTGCTTTACTTTCAACCTGCTTTAAGTTGTCACCTGTTATCAAACCTCAAAGCTGCATTAGTTATTTGATTAAAGAGTTAATTGCTATGTGTAAGTGCCCCGATGGCAACTTCATTGATAAGTCATATGAATGAATCTGAAGTGCTGGTCCTTTACTCATTTACAGACAAAAAGAGCAATTTGTTTAAGGCAATTCAGTTGTGTAAAGCATGATGAAAGTAAAGCAGAGTGCTTCTTTAGAAGCTGTGTATTTTACCTTTATCTTGCCTTAAGCTGTCACCTATTTTCAACATCATTTATTAATAATTGCTTTCATGTGCAGGAGTAGGTAGAAGTGCCTTAACCCATTTGCCCACAAATAGGCTTTTTATGCCTTTAATAGAAACATTTCCTTTACCCTAGCAGATTGTAGCTTAAAGCAGGCTAAAAGTAAAGCAGAATGCGCCTCAGGCACTTTCTTGCTTTAAGTGGTTACCTATTTTCAATACAAGAAACAGGCTATGGGGTAACTGGTTAAGGCACTTCTATTGAGGAGATTGTTAATCCAGAGCATATTTCCTTTTCATTTGCAGACAAAAGAGTATCTGGAGTATGGCACGGCTGAACTGGGCGTAGAACAAGCATTTCTACCCAACTGTAAGATAGACAATATCATTAATGCTGGTAAGTAAATACTCAACTGTAGAGACAAGTATACTCATTATTTGAAAGAGCCCTTTGATCAGGGTCTGTGCTCAATGTCATTTTGCAATATATTGTAAAGAACACACCTTAACCCTTTCCCCCCATAGAAGCGCCTTTTAGCGAATATGATCTATTCCTCCGCTGAAGAAAAAAGTTCCAGTTAAATCAGTCATTAATATATAGTATATGGAATATTTTCTATATTCTAGCGCATGAAAGCTTAAAGCAGGCTGAAAGTAAAGCAGAATGCGCCTTAAGGCGCATTCTGCTTTACTTACAACCTGATTTGAGTGGTCATCTATATTCAATACTATAAATAGGCTATCAGGTAAAGGGTAATTGTAAAAAATGGACAAGACTTAATTGGAAACTGGAATCATTCATTTGAAGTTGGGTTTTTTTGGAGGGGGGGTGGGGGGGGATTGAGTAAAGAGATACAAAAAAGCACCTAGGAGGTAGTATAGTTGACTGCAGTAGAAAATGTTCATTACACTTGCAGACAGTTTTGATCCTGGTTTGATGTTGCGTAACACAGTATTTGATTAGGCTCCAAACTGTTTGACACTCAAATCAATATTTTTATACACCAACTTCTAAAGGTGGTGGTATGTTGGCATGGCCCTGTCCTTTCGGCCGTCTGCTCGTCCTTCAACATTTGGCTTGACCGTATTTTTTTCCGGAAAACTGTTTGAAGGATATTAATGAAACTTCACATAAATGTTATATACACCAAGATCTCAAGCTGAGTCAATTTTAAGGTTCATTGGATTTGTGGTTACAGAGTTGTCTGTTCTTAAGGTACTCTGATATGCTATGAAAGACTGCTAGTGGTCGTATAATGTAAATTTTGTGGTGCTCTCGTTTTAAGTAAAAAAGGCATAAATTCCAAATTTTATGAATATAAGCAGCGGAAAAAAATGTAAGAAGACAATGTTACTTCAGTGACTGTGCTAGACATGTTATTGCGTCATAATGGCAGCAACCACTCAAAATGGGAGACATGTGTAACCTTTAGGGCAGTGTATTGTTTAACCCATTTCCCCTAAATATGCCTTTTTACACCTTTCAGTGATTCCTCCACTGAAGAAAATAGTTCCAATTTATTAAGTCATGGATATGCACAGTGAGAAAAAATTCTTTATTCAAGTAGATGATAGCTTAAAACAGACTGAAAGTAAAGCAGAATGTGTCTTCAAAACTAGAAACAGGCTATGGAGTGATGGGTTAACCCATTACCCCTTAAATATGCCTTTTTACGCCTGTAACTTATTTCACCTTTGAAGAAAATTGTTAAAGTAGGCTCACAGTATAGTAGAATGAAATTCTGCTTTACTTTTAACCTGCTTTAAGTGGTTACCTATATCTTCTCTGTGGTATAAGAATAATGCAGAAAGCTCCCAAAACACTTTTGGTTACTGGTTTCATGCATTTCAGGTGTGGTGGGCTTCCAGTCTGAGCAGTTAGAGAAGAACCAGTCTGTGGCCGAGACTCAGCGTCTGTATGATAGTCAGGAGTATGACAAGGTGGTGGATATTCTTTTACAGACCTTCTCACAGGCCAAGTCTAAGGTAAACATGATATCTGTGTCTGCATGTTAGATATTCTGTTACAGACCTTCTCACAGGCCAAGCCAAAGGTAAACATGATATCTGTTTTTTGCATGTTGCATGTCTGCATAAAGAGTGTAAAAACTCACCATGTGTTTTCCTATAATGATAATACTGCATTTGTTATAAATACAGGATCTTACATGAGTGCTTGTTATTGATCATTTTAAATAAACGAGTCGACTAAAATAATATGATGTGAGCGTCATATTTATCTTAGTTAACTTGTTTATTAAATATAATAAGTGATGAGCATGAATGTAAGATTCTATTTATCACATAACAATTTTTAAACAGCTATAAAATAAATCAAAGCCGTAGTATTGAGTATTTTGCTTTATGGAATTTACACCATAACCTGACCTTGTTTACGATAATGTCATGGCAAATGACGTCATTTGGTGTCCACTACGTGCAGCGCTTGTGGTTGAAAATGTCAGGCCGGAGCCAAAAAAACGATATTTCACTAGTGGTTCACTATTTCACATGGTTTTATTCCACTCCTGTGATGAATTACATTAAACCATCTTTTCAAATTGATATACATGTAGATTGTGAGAGTGACCTCTGACCCGGCAGAGAGACAGTCACAGCTGATGTTACTGCAGGATGCCTTGTACAAGACCAAAGACTATCCGGTAAGTGCCCAGATACTGCTACATGCTACTGCTGCTGATATTGTATTACAAATGTAGTAGACTGTTCTTATACAGTAAATCTCTATTAAGACCACACAATTATGTGAATAATTAGGTGTTTAAGACAGGTGACTGCTTAAAGCAATGTGACAGAAAAACAAGAAAAACAGAAAGCTTAGTTAGGAGCTACCTGTTTTACTGTTACCTTGCTTTAAGCTGTCACCTGACTTTTATACAACAAATTAGCATCTTTTTAGCAGTAGTAACAGAGAGGTTTTTCTGTATATTTGTAGCATATAGGTCTTTCCCTCATAGAAATTTCTTTCCACTCCTTTTTTCTAATAATGTTCTGTTCATGATTTTACCTTGTCCTGAAAAGAACTGTTGGAAACTTATCTTGCGGCTGGTTACAGTAGGTTGAGAGTAAAGTAGGGTTTTCCCAGTTGGAGATTCCTGCTTTAATCAGTCAACTGACTTTAACCCATTACCCCATAGCAAGTTTCTAGTTTTGAAGACAGGTGACCACTTAAAGCAGGTTGAAAGTAAGGCTCATTCTGATTTACTTTCAGCCTGCTTTAAGCTATAATTTGCTATAATGTAGAAAGTATTTCTTATGGTACATGTATAAATTGGAACCTTTTTCTTCAATAGAGGAATACATTAAAGTCGTAAAAAGGCGTATTAATGGGGTTAAGGGTTAATCTAAAAAAACAATTGATATACACACCTGTGTAAAAAATTACTTATTCATCATCATTTGCTAAATATTCACTGTAGTTCTCATCAGAGCTCCAGATAAGAGCAGAGCACCAGATAAGGGTAGTTTTTCAAAAACTAAAATCTTTATTTCTGAATTGAACCCTATGGTGTCCTACTCATTAGAATCGTCTCTTCGAGACGATTCTAATGAGTAGTAACACCATAGGATTTGGTGCTAAAAATAGTGAGAAAATGTGGGATTTGTTGAAAAAACTACCTCTTATCTGGAGCCCTGTAAGAGTGAGTAAACTGAACATTTTAACTGTTTCTCATTTATGTATTCAACAAACCTGAAGTTGTGACTACATATAAGAATCGTCTCTTTGAGAAGATTTTAATTGGTAGGCACATAGGTTTTGGTTGAGAAACAAAGATTTTATTATTCAAAACTTAACTGGAGCTCTATGGTTTATGTTATTTTTTAATTGGTAAACAGTTAAGCTTTGAGATTGTTGAATTGCAGAAATGTCTATTGTGGGGCGAGGAGTCTTTTAATGAGACATACCAGGCTTACAGAGTAGCCAGCAAGTCAGATGAGAGGCTGGAATGGATTAAGACAATGGTACAGATCTTCATAAATTTACAGAGGTAAAACACAAACTCTTTCCTCCACTTACATGCTTCAGACTAATTACAGTTAAACCTCTTTATAATGACCAATAAATCAAGGTAATTATTTTGTGGTTAAGGCAGTTGATTGCAAGCATGAAAATAAATTTCTGTCAAGGAAGAGGTATAGGCATGAACAGCCATTATTATCCCTTAAATTCATAACCTATTTCTAGTTTTAAATACAGGTGACCACTTAAAGCAGGTTGAAATTAAAACAGAAAGCACTTTAAGGCATATTCTGCTTTACTTTCTGCCTGCTTTAAGCTACCATCTGCCAGGATATAAAATATATTTCTTTTGATACATATTCATGGCTGTATAAATTGGAACTATTTTCTTTGATGGAGGAATAAATTAGAGGCATATTTATGGAGTAATGGGTTAACCCATTACCCCATAGCCTGTTACTAGTTTTGGAAAACAGGTGACTTAGAATGTGCCTTAAGGCACATTCTGCTTTACTTTCAGCCTGCTTTAAGTTATCATCTGCTAGGATAAAGAAATATTTTCTAATAGTACACAATCATAACTTAATAAATTGGAACTATTTTCTTCCGTTTGAGCAATAAATTAGAGGCGTAAAAAGGCATATTTATGGGGTAATGGGTTAAAAAGGTAATTGCTAATATTTTTATGTACAACCTTACAGTGTAGTGGAGAAGCAACCTGACATTATACAGACACTACCCTCAGCCAAGCTGGTGAGACTGACGCAGAATCTCATACAGGTCATTGATGCCAACATGTCCCTCCCAGAGTCCGTACAAACCCCGGCCATTGATACTGTCTTACCATGGATATTGCTCTACCTACTCATCAAACAGTATGTGTTCAGTCAAGAAAATTAATTCGTCTGTTTGTACATCCGTACAAATATTGGTTAATCCTTCCCCCTCCTTATTTTCAGTACTGAAGAAAGGTTGTTGCTTAAAGCAAGCTGAAAGTAAAACAGAATGCTCCTTAAGGAGATTTCTGCTTTACTTTCAGTCTGCTTTAAGTTACCATCTGCTTGGACCATAAGAACTATTTCTTGTGTTGTTTTATGACTGTATACAGAGATGCTGTGCCGGATTCACGCATTTCTTGTCTATTGTCCCACAATTTTAAGATTATAATGGGGGCACATTCCTGCTAAAACAAACCAGTTCCCGCTTATTTCATTTCTCATGGGTTCTCAAAAATAAAAGTTTACATGTTTAATACTGTCTAGATCTATCTCGCCAGTTTCCATTTGACACATTAGAAGCTACGTGAAATCAAGTTGTATTATGACAAACGATGTTGACTTTTCAAATGTACTTCTTTAGGATCTCTCTGATCTTGGTCTACACTGTTTGCATAGGACAAATTAATGTACCCCTTACAGGTACAACGTTTGTAAAGACTAAACAATGAGTATACTTGTTCCTAGGGTAGAAAGCGTTAAAAAATGTATAAACCCTTCACTCCATAGCCTGCATTTAGTTCTGAAAACAGTTGGCCACTTAAAGCAAGTTGTAAGTAAAGCAGAATTCACCTTAAGGTGCATTCTTCTTCATTTTCAGCCTGCTTGAAGCTTCTATTTGCTAGAATCTAGAAAACCTGATATTTTTAGTGGAAGAATGAATTAAATGCACCAAACTGCATACAGTGGAGAAACTGTTATTCTTTCCCAATAAACTCGTTTACGCTAAAACTATTATTTGCAGTGCAAACAGTTTGGAGCCAGATCAGACGCCGGGCAACCCGGCGTCTGATCAGGCTCCAAACTGTTTGCCACCAAGATAAACATGAAATATCAGAATCGTCCAAAAGTTGTTCTTTTCTACGTTTTAGTGCTTTGCGTTTGCGTTTAAACGGGAAAGAATAACAGATTCTCCACTGTACCTATGGAGTAAAGGCTTGAATCAGTATTCTCACTCTTATCAGATCTCTGATAGCTAGTTGTTGGATAATCTGTTTTCAGTGAAGAAGAAAAGATTCAGGCTCTCACTAGTAGTATTAGTAGCAAGGACGAAGACTCCAAGTCTGACATGGAAGACAACATGGGAGCATCGGATATGCTTCTGAATATTGCCCATGACTATTTGGGAAGGTAAGCTCTTTCAATGCTTCAAAGTGTCATTAAAGTGAAACTAGTCTTTAATTGCCAGAATTATTCATTACTGTATTATTCAGAACTGTATGATTTCAGTGGAGGATTGAATTCAGGGCATAGAAATGCATATGTATGGAGTGATGGACATACTGAATTTTACATTTTATGTTCTAGCCGAGGTTGGTGTACCAAGTCTGACGGTGCCCTGCTCCTCTTCATCATGAAGGTGCTGAAAGAGAAGATGGAGACAGAGTCTAGCTTTCAGGAGGAGTACCAGCAGAGCTTTGAGCAGTGTGTCTACTGTCTATATGGACATCCAAACAAACGTACCAAGGCCAAACATCTACAGGTTGGTTCTAAGAAATGCAGCTTTTTATCTATTTCCCCCAAAGCTTGTTTTTAACTTTGAAGACATGATTGCTTAAAGCAGGTTGAAAGTAAAGTAGAATGGGCCTTGAGATGCATATTCTTTACTTTCAGCCTCCTTTAAGCTACCATCTGCTAGGATATATTTCTCATGGTGCATATTCATAAATATATAGTTTCGAACTATTTTCTTGGTTTGAGGAATAAATTAGTGGTGTAAAAAAGTGTATTTATGGATTAATGGGCTAAATCAAACCAGATAATAACTAATGATAATGAAAAATGTTTCCTAAAGTGTCATCTAAATCCTGTCAAAGGAAGAATCATATTAGTACTAAGGGCAGGTAGCTTAAAGGTGGATGAAAGTAAATCAGAGTTCTGTTTTCTTCAGTCTGCTTTGAACAAGACAAAATGCAATTTGAATTAACTACATAAAAAGGAGAATTCATTGAAATGATTATTAAGATTAGTGATGGCTTTTAGTCTGAATGGCAAACAGTATTTATTTAGCCTGATACAGTGGAGAATCTGTTATTCTTTCCCGTTTAAACGCAAACGTACGCAAACGCAAAGCGCTAAAACGTTTGAAAAGAACAACTTTCGGACAATTCTGATAGTTCATGTTTATCTTGGTGGCAAACAGTTTGAAGCCTGATCAGACGCCGGGTTACCCGGCGTCTGATCTGGCTCCAAACTATTTGCACGGCAAATAATAGTTTTAGCGTAAACGCGTTTATTGGGAAAGAATAACACATTCTCCACTGTAAAACACCAAACATCTTAATGCCTGATCTGGTTCTAAACCATTTGCAATGGTTATCAGGGACCCGTTTCATTAAACTTTGTACAACAAAAATGGTTGTAAGTCAAAACTTTAAAATACATTTAATTTCTGATTTCTCTATCTAATTCTGTCTTGTAACTTTTCTTTGGAATCGTCTTTTCAAGAAGATTCCAAAGAGATGTCACAAGACAAGATTAGATGGAGAAGTAAAAAATAATTGAGACTTTTATAATCTGACTTACGACAACATTTGTCGTACGAAATTTTGTGAAATAGGCCCCAGGTCTTGCAATACAGACTTAAGGGAAATATGGTCTGTGTACTATTCTTGTCCTGTTTTGTTCAGGATCACAATGTGACAGGCATTACCTTGGAGTGGCAGCAGGCTGTGGACCTATTTGACTACTTTAAGCCAAAGACTGTGCCAGAGTTTGATGGATACCAATCTGAAAAAATATCCACTGAGGTGAGAACATTTTCAGACTGAATTGTGTATGGTAGTCATTTAACCATTTACTCCCTGAAACCTCAAATGGACAATTCTAGTTTTCAATGTAGTCTAGTCCATTTTTGACTTTTAAGGGTAGATTTTTACAATATATTTCAAAATTACAAACAGTGTAGATCCTGATCAGAGGGCTCCTTAAGGAGCCCTCTGATCAGGGTATACACTGTTGCATAGGACAAGTGTACTCCTCACAGGTACACTGTTTTCAAATGACGCATATATGCGTGACTAGGGTTCAAAGAGTTAAAACGAGTTGAATGTGCTGCTATTTAACCCTTTTCCACAAAGTATTTTCACTATTTAACCCATTACACCATAGCCTGCTTCCAGTTTTGAAGACAGGTGACCACTTAAAGCAGGTTGAAAGTAAAGCAGAATGCGCCTTAAGGCACACTCTGCTTTACTTTCAGCCTACTTTAACCCTTTACCAGATAGCCTGTTTCTAGTTTTGTAAATAGGTGACTACTTAAAGCAGGTTGAAAGTAAAGCAGAATGCACCTAATGGCGCATTCTGCTTTTCTTTCAGCCTGCTTTAAGCCACCACCTGTTAGAATAAAGAAAATATTATTTATGATACATATTCATGACTGTATGAATTGGAACTATTTTCTTCAGCGGAGGAATAAAATGAATGCGTTAAAAGTCGCTTCTATAAGATAGATCTGCTAAAATACAGAAAATACTTCTTTTGGTACATATTTGCGACTGTATAAATTGGAACAATTTTCTTTAGTGGAGGAATAAATTAAATGTGTTAAAAGGCCCTTCTATGGGGTAATGGGTTAAGAGATGAGGTTGCTAAAAGTCAGCGTCTATTCTATGAATTCAAATTGACCTCTGCCACTGTGTTTTAAGTTACAAAATGTATGTTTAACTTTAGAAATATATTCATAATTCCTATGCCCAATAAGGTATTGCTTTTATGTGGATAGGGACATGAGGTATGCATGTGTATAGGGACAAGTCCTTTCCATGAGCTTAAATATATTAAAAAATTGTTAAAACACACAATAAGATCTGGATGACTTGTGAATTGAACTGTAATTATGATAAGGTTCTGTTAACCGTAATGCATTGTTTACTCCATTAGTCCTGGAAGCATAATTTGGCTTGTACGTGTTATAACTATGCATATTTTCTTTCAGTTCTCGTGTAAACGTATAATTTTCTCCATGTCCAATTATAGATATGCATAAGAAACTGGCCCCATATCTTTTCACTTTCTTATGTGTAGACGAAAATCTGATTATTTTGACTTGTTTGATTGGATGTTTAAAAGAATAAATAAGAATTTGATAACTCTCAACCGCTGAAGCAGGAGATAAGAAAACTGAATCTCAATGATTTAAAAATTAGAGGTCAGTTATATTAACACGGAATTATAATTCTGTAATTTCAATAACAACACAGACCTGTGGAATGAGCATATGACAGCCCACCTGATAATCAAACCGTACACGATAGTGTGTTTACATGTTTGGTTATCTTCGAAATTTAAGAGACTGTATGGGATATAGGCTATCAATTGTTTAATCACTGCCTATCTTCGTTTCTTTTCTTTTTTTTCGCTTGAAGAATAAGACATAGATCGTAAATTGTATTCCAAGATAAGATGGTAATAAAATGTTAATAATAACCAGTATATGAATCTAGAATGTGACCGTGTACATGTATTATGCCAACGCATATCCATATGGCACAGAATATAAAGTTAAGTTGAAACCAGGGTAATAATTTTTAAATTTCGTACTATCAATTATTTTTCATACTATCAACATTTATGATATGAGCTGTCTGTGTACCCCATTAAGAAATGTTTCTGTTTCTGACATGTTACAGATGGAAGGTCTACTAAGGAGAATAATACTACTTGTTCCTGAGACCAATAGAGCAATGGGTAAGGTTCATATCGTGTACAGTGGAACCTCCAGTGATAATGTTTCATTTTGAAACAATGAGTTTTTTAAGTGCACATGTTTTGAAACAATGGGCTTTTTTGGATAACAATGAGATTTCCAGAATATCTGCAATTTTTTCGGCAAGTAACAGAAATTATAAACTTAGTTATTCTCCCCACAAAAAACAACAGTTTTTGAAAGAGGATTCTCTGACCAGGTGTGTGGATAAACTTATGACTATGAGAGTGAGAATTACCTCTTACAGGGGTTGACACTACTCTCTGCCACTTCCACCTCATACCCCTCTTTTCCACTACATGATTGTTTTCTAGAGATTTTGTGCCAGCATTCAAAATATGACTGGTACAGTATTATTTAAGCTGATGCATTAACACTTTATAAAGTTTTTAAGGTAACATTCAACATCAAAACTTATTCTCTCGTCAGAAATATCTAGAATAGGGAATTGGCTTGCTTTAAATGATTAACCTACATTTATTGTATTCACGTTGGCTTTGGAGGTGCTCTTAATTCGTTTAATTGAATTTGTAAGGTTTGCGTTTCTCAGCCCACGGTATACGATTCCACATTTTTTCGCAGCGAAAACCAATGAAAAACGAGATAGCTAACAATAATATCTTGCCAAACTTCTCCCGTTCACGCTCAAATACCCAACATTATCTTTAAAGAAGCAGTCATTAAAGAAATAATCTTCATTCAAGAACTAAGAAGTAAATATCTCACCGATAATTGCTTCGATGGATATTCTCCAAACTCGCGATTGTCAACGCGAAACGTAAATATACGGTTAAATTGATCTCTAGAATTAGTCTATTAAACGAAATATCCCCGCTTCATATTGCTTCTATACACGAAATTATTCGTTTAGAAAATTCGGTATACACCGGGTACACAACGCATGCGCAAATAGCACTTCCGATGTAAATATATAAAGTGAAAATTGATATCACACTTGGCAGATTACAATACGAACCGCGGTAACTCTGTCGGCAGGACAACAACTCTTGGTTTGTGTATGCGCTTTTTTTCTCGCACATCTGTATGAATAATGCGATATTCGCAAAAAAATATGCGCTATACGCGCAAAGCGCACATCAAAAATTATCACTGAACCTCTATATCTCAAACTCACTTATCTTGAATTTTCCCTTATTTCTACAGTTGAATTTCATTATTTCTTGCTCGCTTAAGTCAAATATATCCTAATTTCAAAGTTAAAACGTGGCTAAGCAAATACAGATATGTCTGATATAAACGAGTTTGAAATATTGAAGTTTGACTGTATGTTCATAGAACTGTTGTGATTTCCTAGTTAAAGAAAAGAAGTAAAATGGCAGATAAACAAAGTAAAATGGGAGATAAACAATCCAAACTTACCTCTAGACCTCTAAGGGACACACATGCAGTTTAAAGTTATCTGCTCTCTATATTGTATGACTGTACTCTTTGGTTTATGAAATCAAACTACTTGGGATGCAGACCGGGGTTTACAGATTCAGGATCTAGAGGTGGGGGGAGTCAGCCTATGACGTCACACAGTGACTCCGGAATCCTCTATTTATAGGTATGGGAAATTTCCCCACAGTACATACTATAGGCTCAGCTTGTTCAGTGGGACAAGTTTGGTTTTTTAGCCCCATCGCAAAGTGGTGCTGGGCATGTAGTGTGATCTTTTCCCATAATTTATCCCTTTGGTAAAGTTGAACATTTAACCAATTATCTCAGAAACACTCATTCTTACCCCTTTAATTTATTCCTTCACTAAAGAAAATAGTTCAAATTTATACAGTCATGCATAATTATGTACTATAAGAAATGAAATGCTAACCTTATCTAGAGTCCTGTTAAGACTACTCAATGCAGAATAAAGGTACACAAGATCCACTGTATATGATCACTACATGATGTTTTGGATGAAAGTAAAGCAGAAATCTCCTGTAGAAGCTTTACAAAAAGATCTCCTTTATGAGCTATCTGCTATACTGTTAACTTTATTAGGGCTCCACCGAGAGGTGGGTGCCCTATAGTAATCACCTTGTCCGTCCGTGAGTCAGTCAGTCTGTCACATTTTTAGCTCGCCGGTCTGTGTCAAAGAGCAAATGTTATCACCCAGTCGTTGGCGTAAGCGTTCCCGTTCCTGTTAGCAGTTTAAAAAAAAAAGCTTATAATTTCTATGTCCCTTGAGGCATTGCTTTTATATTTGGTATGTGTGTGTATATGGACAAGATTTTTCCATGCACACAAAAAGTTTGATCCCTGTGACCTTGAACCTAGGGCCTGCGTTTAGGTCACAAAATCTGCGTTTAGGTTTTGAAAAATACCTATAACTCCTATGTTCATTGAGATATTCCTTTAATATTTGACATGCATGTGTATATGGACAATGCCTGTTCATGCATACAAAAGTTTTCAGCCTAAAGACCGTGACCTTGAATTAAGGGCTGACGTTTAGGTTTTGAAAAATGCTTATAACTCCTATGATCATTGAGATATTGCTTTCATATTTGGTATGTGTGTGTATATGGACAAGACCCCTGTGACCTTGACCTTGAACTCGGGGTCTGCGTTTAGGTTTCAAAATTTGTGTTTAGGTTTTGATAAATGCCTATAACTCCTATGTTCATTGAGATATTCCTTTAATATTTGGCATGCATATGTGTATGGACAATACCTGTTCATGCATTCAATTTTTTTAGCCAAATGAGGTTTCGAAATCTGTGTTTAGGTTTCAAAAAATGGTTATAACTTCTATTTCCATTGAGATATTGCTTTCATATCTAGTATGCATGTGTATATGGACAAGACCTTACCAACCAAATAAATATTTTTACCCCAACTTGAAACTTTGAATACTTGTTAAGTATCAAAAGGACAACATAATAATCATGAATATGCACCATTAGAAATATTTGCTGTATCCTAGTAGATGGTAGATTAAAGCAGGCTGACAGTCTAAAAGCAGAATTTGCCATAAGGTGCATTCTGCTTTACTTTCAACCTGCTTTAAGTGGTCCCATATCATCAAAGCTAGAAACAGACGTATGAGGTAAATGGGTTAACACCAGTTTGATTTTACCTGTGTTGTAGGGTTGGCCACAGAAGGAATTCAGAACTACATTGAAGGCTCTGTTACCTTGCCACCATCTATACCAGAGGGCAAAGAGGTCACATTGTAAGTAGTGTACATGAGTATATAAAGGTTTTCAGTTACCAACATCATTTATTTTGCTGCTATGAAGGTGCAAAAGGAAGACTAAGATACAATCATGATTGTGGTAGCTGCATCAAAGGTTTTGGTTGAGCTCGGACCTTTATTTTAAATTTTGCCCCATTCAATTCCATTGCACAAAATGACGTTTAATGTGTATAAACACAACTTCTCTAGGGGCGAGACTTGTGGGTACCTTTCCACAGAGGAGGACGGGCTTATTGATCTGCGCTCCGCGAATCATTTTGTTGCATTGCTTCAGTTACGCTGTTATGTCATATGAGGGGTTGTAAGTTTGAAATATTTAAGAAATGAACTGAAATTTTTCGGCGTTTAAGCGAACTAAACGATAGGAAATGATTGGCAAATTAACCATATTTCGCTAGTGCATTTCATGGAGTTTGCCAATCATTTTCTGCCATTTATTTCGCTTAAGCGCCGAAAAATTTCAGTTCATTTCTTAAATATTTCAAACTTACACCACCTCATTGTTTTCTCCTGGTCTGGATTTTGCTTCTTTATCACTGTAAGACCTGTATTTACACTGATTTTGTGTTAAATGTCACTGACTTTAGTAGTTGATATTGGTGTCATCCCTGATGTACCTCTTAGCTCTTGCTATCTCTACACTGGTCAGTGTTTAGTCACATTTGGTGGCAAATTTGTGCAGCATTTCTTGACTACTTATAGACTTTTAAGAAACACTAGTTAAATCTGTGTACAGCAAAAAGACCTGTTTTTAGCTCAGCTGGCGCAAAGTGCCAAGTTGAGCTATTTTGATCGTCCTGTGTCCGGCGGGTCTGTTTGTTTGTCATCCCTCGTCAACAATTTCTTTAAAACGACATCTCCTCCTAAACTACCACATGGATTTTAACCAAACTTGGCAGGAATGATCCTTATATGGTCCTTTTTGTAAGGTGTCCAAATAGATATGGTTGGTGGCATATCTAGGTCACAGGAGCTAAAAATAGATTGTTTCAATGAAAACTTAAAATATCTTCGTCTGGAACCACTGTACCCTGAGCTTAGATATTTTGCACAAAGCATCATCTACAGGTAATCTATCAAGATTGTTCAAATTATGTCCCTGGGGTCAAAAATGACCCTGCCCCGGGTTTCACAAATTTGCATAGATTTATATAGTGAAATCTTCAAACCTCTTCTCTGTAACTAATATGGCCAGAGTTTTTACTGTTTGCATTATACTGTTTGCAGAGGACAAGTGTAACATTCGCAGGTACACTTTTTAGCTCACCTGGCACGAAGTGCCAAGGTGAGCTTTTAGGATCGCTGGATGTCCGTCGTCTGTCTGTCTGTCCGTCAACAAGTGGTTGTGAACACTCTAGCGGCTACAAATTTCATCCGATCTTCATGAAACTTGATGACAATGTTTGTCTTGATGAAATCTAGGCCAAGTTTGAATGTGGGTCATGTCGGGTAAAAAACTAGGTCACTAGGTCAAATCATAGAAAAATCTTGTGAACACTCTAGAGGCTACAAATTTCATTGGATCTTAATGAAACGTGGTCAGAATATTTGCCTCATTGATATCTAGGTCAAGTTTGAATGTGGGTCATGTCCGGTCAAAAACTAGGTCACTAGGTCAAATCATAGAAAAACCTTGTGAACACTCTAGAGGCTACAAATCTCATTGGATCTTGATGAAACTTAGTCAGAATGTTTGTTTAACTGATATCTAGGTCAAGTTTGAATATGGGTCATGTCTGGTCAAAAACTAGGTCACTAGGTCAAATCATAGAAAAACCTTGTGAACACTCTTGAGGCTACAAATCCCATTGGATCTTGATGACACTTGGTCAGAATGTTTGTTTAATTGATATCTAGGTCAAGTTTGAATATGGGTCATGTCTGGTCAAAAACTAGGTCACTAGGTCAAATTATAGAAAAACCTTGTGAACACTCTTGAGGCTACAAATCTCATTGGATCTTGATGAAATTTGGTCAAAATGTTTGTCGCATTGATATCTAGGTCAAGTTTGAATATGGGTCATGTCCGGTCAAAAACTAGGTCACTAGGTCAAATCATTGGAAAATCTTGTTTACACTCTATAGGTTGATTGTGGGTATACATGTCCAGTCATAATCTAGGTCACTATAGGTCAAGTTTGCCATGGTGTACCAGGTGAGCGATTTAGGGCCATAGTGGCCCTTGTTTGTAAATGACGAGTATTCTCGTCACTAGGGTTAAATGGGTTAATCCTTAATTCAGTAGGTACAAATCACCAATAGAACTGTCCAATAAGTATTGTTAAAGGCAGGTGGCTGCTTAAAGTAAAATAAAACTCCAAATAGGACTTCCTGCTTAGCATTCACCTTGCTTTGAGTTTCCATCTATATTTAACACCAGTGAATCCTTTTCTGAATGCAAATGTCAGGATGAGATAGTGGATACTTTAGGCTCTAATGTAGCGTTTTATGTGGTTATGAGTAAAGCGAGGCTGCTATTTCTACAGATTTTTCTTAATTTCTCCGGATCTACGGATGTTTGCCGAAATCTACCGGTTTCTGTTCTTACTTTTAAATTTGGAATTGTTGGCGTTTTTTTCTTAAGAAACATTGATATTGGTGACAAACAGTTTAGATTCAGATCAGACACCGTGTTATGTGACGTCTGAACTGGATCCAAACTGTTGCATAATTATGTAAGTGTTATGTTAGTGTTATACAGCCTGGCAGCGAAAGGGTTAAAGGTGTAATTCCTAAAATAACGCTTAAAAAGTTTGAACAGCCAGTATAACTTTTGTAATTATCCTAAAAATTGAAACTAATCGCTTCTACCACACAATTATTTGTCCAAAAGGTGCAAACTGAATCCTGTTCAGTGTGGCCTATGGAGCAGTCTGAACAGGGTCTACACTGTTCATGCCTTTTTGTCCCAATACTTAGGATCATTACGGTATATTGTTCTAATGGTACTACTTAATAAATGTTTGTTGTTTTGTATTTTCAGGCCAGTGATCACAGAGGTTTACTACTTGCTTGCAGATTACTACCTGAAGAATAAAGAATTTCTGTAAGTACACAATATGACAAGTCAGTTTGAGAAATAAGCAATTGTCTCACACCAGTCAGTCTGACTGTTTGAATTGGAACCTTTTCTTCAGTGAAGGAATAAATTCTGCAGGGCTGCCATAAGTTGACATAAAAAATCCTAAGATTTCCAAATTTGCATTTTTCAATTGCGATTTTACGAATCGTACCTTTACCCCATAGCCTTTTTAGCTCACCTGAGCTAGTTCAGGGTGAGCTTTTGCAATACTTGAATGTCCGGCGTCCGTCATGCGTCGTTCGTCGTTTGTCGTTCGTCGTCAACAATTTTAGTGTTTACACTCTAGAGGCCACAATATTTATCCAATCTTTCTTAAACTTGCTCAGATTGTATATTACCATAAGAGATCGGATGAGTTCGATTATGGTTGAAATCGGACTAATAGGTCAAGAGTAATCTACCTTTGAATTGCTGAAAATGTCATGTTTAAGGGTGTTTACACTCTAGAGGCCACAATTTTTATCCAATCTATCTCAAACATGCTTAGATTGTATATAACCATAACAATTCAGATGAGTTCGATTTTAGTTGAAATCAGACTAAAAGGTTTAGAGTTATCTACCTTTGAAATGCTGAAATTGTCATATTTAAGGGTGTTTACTCTCCAGGGGTCACAATTTTTATCCAATCTATCTCAAACTTGCTCAGATTGTATATGACCATAAGAGTTTGATTGAGTTTGATTATGATTGAAATCGGACCAATAGGTTGAGAGTTATCTACCTTTGAATTGCTGAAAATGTCATATTTAAGGGTGTTTACACTCTAGAGGCCACACTTTTTATCCGGTCTTTTCAAACTTGCACAGATTGTATATGACCATAAGAGTTCAAATAAGTGTGATTATGGTTGAAATCGGACCTATAGGTCAAGAGTTGTCTGCCCTTGAATTGCTGAAAATGCCATATCTAACAGCGTTTACACTTTTGCAACTACAGTTTTCAGTGGATTTTGATTTTACTTGCACACAAAGTATATAATCATTTTAGCAATAGTTATCTGCCCTTGATATACTTTGAAATGCTAGAAAAGGCTTCATTTCAGTATTGTTTAGGCTCTAGTTATCTTCCCTTGATGTACTCTACCATACTAGAATTATGAGGTTGTATTCCAAAATTGTTTACATGCTATACTACAAATTTGAATGGATTTAAATTAAAACTGATGAAACAGTAAGATAAAGCTATCAAGCTTCAGTACAACAGGTGAGCGATATCAGGGCCTTCAGGCCCTCTTGTTCTTGTTTTGTTGACATGAGACCACTTAAAGCAGGCTGAAAGTAAAGCAGAATGCGCCTAAGGGCGCATTCTGCTTTACTTTCAGCCTGCTTTAAGCTACCATGTACTGGGAAAAAATCCGGAGAAATGGCAGCCCTGATTCTGTTGAGTAAAGGTCTGACCTCTACATCTCCAAGCTACTGTCTCCTTAAAATTTGCTATCATCTACCATTTCTCAACTATGAGTTTTTGTCTTGGGCAATTGCTATTTTCCCTAACTGACTGGTGTCAGACAATTGTCTGTATAGTTTGTGATAGTATCATAAAGCAGGATTCTAATTTTAAAATAGGTTACTGCTTAAAGCAGTTTGAAAGTAAAGTAGAATGTGCCTTTAGGCACATTCTGCTTTACTTTCAACCTGCTTTAAGCTATCATCTGCAAGAATATAGCAAATATATCTTATGATTCAAATCCATGACTGCATAAATTGGAATTATTTTCTTCAGTGGAGGTATACGTTAAAGGCATAAAAAGTGTATTTATGGGGTAATTGGTTAAACAGTAGTGATAATGTATAGTTATTCTCATAATAAAGAATTTCCTTGTGTGTATTTCAGGAAGGCCATAAAGTTTTATATCCTAGACCTGTGTATGAATCCCAACAGACTGGACTCCTGGGCAGGTATGGCTCTAGCTAGGATGAGCCAGTTAGAGTCAAGACTCACTTCAGTAAGTGCTGTACTGGAAGAGTAACCCTTTGTCTAGTTTTGAAGACAGGTGAAAACTTACAGCAGGTTGAAAGTAAAGCAGAATGCACTTTAACTCTTTGAACCCTAGTCCAGCAAACAGTGTGCCTGTAAGGAGTACACTTGTCTTATGCAAATAGTGTAGACACTGATCAGAGGTCTCCTAAAGGAGCCCTCTGATCAGGGTCTACACTGTTTGTCATTTTGACATATATCAACTCTTAAAACTCGAACATGGACTGAATTAATTGAAAACTAGAATTGTCCTTTTGAGGTTTCAGGGAGGACATAGTTAAGCCTGCTTTGAGCTACCGTCTGCTAGGATATAGAAAATATATGTTGCACATTCATGACTGTATAAATCAGAACTGTTTCCTTCTGATTGAGGAATAAATTTAGAGTAAAAAAGGCATATTTAGGGAGTAATGGGTTAATACATTAATAAGATATCAATTTGCATAGCGTTTATATACTATGTATAGCAATTGTACTTAATGCCAATAAAATATATTGTGTATTGTATTGTATTGTATATACCAGTGTACAGGTATGTCAGTTAAAATGAGTACAGTAAAGTTCCGCTTAACGACCGGTCCGAAATTAAGACCGGTCCGAAATTACGACCACTTTTTAAAAGAACGGAATATATCCCTTCATAGTTTAATGGTCGTAGGGTCCGTTATTAAGACCGGTCCGCTATTCCGTATTACGACCACTAATCCAAGAACAAAAGACCAATTAGTGTTGTTTTAGGGTCCGATATTAAGGGCAGGCGTTCACACTTCGCCGGTCGCGACAAAAGCCAGTTTGACACTTTTACGACAAACACCGATTACTTTACGGCAGAGGTCAAGGCCGATTAAACAATAGGGATGCTTCAACGAGGGAAATGTTTTGATAGCAGATAACTAAAAATAATGCGAAAGTATGATGAATACGGTACTTGTTTAATCTCTTGATTGCTCTATTGGTGCATGTATATTTCGTTTATCTCGTATTAGGCCAAATATAGTTACAGAAAAAACTGTTTGTAGCGCATACATCTGACTCGATGACAGAGGGAGAGATAATTGGGCTAATTAGTAAAATACTTACAAGCGTGTGATTTACTAATTAAAATGTTAATTTATCACTTTAGACTTTCATCTGATCCGCCCCAATCGAGTTTTATGTTTGATAAATTATTTTTTATTGGTTATCTCGAAAGATGATTTTTGTAAACAATGAAATAATTGGTCGAACTTTGGATAATTAATAATATTAAACCCGACGAATTTCTCCATAAATATGTCGTGTGACAGATTAGATCCAGATCAGATATCAAACAATTTGGAATCTGTTCAGGATCTAAACTGTCCAAAATGATATTTCTTTGTCACTGAAACTCATAGACTATGTGCTAAGGCCCATCTTTATGTGCTAAGATTTTTTTTATTGAAACATCGTTTTTATTCAGATCAAACATCAAGTAATTTGGAGTCTGGTCAGGATCCAAACTGAAATACCACTTCTTATAGATTATAGCCTATGTGTTACACTGCTAATGCCCCTCTTTATGTGCTAACATTAATAATTTATTCAATTAATGAATCTTCATAACATGTGTATGACAGTTTTTAGTTTCTGTGTATATGTGTATTTTCAAAAATTAAATTATGGTTGTTTGAAATAGGCTTTTTTGTGCCGATCTATTCAAAATAGGTTCAATATACCTATCTATCTATATCTGACCAAAAAATCCTCATCGATATCAAGAGTCTCAATAATAAGACCGACTCGATATTAAGACCACTTTTTGTCAGTACCACAGGTGGTCTTAATAGCGGAACTTTACTGTATATAATCACAGTCTTAATCCATTACCCTCTAATTTATTTCTCCACTGAATGAAATATTTCCAATCTATACAAGTAAAGCAGAATGTGCCTAAAGGCACATTTTGCTTTACTTTCAACCTGCTTTAAGTGATCCCCTGTATTTAATGTTATAAGCGGGTTATTGGGTAAAGGGTTAAGCATATATACATGTATTTATATGCTAGAAATCAAACAGAAATGGTTTCTCATTGAAGATATCTGACAAAGTTAAAGTTTGATTCACAATTTATCCTTTAAAGAAAATAATTTCCAATCTTTTGAAGCTTTATCACTTAAATGTTAATATCTTCAAATTTTAGATGCAAATGAGTATTTTATCCAAAGGTTGTTTTTATCATAACTGTTATCTTTTAGACGGAGCTGAAAATGGACACTCCAATATACAAGAAGTCTATAGCCGCCCTGCGATGCTTCAAGAGAGCTGTGGAGATAGATGATTCCAACAACAAACTATGGTTAGAGTATGGTATCTTGGCATACCAGTTCCACTCACATGCTGCCAGGCAATTGAAATGGGTGAGTTTTTGTCTTGTGCTTGAGTTTCTTTATCCATTTTCTCCATAACCTGTTTCTAGTTTTGAAATCAGGTGATCCATTTAAAGCAGGTTGAAAGTACAGCAGAATGCATCTTAAGGTGCATTGTGCTTTTCTTTCAGCCTGCTTAAAGCTGCCATCTGCTAGAAACAGAGAATATTTCTTATTGGGAATATTCATAATTGTATAAATGGAACTATTTTCTTCTGCGGAGGAATAAGAATAAATTAAAGGCATATTTATGGGTTAATGGGTTGATTCTGCACATGATGTAATTGTGTCAAATCCCAATCATGGAAGGGCATTAAGTGTTTGCTCTTCTGTATGTACATACAAAATCTTGGTTGACTTTGTTTACCTACATTTCTTTGGTTAGATTTTACATTAAATTGGAGTGTGTGTGTGTGTGTGTGTTTTACAATTGTTTCTAGTGTTTTAGTGTTTTCTGTTGTTATATATCATAGAAGCTTTATTCATTTTAACCATGTTTTCTGAAACTGAATCTTAGTTTCAAAGTTTGGATCCTGATCAGGCGCCTCATTGAACGGACTTGGTCTGGATCCTAATGCTTTGCAAAAGTTATCAACAATGTAAAATTTCATTGGCAGTATACACAAGTTAAAACATTGAACCCTAGGGACAAGCATACTTGCCTTTTACAAACAGTAAACCTGTTAAAGGTTCATTTGTCCTATGCAAACAGCTTAGACTCAGATCAGATGGAATCTTTTTATCAGGGTCTGCACTGTTTGTCATTTTGAAATATATTGCAGAAAACAACCCTAGATAGACATAAAATGGGTTAAACATATTAGAAATTGGAATTTGGGATAGTCTATTAAAGTTTAAGAGATTTAATTGTTATGTAAAGATTATTGGTGGGCAGTGTGAGCGGTTTGGTCACTGTTTCTGCTACAGTGGAGAAAACGTTACTCTCTCCCAACAAATGTGTTAGCCATTGAAACAGTTTGGACAGTTAACCATTGAAACAGTTTGGAGCCAGTTCAGACACTGTGTAACCTGGTATCTGATCAGGCTCCAAACTGTTTGCCACCAAGATAAACATGAATTGTCAGAATTGTCCAAAAGTTGTACTTTTTTTACATTTTAGTGCTTTGCGTTTAAACGGGAAAGAATAACATTTTCTCCACTACTACTGGGAATAGACATTGGATACTACCAATGAAATTAGGAATGTTTTAGAAATCTATTGTAGAAAAAATGGTTTGCAATGAGTGAGGAGATGGTGCAGATAGCGATGGAGAGTAAACGTGAGATGTTACAGACAGCCATTGACTGTTACAGTGTGGCAGCACAGTGTGAGAGTGAGGCACAAGACGAGGAGTGGCTACACAACTACATGCAGGGCAAGTGTCTAGAGAAGCTGGGAAAACCCACCAGAGACGTCATACCTTTCTACTTGAAGGTGAGGCTTGTATTTGTAGATACTGGGATTGGATCATTGGTGTACTTCAGGGCTCCAGATAAGAAGGAGTAAACAGAACAAATCCAACATTTTCTCACTTATTTAGCATCAAATCCTATAGTGTTACTACTCATTAGAATCGTCTCTTCGAGACGATTCTAATGAGTAGTGACACCATAGGGTTTAAAGCAGAAATAAAGATTTTAGTTTTTGAAATACCCCCCCTTATCTGGAGCCCTGGTACTTTGAATAATACAGTTCAACATGTATTGACACTTTACCCCATAGATACGCCTTCCTGCACCTTTAATTTATCCCCCCCCCACCCCACTGAAGGTTCACTCTATACAGTTATGAATATGCACCATATGAGTTAGTTTCTACATCCTAGTAGATGGTAGCTTAACCCTTTACCCCATAGCCTGTTTCTAGTTTTGAAAATAGGTGATTACTTAAAGCAGGTTGAAAGTAAAGCAGAATGCGCCATATGGCGCATTCTGCTTTACTTTCAGCCTGCTTTAAGCTATTACCTACTAGAATAAGGAAATTATTGAATATGACACATATTTATTACAGTATATATTGGAACCATTTTCTTCAGTGGACGAATAAAATGCAAGTGCTAAAAGTCGCTTCTATAAGGGAAAGGGTTAAAGCAGGCTGAAACTTGAAATTTATTATTGGTGTAATATTTGGACACTCTTCTCCAAGATTGCATAACTATTACGCAATTGACAGAATTGCATCACTTTTCAACTTGTTATTTGCTAATAAATTCAACATTACTTAAAACGTGCATTGATTAACCAGCAACCTGAATATATTAGTCACATATTAAGTGACGAGAGAGATACACCTGGAGATCAGGTGTAAGAACTGCCATGCATGCAGCAACCCAGCTGCCTGGATGGGGCCCACTGATGTGAATATTGCCCCTGAGTCTGTATGTTAATCAAAAACCCGATGATCATGATGTTGAATACAGGATTTACTGTATTTGTATTGTGTTGCACATTTACTTTAGGAAGATGAAGGTCGAGCTTTACTTGGTATTTATGACTCTATGTAGGGTTTGTGATGGGGCAGTTTGGGGTGGCGGTATCAATCACCATAAGTGATAGTTTGAGTTAGAATTGTCTCTTTATCTCATTCACCCCTGAAACTATTAATGGACAATTCCTAGCTCACCTGAGTACAAAGTGCTCAAGGTGAACTATTGTGATCGGTCGATGTCCCTTGGTGTCCTCCGTTCACAATTTGTTTCAAACAACTTCTCTGAAACCAACGACCCAATCTTAACCAAACTTGGTCAGAAACATACTGTAGTTGTGAGCTTCATAAAATTGTTCAAAAAAAGTGGGTGGGGCAATCAGTCTTGTTGCCATGGCAACCATGCACAACATCTAACAAATTCTTCTCAAGAACGACTGGTCCAATTTCAATTTGGTTTTCACCAAATATTTCTCAATTGATATACATGTACTTTCAAAACTGTTCAAAGAATTTTGATCCATCAAAAAACCTGGCCGCCAGAGGGCATGGTCAATTTCTGTATTTACAGAGTCAAAACTTTTAGAACCATCTTGTCAATAACCATAAGTCTTAGGACAACCAAATTTCATATGTAGCATCATGTTGTGAACCTTTACCAAGATTGTTCAAATAATGTACCCCAGGGTCAAAAATGGCCCTGCCTTGGGGCTTATCAGTTTTTCATAGGAAACCTTTGAAAGTCTTCTTCTCCAAAACTGTAAGGCCTGGACCTTTTTTATTTAGCATGTAGGTTTGCCTTAGATTGTTCAAATCATGACCTTTGGGTAAAAAAATGGCCCGCCCGGGGCTTATGAGTTTAACATAGACTTACCGTATACAGGAAAAGCTTAAAATTCTTCTACTCTGAAACTGTAACCATTGTCAGAATTCAATAATATTTTGAATGAATATTATTTAAGTGACCCTTTATAAGGACTATTTATATAAATTCCTTATTTTTCTTTTTTGCCCAAACAGTAATAATGACAGATTCTGAGTAACTTCTCAATGCAACAGTCCACATACATGTACATGCAATGACAAACTTCATTTTGCATTGAGTAAACACAATAGTTCCTCAGGTGAGTGATTTAGGGCCGCATGCGGCTCTTGTGACTATTTATGGTTGATTTAAATAATGTATTTCCTAATGACAAACAGTGTAGACCCTGATCAGAGGGCTCCTTAAGGAGTCCTCTGATCAGAGTCTACACTGTTTGCATGGGACAAATGTAAACTAATCCTAACAAGTACACTGTTTGTAAATGACGAGTATACTTGTCGCTTGGGTTGAATGGGGCAAGACAATTCAAATAAGTACAAACAACAAAGGATTAGTTGGGAGATATAAGAATAACTGTGTTTGAATTACTCACCTTTCTCAGAACTACACTGTTTATTTTGCTGGTTTCAGGCATTGGAGAGTACACATGAAGAGAATGCCAAATACCCTAAGAAGATTGTGTATTCCTACACCACCCCTCACCTGGCTGTGGAATCGCTCGAGGTAAGCAGGACATACCATACCCAGTGATGTCGTGACAAACACACTCTTACACTTTCATCCATAGCAGAAAGTGAAAATCAACTATGTCAAATTTGTTGAGACAGGTGACAATTTAAAGCACCCAGATGAAGGTAAAGCAGATAGCTAACTTGTGGCAACAATATAAGAAAAAAAACATTTACGAATATTCGTTTGTGGAGCTTATAATTAGGTAGAGGCCCTCCTAATAAGTTTCTAGGGAGACAAAGGGTCTCCTCGAAAAATGAACCTATGTCACATGCTTTTAACAAGTTAACAAAATTTTCATTGGGGTATATTGGAATGGGTTTGATCATTTACTTCAATGCTGTATGTGTGTGAATGTTTGATTTGAGGGGAAGGTGTGATTAGGGTTGGGTTTAATCTTTAGTGATAGCTTTAGTTTCACGCGATATGACCATGTTCTTGAAGAAATATTATTGTATTCCTCATGTGGTTTGAGTGTATTTAAAAAAAGAATTCTGTTCTTTTGAATGAGATCTCAGACGTTATAAACTGTGTAAACCCAGATCAGCCGTAACATTTCCAGTGTTGTATCTGATCAATATGTGCAATGTCTGTATGCCATCAGTTCCTCGCATGTCAACAGGGCTGCCATTTCTCCGGATTTTTCCTAAATCTCCGGATTTTTTCCGAGTTCATGGTAGCTTAAAGCAGGCTGAAAGTAAAGCAGAATGCGCCATAAGGCGCATTCTGCTTTACTTACAGCCTGCTTTAAGTAGTCGCATGTCAACAAAACAAGAAAAGGCTATGAGGTAAAGGTACGATTCGTAAATTCGCACTTGAAAAATGCAAATTTGGAAATCTTAGGATTGTTCATGTTAACTTATGGCAGCCTTGTGTCAAGCTTTAGATATGTGGAGCTTTAGATACTAATGTTGTGTAACATTTCTTCTTTACCCTTTACTCCTTAACCCATTTCTATTTTTGAAGTATGTCTACTTCAAGCAAGTTAAAAGTAAAGCACAATGCGCCTTAGGCATATTCTACTTTACTTTCAACCTGCTTTAAGCTACCATTTTCTTGGATATAGAATATATTTCTTATGTTGCACATTCATGACAGTATTAAATGGAACTATTTTTATTCAGGGGATGAATGAATTAAATTCGTAAAAATATGTATCCATGGAGTAAAGGTTTAAATCATAATCAAGTTTAGATCAACCTGACAAAGATCATGGTAAGACTAAATAAACTTAACATTTCAAGCTTATATGAGCAAATAAAATACAACACAGAGCTCCAGATAAGGGGATTATTTAAAAAACTAAAATCTTTATTTCTACATTAAACCCTATGGTGTCACTACTCATTATTACTACACGATTCTAATGAGTACTGGTAGTAACATGATAGGATTTGGTGCTAAAATGAGTGAGAAAATGTTGGATCTGTTCATTTTACTCCCTCTTATCTAAAGCACTGCAACACATAAATTACAGCCTAATATTGCATGAATCAATTCATGCCAGTTTCAGTGTGGTGATCTAGAAATTTGACGATGATTTTACACATATTTTACTTCCAGATGTACTTCAGAATACATGTAGGAATTCTGAAGACTCTTATGAGAGATGGTCCAGACATTGACGACCAGGATTATATAGCCTTCATTAAATTTGTCAATGAAACTGCCACTTGCCCATTTGTAAGGCGTGTTGAAAAGGGACAGGAAGGGAAAACAGAGTAAGAAAATTGTACAATATAAACTGTATTATGCGGATTCGTGTCATATCAGATGCTGTTCTCCGGTCCCAAACATTTCACCTCTTATTTCTATATGCATTAAGACTCTTATTACCCGGAATCTTGCGTTTCCTGGTATGCGACACAGTTTGCTGGTCCTGTTTCGCTACCCAATAACCGACCGCCTTTGATCTCCGCCGCCGGCTGTCACCTTGATCGCTTGTCAATCGGGCATTGGGAAAACCCAAATTATAGATCATTATCCCCGTCGGTTGTGCCCTAGACCTATTAAATGTGCAAATGCGTAACTAGTTTAATAAAGTGTTGAAAAACCGTCTGCTTATTTTGTTGTCTTTTCAACATGAAAAAAATGTGCACTGGTTTGTAAAGCATTTGAATATTTGACCCAGATCAGACGCCGATTAACCCGCAGCAAATCTTATAATAATCTAATCCCTTGCTTGTTCAAAAGTAACTAGATCTACTGTTATGTAGAGGTGTAACAATTCGGCGGTGTACCGATATATTGTGGTGTGAGCTGAATAATATTGCCCCGCGGTTCAGATTCAGAAAAACTGATTTTCTTTGCCTTATTTAAAAACGGTAAAAGAATGGACAAACTTACTTTTTGTTTCGCGGAATTGTTTACGAAACAACGTGTAGACGCAGTCCGGTGTTTTATCCATATCCCTAGCCGGTGTAACAGTAATTATTTCGTTTCCGTTTAATCTCGCTCAACGAGACGCTCTTATTAAGAAACAAACAGCGAATCAAGGGCCTGGTTGAACAAGATTAATACAGTAAACACGATTGCAGATGCTTGTTCCATACTTACACGATATACTGCGATGCAGGTTTCGGCGAATTGTTACACCCCTACTGTTATGTATACGTAAGATTGCACTGTAGTGTTTAGGTCCATGTTTTAACAAAAGTGTCTATTTGGTGAGCACTTTTAACGAGAACTTTTCTAACTATTTTATCTTTCGTTTTTAAACGTTTGAAATGGAAAGACCAAGAAAATGACATGCAAGCGAACCTGCATTGGTTAATTCACCGAAAAGACAAAGAATTGTGCTTACACTTGGGAAAAAAGTGAATTTGATTAATGAATTTGAAAGCAGATTATACTGGCAAAGTGATCTGGCATTGAAATTTGGTGTTGGCAGATCATCTGTAGCAGATATCGTCAAATGCTAGGATTTCTACAAGGAACAATATTAAAAAACTTCTAATCTGAAAACACAGGCTTTTCACGCTACTTCAAAATATGGTGAATTAAACGAAATTCTCTATGAATGGTTCAAGCAAGCACATTAACCCTTTGAACCCTAATCCCGCCTATAGGCGTCCTTTTCAAACAGTGTATATACAGTGTAGTACACTTGTCCTGTGCAAACAGTGAAGACCCAGATCAGAGGGCTCCTAGGAGCCCTCTGATCAGGGTCTTCACTGTTTGTCATAATGCCAATTATTGACAAAAACAACCCTTAAAAGTCAGAAATTGACTAGACTAAAATGGAAACTGATATTGTCCATATAAACTTTCAGGGAGGAAAGAGTTAAAAAACATGCCAATATCAGGCCCAGTGCTACAGGAAAAGGCCGTGCAGTACCAGGACATTTCCAGTCTGATACTCGCCGCTGTTTTATCCCATTCATAAACGTATACTTCCTGTTGCACCCGTCACTTCCTGTTTATAGCTGTCATAAATTCCAAAAATTTGCTGAAAAAGTGGGTGACACTCAAGTATCCGACATCTTGTGTTATCCGACATAACGTTGCGGTACGGATGCAGTTTATACTGTATCTATTATTTCTATTGCAAACTGTTTAGAGCTAGAATAGGCTCCACACTGTTTGCCACTCAGATTAAAAGAAATGTGAGAAGTTTAAAAAAGTGTTGATTTTCTACATTTTAGAGTCAGGGCTAGAGATAAGAGGTAGTTATTTCAACAAATCAAACATTTTCTCACTTATTCAGGACCAAATCCTATGGTGTTACTACTCATTAGAATCGTCTCTTCGAGACGATTCTAATGAGTAGTGACACAATAGGGTTTAATTCTGAAATAAAGATTTTAGTTTTTGAAAAACTACCCTTATCTGGTGCTCTGAGAATATTGCTTTTGTATTTCGTATACGTTTAAACAGGAGAGAATAACGTCTTCTCCACTGTAATAATCTAACAAAGAAGCAACGTTTGAATATTTTAAAGACATTTGACTACTTAATGCAGGATGAGATAATACAGAAAACTCTCTGCATTGAATTTACCCAGCGTTTCTATTAAATAAGTTGTGGGACCTCTAAAAGTATATGATGGCTAAATGTAGGATATGAAACAATGCAGATAGCTCCGTTAACAACTTGCTGCATTTAACAAGCATTTGTATATATTTTTAAAAAAAGCCCTCCTCTTAGGTTTTATATGATAAAATGTATCCAACAAATTGTCCCATTTGTCTCCACCCTATGTTATAAACTGTGTAAACCCAGATCAGCTGTTGCATTTCCAATGTTGTATCTGATCAGTGTTTGCAATGTCTGTATGCCATCATTTCCTCAGATGTCCAGCTTTATATAGTAATATTGTGTAACATATCTACTTTACCCTTTACAAATTACTATTAACCGTTTCCCCCATAGAAGCGACTTTTAGCGTATTTAATTTATTCCTCCGCTGAAGAAAATAGTTCCAGTTTATACCCTCATGAACAATTACCATTACAAATATTTTATATAGCCTAGCAGATTTTAGCTTAACGCAGGCTAAAAGTAAAGCAGAATGTGCCTTAAGGCACATTCTGCTTTACTTTCAGCCTGCTTTAAGTGGTCACCTGTATTCAAAACTGTAAACAGGCTATGAGGTAAAGGGTTAAGCCTGTTTCTAGTTTTGAAGACAGGTGACAACTTAAAGTAAGTTTAAAGTAAAGCATTAAGGTGTAATCTGCTTTATTTTCAGCCTGCTTTAAGCTGCCATCTGCTAGGATATAAAAACTTTTTTTATTCTACATATTCATAACAGTATATTTTGGAGGAATAATTTAAAGGTGTAAAAATGTGTTTTTATGGAGTAATGAGTTAATTTAAACTCTTTTGTAGCTGCTTTGGTCCTATTATCAAAAATATTTTTCTGTCTTATCTGTTGTGTTAAAGATTGAATAGAATGTTTTGTCTCTCATATAGACGTGAATCAGCATCATCGGCAGATGAAAGTTCCTGCTCTGCATTCAGCTCTCCAGCAGGCAAGAAAGTAGGTCAAGGGGAAACCTCTCAGTCTGACCACACATACTTCAGACAGAAAAGTAACCCTGGAACACCATCAACAGTATTCCATGGCAACACTTCTTTAGGTCAGCCATTGGAAGTCACTAGTGCAGTTGTTAAAACTTTTGAGCTCCATTCTGACAGCCAGAAGTCCCAAGAGGATATCAAATTGACCAAATCAGAATGCCCAAAGCTACCGGCAAGGGAGGAAACTCCAGCAGAAGGTAATGTAGGGATGGACAAACAGATTGCTGAAAATGTGTCCCATGATAACGATTCCCCAAGCAAAACTCCTTTCACCATTGTGAACATACTTGGTGATTCTCCTGCAGATGGAAAGGAAGGAGCACAATCTGATCCGGAGAAAAGACTTGACAGCACTGAGGCAGTGGTGAAAAATGTGCTAACACACATCACTGACATCATAGCCACAAACATTAAAGATACCAAAGATAAAGAGAACAGCAGCATGGGGAATAAAGTTGACCAATCTTCAGAGGACTGTTCACAGGAGGAGAGAAAGGTTGCCATGGAAGTGGATGATGAAGAGACTGGTAGTCAAACAGCTGGGGACAATAAGGTACAAGATAATGGAGAGAAAACTGGTCACAATGATAAAACTAGCCCCAAGAGTGAATATGAAGAAAAAGGGCCTGCACAAGGTAAGAAAAAAACACCAATCTTTGCTTCAGTTGGGGGGGGGGTTAAAAACTAAAATCTTTATGCCTGCTCTAAACCCTATGGTGTGACTACTCATTAAAGTTTTATTCATATTAGTAGTTACACCATAGGGTTTAGTTTAAACATGAAGGAGAAATCATATGGATGAAGTGGAAATTCAAGTCTTATAAAAAAGGTGGCAATCCATTTATGACTGCACGTATTTAGATTTGTTTTCCATAATATAATGCAAAATGATAAATAGTGCAGACCCTGATCAGAGGGTAACACTGCTTGCATAGGACAAGTGTATTGCTTACAAGTACACTGTTTGTAAATGGTGAGTGTACTTGTTGCTAGGTTCCAAATGTAATGAGAGGCTACACAAACCAAGTGTTAAGACTTTTTGCAAGTGATTATTGTTTAAAGCAGAATGAAAGTATAGTGGAAACTTTGGAAAGTAATTGTAAAGCTTTCTGCTTTAAATTAACTCTGCTTTAATCGGCCACTTATCATAAACACCATCAGTGAGTACAGTCTTTTTGGTGCACACATGTGGAGGTAGACATCCTAATTGACTTATAGTGGAGAATCTGTTATTCTTTCCCGTTTAAACGAAACGCAAAACACTAAAACGTAGAAAAGTACAACTTTTGGACAATTCTGATGATTCATGTTTATCTTGGTGGCAAACAGTTTGGAGCCTGATCAGACACCGGGTTACCCGGCGTCTGATCTGGCTCCAAACTGTTTGCAATAATAGTTTTAGCGTAAACACGTTTATTGGGAAAGAATAACGTTTTCTCCACTGTATGTGAAAGAAAATGTTAACCCTTTACCCCATAGCCTGTTTCTAGTTTTGAAAATAGGTTACTATTTAAAGTAGGTTGAAAGTAAAGCAGAATGTGCCATAAGGTGCATTCTGCTTTGCTTTCAGTCTGCTTTAAACTTTCATCTGCTAGGATATAGAAAATATTTCTTATGGTACTTTTTGTATTGATTGGAACTTCTTTTCTTCATTGGAGGAATAAATTAAATGAGCTAAAAGGGGCTTCTATGTGGGAAAGGGTTAATATACTGTATTTGTCTGCAATTTTACATCTTTCTCACATAATTTGTTTTATTGTATGATATCGAGCGTTTCCGCGTGTATCTGCAGAGTAAAATACAAGAGTCTGTATCAGCTACTTTGTATTTTACTCCGACGTCGCTTTCGATTTAGCGTGACGTCATTTACGTACATGTATAAATGCCGCGTTATTCTTTGTGGCATGCAAACAATCTTTTTCTGCCTCAAATAACTAATAAATTTTGGATATAAAATGATTTAAACAACTATTAAGTTGTTTCTGGAGTGTATTCAGTGTATATAATAAACACATCACCAGTTGGCAGTGTGCTACAGAGTGTTGCATTTAGCTCTCGACATTTTTGGCGGAAACAACCGATCAGACTCGCGCCAAGGCGCTCGTCAGATCGGCTATTTCGGCCAAAATCGTCTCGAGCTAAATACATCACTCTGTATCGCACTGTCAACTGGTAATGTGTATGTATTGATGCCAGGTGGTTTGTTAACCCATTACCCCATAAATATGCCTTTTTACACCTTCAATATATTTCTTAACTGAAGAAAATATGTCAAATTTATTGTCTTGAATATGTACAATAAGAAATAGTTACTATATTCTAGCAGATAATGGCATCCTGCTTTACTTTCAAGCTGCTGTAAATGGTCATGTGTCTTCAATAATAGGAACAGGTTATGGGGTAATGATTTAAAGCAGGCTGAACGTTAAGCAAAATTCTCAGTTAGGAGCCTTCTGCTTTACTTCCAGCCTGCTTTAAACTACCATCTGCAAGAATATAGGAAATAATTCTTGTGATGCATTTTTATGACTATAAAATTAAACTATTTTCTGTATTGGAAGGATAAATAAAAGTTGTATTTATGGAGTAATGGGTTAATAATGTCTGTAGTCCACAATAAGGATCATGTCATATCTCCAAAAGTTCATGTTACCAGGGCTCCGGATAAGGGGAGTATTTCAAAAACTTAGAATTGTATTTCTGCATTAAACCCTATGATGTCACTACTCATTTGAATCGTCTCTTCAAGGCGATTCTAATGAGTAGTGACACCATAGACTTTGGTGCTGGCATGAGTGGAAATTTTAGCCCTGTGCTACTTACCATTTTCTTTATCCATTTTAATTTTTCTAGAGGATACCAGCCTTAAACCAGAGGATGATGTAGATGTGCTGATGAAGAAGCCTCGTGATGAGTTACATAAGTACTTGATGGAGAGGTGTCGTAAAGCTCTGGAGCTGTGTCTCCAGAGGTTCCCCACCCACTACAAGTCCCATTATAGGCTGGCATACATGTACCTACACTCACCATATCATAAGGTCAGTCTTTTCAGTGCTCTAGACAAGAGAAGCACCGTCAAACTTAGATTATTTAAACTCGTTATTATATTTCTTCTATCAAAATTTCAACTTATACATGTATTTTACTTTGAGAAAAAATTGCAGCCATGAATAGGTTAGACATATTTGTCCTGTTTAGGGAACTGCGGCAAGGGTGGTTGTAAGGAGGTAGTTGTTGTAGGGGTGAAGCACTGTATCAAGTTTTGACTTTATTTACAGAGGTAACACAGTTCTTATTTCTAATGTATTCTCCATTATGCTTCATCAAAACCATATGAGGTGACTGCTCATTCAACCTATTAGATTGGTCTCAAAGCAAAGTTTCTAATGAGTAATCACATAGAGTTTGGAGAGACATTCATGAGGATTATAATATTTGAAATGCTCACCTTATCTTGAGCTCTGGGACCCATTTCATAAAACAACTGTTGCCGGAAGTCTGGTTATAAAAGACTCAATTATTAATTATTTCTCCATCTAATCTTGTCTTGTGACATATCTCTGGAATCGTTTTGAAAAGACGATTCCAAAGAGATGTCACAAAATAGGATTTGATAGAGAAATTAGAAATTAAATGTATTTTAGAGTTTTGACTTATGACCGTTTTTGTCGCAAGAAGTTTTATGAAAGGAGCCCCTGGTTTATTTGGTACAGGATCTGACTAAAGCCCACCACATCTTATTAGGCCTGTCCAAGTGGAAGCAGTATCCCTATATGCCATGCCAGGGTCTGTTTGGAGAAAGGAAACCAACCAAGTTCTTCCAGGTACAGTAGCACTTGGCCCCTAGGTTATAAAGCTTTTGAGTTAGGGTGTTGGGATAGCGCACCCGCTTCTCACTAATGCGGTCTCGAGTTCAATCCATGGTCGGGGCAGTATATAAATGGGTACATTGGTCGCCTGTCCGGACATGTGGGTTTTCTCCAGGCACTCAGGTTTCCTCCCACAGATATGACCATATACCGGTATGCCGAGTTATCAAGAGTGATTTGTATAAGTTAATGTAGCTTGTTTCATTATCGATGTAAAAGAAATAAAGTTTAAACCTTTTTTAAAGCTTTTGAGTTGAGTCGGAGATCATTCTGAAACATCTCATTTGGCAGATTTGAGCTTTTGATGAGCAAAAGCTGAAATCTGACCAATCAGATGCTTAAGGACGATTTCAGACTCTACTCAAAAGCTTTTTAACCTTTGACCCTGGGCCCACCTTTCTCTCAATAGTGTTTTCTTCAGCATAGGAAACTGTTTAATGCAGAAAGTCTCAACAATAACATAACGTTTGCCCTGCATTAAGCAAGCACTTATTAGTAGAAAATATTTGTTCTGTCGGTGAAAATACTTGATTTTACCCGCTGAAACCTAGAGATGGGTATGCATGTTTTTTACAGTGCTCCTGTTAAGAGTAAACTTGTCCTATGCAAACAATGTAGATCCCGATCTGACAGAGGAGACTCCTGCAGAAGCCCTCTGATAAAGATTTGTACTGTTTGAAATTTTGCAATAACAACCCTGAAAGCAACCCTAAATAGTCAAAAATAGAGTGGAGATAATTGGGAACTGGACATGTCCATTTGAATTTCAGGGGCTAATGAGTTAAATATAGTTGTCCTGTTGGCCAAAGAGATTAAAAATTAACCTGCCTTGGCTTGATAATTATCTTTCCTGGGCAGTTAAGTTGAGTTAACTCATTAAGCCCTAGTGACGCATACATGTATATGTACCCTTTACCAAAAAGTACCAAAAAGGGTACATTTGTCTAATGCAAACATTGAAGTCTCTGATTTGAGGGCTCCTGCAGGAGCCCTCTAATCAGGGACTTCACTTGCAGTATATTATAAAAAAAAACACACCTTAATAGCCTAAAATGGACCAGTGTTTATTGTAAACTGGATGTGTCCATTAAAGTCTCAGGGGATATTGAGTTAATACAACAATTAATGTAGAACCCTGTTATTCCTTGGCAAGTGAAACACCAACTCTGGTATTGGTTCTGTTCTAGGGTATTTGGAAGATCCCAATTGATGAGATTGACCGGGCTGGCAGCTTCCCCTCCCATTTGAACAAGTGTATAGAGCTGATCCTGAGTGTTCTGAAGGAAGAGAGGGACAGTCATACCCTGCATCAGATACACCTGCAGCTTAACAGGCAGCCAGAGCCGGGCAAGTGAGTAGTACTGCTGCAGCCTTGATCCATAACCCCATAGACTTTTTAGCTCACCTGGCACTAAGTGCCAAGGTGAGCTTTTAGGATCGCTGAATGTCTGTCGTCCGTCCGTTCACATTTGTTCGTTAACACTCTAGCGCCTACAAATTTCATCCAATCTTCATGAAACTTCATGACAATATTTGTCTTGATGATATCTAGGTCAAGTTCGAATGTGGGTCATGTCCGGTCAAAAACTAGGTCACTAGGTCAAAGCATAGAAAAACCTTGTTAACACTCTAGAGGCTACAAATGTCAATGGATCTTAATGAAACTTGGTCAGAATGTTTGCCTCATTGATATCTAGGTCAAGTTCGAATGTGGATTATGTCCGGTCAAAAACTAGTTCACTAGGTCAAATCATAGAAAAACCTTGTTAACACTCTAGAGGCTACAAATCTCAATGGATCTTTATGAAACTTGATCAAAATGTTTGTCTTGATGAAATCTAGGTCAAGTTTGAATGTGGGTCATGTCCAGTTTAAAACTAGGTCACTAGGTCAAATCTTACAAAAACTTTGTTATATTTTATGTAACCTAACTCTCTCTTGATCGGGTCCTCTGTTAACCTTTATAACCTATTTCGTGTTCAAATTGGACAGGTATCTGCCAATTGTCCTCACCGTCAAGTTGTCATCATTAGAAGTACGAAATATATATCTAATGTGCCCTGTGCATAGGTCGAGTCTATAGTAATAATCGCAGGTGTAAAAATCTATGCTAAGTTATATAGAGAGAAAATTAAAACATTCCCGCATTTTGAAGTTTTTGTTAATTTCCCGCTAGTTTGACATAACGAGAGAAGACTGTACTTGTATATAAAATACAAATACGAATGTGCCGGTGTTTTAGTCGATTCCTTAATATCTACATGTATGCATTATTAACTGACTATACACGTTTATGCCTACTGTAGAAAGAACAAGGGAAAAACCGTTTAGAACCGAAGCCGGGGACTCCTATTTTAAACTGGAAAAACCTGACAAGGATATGCTGTAGTCATGCAAGCATATTTAATAAGTCAATCGGCATCGAGAAATTCGCCTCGCAGGGACAATCTTTGGGTGTGTACACTTATGAACTTAGGCCTAATTCCGTTAAACGACAACCTCTCTTAACCGACTTACAAACATGGAACCATGGGGTGTCGGATAACGGAGGTTATACTGTACCAATATCACCGAACCTTGATTTTGACCTTGACTTTGATCTAACTTAGACTTAGAATATTTTAAATGAGTTATTTCTGGGTTAACTTGATTTAACTGTAAATCTTGCATCAACTTTTAATGACTACACTGCTTTGATACATATACAGTTGTTTTCTTGGACCAATGCCAATTCACCCATATTACCCAAGCTCAATTTGGCCAAGACTTTGACTTAATTTTGACTTAAAAATGATTCAGAACAAATTGTCAAGGCTACAACGGGGATATAGTCGTTTATTGAAATGCAGTCTTGTTCTTTTGACTCAAGATGAAGCTTTCGTTTTTAAAAAGAGCTTGACAAGTGAAATGTCTTGCACTAGACCCATAACTCTTGCATCAATACTGTGAGTTATTCCCCTTTTCCACAGTTTATTTTCCTGCAGAATACATTTGTAATATTGAGGCTTGTGAAAGGAAATTTCATATACATGTATAGAAAGGTTCATAACTCTTGCATCAATACTGTGTGAGTTATTCCCAGATTCCTTATTTTTCTGCAGTTATTCCCCTTTTCTACATCTGCTCTTACGACAGATAACTTCTGCTATACTGAAACTTTTCATTTGGCTATAACTCTTGTTATACTGATGGTTGCTTTCAGGTGGCACATGTGTTCTGAGGAACACCCTTCTAGATCTAGTTGTGTCACCTGCTGTAGACAGATGTGATACTTAGTGTTCTACTGAAGCGTTTAAGATGAAATTTCCTTTATGGAAAGACCTTGACAAGTTAAATGTCTTGCACAAGGTTCATAACTCTTGCATCAATACTGTGAGTTATTCCTTTTCCCACATTTTCAATTTCTACCTATAATTCCTGTTCTACTGATGTTTTTCAAATGAAATCTCATTTTATGGAATGAGTTTGATGAGTGATATTGTCTTGCCTATGGTTCATAACTCTTGAACCAATACCATGAGAGTTATTCCCTTTTTCATCACTTTCTTTCTGGCAGATAACTTTTGCTATAATAAAGCTTTTTATTTTAGCAATAATGATGCTTGCTGGCAGGTGACACATGTGTTCTGAGGAACACCTTTTGAGTTATGAAGACAGTAGACCACTTAAGTCACATCCAGCTTTACATTGAACCTGACTTTAAGTGGCTAACTGTCTTCAAATTAGAGACAGACTATGGGATAATGGATTAAGTAATAAGTAATAATAATAATAATAGTAATTCTTTATTCAATTAGTTACATGAATTTACCAAATTCCTCTTTACTCACAACATATTTACAGATTACCAAAGTGGTCACAGGAACATGATACACCTACACACACACCCACACTCGTGCACGTACACACTCTCACAACCAGCACACAGACGCACACATACACATACAAACTCTTGCAAACATGCACATGATAAGAAGCATTTTAAATGATATTATTTGCGAAAATTTAGAACTTGAGGTTGAACTACTATTTTCATGAAAAAAAGATATTAAATGATCAATTTTTGTAAATGATTAAGATAATAATTTTAAAACACTAACTCGTGAACAAATCAATCAAGGTAGTTCAGTGCAGCCTTCCTCATATCAAAAGCTTCATAGACATACCTTGATTAAAAGACACTCATTTGAAGTAAATGCCTCTGGTTATCTGATATAGATGCAAGTGTTGAGATTATGTGACCCAAAATATTTGTACCAGGACTAATAAATTTGATATATTTATAGTCTATTTGACCTTTGTTTAAGACCTGTATTCACTAGACCTCCAAACAGCCTCATTTCATGCTTTTACCCACAAGTCAAAATAAATGACCCATGGGAAATATTCACAGCTGTATAAATTGGAACTATTTTCTTCAGTGAAGGGATCAGTTAGAGGCGTAAAAAAGTCATATTTATGGGGTTATTGGTTAATTCAAACAGGAAGTACCTACGGGATGCAGAAAAGAAATACTATGCACTGACATCCCATCGCTACACTCTGGATGCTGTTGAGAGTCAGACAGAGGACATGAAGAAAACGAGTGATATGAATGAGAGGCTGAAGTTTCTGCTCAATGTGTACAAGATCTGGGAACACGGGACTCACAAGTTGAACAAACATGTAGAGAGAACAAACAGGCTGCTGGCTGAGGCTTACAGAGTGGTGATCAGGAAGCTAGAGGTGAGCATACATAGGACAAGAAATTAATCTATCATGTTTGAACCCTTACCCCATAGCCTCTTTCTAGATTTGAAGAGGGG
Source organism: Gari tellinella (assembly GCA_922989275.2). Taxonomy (NCBI): domain Eukaryota; kingdom Metazoa; phylum Mollusca; class Bivalvia; order Cardiida; family Psammobiidae; genus Gari; species Gari tellinella. Next base: position 43,563,167 of record OV277867.1, read on the forward strand.
TAACATCTTAACTCTTTCCTCCCTGAAACTTAAAATGGACAATCCAAGTTTCCATTTTAGTCTTGTCCATTTCTGACTTTTAAGGGTTGTTTTTGTCAATGTTTGGCATTATGACAAACAGTGAAGACCCAGATCAGAGGGCTCCGTAAGGAGCCCTCTGATCTGGGTATTCACTGTTTGCATAGTACAAGTGCACTTTTCACATGTATACTGTTTGAAAAGGACGCCTATATGCGGGACTAGGGTTCAAAGGGTTAATGCAGGTGGAAAGTAAAGCAGAATGTGCCTTATGATAACCGTTGCAAACATTTTGAATTAGTATGTTATGCGGTGTCTCATCAGGATCCAAACTGTTTGACACTCTGACTCTGTTTTCAAAACAAAATTTGAAATTCTATCTTCAGAACAGTGTCAGACAACAATTGTTGTAAACGAAAAAATTACCAAGCGTGCCAAGATTGAACCTTTTCAACCCTACAACCCTCTGTAGAGATTACTGATTACATGTGTAAACAGTGTTTGATGTTTTCATTGGATTTTGTTATCAGACCGAAAATATAAAAGTTTAAAATTCATGTACTAGAAGAGTCCAAAAGGATTATTATTACCCACAAGAGATATCTCGGGTTGAAAGGGTTAATGTTGTAACACAGTAATTGTTGGTTCAAAATGAGTGTCCCCTGTCTTTAACACTTCTTATACACTCGTGTTCTAGACCATGTGATTGCTTTGTTAAAAAAAATCTGAAAGTAAAGCAGAAAGCTCTGTTAGCAGCTATAATAGGCTTTACTTTCAGTCTGCTTTGAACCCTAGTCCCGCATATAGGCTTCTTTTCAAACAGTGTACATGTGAATAGTACACTTGTCCTGTGCAAACAGTGAAGGCCCAGATCAGAGGGCTCCGAAAGGAGCCCTCTGATCAGGGTCTTCACTGTTTGTCAGTAATGCCAAAATTGACAAAAACAACTCTTGAAAGTCAGAAATGGACTAGACAAAAATCAAAACTGGAATTGTCCATTTAAAGTTTCAGGGAGGAAAGAGTTAATGCTGCCACATGTGAGGATATAGGAACTGTTTCCTATGCCTCTTTATCAAGACATTGTTTAACCCTTTCCTCCAAAAAAGCCCATTTTAGCACATTTAATTTTACTCCACTAAAGTAAGTAGTTCCATTTTATACAGTTATGAATATGTATCATGAGAGAAGTTCTCTTCATTCCAGCAGATGGTAGCATAAAGCAGGCTGAAAGTAAAGCAAATGTGCCCTGCAGGTGCATTCAGCTTTTCTTTCAACCTGCTTTAAGTGGTCACTGGTCTTTAAAACTAAAATTGGGGCCTCTGTGGCCTCGTGGGATAGTCACTGTGACTAACATCACTAAGCTCCTCACTGCTGTGAGTTATTATCCCAGTCAGGTCATTCGGATTTTTCATGTGGGGAAGCCTTCCAGCTGGCTTGCAGAAGGTCGGCGATTCTACCCAGTTGCTGATTTATGTCTGAAACAGTGCATCAAGGGCTTCTGGGGTCTTCCTCCACCTGTAATAAGCTGGACGTTGCAATATGACTGAAATACTGTTAAAAAGTGACCATAACAAATCAAATCAAAACTAAAATTAGGCTATAGAGTGAAGGGTTAAGTAATTTGAAACATTTGTTTGAGGAATAAGTAAGGCATGAAAAGTTATTTCTATAGAGAAATGGGTTAACCCTTTACCTGATAGAAGCGGCTTTTAGCGTGTTAAATTTATTTCTCCACAGAAGAAAAATAGTTCAAATTTATACAGTCATGAACATATACCATAAGAAATATTTTCTATATCATAACTGGTGATAGCTTAAAGCAGGCTGAAAGTAAAGCAGAATGCGCCTTAAGGCACATTCTGCTTTACTTTCAACCTGCTTTAAGTGGCCACATGTCTTCATAACTATAAACAGGCTATTGGGTAAAGGGTTAAGATCTTTCATTGAACATGAGGAAATAAATTGAGCCCCCTTCTTGATAACACCTTGCAAAGGGACTTAAAACCAAAACTGAAAGCTAGCCAATAACTGATAACCCGTTAACCCATTACCCAAAAGCATGTTTCTAGTTTTGTAGACAGGAGACCACTTAAAAGCAGGTTGAAAGTAAAGCAGAATGCTCCTTAAGGTCCATTTTTATTTACTTTCAGCCTGCCTTAAGCTATCATCTGCTAGAATATAGAAAATGTGTATTATGGTAAAAGTTCATGGCTGTATAAATCAGGACTATTTTGTTCAGTGGAGGAATAAAATAAATACGCTTAAAGGGGCTGCTTTTGGGGAAAGGATTAATGACTTTAATCTTGGTTTCAGACTCTGCCACATAATATGCTGTTAGACCAAGCTGTGAGGTTCTGTAAGCACCAGTTAACACAGAAGCATATGTCCAAAACAGAAAAGGTATGTAGTATTCTTCTATATCATTACTTTTAATTATTCTATTATGGCCACGTAGTAGATATTCATCTTTGTGTTCAAGCATATGATCTGCGCTGCGCTATCAAGAATATGATACTAAGCTAAGGGTCAAAGGTATAACATCCATTCGAACCTGTGCATCGCCCCTATCACTTTCTCACTTTATAACTTTCCAAAGAATTGTTCAATTTCAACAAAATGTTCCAGAGTTGTTGCTGGAGATCCATTCCACTGGTTCTTATGTTCTATGCAGGTGTATTGGTAAAAAAGATATAAAATCACTTTTTTCACAGAAAACTGAAAAAGTTACAAATTGTGTTTTTGAGTTAATGAACATGCTTTACAATTCAATAATAGGTAGAATTGAACATTGAAAGGTAAAACATTGTTTTTTAAGAATATTAAAATGTAGACTACAATATATTTGAAAAATTTGATGAAATCTCAGAAATGTCATATTTTGATAAATTCTTTGGGTTTTGCCTACATGACCTGTACAAGAATAAATGTTATCACAATACGTAAAGTGAACCCTTGGCACACAAATCTTCAGATATGGAAGGAATTGAACAAAAGTGTTGGAAGTTATGCTGTGAGAAAGTGATAGGGTCAATGCATTGGAATTATGAAGGTGTATAACCTTGAACCTTAGCAAATTTTGAATAGTGTAGTTGTTCCAGCTGTCTCAAACACTATAAATGTTGAACAAAAGCTTTCATACCTGCAAGAATTTCTACAGGTAGCAAATGTTTTGACTGTATATCTATCAGTGAGTCCTTGTTATACCCCTGCATCTTTGAACACAGTCTTGTTCATCTTCTTTTTATCGGCCACCTGTATTTAATACCTTTAATACATTGAACCCTAGCGACGAGTATACTTGTCAGGAACAAATCATATAATTATCAAGCGTACACTTGTCCTATGCAAACAGTGTAAACCCTAATTAGAGGGTTCTGATTAGGGTCTACACTGTTTGTCACTTTTTAAAATATTGTTAAAAGCCACCCTAATTATTAAAAAAAATGGACTAGATTTAAATGTAAACTGGAATTGTCCATTTAACCCTTAGCCTGCCAGTCACAACTATAGCTCCATATGCAAACAGCTTGGATCCGGATGAGACGCCGAGTAACTCGGCGTCTCATCCCGATCCAAGCTGTTTGACAATCGGACAACATTTTCAGCAATTTTGAGCAACTTTGAAGCACTTTGAAACTTGAAGCAGACGATAAATATAGCAGACGACAATTTATTTGGCGGGCTAAGGGTTAAAGTTTTAGGGGTGAATGAGTTAAGGGTTTATCATTTGAGTGCATATATTAGAACACCGTAAAGGCAGTCTTACACCAATACAGTAGAACCTCTCTATTACGGCCACCAAATTGTGTTAAATATTAGATGTTTACGACAGGTGACTGCTTAAAGCAAGGTGACAGTAAAACAGAAAGCTCCTATAGGAGCTTTCTGTTTCACTGTCACCTTGCTTTAAGCTGTCACCTGTCTTTTATTCAATAAATTAGTCTTCGTTTTAGTGGCCGTTATAGAGAGGTTTTACTGTATAAGTAAATAATGACTTTGAGTAATTGCTTTTGTGCTTCTTTTGAGGAAGTGATGCATATTGAAAGCAAGCCTTATTTTGAGGGCTCATTACATCTGAGTTTCCCACTGAATATTCATACATAAAACTCTATACCACTATGAATATGTCATCTGAACTATTTAACTCTCATGTAAAATAGGAGCTTTTCCAAAGGTAATGTTATAGACTCAACGTCAGACATTCTTCATAAGAAAACAGTGTAGACCCATATCAGGCAATTCCTAAAAGAACTGTCTGACCTGGGTCTACACTGTTTACAAAACCAATAATTACACACTACCAGGTCTCTTTTCATCTTCTTGGTACAGGGCTCAAGATAAAGGAGAGTAATCTGAACAAATCCCAATGTTTTCTCACTCATACAGCACCAAATCCTATGGTGTTACTACTCTTGAGCAGTGATATCATAGGGTTTAAAGCAAAGAACAATTTTTAGATTTTGAAACACTTCCCTTACCTGGAGGTCTGTTTTACATTACAGTGCCAGTCTCAAGGCATAGAAGGGACATCTGTGGCACAGACCAGTGTTGACAGCTCTGGTGTTAAGATGCCTAAACTGATAAGCCTTGCCAACATCATGAAGAGTCAGACAAACTATAGTATGGCCAAAGCGAACCAGGGCAAGCAGACAGAACTACCTACTACAGAAATGACCAACAAAAGCCAAGAGAGTGTCAAAGCTACCCCGACCAACCCTACAGATGATCCTACAGATGTTATTATCCTGTCTGATAGCTCTGAAGCAGAAACACCTAAGAAGGTTAAATCAACAGAAACACCAAGTAGTTCAGCAGCTGCTAATCCAAAAGCCCCAACTGTGAAGATAAAGATGGGCTTGTTACAGGCTGTAAAAAGATTGAAACCAGCGCCTGGAGAAGGTGATCCAGATTCTTCAGATGCTAAAGACCTGCCTAAAATACCAGAGGACTCTGAGAGTGAGGCACCTATGCCATCAGTGAGTGAGGCAGAGAGTGATAGTGATGAGGGCTCCTCATCCTCCTCATCCTCTTCCACATCATCATCATCATCTGATGATGACAGTAGTAGTAGTAGTAGTAGTGAGGAAGATGATAGTAATAATAATGAAGGAAATAACAATGCAGATGATGAGGATGATGACAGCGAGTCTGATGATGAAAGTGAAGACAGTAGTGATGACAATGAAACCAAGTCTACTAAACTTGTCAAAGTTGTGAAAACCAAACAGCCCAAAGTACAATTGAAAATGAAGCCAAGACCAGTGGAGGAGGATGAAATGGATGATGATGAAAGTAGTGATAGTGATGGAGAAATTGATCTGGTTAGTAATGAGGAGAAAGATGATGACAAAGATGAAGATTACAAAGCCAGTGATGATGAGGATGAAGATGTAATAATGCTGGAGGAGTTTTCACAGAGAGGAAGAGTTGTTCTACCGTCGCCTCCACACAAGAAAGATGGGGACATGGACACAGAAGTCCTCGTACAAACAGCACCTGACTTAGACCCTCTCATTTCAACTCTAATGTCGTCAGAAATAAACATAGGTTCAGCTGGCAATGCATCTTCTGTGTCAAAACCAGTGTCAGTTAGTCAGTCGGTACCAGCCCAACGAAGGCGGAGTAGCTCAGGCTCGTCAGTAGTTATAATAGACTGATGATGTGTGTTAAATTATTAATCCCTGAAACAAAAGATTAGTCCCTTAATGAAATTACAAATAGACAATTCCTGTTTCCAGCTACGTGTTGTCCATTTTCGGCAAATGAAAGTAAATTTTTACAATATGTTTTAAAATGATCACAAGTGAAGACACTAATCATGAGTTGTTGGCTTTCTTTTGTTAGAAAAATGCAAAATACATGTAGTCTAATAATGCAGACCCTGATGATAGGGCTACTTCAGGAGTCTTCTGATCTGGATCTACACTGTTACATCTGAACACCTTGCAGGTGTACTGTTGGTAAAGGAACTGGATGCATGGCCTTGCTGCAAGAGTTCAATAAATTAAGTGCTAGATTAAATGATAAAAAGAGATCTTCATTCCTTTGTCTCATAGTTTGTGCTTCTTACGGGCTATAAAGAATAGATTAAAGATTACTTTTAGCCCTGAATGAATGAAGATTTAATCTTTATTTGGGTCTCATCATGGTTACATTTCATATACATATATACATTGTATCACATTTCAATATCATAACATGTTAACCATGCCATTTTTTAAAGAATTATAAGAGACTATTATCACCATTTATCACTATACATTTCACATTACATGTTCAACATATAAAAAGCACGCAGAACTAGCCAATCCTACAATCCAATGGTTTTGCAAATATCTTATCAAAACGATTGTTTGTTAAGAACTGCTTTAAACTGTGACTTAAGAACTGACCGATCAAAATATGCCAATAAAGCCAGTTTGAATGAACGACTTTATTTTACAAGGGTAACTCACTTCAAACAGTTTGGATCTTGAACTTTTAGCTCAGTAAATTGGTATTTGATTTGAACCTAATAGTTCACCAATGATAAGCACTTTATATATTTTTTAAGCCCTAACGTGTTGGAACTGGAAATTTATATCCTTCTTGAATATTTTGGACTCTGATCAGAAGTTTCATGAAGGAGCCCTTTTGATCAGGGTCTGCATTGTTTGTTGCATGTTTTGATTAATATGGGGACAAATCCCTCAACAAGGAATAACACCAATTAATATATACAGTAGAGAAAACGTTATTCTTTCCCGTTTAAACGCAAACAAACGCATCGCAATAAAACGTAGAAAATGACTAGTTATTGACAATCCTGATCATTTATTTTAATCTGGGTGGCAAACAGTTTGGAGCCTGATCAGACGCCGGGTTACCCGGCGTCTGATCTGGCTCCAAACTGTTTGCACTGCAAATAATAGTTTTAACGTAAACGCGTTTATTGGGAAAGAATAATGTTTTCTCTACTGTATGTATTGTAAGAGTGAAATTTGAAGATTGTTAAAGACTAAAGTTTTAAAGTTGGATAAAGTAAGCATACAGGGTGTTAAACAGATGTTTGAAAATCCACACCGTTATTTATTTGGCAAAATGTTTTTGAGTGTCATTGATAAAGAAAATAAATCATTCATTCTCATTGGATATTGGCTATTCTGTTGTTGATTATATCCTTTATAAGGAAAAAGCGGCACATCTTACAGATGTGTCTCATTCTGTTCCTATGCCTAACCATTTCCCCATATAGCACCTTTTAGCACATTTAGTTTATTACTCCACTGAAGAAAAGAGTTTCAATTTATTCAGTCATAAACATGTACCATAAATCATAAGAAATATTTTCCATACCCTAGCAGATGGTAGCTTAAAGCAGGCTTGAAGTAAATTAGAATGTGTCTTAAGGTGCATTCTGCTTTACTTTCAATCTGCTTTATCAGATAACCTGTCTTCAAAACTAGAAACAGGTCATTGGATAAAGGGTATACTGGTGGACCCTTTAAGTTTCCAATTCAGTCTAGTGATTTCTTAGCTTTTCAAAGTAAAAGAAAAATATAGCTATTAATTAATGTCACCCTACTGTCTGCATTTCTCAAAAACTTTCAAAGGTATCCATTTGAAAACTTACAATACTTGCTCAGTATCTAAAGGTTAACTCAATAAAACAAGGCAGGTAACTCTTGGATTTGTTATTTCATTGTTACTGCCTTAAGTTATACCCTCGCGGCTCATCAAGGGGGTATATAGGGATATCTGCCTCTCTGTGTGTTGTGTGTCCATACGTGATACTTTTTGTCCGGAGTATATTTGCTTTACCACATTAGCTAGGGACACCAAATTTGTTGTGTGAGTACATCTTTGGATTGTAGAGTGTTGCATACTACTTTTAGGTGACCTTTACCTTTGACCTCAATCTTTAAAAAAAAGCTTGTCTGGAGCATATCTTCTGTACATTTTCAGCTAGGAATAGCAAATTTGGTGTGCGAGTACATTATCGGATTGCAGAGTGTTGCGTACTTCTTTCAGGTCACTGTGATCTTGACCTTAGCCTTTGACCTCAATTGTAAAATGTTTGTATGCATGTAACTCATTTTGTCAGGAGTACATTTCCTTAACTGCATCAGCTAGGAATAGCAAATTTTGGTTGTGAGCATCTTGGGATGGCGGATTGTTTAATACTACTTTTAGGTCACAGTGACCTTGGCCTTAAATTTTTAGCTCACCTGGCACGAAGTGCCAAGGTGAGCTTTTAGGATCGCTGGACGTCCGTCGTCTGTCTGTCTGTCCGTTCACAATTGGTTCGTTAACACTCTAGCGGCTACAAATTTCATCCAAATCTTCATGAAACTCGATGACAATGTTTGTCTTGATGAAATTTAGGTCAAGTTCGAATATGGGTCATGTCGAGTCAAAAACTAGGTCACTAGGTCAAATCATAGAAAAATATTGTTAACACTCTAGAGGCTACAAATCTTGTGTGATCTTGATGAAACGTGCTTAAAATGTTTGCCTCATTGATATCTAGGTCGAATATAGGTCATGTTCGGTCAAAAACTAGGTCACTAGGTCAATTCATAGAAATACCTTAACACTCTAGAGGCTACAAATCTCATTGGAATTAAATGCATCCTAGTCAGAATGTTTGCCTATTTGATATCTAGGTCTAGTTTGAATATGGGTCATGTCCGGTCAAAAACTAGGTCACTAGGTCAAATCATAGAAAAACCTTGTTAACACTCTAGAGGCTTCAAATCTCATTGGATTTTAATGAAACTTAGTCAGAATGTTTGCCTAATTGATATCTAGGTCAAGTTTGAATATGGGTCATGTCCGGTCAAAAACTAGGTCACTAGGTCAAATCATAGAAAAACATTGTTAACACTCTAGAGGCTACAAATCTCATTAGATCTGAATGAAATATTGCCAGAATGTTTGCCTACATCAAAGCTAGGTCAAAATCAAATGTGGATTGTGTCTGGTCAGAAACTAGGTCAAATCATAGAAAAATCTTGATAAAACTCAGGTTGATTGTAGGTCATGTCTAGTCGTAATCTAGGTCACTATAGGTCATGTCTTACATGGTGTACCAGGTGAGCGATTTAGGGCCATGGTGGCCCTTGTTTAATATGAGTAGCAAATATGTTGGAGCCTGATCAAACGCCGGGTTACCCGGCGTCTGACCTGGTTCCAATCTGTTTGCAATGTAAATAATAGTTTTGTATACCATTGTGTATACCCGTACACAGGATATAGGTACCAGCGAGTCGAGAGAGTCGGCCAGTCGCTCTACAGTGCGTGTTTGTTTTTCATGGTTTCTAGCATAAAATGTTTATGACCAACATGTATTTAATATAGTATAAAGCGTGATGTCTCTGGGATATGCTGATGTCAAAACATTTCTGTTTTATTCAGAGAAACTCTCGTTAAATACATAAATATGCTGCCTAGTACCGGTAAATAACAACGATTGCTGACAAAAAAATATGATATCAACTGTTTTAAACGCCCTTGACTACAATATTTACATGAAAAACTTAGTCCATTTCAGAATAAGTCAAGTAACTCACTAATACCACACTGTTGGGTCATGATCTTAAGAATAGAATTAAAACAAATTGTGCCAAGTGTACGGCATCTTGGTTGTGAGTGAAATATTGCTGTACGGCATATTGATATGTCACTGTACGGGGGTTTGCTACCAGATATTTGGTCCTAAGAGCGTTTTGTTCTGTCACAGCTCGTCCTCAGGGTGTTACGTTCAACCAAAGGTAGCTGTGTACCGAGAATAGTCTTCCTATTTATAAATTATATACCTTTCATTGTTAATTTACCTAAAATAGATAAACTAGATCTACAGCGGGAACACCTAATACGTTGAAAGTGAAACGATGAATATACGACAAACATATTCTAACAGCTGCTCACGTAACATAATACTTTTGAAGCGAACGAGTAACTGTATCTGACTATATCTAATTCGAAGATTTCTATTAAATCTAACACAGAGTCAATAATTATTGCGGTCAATTTATGATATCAGACTAATCCACCCACTACTAAAATATTGAAATTCACATATAATTTCCGTCTGAGTTCTTTTCATTTTGCACGAAGATATCGTGCAGTATGTTTACTGGGTTATGCGGTATCATTTACCACGGTGCGATCAGAATAAGTTGCCCACTTTAAAGTGTGCGGCTTTCAATTTTTAAAGACATTTCCTGATCTTTTTTCGGTGGTAACACCAAACCAGGTATAAAATCATGCAGCCATGTGCGGGTTTTGTCCTTACTGCTATATTGTCTAGGGATATACTCATCCAAGCGTTTCAAGTGAGGCCCATACCTTAAATTTATTAGTTTGGTCAGTAAAACCTATTGAGTGTGAGTATGTGAGGGCCTCTCTAGACAATTTCAGATTAGTGACATTGGCTTTGCACACTTCACTACTGCGTTACCTGTATTTTCACACATAGTGAGAACAATGGGGGTCTATCAATGGACTGAGGAAATTTCTTTCACCTAGAGTCCTTTTATATAGAAAACTGCCGTGGTCGTGTAACACTTACTTGTTATTCCTTATTTTGCTCAGTTGTCATCTGATTCAATAATATCGTGTGCGAAAAGACACTAAATCCTTTTTTTTCAATGTGAGTGATAACCAGTTTGAATAAAGATCAGAATTCGCGTAAAATACATTTCCTGACCTACTTTCGGTGGTAACACCAAACCAGGTTTAAAAGCATGCAACCCTGTGGAAGTTGTGCAGTTAGTGTTAACTTTTCTAGGGATAAATTCATTGAAGCGTTTCATGTGAGGCCCGTTAGTTTGGTTAAAAAACCATTGGAATAACTCTTGGGTGTGAGTATGTCAGGGCCTCTCTAGACAACTTGAGATTAGTGACATCTGTTACGCACACTATACTCCTGCTTTACCTGTATTTTCACGCCTATTGCGAACAACGGGGTGCATCAAAGGACTTAAAGCGGCGGCTTGTCTTGATCCAAACAGTTTGCAAATATTATCCAATGGGCACTTAGCGTTACGTTTATTCGAATGAAAGAGTTAAAATTGATATTTAGCACACATGTTGCTCAGCACGGACAGCACGCCTGTAATAAAGAACAATAACAGTAAGTGTACAATAACAGACGTTAAAGACATCTCCTGACAATCTTTTGATCATAACGCCTTGCCAGACAATTTCCTTGCAAAAAGCATGGGTCTTGTGGACATGTCGATAGCGACGAACCATTGAATCGTCTCATGTGCGACCCGACCTTTATATTAGAATTAACTCTTTCCTCCCTGAAACTTTAAATGGAAAATTCCAGTTTCCATTTTAGTCTAGTCCATTTCTGACTTTTAAGGGTTGTTTTTGTCAATGTTTGGCATTGTGACAAACAGTGAAGACCCTGAACAGAGGGCTCCTTTCGGAGCCCTCTGATCAGGGTCTTCACTGTTTGCATAGGACAAGTGTACTATTCACATGTACACTGTTTGAAAAGCACGCCTATATGCGGGACTAGGGTTCAAAGAGTTAACCATTGAAAAGTACTAGAGCATGAGTATAACCTGGGTCTTACCAGATAAACTGAGATTGGTATACCCTTCGGCAGCTTGTGCTGCAAATGCTTTGAAAGTTACATTGACACCTTAAGAACAATGGGGGAACTCCATAAATGGACTGATGAAAAGTCTTTAAAGGACAGTTTTTGGATAACTCTGCGGGGTTGGTATATCCTTTAAACCCCTTTACCCCATAGCATGTTTTAGTTTTGCAGACGGATGAGTACTTAAGGTAGGTTTAGGTAAAGCAGAATGTGCCAGGGTAGGACGCATTTTGAGCTACTTTCAGTCTGCTTTCAGCTACCATGGAATAACTTACGAACTGTTCGCCAAAACAGTTTAACTTTACCAGAGTATCTCATAAAGGATGTCGACTTTTCTAAGTCGAACCAGCGAACAACATATGTGAAAAGCAAAAACATGTATGCTATGTTGTTAAGGGGAAATTTGCATTCAGAGACCATCCGATTGGATGCTATATAATCGTCAAGTTTGCCAGTCTGTTTCATTTCGTCAATGCCGCTTCGGATCAGGGATAGTACGTCTTTATATTCCCGAGATTCCTCTACAACAGGCAATTCGGTGTCTTGCAAACAAACATTCTCATGTTCTTCATTAAATGCAAACTTGCACATTTTTTTCAATGGAGAGTCATTGGGTGCAACGTATCGCTTATTATAGACATTACTCTCCCCTCCCCTCTACATTGTTCAGGTATAATTTTGAAGTTACACACTTTTTCGGAAAAACAACGCTGGCGAAGGTATTTGAATTCCCGATAGCCATGCATCTCTATCAAGTGGGATATTACCTCCCGGAACGTGAGTAGTTGTTGCTTACAGTAAGAACATTTGTACAGGTCCATAATCTGTAAGAATAAATGAAAATGTACACAGTACATACTTGCACAAATCAAACTGCCGTCGATTTCGATGTAGATTTAAGCAATGTGCCGTACACTGGATTGAAAGGTTTTTGCAATATGCCGTTCACTAGCGTAGCCGTACATCTAACCAATTTTCATTTCGGGTTTTTAAAGCACATACGTCAAAAACAATAGTTTAAGTTTCATAAATGTCAATCAAGATAGCATAAATTATTCGTATAACATGAATAGTTCTCTTATGCAGCTATTTATGATATTTTGTCAGCATCCGTTGTTATTTATCGGTACCAGGCAGCTTGTTTATACGTCTTACGAGACTGAAATGTTACGACATCAGCATGTTCCAGAAACACCACGCTTTAATATAGCATTATTTTACATATTGATCCTAGACATATAATTCTATAAAATCACGAAACATACCTGCACTCTAGAGCGATCTGCTAACAACTCCACAAATGCGTTTATTGAGAAAGAATAAAATATCAGTAAAGTTAGCGCAGCGGTCTCGTGCTGCACGGGAACCATACTTATCTCAAGTAGGAAAGTGTACGATGATGTACACTGAAAATATTTTTAAACGTCCACTTTTTAAACTCATATTTTTCGAAACGGGAAATGGTACACTGACGTAATAAGTTTTATTTCAAGTACTAGGTTGAATGTGCATTGAATTGAGTTCTTGAATTTTGAGTCTCTCTCTACGTTACGTCACACCTCCAAATTCGATGGTTTAGGTATTTTGCACGTGCGAAACGTGTATGGGGACTTTAGTAAACACGGCTTTTGATTATTTGTTGGTCATCAATCGTCCTAACAGAAAAACATTTAATATGCCGAGAAGCGGATTGGACTAATCACAAGAGCGCTCGAAATGTTGTATTCAGAGCCAACCTGAACTACCACGTTAACGTCATGGACGTTTAAGGTCCTGTTAGCTGCAGTACTGTACCTCTAACTCTAGACCAAGGTCTACTAGAGCTACAGTTTGCTAGCATCTCTACAGTGGCGCAAATTCTGCAGCAGTTGTTTATCAGTTATATATGTTCAAACAGTTGAGAATTAATCTTTAAACTAATATTTAACAATATTTTGATATATAACCTTCTTGTGTTAAGTAATAACCCACTCGAAGACCATTTGAAAACTTTTCGGTGTCGACCCACTATTTGTTTTGATTTTCCAAGCCGAAACAGAACTCGCGCATGCGTAAAACGCTGTCCGGTTAACATATAAGGCTTTCATTCATAATTGGAAAACTTACTGAGCTGTGGTATTTTTGATGAATTCGAGGATTATTTTTGCCCAGGTAAACTAAAACATTTATTTTATTGCTAATATGGTTAAGGGTGGCAGCTTAAAAACAAGTTTAAAGGGACTCGCAACCGGATGGTGTACTTGTCAAAATAAAATAAAATACTCAAATAAAAGCAAATTTGTGGCATTATTTGGCTTCTGACATTAAAAAAATATGATCAGTCCAAAAAAAGTCTCAAGAATCGTCACCGAATCTTAGATTTTTAGATATTTCCCATCGTTTTTCTATACCGACCAGTAGACGGTATAGTTGTTGTTGTTGCTTCTCTACACGGGCTTAGACATAAACACGAGCCGAATTACGAAGTTGTATGCACTTTCGATAGCTACACATTAAAATACGTTAAATCGATCCGAGATAAACGGATAGTTCCGTGGTCCATTGGTCTAAGCGGTTTCCCCTATTTTGCCTTCTGTCCGCCAATGCCGGGGCCCCGGGTTCGAATCCCACCAGAGACCAATATTTTTTTTTATTGAAATACATTTTTTTAAACAGAATTTCTTATCCTAAACTAATTCTTTACCATTTATATAAGCGTTTGACACATATTTACAAATTACTATTTTTAATGCACCATCTGGTTGCGAGTCGCTTTAAAGCTTAATTCGTGTATTAGATATTTTCCCGCCATTCGTTGACATGCGCGGCGGTTTTACTACACACTCCATATATGGAATACGTAGTAAGAGGTTTATGGGACATATTTTTTCAAAATGGCCGACCATCCCTCGAAGACCGATGCCGGTTGACAGTAGTAAAGTTTAAATCGGGAGAAACTCAATCAAAGACGTAGGTAACCTGATTTTACACACCCACATTGTCAAAAAATGCATTCCAAACCGATACCTACCATTTATTTTTCAAAAACGGTAAAAATTAAAATGTTATAGAAACTTATTCAAGCGACAGTGAATCACTGTCGGCCTGCGCCATTGTGGAGATCCTAGCGTGTCGTAACTGTATCCGCAATACAGTTACGATATCGCAACTAAAGGTCCTGTGTGCCCTAAAATCGTTTTCATAAGCTAAATTTTAAACATCAAGATATTATTATACCAACTGCAAAGCATTTCAACATGTTGCTCGCCAATATCTGCTTGTTTTGAGGACATTTTGTCTGACCGGAAGTGTAAAGACTAACGTCATTAGCGCCTACAGATGAAAAACTCACGTATATTGAATCTTGCATTTTGGTCATCACTCACTTGCTCGTATGTTTCTACGCGTCTACGGTGACAGCTCGTGCATATCTGGACCGTCGAATATGTCAAATTAACGTAACGTAACTGCGTTTACGGCTTCAGCGCCAATCGTTTAAAAGCAAAATTTTAATTCGGGGGCTCAAAATAACCTTTTTTATTGATACATTGCACGTCGCAGAAACCGTTTAGGGTGGCATTCTTTAAGTATTCTGTAAATGTCACTAACCGCTGTTGATAGCTAGTGGCATTTTTGGTATTTTACATTTATAAGAAAACAGACCAGGAGTTGCCTCAGTATTTTTATTTCAGTGCCATTTGAACAATATTCCATCAATACTTACATTGTATTTATTCAAAGTAATCATTTAAGTGCTACATATGGCACCAATGTCACGTTAAAAGCTAATAGCCCAACAGGATGAATGAATGAATGGTGTTTTACGGCCCATCGACAATAGCCCAACAGACAAATGTCATTCATGATATTGTGACTTGTCATTTTAGGGTTAGGTTACAATTTCAATCATATTTTCCATAATTCGTTATCAATTTCAATGAAACTTTTTTTCCTATTATAAAACATTTTCATCTCATGAAAAATGTAAATTTCGGCATCCGGATTAACTAGTTTTTAGAGTAGCACCTTTAGTTCTGAGTGGACGTTTAGAAAATATTTTCAGTGTAGTCGATGTTACCTTGCTTACAGTGGAGAAAATGTTATTCTTTCCCAATGAACGCGTTAACGCTAAAACCATGATTTCAATTGCAAACAGTTTGGAGCAGATCAGACGCCGGGTAACCCGGCGTCTTATCAGGCACCAAACTGTTTGCCGCTCAGACTGACTAACATGAATGGTCAGAATCGTCTAAAGGTTGTCAATTTATGCGTATTATTGCGATGCGTTTGCATTTCGTTTGAGTTTAAACGGGAAAGAATAACGTTTTCTCCACTGTTACCTTAATGGTTATGAACTAAAAAAAATAATCCAGACAAGTCAGGAAAATCGGATCGATCTTATTCGACCTTGCGGAAACTCTCGGAAGCCGACACGAAGATTTGTTATGTAAAAGCTTATTTTTCCAACCATCTCGATAAGAAATCGGCACATTTATGTATGGTTCTTAAAGAAAGGGGGGGGGGGCATGTTTCAGGCACCTGACAACGAATTTCGCTTAGTTTTAATACATAGAAAATGTTCTTATGTAAGAAATTGCGCGTTTCATGCACTATGCCCTGTTGTATAATTTGGTACATGTAAATCCTTGAAAAACCTGGCCTCGTTGCATTGCCGCTTTTATTGTTAACCAATTGCTTTTGCGCTTACATGTAGTTGAATTTAAACGTGGAAACATAAAGTATTAAAATTATCCCCTGTAGATGTTGTCCACGAGTTATACAAACATTAATATTGCAATCAGTCAGCCTCCCTAGGTTGTTTTAACGCATGAGGTGTTATTACAGAATTAATTTAACTTCGTACAGTGGAGAATACGTTATTCTTTCCCGTTTAAACGCAAACGAAATGCAAACGCAAAACACTAAAAAGTGGAACAGTACAACTTTTTGACAATTTTGATAACTCACGTTTACCTTGATAGCACACAGTTTGGAGCCTGATCAGACGCCGGGTACACTGGCTCCAAACTGTTTGCAATATAATGAATAGTTTTAGCGTAATCGCGTTTATTGGGAAAGAATAACGTATTCTCCACTGTAGCATGCTGCCAGGGATACTGTGGTTACCTTTACAGAAAGTTTAGATTCAGATCAGACGCCACACAATGCGTTGTCTCACCAGGATTATGTTTGCCAACCCGACTATTTTGAAAAGAAATTTAAGAGAAAATCTAATTTTAGAATAGTAGAAGACGACACTTATTACAGACGAAAAAAATGCTTAGCACTCAAAAGAGTTGAGCGCTTAATCAAAATATATCCCTCCAGATATATCTATTTTCACACTGGTCTTCCTGTCTGTTACTTTTTTATATAATTGTACTCCTTTAAGTAACGCCGACACTTCATTTATGCGGCAAGCCAGCATCCCAATTTGATTGCATTGTCTGCCAAAAGGAGAACATGTTCCATCCATGCTTTTTTTACTTTAAGCTCACCTGGCCACGAAGTGCTCAAGATAAGCTTTTGTGGTCAGTCAATGTCCGTCGTTGTGTGGCAACAACTTCTTTAGATATCTTCTTCTAAGCATCGTGCCTGATTGCAACCAAACTTTACAGGATTATTTCATGGGCAAAGCTCTTTCAAAGCTGTTCGGAGAATTTGAAACAATAAAGAACTCAGTATATCAATTAGCCATCGCTTGAGTGGCTACTGTTGTTGGATTGAATCATTTCATCGTCAAATTGTCCGTTTGGATTTTACTCATTCAACGCCATAAGTGTGTAAAGCGTTTGAATTTAGTCTGAGATCGTTCTCAAGCATTTGATAGGTAAAAAGCTAAAGATACCGGCGAATGCAAAACCTTCTCCGATCTGGTGGCTTGTCAAGATCTTCCAATACATTAATACTTGTTTCACGTCTGTTGTTCCCGATTGGATTGAAATTCGACCTTTCACTTAAAAATACAGTTATTATATCTTTCATGCTTTTAAAAGACTTTTAAAACTATTTGTTGTTTGTCAATCTTAAAGTAAAAGTACAAATTTTACCTCGTGTGGAGCCCAAAGGTTTCATGGAATACCTTTGCGTGACATTTAGCCCAACCATAATAACGTCACTCGTTGATTTGGCGTCATCGGTATTTCGTCGTTCCTTCCGATCTAGGGTACGTTTTCTTCTGTTTAGTGGTTCTTGGCAAATCGGTAACCGGCGTCTGATCAGGCTTCAAACTGTTTGCCACTCAGATAAAACAAAATGTGCGAAATTTCAATTGGTTGTGAGTTTCTTCATTAAATTGCATTACGTATGCGTTTAAAGGGGAACGAAAACCATGTATCTCCACTGTATTAGTTTAGATTGTGTCCAGACACCGTGTTTTCCATATCTGGTCAATGCTCAATTGAAGTACAGTGGAGAAGATGTACTAGTGTTTCCCAAGCGCAATGCAAACAAGGAAAAGTCTGACGAATAGTTTTGATATGAGTGGCAATAGTTTGGAGCCTTATACTACATTATATAGGGTAGTCCGACCTCCAAAACTGCTTTGACTTAAGTACATGTACTTGTATTAGCACTTTGTGCATTTATCGCGATATTATAACGTCTTGCCAACTGTAACGATGTACAGTAAAACCTCTCTATTACGACCACTAAATTGTGTTAATTATAAGGGTGTTTACGGTAGGTGACAGCTTAAAGCACGGTGACAGTGAAACAGAAAGCTCCTAAAGGAGCTTTCTGTTTCACTGTCACCTTGCTTTAAGAGGTCACCTATCTATTATACATTCAATTAGCCGTCGATTTAGTGGTCGTAATAGCTAGGTTTTACTGTACATGATAATATTGTCTTTGTCTTTGCAGTAATTGCTATCATATGAACCGTTCTAGTAGGAAGTCTAGTCTTGTGGGGGGGGGGGGGGGTTATTGCCATTATATTGCAAAATTACAAAAGCAAGAGCCCTTTGATAAGGGTCTACACCGTCTGCATACGACAAGTGCACACTGTCTGTACATTGGTAATGACGTATGTACGGGTACGCTTCAGTAGGGATTAAATCTTTTTCCTTAACTTGTATTTACAAGTTTATGTATTTCAATAATGCGCTTGTCATTTATTAGAAAGAGGTTTTAGGCCAAATCGGAGTTTCAGTCACATGGTTTAACATACATAAGATACTGAATATTGCACGATAACCGTATTGTTATTCAAACCTCGAAGGAAGAGCCCTGTCGGTTCTTCAACCAGGCCTACATGTAGCAAGCCGCAGCAGTGGGAATGCCTTTCCAACACAACCCGTCTACAGACTGACTCCTAACCTACAAAAACACTTTTAAAAAGAAGTTTATCATATTGTAACAGACGGTAGCTTAAAGCAGTTCAGAGTAGAGCATAATTCTGATTTCCTTTAACCTGCTTTAAGTGGAAATAAAACATGTCTTCAAAACGAGGAATTGGCTATCGAATTATGGGTTAATATCTAGAAGTGTATAGCTATCTTCAGTTTTGCTCCCCTTGAAATAAAAAACATCGTGTTTTTATTTTAATTTAACATTTTTGTCAGTCTTTTAGTCTTAAGTGAATTGGAGAGGTATGAAGTGGTTTGAGAAGGTTTGGGGTCTTTAGACGGATCCTGTCCAGCATTGTCGGTCACCAGTGTGCATGTAATAGACGAGGGACACCACCTTCTCACATCTTCGTGCGCGAAACTAAGTCATAATGATGATATTCAGAAAATGGCTTTAGATTAGAGGGCCGTACATGTATACTTAATTGGATCATGACGGCTTTCTGCTACTGTTCATTGTAAGCCATGCGTCATGTGGTATTTTTCAGTCTCGAAGCTTGCCAGGGGCCTCCGTGGCCTAGTGGTATAGTCACTGTGACTTACATCACTAAGCTCATCACCGCTGTGAGTTCGAATCCCAGTAGGGTCGTTCGAATTTTTCATGGGAAGCCTTCCAGCTGGCTTGCGGAAGGTCGGTGGTTCTACCCAGTTGCCAATTTGTGCCTGAAATAGTGCATCAAGGACTTCTGGGGTCTTCCTCCACCTGTAATTAGCTGGACGTCGCGATATGACTGAAATACTGTTGAAAGCGATGTAAAATCAAAACAAATAAAAAATCGAAGCTTGTCATCCATGAAATATTTATATCATTTATAATTTTTCAAAGCATTACTTGCCTTACAATATATAAACTTGCTATACACAATTTCCTTAAAGTGGAGAAAACGCTATTCTCTCCCATTTAATGAACGCAGCCTGAAAAACAATTATTTTCAATTCAAACAGTTCGGAGCATGCTAAGATGCCGCGTCTGTTGAACTCTTAACTGTTTGCCACTCCGTAAAAAATTGTCAAAATTTGCAAAAAGTTGTCAATTTGTACACCCTGCATCGCGTTTGTGTGTAGGTCTGTTTAAACAGGAAGGTATAACGTCTCCTCCAATATACCAAAGCGTTGCAGAGTGTGTTTAGTAAACTGTATGAACACAATGAAATTGATTGTATAATCAGCATTTAAACTCTTTTGGACTCTTTTTGAATATCTTAACTTTATTTCATTTTAACATTCCATAACTCAAAACTAAACGGTATTGTGGCACTATGCTCATGTAGCAGTTTTCTGTCTAGTGTGCTGCCACAATATGTTCTATACAATTTCTCTAAAAGACATCTCCGAAACTACAGGATGGATGTTTACCAAACTTGACAGGAATAATCCTTATATGGTCCTCTTTTACAAGTGTGCAATTATTTTTGGTCCGTTGCAAATCTAGGTCACAGGAGCTTAAAAAAGATCGTTTCAATGAAAACTTATAAAAATCTTCTTGTCAATGGCATAGATATTCAAATTTTGGCACATGCCATCACCAATAATAATTCCTCTATCAAGAATGTTCAAGTTTTGCCACTGGGGTCAGATTTGACTCCGTCCCGGGGGTCCCCGTTTGACATAGAGTTACATAGTGAAATCTTCAAACATTTTCTTCTCTGAAACTAGTATGGCCAAAGCTTTGGTGTTTTGCATGGTGACACTTCTAGAGGTTCTTTACCAATATTGTTGAAACAGTTTCGGTCCGTTGCATATGTAGGTCACATGAGCTAATACATGTAGATGTTTTTAATTAAGATTTCAAAACGCTTCTTGTCTGAAATCACAGTACCTGAGTTTATATATTTGGCACAAAGCATCATCTACAGGTCCTCTATCAAGGTTGTTCAAATAATTTCTTTAGTGTTAATAAGTGACCCGCCCCTTATATCACCTTTTTACTGCATAGAGTTATACAGCAAAATCTTCAAACATCTTGTCTGAAACTAATTTGGCCAGAGATTTTGGAATTTTGCAAAGAGACGCTTCTAGTGATCCTGTACCAATATTGTTGAAATGATTCCGGTCTGTTGCTTGTCTGTGTTATATTAGCCAGTGTTTTATCAATGAAACGTCTTACTGTCTGAAACTGTGTACATAGTCATGAGCTTAGATGTTTGACAGATCATTTCATTTGCAGGTTCATCAGTATGATTTTTAAAAGTAAGTCATTGGGGTGAAAAGTGATCCCACCTCAGGGATTATGTGAAACATGTTTGGGGTTTCCCTGGTTAGCGATATTTCGGTCCGCATTGGCCTCTTGTTTAGATATTTTTTCAATCGCTTTTCAATTGAGTCTACTATACTCAATTGAAGTCGTTCAAATCAAATCGCATTTTAGCGCATGCGCATACATAAACCGGAAAGAATACAGTATTCTCCACTGTACTGATAAGTGGGTGACAGCGTTCGCCGTTAATTAAATAGCCCGCTTAGTACTATCGGTAAGACGTATGGCTCAATTTTCATTTCCAGTCCCCGCATTCTGGGTTCGAATCTCACCAAAGCTCATTAATGTGTTATCTTTAAAATGCATTTTCTATACAGAACTCTTTATTCTAAATTCATATTTTTGTTTATATACTTAGCAAAACTGCTCAGTACCCCAACATAAATACAATTTGATATTTGAGTTTTGAATCAAATAACTTTTGTTTACACACATCGTTTTCTTACAAACATTGTTATGTTTTTCCTGAAATAATTAGAATATGATAATATTTCATAAATCAGAAAACCCTTTACGTTATCATCTCCAGTGAAATGAAAATACAAAAAAAAATCCCTGGGGGGCAGTTTTACTAAGTATAGAAGCGTTTGTTATACATTTACAAATGACTACTGCTAATGCTTAATCTGGTTGCCAGTCACTTTAAACAGTTATATTGTATTTAGAATCACAATTGACTCTTTATTGACGGACAGCTATGCACGGGTTTTATTGTACCATGATACAGGTTTCAGTACCGTTTACTCATCAAATACCAAAGAACAGGGTGCTCACGGACTCTGGAAAACAGGGAAAATGGTTGAAAAAATTCCCTGCAGGGAAAAATCAGGGAATTTGAAAATTTGCTAAAAATCAGGGAATTATCAGGGAATTTGGTAGAAATTGGAGAGAGAAAATTTTGACTACTGATAGCCTCTCTTCCTGACTTTCTTTAAAAGTTTATTCATACGGTTAGTAACATGTAGTAATTAAGCAATTTACAATGTCTATTTAGCTTAATGTTTATCCACATCTGATTGGTTAATTAATATTATTCACCAGTGCCTACTCTGTTAACTCTGAAATAATCAGCATCTTAACTGAAGAGAAGGGATAATGGGGTTAAATAACTAAACCATTGTCCTAGAACTCAAGTGTCAAAGTAGTCAGAGATTGTTATGCAGCTGAAAAGTAAAAGTTATTGAATGTACCCTTTTCATCCACAGAACAAAATCAGAGAATGATCAGCATCAGTAGTATTGGCATATCTAAATGAAACTTTATATACTTGGAAAATATTTTGCAATGTTTTGCCCATTTGTGTCGATTTTTCTGCACACAATTATGTTGGTTTTACACCTGTTTGGAATGCTGGAAACGCCCTCAGATCGCACCAGAGACCATATAGAAATAAGATTTTTCTCGGGGGAGCATGCCCGAATCCCCCTAATAAGACTACGTTCACAAACTAACCTGTGTCCCACAGTCGCAAAATGCTTCCTACGGGCCTGCAACACATGTAATACAATGCAATTAAGGGGCTGGATTTTTGTAGACCTAGCTGTGAACATTGCTGATGCAGTACTTCTGTAAATGTGACATGTTGCATTAGAAAAAGATAAATTTAAACAAGACATGACAAACCTCAAAAGGTATGAGTAAAGAATAGTGTGACTTTATGATGTTGAAGGTATGGCTATAAGGGGGAGGCTGGAAGCCATCTTACACGGTTGTATTTGAGCAGTCTAAGCCACGAAAAAGATCAGGGAAAACTACCTTTCAATCAGGGAATTTCAATTTTGAATTTCTGTGGGCACCCTGAAAGAATAATGTGTTAGCATGTTATGATGTCCACCGACGTGGCTTTTATTCGTTCTAATCCTGGAGGGTGCCATTGTTTTGTTTTTACAGTCTCGTATTAAAGTGCACCCAAGGACCCATTTTCTTGATGTGATCCGGATAATGACAACTAATTTGAAAACTATTTGAAAAGATCGTGTTGCTCGATTTCATATTTGGTAGCAATTGTTTTTCAGATGATTTTAACCGAAATTTGTTGATTGTGTTTTATAGATTTATATGCTATATTGACATTGGTTTTGATACGCAATAAATTTGCAACATGAACATAAGAACATAGAAAAGAATTGATAAAATTGTCGCGTTCCTTGGAAGTTTTGAAGTTAAAATAGTGCCTTGGTATTATGAGTTGTTCAGATAAGTTGATACAGTACTGAACATTATTAAATTAATAATGTTTGCAAATCGCTTGCAATTCGGTGGCAATTTGCTTGCAATTCGATGGCAATTCGCTTGCGATTCAAAATAGTAACTTTACCCTCGGGTGAGTTTGCCTGAATGGTGTATCTCACAAATATTAGCAAATATGCCATCGTTATTTTTTTTTCGATTCCATTTTTGTCACAACCGCTTCGGAAAAATCGCGTTAAAGTATTCAAGCGTAAGATATGCCTTTTGAAGCACACGATTGGATGGCAACTCGATGACAATTCGATGGCAATTCACTTGCGATTCGCTTGCGATTATCAATTTAATTATACCGCCACAAACAGAGTTTGAGGGGGTATACTGGAATCAGCCTGTCGGTCGGTCGGTCTGTCTGCAAACTATTATACTTTCAACTCCTCCTTCAGTTTCAACCTGATTCACTTGATACTTGGCATAAATGCTACTCAGGTGTAGTAGATGTGTAAGACACAAATTTCAGGTCTCTATGACCTTGACCTTTGGCCTTGAAATTGGTCTTGAAATTTGCAGGCAAAATCTTGTACTTTGAGCTACTCCTTCATTTTCGACCCGATTTACTTGATACCTGGCATAAATGTTACTCAGGAGGAGTAGATGTGCAATACACAAATTTCAGGTCTCTGTGACCTTGACCTTGACCTTTGGCTTGAAATTGGCAGCCAAAATCTTGTACTGTCAACTCCTCCTTCAGTTTCAACCTGATTCATTTGATACTTGGCATAAATGTTACTCAGGAGTAGTATATGTGTAAGACACAAAGTTCAGGTCTCTGTGACCTTTGACCTTGAAATTGGTCTTGAAATTGTCAGGCAAAATCTTGTACTTTGAACTCCTCCTTCACTTTCAACCTGATTCACTTGATACTTGGCATAACTGTTACTCAGGAGTAATAGATGTGCAAGACACAAATGTCAGGTATCTGTGACCTTGACCTTTGTCCTTGAAATTGATAGGCAAATAGGCAAAATCTTAAACTTTGAACTCCTCCTTCACTTTCAACCTGATTCACTTGATACTTGGCATAAATGTTACTCAGGAGTAGTAGATGTGCAAGACACACATTTCAACTTTCTGTGACCTTGACCTTTGGCCTTCAAATTGGTCTTAAAATTGGCAGGCAAAATCTTGTACGGCAAACTCCTCCTTCACTGTCAACCTGATTTACTTGATACTTGGCATAAATGTTACTCAGGAGTTGCAGGGTGTCATATACCATTTTTAAGTCATTTTGACATTGGCTTAGACCGTTAACCTTATTGTAAAACCTTATTGAAAACGTCTGCAGCGTGTGACAGAGTGCTGTATAGTGGGGGTATTTTTTCACCTTTAGTGATAGCCGTTCTAGTTTAATAAGGTTCACTACTGTAAAACGCACAGCACAGACTTCCAGTTGGCTACAATGGCAGTATTAATTATCATCGGTTTATTAGGCCATTGTTAATATATATAGACCCAAAGTTTGCTATGAACCAATGGTATAACCATCGTAGGAACCAATGCATCGACCCTATCTCTTTCTCCCTTTATAGCTTTGTTCGATTTCAACAAACTTTTTATGAGCTGTAGCTTGATGTCCTTTTTACAGGTTCTAATCTGACTTTCACATGTAAATGGCCTATGCAGCTGCATTGGTAAAACAAGATAAAGTATCACTTTTTCACAGAAAACTCCAAAAGGTACAATTTGTGTTTTTGAGTTAGCGATCATACTTACATTCAATAATGAATACATTTGAACATTGACAGGTAAAAAATTGATTTTACAAACGAATAACATCTGAAAGAACATTAAAATAAAGAATTCAATGATTTTTTTTTTTTTTTTTTGTGAAATCTCATAACTTTATTTAAAAATTAGCAGAACATGTTAACTGTACCCTTGACAATAGTTTCTCCAAGTATGGAAGGAATTGAACAAAAGTAATGGAAGTTATGCGCTGATAAAGTGATAGAGTCAATGCATTGGTACATATAAAAGGTGTACAATGTATATCCTTTGTGCTCAGCACATTTTGAGAAGCATATTAAACCAAATCCTACCTTAACCAGGAATGCAGTTGGACGGTATATAGGCTTAAAACCTTTGACAGGCAATCTATTTCAAAACAACGAAACATGTACAACAATAATTGGACTTGGTTTAAACTCGCTTTAAATGCGGACAAGAATCAACAGGAGATTCAAACATTTTGGATCCACACCAGAGGCCATAATTTGCACTGTTTTTGTGTGTACAATATAATAAAAATTGAAGGAAACGAATGCAAATGATCACCACGAAGAGTTCGTTTGTATTCCCAGTGAATACTTGTTTGGACAAGTCATGATTTGCATACTGTCTGTAAACGATGTTCTTTATGTTACAATAGATCACACTAAACGCTCCTTCAATGAATTACGTGTTAAGATTAAGAGCTTTAAGTTGCAAACGGTTGGACAATAGCCGGTTTACTAAATGTCAATACAGTCTTAACCCTTAGCCTGCCACTCACGACTATAGCTCCATATGCAAACAGCTTGGATCCGGATGAAACGCCGAGTAACTCGGCGTCTCATCCGGATCCAAGCTGTTTGAAACTCGGACAACATTTTCAGCAATTTTGAGCAACTTTGAAGCACTTTGAAACTTGAAGCAGACAAGAAATATAGCAGACGACAATTTATTTGGCGGGCTAAGGGTTAAGGACGCATTATTCGCATGCCAAACTATCGCCTGCCTTGAAATGGTCGTCTGTAAATTTTAAAAAGAAGAATATTTATACGTTTTTTAAATTGATAAAAAACAACAACAACGTAGAACAGCTTTGATACGCGGCGTCAGGTCTTGGTCAAAACTGTTAGCAAAATTAATAGATCTATCCTCTTCAGTCGGTTATCCGGAACCCTTAGCGAAAAAAGATTAAAAAGATAATCAATTTAAATGGAAACTGGTAGATGCATTGAACGAATATGGAGAAAAAATAGTTTTCTAACTGAAAATAACACTTAAAGTAATCAAACAATATCATTGTTTACACAAATACCAGTTATTCAAACTAACCTTCGGTTGTAAATGCAGCGCCGCGAATTCCTATTATGACGGAAGTGTGACGTAATCATCCGGGTAACAAAGGCACGTGTACACAATCGGGTCAAATTTATTATGCATGTGAAAGGTCAATTTCCAGACACTTGCTACACGTAATAAACATCTAGAGTTATATTCGAAAATGTGTTATTCGAAATCATTTTACAAAGGGACATTAAAAAAATAAGGTACGTGGTTAATTTCGGTATTCATGTTTTGAAAATATAATTTTCTTCAAAGTTTCACTAAAATTTCAGGTTTTTTTCTGCGATGACGTAAGCAAACCGCATGCGCTGTATCAAACGTTTTTGTGAGGCTTCCGGATATGTAGGAAGGGTCCGGCTAGTGAGAATGGAGGCTATCTGTCATATCAGGATCGGCGGACGAAGAGTGAAAGAGTTTCATAATACACTGATTGTTCTTTGTATTAATTGTTCTGTGCAGGTGAGTTTCGTTTATGTCTGTATATGTGTAATTTTGTAATTTTCGTAAGGTTTCAAAATTTTCAAACTACGTTTGTTATAATTATGGGAAATATAGCAATGTGTATTTCATTATTTAGAGAATATATATTTACTGCTTGATAAACATCGCACACGCACATATTTAGAACAGATTAATTTTTAGTCACATAGCACAAAGGTGATTTAAAATACATTTCAATGCTTAAAAATGATCAATTGATTTATATCTCTAATATAAATATTAAAATAGATTAAGAGCCGCAAACAAAACCACGAAACACAATGAAAATGAGATTTTAAATAGACGATATCATGACAATTATAGAGTATTCTAAAGATTTAAGCGAACCATATTTAGCCCTTTCACTGCTTCCCCTTCGCCGTTTCATTGTCGTCTGCGTCAATTTTGTTGTCTGCAATGTCTTTTCAAAGTTAGAAAATAAGGCAGTTTGACTGAAAAACTGCCTTGCAAGGACGTTGTTCAGTTTATACCAGTAATTTTTATTGCAATCAAAAACCTTCCTCGGGTGGTGTTTTAACGTACACTTTATTTAATGAGAAAACATCTTACCTTTTAAGCCATGTCATACTTCTAGTGTCCCCTTAAAGCAGGTTGAAAGCAAAGCAGGGTTCGTCTTAAGGCACATTCTGCTTCATGTTCAGTCTGCTTTAAGGTACACGCACATTCTGCTAGGGTATAGAAAATATTACTTAGAATCTACATGTATAGTTTATTATAAAGTCCGACAACACTGTCTTTTTGCGAACAGGATTTAAGTAATTCGGCTATAGATCCAGGCCATAACTGTCGAACTAATGTACGAAACACTTTAACCCTAATATGTTAAATAAAAACAGACGACGATTTTAAGCAGGCAATATTATGGCGAAAAAGAGCTCAAATAATATCATTATTTAAAACCCGTGCCTTAAGCTATATCATATTTCCCATTGTCTTTCGTTACTGTTAATATTGAAATCACAATACAATGAATACGCATTTATAACATAACCTACGGTGCGAGCGGTGAATAACACTATTTTATTTCTCGTATATAACTAGTGGTTTAACTATGCGTATGAGATTGTCTTACTTAAATAGGTATTACTACCCGCTGTCCAAATGGGTAAACAAATATTTCGTCTAACGACATTTCTATTGGCAATCGAGTGGCTATAAATGAGAAGGGACAGAGAATATTTGCTCCCTAGATTTATTCTGAATAAATCGGAATCAAACATCGGAATTACTTTTTGCATGTTTATTCACGTGGTCGGTCCATTCACGCGTTATTCGTTCACTTAAAAGGAAGCTAATAAGCTAAGAATAAGTATCGAGATGGAAAAAACGACATTACCAGGTTATTTTATAAATAAAATCTAATATTCGACAAGCCTCGTTTTTATCGTTTTCTAAAAGACTCGTTTTATAAATCAAATACATTATGAACACGCATATAATATCCTATATTTACACGTTTTGAATTGTCCCACCTCTGAAGAAAACATGTCTATTCATTACAGTCATGACTATGCACCATAAGAAAAAATTGTCTATAATCTTGCAGATGAAAGTTTAAAGCAGGTTGAAAGTTAAGCAATATGCGTCCTTAAGCACACACTGATGTATTTGAACCTGATATAGCTGTTTCACTGCCAACGGCGTCAAAATGTGACCTTGCAAACAGTTTGGATCCTGATCAGACGCCGCGTTTCAACAGATTTTGAGTTTACTTCCACACAGTGTCTATATGTATAAGTTCTTGAAGGAGTGCAATTTGTGTTAAAAATATATACTTGTGGCAATAATTATCTGCCCTTAGTGTGTACATTGAAAAGCTAGACAATGGTTTATGTTAATATTGTTTACACTCTAGTGTCTACAAATGTGAATGGATTTCAATAAAATTCTTTTTAAACTGTTTATAGCTTTTAGTTTTCGAATGAGTTTAAATATAGTCAAAAGTTATCGGCCTTTGATGAGTTGAAAAATCCAATATTTAGTAACTGTTACACTCTAGCTACTATAGTTGTCAATGGATTTTAATTTAACTTTCTAACAACGTATATAAGTAAATACTCTTGAAGGAGTGCAATTACTTTTAAAAGGGACACTTGTGACAAGAGTAATCTGCCCTTTACATGCTTTGAAATGCTAGAAAATGCTTTGTTTGAAATATGAATGAATTTTGATAAAGAAAACTTTATGAAACTATTAAATTAAATGGCTATAACTTTTAAAATCAGCTCAATATTGTGTTAAAATTTGAAAACTTTTTTAGATTTATCTGTCCTAGATGAGTTGAAAATCCCACAAACAGCTTTTACACTCTAAAAAATCTAGTTGTCAACGGCTATGGCTATAAGTTTTCAAATGAATTCATTTATTGCTGAAAATGGGCAGCTGTATATATGATTTTGTTTATAATACTTGCACATATTGTTTATAAGTATAAGTTCTTGAAGGCATATATTTACTGTTGAAATTGAATCAACAGTTATCTGCCCCTGATATATTCAGATATGCTAATAAGGCTACATTCTAAGTATTGTTTCGTCATTAGTGTGTACAAAATTGAATGGAGTTAGACAGTTTTTGAATGTTGATCTTTAAACTTAAAGACATGTGAACACCACACTCACAATAAAGTTTACCACTTTGTTTTTCTACAATCGGTGCGGCAGGGGATATCAGTTTTAGCACTTGCTTGTTAAATAAAAGAAATTAAACAGTTTTGATCCAGAACAGACGCCGCTTGACGCGGTGTCTGATCTGAATCAATACTGTTTACAAAAAAGTCATTATGCGATCAGCAGGCAAAGAGTCAATTAGCACCAGCATAGAATAGTTCATGCCAGCAAACCAGCATCAAAACTTAATCGTTTCAAGGTGAAGAATTTCTGAATGTTAAGAAAATATTATCGCACCAGGGGCCCGTTTAATAAAACTTCGTACGACAAAACGATCGTAAGTCAAAACTTTAAAATATCTTTAATTTCTTGTTTCTCTATATAATCCTGTCTTGTGACATCTCTTTGAAATTGTCTTTTCAAACCAATTCCAAAGAGATGTCACAGGACATGATTAAATGGAGAAATGAATAATAATTGAGACTTTTATAATCTGACTTATGACAATATTTGTCGTACTAACACTATGAAACGGGCCCCTGATTTCGTAAAATAGAGGCTTTTGTTTGTACATGTTGACTTAACCTTTATTTCTTTCATTAAACTCGGATTCGTGCAATGAATAGATTTAGCAATAAAAGTAATTTGGGCAAACCAACACTACTTTAGTATAATCTGCTCGAAAATCAGATGGGATTATCAAAGCAGGCCCCGAATTCTGAGGAACGACCATATACTCAAATGTAAGCCAATCCCTTCACTGCAGTTTCGCCATCTTCTTAAAAATAATCAAATTCTTTATATATCAAACTTAAATTTTATGTTGATTGACTATCGTGACGTCTAATGGGGTTCCAAACTGTTTACAAATAACATTTACATTTTGTGTAAGGAAAGGAATGAGTTAAGGGCTAATCTTTATATAAAAAACCCACCAACAACTGAAAATGAGTATGGATCTCTGAAGAGACGGTTTTATGCAATGTCCTATGCAGAACAGACATTTGTTTTATTTGGCTTAAGCATACAAGCTCATCAATAATACGTCAGAACCTAAGCATACCATAAACATGTAAGTAACAATACTATAATGATACAAGGCATGTTTAACCAAACATAACAATCTACATGTACCATAGAATAAACGTCTGAATGAGCATTCTTCATATTTGACTGTCATTTAGCTGTCACCAGAAATCAAGTTTGCCAAGTACTGACATCTCTAATTACAATGGAGAAAACTTTATACTTTCCTGTTTAAACGAAACGCAAACGCGAAAAACTAACACGTAGAAAATGACAATTATTCGACAATTCTGATTATACATTTAAATCAGAGTGGCAACCAGTTTGGAGCCTGATCAGACGCCGGGTAACCCGACGTCTGATCTTGCTCAAAAACATTTCACTAGTGGATTACGATATTTATATAATGGTTTTATTCCACTCCCAGACCGCAAGTTACGTGATAAATCGTTTTGAAAGCAATAATTCGCCTACACGGTGGTATAATGTACGATAAGGTCATAAAACTCAATAAGTCCAAACATGAGCCTAAATGACCCCTACTCGAGGGCACTGGAACATAGCACTTTTTCAGACATTACTTTTTGAAGTAATAAGTTCTTAAAAAGTATGATTTCTAAAATTATTTATGAAATAAATCACTTTTTGTCTGAATTTTAATGTAAATAAAAGTTCATTACAATTGGAAGGGTTAACTGTCTTATATCTAAATTTTAAAATTACAATTCTTATTTTCCCAATGACAAAAGTCGTCACGAGTTTTCGAACGCTGTTAAATATTTCTAGATCAGAATAATTCATTCAAATTTTGATTTTAACCCTTTCATGATCAAATTATTCGGGAAATGTTTACACTTGGAATGTTGTCTTCTGCTTCATTGTTGTTGTCTGCAAGACACGTTTCAAAGTTAGATTTAAGATTTTCTATGAGTTAATAAATATCGATACGAGTGTCAAACTGTTTGGATCCAAACTGTTTGCAAACGAGCTTTTAAGCGTCATTGAGAGTGAAAGGCTTACAACCTAAGAATCTATTTCAATTGCTTTAATTACAGTGGAGAATGTGTTATTCTTTCCCAATAAACGCGTTTACGCTAAAACTATTATTTGCAGTGCAAACAGTTTGGAGCCAGATCAAACGCCGGGTAAACCGGCGTCTGATCAGGCTCCAAACTGTTTGCCACCAAGATAAACAAGAATTATCATAATTGTCCAAAAGTTGTTCTTTTCTACGTTTTAGTGCTTTGCGTTTGCGTACGTTTGCGTTTAAACGGGAAAGAATAACAGATTCTCCACTGTATAGCCTGGTTTAACCCTTTCATGATCAAATTATCATTATCATTATTATTATTATAATTATTATTATTATCATTAATATACCAGATTTATATAGCGCTCTTTTCCCAAAGGGGTTATGCGTTCAAAAGCGCTTCACATGAAATTACATAAATGTACCTACAAAGCGAGAAAAGACAAATAACTACATTAAGATCTAAAATAAACATGACACCTTATGTCTTTACATGTTAACAAATTCAGAACAAGGTAAATTCTTTCAATGTTATTACCAAAATTATAAAATAAAAGATTTATCATTAGTCTGTAAAATCAACTTTAAAATGAGTCAAATAATTAAAAGACCAATGACATCATTAATAATGGTGAAAGCTGTCCAAGAATTATACCACAGACCCTCTGTCAGCTGGTTTCAAAAGAGATCCGAGTGGTTATTCCTACCATCAAGATCCACCAGGTAGGCACCGGGTCGACTGTACAACCCCAGAACTTCAATTTAAACTCACATCTACATAATGAACACAGCCGAGGGGTAGCATTCATCTACTCTCTCCACCAATACCCACAGGACCTATATAATCCATGGCTGAAATTACGCCCTTAATTTTTAAAACATACCATAAAAAGCTGTCCTAAAATTATACCATAGACTCTCAGCCAGTTGGGTTCAAAGAGATCAGGCCGGGACGATCCCTACCATCAAGATCCACCAAACAGGCACGGGCAAAGGGTACAGCTCAAGCACCCCCATTTAGACCAACAGCATCTATAGCAAGAACATAGCCCAGAGGTAGCAGTCATCAATTTCCTACTGTGTTCTAATAACAAATATTGAAGAAATATGTTTTCAGACGTTTTTTGACGCATCTCTGATGTCTGATGGTAGAGTGTTCCAGAGCTTTGGGGTTGCATGCATGAAACATCTATCTCCAAACTTCACCAAACGACTTCGCGGTACAACCAGCGATACGTATTTAATCGCAGATCGCAACTCACATCGAGGTTTATACTCGTCAAGTATACTGATAATGTACATTGGAGAATCATTGCACATGGCTTTGTATGTAAGTGTCAGAATTTTGAATTCAACTCTGTGTTGAACTGGAACCCAGTGGAGCTCCTTCAAGACTGGAGTGATGTGATTGTACCGAGGAGTCCTAGTAATGATGCGGGTTGCTGTATTTTGCACACGCTATAATTTTCTTAGTGAGTCTTGGTGGAATCTCATATAGCAGTGAGTTGCAGTAGTCAATTTTCGAGAGATTTTACCCCTTCACCTCTTTATTGGCGGCTACGTCAATATTGTTGTCTGCAAGACATGCTTCAAAGTAAAATGTACGGTTGTATGACTTAATAAGTATCGATAAGAGTGTCAAACAGTTACGTGAAAGGGAGTGAAAGAGTTAATATAACAAAATTGAGTTTTAGCGTTCAACAATTACTCTTGAACATAACAGTAAATGAATTTCGGATGATATTTTCACAACGAGTTTAGTATTAGCTATAGCTTTTATATTTTATGAAATACTAATATTTAAAACTGTGTAGAATGTGTATACTTGACTGATCGCAATTGATCGAAAGTTTCATGAATTTATTCAAAATGATAAAGCCGCTATAATGAATAGAGTATCCCGTGCCTATTACTACTAGGTTTATATTGTAACTTATCGAGTTATGTGATCTTATCGTACATTATACCATCTTTAAAATGATATATCACACATGGGTTTTACACTGATTATATTGAAGTTATTGATCAAGTGGCGTTACATACTGAAACCCATTCGTAGAATATTTTAAGCGATTTGACTGGGAGGCATCAATATAAAATAGTTCGAACCCTGACCTGATGAGACGTTTAAACATGACAGAATAGTGTCTTATCCATTATATATACAAAATACCTCTCTATAACAGCAACTAACACGAAAACTTTTTATTGATATAAAATACAGGTGACAACTTAAAACAAGGTGACTGTTAAACAGAAAGCTCCTTAGATCACCTGTCGTAAACACCTTATAATTAACACAATTTAATGGTCGTAATAGAGAGTATTTATTGTATTCACTATCAATGGCGGATATATCCAAATGAATTTAATAGTTTGCATACTGAAAATATGTCAATCGACAGGATATGCTATACGAAATATATCTTATCTTATCAGAAATCAAACTCATACGGGAGTGCAAGCGTATTGTACACATGTAACCAAGTACGCGGTGTATTCTTATAAAGAAACATCCGCTCCGACCCGGGATTGTACCGGGTCGCCTGGGGCCCGTTTCATAAAACTTCGTAGGACAAATGTTGTCGTAAGTCAGATTATAAAACTCTCAATTATTATTTATTTCTCCATCTAATCCTGTCTTGTGACATCTTTTTGGAATCGTCTTGAAAAGACGATTCCAAAAGGATGTCACAAGACAGGATTAGATAGAGAAATCAGAGATTAAATGTATTTTAAAGTTTTGATTTACGACAACATTTGTCGTAAGATGTTTTATGAAACGGGACCCAGGTTCGCAGTAATGCAAACTACCACGTCGCCATAAAATCGCGCATATACAGCAAGGCAGTACAAGTTATTGTAAATCTACACATTGACATACTCCCCCGACAACTTGAAATTCGTCCCGCATTTCTATATGGGTATGAGAACAACTGGGTCCAATTCGGAGCATATACGTACAGTCACAGAAACCACATTGGCGCCCAACGTAAATACGTGTAACCCTAAGGGTAATTTAAAAGAAAATAATATAATCATAAGAAACTCGTGGAGTGTTATTTGTGTAAGGGTGTGTGTGTAGCCGGGCAGAGACAATGGTGAAATTGTTGAATGTCTTTACTGGATGACTCGGTAGCTCAGTGGTTAGGGCGTTGGCATGATAAGAAAAGGCCTTTGGTTCGAGTCACAGTGTTTTCATCAATTTACACATACATCCCCTAAGATCGTGTTTTGAAAATTGATGTAGTTTGTGCTGATAAGGATAGCTGTTTAACAATAATTGCGCATGCTAGAGGCGAATATTTGGTAATTGTTGATATAGATAGTTTGGATCCAGATAAGGCGTCGAATGCATTTGCATCTCATCTAGATCCAAACTGTTTGACGCTCTGATCGTACTTTATTTAAAGAAAATGTAGATAAATAACAGAAACATTCGCGATTTAGCACTTCATTTGAAGTTACTTTGTCATTTGAATTATGTCCATGTACAACCAGGAAATCGCCTGCTTAAATGATATAGTGTTTTTATTTCCGGAGTTTTACGATTCGATATATACCCGATTATCAATAAACCCCGGTTTAGCAACTGGCATGCACATAGTTGATTGCAAGTGACAACTAAGCCTTAAGCTATTGCAACTATATATCCATTACCCTGCTTATTTGTAGCTGTATAATGTGGACCTGTTTCATTTGCTTTAGAGGAAACATAGAACAAGGGCGTAAAATTGGGTATGTATGGGGCAATGGAGAGCGGATGTATTGCTAAATTGATTAAACAATCTTGTTTGTATCGTACTGTTTAATGTTGATGCCGTTCAGTGCGATTTGTCCGAGGCGTATGACACTGGGTTACATGGCGTCTGATCGGAATCTTTATTGTATGCACATACCATTGCATTAGGACAAAGTCAGAAAATGGGTTAAAAGAACTTAATTTGGTTAAAAGGTATGATATTCTCGATGGTTTGAACATAGTTAAATGTTCTGCTACGTTATGGTTTTATTATGTGCGTGTGTATCTTTTGCTATGGTTTTAATTCGATAGGAAATACATTGTATCATAGGCAAACCTCGCTTAATATAAACGGAATGCACACGAACAAAGAAAACGGTTGGATTTTGAATATATTTATGATTAAGTCAGAGGGACAAACATTTTGGAACCTGACCAGATGACAAGCTTCTCGGCGTTTGATCAGGCTCCAGACTGTTTGCAATGGACACATTTGTTGAGCAAAAACTGAAAAAATAAAACACCACCCACTGTTCGGACGTGTGTTAATTTGAAATGATACAGTGTATATTTCAATACAGCTGAACATTTTGATGAGAGCAATACAATAGGAGTTGTCTGCTCTGTGCTATAAATGTCACGGAGAACTACTGAATCAGTCTACAGTTGTCTTTGTATGAAGTTATATCTTTACTTAACCAAATTATTTCCGATTTTCCCTAGATATCTGAAGGCTTGTAACAATTGTAGCCTACTCCAAATGTTGTTTGCCTATAAATACGCCTTTAACTTTTCTTTACTTCAGAAAATAGTTCTACTAAATACAGTCGTGAATTTGTACCATAAGAACGGTTTTGTATATCATAACATATCATAGCTTGAAGCAAGCTGAAAGTAAAGCAGATTATGCCTTAATCGTTTTAACTGGTCACCTGTCTTCCAAACTTTTAAAACAGGGTATTGAAATAAGGGTTTAATCAAAAAGTGTGCTTTGTCTTTTGTTTAATTTATTTTATTGAAAATATGGTTACAGTGTTTTTCCTCTTTATATAACTGGTACCCAAAAACGGAGTCATTCCCAATTACCAAAACTAGCCATTTTTCCCAATCTGTTGTAATAAAATTCCCAATTTGAAGAGTTCAGAACAAGCAGAGTTTGTTTTAAGCATCTTTAAAACAAAAACTGCTAATGCAAGCTGAATACCCAAACCCTAAATGAGGGTTTCATGGGACAATTTATTGCTGGCAGTCAAATTCAGTTAGAATTTTATATATTTAACTGGTTGATATGGTCAATGCAAAATTCCCAATTTGACTATAAACGACGAAATGTTTTCCCAATTTGACTAAAAACAACGCAAATTTTCCCAATTAGCTCGGTACCGGAGTCATTCCCAATCAGCCTAAGAAAAACACTGAGTTACTAATAATTTGGAGCATGGTCAGCTGCCGAAATACTCGGTCCCAGATCCGCATGCGAACTGTTTACAAAATAACTATTGTGTAAGATTCAAAGTAAAATGCCACGACATTTGTTGTTTTAATATTTTTTAATTTACCTTCGTTGTCTGATAAATGTTTGGGAAACAGTTATAGAAACATTGCAAAATGATGTGTATGTTTTCCTTATATGTCTTTGGCAAATATAGTGTATGTAAGTGTGTGTTCTGGGGTGGGAGGTAGAAACTTACTCTTCATCTGATCGGGATTCAAACAATTTGACACACATAATTATAGCATGAAACACTGGCCAAAACATTCCCAGAAGCTATTCGTAAAAATAGGAGTAGCCGATAATCATTCAGCGGATGATAGTCCGGCACTTACGGGGTTAAGAGATATTTATGACATGTCGTCTATCAACAAGCATAATGAATTGATAGATATTTGTTTAGTGAAAACTCTATTGATCTTTTGATTTACATATTTTGCCTAATGATGTAAAGTAAACAAATTGTTTTAGGTCAATTACCATGCAGAGTGAGAAGTGCATATCCTTTACAAAGAAATAGTGTTAACCCGTTGATCCCCAGTGATGAGTAACTCAATATCCGATAAGGTATCGAACTGTTCGACTCTGACTGTTACTTTGATTAACCCCTTCACGGAGTTGTAAGTCATTGTTTTCTGCTTTTACTTCAAGGTAGCTTTCTAAAAATCATTCGATACGAACGTCAGACTGTTCGGATCCTGATCATACACTTAGTTTGTAAACTTGTTTTACAGTAGGAAAACGTTATTTTTTCCCCTTTTAAAAACGCAAACGGAACGTAAACGCATTTTCAACATTTTGAAAACTCTGACTATTCATTTTGCCCAATCATCTTTATCTAGTTTTCATGATAGGTATATACTTAAAGCAGGTTGAAAGTAAAGCAGATTGCGCCTTAAGACACATTCTGCGTCACTTTCATCCTGCTTTAAGCTACCATCTGTTAGGATATAGAACATATTTATTTTAGTAGATCTACATGTTTTAACTATATCAATTGGAACCATTTTCTTCAGCGGAGGAATAAATTAGATTCGCTTAAGGGGGTTCGACAGCGGGCGGCCCGCATCTCGAGTTCCGGAAATGCTGATGACTTTCACCTGATCTTTGCGGCACGTGCTTATAGTAGAAAATTTAGATAAAGAAAAGTTTGATCTGCTTCAGTGTCCTCTCTGTTAGCGCAGTTGGTACGGTGATTGACTTGCAGTCAAAAGGTTCTAGGTTCGATTCCCGCTTGCTTCAAACCTTTTTTTTTTTTAATAAATTGTCCGATTTTAGTGACTAGTCAATTCATAACGAGGTGATCAAAGGACAGGCTATGTTTAGTCATGTAATAATGAATAATATCAGATGCAAGTATAGTGAAGTGACAGCTAAATTTGTGAGGATTTATAGCCTATACGACAGATGGCAGCTTAACATAGGACAAAAGTAATGCTAAAAGATAGATCCTAAAGGAGCTTTTATGCATTACTTTTGTTATGCATTAAGCAGTCACCTGCCTTTAAATATCTACAGGCTACCGTATTCAATGGTTCCTTATTACAGGTTTGACTTATGGTATTATTTAGAGCTGACGGCATTTTAAAGTTGAACTCAAGGGAGGTTACTCGTCTTGTGTAAACATTTTGTCAGAATTTCAGGAAATCATGTATAAAATGAAAATTCTAATGTAGATTTTCATTAAATTTTTGTGACTAGTAGAATTAAGTTATATCTATCTAATAAGAGTAAAATTAGTGTATGTTAAACAGCTAGATTGAGTTATATCATTTTATAAAGAAAATATTCATGTTTATTGAAACAGGAGCTTTTCTCGACAAAAGGTCCTGTCAGAAAAAAACGGCACTGTAATTTTTTTTTATTTTAACCATTTTTCACTCTCCATATGGTATATTTCAATTTAATCAAGGTTTCAAAGAATTCTGACACAGAATAAGCTGACCCGCGAAACACCTTAAAAGGCGCTTCTATGAATGAAAGGGTTAAATTAATATCAATAGCAAACAGTTCGGAGCCTTTTTACCGCCGAGTTTTGTTATCAGTCCGTCTATTTCATTCTTGAAAAGTTTAATATAACCGGAAGCCATTCTCCCGCTACCAAATCCCCTAACTTAAAGCCCATCACATATGGACTGAAGGCAGGTTGAGATTAAAATACTATGGACATATTTGATCGTCATATAAACAGTAAAACCCCTGGAAAGAACCTACACAAAACAGAAACACGACTACCACAAAGATAAATACAGTCGAACCTCAATATTTGGAAGTCGCTTAAACATTTTCGTGAGATGTTTACCCCTTCACCGTTTCATTGTCGTCTGCTTTGAAACGTCATTGAGAGTGAAAGGGTTAATAGTCAAATATCCTAGTACATGTATTTCAAAGTTAAAACAGGGCGTATCCACGTTTTAACTTTGAAACAGAAGTATTTTCGACTAAATCAAGATCAAGTTATCGAAGTTTAGCAAAATATCATACGGATAAGTTCGACCTAAACGAGTTCGAATTATCGAGTTTCAAATGTGATTGCTTTATGAAGTTAAAAACTAAAAAGCAATGCAAGTGGCTCGTTTTATTATCTTAACATTGTTTTTAAATTCCACTGAGCAGCAATATTAATTTTGTAGCTGCAGTATTTATAGATATTTCAACTTCATGTTATATTGAGTTGCCTTTGTTCACAGGTTTAATTGTACTTGCTGGTTTCTGCCCCCGGTTGTTTCAACAAAACACTATATTTCATTACTTTTATTCCAGCATACAATTAAATGATATATAAAAGTTATTTAAATGTCAAAGGGAATCCAATAAAGTGTGCCGTTGGAAATGATTGAACAGATTTTATTTGTTTGCATGTTTTAACAGATTAAAAACAGTTTTGAAGCGAAATGTGAAGTGAGTTTTATTCCTTGCTCGATAAACGTAAATTGTAAGTCAATGAATCTGTTTTTAATGGTATAAAATGATGTGAGATATTTTCTCAGTCAAATTGTTTTCGATCATTACAGTCATAAATATGTTTCCGCAATATACGCTCCAATTGAAAATGCTGGATTGAATTGTCAAAAACTTCTAAATACTTACATTTTTACACTGCACTGCGTTTGAGTTTCGTTTGTATTATAACGGGAAAGAATGACGTCGTCTCCACTGTAAAGGCGCCAATAAGTGTCTGTGCGAAGGATACGGTTAAAACAGTGCATCATCTGAGAACTAAACTACCTGTATCACAATTGGATTAGTCACCATTCCTTGTATTGTTGGCAGGATTGAAAATGCGGTCTATAGATTGGCGAACGCCGTCCGTCTGTCTGTCTGCTGTCTGTCCGTCCTCACTTTGGTTGACCTTTTTGTTTGTGTCAGTTTTAGCCAAAGCTTAAGTCCTACAGCAACCAAATTCGGCATGTACAGTTGTAGTGAAGTCATCATCACATGCCGTGGGTAACTAGGTCACTGTGACCTAGATTTCACGGTCCAATGACTAAGAGAGAATTATTGGTTAACATTTTCGTTTGCGTCTTGGTTTACCTTTTTGTTAGTGTCAGTTTTAGTCAAAGTTTAAGTCCTACAGCAACCAAATATGGCATGTACTGTAATAATGAGGTCATCATCACGTGTCATGGGTAACTATATTTTATATATATACACAAAGCAAAAGTGCAGACAATCCGGCCATACCGCCTTTGGCGGTTTCTCGTATTAGTTTGTATAGAATAGATTGCATAGAAT
This sequence comes from Gari tellinella, assembly GCA_922989275.2. Lineage (NCBI taxonomy): Eukaryota > Metazoa > Mollusca > Bivalvia > Cardiida > Psammobiidae > Gari > Gari tellinella. The sequence goes on from OV277867.1 coordinate 43,603,796, forward strand.
ATTTATTATGCAATAACATGAGCATAGAAACAATAAACACATATCAGGTAAAACGGTATGGCAAGATGGCGTTTGGCAGAATACTTTTGGACTACGTATGTAGTTTTTCAAGAATGAATCAATTTCTCGAGTTTCAAAATATAATTTATAATCGTAATCTGTTTTGGATACGGGAGAAACAGGCCCATACACATATGGCCTTTTGCGACGGTAAATGTGCATGTATCAAATCATACTTTGCCAGAACACCATATAAAAGTTTATCAGTTTCGAAAATAAAGTTTTCGTAAACACCCGTTTTAAGAGGATTTCTGCACAAATATTCTGAACGGGGACGTTTATCAATTTCAATTGAGATTATATTCGGGTATAATGTATAGTTTTGTAAGTTTGGTATAGCAATGTGTAGCATAATATCGCTGCACAGTACAGCACAACACATCACATTACATAAGAGAGAAGTGTTTCATAGTACAGCGCAGTAAAAATATAGTACACTATAGCACCGTATAGTTTAGTACAGTAAACAATAGCAGCGTAAGCATAGCATATAGTGCTCTACAGTATCGTACAGTTTAGTGCGTCATGATATAGCACCGTATACTATAGTATAACATATTACAGCACATTACTGTACGCTAACCTACAGTTAAGTACAATTTAGTACGGCACAATATAGAACACTATACTACAGAACAACACAGTATAGTAAAGTGTAGTATAGTATAGTTCAGTATAATATCTACCAGTATAGTATATTATAGTATAGCACCGTATAGTATAAAACAGCACAGTACAGTATAGTATACCATAGTATAGTGCAATGTAGTATAGTGCAGCATAGCACAGCATAGTACAGCACAGTACAGCACATTACAGTATAGTACATCACAGTATATCTTAGAATAGCATAGTATAGTACACGTATAGTATAGTAAAGTATAGTATCTAACACATCACATTGCAGTACAGTTTAGTATGGTACCATATAGCACAATGTTCCATTGTAAATCACAATACAGCACAGTATAGCACAGTACACTATTATTCAGTACAGTTTAGTACGGCACAAATAGAGTACAGTATACTACCGTAGAACTTAGTAAATAAGGTACTCTACCGTTAAATATAATTTAGAGCGGCACATAGTACAGTTTACAACAGTATAAAACCCATTCAGCACATGCTAGTATGGTACAGTGTACTACGACACACCACAACACAGTGAGATAATGTATATCACAAAAGTACCATTTAGTATAGTATAGTCACCCACAGTACGTTACAGTATAATGTAGCGCATTATGCTATTGTGTATTATATAACAGTACAGTATATTATAATATAGCACAATCCAGTACAGAACAATTTAAAACTGTACAATGGAGCACTGCATTATATTGGATATCAGTCGTAAACGCATTATAGTACACTATAGTACAGCACAATGTATTGTTCGACAATATTGACCTGACGTTGAACTTTATGCATGAATAGATTAAAGAGTGATGACGCAGTATAAATCAATAATCGACAGTGTGTCGTACACTGTCGGGAATGTTCGATAAATTACGTAATTCGTTTTACTTTTTGATCTTATGTGGAGTAAAACTCCCACTTAGTTAAGCGATAAAATACGATTTCCGATTATGCTAGTATAATCGTATCTACTAAAAAGCATCCTGTTGGGTTTAGATTTGGTTTTAAATCACGACAGATCCTCGATACTCTCACCTGCGATTAACGCCGGTTGACCATATACGAGTATATTGGCAACCACTTGACGTATCGCATCTGCCATAGGTGAGTCGTTAGAGCGAATGATTTGTAATGGCGAGGTCCCGGGTTCAAATCCCGTATGAGGTTAATATTTATTTATTTGCATTTTCATATTTTTATAAGTTATAAATTTTATTATACACATAAAACGCACGGATGACATGTTCTTTCTCATTGTCACGTGTCATTCTATGCCACATCATACGTTTTCTCACACACAGCCTAACCAGAAACATGTCAAATAGGAAGTCTAACTATATTTAATCATCTAAGGTTAAAGAAATAATTTTTAACGTTTCTGAGACGTTTGCAAAAAATAAAGAAAAAGAAAAATAAGAAAGAAAGCGAGAAAATAGAAAATTGTAGAAAAAAGGAAAAACACAGAAGCACTATATGTGGGGGAAAATAGAAAAAAAGGATGATGCACGGGTCTCGAACCACTGGTCTTTACGAAAAGATAATGTATAGTCGCCTTCCTTACCACTTGAGCTAATAACTTATCGATACGTTTGATAACCGGTCAATGTTATTTGTCTTTGTTTGCCGGTTTTGGTACCATGTGCGTTCTCGTATAAATTGAACGAAGTTGCCCGAATATATATTTAGAAATGAAACGAAGTGTGAAATTATGCTAATAGAGGTCACCAACGTCAGGTCAATATTGTCGAACAATTGTACGCTATAATACAGAATACAGCACAGTTTAGTACAGTACACTATAGTACAGCACAATTTAGCGCAGTATATATCTTTTTATCAAAACTCACAAAACACCGCCGCATATTAATTAGCAGTAAAGTACAGTTTAGTACGACACTAAATAGCACGGTTTACTGATGACAGTTACAGTTCAACACGATGTAGTAAAGTGCTATGCAACACAGAACAATACAACGCACTTACACGTGGTTTTTATAGCTGTATAACGTAAAGGGTGCAAACCTAGATGGGATGGCTCGTTTGACAGCCCTCCGATCCAGATAAGCGCCAGTTGCTTATTATTAGTAACTAATTTAAAACAAATTATGTGTACCTGTATTTATTTTTTGAGCACAATCATAGGTTATACAACCGTGATTTCCGGCAATAAGCCCGCGGGCTATCTGATTTTGTTTTACGTTCAAGAAAGTGCCTGCGGGTTATCTCACGGAGCGGGCTATATGACGAATCTTTTTACCCATCGTAATTGCAGAAAAAATCAAATAATAGAGCTTGTGTAACGAGGAGCTAAATGTTGCCGTTTCTTTCAAATTGTAAAAATAAGAGGACATTCAAAAAGTTTGTGTTAGCATTACATGTACTACACAAATTGTCCATACCTCTTAACTAAGGAAATTACATTTATACGAATGAGAAATGATGTGGAATCTGTTTAGACGCTGATTTTCTCGGCGGTTAAACAGAGTCAAAACTGTTTGCAACTTTTACACAAGTCGCGGTTAACAGGTAAATAACATAACATAACATAACATAACATAACATAACATAATCTTTATTTGGCATTAAAAAGCACAATGGCATAATTATAGCCAGTACAAAAGTTTTACATTCAAAAGGTAGGACATGTAAGTTTCAATGATAATCATTTACAGAGAAGGTTTCAATGTTAACATAGAAATACGAGTGTGAGATAGAAGAGAACTCATTAGGATGAAAACTGTTATTATTATTATTATTATTATTGATCAATATTATTTTGTTGTGGTGCATTTCTTAATTTAAATGCATAATACAAGTATTTAGACAGGTTAACTAATTGTTTATTACTTTTAATGTTGAGTAGACTTTCGAACTTGTTGATTGTTGGCCAACGACAAAAATATGGTTTCAAAAACTTTCTTCTGAGTGAATAATAATTTGGACAAACAAGTAGGAAATGATATTCGTCTTCTATGACGCCAAGTTGGCACTTTGTACATAGTCTTTCGTTTCTAGCTTTTTGCTCATATCTGCCTGTTTCTATCGCGAGATCATGTGATGATAATCTGAATTGAGTTAGTGAAATTCTGTATTTGTTTGTATTAATGTGTTGTAGATAGCGCTCTTCCTCAAAATTATGTTTAAATATACAGTATGAAGATAATCTGCTGGTGTTATTAATGTTAGAATACCATGTTTGTTTATAAATATCTAGAATTCTAGTTTTTATTAAGGACAGGTTAATGTTTAAATTATTTTGTTGTAGCCATAGGACTTGGAGCCTCATTTCGTTTAATTGTCTTTTTATTTGAGATGCCCAGTTTAACTTTTTGTATGTGTTGTTGTTATCTGCATCAGTTTTTAGCATGTTATACACTGACTTAACCATAGAATTATTATCGAGTGTTAGAATTTTCAACCAAAATTTAAACATAATGAGTTTGCGATGGATTTGCATTGGATATCTTCCTGTTTCACCGTACAGGCCATCTAGGTTTGTACACTTTTTTACACAAAGTATTTTTCTGAGAAATTTACAGTGCAACCTTTCGATATCTTTACTCTCGTAGGTGCAAATTAGTTCAGCCCCATAGTTAAGAATTGAGCCCACTAAACTATCGAATAATTTACATTTGTCTTGTATAGTCAGTTCAAGTTGATTAAATATTATAAACAGGTTATGAAGGGAGAATGCAGCATGTTGAGCTATTTTTTTCTGAGTTCGAAATATATGTCCATTTTTAAAGAGATGAATACCTAGGTACTTAAATGTTTTAACGACTTCTAGGACTGTGTCATTTAGTAAAAAGTTGTGAGTTGTATGTCTTCCTAATTCAAATATCATTATCTTTGTTTTAGCTGTGTTGACTCTGAGACCCAATGATTGACAATAATTACTTAGATCAGTGAGTAGTGCCTGTAATGTCATTTACGAAGTATAAAAAGAGTAAACTTGAGCTCGGATCTCCCTGTTTTGCTCCAATATCTGAGTCAAAAAAGGAAGATACGTTTGAGTTGAACCTTACAGCCGCCTTAACAACACTATACATATTCTTAATTGCATTTATGAATTGCACGCTTACATTTTCTTCATCTAATTTTTGAAAAATATATGATCTATTAAGCTTATCGAAACATTTCTCGAAATCTACAAATGCACAATACAATTTTTTGTGTATGCTTAGTGTTTTTAAAATGATTGATTGAAGTGTAAATATGCAGTCAATAGTTGATTTTCCTTTCTGGAACCCAAATTGATTGTCAATTATTTTGTTATTTAAAAGTGACCATTTAGTTAATCTATTTAGTAATATTTGTGAATAAATTTTTGCAATGATGTTTATTAATGTTATACCTCGGTAGTTCGTAGAATCATCAATGTCTCCGTTTTTAAATATCGGTACGATGATACCCGAACCCCATGAATTGGGATATTCCTGATTTAAGAAGATCCTATTAAATAACGATAACATAATGTGTGAAGTTTCATTGAAAGATTGTTTATAAACTTCAGCAATTACACAATCTAAATCACTGCTCTTGTTATTATTTTGAGAGAAAACTGCACTTTTTAATTCATCTAGAGTAATTTGCCCATCCAAAGTTTCATCATATTGTTGTGTTTGTTGTTGTTGCGTTTGTTGTTGTTGTTGTTGTTGTTGATTGTCCGGTGGCTGTTGAGTGCTATATAAAGATTTGAAATGGTCATGGAGATCAGTTACATCCAGATTTGTGGATTTTACAGATTGTGCAGAATATTGATTTTTAATTTTATTCCAAAACTTTTTTGGTTGTGTTTTGCTAAGTTTTGACAGATTCGATTTCTCTTTTTGGTTGTATTTTTGTCTTTCTATCTTCTTTATTTTGTTATAGGCAGATTTGGCTTTTATATAATCTTTTCTCAGTGTTTCATCATTTTTGTTTTTTATGAATACATTTCTACATCTTTTAAAGATATTTCTTGCAGTGTAACAATCATTATTAAACCATGTTTTTTTATTGTTTTTGCGATATTTGTGTTCCTTATGTGGTTTACGGGTTTGCCCAAATATTTCAATTGAACAGTTATAAAGTATTTCGACAAACGACTGTGATATTGAGTTAGTGCTCTCATCTGTTTGGATTTTGCTTGCTAATTCGTCGAAATTATCTTTTTTCAATGATAGGAGATGCTGAAATGCAGTTATCTTTGAGTCGTCCCATTTAATGACCTTTTCTTCAGAACTGTGAGAGTTGTCATCAGTGTGTGTAGATGTTTGTTTACCTGTAAAATTAATTTCTAAACCCGAGTGATCAGAAAATTCATTTTGCTGAAGTATACAAAAGTTGGATATACAGTCAAAATCAGAACATTTAAGCAATAAATAGTCGACAACGCTTGAACCATGCGTTGAATGAAATGTGAAATCTCCTATACCTAAATCATCATGCAGACGACCGTTGCCTATGACTAGCGAGGTCGATACACAAAAGTCAATCAAGCGTCTACCTGCGCTATCAATCACGTGATCACTAGACGCGCGAAGTGGAATGTTTACATCATTTGACAGCTGGCTGTCAGTGTCTATATAAATGTCATAGTCAAGAATGTCTGATAGTTCACCAGTGCGACAATTAAAGTCGCCAATAACAAAACATTTACCCTTGGACTTATAAGACTCTAAGGATGCTTCGATCTCTTCAAAAAAGTCAAAATCATTCGAATCAATAACAACAGATTGCTTTGGAGGTTTATATGTACAACAGATATAAACATCCTGATCAAATTGAAACAGATCATTCTGTAGTTTTACCCATGCAATTCCGTTTTTGTGTTTTTCGATCACTTTTATATATTTTTCTAAATTGTTCTTGTAATAAATGCTTATACCCCCACTATATCTACCTTTGCGCGCATTTTTAGATTTAATACCTAATAAATGATCACAAGAATAGCCAGTGATTTCTAGATTGAAATGTGTTTTTTGAGAGATCCAAGTTTCCGTGAGGAATATAATGTCATATGATTTTACGATTTCGATAAAATCAGGATCTGACATTTTACGGGCTAAGCCGTTCACGTTCCAGCTTAAAAGCTTAATGTCCTTCTCATGACACCCCTATAAGTCAGTTACGTTGCCGTTCATGTACTTTTTCACCGGCCTCTTGTTCACATACAACTTGTTTCCGATGATCCTCGCTGTGTGTCCTTTATTATCTTCGCATTTTGCATGCTCGTATAATGCTTTTCTGGCCTCTCGGTATAGTTGTGGCGATTGTATTCCGATGCCTAGGTTCGATCCTTGCAGGTCAACCTTTGTGGCGGTATCTTGCGACTTGAGCCTGACAGCCTCTCGCTCAGAATATCTGTGAAATTTCACGACGATAGGCCTGGGTTTGCGTGATCTATCGCCGCCAAGTCGATGGGCACGATCAATGATCATATCGGTTGCGTCTAGCTGTAATTTGGTTGCAATGACTTCTTTGATGAGATGCTCGCAGTTTTCTGCTTCATATTGTCCCATGGATGGCTGTCCTTCTGCTATACCGTAAAATATTAAATTTTCCCTCATGGATCTAGATTCTAAATCTAGAAGTTTGTCTGTGGCGTTTTCCTCACGTGTCTTGCACTCTTTGATTGTCTGTTCCATATTGTCACATAACTGTTTTAGCTGTTTGACGTCATTGTTTGTTTCTTTCAAGGCACTCTTTTGTGTTTCACAAGCATTGTCATTAAAAATTATAGACTGCTCTATTTCTTTGACTTTTGTTTCGAGAGAGGTTACTTTTGATTCCATTGATGTAATTTTCAGTTCAACATTTTTCACCGATTGTTCGATTTGTTCAATTTTAGGGGTCGCTTTGATGGATTTGACGTCATCGATGAGTTGCATGGCCCATCCCGGGGGTAAATTTGTCATAGCCATAGGTGGCGGTGTAAAGTTAGGTGTTTGGTTTGGCTGCAGAGGCTGGGATTGTGGCGTTTGATAGCCATATGGCATTTGGTGACCAAAGTTCATGATTGGAGCTGAGCTAAACACAGATTACACATACCTCTCGCTGTCACTATATTCCTGACTGCCCTGTGTATTCCTTACACCCGAGCCGCTCGGGGCGCACGTGCTGCTGTTGAATTCGCTCGATTCATTATGGCTGTCTGCTTCAATTTCTGGAGAATTACTTGCCTTTCGTTTTGCCTTTTTTATCTGTTTCTTCTGAAGTTTAGTCAGTTTTTGTTTTCCCGACATGTATGTTAAGTTAAGTAAAGCACTCTGTCATAAAAAAATGCACGTAGGTTTTTGTTTATAGTCCAAAACATTACTTGAAGACAGAGCATAAAAAAACCACGTCCTACACCTTTGGATGTCCTTAATGTGCATGAGCGAACACAAAATACAATAGGGTCCATGAAGAACAATACAACCAATACAATCGCCAATGCTTTAATGTTCTCGAACAGCAAACGGACTTCATTTAGTAAGTTTTCACGGGTTTATCAAACCGCGAATGACATGAAAACTGGTCATATCCGACAATGTCGAGATGTATTCACAACAAATACAACCATTTTGATCCACTCTGTTTTCTAACGTTCTAACAATTTACCGTGTTCAGTAGAATAGAGATCCGAATAAAACATAGAATAGAATAATGATTCACCACTATCCAGCATTTAGCGTTGATAACGGTCGGGAGTTAATCCATGTTAATCCTTATAGCGGTTAATCTTAGGTATGTTTCACAGTGTTGTTATACTTTCTGGTCCTTTGGAATCATTGATTTCAGCGCATTTACAGTTGAAGTTGAATTCCGCTTAAGCCGGTGCTAGGGGGCGTGAGCACTGTTGCATATTTCAGTATTGCTCATGAACAGACTCAATTAAACCGAGTCTGCAATTTTCAGTATTTGTTTTGTTTTCTGTGCTTTCAAAGGATCTCCACTTATCAGATTTATATAGACGGTGCGGCTTATTTGCCGAAACTTTTTTCATTTTTAAGTTTTCCGCGGGCAATATGCCGGATGCGGGCTATCTAAAGGTGCGGGCTTATTGCCGGAAATTACGGTACAGCGACTCGCGGGCTCAGTTATAGAATGTCACACGATATTGACATTTCGATGGTTCCGATCGTGTTTCCTTTACACACAAATAGGAGGTATGGTGCTTTGTACCTTAAAACATCATGTTTCAGTCTGTATAGTTGTGTACCCCTAAGACACGCCGCGTGGTATTGAGGACGTCTTAGATAATTTTGCAATTGGGGTCAAACAAAATGTCTGCTAAACCATCTGCTTATCCATTGGTATGGATAAGACTTATAGTTTGTATATAATAATCTGTAATCTCATTATATGTCTTGTATACATATCAAAATATGAGTCAAGTCTATTATATACATACACATACATTTAAAAACTCATTAAGCTCTAATGACTAGTTCATATGAAAAGCGTCACAAATGTACATTGGATGCCTAACGACAGCAAACGAATCATCTAGTCTCTTGTGTCGTTCTTAGTTAACCAAAAGCATCCATATTTAAGATGCTATCATTTCGCGTAAAAACGACACTAAAATCAAATGATATTCAATGAAATTGAGAAATGATAGTAAATTGAAACGTTTAACTACTTCTAAGATGAATCTAAGTTAATCAGCGTATACTCTGTATGGGAACTGTTTTCAATGGACATAATTAATTTTGCACAAACATTTTGTTTGGGAAAGAATGCGTAGTCTCCTTGTGATCATGACAAGTTGAAATGGTTAGCCGATCAGATTTAATCAGCTTTAATATACCCATTCGTGTTTAAGGCAATTAACGGACTGCTTTTACGAGGGGTGTTTCATAATTAATGCAAATTCATCAATAACTTCGATACCATAGGTGTAATATGTAAGCGTGATATATCGTTGGAAAGGGCAATATCTTACTTACACGATGGTATAACACACGATTAGATCACATAGCTTAATAATTCACAATACTTACCTAAATGACCCCTTCTCAAGGGCACTAGAGCATAGCACTTTTTAGAGATTTTGTATTGACCTATTAACTTTTTGAAAAGTTAAATTTCTAAACTGTGTTTTTGAAATATATCAGTTTATGTGTAAATTTTAATGTGAAAAAGATTTCATAACAATTAAAAGGGACAGCTGTTTTAAATTTCAACTTTTCAAAGATAATTTCTCATTTTGCTAATGAAAAAACTGACATGAATTTTCGAACGCTAGAACATTATAGATCCGTATATCTACTTATAGATTTTATTACATGAACATCTATTTAAATTGCTTCAAATATAGCCTGGTTTGATATTACAAAATGTTTTAGCTTTCAACAAATACTCTTGAACATAACAATAGTGTATTTTTTATGATATATTCAGTACGAGTTTAATATTAGCTAATTTTTTGTCAACTGCATGGGATGTGCATAGTTGTCTGTTTTTATTTGACCGAAAGTTTCATAAAATTATTTCAAATAATAAAACCGTTACAGTAATTATAGTATCAAAATTTGTTCGAAAAATTACCTAAAATACACAAAAATGGTCCAGTGCCCTTCACTTTGGGTCATTTAGGTTCGTGTGGTGACTTATCTAGTTATGTGATATTATCGTGCGTTATACCATTGTGTAGGCGAATAATTGTTATTTCTAATTATATATCACATATGCATTTTGCTCTCATATTATTGAAGTAATTGATCGAGTTGCATTAATTATGAAACACCCCTCGTATTAGTGCTAACTGTTTTTCTTTCATATTACTTTATTATTTAAGATGTTACATGTTGTACCTCTACTCTAAACAATCAATGGATATTCTTTTGTAGTGCTTGTTTGCTGAATAGATAGAAATGTCCTAAGTCACTTTTATGGAGAAAAACACTATAAATCATTCAATGTCTACAACTGCCTCTTTCTAACTACCCTTCATTGTGATCTACTGTAATATATACAGTAGTGAAGACAGCATTGTTTCCCGATACACGCGTATATAGAACCGTGTGTACAATGCAAACAGTTCGGAGTGTGATTAGACGCTGGATAACCAGGCGCCTGACCAGGCTCCAAACTGTTCGCCAATCAAATTTAAAAGAACGGAATTAATTGTTTTGGAAACAATATTTTATATATATTTTTTAGAGCATTATGTATGCATTGTTTTGATTTGTTTCGTTTATACGGGAAACAATGACGATTTCTTCGCTATAATTAAACGTTATAAATTCCTCAATGTCAACATGTACTTCCTTACAAACCTTCTTTCACCGTGATATATCGATATAAATATAGAACATCGTTTACAGACAAGATGCAAATCATGGCTTGTCTAGACAAGTATTCATGGTGAATATAAATGAACTTATGATGATGATCATTTGCATTATTGTCTTCCAACTCTTATCATATTGTGCGGGTATTAACGATTTCCTCCCTGAAACTTCACATGAACAAATCCTGTTTCTCATTAAGTCTAGTTCATGTATGACTATTCATGGTTGGTTTTGGTCAATGTATTGCAAAATGGAAAAGAGTGCCGATCATGATTAGATGGCTCCGTTACACTTCACTAAAACATTGTTATAGAGAGAAGAACACGTACAGTGGAGAATCTGTTATTCTTGCCCAATAAACGCGTTTACGCTAAAACTATTATTTCCCCAGCAAACAGTTTGGAGCCAGATCAGACGCCGGGTAACCCGGCGTCTGATCAGGCTCCAAACTGTTTGCCACCAACATAAACAAGAATTATCAGAATTGTCCAAAAGTTGTTCTTTTCTACGTTTTAGCGCTTTGCGTTTGCGTACGTTTGCGTTTAAACGGGAAAGAATAACAGATTCTCCACTGTATATGCGTGTTTGGATGCAAAGTGTTATGTTACATAATTGTACAAATAGTACATGTATACCTGATAAAGTTTCAAACTATATACTTGACGCTTGTTTTGATGTTGTCCGCATTTGAAACTAATTTCTTTTTTTAACTATAGGGAGTAGACATTATTTCTAATCAGATACTATTTTAACATCTTAAAAAAGACCCATGTATACCTAATAATTGCCTTCCTGGTAAATACAAGGTTTTGCCGTATTGTCGTCTGCTTCAATATCATTGTCTGCATTGTCGTTTCAAAGTTAGACTTAAGGCAGTATTACTGACAATATTTCAAAACAAGTTGCAAACAGCTTTGGTTCTGATCAGGATCAAAATTGTTTGCAAATGCGTTTTATTCCGTCATTGAGAGTGAAATGGTTAACAAATGCCAATACTGCATATACATCTATAACACACAATTATCAACTGACGAATACCATCTGAAATATAATTATTGGCACCCAAATGTGAAATCGGGCAACACGATATTTTCGAAAAGTCTTCAAATTATTTGTCATTATCCGGAATTAATTTAGGAAAATGGATCCTTGGGTGCACACACTGAAACATAATGAGACTACCAGGTTTAGAATGAATAAAAACGAGACTAAATGATTGCACAGCAGTCATGGAATACAAACACATTTTATCTAAAGCATTCTAACTTTTTCTTCCCTGAAACTTGAAATGGATAATTTCAGCTTCCAATTTTGTCTAGTCCCCTTTTTGACTAATTTTGTTTATTTTGGTCACTGTTATGTAATAGGACAACCAGGGCAGACCCTGATCTGGATTCTCATAGTTTGCAAAGGACAAATGTAGTCTTTGTATGTCCGCTGTTTTCAAATAACACGTATACACGTGACTAGGGTTCAAAAGGGTCGTCAGTATACGGTGCAGAAATGTTTATTGCCTACATTTGATCATAATGCAATAAACTCTATGTATAGCAGTCACTATATATTATCATTATTATTATTATTATGATTATTATTATTATTATACCAGATTTATACAGCGCTCTTTTCACACATAGATTGTGCGCTCAGAAGCGCTATACATGAAATTACATAAAAGTACATAGAAAGCGAGAAAAGACAAATAACTACATTTTGATTTAAGATAAACATGATACTTTATGGATTTACATGGAAACACATTCCGAACAAAGGAAGTTCTTTCAATGCAGTTACTAAGATTATATAAAAAAGATAATAATTCATCATTAGTTTGTAAAATAATTTATCATTTATTTGTAAATTCAACTTTAAAACCAGTCAAATGTTGAAAAGATAAATTAGTGGCATGTTTAAAAATGGTGAAAGCTGTCCAAGAATATAAAGAAACGTTGGAGTTTCTAAGTACATTATTACTGCTTAATTTATATAGTATAAACGAATGTAGCTTTATTATCAGACGTCTAAAAGGGATACCAGTTGAACAATTGCTTGATTGTGCTGTTGTGTGTCCTTTGGGCGAGTTTCAAACTAGAGGCCCCATGTAGCTATTTATATACACTCGTCACACAAAGAAGCAGAGACCTCTATCGTAAAAAGGTGGGGAATCGCCGGGTTTATCGGTATCTGCACTCTCCATTTGCTTTTAAGCGTTAACACTACATTTATAATTAAATGAATTTGATTAAAAAATAAAGAATAATTAGAAAAATATATGAACAAATATTTTGATACCACATTTGCCTATATTTCTTTCAAAAATAATTGAAAATGTATTCCCTTAACCAGTGCACAGTTCCCTCTGGTGTCAGTATATTTTTGAAGGCCTTTGTGCACATGTTTGAATTATATAATTGTGTTAGAGAAACAATAATGCAGAAAACTCCTTTTGTCGAAGTGGAGAATACGTTATTTATTCAAATAGTGCAGACCTTATAAACAGATACTTTAATGCGGGATTTGGTACAGAGATTCATGATCGTGTCATTATATTGTTAAGTTTACAAAGTATGGAAGGTAAAACTGAATTAAGTTATTTTGAATTTTTGATTTGAAGGAACTGAATTTAGCTATTTTAAATGGTTGATTTAAAGAAACCGAAAAAGAATACCAGATACAGTGCTGCTTCTCTACAACGACACCTAATGGGAGACATATATTGTGTGTGTTGTTCGGAGGGAGTCGTTATAGGGAGGGAAAATTTAGACTTGTCTTCCATTTGCAAATAGTTTGAATCTAGATCATCATCAGACGCGGCGTCTGATCTGGATTCAAGCCGTTTGTCACTCGTCAATATACTCATTCTATCATAATGTCCACTTATATTCAAATTTGAGAAAAAGAAAAACGACAATTTTAAGCAGGCGGTATTGCAGCAGACAATGCGTTAGACACAATTGGCCTATTTAGGTACCTGCGACAAAGGTCGCTGTAAGGTAGGAGTCGTTGTTTGGATGGCCGTTGTAGGGAGGGAGCACTGTAGTTCGGATTGTGCCCAGGATTCATACAGCTTGCTAAATGCCTGTGCCGCATCCTAGTAGGAAAGGTGTTAAATGTGAGATATGTAGGTAAGTCGTAATGTTTTAGCTCTAACATTATCTGATAAGAAAGATGATTTCTTTACTTTTCATTTTTGAAAAATATTATAGTTTTTTTCTAAAAAAACAAAAAACTTAAAGTAAAATACGGCCGTTTTAAAGGCTTTCTCGACTAAAATGACACCACTCTTCTCGCATACAAACACGAGATTTATCGTTTGTAGAAATGACTGGTTATTTGCGGTTTAGTTGGCGGGTTTAGGCTCATTTGTAGATCATCATAAGACATTTACCGAAATGTATTTATTAATAATTTCTGACAGTTCTAGAAAAGGCTTTCATGCATCTGCCCTTACTTGATATTTGAAGAGCTTTATGGAAAATGTCATGCAGGTTGCTGTTTAACTCCTTGTCATTCTCGAATTACAGTCTGCTGCGAATACAGTATCTGCGAAAAAACACGTAATCAATGTTATGCTAGTCCAACTCGTTCCCCGACTAAGCTACGGAGATTTTGTTGAACATTGGCTCGTTAGTTTGGTTGAATGTATTAGGAAGAAACAATAGGCCACACTAATAGGCAATAAGCCACAAGAAGAAACTACTAACTCAAGGTATTATCAAAACAAATTTGTTCCGAAAACGGTAGTTTAACTCATTCACCCCTGTAAGTTTTGATGTACAATTCTAGTTTCCATAGTTTATATTTATAATATAGTGCAAACTAGCAATCGGTACAGACCCTATTCAGAGGACGTATGCAGAGCCCTCTGATGATCAGAGATCACTTTTTGTACAGTAGAGAAGACGTTATCATTTTGAAGTTAAAACGTGACGCGAAAACGTTTATTTCCATTACAAAAAGTTTGGAGCCAGATCAGACGCCGGGTAACCTCAAAACTATTTGCCACTCAGATTAAAATAAATTGTAAGTAATTTCAAAACAGTGTAGTTTTCTGCATGTAAGTGCAACGTTGATTAATGTAAACTGTTGACAAAAGTTGGCATTTCATAAATAAGGTAATGAAGTTGAAACAAATATTGCTTGAAAAAATAGGCAGGTGTTTACAATGAACAATTACACAGAGAGAAAACTTTAAGACAAATGTAAAAAATATTACATGTAATTTTAACACTTCTGAGTATGACCTAGGCCCCCACTGTTTGCAAATGAACATTTTGTTTAACACGCTGACGTTTATTTAGAAAGAATAACGACCTCAACTGTAGTTTGAATACAAAACACTGACCTGGGGCATAAGATTAGAACTAATACACTGTCGATTTTCTTAGAATATTGCTAATTTATTTCGTCATTGCTAACCCGGCTACTCTGTTGGCATTGGTTTTGCAACTGCTTTACCATCAATACGTATATATTCCGAATGTTTTAAATCTAAATGATATCAAAACCTTTAAAGGAAGATGTCATTATATGCTACTACTTACCACTATTCGTATAACGTATGTTAACGCGTAACTATAAGTCGAAACATATCTAAATCCTCTCACTATATAGCAGGTTTTCAGTCTGTTTCCAGCATTTCTTATCAGGATACAGGAAGTGTCTTTATGGTAGACTTAGGAACCTATAAATAAACGAGGAAATGGTAAAGGCAGCTTAACCCATTACCCATAGATACGCCTCTTTACGCCATTAATCTATGCTTCCTCTAAAATAAGAGATCACATTTATACAGCTAAGAATATGTATTATAAGAAATATTTTCTATATTCTAGCAGATGATAGCTTAAAACAGGCTGAAAGTAAAGTAGAATGCGTTTTAAGGCGCAATATGCTTTACTTTCAACCTGCTTTAAGTGGTCACATATCGTCAATACTAGAAACGTGCTATGGAGTAATGGGTTATGACTCTTCTACAGGAGAAATGACTAATAAAGAAAAGAAAAGTGAAACGAGAGAAACGGTCTGTTAAACAATAAAAGAACAACCTAAACCCTTCCTGGAACGACACGTGCACACAAATAAATCACACAGACACCATTTAAAACATTAATGTTAGATGTTGAGATTTAAGAAATAGTGATGCAAATTATATACTTTTGTTTTTAGTATACATAATAAGTTTTGAAATGACATAAATGTAATTTAGAGTACGAGAACTTCATTACAACCTAGGAAAACCTTTAATATACGTACTACAATAAACATACGTCAAAACATCGTAACTGACATAATTCCATATATAATTATGCAGTTAATGTAGAATTCGGAGAATTAATGACCTTATTTATTTTTAAAAATAAAACTCATATAATACACATTCAAAAGTTCATAGGCGGCATTGTTTATCAATTGTTGGTGAAACCCACCATAAAGTAGTTCTACATATGGTATTCTTATTTATCAAACAAAACATAGTCGAAAGATATGTGGAAAATAAAAGTGCAGTCTTACTGAAAGTTTGAAAACTCCGTCGACAATCTAAAGACAATGATACCGAGGCTACCCTATTAAACCATCAGTTGTGCATAATAAAACGATCGATCATTTGAAGACTCGACCTCGCTTAAAGCTACATGTACCTTACCCACATTTTAAAGCTCGACGTAAGCAAGTTTGAGTCACCGGATTTCAACTGTGCGTGTAAACATAAGGATATATTAAATAGAAGCAAGTTCGTTTTTAATGAGGTTCGACTAATACATCCTGTTTGCCACAGTAGGAGACATGTAACAGTTTCTTAATAAAAGGCTATTGCAAACGTTTAAAGTATTTTTGAAGATGAAAACATCCACTGTATGAGGTAATGCATTGACATGTTACTTTGTGGCATGTTTATGATAAAATGCGCACTAAGATAATAACTTTTTCTAGGCGGTTGGGTATTATATTGGGGCAGTCGGGAAACCAGTATTTCGTGCTAAATAAGCTGGGAATCAGCACCATTTTAAAGGTGGGTGGAGACACGTGGAATTTGTGTAAGACTGATAGGGACATCACCTTGTTTGGGCTACATTTTCTTAAAGCAACATGTTAAGAGAATTAGAGGATACTGTTCATTGAACCATAGGGACTTGTTAGCACTTCTGAAATTTTCAGAGAAAATGGACCTCTTGAGGCTTTTATGTCATGTGTTTCCGCGCCAAAAAACAAAATTTAAATTCAGCCAGAGAACCTTCTGAACATGTGTTTATGTGGATGTTTTTGCTGCTTATTTATGCTTGGGATATATTTACTGAACTAGGACTGAAATATGTTTCAGGTTTGTGTGTGGAAGTCAAACGGAGATAAATAGACGAAGAGGGACGATCGGCTCGGACAGTATTAAACCATAAATATGTTTACTGCCTCCTCACAGTAATGTACTTTTCTTATACGTATCCAATCATTTGCAGAGTAAAGAGTTTAGGCAATTTGTAAACCGAGTTAGTAATTGTTTGCTGAAAAATACAACCATGGGGTAAAGTGAATGGGGTTTAAAACAAGTAGATATAGATCTGACAGAATCAATACATGTCCTATACCGTCGGATGGTAAACACATACAAAGCATTATCCAGAAAGTCGTGCGGACAACAGAGCAACATACAGGCAGACAGACACACGAGCGAAGGAGCGGACGAACGCAAATAAAAGCTCGGCATTTTTCCAAACGTGTACCATTAAGGAGCTTATAATAATTTTCTAGTGTTAAATCATTCGTTCATTGAGGTCTTCATAAATAGTCAGCACTCTTTCTATAAGTTAATGTCAAAAAGGGGAATGAGGAAAAATGTGATTTTTGTACCATTTACCGGTGGCATACTGTGATCAATTATTCTATAAAGTTCAAATTATATTGCACCCATTTATGTTCACAGGCTATCTAATAAGTCAAAAGAAAAAAATGCCAATTGCTCAGCATTTTTCTTAATTTCGTATTTGTTGTTTTAGTCTCCTTGATAAAACATCTACTATGGTAATATATTTTTCATTCCCGTTTTTAATTTTAGATTCAAACTTTTTGATACTCATATTGTTTTTGTTAACACTTTATTCTTATCATCCTGGTTCATTTAAACAAATATTTATAAAACATTTCCATTGCAAATGACCATTAAGTGTATATATTTATGCTGTAATAATTCACGTCATCTGTACATGTAAAATGTTATAAGCTGGTACATGTGTCTGAAGTATCATTGCTGCTTGAGAAAATGCATTTCAAAAACATCAAAAGTTTTGAATAAAATGTTATTGTTTTGCTTTTGTTTGTTTTTTGTTGTTATGTTTCCTTCACCTTATTCTTAGCTTTCTTTTGTGACAAATTATACAACTATATCGTTAAACGTAACACGTATTTTAAGAAATAAAACATTACAGATGCAGACAGACGAAACATGACGGCTTGGTGCGGGCAGTGATTCAAAATGAGTAATAGTGGAAATATGTTATTCTTTCTCAATAAATGCTTATTGTGCTAAAGCCCGCTGCAAATAAGACGACTGAATTGACTCAAACTGTTGGATAAGTATATTTCTAAAACATTGTTGAACTTTTCAAATCTTAAATAATACGTTAGTAAGTTATGTTAGTTCATTGCTTGTGTGATATGTTTTAGCTCACCTGGCACACAGTGCCAAGGTGAGCTATTTTGATTGTGCTGTGTCCGTCGTCCGTCGTCGCCCATCGTCCGTTCGTCCGTTCGTCGTCCGTCGTCAACAATTTCTTTTAAATGACATCTCCTCCCAAACTACTGGATGGATTTTAACCAAACTTGGCAGGAATGATCCTTATATGGTCCTCTTTGAAATTTGTTCAAATAGTTTTGATCCGTAGCGTATCTAGGTCACAGGAGCTAAAAAAATACTGTTTCAATTAAAACTTAAAAAATCTTCTTCTCTGAAACCACAGTACCCTGAGCTTAGATATTTCGCACAAAGCATCATCTATAGGTCCTCTATCAAGATTGTTCAAATTATGTCCCTGGGGTCAAAAAATGACCCCGCCCTGGGGGTCATACATTTACATAGAGTTATATAGTGACATTTTCAAACCTCTTCTTCTCTGACACTAATGTGGCTAGAATTTGTGTAACTTTTAGAGATACTTTACCAATATTGTTCAAATGGTTTTGGAAACCCTGAGCTTAGATATTTCGCACAAAGCATCATCTATAGGTCCTCTATCAAGATTGTTCAAATTATGTCCCTGGGGTCAAAAATGACCCCGCCTCGGGGGTTCACAAATTTACATAGTTATCTAGTGAAATCTTCAAACCTCTTCTTCTCTGAAACTAATGTGGCCAGAGCTTTGATATTCGGCATGGTGTAACTTCTAGAGATACTTTACCAATATTGTTCAAATGTTTCCGGTCCGTTGCATAACTAGGTCACAGGAGTTAAATATAGATTTTTTAAATCAAAACTTAAAAACTCTTCCCTGAAACCACAGTACCCAGTACCCTATTTGGCTCTCAGCATCATCCAATCAGCAAATGGCACAATCATATTGTCATAATTTCTCATCTTTCCAAGATATGTTACATTTCGCTTCAGGTGAGCGAATTAGGGCCGTATACGGCCCTTGTCATTAAATTGATGAGTATAACGTTTTCTTTTCTGAATACGCAATGTCCTATAGTCTTGGCAAATGAGTTATATAAATTTTAGACACTGTGATGTGCGAGCGTGTTGTTTTTCAGCAAGTAGGTGAAAAAAGGGAACTTGTTTATACAAATTTATCACACGGTGAGGTGCCAAATACACTTTATCACATGCACATTGTTTTGGTTTTTACTACCTGTCAAACTTTGAATATTCAAACGTCACTGAAAGGACTTATTTAGCTCCGGTATGAAAGTCGTTTCTTTCCGTTTTGATTTACGGAAAGAAAACATAGGGTACTGTGCCCTGTGTGTCGAGATTAATTCAATAATCGAGTTAGAGTAATTGGTAGCGTGTAAGGGTACTTATTAAAGGGTAAAACAATTTATTCAGATCTTCTTGATTTGTTCAACATACATGTATGTCAAAATGTGCCATAGATAACCTAGAAATTACTCTTTGAAAACTATTGAAGTTTTTATATGTATGTATAAATGTTACCCGGTGATTTCTCACTGTTAGATAACAATTGAATTAACTCATTTATCACTGAATCTTGTAATGGACTGTTTCAGTTTCCAATTTATTCTATACTAAGAAAAAATAGAAACTTTACATTCTTTAGAGCCGATTTAAGCGATGTTTTAATGACGTTTCATGAAATATACGCATATTTCATAATGGAGTAATCGATAAAGACCATACAGAGCCACATTCTCGCTAAGTTGTACCGCGCACGACGTAGCACGCTTTCCACTTCCGGTATTTAGCACTGACGGTGTGTTGACCTATTCAGCGTTGATTTCAAGTTTATCTAATGCAACAGGTGCACGCAGGCTTAAGCCAAACATCGAAAAATCAAAGTTGTAAACATTTTCGTTTCATAACTGAGATGCCACAGCTTTCTGAAAATCACAGAAATCAGACCAATGGCATGCTTACGGCGGATGCGTCAGTAAATGATGTTGCGCGTCATTTTGTACGCAAACGCTAGACAATTTATATGCTGACTACTCTTTACAGACATACTGGGTAGGTCCAGGATCGCCCGAGATCGTTGACGTCACGTAGAGGCGACCGCACTCTTACGTTAACGTACAGACGTATCAGCTTCATCCCAGCAACGGTTACTTCTCGGCGGTTTTGAATCACTGCCGAGACAATAAAGAATCGTCTGTAGCAATGTCACGGTCCTACCCGTACCCGTAGACCGTATACTTGGCAGATTAACTGCACGCACAAGGCCGATAATAATGTCAACGTCATGCCCTGGCCTGCAGTATCACCAGATCTAAAACCTATAGAGCATGTATGGGTTGAACTTGGCGAGGGGTGCCGAACAATTACCAGATTGACACGACCAACGACCTCAGACATGCTCAACTACGAGAAAGTGCATGTCATCTCAAATGACTGATTAGACGGTACATAAGAGATAGTGTGTTGCCTGCATTAGACGTGGCGGTGGGCATGCACGCTACTGAAGTGACTTTGTGCAAAAAAGTCACTTAAAATGAAACCGGAAAATGAATTAAACACATCTTGCGTACACGTTAACATCTCTGATAATTTTAAAATCGACCCCTATACATTTTGACGTCAAATTACGACATGACGTTTGAAATTGTTTCATCACCATTGTCGAGAACTTTCAGACATGGATCCAAAGTTTTCAATTACAATAAGTTTTCTGCAAAAGTGTGCTTGTAGACAGAATTGTAGGCATCAGAATCCAATGTAAAGTTTCTATTTTTGCTGAGTAAAGTAAACTATGACAACTGCAAAACAGTTTATCCCTGATCAGAGGGCTCCTTTAGGAACCCTCAGATCTTGATATTCACTGTTTGCATGGGGAAAGTGTATAGGTACACTCTTTGCAAATGACGTCGTTAGCGTTCGTTGTGTTAGGAATACATTTAGTTTAAGGTTACTACATATAAGTTTTATATAAGATCAGATTCAAAGGGATTTTCAATTCATTCTGTTTCTCCTTCTTGCAGACTAGTATACACCAAAATATAAAAGCCTACGCTGGGTATCGAACTCATGGCTAACACACGTCTAGCGTAAAAGACTACTCTGTTGTCTCGACCACGATGACATTTAGGTTTCAAACATTGTATCTTAAATATCAACCCTGACTTACACGTAACAATGATAATTTCCCGAATTTAACGTAGCGGAAACAATCGATATCAACCGAAGCTAAATATGGCGTGTTCAGTCAGCGTGCAATTATTTATATTTTGACAGTTTAAAAAAAACATAACAGTATCAATGTACATACTGTAAAGCGAAGAACAATTTTGAAGTTTGAAACGTCTTGTTAAAACGGTTTGCGCATGTAATACATGCAATCATTCTGATACATCTACCTCCACTACTCGCATTTCTTTGTAAGCAAAAAAAAACCTGCTAAATATATATCCACTTCATACGATCACAATCAAGCGACTAGACATAGTAAATGCAGAAAACAATTAAAAACACTTTTTGAAACTAAATTGCATTTTTAATCGCTTTTTGCTAATAGTTACAAAGGAAAGCATCCAATTTATTCCCTTCCCGATAAAATATTCAAATATCTAAAAGTGGATGATCTAGTCTTCTTGTTTCTATATATGTCGACCCCGCACTAACTCTACCGCTTTACGTAATTTCTTCCCCCAAGTACAGCTAATAACAGTGTCTCATAAAGCTGTTTTTAATTAGCCCCATCAAGTAATAGCGAAAATGACCACCTACACGATGTTTAGAAACAGGAAATTTGAAACTATCAACTATTCATTATGCACACAGACTACAACATCAAACGTATGAAATGGGTCGCCAAACGGCCATTTTCGTACCCTGGATAGTGTAAGAAGAAGATTTAGCAACGTATTATAAAATTAAAGAATTATAAGAGCAGCGTCACGAACAAAAATGTATACAGATAGTGCAAACAATGGTGACCTATAGGCTAACACAACATTGCTAACACAACGGCAGCTAAAGGTCTTCCCTGTCTGCACTGACAGTTAAAATAACGCATGATAAATGACGCGAAGTATAGATTCAGATAAGAAAGGCGTGGTATACCAATTAATTTTTATAAATAAAGTGTTTGCCGTTTTCAAATGGTATTTTGCTCTATCACATGTCTTATGAAAATAAAACCATTGTTAAACAGATGATCTGTTCGTTGTGTTATGTTTTTTACAGAAACGAAAACAAACGTTATGGACAGTGGTACGGACGTCATCCCCTACTCACGTTTTTTGTGTTTGTCTATGAACAGGAGCTCTTTTGCAAAACATTTCAGAACCATATCAGATAACGAATAACTAAAGCTACAAACTGTTTTATTCATAGGAAAAAGACAGAATAAGTATCTAAAACAACAAATATCACCTACACAGCGTTTAGGAAAAGGTACTCTGAAACTATAAAATATTTATTATGTACACAGAGTGCGACATCAAACTTGTGGAATGGGTAGTTGAAATGCCATTTGCTGGGTTCAGCTAGTGTAGATGAAGATTTAGCAACCTCATACAAATGTTTAGAATGAAAAGAGCGGCGCGACGAACATAACTATAGAGACATTGACACGACGTCAGCTACAGTTCTATCTGTTACTGGTATCAAAGAGAGTTCAAATCACAGTGACGCAAGGTATAGATCCAGGCAGGAAAACGCGCGGACTGATCATGTCTTTTTATGTAGTCTGTACACTATCAAAACACTTGCGTGAAAGAGTTGTGTTAAAACGGAGGGACGTCATCTTCCATCCTCCATCTCCACCCTCTAAACGGCAAGGTTGTTTTTCTCCTATAGAACAGAAACCTTTTTGCAAACTTTTCAGAACCAAATCAGAAAATGAGCATCGCGGTCTCCAAAATGTTATTGAACGAGCTAGTTCAGTATGTTGTAGATAAAAACTAACAAACCACCTACATACATGTAGCGTTCAGGAATATTGAAGTCATCAGAATCGTTATGTATTTAATGGGTCAACTACAGATCATTTGCGTGGTATTGTAACAGTAAGAAGAATAATTAGCACTGTACTATAACATTCACACATTGATCCATACAAACGAGTTTACTCGTCCATTGTTAACTGTGTACTTCCTCTGGAGAGCACACTTACCCTAGAAAACAAAACTAATGTACACTAAGATTAGAGGGCTCCTTAGGGTATGTATTGATTGCAATATACCCTAAATAGCCAAATATGGTTTAGACTAAATTGGAAAATAAAATGTTCCCATTGAATTTTCAGAGCGACTGCTGATCTTGGCATGCTGTAAATTGTTTGAACAATTCAAATAACCTAATATAACAAAACACGATAACATTAAAGACACTCACATAAATAATGTGTGTTAAAGTATTATATCATATCAAGACAGGGTTTCGGGTTAGCACTACGACTGGTTCGTCGGTGTCAGGATAAAGTTACCGCCTGATCAATCTCGATGGAGAGAAGTAATAATAAAAAACAATACGGGATAGCAATGCAAAACAATCTGCTCTTAGTCCAACAGCCAACCTGTCTTACTTCTTAACGTATATAGATTTCACTCCAAAATGAAATTTTAATGCGATTAAATGCCTTTGCATTAATATGAATATATTTACGCAACTAAGATCAGGATAACCAATAACGTACATAACAACGATAAAATAAACGAATTTTACTACTCCTTTCATTTCAAACCTGAATAGATTTGAATCCAAAACAAAACAGACACATTTGGTCACTGTACAGGATTTAAACCAGATAACACTCATATCTGCAGTCAAACCTTCTAGGTTTTAAGTTTGAACAAACTTTGCCGACGATACATTTAAAGAAGACGATATTATTGCAGTATAGTATTAAGAGTTGGAATTAATTGCCTTGCAATAAAGTTGGGACTTTCATGAATATAAAATGAAGCTGAAAAGACATTTTCGTTAGCTTATTTCTTTAAAACGAATAACGCATCAAGATTACGGTCTGTATTTTCTTTTTAGATTCCATTTTCTGGAATATTAAACCAAGAAACATCTATATTTATTTTTATATATATTTTTTCTGATATCGTCAATGATTTTGGTTCAAATGTTCGTTTATTTGCAGATGATACGAGCCTGTTTATTATAGGGAATGACCCAGTACTCATGGCATCTGAAATCGATAGAGACATATCTAAAGTTAGTTTATGGGCGGACAAATGGCTTGTGAAGTTCAATCCTAAGAAAACCGAGTCCCTAATTATTTCACGAAAGTCTGTTAAACAAAACCACCCATCTGTATGTATGCAAAACCACATCATTCCAGAAGTAGATTCACATAAGCACCTAGGAATGTTTCTGTCAAATGATTTAACATGGCATACACATATTGAATATATCGCATCAAAAGCCTGGAGTAGAGTAACTATGCGAACATTTAAATATACATTAGACAGGACTTCTCTCGAAACTATTTATTCGTCATTTATTAGACCTATTCTAGAATATGGAGATATAATTTTTAGTCATTGCACTCAAAGTCAAAAGTATGAACTTGAAAAAATCCAATATGAAGCAGCTAGAATAGTCACTGGAACAACTAAGCTGGTTTCAATTGAAAAGCTTTTACAAGAAGTTGGTTGGGAAACTTTGGAATTAAGGCGGAGAAATCACAGATTAATACTACTTTTTAAGATGGTCAATAATTTAACGCCACACTATCTAACAGATCTCGTACCAGAAATAGTTGGTAATGCATCACGCTACCACCTGAGAAATGCTAATAATATTCAGTCTGTGGCTTGTCGCACAAGTTTTTATCACAAGTCATTTCTTCCCTCAACTATACAAGAGTGGAACAACCTTCCCGAAACCACAAGACATGCACCTAGCCTTTCTACGTTTAAATCATCTCTGAAAAACAAGCCCATTGTACCTAAACACTTCTATTATGGACACAGAAAAGTCCAAATCTACTTACTTGGCTTCGTACAAATTGCAGTTCTTTGAATCATGACCTTTTCTGATATCTCTTCTCTGCACATGTGGCAAAATTGAAAATACAGCGCATTTCTTCTTAAAATGCTTACATTTTGACATTCAAAGAACTGAACTTCTACGTGATGTATCTACTTACACAGCACCATCGCTATCCGTATTTCTGAAAGGTGATCCACAACTGCATTATGATTTAAATGTTAAAATTGTCGAAGCTGTTCACCGGTATATTAAAAATACAAAGCGATTCTAAGAAAATCGATAGCAGCCACGATCCAATCCATCTATTCATCGGGACCCTGTTTCTCCCTCTCCCCCTGTGTCAATCCTCACCAAAACAACTTTATACGACTAATTGTTAGATTCTAAATTCCATGTTAAATTGTTGAATATTTTTTGTTCTTAACCTAAATAAAAGATTTACCATTATCATTATCATCATACTTATAGAGACACAAAATACTTTGTACATTTGGTGCTTCCTTTCTTGAGCAACACTCATAATATATGGGCGTGTCCTGACAGGTTTGTGAGATATAGAAGTCTGTATTAATCTTGTGATATATCTGCATTACGTTTGTCCTTCATTAGTCAGCGGCCTGTACTTATGTGAACCTTATATCGTTTTACGGAGTGTCGTTGAAGAGAGGCAGCACCGAACTGAGAGAAATGTTCATCAACGAATACGTATTTTGCATTGATATAAGAATGTATACGATATATGATAATATAGACAGAGCATATGTATATATCCAACGGTGCGAGGAAAGAAACACAATAAGCAAATTTTGCTTTCGTTTCAATCCTAAACGTTATTGTATGTTTGTAATATGCATGTAAATATCTGAAATAAAATATGTTTAAACTAAGAAACATCTATAAAAACGTATAATAGTATGGGTCATAATCAGATGCCACTCTACTCAGGGTCTAATCTGTATCATCAAAACGCAAACGCCATGCAATAAAATGTAGAAAATAACAGTTTTATGGAATACATAACGATTTATTGTAATGTGAATAGCAAACAGTTTGGAGCCTGATCAGACATCGGGTTACACGGCGCCTGATCAGGCTATAAATTGTTTGCAATTAAAATGATTTTTTATAAGCATAAGCGCGTTTATTTGAAAAAAGAACGTTTTCTCCAGTGTACGAGATTGAAAAATTCATGTCACGTATTTTATTATCCTTTCACAATATATTCTAGTTTAAAATCGCAGTCTGCAAGTAAATATACGTTCTGTTAGTTATGTTTATAAAGTTAAGGAAACAAATAAAAGTGTTAACTAGTTAAGTTATTGATGAACACCGATTACCACAACGTGTGCTCAAACTTCAAACTGTGTTCAGCTAGTATGAAGTTGAGGTTGGCAAATATCAGGGTTAATATAAAGACTTGTTTTCTTCTTATTGAACATATTAGAATCTTAAGAATTAGGAAAGAATGCCCGTCATGCTGCGGGGAAATCTCCTTTCTCAGATAACCGGTTTGAACTTAAACAAATATTTCCATTGCAACAACTTAGAGCCTACACAGGTATCGAGTTTTTCAGATTGTTTCTAGACGTCAACAAATGTACATACAGACATGTATAAAACATGTAAAATATATTATACATACTAGCAAATGGGAGCTTAACCCAAATAAAAAACCGGATGTTTTTATTTCCAACCTGTTTTAAATGAACACTCGTCTAGGTTAAACTAAATTCTTAACAAATCGTAGATTAAACGATTTTTGAGTTACATGTATAAGTGGGGTTTATAGGTCGTTTGGCAGCTCTGCAAACTAACTTTTTGGCAAATACCTCTTTATTAATACACATATGGGAAATCCTGTGAAAAGAAAGTTTCAAAGCTCTCTCATACCATTGACAAAATTAATTTTCCCAGAAATTTGAGAACTTACAATAGTTTAGTTTATTGCCCTATATTTTATTGCCAACTATTTGTACAAAAGTGGATAGAACAATTCAATTAAACAAATGGTAGTATCTTACATACAAATATATGTGCCCCCCCCCCTCGTATAAGTTTACATCATACATGTAATTATGACGTCTGTTTGTCTGCTATTGCATTACGTGACTGTTTTTTTTTATATTTTGTTGAAGGACAATTAATACAAAAAAATAGCAATGAAAAAGAAATGCAAATAAGCAATGTTTGTTATAAGAGGTTCCAAAAATAGATAACTTAATAATCATTTTGGTACATCTTAAAAATAATAAGAATAAATAAAAAGAAACGAAGGAGGGTATAGATGATCGTTCTGTCTACCGCGTCTTTCTATGCAGTGGCAAAATCTAAGAAGTACAAACATCAAAATAGAGACAAACAAGTACATGACGCCTATGAAACGCCTATAGATTTTTATCAAATGTGCCTTCTGTGGGGAATCTCACGAATGCATAGACTGTTAAAGTTTAAAAACACTCAAGCCATGTTAGTCAAAGACAATAAAATTTGCTTTAACTGTCTCAGACAACACCAGGTAGCAAATTGCAGGTCTCAAAGACGCTGTCAGTGGTGCAATCCAAAACATCACACGAGTGTATGTACATGTGTAGTTCAACAAAACGGAAGAAAGAAATGTACACTCGAGTAGTAATAGAAGAAATGGAAGTGAGCAAGTACTACACCTGACACTGCAGTTCTGAATTCATTTACCCGCGAAAGCCAGGGCTTTTTGTTGAAAACAGCTTTAAGTACAATAAGTTCAGGTCTGACGCAAACGGATGAGCACATTTTGTTCGACGAGGGTGCACAGCCATCATTCATCACAGAATCTCTCGCAAAAGAACTAGAAATAACGAGAACAGTAACCGAAACCGTTCACATATCGACGTCCGGCAAACAAGATGAAACCATGCAACACTGATATACCGCGACAGAACAACTTATCACCAACAGGAAAGAAAGAAAATCCATCAGAGTGCTGATAGTTCCGTGTATAGCAACCCCCTTAGTAACAGACTACAGCACACAGCGTCTCAGTTACCGTACCTACAAGGACTCAGACTAGCACATCCGGTTACTGGTGATCAAACATTTACTATATCGATGTTAATAGTATCACTACTTGGATATTATAGAGGATCGAGTCATACCTGGAAATGGACCTACCGCCGTGAAATCTAAGATTGGATATCTACTGTCGGGCCAGTGAACCGCAGAGTTAAAAGAAGCAGAACGGAAGTGGCTGAAATCGTGTCCAGAGAACGCGTTTACAGATAAACTCATAAGTTTGAAATCGGAAACAGTGCAGATTATCGCTTGTGAAACAGCTATTCTTGTTCCTAGACAATTATGGTCTCATTGGTCGCGGCCGACGAATCAATAACGCGCATCTGTCCGAATACGCCATATTCCCTTACCTGTTACAAAGGACACACCCGTTGACGCACACGAAAAACAACTTCAGACCGGAGTAAATGGAACTACATGACTCATATTAGACAAAACTACTGGATTCCAGCTATAAGACAATGTGTAAGGTCAGTACTCCGGAAATGTGTTATCTGTAAACTGGTCCAGGGCAAACCGTACAAGGCTCCGGACCCTCCGCCACTACCCAAAATTAGAGTAAAAAAGGAAATATCCACTATTTTTTGTAGTCGACTACACCGGTGCCCCCATCGTTAAAGACCGCACCGGAGGTGAGACAATATTCTACATATGTTTGTTTTTACCTGTGCGTGTATGCGAGCCGTGCATTTAGAAATTGCTCAAGACTTATCGACAGATTCATTTGTACCAGCTTTCAGACGTTTCGCGAGCCGGAGGTCTTTTCCTAAGATCATTATATCGTACAATGTTACTACGTTTGTGGGTGCTGAAGAAAGTAATAGAAACTTGTTCGAATGGAGGTTTATACCAAAACGTGCACCATGGTATAGCGGCTTCTGGGAAAGACTCATTGGACTTACAAAAAGCGCGCTGAAGAAGATCCTCGGTAGAGCTTTTGTTACCAAAGAAACGCCACAAACAGTTGTGACAGAAATCGAAGCTGTCCTAAACTATAGACCAATAACATATATATTATCAAGTTTTGACGATATTGTGCCATTAACTAATTTAACTCCCTCACATGTAATATACGGACGTAAGCTGATGTCACTTCCGCAACACGACATCGACACAGATAGGGCAATGACATCAGTCACGAGTGATCGATCCACACTTACCCGTAGGGTGAATAATCAGGCCAACATTATTGAACATTTCTGGAGACGCTGGAGTACCATAGAACCGCCGGTTCAAAATAAACACAAATTCGTCCATAACGACGGTCTTTTTCGAGCCGCCCAGATCAAGACTATGAATAAGCTAACCACAAGACCAGTCGAAAGTCTTTATCCACAAGAGACGGATAATGTGCAAGCAGTTAAAGTAACTTTAGCACAGAAGCTTTAACCCTTTACCCAATAGAAACACCTTTTAGCGGATATGATTTATTCATCCGCTGAAGAAAATAGTTCCAATTTAATCAGTAATGAATATGTATTACAGGGAATATTTTCTATATTAAAGCACATGATAGCTTAAAGCAGGCTGAAAGTAAAGCAGAATGCGCCCTAAGGCGCATTCTGCTTTACTTTTAACCTGCTTTAAGTAGTCATCTATCTTAAGTACTAGAAATAGGATATCAGGTAAAGGGTTAAGCATTCACGTACTAACGCTAACGTGTGTATAGCAAATTTTGCACATTTGTCATGTTTTTCATAATTTAATTTAATCATTACGAGGCCCCGAGAATGTCGGAAATTACACAAAGGTACGTAACGTCATGTTGCATTACCACAAACTGCTCGTGTGGCACGTTGACGTCACTGGTTGTTGTTGTTGTTGTTGCTTGATTTACGATATATTTAGTTATAAATTAAAAGGACGAATTTGAACACAACGTTGTTGTAAATACACTATCTTTTCGAAATGTTGACACTCGTTTTTATGGGTTTGTTTAATTTAAATTTCAAATATGTAACTTTACTATTTTGTACACGGCAATTTTAAAGCAGACGACATATTCGGTGTCTTATGGTTTAACCTGTCGTTTGAAACAACAGGCCCCGGATCTCGAGTTCGGACATGCTCATGATTTTTACCTTATCTTTTTCGACACTGTATGATAAGTTTCAGTGTCTTCCTTGATAGCCCAGTTGGTAGAGTGATTGACTAGCAATCCAAAGGTCCTAGGTTCGAGTCCCATTCGTTCCAAATCTCGTTTTTTAAAAAGGCCGATTTTATTGACTTTTCAGTCCATAACGTAGATAAGTGACAGGTTATGTTTAGTCTTTGTTTGTTAGAATCAGTGTTAGCTATATAGCCTTGCCAATAACGTGTTGGTTCATGACTGACACACACCATTGTGTGGATTTATAGCCTATAGGACAGCTGGCAGCTTAACACATAAGAAAAGTGATGCACAAAACAAATACCCTGAAGGAGCTTTCATTCATTACTTTTCTCGTGCATTAAGCGGTCGGCTGCCTTTAAAGATAAACAGGCTAGCATATACAATGATTATTCTCTTTTCCAGTGCTACGTCATACCCTCTTTGTTTACACCAAGCGAGCACGCGCACTCGGAGAAGACAAACCAAAAATCTACATAAGCTTGTGCAGCAGGGCGTTAGATCTCATTCTTTTTTATGCATTATTATCTGTAAAAATGAAAGAAGAACAGGGAGTATAGGTCCTTGTCTTACAGTGGAGAATCTGTTATTCTGACGTCATTGGTGACGTCATACAGTGGATAATCTGTTATTCTTTCCCGTTTAAACGCAACCGTACGCAAACGCAAAGCGCTAAAACGTAGAAAAGAACAACTTTTGGACAATTCTGATATTTCATGTTTATCTTGGTGGCAAACAGTTTGGAGCCTGATCAGACGCCGGGTTACTCGGCGTCTGATCTGGCTCCAAACTGTTTGCACTGCAAATAATAGTTTTAGCGTAAACGCGTTTATTGGGAAAGAATAACACATTCTCCACTGTACATAAGTTGCAAAAGCGCGATTTTACCGAAACTTAGAGTTATTTTTCCCCCCAGTAGTGCCGACGTCATACGAATAAAGGACCGAGAATATGCGTATGACTTTAAATACTCGGATGACTGGAAAAGAGATGGTATTATTTCGAGTTGAAGGCATTTAAAAGTTGTACCGAAGGGAGGTAACTCTGTTTGTGTTGATTTATTGTCTGAATTTCGGGAAATCATGTCTAAAATGTAAAGTCTATTGTAGATTTACTAAATTTTTGTCACTAGTAGAACTAAGTTTTATCTATCTAATAAGTCTAAAATAAGTGCTATATGTTAAAAAGCTAGATTTTGTAATTTACACCTTTAACAGCAGCCGACGTTGTAAATAGTTTATAACCAACTTGTGTACCTATACACATTACGGTGACGTCTTAAAGGGCTGTTTCAAGCCACTAATAACAGTCCCCCCCCCAAACACAGCTTGATACTTGGAGATAAGATTAGGGTATGCCAATTATCACAGCAGGGTACTAATTGATAGATGTTGACCAATCTATGGGATTATGATAGCTCTGCAATTAACCATTATGCTGTTGATCGCGAGTTGATTGTTATTTGCAAACAGTTGGATCCATTATAAGATTCTGCATAATATCGCATCTGATCTGTGTCCAAACTGTTTCCCAGTTACAAAGCACATGCCCTGGAACAAAACTGAGTGATCCTTCACCTCTAAAACTTCTTAATAACAATTCTAGTTACTCGTAAAGTCTTGTCTATTTGGACTACCCGTATATACGGAGAACTTTGCTTTAAAAGCAAAAGTTATTAAATCATTCTCATAAGTAAAGTGGCCAACAGTCAAGTCCCTTATCAGAAACCATGCTTATAGCAATTTCTGCTTTTTTGGCAATTGCTTAAGATTTAACCCATTTCTCCATAAAAACGCATTTTTACGCATTTTATATATTCCTATTCTGAAGAGAAAAAACACCTTTTTACTTCATAAATATTCAAAATAAGAAATGTATTCTATATCCTAGCAGATAGTAGCAGAATACTGGCTGTAAATAAATCGAAATATGCATACAGGAGTTATCTGCTTAACTTTCAACTTGCTCTATGTGGTCACATATTTTTAGCCCATTACCCCATAAATACGTCTTTTTACGTCTATATTTTATTCATCCATTGAAAAATAAATAAATCCATTTTATACAGTATAAATTTGCAAAATAAGACAAAATTCATATATCCTAGCAGATTGTAGCTTAAAGTAGGCTGAAAGTCAAACACAGTCTGCTTTACTTTCAACCTGCTTTAAATGGTCACATGTGTTCTAAACAAGGGTTAATCTTCTGCAAAAAACTTGTATACATATAACTTATAAGACAGTTTTAGTTGACAAATACAGATTTTAAAAAGTGTAGTGGAAAATTTCATTACTAGATAATTTGTCAAATAACGGAAATGATCTAGATGCAAACTTTTGGGTTTTTGTGAAGGCCTATTCTTATCTCTATTATGTCATGAAATACTGTCAGTACTTCCTGATTATTTATACAACAACCACATTGTTAAAATGTATCAGCTATAGACCCCTTATCTACCTATTATAATACCTAGTACCCTCGACCATGATGCATCTGGGTGCCTCTGTGTAATATGATGTAACATTTGTGTATTTAGCATGTTTGGACCCTGGCACAATATACATTCCAATTGACATCCTGCTGAGCCAGATATAGGCCTTTAAGTCTATGCGTTATTGTGGTATTTAAACCCCTCCCTGACGAGACGTCGTGAATTTAGGAATTGTCGTCGGCTTTGATTTTTCAAATTTGAAATTCAGGTGTTTTGACTTGAGCAATATTGAAATGAGTGTCTAAGAGCTTGATTCCTTAACTGGGGTTGAATCTTTCCACGCTAACATCCAAACAGTGATTGCATTTGCTGACATTCTGATCATTACGAGACGCCGAGTAACTCGGAATCTGATCAGAACCCAAACTGTTTTACCTTTTTTTTTTTTTAAATCAATAGCAGACGACACATGTTTCCATGCTGTAATTATCTAAGCCGGATAAGGCCGTTTAAGGTTAAGTATGAAGGGGAGAGCCGTAATTTACGTAGGCAGAACTTGTGGCCAATCCTTTTGCTTCGTTACACTGGAATTTGCACTATATGGTTGTACTAATATATGGCAAAACAATATGTTTAAACTAAACTAGACTTAGTTTAATTGTGGATGAGCGCAAGGAAAATGCAGATATATTAGTCAACTCTTAAAAGTGTTGCAGACTACAATTACATAACGTGCTGAAAGTTGATACTGATTCCTTATATGTAGATTAACTTTTTTATTATGTTTATTGATTTCGTAAAAAAGAAGGTTCACTCCTGGCGGATAACGCATTTTAAATAATTTACGAGAGTTCGAAAGTGTTTGTAATCATTGTTTGGCAAAATATCACACGTAAAATTGAAAAAGAAAACTTCAATTTCTTTAAATATCACCCTTACTTTGTTGATACCCTGCTACTATTAGTTAAGCCGGAAGGTAGTTTTATTGTTTTGATTGATTAAATGTGTGTGGGAACAGCTGCTCGCTTCTCTATGTGGGTAGGTTATTTACATTGTTTGTTTGTGAACGCTAGTCTTCTGCCACACACAATTATGTCCAGTGCAAACGGTTTGGAACCAGGTTGAACGTCGGGTTTACCGGCGTCTGATCAAGCTCGTAAATGTTTTCCATTCAGTTTGAAATAAATAGTTAAACAATTCAGAAAATTGTAATTTCAACATTTTATTGGACGCGTATGTCAGTTGCAAACGGTTCGGAACCAGATTAGACAGCAAATCTACTCAGTGTCTAATCTGGTGCAAAGTGATGACTAAATTGGAAGTGGTGCAGTCCGATTTTCATCGTATGGCATATCAACATAACCTACTTAAAGTGTAAACAAAATATATATGTAACGCTGGTTTTGTTCAGTGGTCCAGTACACAGCTATACAATGATCGCGGCCCAAAGGTACAAGCAGATACATTTAAGTATTTAAGGTCACGAGTTCAAATCTCCCTGACTATGGCATGTGAAGTGTTGCAAAAAGAAATAATGGCTCAAAAAATATATATTTATTCTAAAACGAACATTATTTTTCAACAGAAATAATATGTATTCTTTTCTTTAAAAAAATTGTTATAGTTTAAACATATTTTTATTCCCTCAAATATACATGGAATTGGAGTTGGGCCACAAGTCATAACAACATTAGATCCGACCCTCCCCCTACAATGTAAATATACAGTACAAGAACAATGGCATATAGATGAAATCTTACGAAATTACTTAACTAATTTAATCTAATAATTGTTCTAACTGATACATATGTGTTTAATAAAAAATAATTTGTGCAATTAGTTAAAAACAAAGTTTTCAAATCAATATATTTTATTGAACATAAATATTCTTATTGAACAAATAAAATACTATTGCAACACAAATTAAATGCGAAAAAATATTCATTCAATTATTTGAACAGTGGGAGGCGAAGTTGTAAACTCGATTTCATTCGGCGAGAAATCATTCAGCTTCAGAGGCTAGAGACACGAGGTTCATGCCGATAACGTTTCCCATTCGCACGACGGTCGTGCCAATAAGGATTATCGACACGACAATCGTGCAGATTAGAAATTCCATTTCCAAGACGGTCGTTCCACAACTAGTCGTGCGGATTAGAAAGTTTATTCGTACGACGGTCGTTCCGATACTTTATAAATCTTCGCTGCGTTGAAAGTTTTGATTAATAATCTTGGGCATGACACATTCAACCCTAGCTACGACTTTACTCGTCATTTAAAACAGTGGTCATGTAAAACAAATTCAATAGACCTATGAAAAATCTGTAGAATCTGAACAGAGGGATCCGAAAAGAGTCCTCTGATCAAGGACTGCAACAACAACCCTAAAGAGGCAAAAATGGGACTGACTTAATTTATGGTTGAAAACGTGGACTGTTGTTTTGAATGTGAATTACTTACAAAAACTCTGCAAACTCTTTGAACGTTATAATTTCAGTTACTTTTAATAGAATAGTCAAGTTTATATTATCGT
This sequence comes from Gari tellinella, assembly GCA_922989275.2. Lineage (NCBI taxonomy): Eukaryota > Metazoa > Mollusca > Bivalvia > Cardiida > Psammobiidae > Gari > Gari tellinella. The sequence continues at coordinate 43,639,487 of OV277867.1, forward strand.
CCAATTCATTAACAGTTCAATGTATATCAAATTGTCCACTACAGGCCCGTAGGAACATGATGACTGGGTACAATTATTTTGCCAATATTAGTAAAATACTTAGACATTTATATAGATATATGTAAGTATTTTAAGTGTTGTGAATGTGGGAAAACGCCCTCAGAACGCATCAGCTACATACTTTTTCAGAACAAAAATTTGCCGGGGGAGCATATCAACTGTCTAAGCAGCTAGTAATTAACACCATTTAGTAGCAGTAATTGAAAGGGTTTACTGTATCTGTATTATTGTTTCAGGCGTCACACTATTCAGGAAGGACATGGGTAGCGGTTAGAGATTAATGGCTTAAAGGCAACCGGTCAAAATAGATATTAACTTAGATTAAATAAATTATGTTATTTTAGATCGCTTTTGTGCATACATTTATGTTTGTATTATACCTGTTTGGAATTCGCGAAACGCCCTCAGAACGCACCTTCTAGGATGAAAAGTCTGGGGGTACATCCCCCGGATCCTCTTAGAAAGAGTGCGTGCGGTCTAGCTGCGCACCTGAACCCGCCCCCACACATAAAAATATACAATAAAAAACCAACAACATAAAATTGCGTAAGACATTTTGCTGCCGGCCTGCACTAAGGCAAAGATAAAATGACTAAAATGCTGAGCCTCAACTCAATTCAAGTAAAATGTTAAACAGGAACTCAACTCATCTCCAAATGCTAAGTGGTAATCTGCAACAAACAAGTGTTCGATTGGCCCTTGTTCTACAAAACATACATCCCTTATTTCTACGACCAATATAATTATAACACAAAGTTTCTACAGTCAAGTAATCGTAGCACCTATTTATGAAACACAAAGCCTTTATGGGATGCGAAAGCGTGGAAAGATTGGAAGAGGGGTAGTGTACGCTTGTCCGTGAAAAATTATAACCTGCGGTATACGTACATTTGTTTTGAGTCTTTAATACACAGCTTATAATGTTCGTCAATAAATTATAAAACAAATTCAAATAGTACAGAGCTCATGTACATGACCAGGTGCCAATGTGCCAAGTCTTCACTAGCAACAACCCGATTTAAACGTTTATATGTCAGCTAATTACTTTTTTTCATTATTGCTTTTTTATTTATTCATTTAATAATTTTTTTCAACAATTTTATTCACATACGAGGGCCATTCATTATTTATTGCAACTTGGGTTTTAAATCAGTAAGGAACAGTGCTTTACCCTAAAAATTTTAGCGCATCGCTTAAATATACGCATCTTTTGAACAAATACACAGTTTAAGACTTTTTGATCCATTTCTGGAAAGCTTCGGTGCAGTCTTTCTTAGGTACACCCTTAAGACACTGCAATACTGCCGCTCCAACAGCCTGTCTTGAATAATATTTCCGACCCTCGAAACTTTTCTTCAGACATGGAAACAAGAAAAAGTCACATGGAGCTATATCTTGTGAATAAAATGGGTGCGGGAAAATTGTAAAGCCTTTCTTCGCCAAAAATGCGATTGTTTTTATTTCGAGGTGTTTGCTGGTGCATTGTCATGCAACAGGGTATGGCTTTGCACACCGAGCCTAGGGCGAGACTTCTTCGCGTTTTCTCAAACTTTTTCATGACTAGTTGTTGATACAGTTTCCCAGTAAAAGTTTTTCTACGAGGAATCGCTTCATTAACTGTCTCACCGCGACTGATAAAGAATATTGCATGCATGACCTTCACACTTGTAAAACGTTTTGCAATGGATGGTCTTCTTGCATTATTAATGCCAATATTTCGTTGCTACATTTTCTGATGGGCTGATAGAAGTTTTCCCATATTTCATCGACAATCCAAAATTTAGAAAATGCCCATTGATCAAATTCAGGATACATTTTAAGCAATTTACGGGCAATCGAAACATGGTATCTCTGTTGGTCTTCCGTCAGTGTATGGGGTATCCACATAGCAGCAATACGGCTACCCCCTAATGTCTTCTTCAAAATCTTATATGCCGATACGGTCGATTTGCCCAAGCATTAAGCTACTCGACGATTTGTCATTCGTGCATGAATCATCAGTAGATATTTCACATTATCACTTATTTAAGAGGTAGCAACACTTTTATGACTGCCTCTACCAGAGGCACTGTCAAACGTATCTTGGAGCGTTTAATCCACCTGGTAACAGTTGAAAATGATGAAGTACCATGTCCATAAGCGGAGAAAATTTCATAGAATATAATTCTAGTACTTATTCCAAGCTTATATCGAGATTTTATTTGTCCTCTTAGTTCGGGATTTATCTCTTTAGCAATGATTTTACACAGTGTCTATGAATGACCTTCACATGGGTGTATCAAAAAAACTAATTGACCGATTGGGACAAAAATGGTATCAATGGATAGATAAAAGTTTGAATTATGCGTAAAGTAAGTTTTCATGTAGATTTTGTGCATAGCATGGCAGTTACGGCGACAGTTGCAATAAATAATGAACGGCCCTCGTATTTTACAACAATGCATATCTTAACATTCCAACATGTAATATAAGTAGACATTACAATGTAATTTGTAAGAAGAATCAATGAAATATTGAAATACTCGTATATGTCATAACAATTAGATAATATTTCTAACATACAATTTGTCTATTGAATGTTAATATGGAAAAAATACATTTTTATGAGCAAAAAATTGAAAAAGTATATAAAAATACAGAAAGAAACATGCTTTTTACTAGGTTATTTATATTACAATAAGATCTATGTATAAATGTAGTTTAATACAAGATATCGTACATGTCCATATAGAAACGATATTTCTGTATTATTATATGCTTTTTTAATATCCCATGCTAGTTTCAATGAGTTATTTAACACGGTTATTGACGGCACAATTTTCTTTGTTTTGCATAAAAATATATAACGTTTTATCTTTAAAAACAAAATGTCAGGTTTGAAGTCATTTGGATCGGTTCCCAAAAGTACATATAAATTATTTATTTTGAGGTGTGGGTTATATTTCACTAACTTACCTGAAATGGAGGTTATTATTGGTTTCACTTTACAACATTCCCAAAACAAATTAATAATAATTTCTTCATGATTATGACAGAAAGTGCATCAATTAAAATCTTTCATTTTCATTTTAGATATGATTTATTCGTAGGTAATGTTATATGTACTAGTTTGTAACCATTGCAAAAAAGTATTTTGTATACTGACATTCACTTGGATTGACTAGAAGGGATATCATCGTTATTAGCAGGAAAATTATGTTTAAACTTATTATCACAGTTTCTTGTAAAATGGGGGTACATATAAAAAGTAATGGTTGGGTATTGAAATTCTAAAAGTGAATCATTTTTAGGAGTAAATTCTGTTCTATTTATAAAAGACTTAACTTATCTAGAATGTCGTTTACAAATCTTATTCCTCTATCGTAAAGTGTTGGTATATGTGCAGCTTATTACTTGTCAGTTAAAACGATTCTGGCTGGTGTGCTCATGTTCAGTTTAACTTGTAGCTAGTTACCTTACAGGTAGCACATTAACCGATTACCCGTGGCCTTTTTCTAATTTTAAAACTAAGTTACCAAACTTACCACTTCTTAAGGAGAACTCTGGTCTTACTTTCAATGCTTTAACCCGGAACTAAATAAATTCACATTTTCATTTTTAATTTATTTCTCTAGAGAACATAAATCCAACTTATACAGTCGTAACTATGCACCAAAGAGTATACATGTATTTACTTTATCCTAGCAGATGGTAGCTTAAGACCAAGTATGCTTTACTTTTAACCTGCTTTACGTATTCACCTGTCTTTTAAGCCGAAAGCATGTTACCATATGAAGTAACGAGATAATTTTCCTTGAATAAGAAACATTTTAGGCACGACAGTCGTATGGTAAGAATTCTTATCGCAAACAGTAGTGCGAATAAGAGCTATTATCCGCACGACCGTCGTGCCGATCGACACTTTCCGGCCAATGGAAACCGCGCTTACAAAATGTCATTAGAATCCCAGAATGCTAATTATCGAATGTCTTTTTTACTTCCGTTGCAAAATGTTAAAAAATATTTATTCGATAATAATTTTGTTTTATTCTTTTTTAATTAAATGCATATGTTCAATATTAACAAATATTGATTAAAATACTTGAATAAATATTTTTTTAACAAATATTTTGTTCGATAAAACAAATATTTTTAATTTATTGAATAAATACGTTTTTATGGAACATATATTTTCCAGATAAAACAAGTATTTCCTTTTTTGAATGAATATTTTTTATTGAACCAATATTCTTTTTTGCAACACTTCATATGCCATACCTTACAGCATTTTTTTTATTTTGCTTTCCTTTTTAGTGAATTGTTTGCGCCACTCGAAATATTAAAATGAAAACCAACGTTCTCAGTGTTTTTATACTTTCTGGTCCTTTGGAATCACTGATTTCAGCGCATTTACAGTTGAAAGTTGGAATTCCGCTTAAGCTGGTGCTAGAGGGCGTGAACACTGTTGCATATTTCAGTATTGCTCATGAACAGACTCAATTAAATCGAGTCTGCAATTTTCAGCATTTGCTTTGTTTTCTGTGCTTTCAAAGGATCTCCCCTTATTCAGAACTTATATGATTCACAACAGCAGATGTTAAGTGCTTGTGTGGCGGCTGTACAAAGTCGCCCCGTACTTCATTCTCAGTGTTGTTATACTTTATGGTCCTTTGGAATCATTGATTGTAGCGCATTTACAGTTGAAAGTTGTATTCCGCTTAAGCTTGTGCTAGGGGGCGTGAACACTGTTGCATATTTCAATATTGCTCATGAACTGACTCAATTAAACCGTGTCTTCAATTTTCAGTATTTGCTTTGTTTTCTGTGCTTTCAAAGGATCTCCCCTTATTCAGAACTTATAGAGATGAAAACACACACAATATTCATTTCAAGTGACATACTTTAAACAAGTCAAGAAAAAAATATTTTCCTAGATACGAACCAACAACCACAGAAAATATTCAATAGTATGTGTCATTACAGCGGAAGACAGTGCCTCTTGTCTACGCAGTCACCTTACTTGTAAGGACTTGTCAAATATATGTGATTGTATCCTTGTGTCAACATTGTGTTTAACTGTAATGTATGTAAACACTGTAAACAATAGGTGTGCAATACTCTTTGAATATACGAGATATAAATAAGTTGTTTACGTTATGTATTAAGTAATTAATCTCTGAAACTTTCAATTTAAGATGTCAAAACTCTTTCACGCAATTCACTATAATGTAGCCAATAAATATTTGCAAAGAACTGTTGACTAACTTTTTATGTAATCTGTGTAAGCGTCTTGATCTGGGTAAAAACTACTTGCAATAGCTAAAATCTGTCTGTATCAACGTTTTCTGAGGAAAGACTAGTGTCTCCCCCAGTGTTACACAGTGTTGAAGTACTATGGTAATAAGTCAGCAAACCTCTTAGGACTCGATATAATAACATCGTCTATCTTCGTGTTTAATCCAGTATATCTGTAACGGTAATATCAAGCCAGGAAAACTTTGTATGAATGATTCACCCCTGACATTTTAAATGGAGGTTTCCAGTTTTCAATTAAATCAAGTCGATGCTTTACTGCTGTGGTTAAACGAGTATTTTTTAACATATAGCAAAATAACAAACAATACTTCTCTGACCAGAGGGCTCCTTCAGGCAACGTCTGATCATGGTTTACACAGTTTGCGTAGTACAGGTGTACTTTGCACACGTACATGCGTACATGCAACTGAGGTTAATGGGTTACTGATAGAATTCAACTTTCTCTGCCAATGCCTTATTCACTTGTGCATAATCTGTTATTCTTTCCCGTTTAAACGCAAACGTACGCAAACGCACGCAAACGTAAAGCACTAAAACGTAGAAAAGAACCACTTTTGGACACTTCTGATAATTCTTGTTTATCTTGGTGGCAAACAGTTTGGAGCCTGATCAGACGCCGGGTCACCCGGCGTCTGATCTGGCTCCAAACTGTTTGCACTGCAAATAATAGTTTTAGCGTAAACGCGTTTATTGGGAAAGAATAACAGATTCTCCACTGTATAATGCAAATAATTTTTATCAAGATAAGACGCAGTGTAATTCAGAATCTCGTAAAAATGTTTTATGATGGCCGGTCAAATGCCAAACATGTGCTTTTCAACTGTAGTTTTAAATTATCTGGTATTTAGTAGTGAATTATCATTAACACGTGCAATCGTAGCAACGAGTATTTTCATTATTTACAACACTGTACCTGTTAAGAGTATATTTATGCCATTCAAACAGTAACGATTCCAATTAGAGGGCTCATTAGTTTTTCATTTTGCTATATATGGTAGAAAACAACCCTCAATTGTTATTAATCTTAGTTTCAAAGTCAAGGCACCTGGCCATGACCGTCACTGTTTGACATTCGCTAACAAGTTTAGTGTTTGTACCTTATGTGTGTGATAGTGTAGACATTATTGAACGCCGACTCTGGTGTGATAACGTTATTTATTCGGTGTTTGGGGCATGTGACTGTTTATGGCGGGATGAAATTATATCAGAAAGCTCCGTTCCTGTTATGAATCAGCTTCCGTTTAGGTGGTGGTAATGGGGAGTTTTTATTGTATATTAGTGTGACTTTAATGTTAGGATTGTTTATGAGTTACATATTTTTCTTTATGATATTATCACTGTTTTTCCGTTACTATAATTTGACGTAAATGTTCCAAAACGTCTGCAGCATTTTGTTTAGCGTTACGTCATTAAATACACTTACCCAAAAAAGTTCCTTTACACTGTTATTTAAAGAACATATCAGTAACTCGTAGGCGTTATTTTCAATTGATTACATTATATTGTTGGATTATCATCGAGGTTTATTACTGTGTAGTCAAGTATAACAATGCCTGTTTACCTTAGCCTCTAAACGGATACAAGAGCCCCATGGGGCATATTTTGCTCACCTAATAAGCTGACAAAATGGAGATAATGATTTATGTCCAGGAGGTGTCATTTTTTACCCCAGGGGCATTATTAAATTTGAAAAAGCTTGATAGAGGACCTGTATATGATGCTATGTGCCTAATATCTATGATCAGGGTACTAGGGTTTTAGACAAGAAGATTTTCCAATTTTAGCTCCTGTGACCTACACATATGCAACAGACTGGAACTATTTGAACAAAATAGGTAAATCACATCTAGAAGTGTCACCATGCCGAATATCAAAGCTCTGGCCATATTAGTTTTAGAGAAAAAGACGTTTGAAAATTTCACTATGTAAAACTGTGACCCCCCGGGGCGGGGCCAATTTTAAACTAGGGTCATAATTTGAACAAACTTGATAGAGGACCTGTAGATGATGCTATGTGCCAAATATCTAAGCTCTGGCCCTTGTAGTTTTTGACGAGAAGTGTTTTTAAATTTTCATTAAAAAATTCTATTTTTAGCTCCTGTGACCCAAATATGCAACCGACCAGAACCATTTGAAAAATATTGGTATAGGACATCTATAGGTGTCACCATGCCAACTATCAAAGCTCTGGCCATATCAGTTTCAGAGGAGAAGACGTTTGAAAAATTCACCATATAACTCTTTGTAAAACTGTGACCCCGGGGTGGGGCCAATTTTGACCCCAGGGGTATAATTTGAACAAACTTGATAGAGGACCTGTAGATGATGATATGTGCTAAATATCTAAGCTCTGACCCTTGTAGTTTCAGATAAGAATTTATTTTAATATTTCCTTATTTTTTCACTTGGTTGCCATGGCAACACAAGTTCTACATTGTTTTTAATTCTTTGAACAAATTTGAAAGAGCTTGACCCAAGTAACATTTCTGTAAAGTTTGGTGACAATCAGTCAAGCGGTATAGGAGGAGGTGTCATTTGAAGCAATTGTTAACGACGACGCACAACGCACAATGCACGACGCACGACGGACGACGGACACAGGGCCATCCCAATAACTCACCTTGAGCCTTTGGCTCAGGTGAACTAAAAACGTAATAATAGCGTTGCAAGTGCAAAAGCGTACATGCTTCAGGTAGAGACTCTTAACCCCACAAAACTTATAAAAACGATCAGAACAGGAAAGACAAATCACAACTTGACGTAGTAAAAATGACATGGCAAAGTGACGCAGAGCGAAACTAAGGTGTTCACATGCTACGGGTAGGGTTAAGTGTAACTGATGTCGCCCGGGACGGTAATTGCACCAAACAGACAGTTTATAACATCAAGAATAACATCTCATCGTGTTAGTCTTACAACGTTCTATCTCACATGAGGATTATTTCGAGAAAATCGACTTTAAAGTTTTGGACCAATTAAACAGCATAATGTTGATGGATTTAGATCATTTCTCAAACTCTACCTGCTATTTCACTCATTATTACAATGTTCTACGTCCATTTTGTGGAGATAGAACATTAATAACAATACAGTTTTAGACAATTGCATGAACAATTACATTATTACAATGTTCTATGTCCATTCAAAACACTCCCCATAGGGGATATTTTTGCTTATTTTGATGAAATTATCCCCTCGGTCAAGAAATACAGGTCGCAGACAAGCAGACAAAACAGAATACTTCTTAAGAATTGGGTTTGGTTTTTTGTTGTTGTTAACATCCGTACATGCCACCTCGGTTTATAAAGTCTCCCTTGTACGACTTGGCTTGGTGGGACCTTTTTAAAGGGGTATTCAGTTTTACTTTCATATTGTTTTAAGCAGCTGTCTGCTTTAAATTAATCACTTTACTTTGAACTACACATGTAGTTAAAGATACATGGGTATTTAGCCTATTGCACTGTACGCCAATAACCATGAAGGTCGCAGCCATTTTGGAAATTTCTGTCACGTGATCCAATTGGAACACAATGACTGGATAAATTGGACATAGATCATTGTAAGACTAAATAAAACGTTAAAAATGGAGATAGCACATTGTAATACTGGCGATAACTTCAAATAGAAAGCTCGGATAAACATATGATTTGCACCAGGAGATAGCTCTTGAAAATAGCTTTCCAACGGTATATAGAACTCTATTTGTTTACAAAATGGACATGATATTTAAAGTCCCGGTCACCCCGTGTAGCAACGTTACGCGAGGAAGGACTGCATGATTACGTTGACGCATCTACTAAGTCGATTCTTGACAGCATCCGTCAATACTTGGCGATGCAGGATTCATGTACACACGATCTTAAATCGTCTTAGACAAAGTCCTCGCCGAATACGAGCCTGTCCTCCATATACTGGACACACAATCATTAAAAAGAGACCTTTTTGCAGCTATGACGTTAACGTCTTGGCATAGCCCGGTAAGTTATCCGATTAAAACCCATTCGAGCACATTTGGGATCAGCTTGTTCGACAATGCAGGTCAAATCTAGACATTAACACCACTGGTGACCTGTAAAACGTATTTTAGATGCAGTATCAGCGTCTGCCCAATAACGTTATTCAACGTTACGCGAACTCCATGAGGCGGCGACGTATTCTGAGATATTCAGGTACATGGCGGACACGTCGGTTATAGACTATGAAATGAACACATTTCGTCAAATTATTCGGTAATTGGTTGAGAAAGTCAATGTCATCTCTTATGAAACATTTAACGTTTCGTATGAATGGTTTTAAAAGAATGTCAATTAAGTTACTTAATCTGTGAGTTTCACAGATTGGAACGCTACTACTGATACGAAAGTTAAATATTTCGGGTGTTTTGAATTTCAATATAATCAGAATTTAATATTTTACATTTCTCGGTTATCTTTACACATTTATACATTTCAGGAAGACCGTAATATGAACATGACTTTGATTCAAAGTTAAAAATGTAATCAATTTCTTGCTTTGTCATGTTTTGGTTGTATTGTAGTAAATCTTCCATTTTCTTCAATGTATCTTTACAGCAGTCTGCTATATACTACTGGAAAAATGTTATTGTAACTTTCTATGGAATTCAGATATATCATTATTCAATTTTTGTGTGTTTAGCGTGTTCTTGTGTAAGTGTATTTTGAGACCCTTCAAAATAAATTAATTTCATTCGAAGATAATTTACGATCGGTCAAGTTGAAAATTTACTGCATTTGGATTACAGGACATTATATAGATATTAGATGGCAGTTTGCGTTATATTCAAATTGTTAACCCTCGAAAACAAGAATGTCACTCTCGGCTTCTCCTCGGGATGACTTTCTGTTTATTGGGTTGACAATTTGAAGGTCACACAAACTGCCATCGAATATTTATACAAGGTCATGTTTCAATAGAAGCTAAACGCAATGCAAATATATATTTAACCCTTAGCCCGCCAAATAAATTGTCGTCTGCTATATTTCTCATCTGCTTCAAGTTTCAAAGTGCTTCAAAGTTGCTCAAAATTGCTGAACATGTTGTCCGAGTGTCAAACAGCTTGGATCCGGATGAGACGCCGAGTTACTCGGCGTCTCATCCGGATCCAAGCTGTTTGCATATGGATCTATAGTCGTGACTGGCAGGCTAAGGGTTAATGCCATCGTTTTGCAAATATATTGACGACTTTTGTTAATCTTTGTGGCAAACATTTTGGATCCCAACTGTTTCATACTTGTTCCGAACTCTCGCCAGAGGTACTTGCATAAATCTACAATAGGGCGGTGAAGGGGTAAATACTTCACCATAGATTTGACTATCAAAGAATCAAGGAAGAATAACATTCCCCGCACTGTACGACTGTAATAATCTCTTGTTACCAATGGTTCTGTGCTCAGGTCAACGTCATGTAATTACTTTAATTATTGCTATGCCATATGATCGTCCACTTTTATACCTTTCATGATCAAATTATTTGGGAGAGTATACCCCTTTGTCGTTCTATAGTCGTCTGCCTTATTATTGTTGTTTGCAAGACACGTTTGAAAGTTAGATATAAGGTTGCATGACTAAAAATATCGATAAGAGTGTCGAAAAGTTTGGTCTTGATGAGATGCCGCGTTACGCGGCGTCTGATCAGGACCAAAACTGTTTGCAAATGCGCTTTAAAGCGTCATTGAGACTTAATGGTTAAAGGAGAAATGTTTCTCTAGTAGATATAAAGGCTAAATAACATTTTCCTTATAAGTACATGTATAAGTAATTAACTTTACTTTAAGATGACCTTTTCGGTCTGATACACCGCTCTAGGGTGAGTGTTCCACTTGTCTAATGTCATGCTTCCAAATTTAGTAACTAAAAGTTATTTGCGCTAAATGCCATGCTTTTATCTGAAAAGTAACATATTTATCCCAAGCGACGGGTAAACCAGCAATTAACAAACAGTGTTGTTGTTAAAAGTAAACTAGTCCTATGCAAAGAGTGTAGACCCTAACCAGACTACTGCCGATCAGGGTCAGCACTGTTTGTCAGTTTGTCAGTTTGCAAAATATAACCAAACATGGAATAAACTCAATTGAAAGTTTCAGGGGGTGAATGAGTTAAGCAGGTCTTCTTGTACTAGCACAGCGTACGAGCTGAACTGTAGTGCATGTTGTGTTAAACGGCGACTCTTTGGAAATGTAGGGACATCTCTTTAATAGAACAGAATCTTTATTTCAACTTGTACATAAGCGTACTTCGTTGATACAATCAGTGTACATATGTATAAAGGTCATGAAATATAGGATCGGTTATGAGTCGATGTTTAAGACAGCTGATCTCAAATGAGTGTAGAATCGAAATGTTATTAAGCGAGCTTTGGCGAGCTTAATAACTTTTCTATTCTAGACGAGTTTGAGATCAACATGTCTTAAACATCGACGAGTGACAGATTCTTTTTGTCACATAACCAACGATTTAAGCTAAAATTTTCTTAAGGGTGTATCCAACCCATAAGCGATTTTTTCAAAGTATCAAACTTTTTTTCTATCATTGTTTTTTTGGAAGAGCTATTTATGATGAATGAAAAAATGGAGAAAAAAAATATGGTGGTGTCCTTTTTTTTTTAGCTACGGCGATTTGAAAAAAGGTATGTCAAATTTGGACTTTTTCTCTCCAATTTTACCCATTCAGAGTACAAGCTTCAGTAAAATCTATTTTAAAACAAAACAAACATGGTATTTTGGGTTTTCATTATTTATTTCATGTCTATGGTGGTATTTGCACATATAGAAACCAAATTTAGACAAAGCAGGCACTAGGTTTACAACAGTGTAGTCTCTGATCAGAGGGCTTCTGCAGCCGCCCTCTGACTAGGGTCTGCCCTGATTGTTAAACTGAAATAATCAACGATTTCTCTACCGTACAAACTATTTCAGTGTCCCTTACTACAGCCGGGACGACGGTACGCAAACAAATAGCAATAAAATGTCGAAATTGACATCATTTTTAAAATTTCTACCGATGTGTAAACAATTTGGAGTAGCAAACAATTTGGAGCCTGATCAGACGCCGGGTTACCAGGCGTATGATCTGACTCCAGACTGTTTTGAATGGAAATTAGTTTTTTCGCATAAGCGCGTTAATCGAGAAATATTAACGTCTGCTCCACTCTAGCAAGCATCACATTGTGGCGAACAATTTGTGTCGATGACGTTAACAGTTTCGAGCCATATCAAAAGTCATTCCTGCCTTGTTGTGCCTATGGGGCTTAATTGCCATAGGGATTTGTTTCTGTTTATTAGACCGAGATAATACTCTCTGACAAGAACTTCGGTGCTTTCAATCTCATGTGCTGCTTTGCAACCTATGGGATAAGCCGAAATCATCGTCCTTGAATCTCATACAATCACCCTCGTCATTCATCGGCGCTTATTGACATATTTTGTGTCGTTGTGCCGTAAACCCCAAATCATCCATACATATCAAAAGTCACAGTGACATCTTATCAGGGATCGCCTTTCACATGAGAATAAACTGTAAACCTTTTTTGTTTTAAATTTAACCTTGATCATTTGATAGATTGTTTTCTGTGCAGTTGAGTAAGGTTTCGTTTCGCCAACAATTAAGGCCTTTCGCTACCGGAAGTCGGTCTTGCGGGCGAGCGGATATGCGTCTGACAACATAGACTTTTTCCGTACGTGCTTATACTAGAAAATTTATATAAAGGAAAATGTTGATACGATTTTGTATAATCCTTCATAGCGCAGTGAGCAGAGCGATTGACTAGAAATTCAATGGTCATAGGTTCGAGACCCATCCGATCCAAATAATTTTTTTAAGTGTCCGATTTATTGACTTGTCAATCCATAACGCAGTAATCAAGGGACATGTTATGTTTAGTCTTCGTTGATTAGAATAAGTGATGTTATATACGGTCCAATTATATGTCCACTTACATGTACGTTTTAATTTAATGACTTACAAGTCAATAAAATCGGTATGCATGTATACGATTTGATCGAACTATAAAGCCACACATTGAAGCTTATCAATACGTCAACCTTTTCAAGATCAACATTGCCCATTATAATTATGTTTAAACAATAGAATTAACCTTGTATGCAAGTCCGTGAATAAATAATAGCGCATTTTAATGACAGAATTTTAATTTTAAGGTAAGTAACTGTATCTCAACTTCAAATTGACCCCATTTTAATAAGAAAATCTGTTATATTAACAAATCCTGACTGTAATATTTTCTAATTTTTTCTGACCAACTGTTTCATCAACCATATATTTGAAATAAATGAAAAAAATATACATTGAATGAGTCAGTTTTTTGTAATTCAATTTTTTAGCATTTTGCAAAATTTAAATAGCTGATAACATCTTTCTGAACACCTTTATTCAAAATGTTTTTAGCTTTTCTTGTAATGAATGTTGTGGACTTCTTATTGGGCTAGACTAATAGTCATTAGCTTTATTCATTTTTGAGAAAAATAAAATCATCAAAATTCCAGTTTTTTGTCAGAAAAAGAGACCTTAAAGACAAACCAGAAGATAGATTTTGCCTATATTTTCACACATTGATTCTAAGCCTATTATCATTCTTCATGAAAAGTTTCATAACAATTGTATGGAAACTAAGCGCACATGCGAAGTACCTTAAAGTGTTGGGTTTTTCATGCAATGTGTGGTATTTCTTTAAATGTTATAGTTGTAGAACTCAAATCAATGTAGGTAACGACATGATCAGTGGAGAGGAAGTTCTTTTTTCACTTTTGGAAAACTAAACCATACCTTATGCAGTTAAAGGACGACAAAAATCCACCATTTAACAACCTACTCCAGCTAGGGTGGCGACAGTTTTGATTCTTGGTTAGATTAGTATTTTTATCAATATTGCTACAACGCAATTTAATAGTTTATTTATCACACAAGTGAAACATTGAAGTCAATCAAATTTAACTTATATTTACTTGTATGTTAAATTGGAATATAAGTAGGACATTATCAATAGCTGATATTATTCAATCAATAGACAGCATTGCGAACGTCTGATATCCTAATCAGCTATCTAATCCATTTATCCCTTTCTTGATCAAGGGGGCCTAGTGGTAAAGTCACTAAGCTCCTCATCGCTGTAAGTTCGAATCCCAGTAGGGTCGTTCAGATTTGCGGAAGGTCGGTGGTTCTACCCAGTTGGCGATTCGTGTCTGAAACAGTGCATAAAGGGCTTATGTGGTCTTCTTCCACCTGTTATTAGCTGGACGTCGCGATATGACTGAAATACTATTAAAAGCGACGTAAAATCATAACAAATCAAATCAAATTCTTGATCAAATCACCCCTTCACCGCTTTATTGTCGTCTGCTTCAGTATTGTTGTCTGCAAGACAAGTTTCAAACTTAGATTTAAGGTTGTATCACTTAATAGATAACGGTAAGAGTGTCGAACAGTTTGAGGCCTGATCAGACGCCGCCTGACGCGGCTTCCGATCAGGACCCAAACTGTTTGCAAACGCGCTGTAAAGCGTCCTTGAGAGTGAAAGGGTTAAAAGAAACAAGTGTTAGGTGATGGGGACATGTGCCTATTTATGGTTGTTTTTGTCAATGTATTGCACTATGATAAACAATTCAGATCCTAATCAGAGGGTAATCAGATTCACAGAGAGTATTGTTCGTACCTAAATATGTCTGAGCCGGAAGTTAAAGAGGGTGGATTAGAGGGCTCTGGTGTGGGTCTTAAATGTTTGCTTAGGACAAGTGTTCAAAGGGTGTTATCATTGTATCTAGCACGAATGTTCGCTGGATTTAGGAAATATTAAAAACGAGGCTTTGCCGAGTTTGATCGTATTTCTATTGACGAATTAAACAAATCCAATAACATACGGTATCATCATGTACGAGTATATATTTATCTTAAATTGCCTACTGATTTTGCGCTTTCCGTGCATTTTCGTCAAATATTTGTCACTGCTTTATAGGACAATTAATAAGACACAGATGAACCGCCGAATTTACTGTTTTCTTGTAGTAACTTTAAAGGAAATTAGAAATCTATAATAACGCATGAATGAGTCATGGCGTAGGCACACAACTAAATGGAGTGACGTCATTCATATAAGCACATACAATGTAAACCCCATTCGAACGTTTTAAAATCACCAGTTGGTTTAACCCATTATCCACTAGCCTGTTTCTAATCTTGAAAATAGGTCATAACTTAACCCAGGTTTAAAGTGAAGCAGAATGCGCCTTAAGGCGTTGTTCTGCTTTACCTCAGCCTGCTTTAAGTTACCATCTGCTCAAATATAGAAAATATTTATTAACATACGTATCTATAACTGTATAAATTGGACCTATTTTCTTCAGTGGATAAATAAACTGAAGGTTTAAAGAGGTTTTTGGTGGGGTAATGGGTTGAGGAAAATATCGGGTTTATTTCAAGCGCTTGCGCTATCTGTTACAGGATGTAATTCTTCCCAAATACAGGGTATTTTGCTAAAACTGATTTATTTCCATTGTAATCAGTTTGGAGTCAAATCAGACGCTGGGTAATCCGGCGGCTTTGCAGGTTCCGAATTCTTTGCCACTCAGAATAAAAAGATCGTAAGAAATTTCAGTATATTGTTATATTTTACATTATACCCCTATCCTGCTTATCGCGACTTCGCTGGTATTTACAAACAGTTTGGATCAAGATCAGACGCCGCGTTACGCGGCGACTGATCTGGACCTGGATACTGTTTGACACTTGTCTTTAAGTTTCTTATAAATATAAATCATACAAATTTTGCAGACGACGATTTCGAAGCAGACGATTTTGTAACAGGATAAGGGTTAATTATTTTGTTTTGGCGTTTGTAGCGGCCCTATATGTAACTGGGCCCGACTTGTAACTTAACGGCCCTAAATGTAACCAAACGTCGAAATGACGTCGAAAAAAACCCCGGTCATAATGTAACTCCTGGCATATAAGTAACCACGCGGCCCAAATGTATTTAGGACCAATGACAACAAGTACCAAATATTAAAGGTAAATTATTAACATAATTATAATAGTGGTTTGGGTAAAGTTTTTTATATTGACTTTATTCAGGTATTGATGTGGTTTAGGGTTAGGGTTAATAAAACTTTCATCAGTTGATAATTGTATAAGAAATGGCTACAGTGGAGAATCTGTTATTCTTTCCCAATAAACGCGTTTACGCTAAAACTATTATTTGCAGTCCAAACTGTTTGCCACCAAGATAAACAAGAATTATCAGAATTGTCCAAAAGTTGTTCTTTTCTACGTTTTAGCGCTTTGCGTTTGCGTACGTTTGCGTTTAAACGGGAAAGAATAACAGATTCTCCACTGTACTAATGACTATGGCCGAAAAGGTTAGAAATGCGTCTTATAGTAGAGAAGACGTTGTTTGTTCCTGTTTAAAGTAAGTGCGAACGAAATATAGTGAAAGAAACAGCATGTACATATACATGTACTTAACAAACTTTCAAATCGGTCACTTTTTAAAGCAACATATGTCTTTAAATTCTACGTTCACATTTATGATATTTTACACACAACATGATAGGTTCTTAGTGCTCCTTATTTTTGTATTTATACACGTTGTCCTACTTCATATTGTTTGACCTAATTTGCACGTGTTAAGTATGGAAGAAAGTCTCTGCCCGCGATATTACACGAGTGTAATATCCAATTACTGCCTAACCTGAAAAACACTTAAAATGACGATATAAACTCACGAAGAGAGCGGCAGAGCCGTCGGAATGTTGTACGCTAGTGTATCCTTACGGCAAATAAGATTCAACCACCGAAGAATTCCGGAAGTGGAAAGAAAAAAATACTAATTTCAGTGTATTCCATATAAGAAATGTTTCCGTCCATTTTAATGTGGATACTTTTAACCGGATACTTTCGACCGCTTTTAGGCTATAACGCGGAAATTTGACGTCACCGGAAGTAGAGCAAACCGCCGCAGGAAACCAAAACGACGGGTAAAACACTCCTATGATCGATACACTGTAGTGACGCACCTGAGAGGCAGATTTCTTCCCGTTGCAAAGACGGCAAGACAGCTTAAGGGTAAAAACGGGTGTAACGTCACACCCAAGACGGTACGTATTCGGCTGTGAGTGGGTGGCAGTCGCTGCTGTCGACCACCTAAGGATTACGTCATTACCAGAAAGCTTGGGCCCGATGATAGAGATGAGTTTTACCCTACAGAACACGTTTGCGACATTCTCAAGTAACACGTTCGTTCCTTTCTACAGCCTCCAAACGCTGACGCTGTGGAGCGTGACGTCGTCAATGTGCGAGTAAGTTAGGTCATCAATACTTCTGCTGAATCCCTCTCGACTATGAGAAGTCGATACGAAACTGTTATTGCAGCTGACAGGGACAATACGCGTTACTAACATAGGGCCTAAGAACTGTGGTAACACTCCTGTGACTTTCAAAATGTGGGGTGCCTCCATAGAAGTTGTTGCTAAGCTTAGAAGGAAAGGTGATAGCCGGGAAATTGGAATCATCTGTTTCCCAATTGATTACATTTGCATTGTAACACAATTAAATGGTTTATAAGAACTTGATTTTTCTTTTTCTGTTTGAAGTATAAGGTGATCGATTAGAAACTTTGTTGAGTATATTTGAAAGTGAATGCAGATTGATTTTAAACTAGGGACAAACAGTTTGAAGCCTAATCTCACACCGGGTTACCCGAAAACTAAACCATTTCTAAACCCGTTTGTAATAAAGGTAATTGGGTTATCATGAACGCGTTTATTGTGAATTTAAGAATTTACCATGAGTGTTGGTGTAGGATAGACATTTCTCCCCCGAGGTACAGAAATACATGCATGGACGAGGCTTACCGAGTCCCTGCATGAATCTTCTGACCGGAGGGGTAGAAATTTCTATACTACATCAACAAAACGAATTGTAGAGTTTTTTCTCCCATTGAAACCATTTATACATGATACAAATAACCAACTAATTTCAGTTTATATGTGATTTTTCCTCGCCAAAACATGGCGTTTGTCATACTAACGTCACCACAAACATGACGTCATTTAGTTAACCGCGTCATGTACACTGGGGGCCTACGAAGTATCACGACGACCCGTTTCGCACAGAAGCCACCTTCACTGAGTGTATATAAATTCAATGACGACTTTAGTTGGTATCATATACATATACAATGTACCTCGTTTGATAACGTGTATATATTCTCTATACTCTGCATACGGGACTTCTGCGCGAAACGACCCTCGTGATACATCGTTGGCCCCAAGTGATGTAGCGCTTGTGGTCAAGCTGGGCAAAAAAAATGACGTCACGTGGTATGGAATATAGAGTGATTCCCCATGGCGCAAATCCGTATCCCACATAGGCGAGAATGGGAGAATGATTCACCTCTGTTATGATGGTCGAATGGCAGAATGTTTCTGCTTAACTTGTGATTTAAATGTTTATACGTTGTTCATAAATGAACCATTTGCATTGACGTTAACACTTGAACAGGGAAGTGGTGCGAAAATAAAAAAGAAGAATATTCTTTGAAAAATTCTTTATTTAAGGTTTATGCTTGTAGGGAGAAATAATTAAAGATAAGCTTAAACATGGTAAAAGGCCACATTATTGTTACTATATGAGTCTCACTGAAAATATCCAATCATAAATTGCATTTACTTGTTTTACCCATATCACAGCCAAATTAAATCATCTGCCCTACACCTTTCACTGACAAAATATCGTTTATAGTGATAGTGGTGTTAGATGGTAGGCGATATGACTGAAGACATATCAATATCAGTGCCAACGATTTAAATCTTAATCCGATGCCGCTTAACGCGGCGTCTGATTTGGATAAAAAATACAAATAGTAATAATAAGCTAAAATGTATTCATTATACAGTGTCACTAGTTGTATGTGGTCACTCAAATAAAGAGAATTTTCAGACAGGTGACACATTACATGTACAGTGAAGAATCTGTTATTCTTTCCCGTTTAAACGCAAACGTACGCAAACGCAAAACACTAAAACGTAGAAAAGTACAACTTTTTGACAATTCTGATAATTCATCTTTATCTTGGTGGCAAACAGTTTGGAGCCTGATCAGACGCCGGGTTAACTGTTTGCAGTGAAAATAATAGTTTTAGCGTAAACGCGTTTATTGGGAAAGAATAACAGATTCTCCACTGTACAAACTAATCCTAAAGAAGCTGTTTGCCTTGCATATATGTACGTATGTGCTGCGTTATGTGACCGGTTTATAGCAGTTTGACAGTAAATGGAAAGCGCCGTGAGTAAATAGAATATCAGACATGTCAAACAGCATGGACTTAATCGTAGATTTGATCTGAATCTACAGCGCTCCCTCTCTACAACGACATTCAAAAGGAGACAAAACGTTATGTATTGTTTGGAGAGAGTCGTTGTAGGGAGGAAATTTGCTTACATGTGCAAACAGCTTGATTCCAAATAGGAGGCCGCGTAGCGCGGCGTCTGATCTGGTTTTAAAGTGTTTGTCACTCGTCATTAAGTTTGATTTTGTCACAATGTCCATTATGTAACTTTGAGAACAGCAGCAGAAAACAATTTTAAGCAGACGACATTGCAGCCGTGCATAGGTTGGACATATGTGGACTATTCAGGAAATTACAACAATGGTTGTTGTAAGAAGGGAGTCGTTGGTAGGAGGGTCATTGTATGGAGGGAACGCTGTACATCTTTTGCTAATTCTTAGAAACTATTATACATGCGACGCTTTTCAAATAATGTTTGTTTGTTTTCATTTACAATATGTTTTCCGGACTTCTGTATAGGTTCGTTTAAATCATTTACCGCTGAAACTGTTAATTGACAAATCCAATTTAAAAATAAAAAGTCTAGTCCATTGTTAACTATTTATGGTTGCTTCTAATGATATATTTCTAAATGACAAACAGTGTAGATCCTGATCAGAGGTCTACTTTAGGAGCCCTCTGATCAGGGTGTTCACTGTTTGCATGGGACAATTATAATCCTCTCAGGATCACGGTTTGTAAATGACGACTATACTCGTCGCTATGGTTAAATGAGTTATTAAATGCTCTCAAAATTACAGTGGAGAATCTGTTATTCTTTCCCGTTTAAACGCAAACGTACGCAAACGCAAAGCACTAAAACGTAGAAAAGAACAACTTTTGGACAATTCTGATAATTCTTGTTTATCTTGGTGGCAAACAGTTTGGAGCCTGATCAGACGCCGGGTTACCCGGCGTCTGATCTGGCTCAAAACTGTTTGCAATAGAAATAATAGTTTTAACGTAAACGCGTTTATTGGGAAAGCATAACAGATTCTCCACTGTATACAGTTGTCTAAGTAATGCAAATTAGTTCTTTAACTAACGACCGCCTTGCATTTCCAAACAGTTTGGATGCGTGTCAAACTCCCGGCTAGTCGAGTTCTGATTCGAATAAAAATGTAAGTCACTCATATCGATGTGTCTTCAGGAAAATGCATATCGGATCAGTTTGATAAATGAAACCTAAAGACAGTTTGACGATATTATGGCAGTGAGGGAGTGATTGGATAGCATATCTTAGTAAACTTTGAAACAAAGTAGAATCTTATAACCAAAAGATCTTGTTTATTTTCCCATTTGACATTCGTTAACTAAATATGAAATAGTGTTGCATTGTTAATGGTCCGAAGAATAAAATCCGGATAGCACGTACGATATACAGTGTGTCATCTACGGTTTCTGATTGCAAACAGATCATTTGTTGGATCAAATATGTTATTCACAGGGTCAGCTTGTTCATAATAGTTGGCAATTAATGCCTGCAAGGTGTCGTAAATTGGATATTCCTCAGCAATGGCACTAACTTTACGTTCTAGTGGCGGGGGTTCTGCAATTCCTCGGTGACGGAAGTCATTCAAAACGTTCGGATTCTCGGGTCCGAAGCGATTGTATATTTCAGAATCTTCATCGGTGTTTGGATAAACTGCTGTCATCTTTTCATTGTCATGCATTTTACCGTCACGTCCGTTCATCAAACCAAAGGCGGAAGGGGTCTGAGGCATATGTAAATCTTGGTAGCTGCTTATGTCAGATGTGAATGCGTTTACAGCTGGGGGTACTCCTTTTGTAAATGGGTCATCTCTCTTGTCGCCGTACACTCGGAACATTTCTGGGTGGTTTTGTTGTGGCATCTGTCTTTTGAAGACCTAAAGTTTATACAGAAGAGATGTTAGTTTTGCCAATGACGTATTTTGTTGTCACCCATTCACTGCCTTAATCCGAGTAAAATGGTTCTTAACTGTTTTTACCATAAGAAGACGCCGCGTGACGCGGCGTTTGATCAGGATTCAAACCGTTTGACACGTAATTCAATATTTGATAAATCATAGTACCTTAACTTTAATAAGAGCAAACGACAAATGTTTTAAATATATGACGTCATGGCAGTGAATTGGTGAACACAATAGTTTCAAATACATAAACTCTTTTCTACTATTTCGACCTCTAAAGGTATTTTTCAAAGAAAATCACGTCAAAACACACATCACATTTTATAACATGCATTCAGCCATCAAAGCAAAGAGAATGTTTACAGCATTGGTTGTTATTGCCGTTGTCATGGCGTCATCATGACGTCATCATCATGACGTTATGTGTGCAATGGTGTCATGCAAAAATGTGACGTGTCTTTTGACGTGATTTTCTTTGGAAAGACCCTTAGAGGTCGAAATATTAGAAAAGAGCAGTTTATACATTAATAATATCTTAATTCCCTATCTGGAATATTGTCAAAAATATTGCACAAGTATAAAATATAAAAAAATTTGCGGCATGAATACAAATGTTATATATGTAGACCGTATGTCAATTTCAAACAGTTTAAATTGTTATTATTATTATACCAGATTTATATAGCGCTCTTTTCACACAGGGGCAGTGCTCTTAAAAGCGCTTCACATGAGATTACATAAATGTACCTATAAAGCGAGAAAAGACAAAATAACTGCAATTAAATCTAGATAAGACACCGGGCACCCGGTGTCTGATCAGGCTCCAAACTGTCTGACACTCTGATTAAAATAAATAGTCAGATTTATATAAAAAATCGTCATTTCATCCGTTTTAGTGCTTTGCATTTGCGTTTTGTTTGCAATCAAACGGGAAAGAATGACGTTTTCTCCACTGAAATGCAAATTTGAAACGTAGCCTAACTACTGCTGGTATGTATGACCACAAACAATAGAGAATAACGAATTTTATCTGTAGAAATACTCGTATGTTTGACTTAAGCGAAAGTGAGTTATGGAGATTTCGCTGTTTTATAAGGACATGAAGACTGGTTTAAAGAAGTCAATAAGATAATGGCTTTAGAAAATATCAGTTATTTTGATATAGGTTTGCTGAAATGCACATCGCACATTATTAAAAGCCAGTTGGCTAAGCTGGCATGCGCTAGAACCGCATGGAGTTCTTTATAAGTGCGTTTCGATGTACTCTAACCATTTCATGATCACATTAGTTTGGAGATATTTACCCTTTCACCCCTTTATTGTTGTCTGCTTCAATATTGGTGTCTTCAAGACACGTTTCAAAGTTAGATTTAAGGTCGTATGACTTAATAAATATCGATAAGAGTGTTATACAGGTCCTGATCAGATGTCGCGTTAAACGGCGTATAATCAGGAACCAAACTTTTTGAAAAAGCGCTGTAAGGCGTTATTGAGAGTGAAGGGGTTAATGAACTGCACGCATGTACACTACTATAGGAAACCAAGAAATAATGCTTATCATTACTACTATCATGACAAATATCAATAGTATGTACAGTGGAGAAAACGTTATTCTTTCCCAATAAACGCGTTTACGCTAAAACTATTATTTGCAGTGCAAACAGTTTGGAGCCAGATCAGACGCCGGGTAACCCGGCGTCTGATCAGGCTCCAAACTGTTTGCCACCAAGATAAACAAGAATTATCAGAATTGTCCAAAAGTTGTTCTTTTCTACGTTTCAGCGCTTTGCGTTTGCGTACGTTTGCGTTTAAACGGGAAAGAATAACAGATTCTCCACTGTACACTACTATAGGAAACCAAGCAATAATGCTTATCATTACTACTATCATGACAAATATCAATAGTATGTATGAGCTTAACCCCTAATCCATACTGTCGTGCATTGATAGTGATATATATTTCTATGAAGCAATATTGATTCCCCGACACTTTATTATAGAACTTTTATATATCCCTAACAATGCAGATTATTTTAATGGAATATTCCGTTTTTCTATTAACCCTTTACCTGATAGCCTGTTTCTAAATTTGATTACAGGTTGACCACTTAAAGCAGGTTGAAAGTAAAGCAGAATGTGCCTTAAGGCACATTCTGCTTTACTTTCAGCCTGCTTTAAGCTAAAATCTGCTAGGTTATGTAATATATTTGTAATGGCAATTGTTCATGAGGGTATAAACTGGAACTATTTTCTTCAGCGGAGGAATAAATTAAATACGCTAAAAGTCGCTTCTTTGGGGGGAAAGGGTTAAAGTTTAAGATTGACAATGTCCAAGGTGTTTGTCAAAAAAAAAGAATTTAAAAGTCTAACAAACAGAGCAGACATATTTCAGAGGGTTACTACAGGAGCCATCTGGAATGGGTCTCTACTGATTGTAAATTGTGTTTATATCCGATTCGAGCACAGTAAAGGGTTAAGTATGGCTTAATTTGATAATTGTGAAAGTGGCTGAATCGAGAACAACGAGCATGAAGCACATTTGATTTGGTATCTATTCCGTCACTGCATTGGTACTATGGTTAGTTGCAAATAGTTTGGACCCTAACCAGACGTCGAGAAATGCGGCGTCTGATCAAGATCCGAACTGTTATACACTGTATATGATATTATATTTATTCATATTAATTGTAATTTAAATTTGAGAAATAAAAACAGACGATAGTTGTTGTGTGAAGTAAATGACGGCAAGGCATTCGATGGGTCAATCTCTTTTCTGTCATCCTCTGCTTTATTAGCATTTGTAAACAATTTTAGTATGGGAATGCAGAACAGACAGCGAATTACGCCGCGACTGATTCAGAACAAAAACTATTTGACACTATTGTTGATGTCCCTTCCGTCTTAAGAAGTGAATATGTTCAGACGTATCCCCTCCACTCTCAATGAGGGGGCCTCCGTGGCCTAGTGGTATAGTCACTGTGACTTACATCACTAAGCTCCTCACCGCTGTGAGTTCGATTCCCAGTATTTTTCATGTGGGGAAGCCTTCCAGCTGGCTTGCGGAAGGTCGGTGGTTCTACCCAGTTGCCGATTTGTGCATGCATAAAGGGCTTCTGGGGTCTTCCTCCACCTGTAATTAGCTGGACGTCGCGATGAAATACTGTTGAAAGCGACGTAAAATCAAAAACAAATCAAATCAAAATCCACTCTCAATGACGCTTAAAGCGCATTTGCAAACAGTTTGGATCCTGATGCAACGCGGCGTCAGATCAGGGGCCCGTTTCATAAACTTCGTACGACAAAACGATCGTAAGTCAAAACTAAAAAATACATTTAATTTCTGATTTCTTTATCTTATACGGTCCTGTGACATCTCTTTGGAATCGTCTTTTCAAGACGATTCCAAAGAGATATCACAAGACAGGATTAGATTGAGAAATAAATAATATTTGAGACTTTTATAATTTGACTTACGACAACATTTGTCGTACGAAGTTTTATGAAACGGGCCCCAGGATCCAAACTGTTTGACACTCGATTTGAACTTTTTTCAGTCATACTGCCTACTTTTTAAACTTTGAAACGACATTGCAGACATCAAAATTGAAGCAGACAGCAATAAAAAGGTGAAGGGGTAAAGAAATTCACAAACAATTTGGTAGTGAAAGGCTTAAATAGATACTCGTATATGATATAGGCTTTTCATTTGTGGTACTATACAGATGTATTGTAACGTATAGATTAAATATTTCGTTTCTGTTATAACGTCTTCTTTGTTTTAATTTCTCAAAATTAGATTTAATGCATTTAGACTAAACGAGTACCGATACAAGAGTCTCGCATTTGGATCGGAGACACAGCATCTTGATTCAAAGTATATGTAACTGTTAATCAAGCCATGCTTAAGGTTTATAAGACAACATTTATAATAGAAATGACCTCTTCTCTGGTCACAAAAAATTAACATACCTCAGTTTCTGCTCTTTTGTGATGTTGACGCTGAAATTAAACATAAATACATTTTATGTTATAGAAAATGAGATCATTGTCTAGAAACAGCTGCGCATATACAGTGGAGAAGATGCAATTCTTTCCCGTTTAAATGAAAAACGAAACGCAAACGTAGTGGAATAACATGTAGGAAAGGACAACGTATTGACAAATCAGACTACTGATTTTTAATTTGAGTGGCAAAGAGTTTGGATCCTGATCAGATGACGGGTTACCCATGTGTAATCTACATCCAGACTGTTTGCAAGAGTTTTAGCGTAAACGCATGTTTATGGAAAGAACTGTAGGAAAGGACTACTGGTAAATACCTCATGTACTATTTCTAGCCTTTATTATCAATTATTCCGTTATCTAAATCCAGCATACAGTGGAGAATCTGTTATTCTTTCCCGATAAACGCGTTTACTCTAACACTATTTTTTCTTTTACAAACAGTTTGGAGCCAGATCAGACGCCGGGTAACCCGGCGTCTGATCAGGCTCCAAACTGTTTGCCATCAAGATAAACATGAAATATCAGAATTGTCCAAAAGTTGTTCTTTTCTACGTTTTAGTGCTTTGCGTTTGCGTTTAAACAGGAAAGAATAACAGATTCTCCACTGTATACAGTGAAGAAGGCACTATTCTTTCCTAGAAAAAATGCGTGGTTTGCTTAAGCAATCATTTTGGGTGCATTCAGCTTTGTTTGAAGAGATATACTATCCTGATAAACGGGGGTTGTGCTGATGAATTCCTATGCAAACAGATTGGATTAAGATCAGACATTAAGTAACTCGGCGTCTAACCAAGCTACCATCTAATCGGATTTGAATCGATTAAAGATCATCATTTGCTATCCACTACACCGTGCATTGTCTTTGCATTTAGGATCGTTCTAGAGGGAGTTTACGTATTCCAAACAGTGGAGAATCTGTTATTCTTTCCCAATAAACGCGTTTACGCTAAAACTATTATTTTCACTGCAAACAGTTTGGAGCCAGATCAGACGCCGGGTAACCCGGCGTCTGATCAGGCTCCAAACTGTTTGCCACCAAGATAAAGATGAATTATCAGAATTGTCAAAAAGTTGTAGTTTTCTACGTTTTAGTGTTTTGCGTTTGCGTACGTTTGCGTTTAAACGGGAAAGAATAACAGATTCTCCACTGTATACAGTTTTGAACCCCTTCCTGAACATTATGACGTCTTAATCCGTCTATTTCAGTTAGTGCAAAAATATCGACTGTTTAAATTTACATTTAGATTGATTAGATTATCAAACAGTTTGGATTCTGATCAGATGCCGCGGAAAGAGACGTATAATCTGGATTGAAACTGTGTTCAAGTGTGTGTGTTGTTGAGCTGGGCATAAGGTGTTGATATAGGCCAATTGTTTTTACCTTGCAGGGCGGAGTTTCGATGAGGATCTTTGCATTTCAACTTTTGGGGCGACAGCACGTTCGCTCTATTATCAGTATTTACCGCTGTCGCCTGCCGTTTTTTCTCAACTTTACATTTTAGTGGACATTTTGACAGAAGTAATATAATGACGAGTGACAAACAGCTTGAATTCAGACCAGACGTCGCGTAACGCGGTGTCTGATTTTTTTGATTTAAGGGTGTATGAAACCCCTAAGCGAATTTATCAAGTATTAAACTGTTTTGCTATCATTGTTATTTTTGGAAGAGCTGTTTATGAAAAAATGCAAAAATAAATAAAATAAGGTTGTGTCCTTTTTTTAGCTACAGCGATTTGAAAAAGTTATGTTAAATTTGGACTTTTTTTCAAATTTTACCCATTCAAAGTACAAGTTTCAGTAAAATCTATTTCAAAACAAAACAAATTTGGTAATTTGGGTTTTCATTATTTATTTCATGTCTTTGGTGGTATTTTCACATATAGAAACCAAATTTAGATAAAGCAGACACCAGGTTTGAACAATAGGGATCATTCAATATCAGAAATATGCTTTTTATAGGGCATAGTTTAATTAGATTTTTTATTTTATGAAAAAAAGTAAAAAAGTTTGAAAATGAAAAAGTTCTAGAATTATATTCTACCAGATGAAAGCCAATGCTAAGGCAGTTCAAAATATGAAAAGAAAGTGTTAAATTTTTTGAGTTATTAAAGTAAAAAGAGTTATCTCCCTTTACAAAATTTACTACCATAGACTAGAAATAAATAACACAAAATCAAGTTATCATATTTGTTTTCATTTGAAACGGATTTTATTGAAGCGGGCTGTATGAAAGGGACAAATAAGAAAAAGTGGGTGGGGTAAATTTTACATGGCCGTAGAGCCACACGTTGTTCACCAAAATGTTCACTTTTTCTATTTTTTCATGTATCTTAAATAGCTCTTCAATACAAAACAATCATAAGGTGTTTTCATATACTTTGAAAATTTCCTAAATTCACGAGTTTGATACACCCGTAAGCTGTTTGCAAATGTAAGCCAATTTTTAACCCCCTACCTATTGCAATTTACTCTGAACAACACACGCGATCGTTGTCTCCAATTGAGTGTGGCTGTATAGAGGTATCATTGTATATAATGTTTTTTTTACGTTGAAATGGCAGAATGCATAAATTGTGTTGCTCCATATTGAAAGTATCGGACAATAGCGATATAATACGGAACTATAGTCTACCTATCGCCCCAAGTTTGTCTTTGCCAAAGGTTAGCTCCGTCCAGCCAGGTGAAATAAATCTGCCTATATATTGCGTTAAACTGAAAGTCGTACATACCATCCATGTACAAGGCTGTGTAAGCATTTGAATGAGAGTAATGCCTTTCTTTTACGACCACTGGTGTGTATATTTTCTATAAGGTGTTTAAATCATGTGCCTGCTTAAAGCAAGGAGAAACTAAGGCAGACTCTTGTAGGAGCTTTTTGTTTTACTTTCACTTTGTATTAAGCTATCAACTGTTTTCATACACTTAATTATACTTTTTGTAGTGGTCGTATAGTGGTCAAACTATACAGTTCTTTTAGAACCACTAAGTAAGTTGCGTTAGTTATTAGGTGTTAAGGGAAGGTGACTGCTTATAGTAAGGTGAACGCAAAAAAGGTAGCAACTTTAGGAGATTTCCGTTTTATTTTCACTTTGCCTTAAGGTGTCATATGTTTAACTGTCACCTTACTTTAAGCTGTCACCTGTTTTTTAAACAATCAATTAGTATTCATTGTAGTGCTCGTAATCCAGGTGTTTTACTGTACATTTAGACAACAATTTAAATGTAATAAAAACGATGGGATATCGTTAGGCAGAATAGTGGACACCGAGAGATTATCGATATACTGTCCTACGCTAGCTTGCGTGCCCGTCAATGTTCGGCTCTTACCGCTCGGTATTTACGGAAACTCCCGACGACTCTTTGAACATATTAATTTTATTTTCAATTTGAAAAAGGACCAAATTAACATTAACTTACAATTCTTAAATTTATATCAAAAGAAAGAACAAATAGTCAAGTATACGAACCCGTTTGCACAGAATTGATATCGATTTGTATAAATGCACAAGTTCGTGTTATATTATCCGTGTCGAGGCTTATTTTCAGCATTTTACTCTTTGTTTAAAGTGATTTAGAGGTGTCTTTTTAAACTTAAAAAAGGACCAAAATCTTATTAAAATATTTTTTCAAAACAAATTTCACCATAAAGGAAAATGTTTAAGCTAACACAGGCCGTTTGCACAGGAACGATATCTGTCCAGAAAAAAGAGTTATTACAAGTTATGTAAAAATGCCCTTCTTATTTTAATGCTCGAAAATGAGAGCAAGTGGGCCACCTGCGTGTCCACTATTCTGCGTAACGCAATTTTGTGATAAAAGAAAATCATAAAATTTACTTACCCCACCTTTACAATTCCTCGGTGTTAACTGAAAAAGCAATTAAAACAAATTTAAAACGAGACATGAGTGAATAATATAATTATTCTGGAAACGAGAATGTGTTATTTGATTATTTTCAATTTCCATTTATCTACATTTACGGTGCTCCCCCGATGGCGTCGTCAATGAGCAAATGAGCAAATTTTATGTACATGTACAACATTTACCATTCACAATAAATGTACAGTATCAATTATTTTCATTTCTTAAAGATTTGTTGGACGCCGTTTTTACAGTATTTGAGTTACATCCAGACGTTACAGGTAGAGAGAGGGAGACCCTCGAAGACTTTTATGCACTGTTTCAGGCACAAATTGACAACTGGGTAGAACCGCTGACTTTCCGCAGGCCATATAAAACTCACAGTGGTAAGGAGCGTAATAAATATTAGTCACAGCGTCTTTAACAGCTAGTCCACGTAGGCCCAATATAGTCATGGCACACAGGGAATATGTTTCTGCCGCATTGCATTTCAAACAACATCGACAGTGGCAGACACATTGTATTTTTGTCATTTTTTACGCGGAAAACGTAGTCAGCAACACACAACATAGACACATTGACGAGCCGGTGAAAAGAAGCGTGGTTATTTGTTTTATTTCAGCTTTAACCTTTTCATGATATTATTTGTCGTTAGATTTTACCCCTTCACCACCATTTTCACTTGGGACCAACGGAGTATCACGAGGGTCGTTTTGCACAGAAGCCCTGTATACAGAGTATACATAATATGTATACGTTATCAAACGAAGTACATTGTATGTGTATATGATACCAACTGAGGTCGTCATTGAATTTATATAGGAGGGCTTCTGTGCGAAACGGGTCGTCGTGATACTTCGTTGGCGCTCAGTGATATTGTCGTCTACTTCAATATTGCTGTCTGCAATATCGTGTCAAAGTTAGATTAAAGGCTATATAAATGACGTAATTTCAGAACAAGTGGTAAAAAAGTTTTTATTCTGGTCAGACGCCGGTTACGCGGCGTCTAATAAGGATTCAAACTGTTTGCAAATTTGCCTTATGACGTCACTGAACGTGAAAGGGTTCAGGTTTATTTATAAAGTTGATATTGGTGATTACATAAGATCGCTGTGACATTTGATATAACTTGTTTGACTTTTTTAATCATTCCAATTTTCTTCTATAGTTTTATAAGACATAAACACACTATATTCATTATGTTATATTTAAACAAAATACGGAATAGATTTAAGCAAGAATATATTGTTAAAAAATTCTTAACATAAACAAAACATGTGCCCATCGTTGACTTTCATGCCAGACAATTAATGGAGTAATTTTCTACATTTGTATTTAGCCACGAGACCGCATTCTTAAAAAAATCCATATTAATTGGTTTCGTTGGAAATATGAGTAGCATCAATTTAGGTTAAATGGTCACTCTAAATGACGAATGATCAGTCTTGATTGCAGCTCGAAGTGAAATACAAACAAACATGGCGCAGATACATCCTTAAAGAGCTTTCTGCTGTACGTCATAGTATTGTCCTGTGCTAGGCTGCCAGGTGTATTCAAAAATATATTGCTCATTATATACAGATATATGACAAATGTGCTTACCCATTAACCTTTTACCCCATAAATATGCATTTTACGCCTTTACTTTATTCTTCCACTGTAAAAAAAGTTCCACTTTAAACAGTCATGAACATATACCATAAGAAACCTTTTCGATATCCAAGCAGATGGTAGGTTAAAGCAGGCCAGGCTGATAGTAACGCAGAATGCGCCTTTACTTTCAACCTGCTTTATGTGGTTACCTCTCTTCAAAATTAGAAACAGGCTATGGGGTAATGGGTTATCATGTAATTGTCGTTTTAAAAATGTGTTGTCTGCACCAGTCTTCTTAAAAAATTATGTCATCAGAAAATGTCATCAAACAGTGACAAAGTATGATTTAGAAAGAGACACTAAGTTCCTCGGTGTTTTCTCGGGGACCAACATGCCAGCAACATATATAACACATTTACAAACTAGCCCAAACCGTACTGAACGACAAGTAAAGAGCATTGCTAATAAACAGAACTCATGATTAAGGGTTTGTGGTTAGTATTTTGAAACTGCAAGTCCCGATTTAGATTCAAATTGATTATAAACCGTTAAGCATAAATAGCGTTAATTGCATTTTTATGTCGGGTAGCTTCACCTGATTAAGACATGTACAAAAATAAACCCGCCACGTCAAACGAATTTCATAGAATCGCGTAAATCATTTTTAATGCTGTAAACCCTCTCTATTGTGACCACTAAAAAAAGGCTAATTGATAATATATAGTACAGCTGACAGTTTAAAGCAATGTGACAGTAAAACAGAAAGCTCCTAAAGGAGTTTTATTTTATTTGCATCTAGATTTAAGCAATCACCTGTCATAAATACATATTAGTTAACACAATTTAAAGGTGGTAATAGGGAGGTTATACTGTTCATCATATCTTGCCGGTACATAACAGTGTCAGGTATGGCAGACAATATTGACCTAAAACTTAAGCCAAGTTGGAAAAGATATACAGTAAAACCTCGCTATTAAGACCATTAAAAGGAAGGCTAATTGATTGTATAATAGACTGGTGACAGCTTAAAGCAAGGTGACAGTGAAACAGAAAGCTCCTAAAGGAGCTTTCTGTTTCACTGCCATCTTGCTTTAAGCGGTCACCTATCATAAACACCCTAATAATTAACATGATTTAGTGGTCGTAATAGAGAGGTTTTACTGTATCTTTTTATACTATATGGCGATGGTTATAAGGGCAGAATATCCGTTTCTGTCCTAGTAAGGTGTGTTTCTGTCCTGGTAAGGTGTGTTTCTGTCCTAGTAAGGTGCGTTTCTGTCCTAGTAAGGTGTGTTTCTGTCCTAGTAAGGTGTTTTTAGTTCAAACAATGTTGTTCATTGAAAACAGTTGACACACTTGAGAACCCAGTCGGACGCCGAGAAACAGGGCGTGAGATCATGCTTCAATCTGTTACCCATTCAGTTTGTCATACGTGGTGAGTATTTTCATGAGACTATCATTTCCATGTTTAAATGTTTTTCAGTTAGTTCTGGTTAGAAAGCACGAAATAATAAATTATTCTCTACTGCAGGTGAGACACCCATTAGAAAATGGTTACTATTGTTACGTACATTTCGGACCCTGAAAGAATGTCGTATTTCGAACAGGGTCACAAAATGCTTACGCAAATAAATGTAGCACTGTTGCGTTGGTGCGAATTGTGGTTTCAAATCCTACCCCTGTTATAGTGCCGTTTCTTTAAAAGCAATAATGTACTTATTATAAAGTGTCAATGTCTAGTGTGTAGTGGACAGTATAAAAGTGGTTTACTGCATACATACGAGTTATCTGATTACCTCCCTTTAATACATAATGACACTAGTTGGTTAGATGAAAATTCCCCTGGTCGGTTCTGAGTGTTAGGACATCCAGTGTATATAATATAGCTGATGGTGAAGCCATTCTATTGAGTTGTTTAGCTACCAGTCTGTTGTTATGCAGTGGGTGTCTTAGCTAGGCGCTGCTGCCGTATCCAACTGATTGGTGTAGTGGACTGTATAAGAGTGGTTTACTGCATACATATGAGTATCCGATATAAATCAAGTATTACTTACCAAACACATCTATCCGTGGCGGCAATAAATAAGAGAATTTCAATAATTATTAATATTTTTCAATACATATGTAATTCTGGATAGTAATACATGTCTATATGAGTCCCTACACTAGACTATTTTATGGGAAAGTGACAAACTTTCTACATACTGACAAGTCATCGCATTTTGTCTCTGACGTATGACAACCGTCTACATTATTTGCTATGATTGTAGGATATAACTTCTCGGACTCCTGGATGTGATTTTTCAACTTACTTGTTTAGAGCAGTGGAGTAAACGTTATTATTTCCCTTTTAAACGCAAACGAAACGCAAACGAAAAGCATTTAAACGTATTAAATGACATTTTTTGATAATTCTGACTATTGTTTTAATCGGAGTGGAAAACAGTTTGGAGCCTGATCAGACGCCGGGTTACCGGGCGTCTGATCTGGATCCAAATTGTTTGCACTGCTAAAAATAATGGTTTTAGCGTAAATGCGTTTATTGGGAAGGAATAACGTTTTCCCTACTGCAGCCTTTGAACCCATTCAATCCTAACGACAAGTATATTCACTATTTACAAACAGTATACTTGTGAATAGTACGCATAACGTATGTTATACATACAGTATAGACTCGGATAAGAGGACTCCTTGTGGCAGGTGAGAAGGTAGAACTAAACATTTGTTCGGCTTTCAGAGACTCTCGGGTTTCGGAAACTTTTAAAGTCATAGTATACAGGACAAAAACGTTATTCTTTCCCAACAAACGCGTGTACGCCAACACTATTATTTCAATTGTAAATATTAGAAGCCGGATCAGACGCCGGGTAACCTGGCGTCTGATAAGGGTCAAAATTATTTGCCACTAAATTTCAAATCTTTTGTAAGATTTGTTAATGAGACATTTTCTACATGATATATTATTGCGTTTCGATCGCGTTTTAACGGGATAGAAGAATATTTTCTCCACTGTACACTGTATTACAGTGGAGAAAACGTTATTCTTTCCCAATAAACGCGTTTACGCTAAAGCTATTATTTGCAGTGCAAACAGTCTGGAGCCAGATCAGACGCCGGGTAACCCGGCGTCTGATCAGGATCCAAACTGTTTGCCACCAAGATAAACATGAAATATCAGAATTGTCCAAAAGTTGTACTTTTCTACGTTTTAATAGTGCTTTGCGTTTGCGTACGTTTGCGTTTAAACGGGAAAGAATAACAGATTCTCCACCGTAGAACCCGCCTGTAAATTACCAATGTCAATGAACAAAAACCAAAGTTGTCCCATATTCTAACATGCAATACGTATCCTAATATAACTCTGGCAACAGAAGACACTTAGATTATAGGTGCTCCCGAGTGGGCTGCATTGCTAAACACACCTGCATGTACATGTATATTTGGAAAAAATAATAGTCAATGTCATTTAAAAGAAAATAATAGAGTCCATGTCAATATGATTCGGCATTGTACAGTAGAGAAAACTCAATAAAAGCGTGTTCGCTTAACATATTATTTCCATTGCAAACAGTTAACAGCCAGATCAGACACCGGGTCACCCGGTGTCTGGTCAGGCTCAAAATCTTTGCCACTCGTATAAATATGAATACCCAGCTTGCAAAAGCATCATTTTCTACTTTTTAGTACAATGCGCTCGCATTTCGTTTGTGTTTAAACGTGAAAAAATAACGTCTTCTTTAAATGTATAAAACCTTGTTACATGTTTATTACAGTTTTATAGAATCAAAAGGGCACTTCGAAATAAACTGCTGTTATCGCTCAACACATTTTGCATTTTGTTTATTAATTAAAACCAATTCAAATTTAATTGAACCCTTGTTTTAAATGTCATGATAAAACATACTGCTTCAGCGAACAGCACCTGCACTCAATTAAATATTGACATTTTGCAGAAGGACACACAACTCTCACGTGCAATTTCATTTCATCTGAACCCCTTAACCACTTTGACTGAAAGGTATAACCATTTGCAAACAGTTTAGTAATTCCGGCGCAAGTCGGCTTCTAGGACTCATCAAAATTATCTAACGCTGGTTCAATGTATCAACAATTACTTTCGCCACAATTGCTTTAAACTTGACAAATGAATGCAGGCGTCGTTTTGAAATCAGGCGATATGGTAGAAACGAGGGGTTGAACATTTATCTTGATAACATACACCACAGCGGAGAAGACGTTGTTCATAACGAAACACAAAATCAATGCAATAAGTTGATGAAAATGAGAATTTCTCGAAACTATTGGCATTTATGTATACAGTGCCGGAATTCTCTCTAAACCGGACAAAGACTTTTGTCCCGTTTCAAATCATCCCTTGTTTTAACACATTACAACATAAACACGCCTTATCACGCTTTTGAATGACACAGTAAATAAGTTCCACTTTATACATACATGAATATATCATTATAATATTTCCGATATTCTAGCAGATGATAGCTTAAAACCTTAAGGCACATTCTGCTTTACTTTCAACCTTCTTCAACTTGCCAGCTATCTTCCATAATGGAAACAAGCTAAGTGGTATCCATTAATCTATAGATACACATTTTGATGCCTTTAATTCATTCCTCCGCTGAAGAAAATAGTTAAAATCCAATATTAAAATGTTTTCATTAGTAAAAATACATACTATAGCATTTCAATTTGAGCAATAAATGCAGACGGTAATCGTTTAAAGTAGGCGGCTTGCTTGTACAGTGGAAAACACGTTATTCTTTCCCAATAAACGCGTTAAGCGACAACTATTATTTCCTTTCGTGCCGCTTTGAGCCAGAGCAGACGCCGGGTAATCCGTGGCTAATCAGGCTCCAAACTGTTTGCCACTCAAATTAACATGAATAGTCAGAATCGCCGAAAAACTATCATTTTTACGTATTATTGCGATGCGTTTGCGTTTAGTTTGCGTTTAAACAGGAAATAACAACGTTTCTCCGCTGGAGTGAAGGGGTAAAATCAAACTTGTTGATAACTATAGGAAAATTGTATATTAAATAACCTATAAATAATTAAAAGTAACAATTTCAGCAGGAATGACAATATGTATAATAATGCATTCAGTACGCAGAAAAATTTACCCGAAACACCGATACCTGGTAGATTGACCCTTACCGCGCTAATATCGACTTGATTTGCAAACAGTTTGTATCAATACAGTGGATAATCTGTTATTCTTTCCCAATAAACGCGTTTACGCTAAAACTATTATTTGCAGTGCAAACAGTTTGGAGCCAGATCAGACGCCGGGTAACCCGGCGTCTGATCAGGCTCCAAAGTGTTTGCCACCAAGATAAACAAGAATTATCAGAATTGTCTACAAGTTGTTCTATTCTACGTTTTAGTGCTTTGCGTTTGCGTACGTTTGCGTTTAAACGGGAAAGAATGACAGATTCTCCACTGTAGCTAATTGAGGATAAAATGAGTTTGCAGTAAATAAATTTGAAACAGATGTTCATTTAGCATGATAATAGTTGACACAATAGTTTATTCCACAACCACTAATACAATGGAGAATCTGTTATTCTTTCCCAATAAACGCGTTTACTCTTAAACTATTATTTGCAGTGCAAACAGTTTGGAGCCAGATCAGACGCCGGGTAACCCGGCGTCTGATCAGGCTCCAAACTGTTTGCCACCAAGATAAACAAGAATTATCAGAATTGCCCAAAAGTTGTTCTTTTCTACGTTTTAGTGCTTTGCGTTTGCGTACGTTTGCGTTTAACGGGAAAGAATAACAGATTCTCCACTGTATGACATGCATACAACAAACGTAAACAGAAAGTAAATAGACAACAACGATGGTTGTTTTAGGATCCAAGTTGGTAACAACTCTGGGGCCCATTTCAAAAAGGTTCGTCCGACAAATGTTGTCGTAAGATAATAAAACAAATCTCAATTATTATTTATTTTTCAGCAAGGTATCTATTTCGACAAACATTTCCAACCAATAATTTAGGTTAAAAGAGCACCTGTTTCAAACTGAAGTGTCTGATTGGATAAGTAGCCAGGCTGGTCTTTGTACTTTTACAGTTTTATCAGAATTGAATTGTGAGAGAGTAAAATTAAGAGACACAGACTGAACATTGCAGACTGTTAACAACTGTGCTAATGACATAAGGTGTCGGCCTGGTCTAATTTCGCCCTATATAATCTATAGTAAAATGCCTAACATTCCGAGCCAACAGCTCCCTCCAAAACAGGAGCTAGGCTATAAAAGACATACCCTTCAATTCTATGGACATTTCCCTCTTGATTGAGGCCAGTAACATATTTGCTATCAATGATTTTCTAAGGTCACTGTCAAAATAAAGGTAAACAACTTTCACTTTCATCGCATTCACTGTGTTTCCATATGCATCCGCCTGGGGAAAAAGTCTTGAAATGAGATCCCTAAAACAATGCCCTTTTGGTGGAAATGACGACAAATAACCAGTTTTCAACAAGAAAACCATTCAAACTCAACCACAGGCAACACTAAACATTGCAAATCTTGGAAATTGTAATTTTCAAGGTACTACTTGCAAGACCACAACGACCAGGAAGTGATTCCTGACCAGGCCAACACCTAAATATCCCTGAAAAATTTGAAAGTCATAGGAAATTATTATCCCCTGTTATTTTATATGCGACGACTGCCAAAAACATTCGAAACATGATTCGACCAACTTATACGGAAACTGCAGTTGTTCAAATGCAAGACCCCAGGCTGTGTTTTAACTGCTGCGGACAGTGCAAATTTTATTCCCCTACCCATATCACTAAAAACTGCTATTTCTTGCAAACCACTTGTTGGATTTGCATGAAATTTATATTGCAATATAGGGCTGACTTAGTTTGACTTATCTTGTCCATTTATGAATTTTTAAAAGGGATACCTTAAATGCATTAAATTCAAACAAAGCAAATTTTAATGAAAAAATCTAAATTTCCACTGTTTGTTTGTCAATTTAAGACATTTAAAGGGAATATAAGCATTATTGTCAGTAAAAAAGCATAACAAAGTCAGATATACAAGTATTTGGTCCTATGAAGTATTCAAAGGCAGATTTTCTGTGCCGTATATTTGAACAAGCGATTAACTATATCCACCTATTGCAAACAGCTTAACCCTGCTGGAAGCAGTCTGAGGCCATGCAAGAGACTAATGCTAACTACTACAACGACAGGAGATGCATTACAAGACACAGTATACACTTCCATTTACATACATGTATAAGTTCTAAATACACAAGATTGGGCATGCAAATCACATTTTAAAATATTTAAAGGGGCATTTCAACTACAATGGTGACTGGAAAAGTGAAAAGCCCGGCTTCTGCAAGTCAGTTTCCACCACCACAGACAGAAAAGTCCAGTTTGCACATCAAATGACATTGGATTCAGTGTCAACCAATGGCCAGAATCAAAAGTTGTTACTGACAATGTGTTTCAAGAAACCGAGGGTCTGCGTTAAGGAACGGCTATAAGACATCGGGCGAAACAGATTCAGTCATCTGTTGGGAACCGAATCATTTACTTGAGCTCAATAGGATCCAAATGATTAAATCTCATTAAAACAGCTCCAAACATATACTGTTTGATAGCTGTTATGATGCAACACACATGAGCTTTTAACCTAAAATATGGAACTGGCTGTTTCACAGGCCTTTTGAATTGATATTGAGAATTAAGGCCAGACAAGCTACAGTTAATTGTACCATTGAATGCTGACAAAAGACTGTGTTGGACAGTATTTACTCCCTTCCAACACCCTATGCTTTTTTTAAAGAAAACAAAAGCATATACACACAGTGCCAAGACTCCAAGAGTATGATAAGGGTTAAAACTCGACGCTTGCCTCTTAAAATCTAATGTTGGATCGTTAGGAATCTATAGGGACATTAAGCAGAAATGCGAGGTTAATACACCGCTTCAGTGAAAAACGACAGCATCGGGAATTTTAATAAATCTTCAACATGCCCAGCGCATTAATTTCCATAAGTCTAAGTAATTGTTTGGCACCAAGATATCACTCCCCTGCCAAGAAAATGATTAAGACAACTAAATACTGTGCCATCATAACACATTAGAATTGCCTTGAGACCAGCTTGACAATATTTGTTTTGTACAAAAACACTATAGCTTCTATGATAAATTCATTTCCATGAAATATAGCATGGGATTGAACATATTGGGAAATGTTTAGCGTAGCGAGCGAACAGCGATATATCCATTGATTAACCCTTTAGCCTGTTTCTACTATATTAAATAGGTGACCACTTAAACCAGATTGAAAGTAAAGCAGAATGCGCATTAGGGGCATTCTGCTATACTTTCAGCCTGCTTTAAGCTACAAACTGCGAGGATATAGAAAATGTTTATTATGTTTTATATCCATGACTGTTAAATTGAACTTAATTAAATGAAAAGATTGCGAAAGCAAGCACTATTTTATATGTATTTTGCACAATAACTTTCCTCTACCGGTTTCAATACATTTTAAACTTGAACTATTTTCTTCATTGTAGGAATAAATCGAATGTGCTAAAAGGCGCTTCTATGTAGGAAATGG
Organism: Gari tellinella; assembly: GCA_922989275.2. Lineage (NCBI taxonomy): Eukaryota > Metazoa > Mollusca > Bivalvia > Cardiida > Psammobiidae > Gari > Gari tellinella. Next base: position 43,679,158 of record OV277867.1, read on the forward strand.
TTTACCCTTTCGCTACCATACACATCACAGGAAACTTTTGGAAAGAATTTTGATTCTGATCAGGCGCCAATTTATTCTGATCCGTATTCAAACCGTTTCAAACTTGTTTGACATTCGTTTTTATATATTTTATAAAGAACTAAGAATGATTAAACACTAAGTTGAATAGAAAAAAGTTTTCATGAAGATCGAAGCGGGCGACACGGTTTAGGTGTCCAATAGTTGACTAGAATAACAATAAAGAAAGGGAAACAAAATAGTCGGATCTATACTGTTTGCAATGGTTATCATGGTTTCACTGCTAGCATGCTACAGTGGAGAATCTGTTATTCTTTCCCGTTTAAACGCAAACGTACGCAAACGCAAAGCACTAAAACGTAGAAAAGAACAACTTTTTGGACAATTCTTGTTTATCTTGGTGGCAAACAGTTTGGAGGCTGATCAGACGCCGGGTTACCCGGCGTCTGATCTGACTCCAAACTTTTTGTATTGGAAATAATAGTTTTAGCGTAAACGCGTTTATTGGGAAAGAATAACAGATTCTCCACTGTATGAAATAAATCGCATCACTCTAATATTGACGACAACTATTTGGAAATGTTCAGAAAATCAGTTCCAATAATAGTTAATCCAGGACAGCTATAACAGACGATGAAAAGTATATGAGGAAGAGTGTTACTCCCCCGAGTATAAAAGTACAAGACATTATTGAAACCGAATTCCATATATCTTTTTAGGCCCAATAAAACGTCTGAGATACTAAGGCATCTGAGGTTCCATTATATATGGCGCGTTCGGCTACTCAAATTGTTGTTACAAAATCGCTCAAGGGTCGCATATTTCAACAAGTTCCAATCTAAAGTAATTGGAATCGTCTCAGGAAAATTAATTGAACAGAGAGAAAATGGGAATATCCACGATGATCTGTTATTAGTGTAAGGGACAGTTATATAAATGTATCGCCCAGGTCATCCATTGAATACTAGTGACGCGTAAAAGCGTCTTTTACAAACAGGATATCACCCTTTAAAATACATGTATCATATGCAAACAGTGTAAATCCAGACCGGAGGTTTCTTATAAGAGCCCCTTGATAATGGTCTGCAACGACGGCCATATTTGCTATATACTTCAAAACAACCATAAACAGTAAACAATGGACTTATTTTGAAACTGGAAGTAGGCAATTGAAGCTCTAGGGGTCAGTGGGTTGAAACTACTATAGTACGTCATAATGTCTTAACTTTCTAGTATAAATTTTGTTAGTGACAAATGTTAAAACTTATATTAAGCGAGAATAATAATTAGTACTAAATACATACTGTAGGTCCATACAGAATAAACGTAAAAAAGGATACCTCGTATATTACAGAAACTGTCCCTTTGTCTGCAGGAAATCCGGTACATGTACCTTCACGAAGCATCACCTTGTTTCGTTAAATAATTCACCCTTAACTACGAGTACATGTATACCCGTCTTTTACCAACTGGGTTAATGTGAAGAGTACATTCTTCTAATAAAGCAATTGTGATCCTGATCAGAGGGCTCCTGTAGGAGCCATTTAAAAGGTGTGTGCACTTCTTGTCATTTTGCAATGTATTGTAAAAATTAACAATATACATGTATAGTCAAAATTGGACAAAACTTTATTGGAAATTGGAATTGTTCATAAAAAGTCTAGGATGATTGGGTTAAAATGATAGATTAACACAATTTTGACTGTACCGCATTTGATTCTGAATATACCAGGGGAAATTAGTTCAACATGAATCTTGAAATGGTCTCATTTAGTTCTTATCAAATTATTCTTGCGAACCATGATGGTTGACATTTTCAACCAGCTGAGGTTTGCGTTACAGCTGCTCAAGATCCAACCTCTTCAACTGATACAGTAACACTCAGTAACACGCTCTGTTACGATCACAAAAATGTGTTAATTATGTGTTTTCGACAGGTGGCAGCTTAAAGCAGTGTGAAAGTAAAACAGAAAGCTCCTTCATGAGCTTTCTGTTTTACTGTCACCTTTCTTTAAGCTGTGACCTGTTTTTTATGCATCAGTTAGCCTTCGTTTTAATGATCGTACTAGACAAAGTCTATATGCGATTTTCAATGTATTCCTCACTGTACTGCAAATATGCTAAAATGGACAATATTTAATTAAAATATTAGTTACAGTAGAGAATCTGTTATTCTTTCCCGTTTAAACGCAAACGTTCGCAAACGCAAAGCACTAAAACGTAGAAAAGAACAACTTTTGGACAATTCTGATAATTCTTATTTATCTTGGTGGCAAAGAGTTTGGAGCCTGATCAGACGCCGGGTTACCCGGAGTCTGATCTGGCTCCAAACTGTTTGCACGGCAAATAATAGTTTTAGCGTAAACGCGTTTATTGGGAAAGAATAACATATTCTCCACTGTACTTTATCACGCATCTTCTCGTTTTACGTTAAAGCAGTTTTTTTTAAATATGTAGATCAGAGTGATAAAGTACAAAATTACAAATGTGTTTAAATTACTCCCCTTTTTATAATTGTTTAATATTTTCTAAACACTCTCTAGCAAATCTTGTATATGATTGATCATTTTGCTGTTTCGTAGTTATGTCCCATTAAACTATAAGCTTACTAATACTTCCTGACTCTAGTATTGCATTTATGAACAATTATGTGAACGATGTTGCCGCCTTAATAGCTTGATACACGCACGATGTATGTATACCACTGATGCACGCAGGAAATACTTTTACACATTGTATACATTGCCGCTTGATATACATAAGTAAAGTGTAACCTGTTCAAAATAATTCGTGGTAAAACAAATCCAATTATGCCCATTGGGTAACTCGGCGCCTGATCAAGTTCTGAACTTTTTGCGGATGTGATTTACATACATCCACAGCATTTACTAAAAACCTGGGTCTATGCTTATAAAGTGTTTGTAGATATTTATATGCTTAACATTGTCCTCTGTTGTTTTTCTCAAAGTTGCACAGTGGACATTTTGACAGATAATAACTAAATGACGAGTGACAACCAGCTTGAATCAAGATCAGAGGCCGCGTAACGCGGCGTCTAAACTGGATTCAAGCTGTTTGCAAATTCGCCTCCCTGTAACGACTCCCTCCGAACAACGCGTATCTTTTTTTATTATCTCCCGTTGGATGTCGTTTTGCTGAGTGTGGAGAAAGACAGTCGAGGACAGGGTTAAATACTCTCGTTTGATATTCCACGATAAATGGAAATTCTGACAATTCATACATCCACGCCATATTTTATCATATCTTCATGGCCTGAGACGTGGGGGAAAAATAATAAACTGTCTGCTACATACGAGAAATAATCGAGTCTACAGTGGAGAAGACGTTATATCTTCCAAATAAATGCGTTTACGCTAAAACTACAATTTCCAGTACAGATAGTTTGGAGCAAGATCAGACTCCAAACCGTTTGCCACTCAGATTAGACTAAATTGGTCAGAATGGCCGACAATACGACGTTTTCTACGTTTGATTACAATGTGTTTGCATTCCGTATGCGTTTGAAACGGGAAGAAATACAGTGGAGAATCTGTTATTCTTTCACAATAAACGCGTTTACGCTAAAACTATTATTTGCAGTGCAAACAGTTTGGAGCCAGATCAGACGCCGGGTAACCCGGCGTCTGATCAGGCTCCAAACTGTTTGCCACCAAGATAAACAAGAATTATCAGAATTGTCCAAAAGTTGTTCTTTTCTACGTTTTAGTGCTTTGCGTTTGCGAACGTTTGCGTTTAAACGGGAAAGAATAACAGATTCTCCACTGTATGAGATTTGCGTCACGAAATTTAGGGATTCATTAAAGTACTTATTTCATAGCATACTATTGTCACCGCCTTGAAAACACAACACCTAGTCAGAGTGTACATACATGTAGTTAAACCTTTTCAGGATCAAATATATCGTGAGGTTTTCACCCCTTCACCATCATACTATCGTCTGCTTCAATAGTGTTGTCTGCAATATCGTTTCAAAGTTGGATTTAAGGCAGTAATTTAAAAAAAAAAGTGGCAAAAAGTTTAACGTGGCATCTGATCAGGATCAAAACTATTAGCAAATGTGTTTTATGAGGTCATTGAAAGTTAACCCTTTGTTTCCTAGCCACACATATATATACAGTACTGAACCTTATTAAATTAAATTGATAATCGCAAGCGAATCGCAAGCGAATTGCCATCAAATTGCCATCGAATCGGGTGCTTCAAAAGGCGAATCTTACGATTTAACATTTTTACGCGAATTTTCCGAAGCGGTTGTGACCAAAATGGAATCGAAACAAATAACGAGCGCATATTTGCGAATAATTGTGAGATTCACCACTCAGGCAAACTTACCAGAGGGTAAAGTTTCTATTTTGAATCGCAAGCGAATTGCCATCGAATTGCAAGCGAATTGCCATCGAATTGCAAGCGAAAATTGTTAATTTAATAAGGTTCAGTACTGTACGTTCTCTATAAATAGCGTATATGAATAGTCAGAATTGTCGAAGTAGCGTCCTTCTCTGCGTTTTGTTGCGATGCGTTTACGTTTAATTTTCGTTTAAACGGGAAATAATAACGTCTTCTCCACTGTATGTTAATATTAAACATCCAGATCAAAAGAAACCTCTGATAAAGATATGCCCTTTGTGTCGTATTGCAAATCAATGACAAGAGCAAACATAAACAGTAAAATGGAATGGACTAAATTGGAAACTAGAATTGTCTATTTTAAGTTTAAATAAGCAAATGGTTAAGTTATAGTTACTTGTTAATAGTGGCGACATAGGAATAATGTAGACCCAATCGGACACCGTACTGGAAAACGGGTGACTTATATGCCCAGCATGTATTATTCTAAGCTGTTCTCATTGAACTCGTTCCAAACAGTTTGACACTCATGTAAGTGTATTTTACATGTAACACTTTCAATCCTAAATTTCTCTTGTGGATATTTATAATCCTTTTGGACTTTTCAAGTACAGGTATTTTAAACCAGTCTATTGTTGCAATTTTTGGTATGACAACAAAAACAATGAAACTATCAAACAGTGCAGATCCTGATCAGAGGGCTCCTATAGGAGCCCTCTGATCAGGGTCTACACTGTTTGCATATGTTATCAGTAATCTCTACAGAAGGTTGTAGGCTTGAAATGGGTAAATCAAATCGCGAAAAACCTAAACTTTAGAAATAAAAGCTGACAATAAGTTTGCAGGTAGTGGACGCGTTAGATGGGTTCTGACGTCATGATGACAGTTCGAGGATTAAATGACTTAACATCAATCACTGCCTCGCCCGAGAACAAACAGTTTGGATCTTGTCCAAACCGTTATGCGGCGTCTGACCAGGATCCACACTGTTTAACACTCAAAATTATATAACTTCTTCTTTACATTTATTCAGTCGAAATACCTTAGTTTTAAATCAAAAATAAAAGAAAAGAAATACAAGCAGACGACAGTTGTTTAAATCTGATGACGTCATGACAGTGAAGGGCTTAAACACAACATATGCTAATATTCAACAATACGATTTATGTCTTGGCTAACCTTATCTACTGGTGGACACTGAAGATAAGACTCCTGTAATTAAGCTTTATCTATTCTAATATCTGACTTGTTTCTTCCCATCTTGACTGTAGCAACATTGGCTATATTGACTTACATCAATACACATCGGTCAAATCCTTGATAGAACCAGGACGGTGGATTAAGTGTGAAAAATGCTCTTGACCTTCAGGTACGGCGTCCAAAATTTGTTTCATATGATGTGTCGAACGAGGATAAAAAGAACATCAGATATGCAGTAAGTGCAACCCAGGATCAGGCGCAGTACATGTACCTTAATAAACGGTGGTTAATCTTGGGTTACTCTGTTCGCATTGTCATAATGCATTGTTCTCTAACGACTTTGCTTATAGAGGATAGTAACATTCAACTGTTAACAGTTTTTCATAGTATAAACATTTAAAATTGAGCATCAGACCCTTTCCCAAAATTGCAGATCGTACAGTCGAGAATATGTTAATTTCTTTATCGTCTAAACGAAAACGAATCGCAAACGAAATGAAATAAAATGTTGAAAATGACAATTTATTGACAAGTCTTAATATCGACTTTTAACTGTGTACCCGGCGTCTGATCTGACTCCAAACTGTTTTCAATTGAAATGCTAGTTTTAGCGTACTTGAATAACGTATTCTCCACTGTACAGTGGAGAATCTGTTATTCTTTCCCAATAAACGCGTTTACTCTAAAACTATTATTTGCAGTGCAAACAGTTTGGAGCCAGATCAGACGCCGGGTAACCCGGCGTCTGATCAGGCTCCAAACTGTTTGCCACCAGGATAAACAAGAATTATCAGAATTGTCCAAAAGTTGTTCTTTTCTATGTTTTAGTGCTGTGCGTTTGCGTACGTTTGCGTTTAAACGGGAAAGAATAACAGATTCTCCACTGTACAAGGGATAAAAGTTACCGGACTTGCAAATAGTGTATACCCTGTTTAAAATGTCCACGCCAAGCATCTTGTCTATATTTGCATTGATTTCAATTTCTACGATAATTTGTTCTATTGATAAAGTTAACACAATGAGGTTTTAATAAAAAGAAAGTATTGGTCAAAACGGAAGACGTGCTCTTTTTCATGAAAAGACCAGTCAATGAACGGTAATGCAGTGAAGACATTATTCTGTTCCATTAAGCTAGATTTTTCTAAAATAATTGTATCCACTGCAATTTGTTTGGAGCTTTATCAGACCTCGGATAATTTGTAGTCTGAGTATCCTCAAAATAGTCAGACACGCTGATCGTCTAAATTTTCAATAAATTATTTTCAACGTTTTTATTGTATCGCGTTTACATTTACAGTGAAACCCCTCTAAACCAGAACCTCTAAATACCGGAATTCTCCCTAAACCGGACAAAAAGTTGGTCCCATTTCAAACCTTTCTTCATTTTAACCCATTGCACCATAAATATGCCTTTTTACGCCTTTGATGTTTTCATTCACTGAAGAAAATAAATTTATGAAAATACATGTAATATATCATCAGAGATAATTTTTATATTTTAGCAAATGATAGCTTAAAGCAGGTTGAAAAAAGTAGACTGCGTCTTAAGGCGAATTATGCTTTACTTTCAACCTGCTTTAAGTGGTCATCTATTATCAATACTAGAAACAAGCTATGGGTTAAACCCCCTCTAAACCGGAAATGTATGTCGTCCCCGCACATGTCGGGTTTAGGGGGATTTCACTGTGTTTCTTCTCCACAGCAGCAGCAGCAGCAGCAGCAGCCCTGTAAAGGACAAGCATGATCTCTCCTCTGTTACAAGGTGATAATTTCACACATAACATGAACAGTTTAGAGAGAACATTGCACATATTTGTGGGCAAGAAACACGCAAGCGACATCACGCGAATGGACAATATAGATGAAGAACTTGGGGGAAACCCCAGCGTACAATCATGTATTATTATTTTACGGCATGCAAAGCAAGACGGGTTTTCGTGTCAGAACATTTAATTGCGACAATATTCACAAAACATGCAATAAATACATGTAAACTATAGTACGCACATTTTGATGTTACATTGCTTAAAATGAAACAGCAGAAAAGACCGGGTATAGTAGAATGTACGTTGTGTTTCCCGTTTAAACGCATACGAAACCTAAACTGAAAGCACCAAGATGTAGAAAATCACAAGTTTTTAAAGTGTATCATACAATGTATTTTGTTAATATGAGTAAAAAACAGATTGAGCCTGATCAGACGCCGGATTACCCGGCGTCTGATCCAGTTCAAAGCTGTTTGCAATGGAAATAATAGTTAAGCGTGTACGCATTTATTTGGAAAGCACAACGTCTTCTCCAATATGTTTCGCAGGGTACAGTGGAGAATCTGTTATTCTTTCCCGTTTAAACGCAAATGTACGCAAACGCAAAGCACTAAAACGTAGAAAAGAACAACTTTTGGACAATTCTGATAATTCTTGTTTATCTTGGTGGCAAACAGTTTGGAGCCTGATCAGATGCCGGGTTATCCGGCGTCTGATCTGGCTCCAAACTGTTTGCATAGGAAATAATAGTTTTAGCGTAAACGCGTTTATTGGGAAAGAATAACAGATTCTACACTGTAAGTCTGTCGGCAGCATGAACATAGCATTCCGATATAACGTTTCGGAACAAATATATTAATTCTCATTATTTATTTTTAATGTTGAAATAGGCGGTATCTTAGAGACGGTTGATAGCAAGTCAGAAAGTCCATGTATGACATTAATGTGTACATTTCATTCAGCTTTCGTTAAGAAACCACCCGTCAGGATGCAGAAATGTCTCTTACGACCCCTGATCAGGGCATCGTAGAAACATGAAAATAGATTTCAATGAGCCTAGGTAATGCGCCGAAAGGCTTTTTCTTAGTGGAAAGGCTAACACATAAATGGGAGACAACAGAATACGTAGCACAATAACTGTTTAAACCTACTGTACGCTGTGTTAGTGTCGTCAACTAAGTGTGCCCTCTCCTACATCTCTAAAAATTGATACTTAGGCAGTTTCTTTCAGAAAATATCATAAAGAGTGTAAGAGAGTTTGACTCTAGATGAGAAGCCGAGTTACTCGGTGTATCATCTGGGTCCAAAGCGTTTATAACAGCTATCTAAAGTTCTCATCCAGCGTGCAGAAGATTAAGACGTTAGTAATTAGAAAACAACATCATCTGTGTAACTTACCACCTATGTTATCAAGAGGAAAATGAGAAAAAAGTATTAAATTTGAAGAATAACCAATATACATGTACAGTGGAGAATCTGTTATTCTTTCCCAATAAACGCGTTTACGCTAAAACTATTATTTGCAGTGCAAACAGTTTGGAGCCAGATCAGACGCCGGGTACCCCGGCGTCTGATCAGGCTCCAAACTGTTTGCAACCAAGATAAATATGAATTATCAGAATTGTCCAAAAGTTGTTCTTTTCTACGTTTTAGTGCTTTGCGTTTGCGTACGTTTGAGTTTAAACGGGAAAGAATAACAGATTCTCTACTGTAGCATTGAACAACATCATACAAGTACAAATGAGCCTTGCATGTCCGTTATAAACAAATACAACGGCGTCATGTTAAAACCTCTTCATTACGACCACTAAAGAAGAAGACTAATTGATGGCATTAAAGACACAGGAGAGTTTAAAGCAAGATGAACATATTAAAGAAAGCTCGTAAGGGAGCTTTTTTATAACGTTCACATTGCTTTAAGCAGCCACATGCGTTAAAACCTGATATATTACCTGATTTCGAGTGTAGAACAGAGTGGTTTTTCTGCAGTAAAATCTCTCTATAAGGACCACTAAAATAAGGCTTATTGTTTGCATAAACACAGGTGACAGCTTTCAGCCAAGTAAACGTAAAACGTTTAGCTCCTATAGGAGATGTCTGATTTACGTTCTTCATCAAATACTAGCCTTAAACACAAGATAATTAACACAATTTAAGTGGTCGTAATAGAGAGGTTTTACTCTACTTTCAATCATGTTTTAACGCATTGTCACGTTTTTCTGTGTATTTGACAAGCAATGTACATATAAGAAGTACACATATTCTATACAAACAGTGAAGACCAAGATCAGATGCACCATGCATATTTTTCATAGTGCGATTTATAGCAGAAAACACCCTTAAAATAGTCATGAATAAATTTTACTCAGTTTGGTTCTAGGTTTGACCATAAAAATGGCCAGGGGTCAATGAGTTTAATAAGTGACATATACATGTAGATATCCGAAAACATGTGAGTGTTTAACCCTTTCAGTGGCAAGTGTTACAGTGGAGAATCTGTTATTCTTTCCCAATAAACACGTTTACGCTAAAACTATTATTTGCAGTGCAAACAGTTTGGAGCCAGATCAGACGCCGGGTAACCCGGCGTCTGATCAGGCTCCAAACTGTTTGCCACCAAGATAAACAAGAATGATCAGAATTGTCCAAAAGATGTTCTTTTCTACGTTTTAGTACTTTGCGTTTGCGTTTCGTTTGCGTTTAAACGGGAAAGAATAACAGTTTCTCCACTGTACGTGAGATGTTTACCGCTTTACCGTTTCATTGTCGCCTGTGTCAATTTGTTGTCTGAATGTCGTTTCAAAGTTTATAAAATAGGCAGTTTGACTGAAAAAAAATCAAAACGAGTGTCAAACAGTTTGGATCCTGATCAGACGTCACGTTACGCGGCGTCTGATCAATATCAAAACTATTTGCAAACGCGCTTTTAGAAGTCATTGATAGTGAAAGGGTTAATACATGCAAACCATAATGTAGATAGCTCAAATGAGTTGTACAGTGGAGAATCTGTTATTCTTTCCCAATAAACGCGTTTACGCTAAAACTATTATTTGCAGTGCAAACAGTTTGGAGCCAGATCAGACGCCGGATAACCCGGCGTCTGATCAGGCTCCAAACTGTTTGCCACCAAGATAAACAAGAATTATCAGAATTGTCCAAAAGTTGTTCTTTTCCACGTTTTAGTGCTTTGCGTTTGCGTACGTTTGCGTTTAAACGGGAAAGAATAACAGATTCTCCACTGTAGATAGCTCAAATGAGTTGTATCCTGAATTGAGCAATAACATCTATTTACGATTACTAAATGTTATTACATTGAGATTTGGATTAAACAAGACTGGCTTGCTAAAGTAATTACATGTACAATGTATTACATATTCACCATATTATATTATTCGTCATAATCATTGTCTCTTACACGCACTTGATAGTGTTCGAGATCAGTTAAATACAATTTACAGTCTCTTTGGAATAAAGAATGTACAGATTAGTAAAAAATGTTGTCTTTGCGTAATGTTGCAATCATAATTCACGTATAAATTTAAAAATGAAACATAGTTTACTTGGATTTATGATAAAGGTAATTCTAAAAAATACTTACGCGATTTCCCTATAGGCGAAAAGAAATATAAACAGAATTAATGCAAAAAACATTTCAAATATGAAATAAAATTAAACAAAAAATACAAATTTGAGAACAAGTGTTATAATTATAATGAAGAAGATGCAGATTTTTCATAAAGGCTAAAATATTTACCTAAAATAGTATAGAGTCAGATCAGACGCCAGATACCTCGGCGTTTGATTTGATTTTAAATTGTTTGCCGCTGTGAGTAAAATTAATTTAACTTTAATCCTTCTATCTCCCCATCTCCAACTCTCGCTTTAACAAAATTGCAATAGTCTGAGTTTATCATAATATGCTTTAAAAAGCAATATAAATATAAATATACACAACTTATAATGGGAGCAACCTTAAGTCATATCAAATAATGTTTAATGAAGGAATAGTGATATACATTGTTTTGTTTATGTCTTAAATATGTTTTACATTAAGTCTGCTTGGAAGCATACAATCTTGTGTTTCAAATTTAAGATCCTCTATTTATTACATTTTAGAAAACGTTGGTAGTTTCTTAAACAGTAAACGCTTTAGGGCTAAAAAAGTTATATATTTTGCCAACAGTATAGAGCCAGATCATCCGCCGGATGACCCTGATATCAAACTGTTGGCAACTCAGATTAAACAAATCGTCACTATTTTCAACATGCTAGAATTCTCTACATTTAAATGCGTTACATTAATTGCAAGTTACAGTGGATAATCTGTTATTCTTTCCCGTTTAAACGCAAACGTACGCAAACGCATTGCATTAAAACATAGAAAATGACAACTTTTCGACAATTTTGACTATTCGTGTTGATCTGAGTGGCAAACAGTTTGGAGCCTGATCAGACGCCGGGTTACCTGGCGTCTGATCTGGCTCCAAACTGATTGCAATGGAAAAAATAGTTTTAGCGTAAACGCGTTTATTGGGAAAGAATAACGTTTTCTCCACTGTAGCCATTCCCCCATAGTCTATTTATAGTTTCAGGCTGCTTTAAGCTATTTTCTGCAGCGGAGGAATAAATCACAGACGTAAAAAGGCGTATATAAATGAGAAAAACTACTGTTCCAGTATTATTGTGAAAATATATACTTACTGAATACTGCTGTTTGGCAGCGACGGAAAGAAAAAACAAAACAAAGAATTATAAAACAATGGTTAAAACGACAATAAATGCACAATATTAAGTTTGTAATAAAACTAACATTCGTTTATCTTATCTTATCTTATCTTATACAGCCTTCCTACAACGACGTCCGATTGGAGACATTGATTGTATGTGTTGTTCGGAGGGAGTCATTATAGGGAGGGACAATTAAGAATTGACTTACATTTTCAAACAGTTTAACACGACGGCTTGTTTAGATTCAAACTGTTTGTCACTTGTCAAAAAAGGTATTCTATCAATCATATGTAACCTTAAGAAAAAACAGCAGACGACATTTTTCAGCAGACGATATCACAGCAGTAAAAGCGTTAGACATAACTGTCTGTTTAAGGAAATGCGGCAATGGCCATTGTAAGGAGGAAGTATTTGTTGGGAGGGCCGTTGTAGAGAGGGAACACTGTACTACGATTTTAGTCCTACATTGCCTTATCCCTGGTACAGTGGAGAAAACGTTATTCTTTCCCAATAAACGCGTTTACGCTAAAACTATTATTTTCACTGCAAACAGTTTGGAGCCAGATCAGACGCCGGGTAACCCGGCGTCTGATCAGGCTCCAAACTGTTTGCCACCAAGATAAACATGAATTATCAGAATTGTCCAAAAGTTGTACTTTTCTACGTTTTAGTGTTTTGCGTTTGCGTTTAAACGGGAAAGAACAACAGATTCTCCACTGTACTATAGTTATTTGCAAACAGTTTGAACTCTTGGCATTGATAAGGTTAACCAAGTGATAATTACATAAACTGGTAAGACTTAAAGACAAGTGACTGTTGGACACATTCACTGCAGTCACATCATCAATTTTAAACAAATGTGGTGTGCTTTTATTTCTCAAATTTACATTTAAGGGATCCAAACTATTTGCACATGCTTAAACAATTTACATGTATTTCCATTGCAAACAGTTTGGAGAAGATCAGGCTCCGGACTGTTTTTCCGTTCAGATTAAAATGAATCGACATTTTCTACATTGTAATTGTAATGTGCCTTTCCTTTGCATTTAAGCGGGAACGAATATCGCGTTTATTGGGTAAATATAGCGCATTCCCCAATGTACCAATTCCCCGACGTTTGATCCGTTTAAAACCTGTCTGGTATTGGTTCTTGATGCTTTGTTTAGTTAATACACGCAGAGAAACAAAAAAATGTAGATAACTATTTAAGGCACCGAGACAAGTTTGTAAATATTAATTCTTATTTTATATCCTGTAAAAATAAGTATTTCTTTTCTGTGTTACCGACCACGTAATTAAATACAGTGCTCAGCCATTCAAAGAAAAATAGTTTGCGTATTGTACGGAGTGGGGTTGATATAAGGAGGAAAAATATCTCTTCACTGCATCACCCAGAGGTTAATTGGTTATTTGCAAACAGTTTGGATCCTATAAACGCCACCTAAAGCAGAGTTTGATCAGGATTTAATTTATTTGACATTCATTATGATATTAATTTAGTCATTTAACATAACAGTTAGATTTAAGAAATAAATGTAGACGGGAAGTATTTAAAGTAGATAACGTCATTGCAGTGAATACGACATTCGTCTGGTTTGGACAACCATGTCAAGCCCAGTGATTATAAAGCGTTTGAAATTAGTCTGAGCGCGGTCTCAAGCATTTGATTTGTCACCTTTAAGTCTAGGCTCAAATCTGACCAATTATATGCTTGAGAACCATTTCAGACTCAACGCAAACGCTTTATAAGCATGGATCCAAGTTGTTTGGATAAAACTCTGTAATGTTTATACCATAAATCATATCCACTTGGAAAAGTCATAATAATTAATGGTTTTGATATACTATCAGAATGATAGCGAACTGAAATGGTGGAACATTTGCACATATCAGCCACGTCACGGAAATTAGAATTTGTCATTTGGTATGCCTCAAAACAACAACACAAATAGGTGCCCAGGATTCGTATCGTTCCTTGTCACTTTGCTGAACAATTGCATTAGAAGACATAAACTGCTGAGCTGCTTTCATTTGTTCAACAATATATGTTGCACCTTGTCATACATCGTTTAAACTACTGATTCGCATTTAGAGGATGCATGTACCTATTTTCTTACTTATATTTATTATACCGTTGATCCCTGGAACTTCAAATGAACAATATCAGTTCCAACTTATTCCGTGACACCTAAAGCCGGATAGAGTAAATAAGGAAACTTCTGTAACCTCTGTCCCAGGTATTAAATATTTTGAATTGAGATTAAAATCGTTATCAAGCATTTGATCAGTCAGATTTGAGCTAAAGCTAAACTCTGATCAATTGAAGGCTTGAGAATTATCTCAAACTCATCTTAACCGCTTTACAGTATTGGGGCCCTGCAAAATCAGATGTAATACCTGTGTACTTAAACATATACATATTAGAGTAAGAATGCATACTGATCTTTATCCGAATGGTTCGCAAATGTTTAAGTGTTGTAAGACAGCGTAATTAGATATAACTTGTAGCCATTTACTGCCTTTACAAAGAGTGTTTGCGAACAGTTTAGACCCTACTTAGACTTCGCGTAACGCGGCGTTTCATCAGGGTCAAAACTATTTCACCCTCAATCTTTCTTCAACCAAAATGCCTAAAAGTTACAATCTGAGAAATAAAAGCAGACGATAAGTGTTTCATTGTTTGCGTCACGGCATTGAAAGGGTTAATATGTTATGCAAAGCACACTGTAATGTAGAACATACACTTCACAATGTGTCCGTCAGACTCCACAATATTCCCATACGTATTCCGGATTCCGAGGAAATTGCTGCACGTGCAGGTTATATATGCATGCATTAAATGCAACTAAAATGTTATTCCAACTAATAAAACAAGTGTTTGTGTTGAAATTCGTGTGCCAATTGAAAACAGTTTAGAGACCGTTAAGACGCCGGGAATTGGTTTAATTAGGCTCCAAACTATTTATCATTCAGATTGAAAACCTGCCATTTTATTATAGCATTCCTTATAAGTTTGCGGTAATTTTCGTTTAAAGGGAAAGAATGGTGTACTATCCACTAAAAGTTTTAACCCATTACCCCTTAAAAACGCCTTTTTACACCTCTCATTTATTCCTCCACTGAAGAAAAAAGTTCCAGTTTATACAGCCAAGAATATGTACCAGAAGAAATATTTTCTGTATCCTAGAAGATGGTAGCTTAAAGCAGGCTGAAAGTAAAGCAGAATGTGCCTTAAGGCACATTCTGCTTTACTTTCAACCTGCTTTAAGTGGTCACCTGTTTTTAAAGCTAGAAATAGGTTAAGAGGTAATGGGTTAAACTGTTACGGTTATCAAATGTATGCCCATTATGTTCCTCCAGTGGAGAAGGCTTTGCTCTTGGTCAATAAACATGTTTATGTTGACACCTTATGGACGTGGCAATCTGTTTGGAGACAGATAAGGTTTAAAACTGTTTTTCAACATTTTCTACATTTTAGTACAATGGATTTAGGTTTTGTTACTTTAAAACGGGGTTAAAGACTACGCAATGGAATGCTAAATAAGAATAATATTTTAATAAAAGTAAATGATTAATTTCAAATGTGGTGGAAAACAGTTTGAAGCATGCACATACGCCGTGTTAAAAATGTACTCTGCGTTTATGCACAATACGATTAGGGACAACAACTATCATAGTCCCCCCCCTGTATTTCTAGTTACATACAGTGAAGAATAAGTTATTCTTTCTCGTTTGAACGCAAACGAAATGCAAACTATTTGCGATAGATGTAGAAAATAACAACCATTTGAAAATTCTGAAAGTTTGTTTTTGTCTGAGTTGCAAATAGTTTGGGGTCTGACGTCTGATCTGGCTCCAAATGTTTTGCAATGTTTTAACGAAAAGGCTTTTATCGGAAAACATCTTCTCCATACATTCGGGAAACGTTAAAACTTCGTGGTACAACAAAACGTATACACTGTACGTAATGAAAAAAACCCTGTTATTCTACGTGTTAAGTTTACATTCTATTTATTTAAGTGTCAATTGTTTTGTGAAAATCTATTCGGCGTCTGATCAGGTTCCCAACTATTTGCAGTTGACCTAAACTAATGCAGAATAAACGCTTTTGGTGGGAAAGAGGGAAGTTTAGTTTTAATCCCTGAATAATATATCTGACTCGTATTTTGCAATATCATTTCTGTTATAAATGTTTTGCTATTTTTCTGTCTCGAAAATACGTTTATTCAAACATAATTTTCTATTAAAATTATGAAAATAATCCTTCAAATTTTTTATTATCTAGTAAACCCCCAGGAACATGTGAACGAGTAGAAACATTTATGATGTATAACGAATACGTATAGCATACACAACATTAGTCATGAAGTTTTCCGAATTTGCAATGATGCTCTTGGGACAGCAATGTGCATTTAGAAGGATCAAAATAAATGACTTATTGCACCAGAACACCACGATCAAGGAAACAGTTTATTAAACAAAAAGTCGAACTCGTATCAATCAGCCATGCCATCCATCTACTGCCATGCTCTCACCTGCCTTAATAGGCAGCTATCGCGCACTTTGATATTTTTTTCTTCAAATTAAAATGTTATGTAAATAGACAAAACTAATTTGAAATCGTAATGAATGTCAAGTAGTGTCGATCTTGTCAGCCGAATGAAGGCCATACACGTTTATGTTAAGCAAATATTCATACAATGACTTTAAACTTCACTACTGTTCTATATGTTTTAGTTATTTGTACTTTGAGTTTCTATATATCTTCATGTAGTGACTGTCTTGAGACATCTCTTTTGAATTGTCTTGTAAAAAAACTTCCAAAGAGATGTCACAAGTGAGAATTAGATATTAGAAATAAAAGTGTTTTAAAGTTTTGACTTACGACCGTTTTGTCGTATGAAATTTTATGAAACGGACCCCTGATGCCTTGTAAGAATCTAAGCTGGTTGTAAAGACCACGTAAATATGTTGCCATAAACAAAATGTAAAATAAATAAAGACACAAAACCATTGAAAAGAAGATTTGTTTCTTTCTAAATAAAGTCATCTGTATCAAGACGTTGACGTCTAATTTAACCCCAAACTGATAGCTGTTCTAGCACACACTACAATACGCGTAGTTAGAATACAAATGCCTTCCCTATTGCATGTGTAACATACATGACATTTTGCGTGATTTATGTTGTTTTCTGTTTCAAAACTTATTATATTCCTTTCCCTTGAGCAGAGTTTAAAGTAAGCCTAAGGTACTTATGTGTAATTTTCTGTCTTATTCGTTGACTATTATCGACTGGAGATACAACATAGATCATATAATTTAACTAGAAACCGTCAAGAACTGTATCGTGTATGTTATCTTGATAACACACTTATATAATGTCAGATCTGCTCGCTGGCGTACGTAAGGTATTTAACCCATTTGACATTTTAAACCCTAGTCAAGCATATATATGCAAACAGTGTACATGCCACGAGTACGCTTGTCATATTTAAACAGTGAATATCTGGAGCAGAGAGCTTCTTCAGGAGTCCTTTGATCAGGGTATGAATTTTTGTTTCAAATGCAATGCATTGACAAAATATCTTAACAATAAAAACTGGACTAGATCCATTTCAGAAGTTTAACCCTTTACCCAATAGAAGCGCCTTTTTACGCTTATAAATCATTTCTCCATTAAAAAAATTAGTTCCTTTTTATACAGTCGTAAATATGTATCATGAGAAAATTTTATTGTATATGTTTCTGTATTTATTGAATGTGAATTGATGAGATGTAAATAAGCATAGACTCTGTTCGTCTGTTATATATACATTAATACATTTCATCCACCGTATGGAACCACGCCCCGAGTGACCTATGTTGATCGCGATTTACTCTCAAAGCGCTTATAGCGTTGGAAGACTGTCGGCGTACTAAGAGAAAGCAAATTGTCTTTCTGCAGTACAACGAGGGTACACTGTATAATAAGCGTGAAATCAACATGTTTATGCCATCTATTAACCTGGGTCTAACTGCGAATATTTCCACGGGATACTACAGACGTAATCACTGTCATATTATAGAACGTTATATATCTATTATTTGAAACAAATACAACAATTCTAATTTTTACTTCTAATCCAAGGCTCACTGGAAAGAATGAGATACATAGCGTTAAACCTGTTCTATCGCGCGCACTATTTTGCATCTCATAACTACATGCATGTAAGCCTACGCCATATGACTCATCAGAAGTAGGCCCCTTATGATTACAAGGGCGGATCAGCAACACGATAACGTAATCAATTATGCTTATTGCAAATGCCGTGCGTGTTCCGCGTGTTTTTGGATAAATTATTTCCCTAATCGACAGAAAAACACAATCTGAGTAAAACTTGGTGTTTCGGCAACTTAATCCTTACCACTTTATTGCTCCACTTAATATTGTTTGTATGTGGATACGCATTTGGCGCAGTAATCTGAGAAAGTTAAACAGGTCGAGGCTAGGAAAACCTGGTCTCAGAAAACGGTATAAAACTCTCAAGACTGTCTAAGACAGTCTAAAAACTAAGGACATGGATACAATTGCATCCCTTTTATACATCCTCAATCCCCCACCTAAAATAGATAAAATAAATAATGTAAAAAATACATTTATAAGATAAAAAAACTGGATTGTTTAAGGCAGGTGGCAGCTGAAAGCAAGTTTTGACAATTTTTTTTATTTCACTCTACTTTTACTTTACCATAAACATTCAACTACTTTCAGTAACGTAAATACGCGAATATTTCCAAGTGTATTGCAATTTTTCTCAGTATGCATAAACATAGACAAGAGAATACATTCTATACGTCATATCAAAGTCACGTGAACACAGAGGACAACACTTATTAAAACAGCATACAGTGGAGAATCTGTTATTCTTTCCCGTTTAAACGCAAACGTACGCACACGCAAAGCACTAAAACGTAGAAAAGAACAACTTTTGGACAATTCTGATAATTCTTGTTTATCTTGGTGGCAAACAGTTTGAAGCCTGATCAGACGCCGGGTTACCCGGCGTCTGATCTGTCTCCAAACTGTTTGCATGGGAAATAATAGTTTTAGCGTAAACGCGTTTATTGGGAAAGAATAACAGATTCTCCACTGTATGAGAGGGACTAACATGTATCCCTCTAGAATTGATAGTGTAGATAAACTCGCTTTATAAATGTTACTTAAAACCGATCTTGACATAAGCCCATTCATTGTCATTATGACTTCTAACCTGTTTACTATAGTCACTATCTATTAATCAGATTTGAAATTTCATGCGCTTTTGAAATAAAAAACTGTGTAATTGGTATTTATCAGTTTGGATCCTGATCAAACGCCGCGTGACTACATTACTTACATACATCTTCTGAATTTATTAATCAGATTTGAAATTTCATGCGCTTTTGAAATAAAACACTGTGTAATTGGTATTTAGCAGTTTGGATCCTGATCAAACGCCGCGTGACTACATTACTTACATACATCTTCTGAATTTATTAATAAGATCTGAAATTTCATGCGCCTTTGAAATAAGAAACTTTGAAATGGGTATTTTAAAGTTTGGTTTCTGACCAGATGCCGCGTATCGCGGTGTCTGGTCAGGAACCAATCTGTTTGCAATTAAATGGGATGTACGGCTTGGAAAGGTATTAGTTAAATCATTAACTCCCATAGAGTCCTGCGATACTAGTATATGGTACATACACCATCAATTTAGTCAGATTATAAATGCCATTAACCTTTAACTCTTTAAGTACTTTCAACTAACGTTGACATTATAAACAGTATCGATCTCGACATGGCTCTGACCAGGGACCTATTTCATAAATCTTCGCACGACAGATTTTGTCATAATTCAGTTTATAAAAGTCTTAATATTTATTTATTTCTTCATCTAATCCTGTCTTGTGATATGTCTTTTGAATCGTCTTGAAACGATGATCTTAAAGAGATGTCACAAGATTGGATTAGATAGAGTTATCAGATTTTTTTTTAAAGTTTTGACCTACGACCGTTTTTATCGTACGAAGTTTTATGAAACAGGACCCAGGAACATAACCGTTCTAAACCTCTTATTAATTCAGACCAATGCAGTGACGAGTTCAATTCCAGAACATTGACATTGCCAAGATCGGGAATAATTTGATTAGGCGAAAGATTAGAAGCTTATGTTTAGTTGAATATAAATACCCTTGTTCGATACCGATCAGATTGAATTAGCAACATGACAATACGTGTAATCCATGACGTCAATACGTTGTCTTCTTGTTTGATAAACCAAATGACACTTTTATGACACTTATATTACATACGTCCTTGACATTTGAAACGGTAAGCCTGGTTGTAATCAATTTCAGCTAACACCGTTATTCTTTCATTGTCAACTTTAACCCTTTCGAAACTACATGCGAATTAAGTTGACTTTGCAAACAGTGAAGATCCAGTGGCCCGTTTCATAAAACTTCATACGACAAATATTGTCGTAAGTCAGATTATAAAAGTCTCAATTATTATTTATTTCTCCATCTAATCCTGTCTTGTGACATCTTTTTGGAATCGTCTTGAAAAGACGATTCCAAAAGGATGTCACAAGACAGGATTAGATAGAAAAAAAGAAATTAAATGTATTTCAAAGTTTTGACTTACGACTGTTTGTGTCATACGAAGTTTTATGAAACGGGCCCAGATCAGACGTCACGTGACGGCAAATCCTGCACCCTATTGACATTTCGAATGGTACGACCTATAGATTGACAATATCGTATATCATCAGCGCTTATATGACTACAAATATGGTATTGTATGACGGTTAATTGAAAATTAAACAATGTACTATAAATAATATCACATAAAGAGTAAAACGTCTCTTTTAAAACCACTTATTGTATAAATTATTAGGTGTTTACGACAGACGATTGCTTAAAGCACGGTAAAAGTAAAGCAGAAAGCTCCTGCAGGAACTTTCTATTTTACTGACATCTTGCTATGAGGTGTCACCTGTGTTTATACAATAAACAAAACTTGATTTTAGTGTTCATAATAGATATGTTTTACTGTATATCATAGTGAAAAGCATAAATATTTCCTGTGTAACAAACGATCATTGCCAAAGCGATGGAAAAAATACATACAGTGTTCCCTTCTTACAACGGCCCTCCCAACAACGACTCACTCCTTACAACGACCATTGTCGCAGTTCCATAAACTTAACGTTTATTTCTAACGCTCTTACTGCTGCAATATCATCTGCTTAAAATTACCCGCAGATTTCACGGCATCTGGGGCCCGTTTTACTAAACGTTTGCAAACAGCAAATAGCCAGATCAGAGGACGCGCTAAAAGCGCGTCCTCTGATCTGGCTATTTGCTGTTTGTAACAAGTGATAATAAAAAATATAAATTAAAATTTAAAATTTTGACTTACGCAAAAAATTTGCGTAAGTAGTTTAGTAAAACGGGCCCCAGCTGATCTGGATTCCATCTGATTGCAATGTAAGCTATTTCCTCTCCCTATAACGACTCCCTCCAATCAAGTTTACCCACAGATTACACGGCATCTGATCTGGATTCCATCTGATTGCAATGTAAGCTTTTTCCTCCCCCTATAACGACTCTCTCTCATCAAGTTTACCCGCAGATTACACGGCATCTGATCTGGATTCCATCTGTGTGCAATGTAAGCTATTTCCTCTCCCTATAACGACTCCCTCCAATCAAGTTTACCCACATATTACACGGCATCTGATCTGGATTCCATCTGTGTGCAATGTAAGCTATTTCCTCTCCCTATAACGACTCCCTCCAATCAAGTTTACCCACAGATTACACGGCATCTGATCTGGATTCCATCTGTGTGCAATGTAAGCTATTTCCTCTCCCTATAACGACTCTCTCTCATCAAGTTTACCCGCAGATTACACGGCATCTGATCTGGATTCCATCTGTGTGCAATGTAAGCTATTTCCTCTCCCTATAACGACTCTCTCTCATCAAGTTTACCCGCAGATTACACGGCATGTGATCTGGATTCCATCTGTTTGCAATGTAAGCTATTTCCTCTCCCTATAACGACTCCCTCCAATCAAGTTTTTTTTTATAAACAACGTTGACGATTTATTGTAAACTAGAAGGCAAGAAAATTAAGGTCTGCCCTGACGGGGAGATTGTCGGCGTTTGAAGTGGCTTCAGACTGCTTGTACGGCCTGGTGGGAGTAAGATTTCGAAACAGAACAAATAGTCCGGAAGAATAGTGAACCCTTTTACTGTCATTATAAAAGCAGTCTAACACAGTCGCTGTTATAGTATCGTCTGTAAGCAGTGTAACACAGTCGCTGTTATAGTATCGTCTGTAAGCAGTGTAACACAGTCGCTGTTATAGTATCGTCTGTAAGCAGTGTAACACAGTCGCTGTTATAGTATCGTCTGTAAGCAGTGTAACACAGTCGCTGTTATAGTATCGTCTGTAAGCAGTGTAACACAGTCGCTGTTATAGTATCGTCTGTAAGCAGTGTAACACAGTCGCTGTTATAGTATCGTCTGCAAGCAGTGTAACACAGTCGCTGTTATAGTATCGTCTGTAAGCAGTGTAACACAGTCGCTGTTATAGTATCGTCTGTAAGCAGTGTAACACAGTCGCTGTTATAGTATCGTCTGTAAGCAGTGTAACACAGTCGCTGTTATAGTATCGTCTGCAAGCAGTGTAACACAGTCGCTGTTATAGTATCGTCTGTAAGCAGTGTAACACAGTCGCTGTTTTAGTATCGTCTGTAAGCAGTGTAACACAGTCGCTGTTATAGTATCGTCTGCAAGCAGTGTAACACAGTCGCTGTTATAGTATCGTCTGTAAGCAGTGTAACACAGTCGCTGTTATAGTATCGTCTGTAAGCAGTGTAACACAGTCGCTGTTATAGTATCGTCTGCAAGCAGTGTAACACAGTCGCTGTTATAGTATCGTCTGCAAGCAGTGTAACACAGTCGCTGTTATAGTATCGTCTGTAAGCAGTGTAACACAGTCGCTGTTATAGTATCGTCTGCAAGCAGTGTAACACAGTCGCTGTTATAGTATCGTCTGTAAGCAGTGTAACACAGTCGCTGTTATAGTATCGTCTGCAAGCAGTGTAACACAGTCGCTGTTATAGTATCGTCTGCAAGCAGTGTAACACAGTCGCTGTTATAGTATCGTCTGCAAGCAGTGTAACACAGTCGCTGTTATAGTATCGTCTGTAAGCAGTGTAACACAGTCGCTGTTATAGTATCGTCTGTAAGCAGTGTAACACAGTCGCTGTTATAGTATCGTCTGTAAGCAGTGTAACACAGTCGCTGTTATAGTATCGTCTGCAAGCAGTGTAACACAGTCGCTGTTATAGTATCGTCTGTAAGCAGTGTAACACAGTCGCTGTTATAGTATCGTCTGTAAGCAGTGTAACACAGTCGCTGTTATAGTATCGTCTGTAAGCAGTGTAACACAGTCGCTGTTATAGTATCGTCTGCAAGCAGTGTAACACAGTCGCTGTTATAGTATCGTCTGTAAGCAGTGTAACACAGTCGCTGTTATAGTATCGTCTGTAAGCAGTGTAACACAGTCGCTGTTATAGTATCGTCTGTAAGCAGTGTAACACAGTCGCTGTTATAGTATCGTCTGTAAGCAGTGTAACACAGTCGCTGTTATAGTATCGTCTGTAAGCAGTGTAATACAGTCGCTGTTATAGTATCGTCTGTAAGCAGTGTAACACAGTCGCTGTTATAGTATCGTCTGTAAGCAGTGTAACACAGTCGCTGTTATAGTATCGTCTGTAAGCAGTGTAACACAGTCGCTGTTATAGTATCGTCTGTAAGCAGTGTAACACAGTCGCTGTTATAGTATCGTCTGTAAGCAGTGTAACACAGTCGCTGTTATAGTATCGTCTGTAAGCAGTGTAACACAGTCGCTGTTATAGTATCGTCTGTAAGCAGTGTAACACAGTCGCTGTTATAGTATCGTCTGTAAGCAGTGTAACACAGTCGCTGTTATAGTATCGTCTGTAAGCAGTCTAACACAGTCGCTGTTATAGTATCGTCTGTAAGCAGTGTAACACAGTCGCTGTTATAGTATCGTCTGTAAGCAGTGTAACACAGTCGCTGTTATAGTATCGTCTGTAAGCAGTCTAACACAGTCGCTGTTATAGTATCGTCTGTAAGCAGTGTAACACTGTCGCTGTTATAGTATCGTCTGTAAGCAGTGTAACACAGTCGCTGTTATAGTATCGTCTGTAGGTAGTTTTTGCCAGGTTATGCCAATAAAAGTTTGAATTGAATGTAGTTTTGACTTTAGTACAACAGTTTGGGTCCTGATCAGTCGTCACTTCTGATTTGGATGAATACTGCTTGCAAATGTCGACATTGGCAGTAAACGGGTTAAGCCATAAGAATATATATAATGTTACTTACGCCTTTTTTGTATACTTTATAAGGAACAAGGTGACCGTCCTGATTAATGATATAACCTGAAATAAACAAAAAACATGTTTTAGTAATAGGCAACACAAGTAATAATTAACCGATTTTACTGTCATGGCCGACATAATTTTAGAACGGAATAGTTTATAATAGTAAATAGGTAACAGGGTAACATCGGATATAATATTTGTACACTTTCCTACTTGAGACAAGCATATCGCGAGTATACTCTATGCAGAGTGATGCGATTAATGAAAATGATGATGATGATGATGATGATCCTCGTCCAGCACGAGACCGCTGGGCTAATTTTACTGCTATGTTATTATAGTTTCCCAATAAACGCAATTAAGCTATATTGTTTTCATTGCATACAGGTTGGATCCAGATCAGACACCGGGTAACCCTGTGTCTGGTCAAGCTCCAACCTGTTTGCCACTCAGATTTAACCCTTTACCCAATAACCCGTTTATAACATTAAATTCAGGTGATCACTTAAAGCAGGTTGAAAGTAAAGCAGAATGTGCCTTAAGGCACATTCTGCTTTACTTTCAGCCTGCTTGAAACTACCATCTACTAGGCTATATAAAAATATTTGTAATGGTAAGTGTTCATGAGGGTATAAACTGGAACTATTTTCTTCAGCGGATGAATAAAGTGCATGTGCTAAAAGTCGCTTCTATAAGGGAAAGGGTTAAAAGATAGTTGATAATTTCAAAGTGATTTGCTACAGTGTACTGCATTGTGTTTGCGTTTAAACGGGATAAAATAATGTCTTCTTTACTGTACAATACGCATAATAAATACAGCCATCTGTATCTCTAGCTGGCTCTACGGAAATCATCGAGCACAATAATCATCCCATTTTCAGTTTTAGAATGTTCCACTCTAAAAATAACTAGGCCATGTCAGAAGAAAAACACAAAAAATCCGTGACCAATACATACAAATACTTGCACCCAACACACTGGCGTCATATGAATATTCTATGTGTCGTGCTTCCGTAAAACCAAACTAAATAAAATCAAATTTGCTGTTTCACCAGGCTCAGAGTGCAATCATCACCATAGTGGTAATACTGAACTACTAAAACTCCAAGGTAATTGACAATTTAACTTCACATACGGTATAAAATAAGATGACCCGCTAAAACAGACAGGGGTTCAAACTATATATTACAATGGGGGCATTGTATTACAAAAAAGGAGTCAATGTTTCCGTAATATATAGGCCCTAGTCCTGATATAATGATATCGAAATATTATGACCGGGGTTGATGTATTTCGGGGGTTCACAATCTGTCATTACACCGGCTTAGACCCTCAACAGGCACTCACTGTAACCCCTAGGTGAAGAGGAGCAACTCACATTTCATATATATTTCTAAAACACATTCCTGTATATCATAGGGGATTCGGAACAATCAGAAGTCAGACCGCGGGGAACCGAACACATGATCCATTGTACCGTAGTCGAGTGCGTTACCGGACCACAACCGCCGGTAGAAATTAAAGCGCTGAAAGTACTGAAGTGGATGTGTCCTTGTTAAAGGATGAAAGAAGTAGTTGATAAAGAGATAGAGAGAGAGAGAGAGAGAGAGAGAGAGGGAGAGGGAGAGAGAGAGAGAGAGAGAGAGATATAGAGAGATAGAGTGAAATAGAGAGTGACTTGCAATCCTTACGGTAAGCGTTCCAAGTTCGAAAAAAAATATAAAAAGGGTAACATTGCCCGTCCGCAGAGCGTGAATAGAAACGAGAGTTGTCCGAGAGACAATAAAGCTTGCCTGTGGCACATTTAGAAACTTTAAAGCAGACTCGGAGGAAAAGGTCAGAGAGGAAAACTATTTTGTGTGCTTGTCAATATACATATGCAAACCAATTATGAAAGAAATACCAAAAGGGACATGGGAATTGTAAGTATATTTCGAAACCTAAACATGGGCTCTAACTTCTAAGCCCTACGCCCGAGAATGATAAAAACATGTACCTTGATGCAGTTTTTCAGCATGTGGGAACATTACAGAGGTCAAAAACCCTGTTATCACCTTCAAAAACTGCCATCTGGAACACCCATACCGAGGTGTATCGCGTACCATTATTCGATTTCGTTTACATTTTCAGGAAATGTATAAAATTGAATGCCCTACTCAGTCATACCCCGTTTATATACAACAGTTAGGTTTCACGTTGATTTAGTCTGGTCAAAGGCGGCATTTTCAAAATGTTTCGCCTAGATTCGGGATGGGATGAGTTTTACGGCACTGTGACACAAACAAATCATATACCCCCGATGAGTACTCATTGAAGCGCAACAGCATAATTATGATGTTTGGTGACCGTAGGTGCAGTCTTCTGCTCAGAACAGACTTTAACGCAAAACATTTATGTTAACCTTAGATGTCAAGGTCAAAGGCCCAAGGCCATCATTATTTGAAGTTTGGTGACTGTAGGTGCAGTCCTTTGATCAGAACAAACTTACACATAAAACCTTAATGTTGACCCAAGATGTCAAGGCCAAAGGTCAAGGCCACCAATATGCGAAGATTCCTGGTCTACTAATTGAGGCCCATCCAGCATATGAAGTTTGGTGACCGTAGGTGCAGTTGTTTGCTCAGAACATATTTTAACATTAAACCTTAGCGTTGTCCATAGAGGTTCAGGTCATAGGTCAAGGCTATCAAAACGGCAGTACACATGTACATCATAGTTTACTCATTAAGGCGCACTGTATATGAATGTTGGTGACCATAGGTGCAGTTATTTTCTGAAAACAGACTTTATTGCAAAAAAATAACATTGGCCCTATAGGTCAAGGTCAAAGGGCAAGGTCATCAAACTGAAGTGCATCCTGGTCTACTTATTGAGACACAACAGCATATGAAGTTTCCTGACCATAGGTGCAGTTGCTTTCTTAGAACCGACTTAACACAAAACCTTAGCGTTGACCCGAGAGGTTAAGGTCAAAGGTAAAGGCCACCGAACTGTAGTGCATGGTGCTCGATGTATTAAGGCAATTCAGCATATGAAGTTTAGTGACCATAGTTACAGCTGTTTGTTCAGAACAGACTGTAACGTAAAACCTAAATGTTGACCCTTAAGATCAGAGTCAAGGCCAATGAACTGTGGTGCATCGTAGTCTACGCATTGAGGCGCATCAGCATATGAACATGGTTATCCTAGGTGCAGTCTTTTGATCAGAACAGACTTAAACGCAAAAGCTTAAATTTGACCCTAGAGGTCAAGGTCAAAGGTCAAAGCCACCCATCTGCAATGCATCATGGTCTTTCCATTGAGGTGCAACAGTACGAGGGCTGTCCCAAAACACCGTGGACAAATACATTTTTTGAAGAACCCGACGTGTTTTTTCTATGACTTTTTTACTGATGCTATTTCAAACATTTTCACATTTGTAGAATAAATAATGAAGCTCATGAACACACCTCACCTTTATTTATTAGCAAATATTAATTGCTGGTTAGATTGTGCGGCGCACGCAAAAATCTTACAGGTAGATTTAAAGGTGTGCATTTTTCAACCTCCTACAATGCAACTTCGAGCTTGAAATCGCGCTAAATTGCGTCATGAACGTTGACGTTGCTATATGTGACGTCATCTTGGAAAATTTCATTAACGTAGCGGTATTTTGAAAACATCTATAGAGTTATCGCGAATGGTACCGTGTTCGGAAAACGCTAGAAATGACGACGTCAAAGGAAAATGCGGCGCAGCAAAATGTTATAGAATTCTGTGTTAGGTTAAATATGGCCCCGACACAGACGTTTAAACAACTACAATCAACAGAAAGGTATAAATCAGCATCTTTCTCTTTGTTCTCAAAACAGCATACGCGTTTTTCAGAAGGATGGATTGGGAGAAAAAATTACAAAGACGGGACGACCGATATAAATTGAGGGTTTCATTGTAGAAAAACGTGCGGAGCGTCATCAATCATGGTGTTCAGCATCTTGCGGTGAAAAAAATTTGTTAAAATCGTCGGGTCAGCAACTCGTCTGTACATCGGATATTGCGTGAGAAACTAAACATCACGAGAGGCTATACTAGAAAGATGTATGCTTGCTAAGTGCAGAAAGAAAAAGAAAGACATGTCCAGGTATGCAACCTCTTTTTGAGACGGTATGCGAGATATCAAGCATTTCGAAACAGATTCATCACACAGATTTCTTGCATGCCGCTTTTCGATATAAAAGAAACGACTGAGGGTTAATTGACAACTTAGAAAGCATCATATTCCACCAGTATAACGTTCGGTGCCACACTTCCCGTATACAAAATTCAAATTTGCCGGGGAGGGTTTTCAAAAGCTTGAACATGTGCCATACAGCGACCTAGCCCCATTAGATTTAAAATGCCTGAACTTTCAGTTATTTGAACTTAAGGTTGAAAACTTTGAGGAGCTTAAACAAGAAACAATGAGAGTCGTATGGGGAATGAAGAAATACATCATACGTCAGCGTATTTGACAAGTTGGTTGTGTTTCACAGCGAATGCATCGATTAACACGGCGAACATTTTGAAAACGAGTAACGTTGACGTCGATAACGTCATTACGTAACTACAGTGTGCGCCGAGGTTGCACGGATAGGGTGTTTCAAACTACTCCGTCCTAGTCAGTTTTTAAGATAGTGCGTTAAAAATTCACACAGGCTTACTTAATCCCTATGTTTATAAACCCTGACGAGCGTTTGTCTCTGCTATTATAAATAACAATTTTATAATGAAATTCTACGATGTTTTGGGACAGCCCTCGTATATGACGTTTGGTGACCATATGTGCAGTTTTTTGCTCAGAACGGACTTTAACGCAAATTCTCAACGTTGACCCAAGAGTTCAAGGTCAAAGCCACCAAATTGCAATATATGGTAGACTACTCATTGAGGCCCATCAGAGTCGTTTACTCAGCTTATGATATCCAAGTCATGGACGCCGACATCGGGGGTAAAGCATAAGCACCCCTCATTTCGTTGAGGTGAGCTACAATACATTTTGGCCATCTGTTTTACCTTTGTCCTGTATTATTCTACTTAAAGCTATAATCTATATAAAAACTGCTACTTATACACATTTAAGTGGCCGATTAACAGTGTTGGCTGTTTAATGCAGAATTTGCAAAACATTTTTAAGGATTGTCATTGTTTTTATTGTATAATAATGTCTTATATACATTTTCAGGTTACGGAAATAAATCAAAGATTCCAATGAAAAAGACTTTCGGGGTCATTTGCTTTACCTTTGTCCTGTAGTAAATAAAGCCATTACATGTATAAAACACTGCTAGCAGCTATTTCAACAGTCTACAGCATTATAAATGTTCTTTATTGCATTTCGTTTACTTTTCGTCTCATTTATCCCGAGAGACAAAAGAGAATTGATACTAATCCTCGTTCGCCCCGGTTTATGTCTTTTCCGTCGAACACCAGGTAACGTCACCAGTGAACAACCGGGTTAGAACGGGACAACACCGGTGGTCATCGGGGCTACACCATTGTTATACCGGGAATAACCGGGAACAGGTCGGAACTGCACCGTTATAATATCGGGCCAAACCAGGAACTATCGAGGATAGTCAAGGGAGAACTCACTTTCACAAACGGTGGTCCACAGGAGGAGACACGGGGAATATGAGAATGCAATTTATTTCTTTCATAAAAGCGTCCCGGTTCACCGGCTATCTTTACCGGAACCAGCACCATGACAATGGCAACGTCATGCTTAACTGCTCATGATACATGAATGGCTGTTAATAAATTATTTTAATAAATTATTTTCATTGAAAAAATCTCAAGGAAGCTTTTATCGATGCAAAGCCGGCGCTGGTCCGGATTCGAACCCAGACCTCCCTCCGTGACAAGGTCTAGAGGGATTCTTCTATAAAGAACACAGGCGTTAAGGGCGACACAAATTGACAACATTGAGAATGACTATTTTGAAACCTTCAACACGGTTAAAACATGGAATTTGGTTATATAGGTTATATAGCCCTCACAAAGCTTTTCAAAACAACCAGAAGCCTTTAAATATCTGGAGGTCTTTTTTTTGGGGGGGGGGGGGGGGGGGGGGGGGGGGGGGGGGGGGGGGGCTTACATCCTGGACCCTGAACATTTTGGGTGTGCAATAGAAATTGTTGTTTACATTTTAATCATGCAGAACCACATATGCATAGGGAAATTGTTAACATTGACAACCTTGCTGTCTACAAATACAGAATATAGATCTAGTTTTAATTGTAAAATGGGAGTATCACGTATACGTGAAAAGGATTCTTTATATCTTGTGGATGATGGTTGTCTCACCACTCAACGTAGGTCAACTTAATTTCAATCTAAAAAACTCTCAAGAAGGCGCCTGACCTGTTACTGGATGAAGAAGAAGGTCACTTAGATTTTTGTCAAATTATCCCGTGAGGCATTAACACACATATTTTAGCAACACACGCAGGAGAGCGTCATGTTGTGTGTACTAAATGATACATCGGACAGAAATATGTCAAATTTCCAGCTGATTTTGAGTATTTTGTCAAGTTTTCCGAGAGCCCAAAACAGCGTTTAGCTGTTTGAAGTGTGTTAAACGACAAGGGAATTTGCTTGAAACTTTCGGTAAAAACGTTCGATAAACGGAGAAAGCATGAACTAAAGTTCACTTATCTGACTACAAATTATTCATATACAGTTCCAATTATACAAAAGCAAAAGCTATGATAGGCGTAAAAGCAGTTTAAAGTTGAGTGTGTTTCGACAAAAACTTCAAGTGTTGAAGTATGATGTCATATCCCCTTTTTTATTTTTTTTTAATGGGGGCAAATCGCACAATTGAGCGAAATGAGACAAAAGGTCATATGACAAAATCAACGAAAGAATAGAATGCAATTAGTTTTGACTTCCTTGTCAGTCAAAATATAGGAGAAATGTGAGATCCATAAGTCGCAATCTATCGAATGATTACAACTGGCCGCGAATGCGAATATGTACCTCGTGACCGATATCTATAAGCCGTGTATTCTTGCGCGTATAGAAAATATTTACCTTTCTTGTTAAACAACCACGTACTTTTCAATATCCTTTGTATTGATCTAGTAAGTACGTTTGTAGATTTAGACTTCAAATAGAAATCGGCATTGAATATGGCATAGAAATATTGCCGAGAGCGAGGGAGCGATACTCTTTCCCATACACAATTCAATGAAGTGAAGAAAATTAATAAGTTAATAACGGTGTTTTAAAATCGTACTGACAAACAGTGTGGAACTTGATTCAAACGTCTAGTTACATGGCCTGAATTGCCTCTAAACGGTTTGCAATGAATTTAAGCATAACATTTTTACGGCTTGGTTGTGGAACAGGGTTTATATTGTATGTACACTGTTCGTCTTTATAGGTGAATATAGGAGATAAGTGTGAGGTTGGGCGCCCCTAAACCCAGGTTTAACCCCCCAGTGGTTGTTAATAATTAATTAATTTATAATTGATTATTGATTGCTACTGACCGTACCAAGGCGGGCTCCTATGTTCACTTAGCTTTATGTTTGTCTTGCGTGTTGTTTTCTATTTAGTGTGTAGATGAAGGAATGGTATTGCGTGTGTGTGTGCGTGTGTTTGTGTGTGTGTTTGTTATGGTATGGATGTGTGTGTGTTCTGCTTTAGAGATGGGTGTATTGTTTGTGTTGCGTTTCCTGCTTGAGTCTTCTTTCGTATTTATTTCTTAACCCCTTCACTGCCTAACTCCGAAAGGATCTACAAGGGTTATTTGGAAGACAGTTTTGATCCTTATCAGACGCCGCGTACCGCCTTTTAACACGGCGCCTGATCATGTTTCCAAACTTTTTGTAACTCATTTAATACTTTTTAAATCAATATACCTAAAATTTAGATTTCAGAAATAAACGCAGATGACAATTAATTCATATTGCTGACATCATGGCAATGTAGGAGTAAACTATAAGTTTCGTTGCCTCTGTTACATAAATTGTTCTACAGATTTGATTCTGGTCAGTCGCCGAGTTCATCGATACCTTGTTCTGAGGTTATAAAGCATTTGACTTGAGTCTGAGATCGTCCTCAAACATTTGATTGGCCAAAGGGTGAGCGAAAGCTCAAAGATGACCAATCAATTACTTGAGAACGATCTCAGAATATCCTCTATTTGACACACATATACACATTGATGACATTTTTATCAAAATGCCATTATTCTAAACTGCGAAATTAAACCAGTGAACGTATTGTTACAAAAGGACGATACCAATATAGCAAATGGATTAATGCAGTCACTGAGTATAATTTCTTGACCACTGGCTGATACCCAGTTGAGTACGCTGATGATAATTACCTCCAATTATCATGATGAGAACATTTAGATACAGTGGAGAAGGCGCCTTTCTTTCCCATGTAAACGAGACTAAATACAACCGTTATGCCATAACAATTACAAAATAGCAGGATTTTAAACCCATGTTTGTTTTCTAAACGCAAACAGTTTGGAGATTGATCAGAAGCGGCGTCTGATCTGGTTCAGATCTGTTTGCAATGGATATAATGGTTTTAGTATAAGCGCATTAATTTTCTAAGAATAACAGCCTCTCCCCTATAACCAGACATGAATAAATAAGTGTGCTAATATAAAACATGACTGCAACTAACATTACTTCGCAGCCATAGAAACCAGCTAATTCTGCGTCTTATGGTTTTCAATTATAAATGTATGCAGTCGTTTTTCACAGATACTCCCATCCTTGGTGGCATAAATCAAACGAAAATATATCGGCTTTCGATCGGGATAAAACAGAGTAGTTGACACTACAGTGGAGAATGTGTTATTCTTTCCCAATAAACGCGTTTACGCTAAAACTATTATTTGCAGTGCAAACAGTTTGGAGCCAGATCAGACGCCGGGTAACCCGGCGTCTGATCAGGCTCCAAACTATTTGCCACCAAGATAAACAAGAATTATCAGAATTGTCCAAAAGTTGTTCTTTTCTACGTTTTAGTGCTTTGCGTTTGCGTACGTTTGCGTTTAAACGGGAAAGAATAACAGATTCTCCACTGTAGTAATATATGTTCTCCTATAGTCCTGAGTGCAAATTACCAATGTTCATCGGGGTTTAAGAAATGGTAAAGTGGACAAGACGCAATCGATTCTCAATAAACGCATTTACGATAGAAAATAGTATTTACATTGGAAACAGCATGGAGCCAGATCAAACGACGGAAAATCTGGCGTCTGATTAAACTTCAAACTATTTGCCACTCGAATCAAACTCGAATTACAACGGGACTACTACTGCTACCGACTTCCCGATTCGGTAAATTACGTTCTGTAAAGCAAAATGTGCGTTCATGAGCATTCTGTTTTACTTTAAGGGTGTATCAAACCCATAAGCGAATGTTTCAAAGTATTTATCTTTTTTCGTTCATGTTTATTTTGAAAGAGCCGTTTATGATTATTGAAAACACAGGAAAAAAACATATGTTGGTGTGCATTATTTTGCACTAAGGCAATTTGAAAAATATGTGTCAAATTCAGACTTTTTCTCAAATTTTGTCAAATGTAAAGTATAAGCTTCAATAAAATCCATTTTGAATAAAACAAACATGGTAATTTTGTTTTTCATATGTATTCCATGTCTGTGGAAGTATTTTGACATAAAACAAATATGTCAAGACCAAATAGGCACCAGATTTGGTAAATATGAATCTCTGAATCTCTAAATGGTTTTTATGGGTAATGATATTTTTTTAAACAAAAATATGAGAAATAGTAAAAATATAAATATTTCTAGTTTTTTTACTTTTTCTTATATTCTACCAGATGAAAATCCATACAAAGGCAATTTAAAAGATGAAAAAAAATTGATTGGTAAGTGTTGAAAGTTTTGAGTTATTGAAAAAAAAGGAGCCATCTCCCTTTACAAAATTTACAAAAAGTACCGTATCGATGATATTCAGAGCTTAATAAATTTCACATTTTGTGCCTGTTTTGTCTTGAATTAGTTTTTGTAAGAATAAATACTACCATAGACATGAAATAAATAATACAAAACCAAATTATCATGTTTGTTTTCATTTGAAATTGTTTATATTGAAGCGGGCTGTTGAAAGGGACACCATAAGAAAAAGTGGGTCGGGTAAATTCTACATGGCCGTAGAGCCAAAAGTTGTTCACCAAAATGTACACTTTTTCTATGTTTTTCTTCATTCATCTTAAATAGTTATTCAATACAAAACCATCATAGAGGGTTTTCATATACTTTGAAAAATTCCCAAATTCACGAGTTATATACACCCTTGAGCATGTTTTAAGCTACTATATGCTAGAATATACAAAATCATGTTTCGTATGGTATCTGTTCATGACTTATTTAATTGAACCTTTTTCTGCAGTGGAGGAATCAATTTACAGGGTACTGTTTTAAACATCTCCTTACAGTTATCAAGTTTTCACCAAGTCCTATATACTAAATACTTATTTTTATATTCTTTTGTACCATTATATAAAAATTATATACATTAAAAGCTTTCTGCGTCGGCCACTAAAACAAACGTTTTATTGAGTGTATAAATGGCAGATGACAGCTTTAAGCAAGGTGACAATAAGACAAAAAAAAAACTCAAAAAGGAGCTTTTTGTTTTACTGTCACATTGCTTTAAACAGTCATTTGTCGTTATCATCTAAAACTTAACACAATTCAGTGGCCGTAACAAACTGGTTTAAATGTAGGCTGTTCTTTCCACTAAACACGTTTCTGATAAACGATAATTTCCACTGCAAACAGTTTTGGAGGCATATAGATGAATCCTGCCTTTGATCAGACTCCAAACTATAAACTGTACCTAGCGCTCGCTATTACTCTCGTTTCAATAGGACAGAACAGCGACTTCACTGTATTTGTATATAGATCTACCCGTATATTTATTTGATTATAAATACGAAAGAAGACTCAAGCAGGAAACGCAACACAAACAATACACCCATCTCTAAAGCAGAACACACACACAGCCATACCATAACAAACACACACACACACACACACACACAACCACACACACACACACACACACACACAATACCATTCCTTCATCTACACACTAAATAGAAAACAACACGCAAGACAAACATAAAGCTAAGTGAATATAGGAGCCCGCCTTGGTACGGTCAGTAGCAATCAATAATCAATTATAAATTAATTAATTATTAACAACCACTGGGGGGTTAAACCTGGGTTATGGGGCGTCCAACCTCACACTTATCTCCTATATTCACCTATAAAGACGAACAGTGTACATAAAATATAAACCCTGTTCCACAACCTTACAATCAAAAAGACCGCCAGCACAGTAAGTAAATACATGTAAAACAACTTACAAAATTCTCTGACAGGATTATTAGTAACATATTACGCATAATCTTTAATTAAATACTTTTAATCAAATGATATAAAATTTGTCCAAAGCATTTCTGAAATGATATATGTTGTTTCAGATTCTATACAAATAGATACGTAAATACAAGGCGATTGCCACTGTTATTGCAACGGTAGTATTATGCTAATGATTAATCAATGCAATTAAGAACACGTTCATTTTAATCAAGCATTGGCATTAATGCTGAACATGCAGAGTTGTCGTCTGCTACAAATTTATTGTCCTCGGAAAACTTACATTCCCGCTTTGTTCTTTCTAAAAACCTACGATAAACTGAATATTTTGGATCCAGATCAGACACTGCGATACCAAATGTCTGATCTGGATCCAAACTGTTTGAATCCGCATATCATAATAAGGTTTAACCCTTAACTACCATACCATAGTTTGCTAAATTGTGGTTTGAATTTTGTTTACTTCCAGATTTTAAGCCTTTTGACTATAAACAATATCGATTCGAGCGTCACACAGTTTGAATCCGGGTCAGACACTGAGTAAGTCGAGCGTCTGATCTGGATCACAAAAGTTTACAAATGCTAACTAGTGTATTCGCGCTTGAAAGTTAAACAGTTAACCGGCTATAAAAATGCAGCTGTTTAGGTTTTCAATCAATTAACCTAAATTTATCGTTTGCCCAATATAATAATGACATAAATGTTGCTTCCAATATAGTCGATCATGAGCTCGCATTTGAGAATACATCTTTAATAAATGTATAGGAAACGGACACATGTGTGAAATCGATGCCCATTAAACTCAGCTGAGGAAATAATATGAGGTTATCAATCCACTAGTATAAACATTAATTCATTAATTAAACAAAAACAGAATGAACTTGTGAATAGACTTATATTTGCAGATGTGCTATATACAGTGGAAACTACGTTCACTTTGAAAACATCTTTGATAATTTTTTCTAGCATCAATCGTATATTTAAGTACAGAAAATCCCCCCTCTAAACCGGAACCTCTAAATGCCGGAATTCTCTCTAAACCGGACAAAAACTTTGGTCCTGTTTCCCACCCATTTTTCCGCCTTTTATTTATTCCTTCACTGAAGAAAGTACATTCATGAACATAATATTATATCATAAGAAATATTTTCTATATTCTAGCAGATGATAGCTTAAAGCAGGTTGAAAGTAAAGCAGAATGCGCCTTAAGGCGCATTCTACTTTACTTTCAACCTGCTTTAAGTGGTCAGCTACCTTCCATACTAGAAACAAGCTATGTGTTAAAACCCCTCTAAACCGGAAACCCCTCTGAACCGGATATTTTTGTTGTTCCCAAACCTGTCCGGTTTAGAGGGGTTTCACTGTACTCAATTATATTCAATGTGAGAGTTAACTGGTTGCTTATGATCGATCTGGTATACTTTCAGTCTTCATTAAACTACCATCTGCTAGGATTTAGAAAATATTTATTCAGATGCATATTCATGAACGTACAAAAGGAAACTATTTTCCGTATTGGAGGGATACATTTGAGACGCAATATTTATGAAACAAACAGGTTTCAAAAGGAATTTCGCAAAATGTTTTCGTTAAAACATTTTGAGTGCAATATTTGCTTTCATAAGAATTGAAGACCAAAGAAATGAAATAAACAATATATAGTGTATAAAACTTTATTTTTCCCGTTTAAACGAAACTAAGCACAAACGCACTGTAATGAGATTTAGAAATGAATCGGTGTTTTGAATCATTGATGATGCAATGAAAGCTGAGCTACAAATAGTTCGAGTATTGTCACAAGGCGATTGATCTGCGTTCAAACCGCTTGCGATGAAACAAATGTTTATAAGTAAAACATCCCGTTAATTAAGAAAATATAACGCCTACTCCACTGTGTATGTTTAGATTGACGAGTCCTAGCTACAAGGTTATAAAGCTTTTTCAGTTGAGTCTGAGTTTGTTCTCAATCATATGATTGGTGAGATTTGAGCCTAGGTTCAAATCTCACCAATCAAATGCTCGATAACGACTATAAACTCAACTCAAAAGCTTTATAACATTGGACCTTAGTGTGTCAATTCGGAATAAATCTATTCATGAAGACTCAAGAAGCTCAGCAATTATTAAACTGCTACAAAATCGTTTGCATCACAGTTGCTGTTTGAATTTTCAAAAGAATGATCAAATGGATGAGTTTAACCATTTAATCTTAACGTATATATTTATTGTTACCTTAACACTTAATAAACAATTAACACGAGGGTGAACTAATTTGAATCCTGATAAAACGTGATCCAAGCTGTAAACACATTCTAATAAAGTCGCGAGCAGCAGGCGAATGGTTAAACCAATTTAGATCTTTTATTGTTTTTTCACTTTACTGACTGTTGTTTTAAATACGCAAAGTGTTAAAACAGTCGTATTGGAAATAAAATTAAGTAAAATAAAACATAATGATGCCTTGGTGTTTCCTAGTCTAAAGTACAGTGGAGAATCTGTTATTCTCTCCCGTTTAAACGCAAACGTACGCAAACGCAAAACACTAAAACGTAGAAAAGTACAACTTTTGAACAATTCTGATAATTCATGTTTATCTTGGTGGCAAACTGTTTGGAGCCTGATCAGACGCCGGGTTACCCGGCGTCTGATCTGGCTCCAAACTGTTTGCACTGCAAATAATAGTTTTAGCGTAAACGCGTTTATTGGGAAAGAATAACAGATTCTCCACTGTAGGTGCTGGAGTATCAAACTGCTTTTCTCTCTATGCACGATCCAAGTATATTGATTCCTTTGCAAACGGAAATTTAGACACATGTTTTCAGAGTAAGCCTTCTGACTACGGTCTTCATTAATCATAATACTTTTAAGAACATGCTTGTGCAAAATCCCTGACAGTAAGTAAAACTGGACATGTAACACACAACGAAAGTTTGGGACCCGTTTCATATTTAACTTCGACAAAAAATGTTGTCGTAAGTCAAAACTTTAAAATACATTCAATTTCTCTATCTAATCCTGTTTTGTGACACCTCTTTGGAATTTTCGAGACGAATTCAAAATGATGTCACAAGGCAGGATTAGATGGAGAAATAATTAATAATTGAGACTTTTATAATCTGACTAACGACAACGTTTGTCATACAAAGTTTTATGAAACGGGCCCCAGCATTTTAAGGATTAATGTGGACATGTGTCCAAGGTTTAGAACCTCTCGCGCGTAAAGCACACGACAACTTAATTTCGTCCCACATAAACCTGATTGGGCATGGAGCAGAAACTATTTGCTCAGAATATGATGCAAAATTAAACAAATGTGAAACAGAATTGAAAACATCGTAGTTTCTTTATACAGTGGAGAAAATGTTATTCTTTCCCGTTTAAACGCAAACGTACGCAAACGCAAAACACTAAAACGTAGAAAAGTACAACTTTTGGACAATTCTGGTAACTCATGATCATCTAGGTGGCAAACAGTTTGGAGCCTGATCAGACGCCGGGTTACCCGGCGTCTGATCTGGCTCCAAACTGTTTGCACTGCAAATAATAGTTTTAGCGTAAACGCGAGTATTGGGAAAGAATAACGTTTTCTCCACTGTATGTTCCCACGGTTACAAAACATTCTTAGTTTCAGAATAAGCATGCTACTTAAACAAAGAATGCTTTGTAATCTTAGAAACAGACTTCAAAACTTCAATGTTTTGTTTCATTTTGAATGAGTATCTTAATTTTTCTTCACAAGAGCCAGTCGTATATGCTCATGGTTATATACGCGTTTTAAGGTAGTTTGACAGCGGGCGGCCCGCATCTCGAG
This sequence comes from Gari tellinella, assembly GCA_922989275.2. Classification (NCBI taxonomy): domain Eukaryota; kingdom Metazoa; phylum Mollusca; class Bivalvia; order Cardiida; family Psammobiidae; genus Gari; species Gari tellinella. The sequence goes on from OV277867.1 coordinate 43,718,892, forward strand.
TTCCGGTAGTGCTGACGACTTTCACGTGATATTTTTGGCACGTGCTTATACTAGAAGATTTACATAAAGAAAAATTGGATAAGTTTCAAGGTCATAATTACTAGCGCAATCGGTATAATGATTGACAAGCAATCCAAAGGTTCTAGGTTCGAGTCCCCGTGAGTCAATTTCAAAATCAAATTGTCCGATTTGTTTGACTAGTCAGTACAAAAACGCATGCTATGTTAAGTCACAAATGCAATAATGAATAATATAAGAGTCAAGAGCCAACTAAACTGTGTGAGGATTCATAGCCTATGTGACAGATGGCAGCTTAACACATTGCAAAAGTAATTCTAAAAGATAGATCATAAAGGAGTTTTTATGCATTGTTTTTGTCATGCATTAAACAGTCACCTGTCTTAAAGATATACAGGCTACCGTATTCAATAGTCCATTATTTCAGGTTTGACTTGCGTCTCACCAGGGTCTACACTGTATATTACTCGTACAGTGAAGAATCTGTTATTCTTTCCCAATAAACGCGTTTACGCTAAAACTATTATTTGCAGTGCAAACAGTTTGGAGCCAGATCAGACGCCGGGTAACCCAGCGTCTGATCAGGCTCCAAACTGTTTGCCACCAAGATAAACAAGAAATATCAAAATTGTCCAAAAGTTGTTCTTTTCTACGTTTTAGCGCTTTGCGTTTGCGTACGTTTGCGTTTAAACGGGAAAGAATAACAGATTCTCCTCTGTATGAAATGTACGTCTTCATGGAAATCACATTACAGTGCCCTTACATAACAATTGTTTATCCACACTGAAATCTTCCAGCAAACACACATATAGTTTATTGCAAACTCCAGACATAAATTAGTTAACATTTATAAAACGTTGTCCTTTTCTACCTTTTATTGCATTTCGTTTGGATTTTAGTTTCGCTTAAACTTATCATGTTTTCTTTAAAACCGGCACCAGCGAATGAATTTGATGTTCGACTAAATACGTTTTTTTAAGTAAGCATACGTATAACAATTACTTGAACTTATTTCAAAGCGGTCACCTGTCTGATTGTATTCAACAAAACAACAGGATATTTTTTAATTTACTACATTACATTCTTTTGATATGCATTGAGTGGAATAATGAGTCTATATTTAGCATTTTAATGGACAACCACTGCTTCTACATTTTACACTCCTTTGAAAAGTCTACCAATGGTTTGCTTTGATTGTTACAGTGGAGATGTTACTTTTTCTCATAAATACGTTTGTTCCAAAGCAATTATTTCCATAGCAAACAATTTGAAATCGGATTAGATGCCAGTTAACTCGTTCAATCTTGCACATTTTAAAGGGCAATTCCAGTTTCGTGTCCTTTTTTGACTGTATATGATTGATTTTATAATATATTCCAATATAGCAAACAGTGCAGACCCTGGTCAGAGGGTTCCTTTACATAGAACAAGTTCACGTATCATAGGTAAACTACAAGTAACTAACGAGTATATCCGTCACAAGTGTTGAATGTGTTACATTTTGTAGCCCAGCGGTTTCAAACTGTTTGCCTCCTATTAGATGAAACTCAATCATGAGAACTTTCAAACAGTTTGTCATTTGCTACACGATTTAATTCTTTACAAGAGGTTTATTTGCTACACAATTTAATTCTTTTAAAAAGGGAATATTAGAATTTAACATCCTCTCCACTTTAGTCATTAGAGTTCAAATAGCGTGATGTGAGTCTTAGGATTGAACACTCTTACATGGGATTTAACATAATTCTGCGACAAAAAATTTCGAAATTATGATTGATTTACAAACAACAAAATTAAATTGAAAAGGCTTTTATGACACAACACGATGGTTGTGTCAGTGTTATAGTGGAGTAAACGTTCCTTTACCGTTTAAACGCAAACGAAATGCATAGTACTAAAACGTAGAATAGTACAACTTTTTGACAATTCTGATAATTCATGTTTATTTTGGCGGCAAACAGTTTGGAGCCTGATAAGACACCGGGTTACCCGGCGTCTGATCTTGCTCCCAACTGTATGCAACGAAACTAATAGTTTTAGCGTAAACGCGTTTATTGAGCGAAAATAACGTTTTCTCTACTGTATGTCACCACGTGGCAGTTACAGAAAAGATGAAAAAGCAGAAAGCTACTAAGAAACGTTCTGCTGAATTCCCATTTTGCTTTTAGTCGTCATCTGTCATCATTTGAATAATCATAATAGCAAGATAGACTTATTTCATTAAAATGTCGTTAACAACTTGACTACTAGTCGCCACTTTCCTACAAGTTGTGAATCGTAAGAGTCCAGATTCAGCAAAATGCATGCTTGGACCAGGGTCCAGAGTATTTGTTTTTCAAGTCCTGGTTTCGTAAGCTTAAAAAGTGTAATGTTAAATTTCAAAACCTCTTACAGACGACCATTGTGAAGCGACCGATTCTGTTGCAGGCTTAGGGTTAACATTAAGTTTTACTAAAGACACAATTGGTGCCATATAATTATATAAGTGATATTTTCATAAGCCGTGGGCTATGGAACCGTTGCAATGTGCTAAGAGCTTGTCTCTTGGGTGGAATTGAACCCTTTCATAGTCATTAGAACGTTATAACCCGTCTATAACCTCCACTGCTATACTACCGTCTGCTTAAACAATATAGTCTACTTTTAGTTCTACAATTAAGCACTTTACGCATTTTGACATACGTGGCATAAGTGGCATTGCTTGCTATTGTTAAACAGTTGGATCCTGGTCAGACTCTAAACTGTTTGCAAATACCAGTGCAGACAGTCATTGCGCTGCCAACTACAGACACAACTCGATAATTCGAACTTGGGTTAGTTCGAAAAACCCATATTTCAAAGATAAAACGTAGTTCGAAAACACCCATATTCGAACTAACGAGACTAACTTATCATAATTCAACACACTACTGGTACAGTGGAGAATGTGTTATTCTTTCCCAATAAACGCGTTTACGCTAAAACTATTATTTGAAGTGCAAACAGTTTGGAGCCAGATCAGACGCCGGGTAACCCGGCGTCTGATCAGGCTCCAAAATGTTTGCCACCAAGATAAAGATGAATTATCAGAATTGTCAAAAAGTTGTACTTTTCTACGTTTTAGTGTTTTGCGTTTGCGTACGTTTGCGTTTAAACGGGAAAGACTAACAGATTCTCCACTATCTATTTAAGCGAGTTCGAAGTGTATATAGTTAGCATAATCAACGTGTTCTGGTTTTCAAGGCAATTAGATTGAAAATAATATAAATATAGGTCAATAGTATGGGTCTTGATCACACGGGGACACACTCGGCGTCTTCTCAAGATCCCAACAGGTTGCAATGTGCTCTCAATAATGTTGTGAATAGGGTAATCTCTCTAGTCACTGGTTAATTTGAAAACCACATTTTATGTGAAACATACCCAACTTCCTAATATAGATTCAATAACCTTTATCTAGATATAGCGGTAGTTTGCGAACAACACAGATTGTAATAAGATGCCCGCAGCACCTTGTATCTCCAACTCGTTTAAGTCGAACTTTATACGTAGTTTAAACGAAATATTAATATGTGAGTGAGCTGACCATTGGCCATTAAAATACGTTAACTTTCACAAAGGACTTGCAACCTCCAGCATTTCACAAATAACATAATTTAACAAACTTTTTTTCCATTACATCATCGATTTTTAATCACATGATGTTTCGGTGAAGCGAAATATCCAATTACTGTGTATTTTTTTCAGCAAAGTTATTGTTTTAGTTCAAGTGTACTGTTAAAACTGTGTTGAGCGATTACGGTTTGAAGACCAGAGTAAAATGTAAAGAGAGGTGGTCGCTACATTTAGGACAAAGGTAATGCAGAATGTTATTAGAGTAGTCCTCTACATTACTTATGCTCTACATTAAGCTTCCACCTATCTTTAGAATTACCATGGTATTGATTTTGAGAAGTTGCTTATTACATGATTGACTGCACTGTGTTAAAGGCAACACAATCCAAAGAATATTGCTGTTAGAGGGTCAGTGTGTTAAAAGTTAAAAAGACATTAAACAAATGCAATTGCTTTTGTACATACAGCGCTACCTCTGTGTAACGACACCCAATGTGAGACAAAAATTGTATGCGTTGTTCAGAGGGAATCGTTAGGAAGGAAATTGGCTAACATATTAAAACATCTTGAGTCCAGATCAGACACCCCGTAAAGCGGCCTCTGATCTGGATTCAAATTGTTTGTCACTCGTCATGTCACTCGTCATTAGAAAAAAAATCCGTCAGAATGTCAAAAATGCCGGTAATTTTGAGAAAAACAGCAGACGACATTTTAAAGCAGATGATATTGTATCAGTGAAAGGGTTGGACGATTGTGTCTTCAAGTTGTTTGAGTAACAGCGGCAAGCGTTGTTGTAAGGAGGTTCGGATGTCATTGTAGGGAGGGAGGGAGCACTGTACTTTCATTACGAAACAATAACGTCTTCTCTATTGTAGTATTGTTTTAACCCTTTGAACCCTAGTCCCGCATATAGGCGTCATTTTCAAACAGTGTACATGTGAATAGTACACTTGTCCTGTGCAAACAGTGAAGATCCAGATCAGAGGGCTCCTAGGAGCCCTCTGATCAGGGTCTTCACTGTTTGTCATAATGCCAAACATTGACAAAAACAACCCTTAACAGTCAGAAATGGACTTGACTAAAATGGAAACTGGAATTGTCCATTTAAAGTTTCAGGGAGGAAAGAGTTAAAGCAGAGCAAATATGTTGGAATAACCAATATGGGACATCGGTACAATTCATGTGTTTTAAGCACTTCTATATTGGATTTTTGTGATAAGTATTTACAGAGATTAAGTACATACCAAATCGCATCCAATATTGCAATACAACAATAACCAGCTACAGTGGAGAATACCTTATAAATGTCCATTTAACCGAAAACAGGTGTTTTAAAATGTCAAGCAGGTTAAGAGTAAAACCGACTGTGCCGCACTGCGCACTCTGCTCGCCTTTCAACCTGCTATGATACATATCAGCTCTCTTATGGTGCATATTTATATAAATTGTATAAAGATAAAATATTTCTTCAGTGGAGGAATATTATACAGAGGTAGCGCTGTATGGCGTAAAATGCGTACTCGTTAAGTAATTGGTAAAACGAAGCTAAATGAAAGCACAGGACAATCAAATGTAGGTATTGAAATCATTTTCCAAAATGTTGAAGACTTATTCAACTCTCAGTTAAGAGCTTGATCAAACGCCGGGTTACTGGACCATTATTACAGGTTTTATTTATGATTTTATTTAGAGCTGACGGCATTTTAAAGTTAAGCTCAAGGGAGGTAACTCGGTTTGTGTTAACATTTTGTCAGAATTTCCGGAAATCATGTATAAAATGTAAAGTCTACTAACATTAGTGTATGTTAAACAGCTTGTTTTTTTGTTATTTGAAATTTAGTGACTTTTTCAGCATTGGACTTTTTTTTAAAAAAATGATATTTCCAGAAAATATGTCATGAAATATTTTTGTTTGTACAACACCTTAACGTATCTGTACAGTTAACTTGAATGAACAGCAATGATTGAGTTATTTTATTTTATAAACAAAAAATCCTGTTTATTAAAAAAGGAACCTTTTTCGACAAAAGGTCTTGTCAGAAAAAAACGGTGGTGTATTTTGTTTTTTATTTTAACCATATTTCACTCTCCATATGGTATATTTCAATTAAATCAAAGTTTCAAAGAAGTCTGACAGGGAATAAGCAGACCCGCGAACCGCCTTAAGAGAAAATGATAAAAAATTAAAATTTTGCTCAAACCGCAGACGACAATCTCGAACCCTTATCACGACGCATAAACTCGACTTTGCAAACGGTTTTGATCCAGATTAAACACGGTGTTTCATCGGGATTCAAACTGTATGCCACTTGTATTGATAATTCATACGTTATACTTCCTTAAGTCAAACTTTGAAATGATATTGCAGACAACAATATTGAAGCAGACAACAATATGGTGGTGAAGGGGTAAAAAAACTCAAAATAAATTTGGCACTTAAGTGTTAGGCAGACGATAATATGGCTTTGAAAGACATAAACGCTTTGACACTCATATGGAATGTTTTACAGCAAAAAACAACAACCTTTTCAGGGCTCCAGATAAGAGGTAGTTATTCCAACAAATCAAACATTTTATAACCAATTTCAGCACCAAATCCTATGGTGTTACTACTCATTAGAATCGTCTCTTCGAGACGATTCTAATGAGTAGTGACACCATAGGGTTTAATTCAGAAATAAAGATTTTAAGCTTTGAAAAACTACCCTTATCTGTTGCTCTGCCTTTTTTTTCAACACATAAAAGCAGACGGCACGATTGGAGCGGATCATTTCTCGATATGAAAAGGTGGAGGATTTTTCCAATTGTAGAAACCAGCGAATTGAAAATAACTTAAACCATGATAAAAAACATTTAATGTTACATCTGCTATGATATCAGCTCATTAAAATACTCGTTTACAATCCTTTGAACCCTAGTAACACATATATCCGAGTATGTGTGTAGACTACACATTGAATATTTTGTGCATAAGGCCCTCTGACTAGAGTCTCCACTGTTTGTCATATTTGAACATGTTGACAAATACAACTTGATAACGTAAAACCTAGACAAGATTATATCGACACAGGATGTGTAAGTTACTACTCAAAGTTTGATAAGCACCAAGGGTAAAATCTCAATATACCAATGATACCAATGCATTGACCCTATCACATCTCATCGCATAATTTCTAATACTTTTGTTTGATTTCTTAAAAATTTAAAAGTGTTTTGGCCAAAGGTTTACTTTATAGATTCTAAAAAGATTTCCCTATTCAGATCCTGTAGGCGAAACCCGAGGAAATTATCACAATGTGCTGAGAAGTCATAAAAAATTTAAATCCATTAATTCTACATTGTAATGTTCTTAGAGATGTTACAATGGGTACAATTGAAAATTGAAAGGTGAAACATTGTGTTACCAACGAATAACGTCTCTAAGAGCATTACAATGTAGAATTCAATGGATTTGAAAATATTGGTGAAATCTCAGTAATTTCAATTTTTGATAATTTCCTCGGGTTTCACCTACAGGACCTGATTAAGTGTAATGTTTTTAGAATCTGTGGCCAAACCTTCTCCATATTTGGAAGAAACCAAACAAAAAAGCTAGAAATTAGGTGATAAGAAGTGAAAGGGTCAATTAATTTGTACCTATGGAGATTTTACCCTTGGTGCCTAGCAAATTGTGAGTAGTATTAACAAAGAGGTCGTATTAGGACGACACATCATCGTACAGTCTAATACGAAATAGTGGAGAATAGCGCCCCCTCTCTACAACGACACCCAATGGGTGACACAGATTGTGTGTGTTATTCGGAGGAAGTCGTTATAGGGAGGGAAAATTAAGAATTTGTTTACGTTTGCAAACAAGTTTGAATCCAGATAAGACGCCGCGTAAAGCGGCGTCTGCTATGGTTTCAAGCTGTTTGTCACTCGTTAATATATCTATTCGATAAATGTCCACTTAGTATAGTCTTTAAGAAAACACAGCATACGACCATTTTAAGCAGAAGATATTGCAGCAGTGCACACATTAGATATACTTGTCTTGTTTTGGAATCAGCGGCAATCGTTGTTGTAATGAGGGACTTGTTGTTGGGAGGGTCATTGTAGGGAGGGAACACTATATAAGAAAGATGTATTTGGACGGGGCAGCAGCCTACAGTCATACCAAATAGTGTGGTATATCAAAGTCAAGAGTTGAGATACCGTTTTTCTTTCCAATATACGCCAGCGTCTGATCGGGTTCACAGTTTGCAACTCAGATAAAAATGAGTTGTCACAGTTTAAAGGCTGCCATTGTCTTCATTTCATTGCATTGGTTTTGTGTTTAGATATTTTGACATGAAAATCAATAGCGTCTTCTTCACTGTAACGATACCTGTGTACAGTGGAGAAAACGTTATTCTTTCCCAATAAACGCGTTTACGCTAAAACTATTATTTGCAGTGCAAACAGTTTGGAGCCAGATCAGACGCCGGGTAACCCGGCGTCTGATAAGGCTCCAAACTGTTTGCCACCAAGATGATCATGAGTTATCAGAATTGTCCAAAAGTTTCACTTTTCTACGTTTTAGTGCTTTGCGTTTGCGTACGTTTGCGTTTAAACGGGAAAGAATAACGTTTTCTCCACTGTAACAAAGACAGCAGTTTAACCTTTTCACAACCAATGACGTCATAGAGCGCATTGCAAACAGCGGCGAATTTGATTTGAAATTACGTCAGATATACTGATTGAAATCTAACTTTGAAACGATATTGCAGACAACAATATTAAAGCAGACGACAATATGGCGGTGGTGGGGTAAAACCTCACGATAAATTTGATCATGAATGATTAAAATTATTTGCCACGGAGGGGTTGTCGGAACATTATAAATAATTTATACTCAACATTTATAAAACTGCATTAAAAAACTCAATTCAGCGACATTGAAAATAACCTTATTTGTTGTTATCATTTAGTTAGGTTGCAGCTCATTCAAGCACAATATGCCCCAAGATAAGCAGAATGTAACATTGGAGACAATTAATAATTTCCTAAAAATTGTATTTGTGTTAAAACAAGAATTGCAATTGCGAGCACTTTGGAGCAAGATAAGATGTAGCCAACATGTTATGAGTATTGCTATTTTCTGCATTTTCGAACAGCACACGTGTGTATAGTTTAGTTTAAACCGTAAAACGCCATCTCCACTGTAAATACCAAACCCACAACCGTCATGAAAATCATAGCCCCGTAAGGTTCCGAAATATTTGGACAGAAAGATATGAGCAATTAGAGTAGAGCCTGATCAAAAAAGCAATTAGTTCAATTAGGGTAATTACAGCAGGCATACAGGGTGTCCCAATTTTTAGGATTTTACGGGCAAACTCTCACGCCCCAAGCCCAAGAATGCTGAACTGCAATTTCGATATGTCACATGCCTACCATTTGATTAGCTGCGCGGATTTTAAATATTTAAAAGTGTTAAGTCAATTAAATTGCAATCGTTAGCACCCCTATGTTTGTTTAATGAATATTAGATTTGAAATTAATTCAGTTTTGACTAAATTAAAATCATTTCACCGTGTCTTCTCACATGTGTTTTTATGATATTGTCAAATAGGCATCATGTTCTGGTGAGAATATTTCAATTTACAATAAATTCCACCGCATTTATACATCCATCAAATACATAGTACATTAGAACATCTCGATTACGACCACTACTAGAGGTTTACGTGGTAAGACAGAAAGATGTATAAAGCAAGAAGAGAGTAAAAGCAGAACGTTCCTTCTACCCGCTAACAGCCATAATGGTGCGGTTTGCTCTACGTCGTCTTGGCTAAACACAAATGACTTTTGACTATTAGTACAATGTACAGTTACGGGAGAGAGATGTCTTCCGTTCCCATCAAAAACGTGTGAACTCTATCATCGAATGTCATCTCCAAGCAAACTCTAACAGTTCAATACGTTGGAGAAGACGGTCTGTTCCCGTTTAACCTATTTGCAACCATGGGATTCTTCAATGCTTATATTTTGGGATCAGTCCATTTTTTTATTCCAAGGGGTGTCTAGTCGAAATTTTTTTTTTTCGTTTTGTTTTTAAATTCCTATCAGCAAACAGTGTAGGCTCTGATCAGACACCGCATCATGCGGTGTCTGATCAGTGTCTTCACTGGTTGTATATGCCCCATTGGATCGCGGGTACAAATGAGTTAACGTTATCTAATCGCAAACGCAATTTAAGATACAGTAGAAAAATGACAGTTTTTTTAACATGCTGAAGATTTATTCCAATCTGAGTGGCAAACAGTCTGAAGTCTGATCAGACACCTGCGTATTCGGCGTCTGATCTGGTTCCAAACTGTACTACTTTGCAGTGCTCCGAATCTACAATGAAACCCATTTGAAGACACAGATTGTGTGTGTTGGTGGTGTTTGGAGGGTGGGTAATTAAGATTTGGTAAACAGCTCGAATCCAGATCAGAAACCGCGTAATGCTGTTTGTCAATCGTCACTATACTTATCTATAAAAATGTCCACTTATATGTAACTTTGAGAAAAACAGCAGACGACAAATTTTAGCAGACGGTATTGCCGTCATAAAAGGTTGGATATAAATGTCAAGTTAAGGGAACAGCGGCAATGATCGTTGTTAGGAGGGAGTTGTTGTTGGTAGGGCCATTGTAGGGAGGAAACACTGTAGTTAAAATATTAAAGGCCATATGCACAGTGGAGAAACATACAATTTTTCCAAATATAAGCACTTGTGCTAAAATGTGTTTCCATTTCAAACAGTTTGAAACCAGACCAGACGCCGGGTAACCCGACGTCTGACCATGCTTCAATAAGTTACCCGGCGTCTGATCTGGTTGCAAACTGTTTGCCACTTAGATAAAAATGAATCATTATATATTTTAAGGAAAGTAATCTTTTACAGTTTTTTGTGTGTAAACCCTTTCCCCCATGAAAACGACGTTAATTCATCCACTGAAGAAAATTGTTCCAATTTATACAGTCAGGAATATGTTTTAGAAGAACTATTTTCTATATTCTAGCAGATGGTACCTTAAAGCAGGTTGAAAGTAAAGCAGAATGTGCCCTAAGGCGCATTCTGCTTTACTTTCAACCTGCTTTATGTGGTTACCTATCTTCAACACTAGAAACAGTCTATGGGGTAATGGGTTAAGTTTCGTTTTCAAAGCGGGAAATAATAACGTTTTCTCGACGGTAACGGGTAGAATATTTATTGCCATGTTTTAATTTGCAAACTGCATTAACTAGTTGTGCTCATAAACAACCCTCTGAAATAACCAAAAGCAGGTGGTTTAATGGTTTTTATGTTAACATCGACAAATTAACACGTAGAATCAATAAAATTTGCATAACAATTAAATCCTTTGCTGACAAATTAGACAGAGGAACTATTTGCCAATAGTTTGGATTCATACTAAACGCTGTGTAAATCATTTCTGATCAAGACTCAGCGACCTAAACTGGTGTGCGTCCAAACAAACAAAACTTAGTCTAATTTCTAATAAAATATAAAAAAATAAAAAAAAATAAAAAAAAAACCCCCACAAGCAATAATTTAACATACCGACGATAGTAAAGTAATGAAATGGTCAAATATGATGCTATTGGTCAAGATTATGTAGAGTTATATACCAACAGTGTAGAAAACGGTATTCGTTCTAAAAATGCATGTATGCGTAAGAATCTAGACTGACTGACGCTGGGGTGAAAAAGATCTTACTTATGAATGTTTAATTATGCTTCAAAAATAAATATGCTAGTGTTTCATGAAATCATTACAAAATAGGGTTAAGGCTTAATCCGCTTATCAGACTCTTTACAATATTGTTCAATGTTCCAAGATGTGTTGTTCTCTTGGATCTTTTACTATAAGTAAGCTCCTGGATTCCCCCACCCCATATCTCTGTTGTTCAGTTTGAAACCATCATCAGTGCTCTTAAGAAAATTGCTAGTATATAGAGTTTGGAAATCTTAAGTTTGGCCAGACTGTATCAGAATTCAAATATATTGAAATTTCTGTTAGCCATATCAAGGATGTTTTTGCATTTTAAATTTTTTTGTATTACATTAAACATTATTTTTGTCCCCGGTTTAGTATGAATCATTTAGTACGTCTGCCACTAATTTCATTTCAAAGGACCCTAATTAATTGCTTAAATCTAATTATTATTTTTTCTTTAAAACAAGCAAACAAAAAACTTCATTTGCTCTCTCAATTTGGATTTGGATGCATTTAAATAATTTACAAAAAAGACGATTGAGTTTTGGGAATCAAGCACAGTTCAATACGTGCCGTCATAAATGTTGACGAGAAGTGACCATTCGCTCTACGTTGCGTACCCGATTTTAGCACAATCTCAATAGGGATGATCATCCTCTATGACACAATCATGTTTGACTAGTAGTACAGCGATCCCTACCAACAACGACCATCCTAACAACGAACCCCTCCTTACAACGACCCTTGCTGCACTTCTATAAACAGGACAACTATGTCCAACCTATTTACGATTGCAATGGCGTCTGCTTAAAATTGTCGTCTGATGTTTTTCTCAAAGTTACATAATAGTGGACATTTGATAAAAAACTAAATGACAAGTGACAAACAGCTTGAATCCAGATCAGACGTCGCGTTACATGGCGTCTGATCTGGATTCAAGCTGTTTTCAATCAAAATACTCCCTCCGATCAACGCACATGTTGTCTCCCGTTGGGTGTCGTTGAAGAGAGGGGGCGGTGTAGTATAATCTTTATTTGAGTCTCTTCATGGTAAACACAGTTTGAAAAATATCAATATATACATATAAATACATAAATCATGTCATTCACTATTGAATTATAAGAGACTATGGATTCTTATGAATTTTATTCCAACAACAAAATAAACAAATCACAGATATGTTCAAAAGATAGTATTGTATGCCAAACGTTTTCTCCGATATTGTCCATTTGTTTGATTGCCAGTGTAAGGTATACGCCTTTGTTGTCTGCTGTGCCGAATGGCGATGGCACCTTCAGATTCATGCATCTACTACCGTCGCCATGGTTCATATATACAGTTTAATGTACCACCATCACATCATGCCTGCTATTATCCGATTTTTCTGACATGGTTGATTCTTTTTTTTTATAGAACAGAATATTTTATTATGATAAATAGGTAATAAGGTAACATCGGTATCGTGTCCAAGTACTGTATCGGAGTCCAACAACGTTAGTCGATGCAAACAACCCTTATAGTACGATATCGTAAGCGCAAAGGGGTTGGAAGATTGGTGAAAAGGCGATGTGTCTTCTTTACTTTATTTCTACTACAGATCATATATGTTAATAAACAATGACGTCGTGGCGTATAGACCTGACGTATAATGGCGGCAAATGACGTTGCAGAACGTCGCGCTTTATTATCGACATTACTCCGGTCGCGAAAATAAATAAGTACTTAGCGCATATGTCTGAAAATTGCCAATAAATAAAGTCATTAAAATTGTACATCAAATAGATATCTAATGAATTTACTTAACTGTAAATTTCTATGCTTAGAATACATGTAAGTGTTAAATACTTAAAAACGTTAAAAATAACTATACGTCTAGTTGCTAAATAGATCTATCAGTAAATTGCTTTGATATAAAACAAGTCTTTGAAAGATCTTATGAAATAAAGTGCAAGAAAATACGTCTAGAGTATTCACACCACAACTGTATATTTTATATAGTCTCTGTTCTCTGTAATACCGTTCAGAATTAATTCAAGCTTCTTGAGTGACCATGTCACATTTAGCGCTGCTTTTCTCAATGAAAGTCTGTCTATGTTTACGTTCACATTGCAGCTGCTATCACTTATGAATTAATTGTTATTTGCGCGATCGTTTACGATTTCCAATGGAAAAAGTGTGGTCTCGTTGTAAGTCCCTTTGAATTGCGTATGCGGGCGGCCTTCGTAAAACCGTCAGTTCCAGTACACAGTTCGCCCACTATCACGAGGTTCCAACATAGTCTGGGTGTAAAGTCGCTGTGGATGATTACGACATCTCCCACATGGATCGTCTCGTGATTGACCACGCTATTGCGCTGGTACTCCCTCATTGACGCCAGATACTAATGTTTCCAACGACGCCCGTATTGGTAATGGGGCCTTCACATACACGGAATTTCTACGATTTCCTTACGGATGGCACACATCCGTAAAAGTATACGATTTCTTACGATAAATGCCACTTTTAAGAGTGAATTAAGATTCGTTACGAGTTGTTACGGGCTATTTGCGGTTTCTTACAGTGGTAAATACGCTATTCCTTCACATTTAAGCGTTAATCTATGCGTAAGAAACGCATAGTGAACGGTTAACGAACGGTTAACGCCTAACAATTTTAACGCGTTTAAACGCGTAAATAAACGATTATACCAGAGATGTTGCGATTGGTGCATTTCACGCGGAGATTTCGGATCTTATCGATGAAAAACCCACTAATCCGATTAGTGACACCAGACCCATAAATCAATAAACCACCCGTCGCGACAGACTTGCATTTGACTCGCCGCTACGATAACGACTGCAATCTTTACTTACCGCATGAATAGTCGGAATATTTGATGTTTTGCTCACTTTGTGAATGACCCGAGTCAATATTTCAGGAGTATTCTTTAGAAAATTAAGACCGACATCCGGGCTCTTTTAAACGCGTAAGGAAACGCGTAAAGAAACGGCTAGGAAACCCGTTTAACGAAACGGATAATAAACGCGTAAGAAACGCGGAAAGTGGGTAGGAATAGCATATTTACCACTGTACGAGTTATAACGATGTATTTACGACAAAACGCCGCATTCTTTAGTGGTCGCACCTGGTTTTCTCTTCTTGCGCGCTCTTTCAGTTAAAGGTCACTCAATATGAGTGTGACTGTACTTGCCCTTTCACCGCCTTAGCCCGAGTCCAATGATTACATGCAAAGCGTTTGGATCCAGATCTGGCATCGCGTGATGCGGCATCTGGTCAGGATCAAAATTGCTTGACACTCAATTTTATACTCCTTAAATCAAAATACATAAACTTAAAATTTGAGAAATAAACGTAGACGAATTGTCAAAGCTCATTACGTGATGACAATGAAGGTGCTTAATCGTAAACAATACGTAATATTACCGCCTGCAACAATTGACCTGTGTTATTGTTATTATATATGATTTTTTTCAAAGTTTCTCAAAATTAAGATAAGAGTCTCAATTTGAGTAGATCCTGCTGTGAGGACTCGTAAGAAAAAAACGTGTATGTGAAGGCACCTTTATGAGTTGTTACGATTTACCTAAGAGAACTGACGTGTTTGACCTTTTAAGTACCAAAAAGGATGAAATTTCAAATGTGTCATCATTCGACAACTAGCATGAAGTGAGAGAACATCAATATGACTGAATTAATAGTTCACTTAGATTGTTGTGGTATTTTTGTCAAGATAATGCCTGTTTGGACGGAAAATCTCCACGATAATACCACGGATGACTACGAAAACTTTACGGGCGGTTTACGGATCCTTGCGGACTGTTTACAGATCCTTGCGGGATTTTTACGGGGGGATTACGTGTTGTTACAACCGGTTTACGATACTTAACGGATCGTTACGATTGATTTACCAAAGAACATCTCCGTAGACAATCGTACGAAAATTTTTGACACAAAAATGGGCATCATCTTCAACGAATCCTTACGGATTCTTGCGAGTTATTTACGAACACTAACGGATCATTTGCGGATGCTTACGATTGACAACGAGTTGGCGATCCGTAAGGAATCGTAAGAAAACATCGTGTATGTGAAGGCCCCATAAGTTAGATGTGCATGCCGTTTAGCTCGCCGAGTTACGTCCTCTATGTTGCTATGGCAAACTAGTCAGTCTATGTCCGTTTCTCTTTTCATTTTTCTCTTCATTTTCTCTTTTCTTCTTTTCTTCTGGGTGGGATTCGAACTTCTAGAGCCTACGTAATATCCAATTTCAGGTACGGTTCCTTTAGGTACACACGACCTTTGCTCCTTATATCTCTGTCCTATTCCGAATTCACAATTCTCTTTTCGATCCTCTCTCCGCTCCTCTCCTCCGTTTGTTCGCACCTCCTCTCTCTGAATACTGTTTCCATCTTCTCGTTCTGTAATCCTCTCGTTTTCTTGCCCGTTTCCTCCGGTTGTCCGTGCCTCCTGTCTCTGAATATTTCTTCCATTTTCTCCTTCTGTCGTCTGCTCTTTCTATGGCTCCTTTGTAATCTCTGATGTTCCGTTTGCTTGCGGCTGCGATGTGTGTTCTTCTATTCGTTCCGTCGACTCTTCACTTGCTTCTACTTCTTATCCTCGTAATCTGAGATAGCATCTTGTCATCTAGTATGTAATTTTGTAACTTAACTTTACAAACTGCGTTGAACTCCTTACAGGTCCCATCTTCCTTCAGCTTGTGTATTGTGTTCAATAAAGATGAAATAAAACGTTTACTTGCTGCACGTATGGTGAGTAGCTTCTTTAAATTCATTGTCTCTTCCGTCACGGTACCAATATCGTATGCGGGCGGCCCTCATAAACCCACAATTTTCATTACACAGTTCGTCCACTATCGCGAGGTTCCAACATAGTCTGGGTGTACTCCCTCAACATCTAACGTTCTTGAATACTCTCCAAAAATAATTCATTGCGCCCCTCTTTTCAAGAGTACGTACGAATTATTTACGAGTCGGACTAAAACACGCAAAAGTGTACTAGTCGACCGACAAGCATCATTTTTACCGCATATAAAATAAATTTTAGCTGCTTATATGTAAACTGCTTTGTTTTATACATTAAGTAAAATGTATCGGTAAAGGTTGGTTTGTTGAAGAGAAATTAACTATGGACTGTTCGCTGTTGCCTGTAAACTCATTTGAACGCCGTTTTGAAATTCCTGTTCGTCAAGGCAAATTACCTCTGAAGACGTTTGTGTAGATGGCCAACGATGTAATGCAAACATGTTGTTTTTGTTTAAATGGCCACCGATACGGTAACTTAACGCGCTTCAGATATACACTCGTACACTTTCCTACTTCAGATAAGTATGAGTCTCGTGCAGTACGAGACCGCTGCTCTAAATTTACTGATATTTTATTCTTTCCCAATAAACGAATTCATATGCTAAATCTATTATTTTCATTGCAAACAGGTTTGAGCAAGATCAGACGCCAACCTGTTTGCCACTCAAGTTAAAACGACAATCATTTACTAACATTATAGTTTTCTACTGATTAGTACATTTCTTATGCGTTTAAAAAGGAGAGAATATTGTATTCACTACTGTACATCTGAAATCATCGACCATAATGATCTTCCCATTTTCAATTTTAGAATGTTCTTATCTAAATATAACTCGGCCAAGTAAAAAAAAAATATTTATAATTTCTTCATTAAATATACTGAATTTTATAAATTTCAGATTTACTACATGTATTTATTCAGAATCACATTGCACACATCCTTATGAATTGGTCAGTAGTTAACTCATTCACCCCTGAACCATGGACATGTCCAGACTCCAATACAAACATTTGTAATTGCTTTTTGTAAACTATTGCACAATGGCAAACAGTGCAGACCCTGGCCAGATGGCTATTTTAAGAGCCCTCTGATCCATGTCTACACTGCTGGAACCAGACAAGTGCACTCTTCACAAAAACACTGATTGTTAAGGACCAGTCCACTCGTCATGCTGAATGTATCAAGTGTACATTTGTCCACAATATTGCACAATGACAAACTGTGTGGAGCCTGGTCAGATAGCTCTTTAGGAGCCATCTACACAGCCTACACAGGACAAGTGCACTCTCCACAGGTAGGCTAACTGTTTAGATAGATGAATGGATGGATGGATGGATGGTTGGATTGATATATGGATTGACCAACAGACATACCGACAGACATACATACAGACATACAGACAGACAGACACGCAGGCATACATACAGACAGACAGACAGACAGACGGATAGATAGATAGATGGATACGTCTTTATTACGTAACTTGAACACTTTTTTGTTATTGTTACCTTCAAAAGTAACATCGACATGTACATACAAACATTAAATACAAACAAACTATTGTATCAATACTCAATAGCATGAACTAAATATACTCTTTTCATGAAATGAAAACATAATCAATCAGACGCTGAATCCTCATAGCAGACATGTTAGATCTAATTGTAGTTATGTTGCCCTTTCTCGCTGTGTAGGTACATTCATGTAATTTCATGTGAAGCGCTTTTGAACGCACTGCCCCTGTGTGAAAAGAGCGCTATATAAGTCTGGTATATAATCATAATAATAATAATAGCGCGAAAACGGCTCGAAACCATTCCCATCGCGTAAAAATATGACGAAAGGGTGGATCCAAGACATTTTCACAAAATATACAAAAGAAACAAATGTTAACTCCCGGAACAATTATCAAGTGCCAACTCAGCTATGGTGTAATTTCGTTATAAATGATATAATGTTAATTGGAGCAAGCCTAAATGTAAGATAACGATAAAAAGTATCAGTGTACAAAACGTAATTTTTGCAAACAGTTATCCCTTCTTTGTACATAAAAGGACGGGTACAAATGTCGCTAGGGCTGAATGTGTCAAATGTACTGGAGCAGTTTAAGACAGGGATACTACAGCGCTTCCTCTCTACAACGACACCTAACGGGAGACAAAAAGTGTGTGCGTTGTTCGGAGGGAGTCGTTATAGGGAGGGAAATTTGCAAACAGCTTGAATCCAGATCAGACGCCGCGTTACACGGCGTCTGATCTGGATTCAAGCTGTTTGCCACTCGTCATTAAGGTTTTTATGTCAAAATGTCCATTATGTAACTTTTAGAAGAACAGCAGACGACAATTTTAAAGCAGACGTTACTGCGGCAGTGAAATTGTTAGAAATAATTGTCTTGTTTGGGGACCAGCGACAAGGGTCGTTGTAAGGAGGGAATTGTTGTTGGGAGGGCCGTTGCAAAGAGGGAGCGCTGTACATGTATATAGAGTCCGATGTAATGACCCCCTCTTCTACCAGGCCGCATGGAGCAATACTCTATGACACCTATCCCACGTTTTACTCCTTTCATGTGCCTCAATGACCATGCTTCAGACAATTTAAGGCAGATAGTCCGCTTGTCTGTTTTTGAAAAAACCTTGCATAATCAGTTGGCTGAAACCGACATGTTTAAACCTCAATTAGCTGTCTAGAAGTTTAATTATCGTCCTTTGTCGTGTCATTAAATACTTGATTGATTACGTAGGCATGTCTTTGTCATCCAAATGAATTCCCCATTGCAGATACTTATATATGAAAGCCTGATGTTATTTAAGAGTTTCAATAAGTTCCAGAGACATGTATCCCAATCTAGTATGTAGTAGTGAAAAATATACTTTTCCTATTTAGGTGCGCCAAATAAAAGCTTTGTTCATGTACATCAATAGCAGGAAATAAGAACCTCCCTTATTGGACAGTTAACAGTTCATATATTCATCAGAATGCTTTTAAACTAATTCTTACCAAGGCAAGTACAGTGGAGAATGTGTTATTCTTTCCGAATAAACGCGATTACGCTAAAACTGTTATTTGCAGTGCAAACAGTTTGGAGCCAGATTAGACGCCGGGTAACCCGGCGTCTGATCAGGCTCCAAACTGTTTGCCACCAAATTAAACATGAAATATCAGAATTGTCCAAAAGTTGTTCTTTTCTACGTTTTAGCGCTTTGCGTTTGCGTACGTTTGCGTTTAAACGGGAAAGAATAACAGATTCTCCACTGTAGTATGTAGTAGAGAAAAATATACTTTTCCTATTTAGGTGCGCCAAATAAAATATTTGTTCATGTACATCCATAGCAGGAAATAAGAACCTCCCTTATTGGACAGTTAACAATTCATGTATTCATCAGAATGCTTTTAAACTAATTCTTACCAAGGCACGTAGCTGTTTCAATGGAGGTTGGAAGTTAGACAAAAGATGTCTAAGGAAGATTCCTTTTCCTTTTTATACAAAACGCCTGTCGATGAATAGGTAAATACATGTACTAGAAAAGGTAAACGTGAAAATGTGCTCTTTTATGAAAAGGCTAAGATGTGAAAAAGGGTTTCGAAGAGTGGTTATCATTATCTGAGTCTATATTGGGTTTATTCTGAAACAATGGTTTCCTAACATTTACGGATACTATCAGACGTCGGGTAAACCGGCCTCTAATCAGGATTTAAATTGATTGCCTGTCAGTCAAAAATAATCGTGAGAAGAATTTTCTGTTAAAATCTGTTATTTCCATATTTGTTTTGCGTTTGATTAAACATTCGTTAAAACGGAAAAGAATGACGTAACTTCTTTTCCAAACAAAAAAATCATTTATGGAAAAATAAACTAGTTTTAAGTTTACTCTGTACGCTCGTTAACCTATGTAACAGACTACCTTGTAACACTAACGATGATTCTTCAGTTAAATTAACAAGATTTAATCTTTTCCCCTAGGACACCTTCTTTTGGCTCCTTGAATATACTTTATACAGCGGAGAAGATACCCTTTCCTAATAAACGCCTTTACGCTAAAACTATTACAGTGGAGAATGTGTTATTCTTTCCCAATAAACGCGTTTATGCTAAAACTATTATTTGCAGTGCAAACAGTTTGGAACATGATCAGACGCCGGGTAACCCGGCGTCTGATCAGGCTCCAAACTGTTTGCCACCAAGATAAACATGAAATATCAGAATTGTCCAAAAGTTGTTCTTTTCTACGTTTTAGCGCTTTGCGTTTGCGTACGTTTGCGTTTAAACGGGAAAGAATAACAGATTTTCCACTGTACCTCTAGTTTCTGATTCCTCCATCTAATCCTGTCTTGTGACATCTCTTTGGGATTTCTTTTTTCAAGACGATTCCAAAGATATGTCACAAGTTAGGACCAGTATATGGAGAAATAAATAATAATTGAGAATTTAAGAATCTGACTTACGACAAAAAGGTGTCGTACGACGTTTCGTTAGACGGGCCCCGGGACTAGTTTGACATACCAATCCAAGTCTTACAGTGGAGAATGTGTTAATCTTTCCCAATAAACGCGTTTATGCTAAAACTATTATTTGCAGTGCAAACAGTTTGGAGCAAGATCAGACGCCGGGTAACCCGGCGTCTGATCAGGCTCCAAACTGTTTGACACCAAATTAAACATGAAATATCAGAATTGTCCAAAAGTTGTTCTTTTCTACGTTTTAGCGCTTTGCGTTTGCGTACGTTTGCGTTTAAACGGGAAAAAATAACAGATTCTCCACTGTATACGCGCTGCACAGTCTGCAATAAACATACGGCAACGTCAAATCTCCCTAAATACGGTACTGTCACTTGCATAATTAGCGACCTTACTTAAACCTGATATTTAGACGAAATCAACTTTCTGCTCCATTATATTGCAGTGATGAAGCGATTATTTTCTTTCCTTACAAACGCGTTTATGCTACAATAATTACAGTAAAACCTCTCTATAACGACCACTAAATTATGTTGATTATTATGGTGTTAACGATAGGTGACCGCTTAAAGCAAGGTGACAGTGAAACAGAAAGCTCCTTTAGGAGCTTTCTGTTTCACTGTCACCTTGCTTTAAGCTGTCACCTGTCTATTATACAATCAATTATCCTTCGTTTTAGTGGTCGTAATAGCGAGGTTATACTGTATGTCCATTGCAAACAGCTTTGAGTCATATAAAACGACGGGTCGAGTTAAAACGAACCGTTTGACATTTCGGATAATTGTATTTCTTTCATGTTATTGTTTTGTGTTTCGTTTGATTTTAAACGGCAACGAATTAACATCGGCAGAAATTGTCACCTTGTCTTGCGCACTCTGTGGTAGAAATTGTGATAAATTATATATGGAGCAAACATTGAATTATGGATATGCTCGATTCGTGGAGCCAAATTTCGCGCCGGGTCACTCGGCTTCTGATCGGGCAGCTTAGATAAAAAAATAAATACATTGTAGTCGAAAACAATCAAAAATCAAAACATGTAATTTTATACATGGTAGCGCAATGCATTCACTTTTCGTTTACGTTTAAACGGGAATTAATACTTATTTCTCCGCTATAATATTTAAGAGTGCAACAAAACTGTTTTGTTCCTAAAGATAGTCCCTCCGTTGAATAAAGAAAGTGCAGAGTTCATCTACACAAAGAACAGCGACACATCGAAGCTCTATAAATACCCACACTGCAGCTATAAACAATTGAGTTACGATGCAGTTCTCTACGGGGAGCGATGGATGACGCAAATGTGCTCTATATATCTGCAAAATGTGGTTCAATAGGGGTCAATAAACTTGTTAAAGTGTTCCAATTAAATTGTTTTAATTAATTATGAAATTGTTAATATTACAAACAGTAAAATCCCTTTATACAACCACTTAAAATAATGCGAATTGATTTTATGAAAGACATGTGACAGCTTTACTTAAAACGCAACGAGAAATTAAAATAAAAAGGTCTGATCTGTCCCCAAACTATTTACAATAGACACTCGCAATGTGTGTGCAAAATCAGTTGGTGGATAAAAATATTACTGGTACTTTGCCCTTTTTAACCCTTTACCTGATAGCCTATTTCTAGATTGGAAGATAGTTGACCACTTAAAGCAGGTTGAAAGGAAAGCAGAATGCGCCCTAAGGCGCATTCTGCTTTACTTTCAGCCAGCTTTAAGCTTCCATGTGTGAAACTATTCCCTATACTATATATTCATGGCTGATTAAATTGGAACTATTTTCTTCCGCGGAGGATTAAACGGAATGCGCTAAAAGGCGCTTCTATAAGGTAAAGGGTTAAAGGCTACAAAGCTTAATAATAATACTTCTAATAATAATGATAATAATAACGATTTTATTCCATGTGGATTACATATTTGGTATCAAACAAAGAAATAATGGAAGGTTAATGAAGATTCTAACTATGATAATTCTAAATGTACCAAATAAATATACATTGAGTATGATACATGATAATGAGTTATATTTTGAAAACTACTAACACGCTGCCTGGTCAGAATACGAACAGTATGACACAAGTTTAATGACCGCATTACTGACATTGATATAGCAGCAGTGGAGAAGACGGTTTTCTTTACTGTGTAAAAACAAACGAAACGCAAACGCAAAAGAATTTAATGTTGAAACTTCTTGACAATTGAGGATATTCTTTGACACTGAGTGCCAGACAGTTTGCAGTCTGATCTGGTTCCAACATGTTTGCAGATAAAATAATTGTTTTAGCTTAAACGAGTTCATTGGGAAATAATAGCACCTCCAATTAGAGTATTTACCTTCACTGTCCAGTGGCTCGTCCAGGTCAAGTCTTAAGTTTTGTTCCACCATTTCGTTTTGTTCTTGAAGAACTATCCTTAAAAATTCCTCTGGAAACCCAATGAGTTCATTTGTGCGAATATCATAAACTGGCAAAGTTCGGGACGAGTCCGTTCCAAGAATCTGTACCACAAACAAGGTTGCCAAAGAGGCATATATAATCCAAAACTGTTTCGTAATATACATTATTGCGGTCTTCAAAAGTCAACAACAAAAAGAGAAATAAAGTATGTTGGCCCTTTCGTTCGAGAGGCAGGTATGTCACATGGGTCATAGTAACTGGGTATTGTCAAGTTTATTACCCTTCAACTGCTGTTATATCGTCTGCTTTAAACTTATAGTCGCCAAATCGTCTGATTTAGAACTGTCGTCTGCCAATAGAACCGCGCTTTGATATGTAAATATGTTGTTTCCCTTTTAAAACGTCCAGACAATTGCCCAATAATTCAGATCCAGATCAGGTCCAAAAGATATCCGATCTTGGTCCAATTTCGTATCAAAGCCCATTCAAGTCGAATTGGCAGCGACAGCGGAAATATATGGCCAATCCTGTATTAAATAACCGTCTTAAAATGAATAACATAGGCAGTCTGCAACACATGGGGTAACTTTATTGAAACCAAATGTTATACAGAAAACTCCTTTCGATGCTTTCTACAAAAAATTTATGATGAAATTAGTAGTCAGATGACTTATATACAATAGTTGATCCAGGCAGAGTGTTGTTTCGTATATATTGACTGTACTGTCATAAAGTGAAAACGTCATTCTTTCGTAATAAACGCGTTTACGCTAAACTATTATTTGCAGTGCAAACAGTTTGGAGCAGGATCAGACGCCAGGTAACCAGGCATCTTATCAGGCTCCAAACTGTTTGGCACTCTGATTAAAATGAATAGTCAGAATTATCAAAGAGTTTTATACGTTTTAGTGATTTGCGTTTCGTTTGCCTTTAACTGGGAAATACTAATGTTTTCTCCACTGTAGTGATCAACCTTTCTCCTGCCCATTAAGACGTGTCGGGGTTTTGCAAGCAGTTTGGATAACGATCAGACGTCGAGTTTTTCGTCATCTGATCATGATCCAAACTGTTTCAAACTCAGCTGAAGTTTCGTTGAGTTAAGAAATATCTTATTTGACAAAGTTTTGCAGACTACAACTATAGCGCAGACGATAACAACAGATGAATGGTCGAGTAAAGTTGACGAAGCTTCTAAAGTGCGTCAGTAAACACCGTGTACTACTGTTACCCTGACAAACAGGCGACCAGCTGTCATCAATCAAGGGACAATTAAAGCCATTTTCAGAAAAAACTACAGAACGAATTTTCCCTTTATTTCCGGACAAACAGCGTTTGATCAGGTATTTTGAAGGCCTTATCCATTTATGTTACTTTTTGTGAATGGTCTGTGGTTTAAAAATAACCACATATGACACTTGAGTAGGGGTTAATCATAAATCATACGGTATTTTCATACTCTAATCATCCGCTCATTTGATTGGTTGTTGCCGATAATACTCGTCATTTTCCAGTTACCAGTCAGTACCCGGCCTTATCAAAGAATCATGTGATGATGTTGAAAGACCAATTAATTTGATCGATCTGTCAGATATGATGGACTTATGTGAATAAAAAAGGGGATTGTGGTTGCAATTTGAATACGACCAAATGGTGTTGATAGTGTTACTTAATAAATGTAACTACTCCCGCTTAAGTGAGAAACAGACAAAAACACTTCAATTAAAATGCAATAAACCCGTTAATTTCTTGAAAATGTCGATTATATCAATCCTTTAAGTATAAATATATATTCATATACCTGTATCCGGAATCACCCATTTCCCTCTTTACCTCTTCACTACCCTGACGTCATCAATTCTAAACCATGGTTGTCTGCTTTTACGTGGAATCTGATCAGGAACCACTGTTTGCAGATAACTATTGTACTCGGGGTAAGGTAGTGATGAGTGAATGGGTTAACTAGTTTGTCTACAAAGATGTAAATTGGAAAATAGGCATGCGTATTAATATAATTGTTGTTAAATTATAATTATTACTATCATTATTAGTATACAGTGTATGATTTGGTTCCAAAAGGTGTACACATCATTACTAAGTAGTGATCAACACACTAAGGGTTAAAATGTGAAATTCATACATTCGGTTTGATCGCCGCAATGACTAGAGTACTCTATGATACAGTTTTAAAATCTCAACATATCAATAGTGTTATATTCGTAGCTATAACAGCTTAAATTAAACCAATTAACGGAACCCGAGCGCAAATTTAGTGTACAATTACAGTGAACATCACACTGGTGCATTAAATGTTACTAAATACTTTGATTGTCTAAGTGCTTTACACTATATCAAATGCTCATTTTGTAAAAAACAAAAAAACCCAACTATACAGTCAAAGCTGTGTACCTCGGCTCATGATAAGAGGAGTATTTTAAAAACTATAATCTTTATTTTGCTTTAAACCCAATGGTGTCACTACTCATTTGAATCGTCTCATTGAGACTAATCTAATGAACAGTTGCACACTATAATTTTTTGCTTTAATGAGTGAGAACATGTTTGATTAGTTCAGTTAACCCCCTATTATCCGGAGCCCTGGTGTACGGCTGTCATTTTATAAAGAAAGGTCGATTTGAACAAAGTTTAGAAATGGCAAACAGTGGAACATCAGGAGCCCTCTGATCAGGTTTTGCATTGTTTTATTAGGACAAGTGTACTTTTCACATGCACTCTGTTTGGTAATAACGAGTATACTTTTCGATGGAATTGAATATATGCATAGCTTGCTTTCGCAGTGATAAGTTGCTTCATAAAGTAGACTGAAAATACTGATTTAAGATTTGCTTTACTTTCAACCTGCTTAAGACTACGAGGAAGTGGAAATGTTCTATGGCTCTATAGCAGGACGGGGTAAAATATGAAAATGTACTTCCTTCTCGCAGAGGTGTCTGCATATGTACGGCCAACTTGCTTTGATCATGGGAACAACAACATGTACGTTGAGGAAAAAGGGTCAAGAACATTATGGTAGACTAAAATCTTAGTACTATAACTATAATCCCGATTTAATATATTATCCCAATTTAAACGCGTTTATGTGCTCATAAAACTATTTCATAGCTAACAATTTGGAGACAAATCAAATACTGGGTGAATCTGTTCGTCACTCAGAGTATCATAAATCGCCAGCATTTTCAAACCACTCTCCATTTCCTACATACAGTGGAGAAAACGTTATTCTTTTCCAATAAACGCGTTTACGCTAAAACTATTATTTGCAGTGCAAACAGTTTGGACCCAGATCAGACGCCGGGTAACCCGGCGTCTGATCAGGCTCCAAACTGTTTGCCACCAAGATGATCATGAGTTACCAGAATTGTCCAAAAGTTTCACTTTTCTACGTTTTAGTGCTTTGCGTTTGCGTACGTTTGCGTTTAAACGGGAAAGAATAACGTTTTCTCCACTGTAGCACACACTAATTTTGTGTTTAATTTTGTTTTTCGAGAGAGACTAACATTTTAAGTGGTTGCTGTCATTTTACCTGTTATGTGGATAAGAAATGAAATTGCAGACAACAGTATTAGAAACGGCAGTGTTAAAAATACATGTATCAGGTATAAGACATTATCATCTACTGACGAGTACAGTGGAGAATCTGTTATTCTTTCCCGTTTAAACGCAAACGTACGCAAACGCAAAGCACTAAAACGTAGAAAAGTACAACTTTTGGACAATTCTGATAATTCATGTTTATCTTGGTGGCAAACAGTTTGGAGCCTGAACAGACACCGAGTTACCCGGCGTCTGGTCTGGCTCCAAACTGTTTGCACAGCAAATATTAGTTTTAGCGTAAAGGCGTTTATTTGGAAAGAATAACGTTTTCTGCACTGTATATGCGTCATTGACAAACAGTGTACTAACGGAGAGACATATCAGGCTCGGAGGTTATAAAGCGTTTTAGTTGAGTCTGAGTGAGTTCCAAAACATTTGATTGGTCAGATTTGAGCCTAGGCTCAAATCTGACCAATCAAATGCTTGGGAACGAGTTTAGACTCAAGTCAAAAGCTTTATATAATCCGAGCTTGGGGACCACTAAAAGACTATTCGTCAATTGGCAAAGTATTTTGAAAAATAGCATTAAATGGACTTGACTTAATTGCCAATTTGAAGTAGAAGGGGGAAATACATTCAAGTGAGTTCGAGTATACAATATAATTACGATAAAACTTTGAAACGGTTTAACGCAATGAACCCTAGCGACGACTTCACCCTTCAATTACGAACAATGTATCTGTAAGAAGTACACTTGTCCTTTGTAAACATTGTATACCAAGATGACAGGACCCCTGCAGATATCCTCTGATCAGGATCAACACTGTTAGTCATTTTTCAATTTATTACAAAACACAACCTGAAGTAGTAAGATATAATCTTAGCCGAATTGGGAACTAAAATTGTCGACTTGAAGCATCAGAGGTGAATGAGTTAAATACTGAGTCAGATATTTTTTCAGTTATAATAGTAACCCTGCCTTTGGTGATTATAGTACCGTATATAGTCACAGCATTAATATTTCACAACAAACGTGATAGTCCAAAATACGAACATTTTAATTGGTCCATTATTCAAATAATGGCTACATAGCGAAATCATAACCAATTGAGTATCAAACTCAGTTTGGGATCGTCTGATATTACTAGGCTCCCACTAATCAATCATTCAGAGAGCATATTTCAACTATCGAATCAGGCAAGAACTCAATGATTTCCACTTTCAAGGAAATAGAGCTATCAAAAACCAGTTAAATTAACCCCTTATCATGCTAAATTATCATCTTCTCAGGATATTCTTGCTTGTAAAATAGCTTACAACTTATCAGTCTCACGTCTAAATGAATAATGAGAAATTCAAAACAGGGGTCAAACAGATCGTATCAAGATGGGCACTGATTTACCAAAGGAATAACTTTGCAAATATTAGCAAAATCACGTTTAGCATAATAAGTTTGACAGATGAGTGTCTTAAAAGGCTCCGGGCATTAAGCAAC
The DNA here is from genome assembly GCA_922989275.2 of Gari tellinella. Classification (NCBI taxonomy): domain Eukaryota; kingdom Metazoa; phylum Mollusca; class Bivalvia; order Cardiida; family Psammobiidae; genus Gari; species Gari tellinella. Next base: position 43,746,962 of record OV277867.1, read on the forward strand.
GTCAGTTTGAAAACAGTTTGAAATTAAATGAAATGCGTTAACCACTAGCACTCTACAGTGGAGAATCTGTTATTCTTTCCCAATAAACGCGTTTACGATAAAACTATTATTTGCAGTGCAAACAGTTTGGAGCCAGATCAGACGCCGGGTAACCCGGCGTCTGATCAGGCTCCAAACTGTTTGCCACCAAGATAAACATGAAATATCAGAATTGTCCAAAAGTTGTTCTTTTCTACATTTTAGCGATTTTCGTTTGCGTACGTTTGCGTTTAAACGGGAAAGAATAACATATTCTCCACTGTAAGCCATTTAAGTATGGTAAAGTCGTATTCTGAGACATTCTCAAATTGAATTGATCTGTTAGATTCGAAAACCTCAATAGATTATCAATCAGATTAGATTTAAATAATACAGCAATAATCTAAATCGTTTGTAAAAACATATTACCTGTATTAGTTTGCATTGGTTGTACTTACAGTGGAGAATGTGTTATTCTTTCCCAATAAACGCGTTTAAACTAAAACTATTATTTGCAGTGCAAACAGTTTGGAGCCAGATCAGACGCCGGGTAACCCGGCGTCTGATCAGGCTCCAAACTGTTTGCCACCAAGATAAACAAGAATTATCAGAATTGTCCAAAAGTTGTTCTTTTCTACGTTTTAGTGCTTTGCGTTTGCGTACGTTTGCGTTTAAACGGGAAAGAATAACAGATTCTCCACTGTAAACAATAGTGCACTCGAATATAGTTCATTGTATAAAACTCGTTCGTTTTAACCGCTTCACTTTCAATGACCCCATAAAGCGCGTTTTCAAACAGTTTGAGTCCTGATTTTAAGGGATACTTGCGTATTTGAAAAACCCGACGACAATAAAACGGTGAAAGGGTAAAAATCTCCCGAATAGTTTGATAACGACAGAGTTAAGTGACTTCTAATGCCTTTCGGAAACATTCTTAATTCCTTCCTAAAATACTGTCATATTTGTCAAATGTCAAATACATGTAGTACAGACTATAATAAGGCTTATACAGGACTATTGTTTCATGCTATCATGTTGTATTTAGTTTAAGCACACGCATGAGGGATTACTTCGTCTGAAACATGTAGATCTACAAGTAATAGAAACATTTGTTCTTGTGATTTTTATACAAAGAGTCTATTTAAATAAAGGTCAAACGTAAAGTAATATACCAAAGTATAGTCTACTTACAGTCCGAATAACCGCTCAGCCATTTACTCCCCTGATCATTGAACCATCGTGCGTACAATACTGACCACTGCTCACATATGGCGCACTCAAATGCCTTTAACCCCTGGGTGGTGAGGAGATATTCGCGGTACATGACTTGCTCAAGAACATTCCTGTACATCATCGGGGATTCAGAAAAAATCCCCTAGCCAGACCGCTGGTCCGGCGGAGGATCGAACTCACGACACCTGGTACCGTAGTCCAATGTGTTACCACTGGACTACTGCCGCTTGTGTGTGTCTGTTCATTGTAAAAACAGACCTGCTAACACCCGGCTGCTGCTAAAAGCGAAAACAAATTACGGAAAGACTATTCGGAGCTTAACCTTTCCATGATGAAACTATTCAGGAGACTTTTACCTCTTCGCCGCTTTTTTGTCGTCTGTCTCAGTATTGTTGTCTGCGAGACACGTTTCAAAGTTACATTTCAGGTTGTATGACTTAATAAATATCGTAACAGTATCAAACAGTTTGGTTCCTTACGTGGCGTCTGATCAGGACCAAAACTGTTTGCAAACGTCATTGAGAGTGAAAGGGGTTAAAATAAATATAAATTTATATCTGACCAAACAAATGCTTCAGAACGACCTCAGACTCAACTTGAGTTCCGCTTAGACTGCTTAAACGTTGTCTTTCTTTTAATCTAAAATGTCGGCTGAAAAAACGTCAATCTGAATGTCAAACCTTTTGGATTTTAAGCAATTCTGTTTCTTACTTTCCAGTGAACCCATACATGTAATAGCAATCGAACAATCGAATGGATTGACCCATTCCACTGCCTTACCCTGAGTGCAATAGTTATTTTTTAATTGTTTGGAACCTGATTAGATGTCGCGTAACACAATCTCTGATCAACTGGTTGACTCTCATCACAGTATTTCTTCAGTAAAAAATCACAAAAATTCAAAAGTGAGCAATGTCAGCAGAGGCGCATTGTTTAAAGTTGATGACGTCATGACAGTGAAGGGGTTCAGATAAGTGCAAACACAATGCACCAAAGTGTATAAAAATAACAAAGTCTTCTTAACCCTTTCATTCTCATTCACGCTTCAAAGCGCAATTGCAAACACCTTCGATCCTGTCCAGATGCTGCGTAACGCGACGTCTGATCAGGATCCAATCTATTTGACACTCGTTTGGAAATGTCTTCAGTCATATTGCCATTTTTTAACTTTGAAACGATAAAGCAGACAACAAAATTGAAGCAGACGACAATGAAACGGTGTTGAGGTTAAAATCTCACGTAAAATTTGGCAATTTAAGGGTGTAAATGTTGATGTTCTAGCATCAGTGGCATACAGTTTAGAGTCTGATACTCGGCTTCTAATTTGATTCCAAACTGTTTGCAATGGGTAAGCATATACGCGTTTATTGTAAAATATAAAAAAAATACTCCCTTCTCCGTCCCTAGAAACATGCTACCTGGAGCGTACGTGTCATAGGGAATGTTTCTTTTTAATAGACCAAGATTATCCCCTCTGCCAAGAAATAAAAGTATGACAGGTCTGAAGTTTTAACCGCATACGCTACTTCGCAATAAGTGAGATTAGCCGATATCATCTTCCTGGAACTGTCATCATCTCATCTCATCATCATTCACCAATTTCGGCGCTATATGACTTTTTTGTATCGCAGTGCCGTAAAACCTAACTCATAAATCATGCAGTCTTTCCTTTTTATGGTCAGATTTTCTGCTAAAAACACCATTTGATTTTAAATACCATATCATATGTTCTTTATTCACTGAAATTGAGATTATTTTACGAGTTTCAACAATTACTAATTATAAATGAAGTCAAAACCTTTATTATCATTTTCATGCTGTATTAATTTGCTAAAGTTGATGTTGACAACTTAAGTCACAAAACCCTTCATTATAATGTCCTCGATTGACAGTTTCGATGAGGGCGTTAATTGGGCGGGGCAAGATCAAAGCAATGATCGGCATGAACCAGCATGCAGTCGTGGATCAGTCTTAATTAGCCAGGACCGCTCCCCGAATTGTTGCCTTAGACCTGTCGTCTTCCATTTCAGTGTATTGTTTTTTTTTCCTTTGGCGAACATCATTGCGATCAATCATTCAGGGTATTTTGATACAATATTTTACACATAAAAGCGTATTGTTTACAGTACGACCACTAAAAAGAACACTAAAAAGAAGGCGTGAATTCTGTAATGAATCAGATGGCTGTTTTAAAGACAGAATGAAAGGTAAACCGGAAGCTCCTACGGAGCTTTTAGCTTACCTTTCATTCTGCTTCAGCTAAAATCCATCTATTACACATGATATGGGTGTTCTGTTCTGTTGAGTTTCCGTAATAGCGACGTATTTCTGTATGTCCATTTTGATGGAGAAGGTAGTGTGTTGAAACACGAATCAATCACGTGTCACGTGGGTTTTATGCTAAATCCCTCAGAGACTAAAAAGAAACAGCCATACTTCAAATGTCGATAGAGATTTACCAATATACATGTATACGCTAGCCGAAAATATATTGACAATTTGGATCGAGTTCAGACCTACAATAGTTTGGTATACATATATATGATGATGAAGATTGCGTCTGATCATTATCCAAGCTGTTTGACACTCGTTTCATTTTTTCTTAAGTCAAAATACCTAAAAATTGATTTTTAGAAATAAAAACAGACGAAAATTGTTTAAAATTGATGACGCCACGGCATTGAAGGGGTTAATGCATTGCAACATTGTACAGACCAAGCATCGTTGTCTTTGACACGGCCGCTGACCTTGATCTACACTGTTTGAAATGCACTAAGGTATGTTTTGTCATGACACAGCTCATTTATATTGAGTACATCAACTTCTCTACGAATGAGTTCGATCGCATTAACATGTCTTGTCATTTGTATATTTGAAAAGTTCACTCTCTTCATGCATTTTTTCATGCTTATCAACCACCTATAGTGTTAGGCAACATGCCTATATCATGTTATGCTAAATAGAATGATTTTGACTTGACTTTGACTTGGTAATGAATCCAACTGTTTGACAGTCATGTCAATATTTCTTAAGTCTCGTATACCTAAAAGTTCTAATTTAATAAAAGAAATGCTAGACTGGACACAGGAGAGAAGACGTTATTCAATGAACACGCTTGAGCTTAAACAATTATATCAGAATCGGAACCAGAATACACTTTAATTTGGATTTAAACATTTACATTTTATTATCCCAATACATTTATACAATACAAAGTCAAGCAAACTGCTTGAGCACATAACAAAACAGAATTTTAGCATTCAAAATATAATTAACCCTTTACCAAATAACCTGTTTATAACATTAAAGGCATATAATCAATTAAAGCAGGTTGAAAGTAAAGCAGAATGTGCCTTTAGGCACATTCTGCTTTACTTTCAGTCTGCTTTAAACAACCATCTACTAGGCTATATATAAATATTTGTTATGGCAATTGTGCATGAGGGTATAAACTGGAACTATTTTCTTCAGCGGAGAAATAAATCAAATACGCTAAAAGTCGCTTCTATGAGGGAAAGGGTTAAAATACATGCTTATAGGACATTAGCGGAGTGTAAATTTGGAATGTTTATTAATACTTTAAGCAGAAATAGAGGATCTTACATGAGGGCTCATTATTTATCATTTTGATAAACGAGTAAATTAAAATAATATGACGCGAGCTTTGGCGAGCGTCATATTCATTTTAGTCAACGAGTTTATTAAAAATGATAAATAATAAGCACGAATGTGAGATTCTATTTATCGCATAACAAGTTTAAGCACCTATTCAATTGATTGAAGCCGTAGTTTGTAGACCCTTCGCTATATAGATTTTCCGCCAAAACGTTACGTTGTTTACGTAAACGTCGTTGCAAATGACGTCATTTTTCGTACCGCTACATGCCGTAACCCGGCGTCTGATCAGGCTCCAAACTGTTTGCCACCAAGATAAACATGAAATATCAGAATTGTCCAAAAGTTGTTCCTTTCTACATTTTAGTGCTTTGCGTTTGCGTGCGTTTGCGTTTAAACGGGAAAGAATAACAGATTCTCCACTGTACAAGTCATGTGACATAATTATTCGCCATCCTGCGAACAATTTGCTTATTTACATCGGTCTTTCTCAATTGTTTGTTAGATATAAAACTTTAGACAACATTCATTGCCGTTCTGTTTAGTTTTTAGAGTTTGAGCAAATATCCATAAAATATGTTTTAAACTCGAACTAATCATGTGATTATTTTGTTCTTGTTGCTAGGTAATTTTAGAAAGTAAATGCAACATTTGAACCATGTTCACAGTATATAGTTGTCATGGTAACATATTAAAGTTATGTAAAACTACACCTAAATAACGAAGACCTTACATATGCCATTAAAATTCAAATGAGAAAATGTCTATCTAAAGCTCTTTTACTTCATGTTAAGTCGACTAGTTCCAAAATTTAATACGTAAACTTGATTCCCCATAGATTCCCATTTTAATTTTAGCATTTATCTAATGTCAGTAAACTTGAACATTAACAATTTCTGTAACTTTCGTTAGTTTCCTTTTGAAAGGACACAATTGTGTAGGAGAACATGTTTTTAAATATTCAGCTAATTTGTTAAAACTGAGTTTGATAGAAAAACGCCCATGACAATTGTTTTTCGCGTAGAATGATAATATGGTACAATAGAGACAAACGATGTAAGACATGTCTTTACATTTGTATTTGTAATGGGATATCACTTTACATCAAACATATTGTATAATCATATATATCATAGTCTATCTTCATTTAGATAAATATTGGTCGAAAACGTTATTCAAACAAGATAGCAGGAAAATAAAAACCAACCCAATGTATTTACAGAGACAATTTAACAGTTGTTTGAATTGTGTGTTTGTAAATGCATCAAGCCATTTTAACCCTTCTGCTCTCAATGACGTTTTAATGCACACTTGCAAAGTTTTTCGTGGCATCTGATAAGGATCAAAACTGTTTGCCACTTGCTTTGAAATAAGGTCTGATATACTGACTGAAATATTATTTAGAAACGATATTGCAGACAAAAGTATTGAGGCAGACGACAATATGGCAGCGATGGGGTAAAAACTCACGATAAATTCGATCATGAAAAGGTTGAGTCTGATACTCTCAGGGTTCCAAATTATTTGCATTTGATTCAATATTTTATCACATGCTTGATTTGAATAACATATTTGTGAGAACTTTGAAATGAATGTTTAACTGTATGGTAAACAAGATCAGAATCTCGGACTGTCTGTCGACATTAAGGTTATAAAGAATTTGAGTTTGGTCTGAGAACGTTCTAGAGAATTGGAATGGTCAGATTTGAGTAATAAAATGCTTGAGAACGATCTCAGACTCAACTCAAACTCTTTATAACGTTAGACCCTGGCGTATTATCTTACTTTATACTGTTTATAATTGAGGAAAACGGACTTAGCACAAAAGTGTTATTGAGGGGAGGGGTCTTCTTTTCGTTGAAGGGGAAGGGGAGATAACGTCTTAATTTCGATGACTGTAATACACCCATGTAATAGTAACATACTTTCTGTTAATAAAAAGCTGACGAGGAATAGTTTGGAACGTATTTGAATCAAACCTGGGTCTAAACGTATTGCAATGAGAACGCACACTATATCTTCTCAACTGTACAACAGTATTTTCTCTCTCTCACCAAAATCGTGCCTACTCGAAACAAAATGATCATTGCCAATAGTCTGGAGTCGGAATGGCACAGAGATAATGTAACATGACGTCTAACGAGGTTCAAGCTTTTTGACATTCGAATTTAATATTTTCTGTCATTTTAAAGCGTTTCATTTTCTTCATTTTATTGTCTTGTTTTTGCTAAATATTTCATTTTGCAGTGTTTCATTTAAGTTGTACGAGCGTAAAGCAATACTTACTGCAGAGCTCATAGAGACTTATTCTCTAGTGAATGTTCCCATGATGCAAATATACAAGTCGGGTTTAGAGAATAATATATCTATATTTTGTCTGAAAACCTCTCAGAATGGCACAAAAACACCATTAAATGTCTAAATGATCAGAGTGCATAAACACTGATATTCGGATATAAAAAACGGAGAATGATAAGTTGTCTATACATGGGCTAAGCTGACTTCTAAGATAGTGTGTACTTTTATATATTTACATTCGCCCAATTAAATTCCATTTAACACAATGTCGTTTAATTCGTATAAACTCAATTTATCTAGGGTGGAGCGTGTGGATATCTTGCGCAGAGGAGGCGGGGCTTGTGGATCTGCTTTCCGCGAATCAGTTTGTTGCGTTTCAGAGTAATGCAGTTTTGACGGTTCCTTTCAAGGTACACATTATTCGTGTTAACAACCTCTAACACGGATGAAACAAATATGCATACTAACAAACTGTTCATTAGATATTAGAAATTACAGCAAATATAATGTAAATATCAGAAATGGAATGATTTTAGTCGGCGTTTAGGCAAAATAAACGACAGAAATTGATCTGCAAATTAATCATGAATCGCTAGCGGATTTGCCGATCATTTTCTGTCGTTTAATTTGCATAAACACCGAAAAATTCCAGTTCAAATCTTAAATAACCGCTGTAACAATGGAAAAAAAACGCATTCGTTCTAAGCGATTATGCCCATTGTATTAACAGTTGCTCCATTTTTCCATTGAGCAAACGCATATACCGAGTAGACTGTTTCACTTGCAATTGTGAATGAGGTGTTCAGATCAGACACCGAGCTATTATATTATATATTAGGTACATGTAAGACAGACAATGAACTTTCTATAACAAAAGTGTGAACAGGTCGTCAAGGCAAACCTGCTTATAAACAGTTATAATATTGCAATAACGTGCATTACAAATACAAGATAATGTTTTGTTTACATCAGCGTCTGACACATACTTATAAAATACAGTTGCGGCCAAGTCTGCTTTTCAGTCTCTTTAATAATGTCTGTTGCAAATATATTGTTCGTTTTTATATTTTGAATGAAAACAACATCTAGGCATGTTTTACTTTTTACCATTTAAATGAATATCAAATAGTTTGGAACGTGATTAGACACCGCGGTACGCATTGTCTAATCAGGATTCAAATTGTCTACACAATCAACTGTTGCCTTTCTTTGTAATTAAAACGTTAGAGCGGAATAAAACTCTGAAAAGTACTGTTTCAGACAGTGTTCAGAAAATACATTACCATATTATGTATATCCCCATGATACATATATCTGAGTGCTTTAGTGAATACAATTCCGGGCAAACCTAAGTTATCCTACCATATCAAATGGACATTTGCAGAACATTAGAACTAAACTATGCACCATTCTTTAACCTTTATCTTGTATTAACACTCCCTGTATACAATAAGTGAGTTTGGTTTTACGGCAGTGCAACACTGAAGAGAGCACAAATACAGTAGTAATAAAGCACTGTTACAGTGGAGAATCTGTTATTCTTTCCCGTTTAAACGCAAACGTACGCAAACGCAAAACACTAAAACGTAGAAAAGAACATTTTATGGACAATTCTGATAATTCTTGTTTATCTTGGTGGCAAACAGTTTGGAGCCTGATCAGACGCTGGGTTACCCGGCGTCTGATCTGGCTCCAAACTGTTTGCACTGCAAAAATAGTTTTAGCGTAAACGCGTTTATTGGGAAAGAATAACACATTCTCCACTGTATAGTAGTGCTTGCGTGCGTGTATGCGTGTGTGCGCGTGTGCTCGTATATATTGGTTTGTATCTGAAGTGTGTGTAATATTTGCTGGTATGTATGTGTATGTATACATGATATGTGTTCGAAACATTTTTTCTGCAGGCAACAACGAGACAGAAATATCGTAACAGGCTAAATATTAAAAGCGTGAAGTAATGTTCCACCAGTAAGTTGAGAGGAGCGGTAACGATGTAATACATACTCCCATGATACATGACGTTAAAAGGACGTGATTCGTTCTCCTTCAAACAAAACGGAACGCAAACGGAATGTACAGTGGAGAATCTGTTATTCTTTCCCAATAAACGCGTTTACGCTAAAACTATTTTTGCAGTGCAAACAGTTTGGAGTCAGATCAGACGCCGGGTAACCCGGCGTCTGATCAGGCTCCAAACTGTTTGCCACCAAGATAAACAAGAATTATCAGAATTGTCCAAAAGTTGTTCTTTTCTACGATTTAGCGCTTTGCGTTTGCGTACGTTTGCGTTTAAACGGGAAAGAATAACAGATTCTCCACTGTACTAAGAAGGAGAAATTATAGGTTTTTGGAAGTTTTGACGATTCTTTTCCCGATCGCAAATTAGTTTGGAGCCTGCTCAGACGCCAGATACGCGCTGGTCTGGCTCAACTGTTTGCAATTGAAATAACCATGTACATTGTAATCATAAACATGTGTATTGAGAAATAGCAAGTTATGAGCGTATTCTCCACTGTATCTTCTGTGTGTACCTAACTGGTTTGGAGAAAAAACTACCTCTAATGTTTTCTAAGTATCTCCAACAAACAAAATTAATGAGAATATAACTTAGATGTGTACTGTCTATACAGTTAGGATAATGCTATTCGGTTATTTGTTTAAGCAAACACTTTTATCCTTTCCCGTTTAAACGTAAACGAAACGCAAACGCATTTCACTGAAATGTAGAAAATAACAACTTTTTATCATTTATCACAATTTCTTTCAATATGTATGACAAGCAGTTTGGAGCCTGATCAGACGCCGGGTTACCCGGCGTCTTATCTTGCTCCAAACTGTTTGCAATGGAAATAATAGTTTTAGCGTAAACGCGTTTATTGGGAAAGAATAACGTTTTCTCCGCTGTATTTGGCACACAGGTTGGAGCCGGATCAGACTTAAATGGATAAAACACAACTTTTTGAATTTCCTCACGGTTTATTTCATGTGAGTGTCAAATAGTTTGAAAACTGACCAAACAACTAGATATCAGGCGTCGGATCTGGCTTCACACTACCTGCAGTGAGAGAGCGTTATTATTTCCCGTTTAAATTACACGACATGATAATGTAAAGGCGAGGTTCATGTACCTAAATGCAGAAAATGACATGTTTTGTAAATGAAGATATTTTGTATTAATATATGCATTTTTGTTAGATAGAGCTTTTCCGCGTGTAGCTGTACAGTAAGATACAATAGTCTGTATCTTACTCCTTGTATTTTACTGTTTGTACTTTTACTCCGACCTCGTTTTCGATTTAGTGGGATGTCATGTATAGAATCCACGTACATGTACAAGTTCTGCGTTATTCTTTTTGGTATAAAATAATTCTTGTTGTGCTTCAAATATTAATGTTTCTCGATATAAAATGATTTAAACACCTATTAAGTTGTTGCTGGTATATACTGGAGGCACATAATATACACATCGATCACCGTTTGGTGGGGCGTTACATGTACACCGCGTTTCATTCAGCTTTCGACGCAATTGGCGGAAATGACTATTTCAGCCGTGACCGTCACAAGAACAATACAGTGCCCCCTTCCTACAACGGCCTTCCAAACAACGACTCCCTCCGTACAACGACACCTTTCGCAATTCCCTAGAAAAATTGCTGGAAATTGTTGCATTGTATTTGCGTTCAAATACCTTTAATGCCTTCATTGCCTTACCTCCAGTACAATGGTTAGTTGGAAAGAGTTGAGATCCTGAGTCAAACTGTTTGACACACATTTACGTACTTTATAAGTCAAACCTAGAAGTTAAATTGGATCAATAAAGGCAGATGACCATTTTTTAACCCATTGATCCATAGTATGTTTCTAGTTAAGAATAAGAATAAACCCATTTGTGCCCAGTAGATTCGTCCATGTTTATATATTAGATTAGTCAATGTTTTACCCAAGGGGTGCCTGGTTTAAATTTTCATTTTGTTTTATATTGAAAACCCTATCAGCAAACAGTGTAGACTCTGATCAGAGTCTACACTGTTTGCCTATGTCCCATATATGGAATCGTGTGCACAAATGGCTTAATACTTAAAACATGTTGAAAATTAAGGCGTATTCTGCTTTACTCTCAGCTTGCGTTAAGCAACAATCTGCGTGTATAAAGAAACTATTTCGTATGGCACATATGTATGACTGTATAGATAAGAACTATTTACTTGAGTGGAGGAATTAATTACAGGTGTAAAAGGGCGTATTTATGGGGTAATTGATGACGTTATGGTAGTGAAGAAGGTAAGCGAGAACAAATTATTATCCGCTGCAGCATATTACTCCTTATACATTATACAGTGGAGAATCTGTTATTCTTTCCCGTTTAAACGCAAACGTATGCAAACGCAAAGCACTAAAACGTAGAAAAATACAACTTTTTGACAATTCTGATAATTCATCTTTATGTTGGTGGCAAACAGTTTGGAGCCTGATCAGACGCCGGGTTACCCGGCGTCAGATCTGGCTCCAAACTGTTTGCAGTGAAAATAATAGTTTTAGCGTAAACGCGTTTATTGGGAAAGAATAACAGATTCTCCACTGTAGTCGGTAAGACTTTATTTTTTGTTCTTGTTTTATTCGAAGTGAGGAGCACTTTAAAATGAAAGCAAAAAAATAGCCTTTTTTAAACATGTGCCATTTTATTTCAATCTGAATGTTTAACAGTTGGGAGCTTGACCAGAACAGGTTAAGCTAGTTCAAATTGTTTATAATTAAAATAACGGATTTCGTACAAACGCGTTTGGATCCTGGTCAGACGTCGCGTAACACTGCGATTGGTTACGATCCAAACTGTTTGACACTCATTTAGATATTTCTTTAGTTAAAAAACATACAAATTAAACTTGAGAAAGCAGTCGACACTAATTTACAGCAGACGACGTCGGTGGAGCGGTTTAACTGTTGACAAATATCCATCGAGCTTGATCAGATAAATCGCACAAACATATACAATACATGAACATGATAATTAAGTAGAAACAGATCGGGTTGTTCTAAGCATTTGACGGTTGGCAAACTTCAGTCAAACTGCTTACTTTAAACTGATTTTCAAACAGTTTTGATATAGATCAAACAGTATTATCAATTTAGACGTCTTAAATTGCATAAACAAGGTTTGAAATTTTCATACGGACATGTTTTTGCCAATTAAACCCGTCACAATTTATATGGTATTACATGTATTTGGTGAGTGTGAAAGCAGGCTCGTTGAGTTGTTTTAAATTTCAGATTGTGAACACCTATTAGCGGGCTATAACATTACTTCCATGGAACAAAATAATATTGAAAATTAAACCCTATACTGCCTTACCCCAAGTACAATGGATATTTGCAAACAGTTTGAATCCTGATCAGACGCCGCGTTACGCGGCGTCTGATCAGGATTGAAACTGTTTGACACCCAAATTTATTTAACTTGAGTTATACCAGACATTTAAAAATTGAGAAATAGTTGTTTGAGGCCGGTGACGTTATGGAAGTGAACGGGTTAAGGTTACACTAGCTTTTACTAATGGTGTGCGAGTCAGACCTATTTCAGATCTTATTCTAACAAGCGCTTTTAGTGACCCTGAAGTGCTTGGTGTCCGTCTGCATTAAAATTGTCGCCAACCAAATATTCCTGAAATAGACACGAGTGCCAAGAAGTTTGAACTGATCAGACTCAACGTCTGACCAGTATCCAAACTGTTCGGAAATGAGAGTTACATGTAGCTTGTGCCGTACAAAGTACGAATTATCCAGTTACATGTAATTGTAGTATTCGTATTTCATATCTGTTATCAAACGTGGGAATTGTTTCGGAGATATCTCACCAACACTCATCGGTCTAACATTAATTCAATAAAATCTCAATAAATTCTGTTGACATCCAATATAATACAGGTATCACTGTCTTGTTTGATTTAATAATTAGCATGAAAGGTAGTGTAGAATAGTTTACATGTACCGTACATACTGCCTTACCCCGAGCACAACATTTTTTTTGCAAACAGTTTGGATTCTGATCAGACGCCGCGTTACGCGGCGTCTGATCAGGATCCAAACTGTTTGACACTCATTTCATTATTTATTCAGTCAAAATAGCGAACATAAAAAAATCAGAAATAAAAGCAGACGACAGTTGTTTAAAGTTGGTGACGTCACGGCAGTGAAGGGGTTAAGTGCTCGTCATATTTCAGTATTTGAATTTCGCCATTTTGCAATGTTTAACTCTCATCCTGCTGTGATATCGTCCGCTTTGACATTGTCGTCTGCAAAAATGTTAAATGTAGATGTGTATATTTTTCAGTAAAGAAACGAGTGTCAAACAGTTTTGATCCAGATACGTTTTGATCCGTTACGCGGAGTCTGATCTGGATCCAAACTGTTTGTAAAAAAGCAACAAAGTCGCGACCAGCAGGCACGGACTTACCCTTTCACCGCCGGAGTCACATTAAATCAACTTTGCAAACAGTTTTGATTCTGATCAGACGCCGCGTTAAGCGGCCTCTGATCAGGATCAAAACTGTTTGACACTCGTTTCGATATATCTTATGTTATACTCTCTTAAAAATACTTTTGAAATGATCTTGTAGACAACAATATTCAAGCATACGACAAAATAAAGGTGAAGGGGTAAAAATAACCTCAAAATAAGTTGGCACCGAAATGGTTACGCGTACACCACACACAGACTCACTGCAAGTCAATGTCGTTTTAGGCGGACAAGCTTTTGTTGGTAATTTGAACTTTTTCAGCGGTGCTGCATGGTATCTATTTAGACAAACAGTTTCAACCAATAATATTTCATAAGAAATTTAGAATCAAGAGCACCTGTTGAAAACTGAATTGTCTGATGGATAGTAGCCAGGGCTCCAGATAAGGGGAGTATTTCAAAACTTAAAATCTTTTTTTCTGCATGCAACCCTATGGTGTCACTACTCATTTGAATCGCCTCTTTGAGCCGATTCAAATGAGTAGTAACATCATAGGGTTTGGTGCTGACATGAGTGAGAAACGAGATTTGATCAGTTTACTCCCTCTTATCTGGAGCCCTGTATGCTGGTCTATGTAAGGGATATCGTTTAGTTACTTATATATCGGAGCCCAAGAGGCTCCGATATATACGTTACTAAAATATATCCCTGTTGTCACCATCTGACCCCTTAGAATCATAATCTAGTAACAAATTACATGCTCTAGCGAAAATCCGCTACAAATGTAGATAAGACAACCAGAGTCTTAATGAGCATTGTCAGTTCTTAGATAAGAAGAAACAATGTGTTTACACAATTAGTTAATAATCATGTAGTGGGAGTGTATCCAGATCTATAGCTCCTACATGTAGCATTTGTTCTGGTGTCAACCAGAACCTATATTGGTTCATAATTGATTGTGTTTGCTTTTGATTGTTTCTTTTAGCTTGTAATATAAGGTAGCAGACTACATGTTCAAGCAAAATAGTCACAACATGCCCGATATACTGTCCTTCTGTAGCTAGCCAATGATGTAATAGCAACCAACCGAAAAAATAATTGTTTCTTTTCCGAACATATGCTGTCAGTCTAATCTTTTTATAATTAGAAATGTAGTAAGAGGTCAGATAAGCATGTTCTTGAGCAGTATAGAAATTAGCAGTTCACGACATTATCGCTCACTATACGTGAATATTGCATATATGGTGACACTCCTAATTACAGTTTTACCAGATATGAATTGTGAGTGTAAAATTTAGTGACACAGACTGAAAATTGCAGACGTTTTACTACTGAGCTGATGAAATCATGCTTCTGTTTTAACATATTACATCTGATGTCTTTTATAGATAGACAGTGGTAGCTAGGTTGCTTTGCTATGGTTTACTAATTTATTTTTAATTGTTTACTATTTGTCGAATTTACCATACATTGATAGCAATATAATAAATGGCATCAAAAAGTGAGTTAAACATAATTGTGTTGTTTCATCATTTATTTACAAAAATGAGGTGGTAGAACTTGAGCAGCAGACTGATGATACATACTACAGTATCTGCACGGGCATGCGAAGTTTATTTATAGTTTGTTTCAAGAAACTCCATGAATGAAGTTTGATATATAGAACAATAGTTTCATTTGAGGATCTCCTTTCAGTAGCTAGGATATGGGTTAAATTATTGTCTTGCATTTCTGTACATTATAGTTTTTAGTCAGAGTTATGCTATATCCTTGAAAGTGTTCATTTAGTCGGTCAAATTCTTTTAGCAGAAGCAGATTGAAAGAAAAGCAGAATTCACCTAAAAGAGTATTATGTTTTTACTTTCAGCCAGCTTAAAGCAACGATAGAAATTGTCTTGTTGATTCACCCTCTTGACGTCATGCATCTTGTTCTCGACTTGTTCGAGTGAATTGGAGAAAGCTCATAAATCTCTGACATTTCTGCATTAGTTGTGTATTTACAGTATTAAGCAGTCATCTGTTAGATATATCAATAGAATACCCATTTGTAAAATTGAATACATGTACAGGCAGTCACTAAATGCAGCATAAATTAGAACATTCACATTTGAGCTTTCTGCATTAATTTGATCTTGAATTCAGCAGTTGCCTGTCTTTAGTGATCTTTACGCTACTTCATTTAGTTGTCGCGCAATACAAGATTGACTAGATCTATGATTTGCCTGTATTTTACATTACGGAAAAAACTTTTTTATCTATAAAGTTGTAATCATTCCAAGTTATTGGTAAGTCGACAGTTTTCTCAGAAGTTTCTTGCATTGGTATTACATGTTTCTATGTATTTTGTGTACTCACTAGGGTACCTGTAACAGATGATAAAACCCCTTTTTTGTATATCATCATTAGCCATCGGAGATTGGTGAACACTTTGCATTTGTGGTATTTTTTCGAGATATATGGCTAAAGTTTGAACACGCCGTTTTTTACTACATGTACATGGAAAATATACTACACTTGTTATGGCACATGCATTAAATATCTCATGAAATAACATCAGTATTAAATGGTGCACATTTGGGACCCGATGCACCAGTCAAGTTCCTAATAAAAATCTAGTCCATTGCTGACTATTTATATGTTTTCTACAATATTTTGCAAAATGACATAAATTGCAGCTCGGATCTACACTGTTTGCATAGGACAACTGTTCTATTTACAGATACATTGTTCACTGGTTGTAAATGACGAGTAAACTGGTTGCTAGGGCTCATTGTGTTAACCCTTTCATGATCAAATGTATTGAGAGATTTTTACCCCTTCACCGCCTTATTGTCGTCTGTTTCTATATTGTTGTCTGCAATATCATTCCCAAGTTAAAATTTAAGACAGTATGGCTGAAGAATTTCCAAAACCGAATGTCAAACAGTTTGGACCCTGAACAGACGCTGCGCTACGCGGCGTATGATTAGGATCCAAACTGTTTACAAACGCGCCTTTTGGCGTCATCGAGAGCGAAAAGGTTAAAACCCCGAAATACTTTTCGCTTGATACCATATGCATAATAGTAAAACATCTCTTGAGGGAAGTAGATTCAAACTTTATAGACTTAAACCCTTTGATGCCTATTACCTCGTGTAATTATCCGAATACAAACTCTTTGTTACTTGTTTCGATATTTCTTAACCCATTACCCCATAAATGCGCTTTTTAAGTCTTTCATTTATTCATCCAATGAAGAAACTAGTTCCTCCTTATACAATCAAGAATGAATATTTACTGTTTTCTATCAGATTGTAGCATAAAGCTGATTCTTCTTTACTTTCAATCTGCTTAAAACCTCAGAATTAATTTGGCGCTGAAAGGTCTAATGCACTATCGATAAGTGACGTACAGTGGAGAATCTGTTATTCTTTCCCAATAAACGCGTTTACGCTAAAACTATTATTTGCAGTGCAAACAGTTTGGAGCCAGATCAGACGCCGGGTAACCCGGCGTCTGATCAGGCTCCAAACTGTTTGCCACCAAGATAAACAAGAAATATCAGAATTGTCCAAAAGTTGTTCTTTTCTACGTTTTTTAGTGCTTTGCGTTTGCGTACGTTTGCGTTTAAACGGGAAAAATAACAGATTCTCCACTGTAAGTGACGTACAAAACACTTTATTCACAATGCCGTCATTTGAATCAAACCCTCAACTCTCAATACTGCTATCAAATGTTCGCGTACTTAACACTCGTCAACATCGTTTAATTTGATCAAATCACACGTTAATATCAATAGTGTCAAATTAGCTGCAACATTATACCTAAGATCTGTATAAATTCTGAAAAAATTCGTAAAAAACACGCGAGTGAAATTGAAACTTTAAGTGTGCTTGCTTGTTTTTAAATGATAAAGCGTAGTTTTGTCATTTACACTTAGATACAAATAATCGTTGGAACGACGGTATTCTTTAAAAAAAATTAATTGCAACAAACTAGGACCCAGATATATGTAAGACGCCGGCTAATCTTGTTTATGATCAGGCTCCAAATTGTGTGACACTCAGAATATAATAAATACTAAAGAACCTGTTAATTTCTATATTTTATTGCAATTGCGTTTCGTTTCGTTTCAGCGAGAAAACATGACGTCTTCGCCGCTGTTAAGCAATTAACATTATATTTTGCAAAACAGCGTTTAATACACTTTCTTACGTTTGGACAATCATAACTAACGGTGTCCAGCTTTAATTGATTGATAACGAGAGGTGGCTCATGGTAAATAACCCCTTTACTGCCTTAACCCGAGTACAACGAATATAAGCAAACAGTTTAGATCCTGATCAGACCCCACGTATCGCGGCGCCTGACCTGGGTCCAAACAGTTTGACACTCATTTCAATATTGTTTCCGGCAAAATACCCCAAATTTAAATTTGAGAAAAAAGAACAGACGATAACTGTCGTCTGTTTAAATGACGATCTTTTTCTTCTTTGAAAATAAAGTACTGTTTGCATTTAAGGGTGTATCCTACCCATAAGCGATTTTTTCAAAGTATCAAACTTATTTTCTTTCATTGTTTTTTTGGAAAGGCTATTTATGATGAATGAAAAAATGGAAAAAATATATATGGTGGTGTCCTTTTTTTTTTTAGCTACAGCGATTTGAAAAAGGTATGTCAAATTTTGACTTTTTCGCTCAAATTTTACCCATTCAGAGTACAAGCTTCAGTAAAATCAAAACAAAACAAACATGGTAATTTGGGTTTTCATTATTTATTTCATGTCTATGGTGGTATTTTCACATATAGAAACCAAATTTAGACTAAGCAGGCACTGGGTTTGAACAATATGGATCCTCGAATATCAGAAATATGCTTTTTATAGGGCATGATTTTATTAGATTTTTTATTTTATGAAAAAAAAGTAAAAAAGTTCGAAAACGAAATAGTTCTAGTATTAAACTTTTTCTTATATTCTACCAAATGAAAGCCAATGCTAAGGCAGTTCAAAATATGAAAAGAAATTGAAAGGTCAGTGTTGAAAATTTTGAGTTATTAAAGTAAAAAGAGTTATCTCCCCTTGCAAAATTTACAAAACAGTACCATATCGATGATATTTAGAGCTTTATAAATTTCACATTTGGTGCCTGTTTTCTCTTAAATTAGTTTTTGTATGAAGAAATACTACCATAGATAGGAAATAAATAACACAAAACAAAATTATCATATTTGTTTTCATTTAAAATGGATTTTATTGAAGCGGGCTGTTTGAAAAGGACAAAATATGAGAAAGTGGGTGGGGTAAATTTTACATGGCCATGGAGCCAACTGTTGTTCACCAAAATGTACACTTTTTCTATTTTTTCATTCATCTTAAATAGCTCTTCAATACAAAACCATCATTAAGTGTTTTCATATACTTTGACAATTTCTTAAATTCATGACATTGATACACCCTTAAGTGAAAACATGTCTACAAAAGAGTTAAACAGGATGGGTCATGACGGAACGCCGATAAACTAGAGTACCGATAGTGACCAACATTGAACCGCTCTGCTTTCAGCAACTGTCGTCTGCTTTAATAAAACAATTGAGTAAACCGATTGAAGCAATATCGTTATGCGTGTTAAACAGTTTGGATCCGTGTCAGACTCCACGTAACTCGGAGTCTGATCAGGATAAAAACTAATTGCAAATAACCGTTGTGCTCGGATTCAGGCGGTGAATCGGTTACATGTTATAATGAAGAGAATGCAAAGCATGATCATTGTTTTCAAGTGATACAGTGGAGGAAACGTTATTCTTTGCAAATAAACACGTTTACGCTAAAACTCTTACTTTCATTGCAAACAGTTTGGAGCCAGGTCAGACGCCGGGTAACCGGGCGTCTGATCAGGCTCCAAACTGTTTGCCTCCAAGATAAACATGAATCATCAGAACTGTCCAAACGTTGTTCTTTTCTACGTTTTAGTGATTTGCGTTTTGGTTTCATCTGGGTTTAAACGGGACAGAATATTGTATTCTCCACTGTAATTATGAACCGAGAATGCAAAGCATAATGATTGTTATCAAGAGATAGTGCAGTCTGAGTATTGCAATCAAAATGACTATGGAAGAACTCTCTCTCCTTCTCTTTATTCCAGTCTCTCAATAACGACAAATTCAGTTCTGCAGCAGCGTAACAAGTAAACTAATTTGTGTAGGCCGTGTCGGCGGATATTAGGTGTGCATTAGTGTAGTTTCTTCTTCTAGGCAAGAGGTAATAATACAAAATTATTACTTTCTGCTTATGCAATGATAATTGCATACTGATACAGTGGAGAATATGTTATTCTTTCCCGTTTAAACGCAAACGTACGCAAACGCAAAGCACTAAAACGTAGAAAAGAACAACTTTTGGACAATTCTGATATTTCATGTTTATCTTGGTGGCAAACAGTTTGGAGCCTGATCAGACGCCGGGTTACCCGGCGTCTGATCTGGCTCCAAACTGTTTGCACTGCAAATAATAGTTTTAGCGTAAACGCGTTTATTGGGAAAGAATAACACATTCTCCACTGTAGATCTTTACATGTATGCCTTTTTCAGCGATATTGCCAGACCAGTCTCTTTGAATGAGCAGCAGCTTTTCAACTTGTTTGGTATTTGATTCAGTGAAGAAGACGTTACTCTTTTCCGTTTAAACGCATACGAGACGCAAACAAAATGTACTACAGTGGAGAAAACGTTATTCTTTCCCAATAAACGCGTTTACGCTAAAACTATTATTTGCTGTGCAAACAGTTTGGAGCCAGATCAGACGCCGGGTAACCCGGCGTCTGATCAGGCTCCAAACTGTTTGCCACTCAGATCAACATGAATAGTCAAAATTGTCGAAAAGTTGTCCTTTTCTACGTTTTAGTGCAATGGGTTTGCGTAAGTTTGAGTTTAAACGGGAAAGAATAACAGATTCTCCACTGTAATATGTAGACTTTTACATTTAAGAAAGAATATATTTTTCTATTCATCTGAGTAGCAACAGTTTGGGGATTGATCAGACGGCGGGTAAAATTGTTTGCAATGGACATTATAGTCGTAGCGTGAACGCGTTAACCCTTTCCCCCATAGAAGCGACTTTAGCGCATTTAGCTTATTCCTCCGCGGAAGAAAATAGTTCCAGTTTATACCCTCATGAACAAACACCATTAAAAATATTTTATATAGCCTAGCAGAGTTTAGCTAAAAGCAGACTGAAAGTAAAGCAGAATGTGCCTTAAGGGCACATTCTGCTTTACTTTCAACCTGCTTTAAGTGGTCATCTGTCTTCAAAACTAGAAACAGACTATGAGGTAAAGGGTTAATTAGGAGAGAATAGCGTCTTCTTCACTGTATCTAGAGTGAATGGCAATAAATCAAATGGCTCTTAATGTAATACAATAATGCAGAAAGCTAAATGAACTGGCTGCATTATTAATGTTCTGCAATTAGCTATCATTTGATTTTGCGACTATAGAATAATAATTCCATCAAATCCCAACAGTTTTGAAAATCCTCGTTACTTTATAAATACAAATGTAGTTATTACAGTTTCGCTTTATTATAACCAACAGTTTACTGATCAATAGTGGTGTGTATACGTGTAATCATCAAACACACTACATAACAGAAGAACAATTTTCCTACGCAAACAGTATAGACCAAAATTCAGGGTCTGTATTGTTTATTATTAACCTTTTAACTCTGATTGAACCTTAAAATCGTGGTTGCAAACATTTTGGGTCATGATAAGACGCCGCGTAACGTTGCGTCTTATCAATATCTAAACTGTTTTACACTCTTTTTGAAATTTCTTAAGTCAAACTGTCTTGTGTTTTAATTTTTAAACGATATTGCAGACAACAAAATTGAAGCAGAGCATAATGAAACGGTGAAGGGGTAAAAATCTCACGAACGATTTTTCAGCGAAAGGTTTAATAAGCTTACAACGTTTTCTATAACCTGTCATTTCCTCAAATTTTAGGTTTTGCATTTGTGTTCAGTTTCAGAACGGGAGCAGACATTTTTTCCCAATAAACGCGTTTAAAACCAATCGAAAATATTTCTATTGCAAACAGTTTCGAACCGATCAAATGTCAGATTATCCCGCTTTGAGAAGGCTCAAAACTGTTTGCCACTCACATCAAAATCAAAAGTAAGGTTTGTGAATATGTTATCGTTTTGTGCATTTTATTTAATGCGTTTGCGTTTCATTGGCGTTTCAACGGGGAACTATAACGTGTTTTCCACTGTAATAACGTCTATCCGCTGAAGAAGTTACACTAATTGGTGAACATCATGTCGGCGGAGTGTAGGTGTGCATTAGTTCCCTTTTCTAGGCTAGAGTAAATTATACAAAATTATTACGTTCTACTTATATATTGTTAATTACATATGTATGCTTTTTATCCAGATATTTTTGGGCAGTCCCTAAGGTGCTGAATACGGTCAAACCTTAGTTAAGTGACCCCGTGCATTAAGCGATATACAGTGGTGAAGACTGTTTTAGAGAGGTTTCAATTTCTAATGTGTATGGGAACTTGTGACCACACGTACACGTACACTTGCAAACAATTTCCAAAGAGTGTTTCGATTGTTTACTCCTTCGTGTACGCGGGACTATTTTTTGGATAAAGCAGAAAGCTCTTAAAGGAACGTTCTGTTCTACTCTCATCCTGCTTTACGCAGTCACCTGTCATGAACACCTTGTAAGTAACACAATTTAGTGGTCGTAATAGGGAGGTTAAATGTCTTATGTGGCATATTCATGGCTGTGTCACAGGGAACCTTTTCTTTCATTAAATAATTAAATTTAGTTCATTTATTTCCGGTTGGTGTTTTCACGATTGAAATCTAGTTGACAAACAGTGTAGACCGTAATCGGAACCTCTGGACTTATGTGCACTGTTTGCAAAGTACAGTTCTACCCTTCACATGTACTTTATTTGCAAGTAACGAGTATAATAGTTGTCAGGGCATAATGTGTTAAATGCGTGAACAGACGTGAGTATTGAGTACTGACTTAAAGTACAGTACAATGAAATTCCAGAATTCTATTGCTTAAACAAATGGCACTCAGATATCGCAATTTCATTTACTATTTATATTCAGTAACCGAAGAAACAGAGAGAGAGAGAGAGAGAGAGAGAGAGAGAGACAGACAGACAGACAGAGAGAGAGACAGACAGAGAGAGAAAGACAGAGAGAGACAGAGAGAGAAAGAGACAACGAGAGAAAGACAGAGAGAAAGACAGAGAGAGAGAGAGAGAAAGAAAGAGAGAGACACACAGAGAGAAAAACAGAAGCAGAGAGAAAGGCAGAGAGAGAAAGAGGGGGAGAGAGAAAAGAAGGGAAAGAGAGAGAGAAATAAAGTGGAAGAGAGAGAGAGAGAGAGAGAGAGAGAAGAGGGTAAGAGAGAGAGAGAGAGAGAGAGAGAGAGAGAGAAGGCCGCTGGAGAGTAAAAGAGGCAGAAGAGACGGGGCGGACGGGCCGATCAGACAAATTGGCAGATTCACAGACATACACAATCGGAGAGAGAGATAGGAAAGAGAGACAGAAAAGAAATAAAACGATGGTACAGGCGAGGGGATGGGATGGGGTCGGACCGACGGTTTTAAAAAACTTGCATTTCAACAGACAGACAGTAACGGAGAGATAGAAACGAGAAAGAGAAAGACGTGAGAGCGACAGACAGATAGACAGAGAAAGACAGACAGACATATAGAAAGAGAGACAATGAGACAGGAAAGCGGTGGGTAGACGGACGGACCAAACATGCAGGTCACAAAACCGGAGAGAGCGAGCGGGCGAGCGAGCGAGAGCGAGAGAGAGAGAGAGAGACTGAAAGAAAGAAAAAGATACAAGAAAAGAAGAAGAAAGAATAAAGAAATAGAGAGACGGGATATACAGTCAGATAAAGATGCGTATATCTTTATTCTTCTAGTACTCATGGAAGGCCTATTCCTATCATTTGATAGGATCAGATCACTGTGTTGTAACGGTTTGAAACCACTGTTTGATCTGTTGAGTATAGCGTGTAACCGAGTCACCTTAAACGATATCAAACTCCTTTAATTTCAATCAATCAAATAAATTAATACACACAAAATGATAAGGCAGGTTTGTTCCAACTTTCTATCAAATAACTTTTACATCAGCTGTGCAAATAGTTCGATTAAAACGATGATAAACTTACACGTAAACAAATTGAGAGTTTTACCAGTTTGAACTTTCGCTGCAATGACGTCATCAGTTTTGAACGATGTCGTCTGTATTTTTTTTCCAAATTTAGACATAATGTATTTTGACTTAAGAAATATTGAAATGAGTGTCAAACAGTCTGAATCCTGATCAGACGCCGCTATATGCGGCGACTGGTCATGATCCAAACTGTTTGCAAATAGTTAATGCACTCGGAGTAAGGCAAAGCAATGGGCTAATCAAACAATATTTACATATGGAACTCTATAATTTCTTTCCTATTAGTCGCTTTTATACTATGCATAACAATATCCTTTACAAACAATGTTGAGCCAGACCAAACACAGAGGAACTCGGCGTCTGACCAGATTGTAAATCATTTGCCAGAGACATTGAAATAAATCGTTAAAAAGTGTCATTCTCACAATTGTATTGCCGTGTGTGCACGTTTACTTTTGTTTAAAATGGGGAAATACTACAGCGGAGAAGACATGATTCTTTTCCAATAAACACGTTTATGCCTAGGTCACACATTCACGGATGAGCCTCCCGGACTGCTACGGATTCAATCCGGCAGCATCCGTAATAATCCGTAAAAGCTCGTACAGGCCCGTGCCAGAACCTTGATCATCCGTAGGTGTGGTTCCACACCGTACTGGTTTTTTGAACATGTTCAAAAAACCAGTACGGATAAAACTCCGTACTGGTCCGTGCTAAACCGTATCGAGCCCGTATAAATCCGTACCAAAACGTAGCTAAACCGTTCTAACCCGTACTGGTCCGTAGACACCTGACAGAGCGTCGCAGTACGGATTGCTACGGACCAGTACGGGTTAAGTACGGTTCAATACGGCTTTCTACGGATGTGTACGGGGAGACTTAGTACACGAAAATGGACTAATACGGTTCAAACAGGACGTCTACGGTCCGATACGTTTCAACACGGACAGTGCCGGATTAATACGTCTTGCTACGGACTGACACGGTCACTTAAGTTCTAGATCGGAGTAGTACGGTTCAGTACGGGTTTTATTTTAATTTCAGGCGGATAATTAAATTGAAAACACATCTAAATATACTTGTGTGAAAAAACATTTCCATTTTTTCAGTGTTTATGGTCTTGTTTAATAACTTCTTTGATTGTGGACGCAATAATGAGCGATAGAAGACATGCTCTGTTGTTGGTTTTGGTGGCAATTAACAGAGGTGCTCTAAAAATATTTATTTCGTGTTAGAACTAAATAGAGGCAAGAGAGGGGATGATGGATGAGAGTATGGCTCCGTGGCCAATATGATACATTAATGAATAAAATAAGGATAGAAAACCAATAGGCGTTCAGAAACTTTGTAAGTGTAGATGCACAGTTGTTCGCGGAGCTTCTTGAAAGACTTCGCCCGAGGATAGCAAAGGAATACCCTTGTTATAGAAAAGCCATCAGCCCTAGGATAATACTTGCACTAACTTTGCAAAGGGGGACAGTTACAGGCCACCGATGTATGGATTTAGGGTGGCACACTACACCATAAGAGCCATTGTGAAAGAAGTATGCAAGGCTTGTATCGAGGGTTGTAATCACTCTTTCTACTCCTGAAAAATGGCTGGAAGAGGCACGCCAGTTCTAGGAAAGATGGAACTTCCCACATGTTCTAGGTGCACTAGATAGAAAACACGTGGACATCAAACAGTCGAAGGGTGGTGGATCGCTGTACTTTAACTATATGTAAAGGTTAAAACAATTCAATAGTTCTGATTGCCCTTGTGGACGCTGACTATACATTCCTCTTGGTAAATGTGGGTGCAGAAAGCGGGTGTTCGGATGCACGGAGTTAATCGACGTCTCACTTGGATCAAAATTGTCGGCAAAGGTGTTTTTTAAGAAATCGCTCATAAATCGGGGACCACAATGGAAATAAGAGGAACATACCGTTCTATCGGTGATTTTGGTGACCAAAGGCCGTGAGTTCGATCCCCCGCCGGACCAGCGGTCTGACTAGGGGATTTTTTCTGAATCCCCGATGATATACAGGAATGTGTTTTGAAACTTTATTGAAATATATCTGTATAAGGTCCACTACCGTGGACAGCATTAACATTTATACAAATAGAAAACAAAACATACATATCAATAGAGAGGTCATTAGTTGAGAATACGCCACTTCATTTGAAATTTTTATAATTTATAATAAAGCCTAAATAAAAAGTATTTCTTATGAATAAAGAGATGTTTCCAAAATTTGTTCATATATATAGTCATACATATCACCTGACAGTTTAGATCGTGATCAGTTCCTAGGTAACTCGGCCTCTTATCATAGTCTATGCTGCCTCGAGTTCACTCTTTCAATGTGTACGTATATTGGTGTGTCATAATAATTATCAAGTAGTATCGAGGTTACATGTACATGGAAGAAGAAAGCATACAGGTATTTACCAAACATTACCAAATATGATAAATAAATACTTGGTTCATTTTTGCCAACAGTAATGCTGGGGTACCCATATGATATGCTTCCCCAGCTAGACGAAAGCAAGACATGTACCGCGAATTGCTCCACTCCACCCATGCAGGGGGTTAAAATGGGTACATGTACCTGTGAAGTGTCTGAGTCGGTACCGCGGCTGCATTTGACCGCGCCATATGTTAGCAGTGCTCAATATTGTAGGCAAGATGGCTCAATGATCAGGGGAGTAAATGTACAGTCGGCTGAGCGGTCATTCGGACTGTAAGACTTTAACTTGGTATATTATTATTTTTTTACGACAACAAAATTGTGTTCATTAAAATGGTAAGGTATCTAAAACAGGTGCCTGCTTAAAGAAAATTGAAAGTGCTCAGGAAACCCGCGCAAGGGCTTTCTAATCTACGTTCACCTTGCTTTGAGCTGTCAACTGTCTTTTTACAATCAGCAAGCCTTCTTTTAAGGGGTCGTGTCTGTGTAAAATGAACTTCCGCCAAACAATAATTAAAATAAGTGTTTGTGTAGTTCTCTATGTGTGTACATCCGTATGTACCCGTAAATCTCCGCCGCAAACTGTAGTAGCCCCTTCGAAATCGTATTTCACCGTAGCATACCGTATTACTCCGTGTCTATCGAGTACGGTGCTACGTATTATTCCGTGAAAATCCGTAAGAGTCCGTGAAAAACCGTACCAATCCGTTCTGTTCCCCGACAATTAAAAGCTAATCCGCGATACTCCCCGTAACTAACCCGTAGAAACCCTTTCTGGCCCGTTCTCATACCGTAGAAACTCGCGGATCTATCACAGTCCGTAGCATTTTCGTCCGTACCCATCCTTGACTAGCATCCGTGAATGTGTGACCCAGGCATTACGCTTAATCCTTTCAATGCCAACTTTTTCGTAAGATTTTTACCCCTCCACCGTTTCATTATCGTCTGCTTTATTACGCTGTCCTCCATGCAACATGCAAGTGCAGTGAGTAATCACATTGCGAGACACAACCATTTTATAGACTGAGAGGGTGTAAAAGTTATGGACAGAGATAATAACAAATCCCTTAGGAGATTGAGAGAATCTCTTTGCATCGCACGGGAGGACAGCGTCATGAACATGGATGATGGGGGATACCAAACGAGCCCAATCTACCAGCCTTTGTTTGCTACGGGAAAATGCCCTGGCGTCCACTAGAGTGCGGACAGGACTAGGAAGGCTCGCGGTATCAAATCATGGCATTTCGGCATAGCTTCCGCGTCAGACGCGGAATAATGTCCGAATGTTTGCCATACTGCAACCTTCCGCGTATTGTCTGCCAGTCATAGGAACTAAACGGGAACGACAAAAAAGGCCGCCGAATAGGCCGATCGTACTAGGACAATGCAGTTACCTTTAGGATCGCATCAAGAGCGGTAAAATCATGAATTAGGACAATCAGGATGGGTTTCCGACAATGATTTAGATATGCGGACACTATGCGGACACTACGCGGAAATAATGCAAACCTATAAATACGGCGCCGATTTGGCGTATTTCTCAAAAGCCTGCTAGCTGTCATGGAGGTCATACCACTTCAAATTGTAGTATTAGTGCTGCGAATAGAAGCTGAAAAAGATGCATAATTAGCGCTGATCATGGCTCTAAGGAAGAGAAGGCGACGTCACAGATGGTGGGCGAGACCATAGTTGACACTTGAGTGGAGTTTCAATTATGGTCAGTACGAGACACTGATGCAAAAACTTAGAGATGAAGACATTGGTTCGTTTAAGAGGTACTTGAGAAAAACACCAGACATGTTTGATGATATCCTTCTACGTGTGACGTCAATAATCCAGAGGAAGAATACAAGGTTAAGAAGGGCTCTTCCAGCAGGGCTCAAGCTGACAGTGACTCTGAGATATATGTCCACCGGCGATACATACCCTTCAATAGCATATGACTTCCGCACGGCCTCTTAAACTATCTGTCATTTTATCCCATAGATGTGCGGAGCTGTAGCTGATGAATACAAAGAAGAGGTGCTCTCTTGCTCTTTCTCGCCTGAAAGATTGCTTGAAGTCGCATAGCAGTTTGAGAGAAGATTGAATATTCCACATGCCCTAGATGCCTTGGATGGGAAGCATATAACAATAAAAACCTGCCAATTCTGGGAGTCTTTACAACAACTACAAAAGTTTCTACAGCATGGTGCATATGGCCCTGGTTGATGGCAATAACAAGTTTCTGTGATGTGATGTAGGAGGACTAAGCCACCAGTCTGATGCTTCGATATTCAATAACTATGAGCTGAAAGACTGTACCGAAGACAACAGAATAGGATTCCAAGACCCATCACCACTGCCCAATGATGACAAACCTATGCAATGTATCATACTGGGAGACGATGCATTTTCAATGAGAACCTTACCTATGAAACCCTTCAGGCGTGTCAATCTCACAAATCGACAGCAGGTATTTAATTACCGTCTTTCTCGTGGTAGAAGAATCGTTGAAAATGCGTTTGGCATCGTAGCTTCTCGCTTGCAATGCATGGACAAGATTATGCTTCAAACTCCGAAGGTGGTTAGAATGATGGTCACTGCCTGCATTTGCCTGCACAACCTCATCAGAATGAGATACCGGTAGCCAGTTGGCTTTGGAGGATGAGGCTCACAGTATTATATCAGTGGCATGGAGTGATGAAGCACAAATGGAAGACGCCCGAGTTTATGATGCAAAAAGGAAACAAAACAAAAACAAAACACCCCCCCATAAACCCAACCAAAACAAACCCACAAGAAACAAAATAGATACGCTGGGTTAACAGGAAAGAAAATGTCTGCACCATTTAAATACAGATATACACCGTTTTTCTTGGTTTTGATTATAGTTTAAGTCCTTGAAAGGATAATACATTTGTACACTTCATCAAAAAGTGTTTATTACTGAAAAATAACCCAAACAAGACAACAATAAACAATCACAAACAATTGAAGGTTCTTAGTACAGCAAAGCTCTCTATTACGACCACAATATTGTGAAACAGTTTAGTTAACAGTGGTGTTAACGACAAGTGATTGTATTAAGAGCTTTTCGTTTTAATGCCACCTTGCTTTAACCTGCCACCTGTCTTTTATACAATCAATTGGCCTTCGTTTCATTAGTTGTAGTACAGAGGTTTTACTGCAGAATAAGCTCTATATTACGACCAATTTAAACAATACCAATTAATGTTATCAAAGACAGGTGGCAGCATTAAGCAAGATGGAAGTAAAAAAGAAAGGAGCTTTCTGCTTGCTTTCATTGATCTTGCTTTCAGCAGCCGGTATCTTCAAGGCATAGGCAATAATGGTTCAAGGATTTTATAAATGTCACGTGATATTTTGTCCGCGTCAGTTCCTGGTGCTGACTTATTCAGATCCGAGATGTTTCTGCACTTTCCTGAAGCATTCGGGGTACTTTCCGCATGGCTTCCTAACGGCCCGGGAAGCTGTCCGTATCGCGGAAGCTTTCAGGAGCGCGTACGGAAGGCTTCAAGAAAGCCCGGATGTCCTGACGATGGCAGCACGACAATGCGGACTAGAAGCGGAAGGTATCAGGAAGTTCATTTCCGGGTCCAAATTTTGCTCTCGACCAAAATTTCGACGCGGACAATTTTACCCATCCCGAAGGTGCCGAAACATGCGGAAATGTTCAGGAATGATTAGGACAAGAAAAAAACCTTTCAAGAATATGCGGAAGGGTTGCGGATTTACAAAATTTGTATTCCGCGTCTTGTCCGCGCCCTAGTGGACGCCACAGGGCCCCGACACGATTTCTTTCAGAGAGAAAAAATCGTCAGAAGGTATATATAGAGACAAGGGGTATAACTGATTGTTAGTAAATTCTTACCCTATCTCGATAAAACTGAGCATATCTTGAATAATAATTGATGAAACGGCACCTTTTTTGCATTTCTGTCTAGCATATATAATACCCTTCCATAAAAACATAACATAAAACCAACTGTTAGCTTGCACTTTCAACAGTAATTGCATTCACTTATAGAAATCAACGACTTTTAGAAAACGGGACAGGTGTTCGTTCACAGCCAACACAGCATTGACCACTACTGTGCGCTTGTTTAGGCGGTAATATAGAGTGTTACAGTCATTGGCCACTACTGTACGCTTGTTTAGGCCGTAATATCGAGCATAAAAGTCATACAGTTCGATAGATATACATTTTTGACACCGATCAACACTGATTTCTTCTCAAATCATTGCCGTACCAAAAAAGCTTAAATGTACAAGAATAGCTTTACTGCCGATGTAAACATGCGAATGTGTTGGTGTTGCAGCGATTTGAGTATAAATCAGCTTTGATCGGTGTCAAAAATGGATATCTATGGAACTGTATGACTGTCATGCTCGATATTACCGCCTAAACAAGCGCACAGTAGTGGCCAATGCTGTGTCAGCTGTGAACGAACACCTGTCCCGTTTTCTAAAAGTCGTTGATTTCTGTGAGTAAATGCAATTACTGTTGCAAGTGCATGCTAACAGTTGGTTTTATGTTATGTTTTTATGGAAGGGTATTATATATGCTAGACAGAAATGCAAAAAGGGTGTCGTTTCATCAATTATTATTCATGATATGCCCGGTTTTGTCGAGATAGGGTGCAAATAAACTAACAATCAGTTGTACCCCTTGTCTCTATATATACCTTCTGGTGATTTTTTCTCTCAAAAAGCAATCGTGTCGGGGCCCTGTGGTGGACGCCTGGTCTTAGTAAACAAGATATGGGACGTCATTCTCCAACTGTCATGTAAGTTAAAATTTATTTGGATATGCGAATGGAAACTAATTTTATAATATTTTTTACATTGCCAACGGGTTGGAGCAAGGTCAATCGCCGGGAAACCAAGCTCCAAACTGTTTGCCACTCACATTAAAATAGATCGTTAATGAACGAAATGTCAATTCTCTGCATTTTAATTCATTACGTTTGTGTTTCGCTTGCTTTTAAAAGGGAAAGAATAACGTCTTCTCCACTGTTACTATAACCAATATTTTATCTATCTCTTTATATTGCTACTGAGGTGCAGTGTTTCTCGTTTGAACGAATCGGAACTCAAACGCAATGCTATGGAATGCTGAAATTTAAAACCTTATTCAATTCAGTTTATTCTAAGTTGCAACTAATTTGAAACACGATCAGACGCCGGATTAGCCAAATTATTTGTCATGGAATTATTTGTTTAAATATATTACTTGACCAAGCTTTGGTGGTAACACCTAACCCCTTAGATAGTTTGAGTCAAAGTATGGAGAGCATGTACTTATGGTGGTCGCGTCTTGGCAAAGAATCATTCAGGCATCTCATGTAAGGCCCGCACCATATATTTGATAGTTTGATTGGTAAAACCTATTGAAATCCCCCTTGAGATCTAGTATGTAAGAGCCTCTATACAAAACTTCAGATATCTGAGCGGTTGCCTCCACAATTTTCTCATGCTCTACCTGTTTTTTTTTTACCTTTAGTGAGAACAATGGGGAAGTGTCAATGAATGGACTGGGGTAATGTCTTTAAGCACAAACGCGTTTATTGAGAAGTATTTAACGATGTCCCCACTGTATTTCCTGCCGACCATGTACTTTACGAACTGGGCCCGGGTGCATGACACACCGCTAAATCTCCTCGCTAAACTATCCGATAAATTCTACCTGTCCGTTAGTTACCTATCAGTTAGAGCGAGCCACTAACTGGCGTGCACATGTCCATTTTACCTTGTAGGTAGTTACCTTGTAGGTAGTACACTTAGTAGCAAGCTAAAGTCGGGTTAGATTTGGTGAATGCATTGAACATGAGTGAGCATAAGCGTTTTTGGCTAAAATGCACTTCATGCTGTGTTCTCCATTGTGTTTATACATTTGTATATTGAAAATGGGGGGGGGGGATTTGTTAACCAAAAGGGGGGGGGGGGGAGGATCTAATGTTGAAAGTACTTGTGATCCGAACCCGTTTTCTTGTTCACTATATTTCCAACACTTAGGATCTGTGACGCATCAAGCAAATCATAAACCTTAATTGCTGAGTTTAGTTTTAACAATTCAATCATTTTGGATCATGATATGACAGCTAGACATGGCAGCGGATCATGATCCAAACTATTCGGCACTCATGTTTCGTTAGATCTAAACCATGCAGTAAAACAGACGAAATTATGTGTTGAAAAGGTGAGTACAAACATAACTATCATATGAAAGTAGATTCTATTCAGATTTAAAAACAAACAGTAAAAAAGAGGGACAGTAAGACGACAGGCAGGGAATTTTGACATAAAGAGAAAGGAAAGAGACAGGAATCAAACTTGAGAGGTTGGGAGAATGAGAGAACGAGAGAGAGAGAGAAAGAGAGAGAGAGAGAGAGAGAGAGAACGAGATAGAGAGGTAGATATACAGTGGAGAAAACGTTATTCTTTCCCGTTTAAACGCAAACGTACGCAAACGCAAAACACTTTAGTTTTAAAACGTAGAAAAGTGCAATTTTTGGACAATTCTGATATTTCATGTTTATCTTGGTGGCAAACAGTTTGGAGCCTGATCAGACGCCGGTTTACCCGGCGTCTGATCTGGCTCCAAACTGTTTGCGCTGCAAATAATAGTTTTAGCGTAAACGCGTTTATTGGGAAAGAATAGCGTTTTCTCCACTGTACATGTACATACGGACAGGCAGAGACTGACATACAGTGAGAGGTAAACGGACGAGAGAGAGAGAGAGAGAGAGAGAGAGAGAGAGGGGGGAGAGAAAATGGGATGGTAGACAGTGATAGACAGAAAGACAGACGTGCGGACAGACGGTTCCTAAGCTGTTCTCACGCATTACACCTAACGCTAAAAGGTTGGTACATTTTAAATATTCTTGTTCTGACCCGTAGTTGATCAAGATCCTAAATGATCGTGTCGATATTCAGTTCTGAAGGTTAATCCGTTATAGAGTTATTAGTATAGTGTTATTATTGTATTCTTCTTTAAAGATGAGCTTTATGGGAAAATCTTGTTTGAAAGAAATGTTTTAAAATCTCTTTCACCGCCGGAGTCGCATGAAGTCGGCTTCCCAAACAGTTTGGATCCAGATCAGTCGCCGAGTAACGCGACGTCTGATTAGGGTCCAAACAGTTTTACACTCGTATCAACATTTTCTAAGTCATTCTACATTGGAGCTTTCTTTGAAACGATATTACAAATGAGAATATTAAAGCAGACGACAATAAAACGGTGATAAAGGGATAAACACTCACGATTAATTGGCGCCGAAGGGGCTAAAAGAAAACATTATGGCAACACACACTAAAGTGTTTCGTTGTTACTACAGGTAACAGAGCTTTCTGCGATAATGTACCAATTATTATTATGTATTGTAGATTCATATTTGTATTCTGAAATTGGTTCGTACTTCTTTATGTTACAGAAAACAGGATTTCGGTAAAAACAGTTTGGACCCTGATCAGGACCCGCTTTTCCAAAATACAGGTTTCAAGCGTGGAATTGGTTGACATATTTATGGCGTACATGTATTACATCCATACAGTGGACAATACGTGTGTCTTTCCATTCCGCTTAAGCTAAATTGTTTTATTTTCTTTGCTTACAATGTTTGAGCCATATCAGATAACGGGTGACCCGGCGTGGATCAAACTCCAAACTGTTTGCCTCTCAGATTAATATAAATCATATTCCGTTGTCAATTAAAATATTTTAATGCATTGTATTGGCGTTTAGTAATATGTAAATCTCAAACAGAGAAAATGAAAAATGAAATAAAATAACAAAAATAATAAAACAATTTTGACCTTGATAAGACACCGAGGTGTTAAGTTTCTGATCTGGATCCCAAATGTTTCGTTAACGCGGCTATGTAAGCTGACTTAACTGGCTACTAGAGGATTTATCGCTGCACTGAGTACCTCTAAATTTAGCGGTGAAACTTAACTTGTAGTTAGTCAATTTTGCGCTCGTGCAACACTAGTTATCTTACCTGTCTACTAAAATCAATATTTAACTATCAACTAAAACTTTAGTATGTTACTAGAATTTAGCGGTGTGTCATGCAACACAGTTAGTTTATCTTGTAGTTAAAAATCGATATTTATCTCTCAGCGAGGGATTTAGTATACAGGTAAGCTCTAACTATGTGTCATGCACCCGGGCCCTGGTCTTTAGGCTAACATATCTTTGAATATGACCAGCAGGCGCGTGTGTTAATGTTTTGATAGCCCCTTCACGGCCATGACGTCATCAATTTCCAATAGTCGTGTGCTTTTATTTCATATTTAATTTTAAGCATTTTTTTCTTAAGAAATATTGAAATGATTGTCAAACAGTTTGAGCACTGATCAGACATCTGATCAGGACCCTAACTGTTTGAAAAAACCCATTTTACTTGGAGAAGGCAGTGAAGGTTTTTTTCTGTTTTGTTAAGAACAGGTGTCTCAATTCTGAAAATGCAAATACCTAATGTACCTTCTAATCATGCATGTGTCCCTTTAACTATTTGCATGCTGAGTAAGCTTTTCGGCTACAACAATTTTCGTTTGCTATTGTTCTAAATATATAATTTTCTTTATTTCTTTTATTAACAGGGTCAGAGTGTTTAACAGTTTGGAACCTGTGCCCGTTTCATAAGAAATCGTACGACAAATGTTGTCGTAAGTCAGAATATGAAGGTCGGAATTATTATTTATTTCTCAATATGATCCTGTCTTTTGACATCTCTTTGGAATCGTCTTTCCAATGCAATTCCAAAGAGATGTCACAAGACATGATTTCTATATTTCATTGCAATACGTTTGAGTTGAAACGGAAGGATAACGTTTTCTCCACTGTATTTCAGACAGGTAGCCAACTCGCAATCGATGGCCAACGACGGCCGTCGATTTCTTTCTTGAACTCATTGCAGATAAGTCAACTATGTTTGCAAACAATGTAAGCTCCCAGCAGATACATGTACAAAGTACTATTGACACTCTTTCCTGGATACATCCTTTATTGTATTCATAAGTATTTCCGGCTTATCTGTATATCTGGCATACCCTTACCATGCTATATTGTTGTCGGCTTCACGCATATCGTCTATGCAATTAATTTAAATCAGTGTTTATGATAGTTTGAATTAGACATTATTCGATACGAGTGTCAAATGGTTTGCAGGCTAATAAGAAGACAAATCAATCAGCGTCTGATCAGGATCCAAATGTTAGCTTCGCCAGATTAATAATGCATGATATCGGTTAATACTTAATAGGCTTGTGTTATGACGTCACATGTTCTGGCGCTATCGATAAGCGGTCGATCAAAGCATTATTTACGAATTTATGCCATAATTGGCATATTAACTTATAAGAGTTATGGGTAAAGTATGAAAATTGGAAACTGTATTATTATATGGTTTAAGGTTCAGACGTTTGGATTCGGCGGTCCAAGCAGATACCCCTATCATGCTTAATCACCGATTTCTTAGAATGTTGTCTACGAGTTGACAAAACAAATATTTCATTAGAAGTTCTAAATGAAGATTATCTCAAAACAAATATCAAATTATTTATATCCTTGAAAGACAACGAGATTCCTACGTTTTAGTCATCTTGGCGACCAATGCAGGGTTTTCAAACAGTTTCGATCCATATCATCAGAATCCAAATTGTCTGGCACTCGTGTGCTATTTCTTGAGTTTCATTGCCCATAATTGATGTGCAGGCAACATTATATAAGCATAAACGTATTTGTCTGCTTAGGGTTAAAGTAAAAGGTATTGTTTTTGCAGTGAAGGTGTTAACCCTTTCACCCTCAACGACACTTAAAAACGCGTTTGAAAACAGTTTGGATCCTGATCAGACGCCACGTAACGCGGCGTCTGATAAAGATCAAAACTGTTTGGCACTTGCTCTGAAATTTCTCCAGCCATACTGCCTTATTTGTTTTACCTGAAACGGCATTACAGACAACAAAATTGAAGCAGACGACGATGAAGCTATGAAGTGGTAAACATCTCACCATAATATAATTGTTTGGTTTTATTCCAAAATTCAGTCTTAAATTATTTTTGGTTATAAACATTCTATATAGTTTTTAATTAAACAGGTCAAATACCGGTATATGAAGTTCATGTCTCCACTTTATGCACACACTAAGGCTCACGTCTGTTTTGCAAATTAGAGTAAATTTAATTGTCATAATTTCTAAGGACCTGTCTTTTTGCATTTCAATGTGTTTCGTGTCGTTTAAATTAAACGTGAGCGAACGACGTCTCCTCCACTGTGTTTACCATGTATCATTATTGTTCAAGAGAAGATAAAATTCTCATTGTTTCCCGCCGTCATTGTCGACTCTAATGGCTATTGTCACATGCCTTCTTTCTTTTCTGAAATTTATTGTTCTCTTTAACACTTTCATGATATCATTTATCGTGAGATTTTACCCCTTCACCGCCATACTGTCGTCTGTTTTAACATTGGTGTTTGCAATATCGTTTCAACGTTAAATTTAAGGCAGTATAACTGAAGAAATTTTAAAATGAAATGTTATACAGTTTGGATCCTGATCAGACGCTGCGTTAAATTTGAGAAATAAAAGCAGACGACAATCGTTTACAACGATGACGGCATGGCAGTGAAAGGGTTTGGTGACATTACTGCTTCATGTCTCTTTCTCTTGACGCATGGCATGTCATTGAATTGTAATTTAGGACTTTTTGTCACGAGAATGAATGCTCGTTTGAGCAATTAAATTAGCTCAAGACAAGTGGAATATCAAACACTATTTCCTCCTTGTTCCACTAAGCTCTATACTGTGACTACTTACATAGAAACAATTATTACAATAATTACAGTACAGAATACACTCGTTATTTCCCATTAAACACGTTTTGGGTAACATAACAACGATGATTTCAGTTACAAACAAACAATTCGGAGTCAGGAAACGCGGTATCTGATCACGAAGGCCCCAAACTGTTTGCCACGTAGTAATTGTGATATTTGTATTGTGATAAGTCTCTTATAATTCTTGAAAGAATGGCATGGTTTAAAATACTGTTTGTAATATTTGTTTGTGTATATAGTATGCTGTAACCATGATGAGACTATAATAAAGAATAAAACTAGATAAAGATAAACCGTATATATGATCAGAAACCTGTCATTTACTATACTTTAAACATTTGCGCTGAGTGGATACTTTTGTGCCTATATATTGGATTAGTCTATCTTTTATGGTCTAAATTTTCGTTTTGTTTAATATCGAAATTATTATCAGCAATCAGTTACATGTAAGACTCGATCAGACGCCGCAGTTTGCGGTGTCTGAACAGAGTCTCCACCGTTTGCATGTGTCCCATATTCGATATCGTGGGCACAGTTGGATTAATTTTGAAGGGCAGATGATAACGCCTTCGTCGTTGTACAATGAACCCTCATACAGTGGAGAATCTGTTATTCTTTCCCAATAAACGCGTTTACGCTAAAACTATTATTTGCTGTGCAAACACTTTGGAGCCAGATCAGACGCCGGGTAACCCGGCGTCTAATCAGGCTCCAAACTGTTTGCCACCAAGATAAAGATGAATTATCAGAATTGTCCAAAAGTTGTTCTTTTCTACATTTTAGCGCTTTGCGTTTGCGTACGTTTGCGTTTAAACGGGAAAGAATAACAGATTCTCCACTGTATGGTTTGGTGGAAACACAAAGAAAAAAAACTAACAAAACAATTATAAGTTTATATGAAAACTGTCTTCAAGGAACTCAGCGTATTTTAGAATGTGTGTCATTTACTCAATCGAAAACATTCAAGTAGTCAATACTTGTTAGATAATGCAACTATCGTATATGCAAACAGTGTAGTCCCCGGCCCATATCAGAATACCCCAAAAGGAGCACTCTGATCAGGGGCTGCACTGCTTGTCATTTTGAAATAAATGATTAAAACACAGCCCTATATATAGTCCAGAATGGAAGTGTCACTTTGAAGTTTCAGGGATGAATGAATGAAGCTGTTCAAAGAATGTTGACTATAACTAGAAGAAAGCTGGCCAAAAATAGTTTACTAGATTACTATATAGATTCTACTAATTTTGTAAATTTAGGAATTATAAAATTTGAATTTGAATGGCATACAGGTGTTGGACAAAGGGAAATAATTATTAAGTCATTAATATCACTAAATCAGTGACTTATGATTGGAGTTGTGTTTTACATTTAGATCAATCATCTTCAGTTGATTTTTACCGATTAACAAATTGAAAATCACGATCAATTATGCTACATGTGATTGCCCAGATCAACAATATTAACAATTGCCAACTATTTATTGTACAGCGACGAATACGCTATTCTTTCAAACTTACAGGAATATATACGCAAACGCAATTCAATAACTGTTGACAATTGCAGGTTTTTGCTGGTTTTGTTCTATCTGAGTGGCAAACAGTTTGGATCCTGGTTACAGTGGAGAATGTGTTATTCTTTCCCAATAAACGCGTTTAGGCTAAAACTATTATTTGCAGTGCAAACAGTTTGGAGCCAGATCAGACGCCGGGAAACCCGGCGTCTGATCAGGCTCCAAACTGTTTGCCACCAAGATAAACATTAAATATCAGAATTGTCCAAAAGTTGTTCTTTTCTACGTTTTAGTGCTTTGCGTTTGCGTACGTTTGCGTTTAAACGGGAAAGAATAACAGATTCTCCACTGTACGTCGGGTAACGAGATGTTTGATCCGGCTCTAAACTATTTGCGAGAGAAAAACCTTTAGATGTTTCAGCACAAGTTTCTTTGGGAGCAAAATACGTCATTCCCAGTGTATATCTATAAACAGTGATGCAGAAAGGGTGGCGAACAAAAATTATACACACATGATTGTATGTTAGTCTTTTTATCGGTCATTTGCAGTTGCATTTAGTTAACTTCAGCACTCAAATAGTTGACGAGTTTAACCCTCGCCCTAATAACGCCTTTTAACGCATTCAATGTTATCCTCCACTGAATAAAATAGTTCACATTTATACAGTCATGAAAATGTACTACATGAAACAGTATAACGGCTTAAAGCAGTGCGAAAGTAAAGCAGTATCCGCCGTACGACGCATGATGCATAACTATCAACCTGCTTTAAGTGATCACCTGTTTTTCATTCGAGACACAGACTATTTGGTAAAGGGTTAACTAATTCCAATATTTCATGGAGTAAAATAAATTCAATTATAATTTGCAATTCTTCATTTAGCTCTGTACATCTGTAAAACGCAATGTTTGTAGTGCATTAGAGAAGGTAACTGTTTCCCAATAACCTTTGCTGAACAATTGATCAAACTCCAAACTGTCTGCCAATAAAATCAAAATGAATCGCCAGCATATAAACATCTTGTATTTTCTGCATGGTGCACGGCGTTTGCACCTTGTTTCATGTAAACGGGGAAAATAACGTACAGTGGAGAAAACGTTATTCTTTCCCGTTTAAACGCAAACGTACGCAAACGCAAAGCACTAAAATGTAGAAAAGTACAACTTTTGGACAATTCTGGTAACTCATGATCATCTTGGTGGCAAACAGTTTGGAGCCTGATCAGACGCCGGGTTACCCGGCGTCTGATCTGGCTCCAAACTGTTTGCACTGCAAATAATAGTTTTAGCGTAAACGCGTTTATTTGGAAAGAATAACGTTTTATCCACTGTATTCCCTCAGTACAGTTGATAAAACGTTATTCTTTCCACGTTAAACGCAAACGAAACACAAATGCAAAGCATTAAAATATATAAAATGACAACGTTTTTGATAATTTTGACTATTCATTTTTATATTAGTGACAAACAGTTTGAAGACTGATCAGACGCCGGTTTACCCGGCGTCTGAACTGGCTCCAAACTGTTTGCAATGAAAATATTAGTTTTAGCGTAAAATTATTATTTGGAAAGAATAGCGTTTTCTCCACTTTAGGTGTATCCCCAAAGTATGAAAAAGAAAAAGGTAAAATGTTAGCACTAGAGTCAAATTTTAATATCCCGAACTTGATTAAGTCGATTATATCCGTATATCAAAGTTCAAACGTGACAAAACCATGTTTTACATGTAACGTTTAAATACGGATATTTTCAACTTAAACAAATTCGAAATAATGAAATTCAACTGTAGACATAGAAAAAAAACAAGTTGTACTCATTCACTGCCTTACTTCGAGTAAAATGAGTTTGTTTTTACAGACAGATTTGATCCTGATCAGAAACCGCGTCATGCTGCTCCTGATCACGATCTAAACTGTTTGCCACTCATTACAATATTTCTTAAGCCAAAATACATAAAATTTAATTTCTTCGAACAAAGGCAGACGACAACTCTTTAAAATAGACATCACGCCAGTAAAGGGGAAAACGCGAGTTCGAGATATTG
The DNA here is from genome assembly GCA_922989275.2 of Gari tellinella. Lineage (NCBI taxonomy): Eukaryota > Metazoa > Mollusca > Bivalvia > Cardiida > Psammobiidae > Gari > Gari tellinella. The sequence goes on from OV277867.1 coordinate 43,787,629, forward strand.
AAGTTCGACTATATTATAGTTTGACTTACCATTTGTTGGAAGGACAAGTAAAATCCACAGGCCGGCTAGAACCCACTGAACATGATGAGCCATCATTAAATCTCTCCACGTTTTCATTCCAGACTGTTTCGATAGATCCAACCGATTCTAAGCTTTAAATGTTTTAATTTTCTCAAACTAAAAACCTTAACCCTAGCGCCCTTTTCAATAACATAAACTAGGTTGATAGTAAAGTTCAAATGCGGGCAAGAAAGAATTGGATTATTTGATTATTACGAAAATCAGAGTTTTATTTACGTTGAAAATCGTGAAGAAAATTTATCTAATACGCTTACATAAGTATCAAGCTGTATAATATTATATGTATCCGTGGTATATTCTGCGGAGAGAATGAGTATATTGTTAAGATCCCTTTGTTTTTTTTAAATTACTCGTCATCAAAAGTGTGTAACAATCAAACGCATGAATTTTCAATGAGTAAAGCAGCAACTTAATATAAACTAATGTCTTATATTAACACTTTTAAAACATAGTTGATACACCGAAACTGAATAAATCATGTTTTTAATGTCAATCAGTCGATGGAGCGTGCAGTTTACACGGCTTAGCTGTTAAAAAAAATTCTGTTTAAACGTTCAAGCTGCACGTCCTCAGTAATGGAATGCTGATATTATAACATCCAAATGCCCCAAGTAGATAGCGTCTATATCAGCATCGGCGGACTATCAATTGTTTAACAGTGACGAGCGAACTTATCCAATAAAATCTTCATGATGAGTGTAGATAGTTAAATACCTGTCTTCATCACCGTACATGTAATAAGGTCTACGTAACTACGATCTATAAATAAACCCAACACCCACACTCTTTGGCACGTCTTTGAGTTTGGTAACCCTTCTCTTGTCAAACAAGTTGTCGTTTATAAAAAACATACTTTAATACAGTGGAGAAAACGTTAAAACGCAAACAAACTCAAACGCAAAGCACTTTAACGTGTAGACTGACAATTTTAGATATTTCTGGTTTTTCAATTTAATCAGAGTGGCGAACAGTTTGAAACCTGATCAGATGCCGGGATCTGGATCCAAACTGTTTTCACTGCAAATAACAGTATTAGCGTAAACGTGGTCATTGGGAAAGAATAACGTTTTCTCTTCTGTACAAACTAGCTTTCTTCCTGCAAAACAACATGCTATTTTCTCCATTTCTTACGTTGACAATTAAGCGTTAAAGAACAACAGATGACGATTGCCACATAGTTTTGAATCCAGATGAGAGGCCCAGTTACTCTGTTTTTCATCTGTATTCAAACTATTTTCAAAAATTATCAATGTACGTACTTACAGTGGAGAGAATGTTATTCTTATGTCAAAAACACGTTTATGCTGCCTACAACGATCACGTCCTTTGCAAAAACAGTGTGGAACCTAATCAGACGTTGGATAACCCGTTGTCTGATCAGACTCCATACTGTAAGAAACGTAGAAAAAATGAATCATTACAATTTCTAAAAGTGGCATTTACTACATGCTATTGAAGTGCGTTTGCGGGAAATAATATCATTTTCCCACTGTTTCAAGGGACTGGTAATAAAGGATAGAAATGTGATTGAATTGCCTTTAGGAACAGAAGACCATCGTAAATAAATCACCGACGCACACATCAGAAATAAATATTGTTGATAGTTCATAGGATGGTTGCGGTTGTTATTAATTTAAATACGTCTACATGTTTTACTACATTGATATAAAATGATACCCAGAGCTCCTTTTCAAAGTTAATTCAGTTACATTGTATGATTAATTATTACATTTATTCATCAATAATGTGTCATAGCTTTGCTTCCCACTTGAGCTCCACCCAGTCTATGAAAAATTCTGAAATCCCCGATGACAACGTTTACGACGTCTGCTTCAGCTAAACAATTAAACAAGAAAACAAACCTTAAATACGTTACCATTTTCACATGAATATGTTTGTTTTAAAAACTTACTTTAATCGTGAACAGTTTTGAACCAATCCGGTAAAAATATAAAGCCGGTATTTGCAAAAGGCTTTCATTTTTTATATACAGTGGATAATCTGTTATTATTTCCCAATAAACGCGTTTACGCTAAAACTATTATTTGCAGTGCAAACACGTTGGAGCCAGATCAGACGCCGGGTAACCCGGCGTCTGATCAGGCTCTAAACTGTATGCCACCAAGATAAACATGAAATATCAGAATTGTCCAAAAGTTGTTCTTTTCTACGTTTAAGCGCTTTGCGTTTGCGTACGTTTGCGTTTAAACGGGAAAGAATAACAGATTCTCCACTGTACCATATAAATACCATTTTATTCAGCGGTGGAATAAATTAAAGGCGTAAATGCGAATGTATAGAGTTATGGATTAAACGGGGCTTTTATTCACTATCTTGCTCGTTTAGTTTCACCCTCCCACTTACATGTACCAGACGCTTCTTAAACTTTAACCTATTTGCGCCCAGTGGATACTTCCATACTTATATATTTGATTGAGCCATTTTTGATATAAGTGATGCCTGGTCTGAATTTTCATTTTAGTTTTACTTTACATTAAAATTCCTATCAGCAGACAGAGTATACTTTGATCAGACGTCATATAATGCGGCGTCTGGTCAGACTCTACACTGTTTGCCTATGTCCCTTTTATAGGACACTAGGCATCAATGAATTAAGTTTAGCCATAATGACTGTAAACACATCGATATGCGTCTGAAAAAGTTTGTACTTTTTTCGGAATCCGAGCTGCTCGGGGTCTGATCTAAACTCATGATGATTGTAGTGAAAGGGATGTGAGACTTTAATAAATTTCCGTGGATGATACAGTGGAGAAAACGTTATTCTTTCCCAATAAACGCGTTTACGCAAAAACTATTGTTTATATTGCAAACAGTTTGGAGCCAGATCAGACGCCGGGTTACCCGGCGTCTGATCAGGCTCCAAACTGTTTGACACCACAATAAACATGAATTATCAGAATTGTCCAAAGGTTGCACTTTTCTACGTTTAAATGTTTTGCGTTTGCGTTTCGTTTAGTTTAAACGGGAAAGAATAACATATTCTCCACTGTACAAGGCTAGCCTACATTTTTTCTGAATTTCTTATATATCCGTACAACAGTCACATGTACGAAATAACCCGCTGTTTATCGCTGTGACAAACAATTGCTCAAACGAAACAATTCCATAAAATAAGAATGGACACAATAGACTACGAAAATGTCGGATAGATCGAATCCTGAAATATCGATACACGCAGTACATCTCATGGACATTCCTTTGTTGACACATTCAATTTTAGCAACAAGTACAAACGATGTACCTGTGAAGAGTAAATTTGTCCTATACAAACAGTGTTCAGCCAGATAACAGATAAGAGGGATAATTTGTAATAAATTGTAGAAAACAACCCCAAAAAGTCGTAAATAATTTGTCTCAGTTGGAATTGTCCATTTGAAGTTTCAGGTTGAATGAGATAAATACCAAAAGGAACAAGCATTGTATCAAAGGCTCCATTTATATCAAAGGAAATACTAATTAATGTACACAATAAGAGACTTCACGTCCTCTTTCCTTTTAACCCTTTCGCTGCCATGACGTCATCAATTCTAAGCATCTGTCTGCTTTTATTTCTTTAAATTTTATACATTTTGATTTAAGGAATATTGAAATGAGTGTCAAACAGTTTGGATTCTGATCAGACACCGTGTTAAGCGGCGTCTGATCAGGATCCAAACTGTTTGCAAACCATTGTTGTACTCTGGGTAAGGAGAGTGAGGTGGTTACATTGTAAGATGTATACTAATTATAAACATCATAATCGAAACCTTGCACGTCCATGCTTCTTCCAGTTACGCTCAACATTAAACAATTAAAACAAAGGAGAGCTTTCTAGACAAAGATCAGAACCCGTGCTTATAAAGCGTTTGCGTTGAGACTGAGACAGTTATCAAGTTTTTCATTTATCAGATTTGAACACTCTGATGAGAGGTATCTGATCATATGGAGTCTATATGTTTTGCTGTACTAGTGATCTTATTTTTTCCCAAATAAACGCGTTTACGCTAAAATTATAATTGTCTTCGGAAACACTTTGAAGCCAGATCTACGAAAGCCCCGTGGTGACATTCCATATTCCCACTCCCAAGTTAAAATTGCCACGTTTTTAGTTCCATGTTCCGACTTCCAAGTTCCATGTTCCGACTTCCAAGTTCCATATTCCAACTTCCAACTTCCGACTTCCAACTTCCACATTTTTGCTTCAAAATTCTAATTTTGCTTGTGACGCAGGTCTATTTTTAGACCCCTGACCCTAGGTTACGGGCAAACGGTTTTACGACTGTTAGTGATATACTAGACCACTAACACATACCCCTCTAATTCACTATAAACTCAACCCGGCTACAGAAGGCTATCTGTTTTATCAATATACCTGGAGTTGGATAAAGAAGTTGGTGGGGCGACATGATTCCAATTCTACTTTACCCTTTATTATATCCGTTTCACCGGGCAATTAATTGATTTACACATCTTATCAAATACATAAAAGTATTATGCAATTAAATCAACAAACAACGAGCGTGTATGCAATGTTTTAAATTTGTTTTGTTTTCGTGTTTCGCTTCCCTTGCAATGTGTTGAACACGCGCAAAATGTCTGTGACGTCATAGTCTATACATGTGCTGAGGATAAACGTGGAAGTCGAACATGGAAGTCGGAACTTGGAACTTTGAAGTCGGAACTTGGAACTTGGAACTTGGAAGTCGGAACATGGAACTTGGAACATGGAAGTCGGAACTTGGAACATGGAAGTCGGAACTAAGAAGTAGGAACTTAGAACTCGGGCGATATACAATAACCATAATAGCAACTTATCCTGGAAGTAAGAAGTAAGAAGTTGGAAGTGGAAGTTGGAAATAGGAATATGGAATGTCACCATGGGGCTTTCGTACAGACCAGACGCCGGTTTACCGGTTTCTTACCAGGCTCCGAGCTTTGTGCCACTCAGGTTAAAATAAAGTATTAATATGTGCAATGTGGTAGTTTTCTGTTCGTTTTGGTTTAAACGGGAAATATTAACTGTATTGGTTGTTTTCAAGATTATATACAATTTACACCATACTCGGTGTTTGTTGAAATACAAGATTCAAGTTTTCAAGATTTTATTCTTATCAAACCAGAAGGTCACAGACCCATGTGGCAACATTTGAATAATAATATAACAGACAAAGGCACAAACACAGATGCAAATAGATAAATATATAGGCATACAAACCCTATTTTCTCAATTACAAACCCATATATGTCTTATGTAGACGAAGTGCATGTAGTAATTACGCAGTAACTCAGGGACAGTGCTTATTCTTGAGACACGTTACTCAAGACCTGTTACTCAACCTGTCTCCATAAAAGGCGAGCTCACACAATGTACTTGTCAACACGTTTTAGAACAAAAAAACCCACTGTAACAGCAGTTTGCTGCGAAAGAGTTTGGAGCACTTACTCATATGCTTTAGATATGTGTTTTAGATAAGTATAATGTTTTTAAGTTATTTAGATAAACAAGTTCGTATCAAAGTTGTATTGCAATTAATTTTCTATTTCCGTTTATCATTGAAGAAAAAAAGTTTGCTAGCCATATGGACATAACAGAACTGGATTGTACTGTCTTAGGTTACGGTTAACCAATTACCCCCCCCCCCCACCCCCAAAAAACAACAACAAAAAAACAAACAACAACAAAAACAAAAAACCTCCCCCCCAACCCCCCCCCCCCCCCCAAACAAACAAAAAAACAACAACGCATTTTTACACCTCTAATTTATGCCTCCACTCAAGAGATAGTTTCTAAATCAAAGAATTATGAATTTTTATCGTTAGAAATATTTTTATTTTCAAGGAGATGGTAGCTTCAAGTAGTCCGAAAGTCAAGCAGAATGCGCCTTAAGGCGCATTCTGCTTAACTTTCAACCTGCTTTAATTGGTCAACTATCATCAATACTCGTATTAGAAGTAGGTTATGGGTAAATGGGTTTACACACACCCCCCCCTAGCAACGAGTGTACTCGTCATCACAACAGTGTTCATGTCAAGAATACACTTTTCTTATGCAAACAGTGTCTAAGAGAGCTCCTTTTATAACACTGTTTTGGCATTTTTTGCAATATTGTAACGTTAATGGAACGTAAGTATATGCATTGCATGTTGAGTAGGTAGTAAATATGTATAGCGCATAAACACTTATTGGTGTTCACGAGCTTAAGCTTTGCATCGACAAGGTTTGTTGTTGCTGGATCATTTTGGTTTTTCACGTTTCAATATAGTTCAGCAAAGCGTCCTAAATAGTACTACATGTAAATGGAATCGACCTAATTTGAAACTGGAATTATCCATTGATAGGTGTAGGGTGAATGAGTTAACCCTCTTCCCATTTAAGGTGATCTCGTGATTCTCGTTGCAAACCATGAAGACCCAGAAGAGACGCATTGTAACTGAATATCTCAACAGGTTCAAAACTGTTTGACACCTTGGCTCAAGTATGAAAATAAATTTAACTTTACAGTGGAGAATCTGTTATTCTTTCCCAATAAACGCGTTTACGCTAAAACTATTATTTGTAGTGCAAACAGTTTGGAGCCAGATCAGACGCCGGGTAACCCGGCGTCTGATCAGGCTCCAAACTGTTTGCCACCAAGATAAACAAGAATTATCAGAATTGTCCAAAAGTTGTTCTTTTCTACGTTTAAGCGCTTTGCGTTTGCGTACGTTTGCGTTTAAACGGGAAAGAATAACAGATTCTCCACTGTATTTCATTAGAGAATTGTAGCAGACGACACTTATCGCAAACGAAATAATTAGTTTTCGTTCTGAGAGTTTAACCCCCCCACTGCCTTAACCCGAGTACAGTTGTTATTTGCAAACAGTTTGGATCCTGACCAGACGCCGCATATTGCGGCGTCTGATCAGAATCCAAATTGTTTGGCACTCACTATAATTTTAAAAGTAAAAAAACCTAAACTTTAAATTTGAGAAATAAAGGCAGACGACATTTGTTTAAAGTTGCTGACGTCATGGCAGCACAAGGGTTAGGTTTCTGCAATGAAGCAGGTGTTTCTCTTTCATAAACTGGACATTTACAGCTTGTTTGAGGTTTATGAGTTTTGTGGTGAGATTGGAGTTTTTGGTTCAGAACAAATGCGTGTATGTCATGACCTTAGTTTTAAAGTTCAGTAATCTTCTGAAAATAAAATTGGCTGATGATTTTGTCGTATGATTTATTTTATTCATACCCTGCTACATGTACAATATCAGCTCCACCATAGTTGTCGTCTGCAGTTGCAGGGCTTCCATTTCTCCGAATTTTTTCCGAAATCCACCTTGCACTATGAAGCTTAAACAGGCTTGAAAGTAAAGCAGAATGCGCCTTAATGCGCATTCTGCTTTACCTTCAACCTGTTTCAACTAAACGCGTTTGACAAATAGAACATTTGGAAATGAATTTTTTATGATTAACTTATGGCAAACCTGCAGTTGTTTTACATTTTAACTCTTTCACTGTCAATGGCGACAAAAGGCGACATATCAAACAGCTTGGATCCTGACCAGACGCCGCGAACCCCGGCGGTTGACTAGGATTTAAGCTGTTTGACACTCCTATCGATTTTTCTATAGATACAAAATTGCCATTTAAAACGACTCGAAAAGATACTGCAGACGACACGGTCAATTAGACGATGTTTTGGCAGTACTAAGGTGAAAACAGACGATTAAACCTGGCTATAAAATAGTTAACTTTCAGCCATTTTAGCGTTACACGTCATAATGTAAGGTTCTAATTTATTATATAAATTTTTAGCTTTTTTTTTTGGCTCCTCTTTTGATCCTGTGTTTCAATTTTCCTGATCTGGATCTTAACTGTGTGCAACTTCTAGTAAAGTATCGATTATATATTTAGGGTATACAGTGGAGTAAACGCAAACGCAATGCCATAAAATGGAGAAAATTACAATATTTTGAAATGTCTATTTTGATCTGAGTGGCAAACAGTTAGGAGCCAGATAAGACGCCGGGTAATGGGAATGCTATTTATTTCGAGGGAAAGAATACTATCTTCTCCACTGTCGGTATGAAGTAAATCACTCAATATTCAAATTTATCACATAAACGTGCAAAATATAGAGGGCCGTAAAAATCGTATGGCCCACCGGGCATATATTTTATACTAATTTTCGAATCACCAAAATAATGTACTACTACGCCGACTGTAAATCAGTTAAGAGAATCTAGACAAACATAGATCACCACTAGGTATTGAAACTAGGCCTGAAGAAAAAAAAAAAGGGTATTGAAACATTTCGAAGTGTCCTAGAAACATTATCCCTAGCAGTCTCGCAAACTCAGGCTGCAAATCAGGCTAAACTTAATACCACGTAGACTTTAGTATTAACAGTGACTCAAACTATTTTTCAAATTTAGACGTTACAATGATAATGACGTCATGTTACGTCTTGACGTTATTTTGAAAACGAAACTAGATTCTTAATGTCAAATGATCATGTTTAGTCAATTAGAACAACTTTAATTTAAATATTAATTTAAAATTTGAATATGGTATCGGAGAAGTCTTTTCACAACGTAATGGTGTTGATTTTCGTTACGTTAATATGATTGGTGTTTTTATCTACGGATGAATAAAACCGAATAACACCTATGACGAATCGTTTACCTAAGAGCCGAGGGCAAAAGTGAAAGTAAGACCTTTCGGATTTTCGTGTCATTTGGTGTTTATGGGATAAATAGGATATTAAATTCGTGTTTTTTCAGTAATAAATTTATTGAACTCGTTGGATAAAAATGATATGTTGCTCGCCAAGGCTCGCAAAATATCTTTTTTATCCAACTCGTTCAATAAATTCATTACTGAAAAAACACTCATTCAATATCCTCTATATAATTTTAACAAATAAAACTGTTATTTTCTCAATTTATCGCTTCGAAAATGTAGCGGATTTTGAAATATTGTTTCACATTTATCCCTAGGTATGTATACTCTAAATATTAAAATAATATTTTGTACCGTGAAAAAGAAAATATTTTTTCACGTTTTAAAGCACAACAACGCAAACGCAGTGTAATAAAATGTAGAAAATACAAATTGTTCGACAAATTTGACAATTGATTGGTTATCCGGTGTCTGATCTGGCTCGACACGGTTTGCTATGGACACAATAGTTTATACCTGTCATGATCAAATTATTCGGGAGATATTTACTCCTTCGCCTCTTTTATGTCGTCTGCTTCAGTATTGTTGTCTGTAAGACATGATTCACAGTTAGATTTATGATTGTACGACTGAATAAATATCGATAAGAATGTCAAACAGTTTGGGTCCTGATCAGACGCCGCGTTACGCGTTAACGTCTTCTTAATTGTAAATACTAAATATGAAACTTTCGTTTCTATGAGATATAATGTAAACATAAGAAATGAACAGATCTTTTTCGGTGTCCAAGCGAAATGAACGACAGAAAATTATCTGCAAATTTGCCGACAATTTTCTGTCGTTCATTTCGTGGACATGACGTTATTTTACCACATCTGAACGAAGCGTAACGGACACGCATTTCAGTATAATAAGAAAATGGCATTTTGTGACTGATGAGGATTTAGTTAAATCAGTATGGAGATCAATCAAACACCTTGATTCGCATCTTGCTCCAAATAGCGTGTAAACTGAGGGACCCTGCAACAAAATACCTTGTCGATACAGAGCTTACACTCGCACCAAGATGTATTTGTTGCGCTTGATATATTTTCTCACCTCCCAATATACAATGATTTGGACAGTGATATTTGTATATACATGTACCAACGTTCCACGAACGTTACATATAACGAAAGTCAATCCGAAATGTCTATTAGGAACTTTCTGCTTAACTTGCTTTATTCATACACCTTCCTTAAACTCGAAGTAAAATGTTGTGTGTATATAAAATGCACGTTTGATTTTACATAAAAGACTAACACTTAGTTAATAAATCTGATAAAAAATGGAAAAAACATGTCCTTATTAACAATCATTTATTATGACAGAATATAATAGAAAATATCCTACTCGAATATATAGAAACAAGAGGTCCGCAAGACGGTACATAATGCGTTTTCTTGATCACGATTCCTTATTTGATGAGCCAATGTAAACATTCAGATTATAGCGGTTCAAAGTTCAGAGGGTGTTAATAGATATATACAAAAAACTCGAACCGTGTAAATTTAAATATAAGGCGATAGACATTTTTGATTTTTTATACCCGTTGCATTTCGATTTCTCTCATCAAGGGAATAACAATTATAATAAAACAATAGACGTTAAAAAAATAACAAAAGTGTAGGCATTTATTGTTTTTAATTATTTGTGTGAGTGTGTTGAAATCCAGAGAGACAAGGGTCAAAACGTAAATATTCGTAGCTGAAGTAAAACGGTGGATATTTCCTATTACAAACCGACAGTAATTGTTTCTCGTGAAACATGCCTTGCATAGTTTAGGCACACAATGTGGGCATTCCATATTACACATTGACAGTAATTGTTTCTCGTGAAGCATGCTTTACATAGTTTAGGCAACACATATGGGCATTCCATATTACACATTGACAGTAATTGTTTCTCGTGAAACATGCCTTACATAGTTTAGGCAACACATATGGGCGTTCCATATTACACATTGACAGTAATTGTTTCTCGTGAAGCATGCTTTACATAGTTTAGGCAACAAATGTGGGCATTCCATATTACACATTGACAGTAATTTTTTCTCGTGAAGCATACTTTACATAGATTAGGCAACAAATCAGGGCATTCCATATTACACTTTGACAGTATCTGTTTCTTGCGAAGCATCCGTTACATAGTTTTGGACCCACGTATACTGAAGGGATAAAGAAACGCAGGGTAACATTTTTTTTGTAATATTTTGCAAAGACGTAGTTTTGATTCAAGATTACAGGGGTAACATTTTATTCTATGATATCATTCTTTAAATCGCTTACTAGATATAAATCGTCCTTTGGACGTAAGTTCAGATTAGATCGTTCTTCAATCCTACTCAAAACTTCTGAACATTCTAACCGACATCTTTCCAAGAATCATCTTCAAAGTTTACGCTGCGTTTCTTTTCCCCTTCACTATAGTTCCGGGGTATGCCAGCTTGGTCAACTGTCAGAAAAAAATTGGAACCATTGCCATATCCTTGCATGATATAGTAGAAGGCTGTCATAAGGTGTTTCCTTTTCAGAAATTTGATTCATTGATAATCTATCATGAAATGATTGACTTGTACGTCGGTTCATGTACTGAAAAGGTTTAAATCCGAAACGACAATTACATAGTTTTGGCAAGAAATGTGGGTATTATTTATTTATTACAAATGAACAGTCATTAGTCCTCGTGAAGCATGTGTTACATAGTGTTGGTTTGAAATGTGGGCATATCCTATTACAAATCGCCAGTAATTTTTCTCGTGAAGCATGCGTTACATAGTTTTGGCAAAATGTGGGTATTATTTATTACAAATCGAAAGTAATGTTTCCCTGTTCGAATTCGTAAGTCGACAAGTGGTAAGGATAGGGGAGAGAGTGGAGGGGGTTAAATGCTTTAGCATAAACGCGCTTATTGGGAAATAATATTTATATATAACTGAACTACAAAATGTCTGGCATTTGTTTAAATAATGCCGTAATAAATCCCCCGAGAAACGACATAAGTTTTAGTCTTACGGATGATATAATATATAAAAGGGTATATAAAATATATATTAGAAAAATAAACTTTATCATTCTGGTCTGCCGGGAATAACACCATTCGTTAAATAGACGGTATTATGAAATGAGGATTACACTTAGCACTTATATAGTAAATTCAATATAGGACGTTTATTAAGATAAAAAGGCATACGAAGTCAATGATTCCAAAGAAAAAGATAATTAATACTGACTAAAGTAAATCCTTGTTATAGTTAAAACATAAAATCAATGTTAGGAAACGAATATTTGTGAGTTTGAACAAAAAAGACAATTCACAACGTAAAAAAGAAAGATAAAGTAAAAGAAAAACTAAATAAAAAAAATATATTGATATATTCTTTTTATTTTAAACAATTTCAATTCTAGGGATACATTTGATATACAGTTTATTGTCAGAGCGACATATTTTAAGAATGTGTCTTATTTGAAAGGATTCATTCAGATTCCTTTGTTAAAAATAATATCGATTTACTCAGTTGCTGATCACCTTGGAAACACAGTATTACAATATTTTAGCATTCATATAGAAGAATGTCTCAGTAAACCATGTGCCGAAATTGTAATTTTATTGCAAATTCAAAACAATTTTATGTTACAAACTCTTCCTAGACAATATAAGTCATGTCTAGAACATAATATAATCAACCCCTTTAAGAATTTTGTCACATTCACTAAATGAAGTCAAATTGAATGTAACGTAGAGGCTTACTAATAGTAGAGGGCATCTAGCGTCAAAAATCGAAATAAAGGAAAAAAAATGCACAGAATTGATTTTTGTGTTTTCATATACTCCAATATGTACCGAATGACAGAAAAAAAGTCTAGGAAAATCAAACGATGCGAAATATGATTTTTGGGGTAAAATGGCTAAAATAATAGGTGAAAGCACGAATTGTTGGGATTTCCAAACTGCGATCGTAGAAATCAATATACAAGCTTGAAATCTACATGCTAGACAAACATTAACGTCAGCTGTGGAATGGTACTTGTTAAGATAAATAAAATTTTCAAAAAACTGATTTTTGGGGTGAAATTGTCAAAATATTAAACCAAAACCACAAATTTGAGGATTTCAAACAGACCCTGACACCTCATAGCAAATAAAGGAAATGGTGCACAGAGTTGATTTATATGTTATTATTTGCCTAAATATGTACCAAATAACAGACAAAAAGTCTAGGAAAATCAAACGATGCGAAATATGGTTTTGGGGTAAAATGGTTGAAATAATAACTGAAATCGCTAATTTTGGGGATTTCCCTTCTGTGATCGAGGATATCGATATAAAATCTCGAAATCTACAGGCTAGACAAATATTCATGTCAGCTGTGGAATGGTACTTGTCAAGATAAATAAAATTTTCAAAAAAATGATTTTGGGGTGAAATTGTCAAAATATTAAACCAAAATCACAAATTTTGAGGATTTCAAACAGACCCTGACATCTAAAAGCAAGTAAAGGAAATGGTGCACAGAGTTGATTTATACGTTATTATCTGCTTAAATATGTACCAAATAACAGACAAAAAGTCTAGGAAAATAAAACAATGCAAACTATGTTTTTTGGGTAAAATGGTTGAAATAATAACTGAAATCGCTAATTTTTGGGATTTCCCTTCTGTGATGGAGAATATCGATATAAAAGCTCGAAATCTACAGGCTATACAAATACTCGTGTAAACTGTGGATTGGTACTTGTTAAGATAAATAAAATTTTCAAAAAAGCTGATTTTTAGAGTGAAATTGTCAAAATATCAAACAAAAAACACAAATTTTGAGGATTTCAAACAGACCCTGACATCTAAAAGCAAATAAAGAAAAAGGTGCACAGAGTTTATTTATATGTTATTATTTGCTTAAATATGTACCCAATTAACAGACAAAAAGTCTAGGAAAATTAAACGATGCAAAATATGATTTTGGGTAAAATGGTTTAAATAATAACTAAAATCACTAATTTTTGGGATTTCCCTTCTGTGATCGAGGATACCAATATAAAATCTCGAAATCTACAGGCTGCACAAATATTCATGTCTACAGTTGAGTGGCCCTAGTTAAGATAACTTTTTTTTTTTGGTAAAATCGTAAAATTATTTAACAAAATTTAATATTTTGGGGATTTTTGACAGATTTTGAGATTGAAATCAAACTAATGGAAAAGATGCACAGAATTTATTTATCAGTAATGATATGTTTCAATATGTACCAAATAACAGACAAATAATGTAGGAAAATCAAAGAATCCGAAATATGATTTTTGGGTAAAATGGTTGAAATATTAACTGAAAAGCTAATTTTTGGGATTTCCTTTCTGTGACCATGGATATCACTCTAAAAGCTCCAAATATCCAGGCTAGACACATATTCATGTCTACTTTAGAATGGTCCTTGTTAGGATAAATAAAGGTTTCAAAAAACTGTTTTTTGGGGTAAAATTATCACAATATTAAACCAAAATCACCAATTCTTGTTTGTAAAACAATCTAGGAAAATCCAATAAAGCCAAATATAAAATTAGGGGTATACTGATTAAAACAATTAATGTAAATGCATGTTTTTGGAAATTCCACACTTTGGCCTTAGACAGGAATATAGAAGCTACACATTTACATGTAAGATACATATTACTGTGCACTGTAGCCTTGTACTATTAAGGATGAATTAAGCTTTAAAATGAAAACCCTTATCTTTTCACTTCACTACGGTGACCTTAGATATGAAACCAAACGTTCAAAGTCTATAACTTACACACATACACCATTTTAATGTAGCTTAGTTAGAGTAAAGACAAATCAACCGGTAAAACATTTAAACAGACACATGTTTTTAATGTATTGTGACTTTAAATATGATTGAAAAAGCTCCAAATCCATTTAAAAGGCAACAGGCACCATGAAATAAAGCCTATAGCACTAGTACAAATAAATTATGATTTCTAAAATTAATAAATTTTGGTGATAAGATATAAGTTAAACGAAAACAGTTTTCACTGAGGATTTTTACAGTGGCATTGGATGTGCATCAAGGCACTACAGTGTATTGGTTAGCATAGTATATAAGTTTCAATGAAGTAATATACATGTATAACTTATAATAGTTAAACAAAAAGACAATATCTTCAGTATATTGTTACAGCAATATAACATGAATGTAAAACTTAAAAATATCGTTAAGACAAATATATAAATGGAAACTTTTTATAAGTAAGGATAACTACCATTTCCAATTTCATTACTATAGTCAAACAACTAGGTCTGACGTGTCAAAGGGTGGCCGAGTCCATTTATAAGGGAGATCAGCATTTCAGATGTCCCCGTGTCAAGTTTTAAATGAAAATGTTTGGTTAACGGTACAAATAAACGAATTAGTTATTGGAAACATAACGTAGTGGATAAGACTTAGGTAGAAGTATATGATCGGATAACATTTTATCAAGCACGGGTTCGAATCTCGCAGCAACCTATGATATTGTTTTGCCCAAACAATATTAACGATTATATAATTACATTGCATTAAGGTAATGCAGAAAGCCTCCTGAAGAAAGTGACTTAAACTTATATTGATATTCATATTTTATCATCGATTTGTTTTGTGAAAGTATGGCTAATATAGGGCTGGAAATCCATGCACCCCTGCCCCAAATTTGACGAACATGTGTATAAATGGTTAGTATAATCACACAGTGTTTATTAGATAATAATTAGATAATTCATTTTAGATTAAAAAAAGTTTGAGGTCGACGCGGGATTCGAACCTACGCTTATTAAAATAATTCTATCGCAATACACTCTGTGTACCTATATTTACCTACTGCTCTAAAGTGCTAACAATAATATCGCCTTCATTTGTATCTAATAATTATACTAATCTTGATTGTATAAAAATGGTCGGAGAACATGCGGAATGCTGCTCTCCTTAAAAATGGACTCTGTTGACCTTTGACACGTCAAGCCCAGTTGTTTGACTATATGACTGTGGATATGACCAGTAAAGCTTCAAATGCACAAATAAGTTATATATTCTTTCCAAAACAACAGCTTACTAAAGATGATAAATACAAAGTTTGAAAATAACTTTTTGAGGAAAACATTAAAAAATATACATAAAACAGCAAATTTTTAATTTCTGTATATGGGGGAGGATATGAATTATTAATAAAAACTCCAAATCAATAGGCTTGACACAGTCCTTTAAAATGAGATATGTAACTAGTTTATCCAAAATTACACATAACAATTTATAAATATATAGGGTTTGGAAAAATACACCCCCTCCACCAATAAAAAAAATCAAAACATAAACGAACGAACAATGTTCTGCCATGTTGGATTTTCTGCGCAAAACTGGTTGATTCTGCTGTTGGTTGGACACTAATAGACATGAGCTATCCTGTACTTTGAGCTGTAATAATGGAATCTGACAACTGTATGAAATATCAGCAAATCATAGTATACGCACATTGGGCATACATCGTACATGTAATTTATGTAATTAATTGATCTAACAGTGCTTGCTATATATATGAAATAACTGATAGTGTATATATCACCAGGTCAATAACATTCAATATTCGTTTTGTGGTGCTTATTGTCTACTATCAGTGGACACTCTGATTTGAAAAAGCGGCATTTTAAATGCTGCCTCTAAGCTAGTACACTGGTTTAATTGTCAAAATGCTGTAATTTAACCCTTATTGTGTACGATGCGACTATAGGTTGTTACTTAACCCTAATTGTATGCGGAACAAGAATATATATCATTTGAGGACCCAAATCAGAGTGAGTATAGCCTACAGTACAAAGTATAATGTGTCTTACCTGTAAATTTGAAGCTTTTACATTTATATCTAAAGCCATGTTGTGGAAATTCCAAAAAATCAAATTTAAACTATTTTTTTTAACCAGTTTACCCCGAAAAGTCATATTTGGCTTTGTTGGAGTTTCCTTTATTTTGCTGTTATTTAATACATATTGAAACATACTAAAACATATAAATCAATTTTCAATACTTTTCCCTTTATTTGCTTATAAGGCTTTATTTGGAATTTTCAGGTCAGGAGATCTCTGCTAAAATCTCGAAAATTGGTGTTTTTTTTGTTTAATTATTATAACAACTTTACTGCATAAATCAGTTTTTTGACAGTTTATTCATCTTTATCAGTACCATTCCACAGCGCAATTGCATATTTGTTTAACCTGTAGATTTGGAGCTTTTATTTTAATAGCCACCATCACAGTAGTAAAATCCCGAAAAAGCTCATTTACATTTTATTTTTCAACGATTTTACCCCAAAACACCATATTTGGTATTGTATGATTTTCCTAGATGATTTTTCTATTAGTTTGTACATATTAAAGCATATGATAACACATAAATCACTTTTGATTTTGATGGCAGGGATTGTCTACGAAAATCCCCCAAATTGGTGATTTTGGTTTAATATTTTGACAATTTAACCCAAATAACCAGTTCTTTGAAAGTTTTATTTATCCTTACTAGTACCATTACACAGTAAAAATGATTTTTTGTCTAACCTGCATATTTTTTGTATTTATATTGATATCCACGTTCACAGTAGGGAAATCCCAAAAATTCGCGTTTTCATTTATTATTTCAACAATTTTACCCCAAAATTCATTTTTCAAAGTTTTAGCTATCCTTAATAGTACTATTTCACAATAGAGATGTATAAGTATCTAGCCTGTAAATTGTGAGCTTTTATAATGATAACCAACGACACAGTACTGAAATCCCTAAAATTGGCGTTTTCATTTATTATTTCAACAATTTTGCCTCAAAAAACATATTTCGCATTGTTTGATTTTCCTAGATTTTTCTTCGGTTATTTGGTACATGCTCTACCATATGAAAACACAAAAACTATTTCTGTGCATCTTTTCCTTTATTTGGATGTTTGACACCAGGGAAGCTCTACTAAAATCTCCAAAAATTGGGGTTTTGTTTAATATTTTCATGATTTTCACCCAAAAAGAACCATTTTTTGAAAGTTTTATATATCCTAATTAGTACTATTCCACAGTGGATATAACTGCCAGTCTAATTTGTAGATTTGAAGCCTTTATGTTAATACCCAGGGTCACAGTTTGGAAATTCCAAAAATTATCATTTTCGTTTATCAATTCAATCATTTTACCCCAAAAAATCATATTTCGCATCGTTTGATTTTCCTAGACTTTTTTTCTGTCATTCGGTACATATTGGAGCATATGAAAACGCAAAAATCATTTCTGTGCATTTTTTTCCCCCAAAATTGTTAAATGCCCTCTACTATAAGAGAGAATTGTTTCTATAATGTTACAGTGGAGAATGTGTTATTCTTTCCCAATAAACGCGTTTACGCTAAAACTATTATTTGCAGTGCAAACAATTTGGAGCCAGATCAGACGCCGGGTAACCCGGCGTCTGATCAGGCTCCAAACTGTTTGCCACCAAGATAAACATAAAATATCAGAATTGTCCAAAAGTTGTTCTTTTCTACGTTCTAGCGCTTTGCGTTTGCGTTTAAACGGGAAAGAATAACAGATTCTCCACTTTAACCAATTCACTGCCATGACGTCATCAACTTTAAACAGTTGCCGTCTGCTTTTATCTCTCAAATCTTTATTTCAGGTAGATTCTACATGTATTTTGATTAAAGAAAAATCGAAATGAGTCACAAGCAGTTTAGATCCTGATCAGACGCCGCCTGATGCGGCGTCTGATCAGAATACAAACTGTTTTAAACAAACAGTTTACTCGGGGTAAGGCAGTGGATGGGTTAATTCTGCCGAATCCGACTTCCACTTTGTATAATGCATTCCAATTAAAACTTTTCAATTATGTTAAGAAGGCATATTCTGACGCAAAGCAACCCTGATTAGATAATTGTAACATATATATTCAGTATTTTTGACGTATGAAAAAAACCAAACTGACGAACATTTGTTATTATGCAATATGTGCGTGAAAGGTCGCACGAATAGTTTTTGCTATTTGGTTGATAAATTATTTCAATGATTACATTATACTTTGGTACTTTGAATTATTTTATTTCCGAATTACAAAGCGCCTAAACTTGAGTCTAAAAACGTGATTCTGATATCGATGTAGCTTTAGTAAAACGGATTAATATATCAATAAGAAAACTGAAACAATATCCAGATAACACGTTTTATTTTAAACAGACAGTACTGTACAATGTAGCAATAAGAGGGGAAAGGACGTGCAGTAACACCACCGGCTCGAGTGTTATTTAGAAGTGTTAACATTGTGTTAAAAATAGTTCAGCCAAAATCTTTAAACACTAGGGATAACCTGTTTGATTCCTGATCAGACTGCGTTTTCCGGTGGCTTGTCTGGTTTCAAATGCGTGTCAATTCAAGTCAATTTTAATTGCACTTAGCAGGGGAAAGTTATATCCGAGATATCTGCACACCTTTTCAGATCTTAATTAAGTCACACTGTTTCGCATCTAATATCACTGTTTCCTCAGCCAATTGGCCTAATGTCTAGCATAAAAGTAGACGACATATGTTACCAGACAGTTTCTTTGATTTCCAACGCCGACAGCAATGCCATCTGTAAAAAAAAAATAAACCATGAGCACACACTGCGTTAAGCGGCGTCTGATCGGGATATAAATTGTTTAGTTTAAAAATAGAACATATTTGTATGAAAGTATTTGACACTCATGTCAATTTTCTGATCATGCATAAAACAATGACTGTTAGACATAAAAGCAGACGAAAACATTCTCGTCGGTCTCCGTCCGTCTACGAAGACGATGGGCTGCGCTAAGAGGATCTTGTGGAACTTGTGCTGGAGCAGATTCTACGGTGACTGAAAAAGCCTATCCTAGAGCTGCAGTTCCTACTACAGCCATCGCAGATGTAGTTCGAGCTACTCGCTGTATTTGATGAAGTTGAGTCTCACCTTCTGAGCCTCTTCTTCGTCTGCTCTACAATTCTCTCATCCTCTGCCCTCCTTATACCAAACCTAACAGTGTGCCTCCAGGCCGTGCGATTCTGTGTTTTGTCTTTCCAGTGTTCGACGTTGATGTGAACAACGAAAACATTAGGCAGACAATAATAAGGCAGTGTCTATGTTTGACAGATAATGACGTAATAATGACTGTGAAAGGTTTAACGGATGTGTATAAATAAATGCTACCTTATTTGTTATTGGCTTAAAACATTCAAACCTAAGCATTGCCGACCTAAATTATTGTCTGCTTCGGCTTAACGTCTGAAAATGCTAGTTTCAAATTGGAACTATATTTTGATTGAATAAACATGAAAATAGCGTTTTGAAAGAAGACACGACATTTGATTTAGATGAAACTGTTTGAAAACGCAAACTAGGTTGCGTTACATTTTATTCGTTTAAACTGAAAATAATAAGGACTTTGTCGAATGAACAACCAAACAGTATATACCATCTATGTATTAAGACATTTTGACCAAACAAAATAGAAAAGAGTGCCAACAGTTTTGATTTTGGTTAGATGCTGAAGTCTCACAATGTGTAGTTTGCCTTGACAATGAAGGAGGCAATAGGACAATGGCAAGTTAAAATCAGTTCACGTATAAATACTGATTTCTTAAACTGCCCGGAGTGTTTGTTAATTAATTATTGATTAGCCGTTTATATCTACTGTAAATGTAGATATGTTGCCAATAGACAAAAAATATTCATATATCTTAATAAAAAAGTTATGAATATTATTCGGTTCTAAACAGAACATAACTAAGGTCGTAATGTTTTATTACAACATCTCTTTTTTCGTTAACCCTTTTACTGCATATAGATGCCTATTTAACTTTAACTCATTTCTCCACTGAGGAGAAAAATTCACCTTATATAGTCATGAATATGCACCGTACTTAATATCTATATCCTTTATTTTCAGCCTTACTTAAGTGACCACATGTCTTCAAAACACAGGCAATGGTTATAGCACCTCCTGTGTGAATCTTAACAACAATTGTCTTATATTGACATCGACAAGCTTACTGGCAGTTTGCACATACATTGAACACCAGTCTGCGCCTGACCGGGACTCATATTGTCTGCTAGTCATGTGGTTACTAACATTTGCAAGTTGACTTAAAATATAAGCAAACGATAATATGGCAGCGACCGTGTTAGACGGGTCATTATGTCATACATGTACTGGCAGCGAAAGGATATAAAATGACGAATAAGTTTTGCTATGCGTTACTTAGCGTTGTTTTCTGACACATGTCCTGGCCGGTCCTCTTCATCAGACACGTTTGCTTGCACTGATGCTTCAGATTCTTGCATTTCTGATACATACTATATCACCTTTGTTGTTATATAATACATCTAGATTTTTCAAATTATTAACAAGCCGATTTTTAAATTGCTTACATTTTTAGCTGTAATAACATGTTCTGGGAGGTTATTCCAGATATTTATTACTCTTACTGTAAAACTGTATTTCCTTATATCTAATTTTGATCCTTGTGAATAAAGTAGTTTTGAGTTACCCCTACCAGAGTCTCTAGTTATATCTTTTCTCAT
Source organism: Gari tellinella (assembly GCA_922989275.2). Taxonomy (NCBI): domain Eukaryota; kingdom Metazoa; phylum Mollusca; class Bivalvia; order Cardiida; family Psammobiidae; genus Gari; species Gari tellinella. The sequence goes on from OV277867.1 coordinate 43,808,994, forward strand.
TTTTTAAAAACCTGCACTTTCTAGAACGCAAATCTGACTTATTATTTTCTATGTGATAATTTGTTTTTATTTTGTATGTATTATTTTGTATGATATTATTGGGACCGTAGAAGCGTATCTTTCGTCTTCCATGCTATCGTCTATCTCGAACGTCTTTTCTGTAGAACTTTGCATCCTCAACTGAAAAAAACCAGTTTAGTTACACAAGCTTGTTTTCCTTTTATGCGTTGCAAAGTATAGAAGCTTGTAATCATAGTGAAATGAATTATGAAGAGTTTGATATATTACTTAAAAAAAGAATGTCATGAGCTTATTGTCACCCGAGGGTGTAAATATCGAAACACTAAAATTATTGCGCATATTTTACATTTTACAGATAAGACGTTTCCAGTAGTCGAATGGGCTAAAGAATTGGCTTTAATTTAAGGCATATCTTGTTTTGCCTTTATCGAATTGGTTCGATCTCAACTTAGCGAATACTTGTTTAACTTTAACATGTATATTTTCACATAAATCTTTTTTTCAGCGGAGCTGTCTGGTTTCTATTTAGCCACACTTTCTATTTGGCCACACATTTCAACCAATTATATTTGATCAGAAATTTAGAATTAAGAGCACCTGTTGAAACTGAATTGTCTGATTGGATAGTAGCCAGGGCTCCAGATAAGGGAATTATTTCAACACTTAAATCTGTATTTGTGCATTAAACCCTATGGTGTCACTACTCATTTGAATTGTCTCTTTGAGGCGATAAAAATGAGTGGTAACACCATAGGGTTTGGTGCTGAAATGAGTGAGAAAATGTTAGATTTGTTCAGTTTACTTCCCTCTTATCTGGAGCCCTGAAACTCTATGCACAACAGTTTTACCAGTGTGTGTACTACTGAGCTGATGACATCATGCTTCTATTTTAAGATATGATAGCAGATGTCTTTTTATAGAATCTATAGATAGACAGTGGTAGCTAGGTGTTTTGTTTAATAATGGTTTACTACCAATTTATTTTAATTGTTAACTATTTGTACAAAGTTACCATACATTGATAGCAATATAATAAATTGCCTCAAGTGAGTAAAACACAATTGTGTTGTTTCATCAGTTATGTACAATAGTTAGGTGTTATAGAACTTGTACAGCAGATGCTGTTCTGTTATGATAGACATGCACAGTTTATTTAGTTAAAGTTTGTTTCAAGAAACTCCCCATGAATGAAGTTTGATATATAGAACAATAGTTTAATCTGAGGATCTCCTACCAGTTGCTAGGATATGGGTTATATTATTGTTTTGCATTTCTGTACATTTATAGTTTTTTAGTCAGAGTAATTTATATGCTATATCCTTGAATGTGTTTTTTTTTGCTTTTCAATCCAAGATATTACAATTCTTTGAAAAAACCCAATTTCATACAATTTTGCACACCCATCTACAGCATGAATTCCACCACCCATTCAGCTGAATATCTTTTTTAAAGATATTTCTTGTCTTAACTAATATTTACGAGTTTGTAAAAGCGTCCAATTAAGAAAAGAAAACGCTTTATGTCAAATTTGATTTTTTTGGTCATTCCAGATATGCTCATATAGGAAGTAAAATAATTATGCCATTATACCATTTTCATGAAACTCTTTTATTCTCCACACGTAGCTAAATCTCAAGGTATTTACTTTCATGAAATAAATCAATGTCATTTGTTAATATCACAGACAGTTATCCTATTGCAATTATCAGATAAAAAGTACCATTACATGTAACACCTATTATTTAGAATTAATCTGATGATTCAGACCCAAAGTTTAATTTAGATTTTAAAGATTAACCCTATTAATACCTGGTCCTGTGTACACTGGTTATTTGCAAACGGTTTGGATCCAAATCGGACACCACGTCACGCGGTGTCTGATCAGGATCCAAACTGTTTTAGTCTTATTTCCCATTTTTTAAGTCAAAATATCTAAGATTTACATTTGAGAAAAAATAGCAGACGACAATTGTTTACTGCAGATGACATCATGGCAGTAAATGTGTTAATAATGTAGTAGTAGTAGTTTATTTCTTCCTCCATACATGGAGATCTATAACATATATACAGGTAACAATGAGAGAGATTTAAACATATATGTGATAAACCCTTTGCTACATTTGAATCAAAATTCAAATAAGATGTGCATATAATGGTATTTCTGTACAATTAATACAGCTACACAGTAACAGTGACATAGACCTTGATATTCAAATAGTATCACTGCCTGTAATATTAGCACATTTACAACGTAGATATACAATGGGGAAGACGCCATTCTGTCCCGTTTTAACGAAAACGAAGCATAAACGCATTAGCCTACAATGTCGAAAATTACCAGGCGTCTGAGCAGGCCACAAACGTTTTGCAATTAAAATTTAACGTACACGCACTTAGTGGTAACAATCATTTGCAATCAACATGATCGATTGCAATTTTCACCAGTAAGCGCTTAAGACCTCGGTACAATGAAAACCGGTTTGGGCTAGATCATACAGTAGAGAATCTGTTATTCTTTCCCGTTTAAACGCAAACGTACGCAAACGCAAAACACTAAAACGTAGAAAAGAACAACTTTTGGACAATTCTGATAATTCTTGTTTATCTTGATGGCAAACAGTTTCGAGCCTGATCAGACGCCGGGTTACCCGGCGTCTGATCTGGCTCCAATCTGTTTGCACTGCAAATAATAGTTTTAGCGCAAACGCGTTTATTGGGAAAGAATAACAGATTCTCCACTGTACATAGGATGAACCGACATTGCTCAGCATTCAAAGTTTCAACGACAATATATATATATATACATGTATATTGATATAAATATTGATATGAATGTACATACATACTGTACACATGAGGTTGTGACTTTCTTAAATTACATTACAGTATATATATAAATATTGTGTATGTGAAATTTATCTCTGAAGATGAGTGTATATACATATGTGATTGTAATATTCTTGAATAAAAAAAAAACATTACAAAAAAAAAAAAAAAAAAAAAAAAAAAAAAAAGGATGAACCGATATCTTGTCAGGCTCCAAGTTGTTAGCTACTCAGGTTAGAATGAATGTCAACACTTTCATGACATTGTTATTTTCTGTATGTAAGTTAATTACTTTTTGTTTCGTTACGATTATCCATTTTACTCTCAATGACGTCATGAATCACATTTGCGAAAAGTTTTGAAATGACGTCAGCTTTACTGCCTTAAATCTAATTTTGAAACGATATTGCAGACAACCATATTGAGGCAGATGGCAATTTACAGTGGAGAATCTGTTATTCTTTCCCGTCTAAACGCAAACGTACGCAAACGCAAAGCACTAAAACGTAGAAAAGAACAACTTTTGGACAATTCTGATATTTCATGTTTATCATGGTGGCAAACAGTTTGGAGCCTGATCAGACGCCGGGTTACCCGGCGTCTGATCTGGCTCCAAACTGTTTGCACTGGGAATAATAGTTTTAGCGCAAACGCGTTTATTGGGAAAGAATAACAGATTCTCCACTGTAGCGATGAGGGGGTAAACACCTTAAAATTTGATCATGTAAGGTTTAAACGTAAATAAATAACATCTCTACTGTGACCCTAGCATTACTTGAAAAATGGCATGACGTTCTGCACTACTATAGTCTGCTTCTATTTCTAAAATAAAAATCAATTAGTCATTTTGATAAAAGAAACATACTGGTACTGATCAACAATTTGAAAATTCTGACAGTGCACATTCTTTTTGTTCTGATTATATTGCTCAGATCTTTGCGTCTGGCAACCTACTTTCTAAATATAACCATTAAATCAAACACTTTTTAATTAGTTATTGGCAATCATACGTCACATTATGTCTTACTCAAGTCGATAAGATGACCATAGCTAATAAGCATTACTTAGGTATACAAATTATCGCTACATGTACAGTGGAGAATCTGTTATCCTTTCCCGTTTAAACGCAAACGTACGCAAACGCAAAGCGCTAAAACGTAGAAAAGAACAACTTTTGGACAATTCTGATAGTTCATGTTTATCTTGGTAGCCAACAGTTTGGAGCCTGATCAGACGCCGGGTTACCCGGCGTCTGATCTGGCTCCAAACTGTCTGCACTGCAAATAATAGTTTTAGCGTAAACGCGTTTATTGGGAAAGAATAACAGATTCTCCACTGTATTAATGTGATTTCACTCACATTTTATTTGAAAAAAGTAGGTACGCAAGGGTGACATCCCTTGAAAGCATAAAACAAAGCAAACATAAACAATTGCTTACTCGTTTTAAGGGTGTGGTCACTAATGATATAGGACCAAAATCAGAGATCGGCCATTCTCGTCAACTGACGGATGATTCCGAATCTAGTCATTATTTAAATAATTATAAGAGACTAGAATCCCCATATAACACTATACATTTAACATTACATGTTCAAAATATAAAAAGCATGCATAACTAGCTAATCCTACAATGCAATGGTTTTGAAAGTATCTTATCGAAACGATTGCGTGTAACATCCCTTAAAAGCATAAAAACGAAGCAAACATAACAAACTGCTCTCTCGTTTTTAAGTTTGATGACCTCTAATGAGATCGGACCGAAATCGGTACTCTACGTGCGGCGATCGGCTATTTACTTCAACTGACGAATGATTCAGAATCATGTTTTAGCATTGCTCGGAAGAGGCCGACATTTGACGAGAATGAGTGATTGCTCTCCATAGAGTACCGATATTGCCCAGTATTGGCCCGATCTTATTAGGGTCCCTCAATCTGAAGTCCGTTCATGACAAAAACTGAACAGTGCAACATTATTCACGTCATTTATTGCATATCAGCATCTCTCATAATTCATCGACGCAATATGACCCAAATTCGCATGTCCTAGTTCCGACTTCATTCACCGAATTCAGTTTTCAGCTATAAATGCCTTGAAATAAATGACCCCAAAGGACGTAAGCAAGTCGATTTAACATGCGTTGTGTTTCACTATATCGAATTCGATTGCAGTCGGCTAGGAACTAAGCGTCCGAACTAGATCCATGGTGATTTCCATTCACATTGAGGCTTCAAAACTGCAATAACACAGAGTGTGACAATAACATATAACGTTTCTGAAATGCCAATGGTAATGGCAATTTTATTCATTCAGCAACTTAGGCCACCGGCTCATAATACATACTAAATTGCTTAAAATACGACATAATTACAACTATACTTAACCATCAAGCAAAACTACTTTAATGTGTATTAGTACACATTATAGAGATAAATGTAAGTTGAAAAAGTTTAGATAGAATCCAAAACCCCCAGAAACTTTCTTACCTTGCCATGGCTCTTACCTTGCATGTACCTTGCATGGGACTGTTTTTGTTTATTTGACAAAGATCTCCTCTGCCAAAAACTGAAAGAAAGACAGGTCGGTGGGTTTGATCCCACACACTGCTTCGCAGAAAATGGGATTAGCCGAAATAATATTCCTGAAATCATCATTATCTCAACTTATCAGCCCTCACCATTCATCGGCGTTAAAATGTATGACCTATTTTGAGTAGCAGTGTCGTTATCCCCAGTTCATCCATCCAATCATTTAAACGATTCTTTCTTACACCACTGCAGGATAATTCACATTATATACCTATCACATAGTTTACTTTTAGGCTTAAAACTACTTGAGTCAGAAGGAGAACTTAATATATTAATAATTGCAAGTATCGATAAGTTCTGAATGTGTAAGTATATCGTATATATCTGAGGACCATTTCATGTTAAAATATTTCAAGAACGCTACATGTAAATTAAATTAATTCATTGTGTTTAATATTGTATAAAGTGAAAATGATACCGAATTCCAACTGTTTATAATGATACAGTGTATAAGACGTTATCCCGTCATTTATTCCAGTCCCATTTAATTGCAACTGAAACACAAACACTACGCAGTAAAATGTAGAAAAATTGCAATTCTCTAAAAAAAAAAAAAAGATTTATTTTAATTTTTGACAAGCAAACAGTTTGAAGCCTAACCAGACGTCGTGTTACAAGGCGTCTGATATGGATTCAAACTGTTTGCAATGGTTAATTGTTAGAGAATAGCGTCTTCTCCACTGTTTACATGTATGATACATCAAAGATACAGTGGAGAATCTGTTATTCTTTCCCGTTTAAACGCAAACGTACGCAAACGCAAAGCACTAAAACGTAGAAAAGAACAACTTTTGGACAATTCTGATATTTCATGATTTTCTTGGTGGCAAACAGTTTGGAGCCAGATCAGACGCCGGGTTACCCGGCGTCTGATCTGGCTCCAAACTGTTTGTAAAAGAAAAAATAGTTTTAGCGTAAACGCGTTTATCGGGAAAGAATAACAGATTCTCCACTGTACCATTGACTTTCAGTACCGACGAAGTTGTTCTGTCTTATATTAACGAAACTAAATGCAATGCACTGAACCCTTTCACTCTCAATGACGCCTTAAGGCGTGTTTACAAACAGTTTAGGTCCTAATCAAACGCCGCGTAAGGCAGCGTCTGGTAAGGACCAAAACTGTTTTACACTCTAATCGATACTCATTACGTCTTACAACCTTAAATCTAACTTTGAATAGTGTATTGAAGAAAACAATACTAAAGCAGGTGTGAAAAAAGCGGTGAAGGGGTAAACATTCGCCCGAATAACTCAATTTTGAAAGGGTTAAAGGTCGTAACATCTCGACTGTGTTTAATTTTTTTAATCTGATCATAATTATGCAAGTTACGCGACGTCTGGTATGGTTCGAGACTGTTTGCAATATACATTAGATTTCTAGTATTTTAGAAACGTGTTTATTAAAAATACGTGTTAAATTATAAAATTGCTTTATTTTAATAGTTTAACGTCCATTGGATTTTATAAAAAATCATGTCAAGAACACTGAATGCACGCAACAAAACTGTAACGTGTATTTGGACATACTGTTCTTTGATAAAGGCTTATAGAGGACGGCATACTAGGATAGATCATTATATAATTAATAATATTTTAATTCCCTATTTGAAATATTTTTACATGTATATTTATTGTAAAACAACGTTGCCCCACTTGATATGTGTGTTGAGGGTTGTCCGTTTGTTAGTGCTGGTGTGCGTATAAGTGTGGTTAGACGTGGCTGTACAGTGGAGAAAACGTTATTCCTTCCCAATAAAGGCGTTTACGCTAAATCTAATATTTCCGTTGCAAAGTATTGAGCCAGATCAAACGCCGTGTAACCCGGCGTCTTATCGGGTTCCAAACTGCTTGCCACTGGGGTTAACATAAATACACAGATTTAAGTTTTCTTTTTTGCTTTTTATTGCAATGCGATTGCGTTTCGTTGGGGTTTTAACAGGGAAGAATAACATTTCCGCTACTGTGTCTAACTTAACTCATTTGTTGTTCTTCAAATGGTTAACCCCTATACTGTCATGACGTCATCACCTTTAAAGAATTGCCGATTGCTTCAACTTCTCAAATTTAATTTGTAAATAATTTGACATAAGAAATGTCAAACTGAGTGTCAAGCAGTTTGAACCCAGATTTAGACGTCTGTTCAGGATCCTTTGAAACTTTATTGAAATGAATCTGTATATGGTCCACTACCGTGGACAGCATTAACAATTATACAAATAGTAAATATACATATAAAAAGGGAGGTCATTATTTAGGAAAACGCAAACTTATTTGAACTTTTCATAATTGATCTTAAGCCATCATACTTTTGAATATACAGATGTTGCCCAATAATAATTTCATATACAGTCATATAATTATAAATATCGCCTTGCAGTTTAGATCGTGAAACATACGAAACAGGACTTGGAGATGAATATTAGATACGAGTATATAACTATCTGAACCACTTGCACAAGCATACATACAAACTAAGCAACTAACTACAAATAAATACCCATATAATTATAAAAAAGGTAAGAGGGGGGGGGGGGGAGGGGCACAAATGAAAGAAAGAGAGAGGAAAGAGAGTAAGCGATAGGCAGACAGACAGACAGACAGACAGACACAGACAAACAGACAGATAGACATACAGACAGACAGACAGACAGACAGGCACAGACAGACAGACAGGCAGACAGGCAGGCAGGCAGGCAGACAGACATACATGCAGACATGCAGACATGCAGGCAGGCAGGCAGGCATACATACAGGCAAGCAGACAGAGAGACAGACAGGCAGGCAGACAGACACAGACAAACAGACAGACAGACAGGCAGGCAGGCAGGCAGACATACATGCAGACATGCAAACATGCAGGCAGGCAGGCAGACAGGCAGGCATACATACAGGCAACTAGACAGACAGACAGACAGACATACATACAGACAGACATATGAAGAAAGGGAAATGATAGGTTTAGAATGCATATGCCTAGATCTATAAGGCTACATAGTTGAAATGCAAACGTAAAAATTACATTATTCTTTACTCCTATCATGCTTACTTGCTGTTTATTTCAAATATGTCGTCTGTGTAAAATCTCAAAATAAGTATTGTGCTTGTTAAAACTATGTGCCAAAACTTTTTGGGTTTTTAACAGCAATTTTGTCCAAACGTTTTGCAAAAAGTCATGATTGTACTCCGCGTAAGGCAGTGAAGGGGTTAATTGCATTTAAATTTCTACACTAGACAAGCAATCAATGAACTTAACTATCTGTGCGTCATTATTTATTTTTCTATTAAAAGTGACTTTAACCCGTTCATGATCAAATTATTCGGGAGATTTTTTACTCCTTTACCGCTTTATTGTCAACTGCTTCAGTATTGTTGTTTTTAAGACACGTCTCATAGTTAGATTTAAGGTTGTATGACTTAATAAATTTCGATAAGTGTATCAAACAGTTTGGGTCCTGATCAGACGCCACGTAACGCGACGTCTGATCAGGATTCAAAATATTGGCAACCGCGCTTTTTGGCGTAATTGGGAGTAAAAAGGTTAATGCGAAAACAATCAAAACATAAAATTAATTTCATATTCAATTTCATTAAAAAGATTAATTTGCCTAAGGAATATAGAAATTGATAGTATCTGCAACTTTTCTATCCTCTGCGATATAACCATTCTCGTATTAACCCTTAGTCTTTCGATCGTAACTTTACCGGTATCTGCATGTACTTTGAATCCAAATAGACCCGGATCTAAACTGCTTTGAAGTCGTCTTCAGGAATCTTTAAAGTCAACCCACGTAGAACGATAAGGTGAAAATATATTTTCAATAAATCAGATGACACTTTGCTAACGAGTTTAATGTATAATTTTTTTTCCTTCCATTTTATTACTGAACGTTCGTTTATCTTTATTGTACCTATTTCGAATTTGCAAAGGTTTACAAACAGTTGGGTTTGCCTAATGTGGAACCAAACCTCTTGACAAGCATATTAAAATTTTATTCATTGTATAAGCTAATGACTTTAATTTTTTTCTCTGACGATACATTCGGAGCAAACGAAGATTAAGCGTACAGTGGAGAAAACGTTTTCTTTGCCCATAAACGCGTTAACGCTAAAACTATTATTTGCAGCACAAACAGTTTGGAACCAGATCAGACGCCAGGCTCCAAACTACTTGCCACTCTGATTAAATAAATAGTCAGAATTATAATAAAAAATGTCATTTTATACGTTTAGTGTTTTGCGTTTGCGTTTCTTTCGAGTTTAAACGGGAAAGAATAACATTTTCTCCGCTGTAATAAGGGAAAAATGATATTGCATTTTAACAAGTTATAATCGAACGCCAAACAGTAATGTAATAATATTTTCTACCTTTCCAATCAGCTTTTTTATGATTGATCTGTAATACTCATTTACACAATTTTATGCGTTTATGCTTTTTAATAATTTCACATCCATTTTGACGTCATTCCGTGTCCCAATATCGTATGCTCGAGAACATATTTTTCTTTATAAATTTTAAGATTTCAAGCTGAACTCAAACATATACCGGTACAGTCAAACCTCTCTAGTATAGTGGCGAATGTGTAATTCTTTCCCAATAAACGCGTTTACGCTAAAACTATTATTTGCAGTGCAAACAGTTTGGAGCCAGATCAGACGCCGGGTAACCCGGCGTCTGATCAGGCTCCAAACTGTTTGCCACCAAGATAAACATGAACTATCAGAATTGTCCAAAAGTGATAGCGCTTTGCGTTTGCGTACGTTTGCGTTTAAACGGGAAAGAATAACAGATTCTCCACTGTACGAGATATCAACGAAGACAAGTTGATTGTATAAAATACATGTGACGGCTCAAGGCAATGTGACGGTAAAACGGAAACCTTCTAAACATTGTCTTACCAATAAGTCACCGCTTGACGCGACATCTGGTCTAAATCCATGCCATTTGCATATGTTCGAGTTTTCGAGTTTGGAGCTTATTGGGTCAAAAGAAATCATTGTAAGAAGCCTTCTGCTCTACTTTCGTCCTGGTTTAAATAGCCATCCGTCTGAATTTCAGAAACATGAATGTTTAAGGAGACATTTGGCTGACCATTAGCAGTAATTGGAAGTATTATGAGCAGCACACTTTCTATCTATTATTTTCATTAACGACTAGGCGCTGTCTCCCTGTTTGTATGGTTCTGGAACCGACTTTAACAATTAATATTTCAATACAGCACATGATCGGAATATATGGAGAAGGCTGGTGCATATTGCAGCATTTAGGTCCCCGACGGTTCCCCAAGGAACTAAGTGATCAAGGCAAGGCAATGCAAGGCAATGCACAACAGGTGTTGATAACTGTGTGGCGGCGGCTGTAAAAGTACACCCCATACTTCATTTAAGTGTAGTTATTCAACAAATAATGAATTAACCCCTTCTCGTGGTTATAAAATTATGCAAATTCTAAAACCATATGCCGAGAAGTGTAATCATTACGAGAGGCAGTATATAGGCGTGTTTGAAATATCCATTTTCGAGGATATGGCAGGTACGTTCTGTGTCTGCACCTTGTATGAATGGTGCCGTTTTTGTATGGGTTTGTACCATTTTATAAGCACCAAAACTTGTTTGATGTTTTTATCTATTTATTTCAGCCAAACTGCCTCAGCCTCAAAGTTGAAACACTAGTCGTGCAGTTATAGATCCTATCATGACAGGGAAGTGGTTATGGTTTAGGACCCCAAATGAGGTTTGGCCAATGTCGGTCAATATCGGAAACCTTACTGAGGGCGATCGGATATTCCCGTCAATTGTTGACCCGTTCTGGACGATGCAAAGCATGATTCGAAACGCGTCGATATTTTACGAGAAGGTCGATCGCTGCACGTAAAGTGCCGATGTTTGTCCGATTTTTAGGGGTCCTCAACTTAAATGCAAGGAAACAATCTTATTTTTGGCTGTTGTACATTTCTTTTGATCTTATTTAGAAGCAGTATGTCTCTAAATACATTGGTTTCGTCATCGGATGTCAGGGCCAGTTATAACTAGAGATTTAAAAACATGAACTCCACACTAAATCCATCTTCAAAGTCCAACTGTCAAGTCAAAATGTTACCGAAATATTCCCCCTGATGTCTCAACAAAGTAAGTTAGTAAGTATAGATCAACACCCCACTTATTTAACCCTTTCACTGCCAGTATGACGCAAATACTGTCTAATTAAGTCACAGTCATATTTATTATCGACTGCTTATACTTTCGTCTACTTTTTCTTTTCAATTTACAGTGGAGAATCTGTTATCGCGTTTACGCTAAAACTATTATTTGCAGTGCAAACAGTTTGGAGCCAGATCAGACGCCGGGTAACCCGGCGTCTGACCAGGCTCCAAACTGTTTGCCACCAAGATAAACAAGAATTATCAGAATTGTCCAAAAGTTGTTCTTTTCGACGTTTTAGTGCTTTGCGTTTGCGTACGTTTGCGTTTAAACGGGAAAGAATAACATATTCTCCACTGTATGAGGCTTTATGAACATTGCCATAAGAGTCAAACAGTTACGCATTATCTGGTTTGGATCCAAACTGTTTGCACATGGTTTGTGTTAAAAATCTTGGCAGCAAAAAGATTAAACAAATAGAACATTATAGACAATGACCTTCACAATTTAAAAATACATTGGTTCAAACTTTTACAAAATACAAACGAAACAGTTTCGGTTACAAACATAATTTAGCTGACATATAATCTCGTTGGCTAATTTAAAGCTATAGCATTGTGGAGAAATTATTTAGAGTACGACAGAGATAACAATAGGTATTTATTCAACGACCTTTCCATTTATGGGCTTAGGGCGATGCCATCATTGAGTAAGGGCGCCGGTTCGATCGGTGAATAGCAAGGGCTACCAGAGGTTGTTTGAATGAACCGTTTCCGATTTTTGAAGCTCTGCCGTCTATTCGGCTCGACATTCGAAAGAGCCCGGCAGAATAGTCTGGTTTCCTGTCCCTCTTTAATAAAGCGATGGCAGCCATCAATGGTCTCTGAACCACAATGGCTGCCATGTAGTAAACCTTTTCTAAATAGAGTCCAATCGAACCGAGCTCAAGCAAACCGGTACCAGTGTTTAGTAGGGAATAATACCTTCGCCATGATTGTATCCCTCGGCATTGTTGATTAGAATACAACGAGTCGACATTCCAAGCCCTGACATCAACGCAGCTGCATGGCTTATATTAATGTTACAGACCAACGATTTATGCGTCAGTTTCGGCTATGTTTATCAAATTCATAACAATATTGATTACATGTCATTAAAGTAATGTTGCATGAAAACTTAATGAACTGTTTGGTGTGAATTTCTAAAATGTCAATCAAAATGTTTTCTTGTAAGAAAGAAGATTCCTCAAAAGCTATTAGGATATACAATCGAGAAGGCGTTGTTATTTCTCGTTTAATCGAAAGGCCAACACAATGCCATAAAATGTAAAATATAGAATATATTGTTTTCAAATTCTGAAGTTTTACATACATGGTCCAGTATTGTAGTAAGCATTTACCTTCCAGTATTTAATGTTGTATTATTGAACCGTAAGTTTCACACTTAAAATTCTTCACCTGTCAAAATATAGTACAAAAAATTCACATCTTATTCAGTTGTTTTGCTCTCTGTAGACGCTAGTTTTGCGTAAAAATGACTTTGACCCCTAGGATACTTGACACGGTGCTAAAATATGGATATAAGTGATATCAAAATAACGAAAACACTTTTAAGCGATGAAGTATATCTAATAAAATAAATAAAAAAAGATAATGTTTTGTTTTCGTGTTCTTTTGGTTTTTCTGAGATTTCTTTAACATTTTTGTTGTGTACGAGAATATATATATTTGTAATAATATCTTCTTGGAACTAATATCTTTAGAATAACTTAATTTTAAAAATAAAAGTGGACTTATCCATTATTTGCTTTTAAAAGTATGATATATTTTAAACTTGTAGAGCTCGAGTTATCATATATTCGTACATCTTAATGAATCTCGATTCCAATGAAACAATACATCCATGAGTTGGATTAATGCGATATCTTGCACTTACATTTTGATATAAACCTATAAATAAAAAGCTAACCTTCAGACGATCATTGGTTTACTGAGATAGTTACTAATTAAGTCTACATGGCAGATCCTGATATGGAAATATATAATCGGCTTTTTGCCGTATCAGAAAGTAACAAACGTTCATTAAATCGATAAAAGTAAGAGTGTGTTTGTGCGTGCTCTACTTAACCCATTTCATCGTCATATAAGATTTCTGTTGAGTTTGATAACAGTTTTGATCCTGATCAGACATCACATGAATGAAGAAGGGTCGGAAAAGGAAACAAACTCTGTGGCATTAGTATCAATATATCTTCAGTCAAAACTTAGAACAATTGAATTCGGCAATAAAATGCAGATAACAAATATTGGAATTTAACATATGGGAATATTCGCAATGAAAGGCAAATTGTTTCACCGCTGAAGTCGGTCGACAAAAGTCGACAGGGCTGTCATCTAGTTGGTAACAACGGTTCGCTATGAAATACAGAAAAGATAAATAGTAGGAAAGACTGATTGGCTCCAAACTGCTCGCAATGAAAAAAACAAAACAATTTTCACACAAATGCGTTTATTGGTAAATAATAACTTTTCGCTACTGTAGATGAATAAATGAATTTTTATTTCAGGTTAATCAAAGGCTGTAGTAGGATAATGTTACATGCGTCTGAACCGGCTCTAAGTTGTTTGCATTTGGCATATGGTTTTAAGCATTAATGCATTGTTTTGAAAAGAATAACGTCTGACCCTTTGTATGAAATAAAGTGTTCAAAGTGTTCACAACGATCATGATGTTTTAAACACGTATGACAATGTGTATGCTTTTATCCCAGCAGCAAATATCGTCGTAAATCACTTAGTTGCTCTCTTTGTTTATATTTCTGCAGCTATCAAATGCCATTTCAAACAGTGGACTGACACTTAATGTCAGTTATAATAGGCAGTATATTTACTACGGTCATACTCGTCTTAAACAAAGGTATATAAAAAAAATGTGTGTTGTTCGGGGGGATTCGTTAAAGGGAGGGCAATTAGCTTACATTTGCAAACATCTTAAATCCAGATCAGACGCCGCGTAACGTCTGATCTGGATTAAAGCTGTTTGTCACTCATCATTAAGGTTTTTTAGTCAAAATGTCCATTATGTCTCTTTGAGAATAACAGCAGACGACAACTTTAAGAAGACGACAATTCAGCCATGAATAGGTTGGACATAATTGTTCTGTTTAGGGAACAGCGACAATAGTCGTTGAAAATAGGGAGTCGTTGTTTGGAGGGCCGTTGTAGGAAGGGTGTATTGTACATGTATTTAGTGTTATCTTAAAATGGACATAATTATCAGTCTTTAACACAGTCACTGCCTTACCCAAGTACAACAGTTATTTGCAAACAGTTTGTATCCTGACGCTGCGAAGACATTTTGACATTTTTACAGCTTAGTTTGACTCATAAAAGTTTAGTTTGACAATAATTGTTTAAAGCTCATTACGTCAAGGCAGGGAAGTGGCTAAAACAAACCACATCTTAATGCAAGACTTGAGTAAAAGATAAAGCTCCTGGTAAATTGCAATCTGCATTAGGCAATCAACTGTCTTTACGGATTGATATACTTTGTCAAAGAATGAACGCTTAACCCTTTACCTGATAGCCTGTTTCTACTTTTGAAGATATGTAACCAATTAAAGCAGGTTGACAGTAAAGCAGAATGCGCCTCAAGGCGCATTCCACTTTACTTTCAGCCTGCTTTAAGCTACTTTGTGCTAGAAACCATAAAATATTTTTTATTGTACATGTTCATGACTGAACAAATTTGAACTATTTTCTTCAGCGGAGGAATAAATAAAATTCCCTAAAAGTCGCTCTTATTGGGGAAAGGGTTAAAATGCTTGCTGTATATTACACGAACTTAACAAGGCCCAGTAGCATTCAATAAAAGGGTATGCCATTATACACCCGGCGCTTCGAAATATACAATTAGTATCTATATACAGCGGCGAAGACGTTAGGTGTTTCCCAATATACTCATTTATGCTAAAACAATTATTTTAATTGCAAACAGATTATGGACCGACTCAGAGTCCGTTTAACCCGGCATATGATCATACTGTTTGCAACTCAGATATATCGTTCAACTTAGAAATTTCCAAAAATAACTCGTCTTTTACATTTTACTGAATTGCAATTGCGTTTCATTTGCATTTACAGGAAGTTAATACAAAACATATTACATTTTTAACACTGTATACACTGTACCAGACTCTAAGAAATATATTCAATTAGTGTCTGTGGAAGTTTCTGAATGCATTTGACTGCAAAACATTGTTCATATTTAACCCTTATCCTCTGCCTTGAACCCGTCTTTCGGCCCTAAATGACTTTTTTGTAACGATGGGCCGAAAGTACCATTCATTCATTCTTAACGCGTCTGCAAAGAAAATCAATTAAGATTTAAACATGTTTAAATAAAAAGCTTGATACAAGTTAAATCAGTCTGGACCTAGATCAGACGCCGCGTAACGTTGAGTTTGGTTTTACAGCACTGCGACAGTGAAAAGGTCATACAACGGCGATTTATGATGATATGATATACTAAAGAAGGGAAAGGTAATCAATATTGAAGCTGACAGCATTTTGTCCACTGCAAACTGTTTTTTTCCGAGATAACCTGTTTGCAACTTGCAATTATTAAAAAGAAGTAATTCTCAACATTTCATTACATGGCGTGTCCACAACATTTTGTTTAAATTCCGCCTTACGCCTTTTACATATTTATACATATATACTTATTATACTGCAAAGTAAATTCCTTACTTTTGTTTGGGTACCGAGCCCTAGACGTGGTCCCAAGTACCCTGTGAGCTGACAGGGTACATAGAAAAACAGCTGTTTTATTGGCTGACAGGCCCCTGAGTCTTGCTTTGCAGAAAATAAGATGACCAACTGCTCGAAAGGATTGAGTGCATTCAATCGACCATCCTCCGTTTTAAGTCCATTTCGGCTAAGAACCAATCGGTATTTGATCTTTCAACAGTCGCATTATTTCTGGGAAAGTTTGACGCCGACGTCTATGAGTATGCCCATTTTTCTTATGAATAACAACCGTCAGAAACATGACGTCATTTACGCTCAACGTTATCTGCTTTGGCGCAATTTTGTATATAGTTTAATATGAGCGCTGTTCACGACAAAGTCCGAAATATTTCGTTTGAACAGTGAAAACTTTGCAGTATAATACATTCGTCATACAGTTCCCTCACAGTGATCAAGAAATAACTGTATAGCTATTAATGTGCAGTTACATGTACATGTATACCTTTTAGTTATCAATACTTCTTCAGTTAACCACGTTACTGCAATAACGTCCATTAATGTTAAACAATAAACGTCTGTTTTTATTTCTTGAATTTAGTTTATAGCTACCTTGACCTAAGAAATATTGAAATATGTGTCAAACAGTTTAGGTCATCATCAAACGCTCAGAAAGAACACATTTATAAAGCCAAGTATGTAGATACTAGCAGCTCGCTTGTCGAGTGAAATTCCTCTCTCTTAACCGGATATTTGTTGGGACAACATAAATGTTCGGTTTAGAGGGGTGTCTGGTTTAGAGGGGTTTTAACCCATAGCTTGTTTCTAGTTTTGAAATTAGCTGATCACTTAAGGCGTATTCCGCTTTACTTTCAACCTGCTTTAAGCTGTCATATGCCTTCAAAACTAGAAACAGACTATGGGATAATGGGTTAACACATCCCATGCATATATCTCCTTATTTAACTTCCACATCAAGTCAACTTCACGACCTTTCTTTTTTGGGACCGAAGTGACCAAAAAATGTAGCCTACATGTACAACGGTAGTACGTAATTCTTGGGTGCATATCAAACTGCTGAATATGGTATAATTTAGTACCACCACGTCTATATTCACAGGCAATAATTATTTCTGACACTAAGATCAATTAAGGCAATGAAAAGCACCGTATCACCGAGAGGAAGAGGTGTTTTATATCAGAAAAGGATCGTTTTAGACACATCTGATGATTTAAAGGATATTTTCAATTCTTTTGAAAGACAGCACCATCATAAAGCATAAAACCCCTCCGCAACAATGGAACTAACGGCTTGATGATCATTAAACATTCACAATAATTTATAATTAAATAAAACTATGTATTTCCTTTATAAACCTAAAATCCATAGATATATCTATAATGGTTTTGTTGCGAAGTACCAAAACCTTACAGGAGGAACACATTTTCAGGTATGTGATCTATAAAGCGGAACATACGCTATTCTTTCATATATAAACGCGTTTACGATAAAAACAACAACACATTTATGTCCATTGCAAACAGTTTGGATCCAGGACACCGAATCACCCGGCGTCTGATCAGGCTCAAAACTGTTTGCAACTCAGATGAAAGGCAATATTTAAAAAACTGTACGCTTTACTTCGTCACCTAAGATGTAAGCCGAAACAAACGTGTTTTATCATGAAGAACACCATCTTAAGTATCCCTTAATCAACAAAAAATTAATAAATAAATAAAAAAATGTTTTTTATCTATATAGAGTAAAATTAACCTTAGAAATGTATCATTTAAATCAAATTGTCCCCCTGTAACCTTTTTCAATGTTCAACCCTCATTGCATTAAGCGGTGTTATATGCGATCTGCGCGATCTGAAGGAGCGCCAAATATTGCCTCAGGATGGGGCGATATAATGTAATTAACGATCCGATTACGATCAGATAATGCTCCGATGGCGATCCATTTACGATATATAAGATACAATAGCGACTTCATAGTCATTGGTCACCACCCGATTCCCAAAACAAGTTGCGAGCTTTGATCATGTTTGCTCTCCGTTGGCGTAGCTACTACAGATGTTGTATTGCACATCAATTTCACTGCTGAGCGCTATTATATTTACACACTTTTCGGTATTATCATTGTATATGTGTTTTACAGTTTATATCCGGATGAGTCGCCGAGTTACCTTGTGCAATTTCGATGTATTGATAGAAAGTAATGTCGGGTATTAAAGAATGCAAAGAATCAATATCAGATTGCCATGGCCCGCGAAAGCTCTAGTGATCAACTTTGTTTGATCGTTGTGGCACTCTTTAGCGATTCAATAGCGCTTCAGTTACGATCGCGGCGATAAAGTAGCGCTCCGATTACGATCTAGGCGATTAAAATGCGATGAAATGGCATTGAGGATGGAGTGTCTCGGATCTTTGTGCAGAGGAGTAAACCGACGGCGACATTGGCGATCATGGGAATCCGATAACCGTCCACTAGAGACTATGTAGCGCTTCTAGCGATCTCGTTGCTCCAATGGCGATCTATGGCGCTTTCACAGAGCGCCGTAGATCGTCACCTACTCGAAGTTCCAAAATAACCATTTTGAGCATCGTCTAAACCCGGGATCCTATACAAAAATGTTCTCTTTGGCAACTATTTTAACCCATTGTCCCCATGGCCATGCATGGTCCTTTTATATATATTTATATTTAAATTTTAAAAAAAGGGAAATTTGATTAGACCAGAACCCCCTTAGATTAAAAATGGACTCATCCAAAATAAAAGCGTGGACGAATTCACAAATGAATAAATATCGAGGTAAAGATAGTTATTAAACTGTAAAGTATATTTTCTTTAGGGACCTTTAGCACACCAAATTATGTATCACTAAACGAAGTAGTGTAGTAAGTATGCTTCGGACACGCGTTTTATCATTGAGATCAAATGTCATACCACGGTGATATGTTGAACTCTGTAATCCTACGATATACTCACACAAGACATTTAGTTTCCCTAGCTAATGTGTTATAGGAGCTATAGGAATTATTTTAAGAAATAGACAGCCATTTAGAAACATTGACCTTGATCTAAACAGTTTATAATTGCGGAAAGGTGTTGATTCGGAAAGGGTAACGTACTCAAAACTGGACCAAAATTATATTTACTTAAACATTTTAAGAGTTTAATGTTACATGTAAACACAGTTGCATTGTATGGTATTAACAATACGATCATTTCATAATTAACGATATGAGTGAGTTAACTTGAGTTCCGACATGTTTACGCTAAAAACATTGCCGTGTATACCATGCAAATATGTATCGATTGTTAAGTGTCAAAATTTAAACTTGGGAATTCAACATTTCTCATGAAACATCTTCCAAGAAATCCATTTACATGCAATTAACTTAAACCCTTCACTTGTTTCATCGAGACATGGCGGATAATATTTGTAAACACTCTTGATTAAGATCAGTCACTGCATAATGTTCAGTCTAATCAGTCAAAACGGTATAATAAGTGTCTTTAGATGTCTACAAATAAACCATTTCAATGACTAAAGTAACATGTTTTGATGCAGTTATATTTACGGCGGGTTATATGCTCTGACATTGATAGGGTGAAAAAGCAACATCAATTTGAAATCGTGAAAGGATATTCATCAAGATTAATCCTTTGAGGAACTAGAATAATACTTGAACGTTTGTGCTATACAAAGAAGATGTAACATGATTGCTCATTAAGTATTATTTTATTAAACGAGTTGACTAAAACAATATGACGTGGACCTTGGTAAGCGTTATATTGTTTATTATAAAAAGATAAATAATGAGCACGGATCTATTTATCACATAAACATTATAAAACCCTATTTAGTAGTTTGTAGTCTGTCTACCATATGTATTTTCCGACAAAGTTGACGTTGGTTAACGTAACATCATGGCAAATGCCGTCATTTGTTTGGCACCCAGTGCCATGCAGCGATTGTTGACGAACAGGTAGGACCGGTGTAATGCAATAAAGAGACTCCCGTTATATATCAACCTCCCGGGCAAAATATTTCGATCAGGGGGTCGAAATGTTTCAGAAAAAGTGACTCTTTTTCCGCAATAGAATGACCCCCTGTATGGAATATTTTGACTCCTTGTCTCTGCTAGGGTCACTTCATTTCAGGTTTGACATGAAATAAAGTGACCCCCGAAATAGTATGACCCTCTTCGAAATATTACGAAAATGTGACTCCTTTGTCGTAATATATTGCCCCCATGTGCCCATAGTAGCGTCACTTTATTACATGCTGTACGTAAAAATATTTGTTTCATTCCATCGAAGTTTGAGTATGCTTCATTTTAATGTATCACCTAGTATAAGGGAATATTTGCACTCTGTGCCTGATGAAACGGTAAGTTTGTAATAATCCGGAGCTTGAATATACATTGTCTAGACGTTAATGTACAGTTATGCGAATACGGGTGTGTCTCTCTTTTCGAGAAGTTAACATATAACATGTTTATTAAAAATAAAATACTATCAAGTGAAATCATGATTTAATTTAAATATACCATAGAGCGCAATTTCATTTTCCTTCTTGTTCTTCCCATTAAGTACAGGGTCCCTCTGGAGCATCGACGCACTGTGACAGTACAAAGTAAAACCCGATAAAAACTGTGCGTTTGGCGTCTAGTGCAAAGAGGCCATGTCTGTCTTGAAGCTGTCCAATGTCTGGGCTGTGGCGAAAGGTGTGGATAGCTGGTTCCATAGACATCGGTTACAGGGAGTAAGTAGTGTCTGAATATGTATGTGCGGCAGAACGGGACCAGGTTGCATACGTTTCGCCCTCGCCGTAGGGATACTGCAACAGAACGGAGGTACAGGATAACTGGTATGTCGATGAGATTGTTGACAATCCTATACAACAATACAAGTCTTAAGTAAGTACGCCACTGTTGTAGAGTGGGCCAGCCTAGAGTGACAATCACCTGATTTGAACTGCTTGTCGTCCTGTAATCTCCCTTTGACGAATCTTGCTGCTTGCCGTTGGACTGCCTCTATCTATGAAATATTGGTCACAGTGTAGGGGTCCCATGCTGTCTTGTAGCATTGAGCATTTTACGTCTTGTGGGCATCTAGCAACGTTTCTCCTCAGACAAGCAAGGGAGTTATTGGCCTTCTAGAAGACATCTTCAATGTGTCTGTTTCAGAGTAGCTTCTCATGTAGAGTGACCCCAATGTACCATATGATGGCCATGCAGCTCGTATGTTCGCCTTATTTGGTTGCGCTTCCTGGTAATGTGGATGGTATCACATTTGAAAGAATTAAACTCCATTTGCCAGTATTTTCCCACAAGTTCTGTAGGTCCTCTTGCAGGATGTCCGTATCTTGGGCTGTGCAAATTTTACGATACAGGATGCTGTCATCTGTAACGAGGCGAGTGGTAGAAGCTACTCTTCCTGGCATGTCATTGATATAGAGGAGGAACAGTATGGGTCCAAGCACTGAGCCTTGTGGGACGCCAGACGTAATAGGTGCATATTGTGATGTGTACCTTTTGACAAGGACTTATTGGCTATGGTTACCCTGGAAGCTCTCGATCCACTTAAGGAGGTCATTGCGAGTCATTTCTATTGTCATTTGCAATTAAATCATTATTATTATCATTTGTTTTGTAAATATGTAATGATCAAAGTATATAGAACATCAATAAAACATGACAAGCAATGAGGTCCTGGTCAAAGCTTGTTGAACTATTGGTTCAGGGCTATGGCGGTAAAAAACGTCCACATTATATTTCCGAATCTATTTTTTCTGAAGGGTTGGGGAGTGGTTTTCGGGTCGCACAGACATGCATCCAGCCATTTTTCTCAAGTTGAATCCGACATATCCTTTTCTATGACACAATTCATTTTCTTTTTCTTTTTTTATTCTTTTCTCTCTTCCCTCCCTTTTAAAGAATTTTCCGATGGGATATATGCATACGTAATACACACAAGTACATTTACTATAACAGTTGAAGGTGAGCACACTTGCGACCTCTGCACTGTTAAAACATTGGCGCGTTTTCAGTTTTTGGCATTGCAGATGCATGGGCGCGGTGCATCTGGTGCGCTTGCTTTTCACAAGTTATTGGAATTGACAAACGGTGCAGACCCTGATTAGACTGCAATTTTAGGAGCACTGTGATATGCGTCTATCCTGTTTGCATAGGATACGTCTACTCTCTACTGGAGTATTCTCGTCGCTAAAACACATTTATAGTTATAACATCACATGAAGATGGTTGAGTATGCAATTTAGATTTCTAAATATCCAATGTAATTACATTTATGTTGAAAGATGCTTGAGAAACTTTGGAAGGAAAGCTAATACATGGTGAGTGCTTCGTTCAAAGATGAAGCTAATGTGACACAATCAATAAAGTTCTATATAACGTTCTTCTTTCAGTGTTGATGAAACTTATAGAAATCGCAATGCATTAAAATTTAGAAATTGATATACTTTACAAATACTGATTAATGTTCATATTAGTTAGGAACAGTTTTTAATCTTATAAGACGTCCCAAAAGCTGGTCCCAAAATATTTACAATGACCAGCAATTATGGAAACCCTTTGAAGACATTTCCTAACCTTCTCTCGGTGATATCACGTGTCCAGCCATTTTCCATGCAATACTCATTGGTCTTGTGCTCATGCCAATAATAAAGTGTTTCATGTGAGGCTTGACTTTATATTTGATAGTTTGGCTAGAGATAACAACTGAAAAAACCTCTAGAGTATGAGTTTGTATGGGCCTCGACAAGTAAACTGAGATTGGTAAAGATTATGATGCATGCTATTACAGTTATTTTGACGCCTATCGAGAACAATGGGGAGGGGGTTAGTCCATCAAAGGACTGGGGAAATGTGTATAAGTGTTATGTCCCACTACTCTTAGATAGGCAAACAGTTTGGATCTATATAAGGAATATGCAATTCTGTAGATCATTGCTCATAGACGGTGGTAATGGGCCCCTTTTGCCGAAACCTATTAACCTTTTACCACCCTGCCATCTCATCAGTATATTAACTACGGTATTTGACACCCGAATTTTGTTTAGCCATGCAGCTATATATTTAACCTTAAATGATAATTCGGAAAATAGTTTTCAGACATGCGGTGTTTTGGAGATGGAAGGGTAAGATAAATGTCCTGTAGAAATTGAAAGGGTATTATTATAAATGCTTTAAACATTTATGGCACCTGTTATGCTACTCTGTCAAGTACGACAATATTGGTGCTTACAAATAGTCTGGATCGAGATCTGATGTCGCGAAACTCGGCGTCGTATACGACTATACGTTTTAAAACTGTTTACCGCTCACAGGGGGTGGGTGAAGAGGGGAGATTCCTCTATGCGCATGTACACCGGAAGGCGACAGTGCGACTGTAAAAATTTTAATACGACAGTAAGACGGGTGATAACGCGACAGTACGGCATTGATAATGCGACAGTATCAAAAACTGTAGTTAGATTCAAGTTTTAGAATCGAATTAATAAATTCACCCCAGTGTAGTGCCGTGCAATGAAGCACATGGAGTCGTACAGGAGAGGTAAGTAAATCACTCGGCCTACAGCCTTGTTATTTAATATCTACGCATCTCAACTCCTACCCGAGTTCTATTGCACTATGATACACTAGTTGATGTTATTATTTCTTAAATAATACTAAACAGACAGACGTTTGCATTAGGGGTCATTTTATTACGGGGGTCAGTTTGTTATATGAGGGGCACGATGTTATATGTAAGGGGGTGAAAATATTTTGACCGGCGGGTCATAATATTTCGACCCCCGGTCGAAATATTTTGACCGGGGTCGATCTATTA
Organism: Gari tellinella; assembly: GCA_922989275.2. NCBI lineage: Eukaryota > Metazoa > Mollusca > Bivalvia > Cardiida > Psammobiidae > Gari > Gari tellinella. The sequence goes on from OV277867.1 coordinate 43,833,175, forward strand.
CGGGGGCCACATTATTCCATTACACCGGTGTGGTACCCAACTATTATACTTCGCTGTCATATATTGAATAGCTTTATTACACTGCCAGAGGCAGTTTTATGTGATAGATATGAACACTATTTGCACTGGATCGTTCAATGTTTTTATTACTATAGGTGCATCTATTGCTTTCCAATAGAAAACGCATATTAGCGCGTTCAGTTTATTCATCCACTGAAGAAATTAGTTTTACACAGTCAAATAAATAATGTATGTATCGTAGCAGATAGTAGCTGAAATCAGGTTGAACGTAAACAGAATGAGCTTTACTTTCAAACTACTTTAATTGATCATCTGTTTTCAAAACTAGAAACAGGCAATGAGGTAAAGAATTAAAAGTACCGTTCAATCAAGAAAATACTCGTTACTGAAACTTCAAATGGTTAGTTCAAGTTTCCAAATGAAAAGTGTTTTGCCAATTAATCGGAGCACATTCAAACTTAGTTGCGTAACTTCAGTCTGCCATATTCGCAAGATACAAATTACTCCCCTTCGATATAGACACAAAGAAGGGATATACTTTCGTCTCGTGTAAATAAGTAATTCATATTTTTTACAAAGAAACAGACAATAATCTTACATTTTTTTGTGTAATTTCCTTGCTTTTCATGTACGGTTTCTATGGTATTCAAAGGATTTTTTATGGTAAACAAGTATTTTTTTTAAACCGAAAGAAAGCGATATACGCTGAATCCGTCTATCTAAGCGGGTACATCTGTTTACCAACACGTAAAACGATATACACTTATCACGATATCAGATTTATTATCAGTTAGAACGATTTGACAAGTAAAGAAACAAGAAATATGCAGTCATGTAGGAGAATAGTTTTTGAATTTTTTTGAGCGGCTTCACATTCAAATGAGTAATAGTATGGCAAAGCGCATGTGCTTGCACTGACTACCGCTGTGTTGAAATATCGCATACGCGTTTAGCGAAAGTCTGTAAGTGCGCAGTATGACAAACGGTGCATACATCAGAGAGCTCCTTTGATCTGGGTCTTCATAATTTGCATAGGACGATAGTATTCTTTACATATACACTGTTTACAAAAGACGCATATTAACGTGAAAAGAGTTTAAAGGTTTAAGCCAATAGTTAAACTTACTTAGCCCTATCACTGCTATTTGACGTAACACTCGGAAACAATCACTAACATAATATAGCATGTTTACAGGTTTTGTCTGCATTTATTTATTTTATGAATTTGTGTATATTATGACTAAAGAAACGTTGATATAATTGTCAAACAATTTGATTCCTGATAAGGAAAAGCGTTTTGCGGCATCTGATCAGGATCCAATCTGTTTTTAAATGTAAGTGTTGAAGGGATTGACACTTAAATGTGTCTATATTGCACTGACATCATGGGTTTCACAGCTTAAGTTCTTTCCTTATAAACGCGTTTAAGCTAATTCTTTAATTTCCATTGCAAACATTTTTGCTAATTCAGAGGGCGGGTTTCTGGCTCTAAATTGTTTGCTACTAAGATTAAAAAGAATGGTGAGTAATTTGAAATATTGTAATTTTCCATATTTTATTGGATTGCGTTTGCGTACAAGCGCCGAAAAATAAAGCCTCAACCACTGTATCTTGATATATCGCAAGTCCTACAAAGACATTTAAAATTATATCGTATGAAAACAATTGAAATTAAAAGTGTTTTCTATTTGAAACAAAGACAATAATCTATTCAGCGTACAATGATTATTAATGTCTTGCTTCACACAAACTTAATACACTGTTTTGAAAGTTTTGATAACTTAATTTTGATACGGGTCGGAAATGTTTGGAAACAGATTAAGAACCTTGGTAGTAGGAATTTTTATACATGTGTATTGATATTCAATGTATGTCAACAATCTGTGAGGCGTAGCAAACAGTTTGAAAAACAAACACTATATTTTATCTTTTCTATCTAAGGCACAGGGATAGATAAGCAGAAAATACGTAATCAAGTATATTAAGAAAGGCACGATTTTTCCGATCATTTGACAGTCGAAAGTAACCGTATGTTTAAACATTTCTCCAACAAAGCAATATCTGTTATCAGACGCCGGTGTAACGAAGTATTTTGACCCCCATCGAAAAATGACCCCCCGGTCATAATTCGACGACGTAGAATGATCCCCGGTCATTTTTCGATATGTACAATGACCCCCCGGTCATAATTCGACGTCGAAATTTGACCCTACGGTCATAGTACTATGACTCCCCTCATGCAGTACTTTGACCCCTCCTGAAATATATCGACCCCCATCGAATAATGACCCCCTACCCTCTTCAGCAATTAAGCGACACAGTTTAACCAATTGGACCCTAGCGACGTGTATATTAGTTATCTACAAACAGTGTTCCTGTTAATAGTACACTTGTCCTTTGTAAACAAAGTAGACCCAGATCAAACTTTACCCACAGGTGCCCTCTGATATTTGTCAGTTTTGACATGTATTGTATAAAACAACTCTAGCTAGTCGAAAATTGACTTGACATAACTAGAAAAACTTGAATTGTTCACTTGAATTTTCAGGTGTGAATGAGTTAAAAGATACATGAAATTTAGATGATAAACATGTCAAAATTCAGACTTATGATAAGCACGCCATGGGAACGTATACAGTATACTAAATGCTGTTCCCGAGGGATATCGTTAACCTGGTGTCTATATGTTGGATACTGATGGTAGGGATTACCCAATCGCTTTGAAACAAGCTAGTTGTTGGTCTGTGGTATAATTCGTGAACAGCGTATTTATAAATAGTTAAGGGTGTAATTCAGCCATGGCTTGTGCAGGTCGGTGGGGCGGGGCAGGCATGGTGTGAATTACTTGAGAAAGTTATAAATTACATTACAAGTTTACAATCACATTGCTAAAGAGTGCATTATATTACAATTACTATTACGCAACATAAAATTTTGTAATGCAGTAAATTACAACTACATTGGCAAAGTTATGCATTACATCGCACATAACATTTTGATAACAGTCCAAAACATTATTAAAAAAGACTAATAAGCATAGCATATATAACTGATAGGTTATCGTTTACAAGTTCTTTGTCAACTACATAATCAAAGATGCAAAACTTAAGAATACATGTATATGCAAGTATACAGTTTGAAATGTCAAATCCTTTTTATAGTGTCCACTGGGTAGGGAGCATATTTTTGTAAGCAAATGAGTCCTTAACACTTTCCTCCACAGAAGCGGCCCAGACCACCTGTATCTACATCTGCAAATGAAATTAAGATTCACTGATTAAAATTCAATAATAGTTTTGATTACAGGTGTCAGCTAACAACAAGATGAGTGTAAAGCAGATAGCTGACATGAGCTTTCTGCATAAAATTCATATTGTTATGCGCAGTGTCCTACCTTAAGCACAGTTAAACATAGCTAATTTGCAAGATTGCCTGTGGAACAAAGGGTCAATACAGATCAAAAGTATTGTGCAAAGCTCTTTGAAGTGTTTTCTACATATTAAACCTGTTAAATGAACTGGCATGTCTTTGTTTTGCCTGTACACTTCTTAATTGAATTACTGCTAAAAAGAGGGTTTCAACTGTACCAAGCCAAAAAGTATAAATGTCACTGTTGAATATAACATCATTAAAGTTTCAAATGCATTGTCTGTTTGATGCATTAAGCCAAACATGAATACTTAACCCTTTACTCCATAGCCTGTTTCTATTCTTGAAGATAATTATATGAACACTTATTGAACGTATTTTAAAGAGGCTCGCAACCAAATTTAGCATTAAAAATTGTAATTTGTAAATATATGCCAAACGCTTATAAACGGGTAAGAATTAGTTTACGATAAGAAATTCTGTTTAAAAAATGCATTTCAATAAAACAAATAGTATTGGACTCTGGTGGGTATTGAACCCGGGACCCGGCCATGCGGGGACAGGAAACAAAATAAGACAACCACTTAGACCACTCGACCAGCCGGACTATTTCTATCTCTGGGATAGATTTAACATGATTTTCTGTGTAGCGATGGAGAGTACATAATTCGGCCCGGGTTTATGTCCTACATGTGATCCATTTCTGTTGCGTCTCTAGATGCTATAGAATAAATATAAGATAAAGCGATTGAAACATCTAAAAAATTAAGCTTTGAAGACTTTTCCTGAGGGTGTTTCTAGACTGATCATATTTTTCAGATGCACGATAATGCTACACGTTTGGTTTTATTTTAGTATTTTCTTTTAATTTTTGCAAATACACCATCTGGTTGCGAATCGCTTTAAAGTCTAACAGTGGTACTCGATATCAATAAACGTGAACGAGTGAAAATATTTATCCCCCTTTTACAGTATATGTAATATTTACATCGATTCCAATGACATTCGTCTTCTTACAATGTGTCGCAACATAAACATTGCGGCATGTGACTATGAAAATTGATTAGATTATTGACAGTATATTGTACAACATAGCAGCATCCAATGATTTAAGTAATTAGCAATTTGACAAGAATTAATCCTCATGGAGCTGCTCGCGACATTGACATATGACAAGGGGCCTTTGTTTGACAAATACGGTAATGACCATACCAGGGCAGGGCTTGGCATTCTATGAAATATAATAATATCAGGGGGGGGGTCATTCTACGACATCGAATAATGACCGGGAGTCATTCTACGACATCGAAAAAAGACCGGGGGTCATTCTACGACATCGAGTTATGACCGGTGAGTCATTCTACGACATCAAATAAAGACCGGGGGTCATTCTACGTCATCGAATAATGACCGGAGTAATTCAACGACACTGATTGATGACATGGGTAATGAGGCAACATTGTGCAGCGTCCGATCTGGATCAAAGTTGTTTGTAGATGGTGTTAAATGTACACATAGACATGATAAACTGTTAAATCATATCAGCAAGAGTTTGCAAAATACAACATAGCCCTCTTGTAGTGGCTTTATTTGAATTATGGCAATTTGATAGGTACATCAGGACCCAAGGTTATAAAGAGTTTTGAGTTGAGTCTGGGCGTTTGCGCTAATCTGACCAATCAAATGCCTGACAACGATCTCAGACTCAACTCAAACTCTTTATTATCTTGAGCTTTGGTCACTACAGAATCCAATGTCAAACTGAGGCAACAGATATCACGATACTCACAATATTGGTCACTTGCTAAATACGACAAGGGTACATTTCGCAGTTGCTAAGTTATGCAGGGTAAAGATTTTACAAGTAAACATTACTATAATACTTAAGTCATTCGATGTGACACTACCTTATTAAAATGTAAAGCTGGGGAACACTAAAAATAAAAGTAATGGTAATAAATAGATGACCAAACTATACCTGCAAGTGCAGCTTAATAAAGGTTTTACAGTTGTTTTGATACCAACTTTACTTCAGATTTAACGACCGAGATCAAACTCGAGCCTGTGTCTTGAGACTAGAACTTTTGAAACGAACTCCGCAATCAAAGCACAGATTAGATCAAAGTTTGTTGGCCAAACTGAGATACTTTTCAACAGTACTGTTGTGTTTTCGAAAAATAAATGGAAAATAAATGTCAAGTTTAAAAAAACGCATTAAGAAAATTCTAAAGTTTTTGTCACGGACCCCCCTCAAAATCTCCAAACTTTTGGCACTGACGTATTGACTTGCCAACTGACAGGTATCCTTCTAAACCAATAGAACGTACATGTATGAGCGCCGTGGTACCAAATAAACGCCATAAAAGTTGTTTATCGAACAATAATGTCTAAGGTTAAGGTCACAGTGACCTGAAAATGTTACACCACACTCCGCCCAAAAAGTTCTCAATAAACAAGTACGGTATCCCTATATCTGCTTTTGTAAAGAATATATCCCCACGAAAAGTTGTTTTTATATACCTAGAATGGAGGTCAAAGGTCAAGAAAAAGATCACAATGACCTAAACCGTTATAGGTCACTTTGCCGTGGCAAGCTGTACTCACGCACCAACTTTGGTATATCTTGCTGATGTAATAAAGAGAATATGTTCTAAACACAAGGCACATGTGAAGACGGAATCACTTCCAGACACGCGCAATTTTGTCACTACATACGTCCAAAATTGAGCTTTGGGATATAAATACACATTTAGCACTTGCAAAACTAACTTTAAACCAAATATAAAGGTAAGTAGAAAGGGGGTCATTTTTCGACAGAAGGGGGTCAATATTCGACGATGGGGGTCCTTTTTCGACGACAGGTGGTCATTCTACGACGTCGAATTTTGACCGGGGGTCACTTTTCGATGGGAGTCAAAATACTTCGTTACACCGGATCCAAACTGCTTGTTATGTCGATATTAGTCGCATGTGTTGGTTAAAGGGTCATCTTTTTGTTAATTTACTGTTTTTGTCCATCCTTATATATTTGATTTTATATTTTCAGTTAATGTTTGATAAAGCCTCTAAGCGTACAGTGCAGACTCAGATAAGACGCCACACTACGTGGCGTCTGATCAGAGTCTGCGCTGTTTGCCTAGTCACCGCGTACGTTAAAAAAGACATTGTAAACACGTGTAAGACACATGAATGAAACTTTGAGATCATATTACATGAAAGTTTGTGCTTATTAGTATTGACGTTTGACAAATCTCTCCAGACAGAAAGCGGTTGACTGCTGTTTAGTCTTTTTGATCTGAATAAAAGGATTGTTCTATCTTTCTTTTCTAACTCTGTATGAAAGATGTTTGCTATACTTCGTTAGGTTCTTTGTGTAAATAACCTTGACAGATTTTTTACAAAGTATATCTCTAGTACTCGTGAACTATTTAGGTCCAGTTTAGACGTTGGTTTGATCGATGTCTATTCAGGGTCCAAATTATGTGCTGTTCATATTGAATACAGTTATCTGTACCAATCTAAATGAAAAGTTTGAATAATATTACATTTTACAAATAAAAATAGAAGCGACAAACTCGAAAAAGCATACATCCCTGCTTTGAATCGATAAATTTATACATGTTGTAGACACATTTTGAACAACAGGGCTGCCATTTCTCAGGATCTTTCCGAACTTCGGATGTTTCTCAATTTCTCAGGACCAACGGAATTTTCCTGAAATCTTTGATTATTTGCTCCTACTTTTAAATTTTGAATTTTATGCGTTTTTACTTTGGAAACAGTTGTCAAACAATTTAGATTCAGATAATACTCGGTCGTGTATCTGCATCACAACATTTCGCATAATTATGTTAACTCGCACTTGAAAATTTGTAAATCTGAGGAATTTTATGAGCAAGTTATGGAAGCTCTGGAACAATATTGTACAGTGGAGAAGACCTTAATCTTCCCTAAAAAACATGTTTGTGGTAAAACTTTTATATCCATTGAAAACGTTTCGGATTCATGTCAGGCGCCGGATAACCAGGAATCTGGCTAGCTTCCAATTGTTTGGTTAGGATGTCAATGCATTGAAACATTGTAAGTGGTGATTCCAGGTTCCAAATTATTTGCCACTCAGATAAAAACAAAATCGTTAGAAATTTATACCAGTAAACACATGTAGTTTTCTATATATTACTGCAATGCGCTTGCGCCTCGTTGCGTTTAAAATGGAAATAATGACGTCTTCTCCACTATTAAACTATATATGAAACAACCTAAGATATTTTTTTTATTACGTTGTCTGAATTACATGTATAGGGTTGAATAAACACAAATAGGTTAAGAGTATATTCAGCGATCGGTTAGAAAATGAACATGCGCTTTTGTGTTACCCCTCACACTGTCCCCACTGCTGAGATTATTGCCTCTACCGAAGCGGCATGCGCTGAAATCAAAGACAAATCGGTAGCAGATAGCTTACTGGCTGACGTAGTAAAAGTAGTAAAAACGTGTAAGATCCCTAAAATTAATATTTCTAGTGGAGAAAGGAAGGCATTAAACACACTAGCCAAAGAAAAAGAGAATGTCATCCTTCCAGCAGATAGGGTAGGACTACTGTAGTTCTCAACCGTTCGGAGTATGAAACCAAAATGTAAAAGTTGGTAAGTGACAAGGACATATATGAATTGCTAAAGAATGACCCTATAAGATCGGTAAAAACAAACTCTTTAACGTACTGAAAAGTTGAAAGAAATACTCATCTATGTCATACAAACTATATAACAGACTCTATCCCACCTCTGAAAATGTACCAAAGTTATATGGTCTCCCAAAAATCCACAAAAAGGATGCACCACTACGACCCATAGTGTCTAGCATTGGAAGTGTGATGTACGACACTGCCAAATATCTAGCCTCAGTAATAGGCCCCCTAGCAGGAAAAACCGAGCATCACATTATCAACAGTGTGGATTTTGTACAGAAATTCTGGGGTTGGAGGTACCACCATGTCAGAAACTTGTATCATACGATGTGTCAGCATTATTCACCAGCATTCCCGTTGATAAAGCCTTAAGTGTTATCAAAGAGAAACTGGCGAGTGATGCCACCCTCAAAGACAGATGTGAGCTCAGCGTTAAACAAGTCAGTGAACTCTTAGAGCTTTGCCTCACTAGCATATATTTTATATACCAGGGGAAGTTTTACCAGCAGAAACAAGGAGCGGCCATGGGATCGCCGGTCTCACCCATCGTAGTCAACTTATATATTGAGTTTTTTTTGGAGTTGGGATCAACATGTATCATAAACCATTCAACTCTATAAAAAGCCTAATGACAAAAGTGTGGAATCATTTACCATCTACAATGTGAAAACTGCAAAGAAGATTATATAGGAGAAACAGCCAGAACCCTAGGGACTAGACTTAAAGAACATGTAACAAGAAGCCACTCAGCTATTTACGAACACTGCACAAACACTGGACATTCCATAAAATCAGAAAACGCCAAAGTACTGACATCAGAAAGTGGTCTGATTAGAAGGAAAGTAAAAGAGGCGAAAGAGATAAAACAGCGGCGCCCATCACTGAACCGGGACGAGGGTCTGGACCTCCCTCCTCCCACCCGTGTACACACAACTCCTCTCAAGATCACGTGACTTGCCTACGTCACGTGACCCGCCAAACTAGCTCATAGTGCTGACGAAGGAGGTGCGATAGCTCCGAAAATTACAGGTAAAAACAAATTTTGCTCAGAGTCATGAAAAACTCTTCAATATCACAGTTGAAAGGTCTTAGGAGAGAGCTCTGATCCATGTTTGCACTGCCTGAAGTACCGTTGAATATGGCTGTCATTTTTCAGCGGAGCTGCATGGTATCCATTTAGACCAACATTTTCAACCAATCATATTTGATCAGAAATTTAGAATCAAGAGCACCGGTTGAAAACTGAATTGTCTGATTGGATAGTAGCCAGGGTTCCATATAAGGGGTGTATTTCAAAACTTAGAATCTTTATTTCTGCATTAAACTCTATAGTGTCACTTCTCATTTGAATCGTGTCTTCGAGACAATCCAAATGAGTAATAACACCATAGGGTTTGGTGCTAAAACGATTGAAAAATGTGCTTTGTTCAGTTTACTCCCTCTTATCTGTATCTCTGTAGGCTGGTCTATGCACATTTACAGTTTTACCAGATATGAATTGTGAGTTTAAAATTTAAAGACACAGACTGAATATTGCACACTGTTTACTACTGAGCTGATAACATCATGCTTCTATTTTAAGATATGACATCTGATGTCTTTTTTTAGATAGACAGTGGTAGCTAGGACGTTTTGCTATGGTTTACTAACAATTTATTTTAATTGTTAACTTTTTTAACAAATTTATCATACATTGATAGCAATATAAGAAATTTCATCAACTATTTACAAAAGTGAAGTGGAAGAACTTGAACAGCAGACTGCTGATACATACTACAGTATATGTATGAGCATGCACCGTTTATTTATAGTTTGTGTCAAGAAACTCCATGAATGGAGTTTGATATATAGAACAATAGGGAATCTTAGGATCTCCTATCAGCAGCTAGGATATGGGTTAAATAAAAAAATTTGCATTCCTGTACATTATAGTTTTTTAGTTAGAGTTATGCTATATCCTTAATTGTGTGTGTTTATTCAGTAGGTCAAATCTATTTGTATGAGAAAGACATCAGTGGACGTTGAAACTGTAAAAGGTAAATAATTTATTCAAGAAGTGTAAAAAACCCACTTTCTATACAAAAAGTGTTTTGCTTTATTTGAAATAAAAGTAACTATTTCCACTGTATACTTGTAATTTTGCTTTTTTCAATCCCAGATATTACAATTCTTTGAAAACTCCCAATTTCATACAATTTTGCACACCCATATACAGCATGACTTCCACCACCATTTCTTCTGAATATCTTTTTTAAAGATATTTCTTGTTCTAAATGCTTAAGTGTTATTAATTGATCCCAATATAAAAGTATTCCCATATGAATGTTCGAAGAGCCATGATTGTACGATTGTTTGTTTATACGAAGTAAATCATAGAAACATACTAGTCACATGTGCATGTACGTGTATAACTATTCCGTACAGGCAGACTGACAACATTATTCATGTATCGGATAAAGTTTTGGCTGCTGACATCATTAAATAAATGTAGACTTCAATGTTTTAGAGAGTTCGCGAGGAGTCCTAGACCGCCGACAAGCATTCGGCCGACCAGATTCGATCAAAAACTCAAAACCGACCAATCAAATGCCCCAGAATAATCCCAGATCCTAGACCCCACCAAAAACTATCACAGCATTTGAGCCAGGGTCCAAGACCCTAGGGAGTCCGAGCCGAGTCCTAGATAGATCCCAGGCATCCGACCGGCCAGATCCGAGCCCCTTCTCAAATCTGATCTTTCAAACGAATGAGAACGAGCCAAAACCCATACGTCAGCATGATTTAACTTTCGATCTGCCGTGGCACATTCAAGCTTCTTGTCACAAGTCCGCCTTCGTACCAAAAGAGACACAGAATACGAACTCTTTATGCATTTGTTATGCATTTGTGAGCAGTATTAATCTAGATCGGACCCGAAAACTCGGTATCAGATCAGTATTCCAGTCCGCTCCTATCTCGATTTAAATAGCAGGTGCTTCATTAAGAAATTACCAAATTAATAGGATCACATTTCATAAAATAAACACTTAATCAATTCAAGTTCAAATGTATATATAACCAGAGAACACAGACTATGAGTACATATTAACGTATTTGCAACAAAATATTTGCAAAACATAGGATCCAGATCAGGCGCCGAGAAACTAGGTGTCCGGTCAGGATCCAACATTTTCAAATCAAAATCTGTAGGTCGGATGGTGCATATAGAAATTATAGCCAATCGGCACACAGAATCAGAATTTAGAAATGTGCGATTTAGAGTTTATTGTCACAAGTTGGGTTTAGCCTGTGTGATGAATGTCAAAGCTGTAAGGTCCTCTTCCTTGAAGATTAGGTGTTTTCTATTGTTTATGTCTTTAACTAGAATGTTTCCATCTGGCGACCATGCTCCGAGTAACTTATTGCTTTTCACGAGTTGTCGCGCTTGGTACAGGAGTGAGTTCCTACGTTTAGTAAGATCTTCGTTGACAAAGACATTGTAGTGACCCTTGAGTCGTAAGTTTAGACGTGCTTTGTACAGATGTTGACGTGCTCTTTAACTCTTTCCTCCCTGAAACTTTAAATGGACAATTCCAGTTTCCATCTAAGTCTAGTCCATTTCTGACTTTAAAGGGTTGTTTTTGTCAATGTTTGGCATTGTTACAAACAGTGAAGACCCTGATCAGAGGGTTCCTTTTGGAGCCCTCTGATCTGGGTCTTCACTGTTTGTATAGGACATGTGTAGTATTCACATGTATACTGTTTGAAAAGCACGCCTATATGCGGGACTAGGGTTCAAAGAGTTAAGAGACAAATTTCACTATGATTGAACGCGGTTTGTTTTGGTCTCTTCTGCCTCTAACTCGGTGTGACCGGTCTTTGTCCTCCGGTGTGACTGGAACAGACAAATCAAAGCAGATATTCAGCACTGTCTCGTCTGTGCTTTCGTTTTCCTCTCTTTCAGGAATTCCTGTTATGCGTGGGGAGTGTCTACGACTGTATTCTTCGTTTTCATCACAATGCAGTGTGAGCTTATCTACAGTACTTTGGCTTTAAGCGACTTGTTTTCTCGTACTAGCTCTGCATTGTTGACTTCGAGGGTTTTGATGCGGGACTCTGGGCCTGACAATACCCCATCTACAATTACTCTCATCATATCTTTCATCTCATATCGGACTGTGCCCTTGAGGATCGCTAAAATAGATTCAACTTGATTCGGGGTAATTGCTGATGGCTTTAGAGATGCTGATGCTGCCTCCATTGAATCAATAGTTTTCCATCGGATTTGTCATTGTTGGCAGATCGATTTCAGAATTGGAAATGCAGTCTTGAAATTGACTATTGTCGTATTTGGACTCACTGGATTGAAATTATTGTAAAAGTTGTTTCTTTGCTTCTTGTTCATCTAAGGGTGATGTTAAATCTCTTTTTCTGGATACAGAGGAATCAAAAGGTGTTGCTGCTGCGTATTGTTTGTTGTTATTGTTTTTACCCTTGTATTAGGCATTTTCCCTTTCTTGCACTTTCTACTAATCAGAGTCTGTTTTCTATTGCGGATAATTATAACGGTGTGCCTCTCATAAGCTGAAAAAGTATGTCAAACACAAACTTCTATTAATCCTCTTTCGATCAAAGGTCTCACTTGAGCTCGAACATGTTTGATATCCGTCTTTACGAACACTTACATAAACATAGAGCTCGCCTTTGTGAACCTTTTACACTGATTGAGCAGTTTATCTGCTAACAGTACTTCATTACACATTCATAGTCTATTTCCAAAAGCACCATCTGCTTTTATTTCGAAAGATTGAAAATGGCTGTTTGGCTGTAAAGCATTTATGTGAGTGTAAACATAGTGGATCTTGATCAGACGCCGCGTAGATCAAATTATTTTGCAAATATTATTATTATGTGGCCTTTTCTAAAAACTGTTCAGCCTATTACTAACAGTACATGTAGGTGTGTTTGCAGGATATTTCATTTAAGCTCTAAGAGAACACGTAATGTATCCACTTTTGAACTATTAGTCTGGCAATTAATACTCTCAAGGGCCAATTAACGTACTATTGAACAAAACCTGGAAGTAAATCAAGTTGTCAGACTATGTAAGCGTAGGCTGGAAACTGCTTACTTGACAGACCGCTACATGTAACAAGGCGATTAGCGGTGATGTTGTCCATTGTTATTGATGTTCTTTGTCAATGGGACTATCCTCTCTACTTGTTAGAAATTGTTCATTATCACTGTAAAAGTTTCGTTTTTCAACCAATTGACTTCCTTACCACAAGTCAAGTCAAGTCAAAACAATTTCATTCAGCATAACATGATATATGTCTATTGCCGTATACAAGGTGGTTGATAAACCTGGAATGAGAGAGACAATTATTCCAAATATATAGGAAGATTACAACTATTAATAAACTAAGAGTCTAAACAAGTGCAATGGCTGTTGTAAACAGTTTGGATACTGATAATGCATCGAGTGGCTTGGCGCCAAGTCTATTTAACAAAAAGGAGTATAAAGTAAAGTACAAAGTTAAAGTCTAAACTAAGCCCGAATGTCCGTTAAGCCGACTGTACATCAATTCAAAATTTACTTAAAAATTGAATTTGAGAAACAAAAGCGGAGCGCAATTGTTTATCCCTTTGCTTTCCGATTGCATCTTGACTACGACATTTATTTGCAAACAGTTTGGATCCAGATTAGATGCCGCGTAATCTGAATCAGAACTGTGTGACGTTGGTCTAAATTTCTTTTAAAACACCCATGCATACATCTTAATTCGATACAGACGGCGTGACGTTTAATCTCTCACAGCTTTACTCTGAGTACAAAACGGTTTTGTTAACAGTTTGGATCCTGATCAGACGCCGTCTGATCTTGATCCAAACTGTTTTACACTCATTTCGATATATCTATAGTCAAATTAACTGAAACCTAAATATGAGAATCTGAAGCAGACGACAACTGGTTACAATCGATGACGTTATAACAGTGAAAGGGTTATCTAAATACAAAGCAGATAGTGATACAGTGGAGAATCTGTTATTCTTTCCCGTTTAAACGCAAACGTACGCAAACGCAAAGCACTAAAACGTAGAAAAGAACAACTTTTGGACAATTCTGATAAATCTTGTGTATCTTGGTGGCAAACAGTTTGGAGCCTGATCAGACGCCGGGTGACCCGGCGTCTGATCTGGCTCCAAACTGTTTCCACTGCAAATAATAGTTTTAGCGTAAACGCGTTTATTTGGAAAGAATAACAGATTCTCCACTGTAACAATGATGGGGCGGATTGCATGGCGTTTATTTTACTCTTGATACAAACTGTTTGCAAAATTCCAAGTGCATTATAGAAGACGATTTTCTTTCCCAAATAAACGTGTTTGCGTGGAAACTATCATATCTAATGCAATTAAAATCGAGCTAGAGCCGACGTTTGTTAACCCGGCGTTTTGGTTTTTTGTTTGCTAACGTCCGTTTATGCGATATATGGGCACATTGGATGCATACAAGAGAGGGGAGCGGATACAGAAAACTAGGGCCCGATGTCCTTCTCTTAATAACGACCGCGTTCTCTGGTTCTTTTGGACGCCCACTTTAAAGCACTGATACATCAGACCTCGGTTGATAAAGTCTCAACCGATTGACTTGATCCGGCGGGGTATCGAACTCCCGACCACTGGTGCTGCGTAGTCGATAGTGTTACAACTCAGACTTACCCGACGTCTGGTCAGGCCCAAACAGTTTGCCACTCAGATTAAAATAAATCGTTTGACATTTCTGAACATTGTTATTTTCTACACTTCATTGTATTGTGTCTGCGTTTCGTTTGCGTTTAAACCGGAAACAATATCTTCTCCATCTGCTTGTGGTCATGATCAACATATTGTTCTGTGCTTATATAACAGCCGCTTACCAGAGTGATGTACATATAATTTATAGGTTTTTTTGTGTGTGTTTTGTTCTCTTGAAAATAACCAATATTAGACCTGTAAAATACTTAGCAAACAGTGCATAGTCTGATGATCAAAAGCTCCTAGTTCTGGAGAACAAAACAAAAACACCGAAATTAATTTGTATGCCTAGATCGCAGCCTTATATGTAAACCCTTTCTTTTACAGTCCTTCATTTTTACAGCATTTTTACTTTTGTTTATATTATACTTGTGTTTGTCGGAAAATAGCTGGTACAGCTAATGTTTATTGTATTCGACGTTAAATAAATGTATCTTGTATCTTGTTTTCTGAGCACGAGGTGTGAGGTATACGGATACATTTTAGTGTTCCTTTAGAGTGTTCTTATGCTACAGTGCTCCCTCTCTACAATAACACCCAATGGGAAACAAAGATAACATGTGTAATCGGGGGGGGGGGGGGGGTTACAGAAAAGGAAATTGATTTACATTTGCGAACAGATTGAATCCAGACTGTCTGTTTTACTTTCAATCTGCTGCATGTGTCTTCAAAACTACAAACAGGTTATGGGGTAAAGGGGTAATGCAGGACAATTTAATTGTGTTTGTTGTTTTAATACCGACATCGATACAATTTCGACAAATAAAATCTTTGATCATCCTGTAGGGAAAATGTAATCGGTGTTTATTGACAAATGCCGCCCTAACCATTGATTGCATTGAAACATGTAAATTAGCACGATGACGCGTAGCTTGCTAATAATGAATGTATGTATTCTACCCACGTTCATATTCTCTATGGAACGCATTTTAATGAAACAGTCCAATAATAAATATATACAAAATGTCTACTCTGACATAATGAAACATATCTATTGAAGTAAACTAACTTTTGAAATTGCCTTTTTAGGGTTCCATTGAAGAAAATAGTTCTCACTTTAGTCACTAATATTCACCATAGGAGAATGTTTCTATATCCTGACAGACAATGTGCTTGAAACAAGCTGACAATAAAGCAGAATGCGCAATCATGCGTTTTCTGTTTTACTTTCAACCTGATTTAAGTGATCACATGTCTTCAAAACTAGAAACAGGCTATTGTGTAAGTGTTTATAAAAGATCAGCATTAATTACCCCAATAGGTACACAATATCAACAGTATGCACCTTCGAAATCAGAGTCAATCAACTTTATATAAAGACAACATTCAGATTTATCCGTTACCATCTTAACATGTGCACTGTCTTACCCAGTGTTGAATAGTCATTTGAAAACAGTTTGGATCTTGATCAGACGCTGCGTAACGTGGCGTCTGATCAGGAACCATAATGTTTACAAAAAAGGCAGACAACAATTGTTTAAAATGAATGACGGTATGTCATGACCCATGGCAATAGAGACATTTAATTTCTCCACATCTTCTGCTTGATACGCGCCGTTGAGAAATAAGGAATTTTGATTACGATCTGCAAACATAATTATACAGTTAAGCTATTATTCCTTGCTGTATCATACTCGCCTTCTATCTTTTTCCATGTATTTATGTTGTATTGAATTGTTTATATGTACCGTATGTGTATTATCTCACTTCTGATAGGGAATAATAAAGTCATTTATCACATAAAACCGCCCCTGACATTGTAATAAAGCCATTTAATAAATAATAGTCAAATATTAATACATGGGCTACGGCACAACATACGGTGTTTGTCCACAAGCGCTGCATGACGCGGGTGTAAAATGACGTCATTTGCCATGACGTTACCATAAACAACGTCAACCTTTGGTGGAAAATATACTTGGCAAAACTGCTAAGTACCCCAAGGACTATATTGGAACTTTCTTTTTCATGGATGGTGATAGCGTAAAGGGGTTTTCTGATTTATGAAATATAATTATGTTTATCACATAAAACCGACTCTGGGAGTATTATAAAGCCATTCAATAAACTATAGTGAAATATCAATATTTGGGCTCGGCCCTACCTGTTCGTCCACGAGCGCTGCATGGCGCTGGGCGCCAAATGACATCATTTGCCAAGGCTCGCGTCATATTGTTTTAGTCATCTCGTTTATTAAAAATGATAATTAATGAGCACTCATGTTAGATCCTCTATATATTTTTTATTATTTCATGGAAAACATACATGTAACAATGTTTGTGAGAGAATGATGCTTTTATAAGTTTTAGAATAAGGCATAAGGCCAACAAAAAGGCACATTCTTGGAGCAATGTCAATAACGGGTATGACCACTGTCATCGCTCACTACAGCCATGTGCCGATGACGAAGATGGCTCACAAAAATGTACCGGTCTTGCCTTCTTGTTGTGACCCTTGAACTCGAGTGTATTTGTTCACATACTACACTTCCGGTCTTGCGGTGCTTTTACCGGAGGCTTGGTCACATATTTGTTCTGCACCCCCGTTCTGCGAATGACCTTAAAATGGGATGAAAAATACTCTGCTGGGACTGGTTATGCTGGTATCATACCGTATAAGAAAAAGAAAATGTGATGAAGATGTTAAAAGAAAAACGTTTTCAATTACCTCAGCATGGGACAGTCCGCACAGAAATCGTCCAATGGTTCTACTTCGTTCTTGAAGAGACATCACACCATTACGTGTCATTTCAACGCGATAAACTTTCAAGTGAAATCTATGAAACAGAACACAGTCGGCGCTGCACGTGCTACTTACCCTGGTTCGAGCCTTTGCCCCAGCTACACACAACGCCTGACTGAACACCGCTAAAACTAGTTTCAGTCGATCAATAATCTCCATACAAACCTTTTGGAGTGTAAACAAAACTTTTTTGATTAAAACCTCAAATAACAAAGGATATTTAAGTTGGGGTACTTACATGTAGCAGTTTTGCTGAGTATACATATGGCGGAGAGACTAAAATCTACGGATTCAGTGTTTTATAGGGTTTTTAAATCTTTATGTGATAAATAGAATCTAAGATTCGTGCATGTTATTTATCATTTTAAAAAAACTCGTAATAATGTCTGCTCCACTGTAGGAGTGTTCTCTGCGTGCATGTACTGACACTCGATATAAGCGAATGCAGTGAAACTCACTTCTAACGAAGTCGTCGGGACCGTCAGATTTATTTCGCTAAAACAAAATGTCGTTAAATCATGTCGATTTTACAATACTTTAGTAAGAATTGGGGAATTATATTTGTGTTGTTTTATCCACCAGTTCGTTATATGTAATTTCGTTATAAACGCACTTTACTGTATTCAGCATTCAACACAATATGAAGGTGGACACAATAACTAGTATCAGTGTAATAGCCTCAATCAAACTGGTAATTACTTCTTCATTGTCATGACGTCATATGTCTTAAGCAATTATCGTCTGCTTTTATTTCAAATGTAACAAGAAATATCTTTAAAAAAGATATTCGGCGGAATGGTTGGTGAAATTCATGCTGTTGATGGGTGTGCAAAATTGTACGAAATTGGAGGTTTTCAAAGAATTGTAATATCTTGGATTGAAAAGCAAAAAATACACATTCAACGATATAGCATAACTCTGACTAAAAAACTATAAATGTACAGAAATGCAAAACATATCCAAGCTACTGGTAGGAGATCCTCAGATTAAATTATATTGTTCTGTATATCAAACTTCATTCATGGGGAGTTTCTTGAAACAAACTATAACTAGATAAACTGTGCAGGCCCATACAGAACAGTCTGCCCTGCTTTACAAGGTCTATAACACCTCACTCTTGTAAATAAATGATGAAACAACACAATTGTGTTTAACTCACTTGAGGCCATTTATTATATTGCTATCAATGTATGGTAAATTTGTACACAATTAATAGTTAACAATTAAAATAAATTGGAAGTAAACCATTATTAAACAAAATACCTAGCTGCCACTGTCTATCTATAAATACACATCAGATTCTGCTAGCATATCTTAAAATAGAAGCTCAGTATTACACACTGGCTGTGTCTAATTTTACACTCACATCAGTGCATAAACAGCTAGGCTACTGTTTCAGGGCTCCAGATAAGAGGGGAGTAAATTGAACAAATCTAACATTTTCTCACTCATTTCAGCACCAAACCCTATGGTGTTACCACTCATTTTTATCGTCTCGAAGAGACAATTCATATGAGTTGGACACCGTAGGGTTTAATGCAAAAATAAAGTTTTTAAGTTTTGAAATAATTCTCTTATCTGGAGCCCTGGCTACTATCCAATCAGACAAGTCAGTTTCAACAGGTGCTCTTAATTCTAAATTTCTGATCAAATATGATTGGTTCAAATGTTTGTCTAAATAGAAATGTGTGACTAAATAGATAACAGACAGCTCCGCCGAAAAAGATAAACCGAAGTATTATCGGGATGAGCCGGGGCGATTTTTATGAAAATATTAAATTGCGTTCTCACATTCAAGGCTCCCGGTGACCCCCGGTCGTCCCCGGCGCCGCCAAGGTTGTACTCGCGGTGACTCCCGGCGACTGCCGGTGACTGTCGGTTTGCTAAACCGGGACTCACCGGGGACCCAAACCGGGACAGTGAGATCGTGGCTTAAGCCGGTGACAGCCGGTGGAAGCCGGTCTATCCTGGATCGAGCCGGTCATCCCCGGCGCCGCCAAGGTTGTACTCCCGGTGACTCCCGGCGACAGCCGGTTTGCTCAACCGGGACTCACCGGGGACCCAAACCGGGACAGTGAGATCGGGGCTTTAGGAGCCATCTGATCAGTGGCTGTGCTATTTAGATCTATCATACTACAAAACATCGACAAAAATACCCTCATTAATAAATTATAGAATTAGTAGACTAAATTGTAAGCTAGCATTGGCAATTTCAGATTTCAGGCAGTAAAAGAGTGACCGCTTAACACAAAGTGTTACTGTTTTTATTTTACTTAAGGTGCGTACTCCAGCATTAAGTTATCACATCTGAACTCAACTTGACGAGTGTCTCGCATAGAGAGCGTGGTTGACAACATAAATATAGGTTATGTCAAGTGTAATCTCTGGTTGCATTTCACATATCACCCCGCTGAATATGATTTGATTTAATACATGTACCATAACTTCTGTCTTCACAGGCAATAATTATTTCTGACACCTAGAACAATGAAGCCGATAACAACTAACGTATCCCTGGGTGAAATGAGTGTGTTATATCAAAAAGTCTCGTTTTAGACACGTCTGATGATTTAAAGGAATTTTATCAGTTAAAGTAAAAAAAAACCGGTAGGTGCAGAAAAAACATGTCAAGCTTACATGCACTCGCCCGTGGTCGATGATCAGTTCAAAGAAATATATTGCAAGTGCAAGAGGTGTTGTTAAAAGACGTTGATATCCATTTCATTGCCAAATCGTTCGTGAGAATTTTACCCCTTCACTGTTTCATTGTCGTCGTCTTTAATTTTGTTGTCTGCCATATCGTTTCAAAGTCGATTTAACCCCTTCCCACATAGCATATCTCTAGTATTGAATATAGGTGTCCACTTAAAGCAGGTTGAAAGTAAAGCAGAATGCGCTTTAAGCGCATTCTGCTTTACTTTCAGCCGGCTTTAAGCTATTATCTGCAAGAATATAGAAAATATTTTGTATTATACATATTTATGAATGTATAAATTGGAACTATTTTCTTCAGGGCAAGAATAAACTGAATGCGCTAAAAGGCGCTTCTATGGGGGAAAGGGTTAAGGACGTATGACTGACATAATTTTGATTCGAGTGTCAAACAGTTTGAATCCTGATCAGACGCCGTGTTACTCGGCGTCTGATCAGGATCCAAACTGTTGGCAAACGCCCTTTTAAGCGACATTGAGAGTAAAAGGATTAACTTTGATCCACCAGTAACGTTAACTGAACGTGTGTATTTTAATGCGGACTGCACGTGTATCATCAGGTAAGTTAACAGTAAAGAAAGTATTGATATTATTACAAAAAACATTCTTAAAGTTGAGGACCGCTATTGAGATGAGACTAAAATCAGTAAAATCCGCTCCGAGAACAGCACCATTTGGTTAATTGCAAATAGTTTGTGCAATGACCAGACGACTCGTAACTCGACTTCTGGTCAGTATTTAAACTGTGTGAATCGCACAACGATGTTACAGACGTCAAATTATTATATATTTATTATATTTATAATAAATAAATGCAGACGTTAATTGTTTAAAGCAGGTTACTGTGTGACGGTGAGGGACGACATTAGAAGCAGTTACGCTTATTGTGTACCCGGTATACATGTACCATGGTCAAACATTATTAAATTTATGCCATATTATACGTTTTTCTGCTTTAACGTCACATGTAACGGACACGTTGGGTATTGCCGTTGAAAATTAAATGTAACATGGACATAATAAAACATACTGTAATGAATAACCTTGATTGAAAAGGTTGATCTTGGACAATCTACTTTGCACTAAATTACGTTTTCTAGGATATCAATATGATATCGTTTATTTGGAACGTATATCACACCTGCATGCCCTTACACACTTTCGCTATACTCGCTATTAATAGTTCAACACAGCGGAAGTCGGTGCGAGCGCCTGCGCTTTACCACACTATCATTGAATTAAAAGCGCCGGAAAAAAACCATAAATTATTCCAATACTAGACTGCATACATTTTGTTTCTTTACTCTTTAAATTGTTCTAACTGATAATAAATCTGATATTGTGATAAGTGTTGTCAATGCGATATACGCGTTTTTACAGCAGAAGCGCGGTCAGTTACCGTAACGATGGCCATCAATAGTCTAAAAAACGTAACAATTAAACAAAAACGACATGTTTGCACGATATCGATGGCCAACGGCTCGAACGGCTTCCGAGGTAGTGTACCAACGCCAACAAGAAAAACAAAATTGCGACCAAATGAGTATATAAGCAAGCGCAAGCCGTCCCGAGTTAATTTCTCATCAATAGACCAACATTTTCCGATACTTAGTGTATCAAACAAAGCAGCTTACATCTAAGAAATGTCAATCGTTTCAGACAATAGGTTACTTATGAAACATAAGAGAAAACTTTATTCTTTACCGTTTAAATTCAAAGTAAACGCAAACGCTAAGCTCTAAAACGTAGAAAAGTACAACTTTTGGACAATTCTGATGTTTCATGTTTATCTTGGTGGCAAACAGTTTGGAGCCTGACCAGACGCCGGGTTACCCGGCGTCTGATCTGGCTCCAAACTGTTTGCACTGGAAATGGTAGTTTTAGCGTAAACGCGTATTATGGGAAAGAATAACGTTTTCTCCACTGTAGGACAATGGCAAAACAAAAACAAAAAGCTATAAAAGACAAGTGGTGACATTTTAAATACCTACTTCACAATTCCGAGTTCAAACTGTCATGTTCCGAAATTCCGATTTCCAAGTTCCAATTTCCGACTTTCAAGCTATTAGGTACTGAGCCAATAAGTGAAACCCTCCCCCCCTAAGCGGACTTTGTTGGACCTATATTTTCTTGTAGCATATACACTGCGATTAAGAAATCTGGTTGTTGGATGGAATATCGTCGCCGGATAAGCGCACAATTTAATCGTTTCCATGGCAACCCTCGTGATTTTGAGATAGAACATATACATTGCAAATTGTGTTATAACTTTGCTAAAAGGTAACATAAATCGTTTTAGATGGTGCCTAAACAAAGATAAATGATGTGCAATTTATTTGATATGCTGTTTAGGTAATTAGCTAATTTGCATAATTATGCATATTAATGAGTAATTGGAAAAATGCATTAAATTTGACAAAAATACACCTATTTTAACCTAAATATCATCAATATCTCTCCCAGATTGTAACATGAATACTCAAAACGTTTGAAACACAGTATATTAAACAAATTTATAACAAAAACATCGCAGTCGATAGTTTGAAAGTGATAAAATATTGGCAAAACCGATGGAAGGGTGGGTGGGGTAAAAACCCAATACGCACTAATATGGGTTGCAATATTGTGTTATATCTTTGCTTAATCATACTATAACTCGTACTAAATGGTGCCTAAACAAAGAAAATTGTTGTGCAATTTGTTTGATGTGTTGTTTAGCTAATTAGCTAAATTGCATAATTATGCATATTAATGAGCAATTAGAAATAACCATGATTTTTCACAGTGAATATACCTATTTCAACGTAAATATCATTAATATCTCCCAAAGATACCAATATGAAGGGTGTAAATGTTTTGTATAAAATATAACTACACATTAACTACAAAAATGTCGCAATCGATAGTTTTAGTGATAAAATATCGCCCAAAGTGATGTTGGGATGGGTTGGGGAAAACCCAAATACGCACTAATATAGGATGCAATTTTGTGTTATATCTTTGCTGTATCGTGATATAAATCGTTTCCAACGGGCCTTAACAAAGAAAATCGTTATGCAAATTGTTTGATGTGTTATTCAGTTAATTAGCTAATTTGCATATATATGCATATTAATGAGCAATTCGAAACAAGCATATATTTTCGCCAAAAATACATACATTTTAAACTTAATATCATCAATATCTCTCAATTTGTAGAATGAAGACTGTAAATGTTTAGTAAACAATATGTTTATAAATTTACAACAAAAAATTCGCAATCGATAGTTTTACATGATAAAATATCTTCCAAAGCGAAAGGGAGCCCAAATAAACACAAATATAGGTTGCAATAATAGGCTACGTATTCGCTACATCGTAATTTAACTCGTTCTTAACGGTGCCTAAACAAAGCAAATCGTTTTACAATTTGTCTCATGTGTTGTTTTGCTAATAAGTAGTTTTTCATAATTATGCATATAAATGCGCAATTGGAAACATTATTATATCAGATATATAGCGCTCTTTTCACACAAGAGATGTGCGTTCAAAAGCACTTCACATGAAATCATATAAATGTAAAATACATTGAAAATACACTTTGTTAGCCAAAATATCATTAATATCTCTCTCACTTTGCAACAAGAAGGTTGTAAATGTTTGATACACAGTGGAAAATCGACGGCTTTATCAAATAAAGCATCGTCCAAGCGATGGTGGGATTGTTGAGGGAAGCCACACACGCTTATAGCAGTTTTTTCAATACGTATGCAGTATGTGACTTCAAAGCAAACTATTTTAACGTTGAAAATTACCATTACTATTAATAGGTATAAATATACTACCGGGATTATGACTATCTCAGAATGTTCTTTGTACACCTTGTTTATATAAGTGCAGACCCGGTGGGTCTTTTTCTACGGTTTAGGGTCATGTTTTTACGTAATAAAATGACCCGGGTCATTATTCTACGTAGTGACATGACTCATGGGTCATTTTAGCAGGGATGGGTCATTCTACTGCGTTACACTAGGTCAAATGTAATTCATTATATCTTAAACAAGTGCCATAAAATGATCATATAGCGGCTGTGTGCATGCATGTTTATGAATGTAATAATGTTACATTTTGGTGGAGTCTTACCACTCTGCAAGTTCGAGTAGTGTGTGTATCATATCCTCCTTCGTCCCATTGAGGACATCAAACCAGTGACTAATAGATGTACCTGACCTAAATTTGTTGAATGTGTGTTATGGAAATTTCTCATGTATTTGTACACATGCAAACTGAGACAATAAAGAGTACTTTGAATTTGAATTTTGGAAGTACTAATGCCTTAGCCGTGCGGGCGAGGTCAGGAGAAACATATCACCACACTTTATCTTTGGTGTAACTAACCAATATATCCACAGCACATTATAAATACAATCATAACTATCATTGTCTTCATTAAAGGTCATGTTGATGGAGTTGTTGTAGTCGACACCTTCATCAATGTCAACATCATCCTCTGAGTCAGTGACAATGTCGCCGTTATCTATGGCTGGATCTTTTGTTTTCTACTAGCTCTGGGTACAGATTGTTGCCTTCCGTCCGTTGGTACGTGATCTGTACGCAATCATCTCCCGTATAGTTATAAACGAATGAGCTTGGAATATCTGCTAAATGGTCCAGTACCAATTCTTAGAATAAGGACAGATACTTCGCACGCAAAATGTGCATCCTGAGTGATAAACGACAAGGGGGAAACGTTGGTCGGATATTTTTGTTGTTGAAAGCAGTCGACTCGACACGCAGCTTGTTTATGTCATTGAAGATTGGCCTATTGGGATGGTATACACGACAGGACAACTCTTCAAGAAGAGACATGTGTTCTCCTTGTACTTCAACGTGTTTGCATTTTTCTAGCAATCACAAGCAAGGGTTCCGAAATCTTTTAAACATTTTCGTTGCATTGTCATAGCATGTAAAGGCATGAATGCATTAAATAGGTTTTACAAATGTATTGGCATGCCTCAAAATCACACCACGCACGTTTAACATGCCTTCAACACCAGCATAGAATGGTATCTACCATTATGAGTTATTCCAAACTGGTGTTTAATAGCATGCACTTGAATGTATTTGAATTGGTGCCTCATCCGAAATGTAGCCTAGAGTTTGTCAGCGTGCAGTTCTAACGCTTCAATTACCAGAATGCCTGGTACGAAAATATTACTGTCACATTGTACATGTTTTTTTTAAAATAACTGGGTGATGACCAGCAAATAAAGCTGCAAACGCATGCAAAACAAAACAAACATACGATCAATTTCCGTGTTTGTACAATGCGTCACTATACTCACATCAGCATCAGCAGGTGAACTACAAACTTTTAGAAGGATGCAAAAATGAACTATTTTCTTTTTTTAAATCACCCATGCATCAATTCTTTTGCAAATTCATTAAACATTTCCTGCTGGTTCAAGTCCTCACAAAGAAAAACAGTCAAATTGCTAGGAAGTTCAGTTGACTACTGCACACACCTCCTGTTTTTATTTCCTCTTTTTTCTGGGTTCCAATTGATCGTCATACTCATCTTCGAGAAAGCATACCATCAATGTAAACCATGTAATTTTCTTCAACAAGCACACAATGTATTACACAAAGCCGTCCCTAAAATAGTATTTCATGGTCACAGTGCTTATTGGAAGAATTATTTAGACAAGCACAGCATCATCGATAATATCAGTGGTATGCGAGTGTCCAAATCGGGCAGTCAAAACTTTTACTCTTGGCTCAGTGATGCATACGGCCTTTCTTTGTTTGGAAGGTGTATAGGTAAACATTTCATTGGTAAGGAAATACTCATTGGCACTGCATTAAACATTGGCTGCAAGTAATAATAAAGTAACTGTAACGTGTTGGAAATCTCAAAGTTTCAAAGTGGCTCAGACAAAAAACCTTGAAAAACACAATGTTAACTGTTGATACTATAACAGTGAATATTTTCTTTTGGGAACAAATTTGTTTGTTTAGAAAGTGTATTTCATGCTACATTTTAATGTTTATGACCTTCTCCGCCACATTAGGGGGTGTATTGAATTATCGAAGTCCAGCAGTTTATAATTATTTGCCATTAAAGGGATTTCAAAGATCTCCAAAGGCATCTACCAACGCCATCACATCCCAGTCAATAAAATTATTGTCATCTTGGAATTCAGGGCGTTGTTCTTGGTACATACCAGTCTATACAACAATATTTTGTTTTAAAAAGCTTGAATCCTTATACGTTATTGTATTTTTGGATTCTTTTGTAGGAGATTTTACACACTCGTTGATGTATTTATTTTAACATTTTACATAATAATATCTGCACCATATAACACTTTTATGTTTCTCGGTGCCGTTAATCGCTGTCTCTCTCTGTCTCTCTCTCTCTCTCTCTCTCTTAATCAATCAATCAATCAATCAATCATATAGCGGGCACGTGTGGCATTAGAAAATGCCCTTATTGATTTCTAAGCCCATGTAGTTACCCCTTTTAAACTCATTATGCACAAATTGGATGGCTCTATTAAAGTCTAGATCACGGATGTGGTTTGGCAGATTTATAACATACTGAAAATAGTCCAATATGTTTGAAGACTCATAAAATCAGAAAATCAAACGGTTCAATATGAAATCTAAATTCTGCTGTGATGACAAAATTCCAGTAGCATTTATGGCGCAATATAAATCTTCAGTGTCTTTCTAAAGAATTTACAGAGCATATACTGAGGCCTAGTGTATGCATTTTGTTTGAAAATGTGATGGATGCCATTGAAGGGATAAGCTCTGCCACTAGTCAAGATACCACAATTAGTGCGTGTTGTTGTCCTCCCAATAGTCTAAACAGACTCAAAACGCAGCATATGTGCTTTGTTCCAAGTGCAACAAGGATGGCTGCCTCACCGTGTTATGTCTGCGGATATTGCTACTGAAGTTTTTTTTCAAACATGAAGACAGGCTGATCGGCTACCAGTACTGGTGACTGACATGCATTGGTAATGTATTTGGCCTTATGGAGGACTTTCCTTCCTTGTCAAACTATTGAAGGACGGTAAGAAGACTCAATGAACTGAACAAACATGTATGACCTAGATGGTGGAGTAGCTTAAAAACTGTGTGATACTGGCAAAGTATGCTGCCTATAAATTCCTGTCACCCGCTTCAAGGGATAGATTATACACTAGGTTTTATACGTGTTTCAACAACATATGACCTTCTTAAATAGTATTTGGGTGAGTGCAAGATCGAGGAATATACTGATTCTTGATCCTCAAGGCATGAACTTGAACAGCAATATGATTTTGATGATGATTTAATGACTTACTTATTGAAACAACATATTAAAACACGATAATATGTTAAGGCATTATAATGTCGAAACCTTTGTCATTTTCAATGCAATATGGTCGCGTTTTGCTATAATTTGCTTATTTGACCTTACAAGCACAGTTTTAAGTCATTTTTAACGTCAGTAATGAACTTATCGACCACAAATTAGCTAGAATTCATGTATCACACATTGTTACATGTCAAATTATTTCCGGGTATTGGTTAACTTTTCAAAATGGCCGACAAAATGGCTGACGGCAGCCATCTTGGATTTTTAGATGTTGTGTTTGTTATTTTCTTATGATTTTATGTCATTTCCATACAATCGGAAACATTTGCAGTATGATTTGTAGAGAAACACACTTAGCACCCCTACAAATAGGTGCGTATACTGGGGAAAAGAAGCAGGAATTTCAGCATTCAGGGGCAGATAATCAATGCTAATTTCCCGACCTATCCGGCGGCCGTTTCACATCCAACAAGTGCCATTCTATAGGGAATACTTCATGCTTTAACATGATATATGTCTCATAAAGTCCGCCAAGGGGGGACCTAGGGTCCAGTCAGCCCTGAATCTATATCTAAAGATTTCTCTATGTATATTACATCAGTTTAACCAATTCTATTTCTCGATCGTGTGAAACTGAGGTTGAGTTTAATTTAATAGCAACACCTGGTCAAACAGGATAAACAATGTTATAGGTCCTTAGTGGTCGTCATAAATAAAGAGTTTATCAATCTTTTCCAGCAGATTGTTTAGCCGAGGAAATTTAATATCATTTCTGTCCTCCTGACATCATTTGGCCCTTTGTAAATCTAGAAAAGACGTCACACCACATGGCCCCGACACAATTGTTTTTGAGAGATACAAATCGTCACAAGGTATATATAGAGACAAGGGGTACAACTGATTGTCAGTTTATTCTCACCCTATTTCGACAAAACCGGCCATATCATGAATAGATATTGATGAACCGACACATTTGTTGCATTTCTGTCTAGCGAATATAATACCCTTCCATAAAAATATTACATAAAGCCAACTGTAAGCATGCACTTTCAACAGTAACTTCGTCTACCCACTGAAATCACCAACGTTTGGAGAACGGGACAGGGGTTCGTTCACAGCCGACACAGCATTGACCACAACTGTACGCTTGTTAAGGCAGTATAATCGAGCATTACCGTCATTGACCACTACTGTACGCTTGTTTAGGCGGTAATATCGAACATGACAATAATACAGTTCCATAGATATACATTTTATACACCGATCAAACCTGATTTCTTCTCAAATCGTTGCCGTTCCAAAAAAGCTTACATGTACCAGAATAGCTTTACTGCCGATAAAAACATGCGAATTTGTTGTTGGTAAGGGAATAATTTGAGAATAGTTCAGTTTTGATCTGTGCCAAAACTGGATATCTATGAAACTCTATGACTGTTCTGCTCGATAATTCCGCCTACACAACCGTACAGTAGTGGTCAATTCTGTGTCGGCTGTGAACGAACCCCTGTCCAATTTTCCGAAAATCGGTGATTTCAGTGAGTGGACGCAGTTACTTTTGAAAGTGCATGCTTACAGTTGGCCTTATTTTATGTTTATGCTATGGAAGTGTATCATATCAGCTAGACAGAAATGCAAAAAGGGTTTTGTTTCATCAATTATTATTCATGATATGCCAGGTTTTGTCGAAATAGGGTGGGAATATACTGACAATCAGTTGTACCCTTTGTCACTATACATGTATATACCTTTTGACGATTTTCCCCTAAAAATCAATCATGTCGGATCCCTTTGCGTCACCCCTGTTAGAATTGAAATTGGTCGTCTCCAAAGTTTGCTAGAAGGATCAAGGATTTATCCCTTTTTGACACAAATACCATTGAGAATTAAGTTAATGTAGTATTGACTAATATAATCATATATATATATATATATATATATATATTGATAGAGGGAAACAATTTACTTTTAAGAGCACAGTCATGTTTAAATCCCATTTTAATCATCCTTCTGATTACGATAAGTTCTGTTTTCTGTTTTCAAAATAATATACACTTAACGAATCTTCTAACTGTGCAATTTTCTTTTCGCTACATATCTGTTATTTATAAGAATTTCTACACAATTTTTTGCGTGTTGGCTATTGACGCACATTGAAATGTCATATCGTTATCAAAAGTTAAAAAAAAGTTGTGTAAAGACCCAGTGAACCATGAAACGACAAAATACTAAATTTGCACGAGGATATCGTGCGTGTAGAGGGGATATATCATTCAGCTACTAGGAACGGCCGACTGAAGACGTGTATTTCGCTAGGTAGTCTACTGAAGAAGTACATGTACAAACGCCGGGCGACATAGCTTTACGTTTAGGAGAGAAAGTTTGCCAGAACTCAGTTCCAAACCTATGTCCAGGGCTTCTGATGCTTATGGGTTACGGGAGGCGGTGTGACGTTTAACTCTCAGTGGATGCAGATTTATGCATTAAAGATAAGTATTTTCATGATAAATATAATGAGGTAAAGATAATTTCAATGTTTGCAAACAAGGTCAAAATGAAATTATTGCTTGAAATTAAATTAAGAGAGAAAATCCATTGGAGCTTATGAATTTATTTCTATAGATACTATAGAATGTATATAAGATTCCGTACTTTTCTTTGTCCGAGAAAAATGTTTTTGAAAAACAATAAGTTGGAAGAAACAGAGTCAGCATTGCATTTATTAATGAATGTTAGCATATTTATCAGACAAGGCTTTATAGAAATTATGCTGTTCGCATGTATTTACAGTTGTTAACCCACTGTCTGTTTGAATCCTAAATAACGATAAACATCTTGTTTCAGACGTGCGTGCTTTAACAAACATGTTTGGAAACAGAGTATGAAATATGAGGATTTCATATTAGCACTGATGTATTTAGAGAAAAATGGATGGACGATTTAAGTTTGACGTTCTCTCTGC
The DNA here is from genome assembly GCA_922989275.2 of Gari tellinella. Lineage (NCBI taxonomy): Eukaryota > Metazoa > Mollusca > Bivalvia > Cardiida > Psammobiidae > Gari > Gari tellinella. Next base: position 43,863,789 of record OV277867.1, read on the forward strand.
TTATCATTTTCTTGTTATATACATTATGTTTTACCCATGAACAGAATATTTAGGGGTTTATACAAAAGATGTAAAGAAAAAACATTATATTACATTTTATTACTTTTTCTCGTTTTTGCCATTCGCTCTCGGAGAAACACCCTATCTGTAAAAAAAACAAAAAAACAAAAAAAAACAACCCAAAAAACCCCCCAAAAAACCCCAAAAACCACCCGTCTACTCACTGCTAAGTTGAGAGGTCAAAGTAAAGAATGTTATTACGTTATTAGACGACTGTTTATCACAGTCGGCTTATATACATGTACAAAAACGTCTGCTGAAGTAAAACGTGGTTTGCTTAAATCTTGATTTGTTATCAAAGCAGGAACATATCTTTGTTAAATTCTAGCATGGCTTTGTGCTCTGTTGATTTATTGAGAGGTTATGGTTATTATACCTTAAGAAGAATAGATAAAGCGTAAATAACTATAACAGGGTTGAAAAGTAAAGGGTGAGTTGTTGTGCTATATGTCGTTTGCTTTGTTGTCGAATCATATTGATGAATACTGTTATGGCCCGATTTCTCATATTATGTCGAGATATTTAAGTATAAACACGTTGTAAGCTCGATCTTGTAATTCTGATATCAAAAAGGGGCATGAAAGCTTAGATTAGTTGTCGTTATGGAAATACATCTTACTTCTTTGAATGTTTAAATTCCTTGTCAGCCTGTCGCATGTTTAAAAGTTGTATACAGTCAAGCTTCAATAAGCGGACATGAAGTTGTCACAGTTCATGGCGTTCCCAAGGAACGTGACCGATGAGGAATCGGTTAAATCGTATTCTTAGTGTGAGCTTTACGAGGTTTACAGGGTTCTTAAGTCCTTAAGTATATAGTTGTTTTTGGTGTCCTAAAACCGCAAGTCTTGGTTCTTTTTACGATTGATCGATAATTTAAAAGTATTTGTTTCCAGGTCATTCTGCTGAGCAGAGTAATAAGGAAGATGCAGTTTGGTCCTTAAAAAAAAAAAAAAGGGGGTGGAAAGCGGCTTAATTTTGACCTTTGATTAATAACAACTTTGTTTTGACTTAAGATCATTCATTAAAGACTGAATAGTTTAGTAAGAATGGTACAGGTATGTTTGGTAATGAAGATTTGAGGTGTAAAGCGTTATTGAACGTACTACCCCTGTGTGAATGGGGTGCTATATAGAGCAATAGAATTCGATGACTGGTCAATTAGTGGCAGTATTTTAGAATGATTCAGTCTAGGTGGGGTCAGTTCGATACAGATTGTTTCCCATCTGATCATAATGGCAAATTACCTAAGTTTTACTTTAGAGTTTGGTGTCATAATTCATCTGGAGTAGATGCGCTTACAGTTGACTGGGGCGACAGTTTGGGTCTTTTTGTACCACCAACTACTGTTATTGCTAAAGTTTGAAAGAAAATGCAGTTTTGTAACACTACAGGGGTGTTAGTCTTGTCTGAATGGCGTTCTGAGAATTTCTGGTCGATGGTTCGTGATGAAAGTGGTCGGTTTTAACAGTTCGTTAAAGACCTTATGTACTTGCCGACTGCAAAGATTTCTATAAACCGTGTAAAAATGGCGTAGGAATATTTGGCAATGAAGATTTGAAATTCAATGTGTTGACTATCTATGTTGTGTTTTAGTAACTAACCCTGTATAGGCAGCGTTTGAAAGCCAGTTGATAAATAGCCTGTATGGACTGTTGTTATATAGCCTGTATTGGCTGTTGATATATAGCCTTATAGGCCGCTTATATATAACCTTATATACTGTTGAAATATAGCCTTATGGGCTGCTGATATATAGCCTGTGTAGTCTGGAAGGCGTACTGTATATGCTGTTGATATATAACCTTATAGGCCGCTGATATATAGCCTTATATACTGTTGAAATATAGCCTTATAGCCTGCTGATACATAACCTTATAGGCCTCTGATATATAGCCTTATATACTGTTGAAATATAGCATTATAGGCTGCTGATATATAACCTTATAGGCCGCTGATATATATAGCCTTATATACTGTTAAAATATAGCCTTATAGGCTGCTGAAATACAGCCTTATAGGCTGCTGATATATAGCTTTATAGGCTGCTGATATATAGCCTGTGTAGGCTGTTGATATATAGCCTGATAGGCTGCTGATATATAGCATTATGGGATGCTGATATATAGCCTTATAGGCTGCTGATATATAGCCTGTGTAGGCTGTTGATATATAGCCTGTGTAGGCTACTGATATATAGCCTTATGGGCTGCTGATATATAGCCTTATAGGCTGCTGATATATAGCCTGTGTAGGCTGGAAGGCGTACTGTATGCCTGTCAATTAGCCGAAGTCGGCTTTTTGGGACTATGCGTGGTGTTGCGCACAGGGTTTGTTTTGAATATACATGTATGTTTATTTCAATGTGTCTTAAAAGGCTTTTTGTTTGACGCTTTGTAAATTTTATTTACATTTCAAGATTGCTAAATCTTTGCGAACTCATCTCGATGCATTGTACATGTAGCCTGGGTCCGCAAAGTTTGACTGTGCTTTTTGGTCGTGAACCGTCATATTTACAGAATAACGAGTTTTCTGTAATTTATTTCATTTAATCAAATTTCGTTTTTATATTTGTTTTTGCCGCAGTTATGGTGATGACATAGAGCAGTCGCGGGACGTTTTGTTAGACAGGGTCTCCTTGCTGACGGAGTTACTCGAGGGTTCAAGAGCTAGCAGCACGTATGTGTATTACAAGCACGGATTCAGACGCTGGGCGGCTTGGGCTCTGGGTGATGGACTTTCCAGTGGGGATATCTTGCCTGCCAAATCGTTTCACGTGGCACTGTATCAGACGTCGTTTGTTCAAAGTGGCACTGAGTAACAGACTGAGTGGTAGGGATGTGGCCGGCCAAAGCGTTTCTCATGTGGTCATTTATCTGTTATATTTAATTCAGATAGCTAATTCGCCGAGTCCAGTTTTTAATGCTTTCTATAGTATCAGGTGGTTTCATGGTTCGTTTGATGTTTTCTGTATAAATCTATAAATATGAAACTCCCTGTAATTATAGATATGCTTTAGGACATCCGATATGCATAATAAGTTTAAAGTGGGAGATGTGAAATAACAAAGAACAATTTATGCTTGTATGTTATCTAAGAGAGGGTTTGCTGAGAAGTGACGAACTGCTTAAACGCAGGAGTGATATTTAATTTAATCCAGTGTATATGAGTGTTTATTGAGGGTAGTAAAACGGACAAATATCGGAATGGTGCATGGATCCTCATTGTCAGGACTGGTATCGAAAAATGACCAGTTATGATCTTAAGATGTATATACATGTACCAGATGTATACAATTCAGATTTTAGATGCTTAAGTAGTAATTTTCAATATATAGTTATTAAGTAATTTTCTCTAAACTCTTAAAATAATGTTTTCTCTGCGTAAATTGCACAAATTAAATTGTGCGAGTGAGTATATAGAATGGCATTTCGTTTATGCGGTTATGTGGTCTTCAAAAGAGTTGTCGCATTGTGTGTTCACTCATACATTAAAAAGATGTTCAGGGTTTCCAATTTATTGGGTTTGTAAATGTAGTACATCCTCTGAGGAGTATTATTGGCGGACGTGATGCCCGTTCTTTTAGCTTCAGTCGGTCGAGCTACCTACGGCTTATACCAAAACATGTGTGTTGTCTGTTTATTAAGTCAGTCAACGGTATGAATAAGGGAAATATAATTTTCGATGTTTGAAAGAAGTGAATTAGGCGAAAATGTCTTTCCCTTGGATATGTAGTGACTGAGAGTTACTACTGTACTGCACGAGGATATCGTGCGTGTAGAGGGGATATATCATTCAGGTACTAGGAACGGCCGACTGAAGACGTGTTTTTTACATAGGATAAGGATGTAAGGCGCATAATGGTGGTATGGTGTATTAAGTACAACAGTGGTTTTAAGATGTATATTTTGTTGAGATTTGAGTATGAATAAATGGTCAGTCGGTCGAGCTACCTACGGCTTATACCAAAACATGTGTTTTGTCTGTTTATTAAGTCAGTCAACGGTATGAATAAGGGAAATAATATACACTTAACGAATCTTCTAACTGTGCAATTTTCTTTTCGCTATATATCTGTTATTTATAAGAATTTCTACACAAAGTTTTGCTTGTTGGCTATTGACGCACATTGAAATGTCATATCGTTATCAAAAGTTAAAAAAAGTTGTGTAAAGACCCAGTGAACCATGAAACGACAAAAAACTAAATTTGCACGAGAAAATCGTGAACTGTTGAGAAATCGACGTCAGGCTGTTAAAAACGATACTGGACAAAGGCGTTACGGAATTAAAACCGTTTGTTTGTCTAAATAGACAAAAATACAGTTTTAATGACTTTTTGTTACACTCACCGTCGGGCGTGGTCGAAGAGTAACGCGCTCCACTACGATACCCCGCCCGACCAATTCCTTCGGATAAGACTTTTTAAAAACGGAAACCCAATGTATTGATCAGTTCTTTACACTGGGTATCTAAAATAACCAGCGAATAAGAGTAGGGAATCGCACCTGAGGTTTTTGTATACGTCCCCTCGCTCATTTTGAGAAACCAACTTTTTTTACTCACTCATATTGTTTCGTTCAAATTTATATATTTTTTGTTTTGTATTAAATAAAATAAACATATTACCATCAGAATTATGTCTTCTTGATTTCTGCAAAGTTTTAGCACGATCTGGTCATTAGCGCCGGAGATATGATACCATATATAAGTGCACAGTTAGAAGATTCGTTAAGTGTATGGTTAGTACTTGTGCCAAAACCTGTTTTGCTATCCTACAACACCGAAAGTTTGTTTTCAGTTCTAATAAAATTTTGTAATATTTATTATTCTACCTTTGTTATTAGTGCATACTTTCATGATAACAATCGTTGCATCTCTTCTGTATTATCTTTGCTAATCCGGTTCATTTTGATCTGGTAACAGGGATGTATACTTTCATATTACCGTTATTCAATTAGAGCACAGTAGTGTCACGTTCTGGTCGTTCATGGTTTTAAAATATAATACGGGGTTGTTGTTGTTGTTGATAAGAATTTACGCCCGCTCAAAGCCATGTAATGATGCACAATCCCTCTCCTTGCAGCTCGTTTCATAAAACTTTGAAATACATTTAATTTCTGATTTCTCTTTCTAATCTCTATTTAATCCTGTCTTGTTTCATCTCTTTTGAATTTTCTTTTCATGACGATTCCAAAGAGAGGTCACAAGACATGATAAGATATAAAACCATTAAGACTTTTATAATCTGACTTACGACAACATTTGTCGTACGAATTTTATGAAACGGGTCCTTGGTCAAAATCAACTTATTGTTATGGGTACCTCTAATCTAGATCCAAACTGTTTGACATTCTGGTGATATTGTCCAATAAAGACAAAGGTATAATTCGCGTCTTAGAACTATTGCAGACAACGCCTAATGTGTGTTTGCTTTAATTTTACCACCATACGTGATGAAACTATAAGAAAAATGTACACAAGAAAACATACAGACACATAATTATATACAAAACAATGCAAAGTTATCAACTAAACATACAGGAATGACTGAACAAATGAACCAAAAACAATCAAGAATGAGTGAATTAAAAAGACATAAATGAATAAGCGACACACAATGCCATAAGTGCATCACAATGAATACAGCGTTTAGTAAATGTGTCACTGAACAAATTGCATATGGCATTGATACCGTTACAGGCCCTGTATGGTATCTGACTTCTTAATTGCCAGAAGATTTGCCAGTAAAGGTTTCATTATACAAACGTTTGAAGCGTGTCGAAAGTAAAGCAGAACGGGCGTTAAGGCACATTCAACTTTGCTTTTATCCAGTTGTAAGCTTCGATCACAGTAGTAACTTGTAAATTTTTTCTATTTTTGAAAATAGGGTATCACTTGAAGCGTATTGATTGAAAGTTAAGCAGAATGAGCCTTAAGGCGCATTCTGCTTTACTTTTTTCAGATAGATCTTATCACTGTATTAATGATGATTTATATACTAGGTAGGAGACTATTATAAGTAAACAAGTTCGTGATTACTATGACGTCGTTGACCATGGTGACGTCAGCACTCATAATGTATTAATGGTATGACGATCATCACAGGTTAATGTTGTTTCCTTTATTTATTCTATATGTATCTGGTACATTGAAGACAATCGTGGACGTATTGGTGAGGATACAGGTATACATGTAAATGATTCCTTTGTAGGTATTATCATAAATAATAAGATCTACTTTAAAAGGAATATTTCATTTTAATAATGCATATTCAATTTGCATCTCCATAGCATAATCTTGTTGCAGACCTTTCGATTTTCGAACAAGGTCAGGCAAAGATGGAATATTCTTTGCATACATATTTTGTTTTGCCTCTCCAACCTCGCTGATATGATATAAAAAATGAATAGTCAAACTGAAATTTCCATACCCATAACAGGCAATAGTATAGATCTAGAGCAGATACTAAAGATGATATTTTGTATATGCAATTATACATGTATGCAATTATGTCAATGCTATATCACACATGCTGTGTCGCCATATTTGTATATATGTTTGTCATTCCTCATGGGTCTATGACCTATCAGAAAAAATGGAAATAAACTTGTCAATCTTGTCAATTTGTCAAACTTGTCAAACTATAATAAAATATCATTTGATAAAGTCAAGAATATGCACCTAAAGAAATATCCTAGCAGGTGGTAACTTTAAGCTGACTGAAAGTAAAGCGAAATGCGCCTTTAGACAAATTGACGTAACTATCAACCTGCTGTTAGTTTCCAGCTGCTATGATACAGACTATTCTTTTTTTGATGTTGCATATCTATGACTGATTAACCCTTTCACTACATTGGAGAATATGTTATTCTTTCCCGTTTAAACGTTTAAACGCAAACGTACGCAAACGCAAAGCACTAAAACGTAGAAAAGAACAATTTTTTGACAATTCTGATAATTCTTGTTTATCTTGGTGGCAAACAGTTTGGAGCCTGATCAGACGCCGGGTTACCCGGCGTCTGGTCTGGCTCCAAACTGTTTGCACTGCAAATAATAGTTTTAGCGTAAACGCGTTTATTGGGAAAGAATAACACATTCTCCACTGTACCAGTTTAACCCCTTCACCGTTTCATTGTTGTCTGCTTCAAATTTGTTGTATGCAATATTGTTATACAGTATGATTCAATGTAGTATGACTTAAAACACATCGATACGAGTATCGAACTGTTTGAATCCTGATCAGACGCTGCGTTACGCGGCGTCTGATCGGGATCCAAACTGTTTGCATTTCATTTAAAGGATGAATAAGCAAAAGGTTAAAAAGTGCGTATAAATTGTATATAGGGTGTTATGGATTGAAGTAGTGTATTAAAACAATAGCAGACGGATGACAATTGTTACAGGCGAAACATTTATTTGCGATCAAATGTTTAACGTGTAGTCTCTTACAATATTTCACAGTGGTCAGCTAAATTGTTTTATTGATCTATATAAAAACAATTAAGCTTAAGAAGTCTAAATATGAGTTAAACACGTTGAGTACTGCTCAGAGGCGGCGTCGTATTTTGACCCATTCTATTTGCAAATTCTATAGCATCATCGAAACTACCAGGCGGCGAAGGTTTACAAGTACATTGATTTCTGTGCTTCGTAGTTCATCCCACTATATAGGTTTCATTTACGGTATATACTACTGTATCCGCATACTAATGACTTCTATTGACAGGCCGCCCCATTCAGAAGATTAAATGCACCATAACACAATAGCTCTTTGTAATATTTATTTCTCTTATACTTCCGAAATATCCGAAAATAGATTTGCACTCTGATTTATGACGTATTGTTATATAATACAGCCCCTCTCAACAAGTCTCATTGGCGTTGATAAGAGCCGGGTAACAGCTTGACCCGTTTCTCCCCAACCCCTTCAATGAAATGACGTCATCAATCTTTAATACACGTAATTGCAATCTGCTTTTATTTCTCAAATTTAAATATTATGTATTTTGACTTTTGAAATATTCCAATGAGTGTCAAACTGCGTCTGATAAGGATCCATGCTGTTTGCAAATACAGTGGAGAATCTGTTATTCTTTCCCAATAAACGCGTTTACGCTAAAACTATTATTTGCCGTGCAAACAGTTTGGAGCCAGATCAGACGCCGGGTAACCCGGCGTCTGATCAGGCTCCAAACTGTTTGCCACCAAGATAAACAAGAATTATCAGAATTGTCCAAAAGTTGTTCTTTTCTACGTTTTAGTGCTTTGCGTTTGCGTACGTTTGCGTTTAAACGGGAAAGAATAACAGATTCTCCACTGTACCTATTGTCACGGTAAGGCAGTGATGGTGTTAATGATGGCACTTTTACACCTTTCATTTATATCGTCACTGAATGTAAGCGTCTCATCAGGGCCCAAATTGCTTTACACTCTAACAAATTGTTTAAAATATTGTTTTGAAAATTCTGAATTAAGAAAAAATAGATGACAAATGTAGGAGACGGAGATCAATAAGCTTAAACCTACAATACTGAACCTTATTAAATTAAATTGATAATCGCAAGCGAATTGCCATCGAATTGCCATCGAATCGGGCGCTTCAAAAGATAAATCCTACGTTTGAATTTTTTTACGCGAATTTTCCGAAGCGGTTGTGACAAAAATGGAATCGAAAAAATTAACGAAGACATATTTGCGAACATTTGTGAGATATACCATTCAAGAAAATTTACCCGAGGGTAAAGTTTGTATTTTGAATCGCCAGCGAATTGCCATCGAATTGCCAGCGAATTGCCAGCGAATCGCAAAACTTGTTAATTTAATAAGATTCAGTACTGTATATCGTGAGATGTTTTACCTATTCATCGCCATATTGTCGTCTGCTTCAATATTGTTGTCTTCAATAACGTTTAAAAGTTAGATAAAGGCAGTAACTGACGAACTTCAAAATAAATGGCAAACAGTTTTGTTCCTGTTACGTGGCGTCTAATCAGGATCCAAACTGTTTGCAGCTGCGCTTTATGACGTCATTGAAAGAGAAACGGTTAAAAGAGAGTTCAGTATTTTTTTATTAAATTCAGTGTTTCTAGGTTATGTATTGGCATATATTTGGAGGACGCGTTTATTAGAGGGCTGTGTTTAAAAGGAAGTTTACGGTACAATACATGTTTTCCAACTTTCGTTCTACTTTCAGCGATCATCTGCCTAACACAGAGGCGACACAGAATAAAGTAAAAATCGACAATGGAATAAAGTTGGATGAACATGGCATACAATAAAGCGCTGTTTATACATATCATCCTGTCACAGCATCCATTTGGCTCAAACGCCAACGTTTCTTTGTTTGCTTGTTGCCTTGGAAATTCACTGACATTTCTTCTTTGGTGTTTATAAATATTGAGATCTTAAATAACTATTTTAAACCATTTCATCGCCATATATAAGTATATATAGCTCCAATATGCACCTTCTTGGAAAGACATCTGATCAGGATCCAAACTGTTTGACGCTCGTATCGATAAAGCTTCAGTCAGAGTGCCTTTAATCTAACTTTTTGAACAAAAACAGCACCAAGACGTACAGGGCTCCTTCCCTACAACGGACCTTCGAACGGCGATTCTCTCCTTAACCCCTTCACTGCCGTGACGTCATCAATTTTAAAAAAATGTCGTCTGCTTTGGTTGCTTAAATTTTAATTTTTGCTATTTTGACTGAAAAAATATTGAAATGAGTGTCAAACAGCTTGGCTCCTGATCAGACGCCGCGTAACGCGGCGTCTGATCAGGAGCCAAACTGTTTGCAAAAAGCTGTTGTGCTCGGGGTAAGGCAGTGAAGGGGTTAAAAGAATGTGTGCCGTTGTTCCCAAAACAAAATTAGTATATCTATCTCTTTCACTGCTGCAATATATTCTGCTTAATGTTGTCGTTTGCCATTTATTTCTTACGCGTTGAATAGTTTGACAGAAGAAACACAAAGACTAGTGACTAACAGTTTGAATCCAGATCAGACATGGCGGTTTATCTGGGTTCAATCTGTTTGCAAATAAAAGCCATGCTCAGCACTCTAAAGGAATTAATTTTCCCTCTCTATAATAACTCCTTCTGAGCAACACACACAATCTTCGTCTCCCTTTGAGTGTTATTGTAGAGGGAGCTCTGTATACAGTGCAGAATCTGTTATTCTTTCCCAATAAACGCGTTTACGCTAAAACTATTATTTGCAGTGCAAACAGTTTGGAGCCAGATCAGACGCCGGGTAACCCGGCGTCTGATCAGGCTCCAAACTGTTTGCCACCAAGATAAACATGAAATATCAGAATTGTCCAAAAGTTGTACTTTTCTACGTTTTAGTGCTTTGCGTTTGCGTACGTTCGCGTTTATTGGGAAAGAATAACAGATTCTCCACTGTACATGCAGATGATACTATCGCTGTGAAAGGGTGAACACCGACGATACAATTTGGAGATGAAAATGTTCAGTTAAACCTGAAGCGTGTTCAGTTGCCACTGTTTGCAGCTGAGGTTTGCAGTTTGTGCCCCTTGTGCAGCATGCAGAGTACAGTAGAGAAAACATCTTCTTGTCCAATAAACGCGTTTACGCTGAAACTAATATTTCCATTGCAAACAGTTAGGAGCCATATAAGACACCGGGTAACCCGTTGTCTGACCAGGCTCCAAACTGTTTGCCAATAGTATTAAAACGTGTAGTAATACTTGTCAAAAAGTTGTCTTGTTCTAAATTTCATTTGCAATGCGTTTGCGTATTAACGGAAGAATATCGTTTGTTCTCCACTATATATTTCTGACAGGTAGCCAACTCGCAATTAATGACCAACAACGGCCGACGATTTGTTTTACTGAACTCACGTTGTACATGTACACACTGTTCAGTTGAAAATACGTTATTCTTTACCGTTTGAATGCAACCGTAACTCAAACTCATTGCAAAAATGGTCAAAATGACACTGATTTGACATTTCTAATGATTCATTTTTAATCTGAGTGGAAAACAATCTAATTTGGTTCGAGGCTATTTACAATAGCAATAATGGATTTTATAAAAACGCGATTATTTGGATAGCTTAGCGTCTTTTCCACTGAACAATGGCAGCGCAATAACCTCGCGATCTGAAAAGAGAAAATATAGATTATTACTTTTTGCATTATGTTTGCACTGAATTAAGCAGTAATATGTGTATTAAACTGCTATTGTATCTACTTTTGGGTACTTGCTGTGTAAAAATATGCGTTTTGAATACAAATTTAGTGACTTATGGTTGATATGTTTGTTCCTTTGTTCCATATAATTTCCATTTATGTTTTAAATTCCCATAGGAACTATTTTCCGTTTTACATTTTATCTATGAGTAAAAGTAATTTATATAATTTCCTTCGTTAGTTAAAATCGGAACACCGTTTATATAGACGTGTGCATTGTAACGAGGCAATGGAATTAGCCACGGCATGTACATGCAGTTGTTTATGGAGCTACTATGTCTAGTAACTTTTTACGTTTACACTCAATATTGTTTTAACCCAATGAACCCTAGTACAGTGGAGAATCTGTTATTCTTTCCCAATAAACGCGTTTACGCTAAAACTATTATTTGCAGTGCAAACAGTTTGGAGCCAGATCAGACGCCGGGTAACCCGGCGTCTGATCAGGCTCCAAACTGTTTGCCACCAAGATAAACAAGAATTATCAGAATTGTCCAAAAGTGTGTCTTTTCTACGTTTTAGTGCTTTGCGTTTGCGTACGTTTGCGTTTAAACGGGAAAGAATAACAGATTCTCCACTGTAACGAGTGTACGCGTGCTTTACATTCGGTGTACCTGTAAACAAGTAGATAGCACATATGTAATTAATGTAGACCCAGTTCAGAGGGTTCCTGCCTGAAACATCTGATCAGTCGTTACACTGTTTGTCATTATACACTTTCCAACCAAATTACATTTCTTCAATTATATTGCATTGTGTCCGGTTTCGTTTAACCCTTTACCCAATAACCCGTCTATAACATTAAATACAGGTCATCACTTAAAGCAGGTTGAAAGTAAAGCAGAATGTGCCGTAAGGCACATTCTGCTTTACTTTCAGCCTGCTTTAAACTACCATCTGCTAGGCTATATAAAAATATTTGTTATGGTAATTGTTCATGAGGGTATAAACTGGAACTATTTTCTTCAGCGGAGAAATAAATTAAATACGCTAAAAGTCGCTTCTATGGGGGAAAGGGTTAAACGGGAAAGAATACCTTCTTCTCTATTGTAAATAATAGTGGAGCGGGTGTTATTCTGAATTATATGATGTTGAAATAAGCATACATCTTATTAATCACTTATCAAGCAGACATATCAAACATTTATCATACTGTGCACCACATACTATTCTTTAGACCAGATTGAATATATAAACTCTTAATCATAAGGATACCGCCTATATAAAACATAAAAGATACACCATACAAATTATGTCGCTTATAAATCACATGTTGGGTAGATCATGTGGTATATAAGTATATATACATATATAGTGGTGAAGACGTTATTCTTTCCAAATAAACACGTTGATGCTAACATAACTGCTTCCATTGAACACAGATTCAAGCCAGATCAGATGCCAGATATAGATCAAAACTGTATGTCACTCAGATTAGAAATAATCAGATAACCCAGATGTATGGTGTACCAAAGGGGTCTAAAGTATAGATGCTGCTCGGGCAGCATCTATACTTTAGACCCCTTAGGTACACCATACAGATGTATGCAGTTAATCACTCTTATACAGTACACTACCCCAATCAGTCGGACACGACAGCAGCGCTACCTTCCTTTAATACATAAAAATAATATTCAACATTTTCATGAAATTGTCTTTTTCTTAATTTTTCTTGCAATGCAATTGCGTTTCGTTTAATAGTTTTAACGGGAAATAATGTCTTCTCCGCTTTAAGTACGTAAATGTTCTTTTTCAACAAAATACATGTACAGTGGAGAATCTGTTATTCTTTCCCGTTTAAACGCAAACGTACGCAAACGCAAAGCGCTAAAATGTAGAAAAGAACAACTTTTGGACAATTCTGATATTTCATGTTTATCTTGGTGGCAAACAGTTTGGAGCCAGATCAGACGCCGGGTTACCCGGCGTCTGATCTGGCTCCAAACTGTTTGCACTGCAAATAATAGTTTGAGCGTAAACGCGTTTATTGGGAAAAAATAACACATTCTCCACTGTATATCTGAAATACGTTTATTTTTTTATTGAAACTAAAGTTAGTATTGTCCATCTTCTGCTTACGACGTCAGGGGTTGTGCGTTCGATCTCGGCTGGACCAAGTCCTTCGGATGAGACTTTATAAACCGAGGTCCGATGTATGAGTGTTTTACACTTGGCATCATAAAGAACCAGAAAACTCTTTCGATAATAAGAGTAGGGCATCGCACCCGGGTTCTCTGTATCCGCCCCCTCTCTCTGGGGCGTCCAATTATCCCATAGATGGCAGAAACGGACGTCAACAAACAAAACGAAAAACATTCTGATTCACTGAGTAGTTAGTCATTCTGTCTTCGGTTACTCATTCCTCCATAGAACTTCAAATTGATTATCCCATGTTTTGATCATCATGTTTATTTTAGATCTAAATGAAGTTATTTGTCTTTTCTCGCTTTGTAGGAACATTTGTGTAATTTTACAGTGAAGAATCTGTTATTCTTTCCCAATAAACGCGTTTACGCTAAAACTATTATTTGCAGTGCAAACAGTTTGGAGCCAGATCAGACGCCGGGTAACCCGGCGTCTGATCAGGCTCCAAACTGTTTGCCACCAAGATAAACATGAATTATCAGAATTGTCCAAAACTTGTACTTTTCTACGTTTTAGTGTTTTGCGTTTGCGTACGTTTGCGTTTAAACGGGAAAGAATAACAGATTCTCCACTGTATGTGAAGCGCATTTGAACGCACAACTCCTGTGTGAAAAGAGCGCTATATAACTCTGGAATAATAAAAATAATTCCTGTTTCCAATTTAATCTAGTCCATTTTTGTCTATTTTTGGTTGTGCTTGTTTGTATTTATTGCAATATGCCAAATCGTGTAGTGCTCCTTGGTCGTCTCTGTTTTATAGTATACTCCTCACATGTACACACTTTCCAAAGGACACATACAGTGGAGAATCTGTTATTCTTTCCCGTTTAAACGCAAACGTACGCAAACGCAAAACGCTAAAACGTAGAAAAGAACAACTTTTGGACAATTCTGATAATTCTTGTTTATCTTGGTGGCAAACAGTTTGGAGACTGATCAGACGCCGGGTTACCCGGCGTCTGATCTCGCTCCAAACTGTTTGCACGGCAAATAATAGTTTTAGCGTACACGCGTTTATTGGGAAAGAATAACGGATTCTCCACTGTAATTATTGCAATATGCCAACTCGTGTAAACCCTGATCAGAGTGCTCCTTGGTCGTGTCTGTTTTATAGTATACTCCTCACATGTACACACTTTCCAAAGGACACATACGCCTGCCTAGGGTTTAAATGCGGGTTAAACGCAAACACAAAGCATGAAAATGTAGAAAACCACACTTTGATACATGTACATATCGCAAATGGTGACGATTTATAAGAATATGAGTTGCAAACGGTTTAGATGGATGGATGGATGGGTTTTATGGCACTGCGACATAAAATAGGTCCTATAGCGCCGATGAATGATGAGGGACGATCAGATGAGATGGTGGTGATTTCAGGAAGATGAGTTCGGCTTATCTCATTCGTTGTTAAGCATAGTATGGGATAAAACCACCAACCTGCCCTGACGCCGAGTTAGCAACAGAACTACATGTGTGTTGTTTTTGTTTTACAGTGAAGAAAACATTATACTTTCCCAATAAACGCGTTTACGCTAAAACTTAACTTGCAATGCAAACGGTTTTGAGCCCGATCAGACGCCGAAAAACCCAGTGTCTGATCAAGCTCCATACTGTTTGTCACTCTGATTAAAATGAATAGTCAGAATTATCAAAAAAAATCATTTTGTTCATTTTAGTGTTTTGCGTTTGCGTTTAAACAGGAAAGAATAACGCCTTCTTCACTATACACAAACACGTTAAATAGCAAAGAAAAGAAACTCAATTTAAACGGCGGTAAAGATAGTTTAGTTCTAGTTGACAGGAAGTTGTTCTTTCCCAAGGCTAAACAATTAATTCCCTTTAAAACAGTTTTGAGCCAGATCAGAATCTTAACCGCTTATCTTTCAATTTAAAATGAATAGTCATTTATTGAAACTGTACACTATTTATTTTTTTCTACATTTTATTGCAGTGCGCTTACATGCATTTAAATGGGAAATAATAACGTATTTTTCACAGTAGGCGATTAGATTGTGCCACATATTTGACGAGTTTCTCCCCGATAAAGATCTACTTGTTTTCAAACCTTAGGTTTTGGATAATTTTGACTTTAACATATTGATAGGAATATTCCACAGTTTTGATCCAGATCAGATGTTATTCGTTGTCTGATTTGAATCCAAAATTTGTAAAATACAGTATAATCGCACTAACATTATACATAAAATGATGTAGTGAATACTTTAGGAACTTGAAGGTGAATTTCCTCGATGTTTATCTAATAAAACCACTCAGTGAAAATTCGTGTTTGCCTCTTTAGGAATAAATGGAAAACAAATATATAATCCAATACTTGTTAAACAGTTAATTACATGCATCAGTATCAATCAAAATAGATTTCTCAGAATGCAAGTTTCTGTGTAACTTCAATGCTTTCTCTGCCAATGGTGCTAAAACGCGACTTTGCAAACAGTTTGTTTCCTGACCAGACGCCGCGTGACGCGACGTCTGATCAGGATCCAAACTGTTTGACATTTGCATCGATATTTCTTCAGTCGAAAAGGCATAAATCCGATTAAAAAAGTTATCGAAGACAACACTATAAATGTAGGTAATGTTTTGGCGGGAACAGGTTTAAAGCTGAAAACAAAACAAGAGCGTGAAATGGTTAAACTTTGCAGTTTTTTGTTATGTGAACGTAAATAAAATTGTATAGATGGAGGGAATAATTATTTCAATTGTTAATCTCTTCACTGCCATAACGTAGCAATCTTTCAACCCAATGGGAGACCAACTTGTGCCTATATTTGCAAACAGCTTGAATTCAGATCAGACGCCGCGTTGTTCGGCGTCTGATCTGGATTCAAACTGTTTGTCACTCGTTATTAAGGTTTTTTCTGCAAAATGTCCATTATGTAACATTGAGAAAATGAGCAGAAGACAATATTAAGCAGACGAGATTTCGGTAGTGAATAGGTTGGACTTAATATTCTTGTTTGGAGAAACAGCAGCAAGCGTTGTTGTAAAGAGGGAATCGTTGTTTAGAGGGCCGGTGTAGAGAGGGAGCACTGTACTATGACGCTGTTTAAACATACACGTCTTGTCATTAACCTTTCTATGGTGAAAGAGTTAGAGAAGGCAATACAACTTGGCAGTGAAAAAGTCAATCTCCTCTATCAAATTACACCATCTACAATGATAAAGTCATTCACCCCTGATACTTTTAATGAACACTATTTAATTAAGCCAAGTCCATTTTTTTTATCTAGGTTCGATTGTAGTAATATAAAGCAAAATGACAAACTTTTTAAAGAACCCTATGATCAGGATCTACACAGTTTGCATATTACACGTGTAGTCTTCACAGATACACATTGTTTTTTAGTGAC
Organism: Gari tellinella; assembly: GCA_922989275.2. Lineage (NCBI taxonomy): Eukaryota > Metazoa > Mollusca > Bivalvia > Cardiida > Psammobiidae > Gari > Gari tellinella. The sequence goes on from OV277867.1 coordinate 43,880,582, forward strand.
AAGTATATTTTTGGCTAGGGCTGGAAGTGTTTATAAAGTCACCGTATTTCGTATTTTAACTGGGAACTTATTTTATAGTACTGTATCCAGATACAGTAGAGAATCTGTTATTCTTTCCCGTTTAAACGCAAACGTACGCAAACGCAAAGCACTAAAACGTAGAAAAGAACAACTTTTGGACAATTCTGATAATTCTTGTTTATCTTGGTGGCAAACAGATTGGAGCCTTATCAGACGCCGGGTTACCCGGCGTCTGATCAGGATCCATACTGTTTCCAGCTGTAAATAAAATCAAACTGAACATTAAGGATTAAGGGCAAAGAAACTGTCACGCGAGACGACCTTTTACGTCATATAAATGATGTAAATGCATTAGCCATCCCTCCATGTCTATGGTAATGTACTATAGGGAGTTATAATCAGATTCTCGGATGGTATAAACATCTTCACTTGTCAAATCCATCGTTCTACAGGGCATTTTAACGCCTTCAGCTTATACCAAAGAGGCTTGATATGCAACTAGATCTGACCATGTTAAGATACCGGCGATCTGTTTAAAATCTGTAAGTATATCAATGTTTATATATACTAGTAATAGCTCTATATACATATGTATGCAGCATATGTGTATTAAAAATAAAGTCCGTTAATATTAATTTAGGCCAACTGTAATAATTAAAAGAACACATTGTAACAATAGCAGTAGTACATATATATACAGTGGAGAATGTGTTATTCTTTCCCAATAAACGCGTTTACGCTAAAACTATTATTTGCAGTGCAAACAGTTTGGAGCCAGATCAGACGCCGGGTAACCCGGAGTCTGATCAGGCTCCAAACTGTTTGCCACCAAGATAAACATGAATTATCAGAATTGTCCAAAAGTTGTACTTTTCTACGTTTTAGTGTTTTGCGTTTGCGTACGTTTGCGTTTAAACGGGAAAGAATAACAGATTCTCCACTGTAACATATTAACTCAATCTTTAATGTAAGGGAGATGATGTATACATGTATACCTTATCAGAATGTCTTTAATGAGTCCATCTGATCTTGGACTGCACAATTAGTCATACATATGAATAACTTTTGGAAACACTGCTCAAGAGTTCAGTTTTATGAAACGGGTACCTGGTATCTAATGTTGTCGTAAGCTAGAATGTAAAAGTCTCAATTAAAATGCATTTCTCCATCTACAAGGTTGCCATTTCTCCGGATTTTTCCTTAATCTTCGGATTTCTTTTCGAGTACATGGTAGCTTAAAGCAGACTGAAAGTAAAGCAGAATGTGCCTTAAGGCGCATTCTGCTTTACTTTCAGCCAGCTTTAAGTAGCCACGTGTCAACAAAACTAGAAACAGGCGATGGGGAAAAGGTACGATTCATAAAATCGCACTTGAAAAATGCGTATTTGGAAATCTTAGGATTATGGCAGCCCTGCATCTAACCCTGTCTTGTGATGAGATGTACAAGACAGGATTAGAATAGTGAAATCAGAAAGTAATGCACTTTACAGAATTGACTTACGACCGTTTTTGTCGTACATGTACGAAATTTTATGAAACGTGCACTAGTCGTATTTTTGAGCTGTCAGCAGAACGGTTATAAAGTTCTACAGTTGATGCATACCTTTACCAGAAATAATTAATGTGTTTTAGAATGTTGCTATGTGCTACCACCTGTTATGATATACGAAGTATATCGTGTAATGCATATGTATGGCTTTAACAGGGGTATTACTTTATTCGGTGGAGGAGTAAAATAAATGCGTACGAATGCATACATTTCAAATAGATATGGGTATAACACCAATGTCTGCTATAAGCAGGTGTTTACTGTACATTGACAGGCACATATGGTTTTAATTTTACGAAATGTGCACAATGTATTGCAAAAAGGATTAATAAAACTGCAATAAAAAGTATCAAGCTTACACCTAGACGCACATGGGTATATGGAGAATTTATTACGTTGGGAATAAACTTATTAAGCAGAATATTCCGTGTGGCGAAGAGGCTATTTTTCCGTTAAATCTGTTCCTCCCTTAAAAACCTAAAATGGACAATTCCAGTTTCCTATGTTTTCTAGTCCATCCAAAGACCATTAAATTAGCACCAATTTAATATACACCAATACGCTTTCTTAAATGTGAGTATATAGGTGTCTCCCTATCATGCTGAACAGGACGTCGAATAAACATATTTTGTGTTTAAATTTTGTTGCATTTAAATTTAGTTCGCCCGCTCGTTGGTGAAGCATAATTCTGATAGTCAAAATGGTTAGTTATCAGATTCCAAGATTTGAAATCGACATTCTCGGCGTCTGCTATGGATCTGTAATATTAACAAATGTGAGCACAGTCCCGCTAGGCTACACTATAGAAAACGCAATTCTTTCCGTTTAAACGAAACTTGACAGAAACGCAATTCAATAAAGATGTTAAGGGACGTATTGACGATTTTATATATAGCCTACATCTAAATGACAAACAGTTTGGATACTGAGCAGATGCTGGGTTACCCGGCGTTGATATGGCTCAAAACTGTTGGCGATGTACATGTGCTAGCAGTAAAACGTTTAATGGGAAAGAATAACGATATCTCCACTGTAAGAACTTTACCGGTATGCTTTTTTGATTTGACACATTTTGAAGTTTGAAGACCAATAAATTGGTTTTCCAGGACAGATCGCCTTGATTAAACCTATAACTATATCTGTTAAAGTGTCTCATGCGTTAACATGTTAAGTCTGAAGTTCTCCTATCACAATTCAAACTGTTCGCATGACCGGTAGAAAGTATCGAAGCAAAATACCTTAACCAGTTGACGGATTTGTAAAGAAGCCTTTTAGTGGTGCGTTTGGCCTACTTCAAGCGCTTTACATGTACATGTATGAGATTTCAATATCTTACTCCCCCCTCAATAGATGGTCACTGGTTAGGGATTGTATTGTATAAACCTTTATTCAACCGATGGTACAGTGGAGAATCTGTTATTCTTTCCCGTTTAAACGCAAACGTACGCAAACGCAAAGCACTAAAACGTAGAAAATAACAACTTTTGGACAATTCTGATATTTCATGTTTATCTTGGTGGCAAACAGTTTGGAGCCTGATCAGACGCCGGGTTACCCGGCGTCTGATATGGCTCCAAACTGTTTGCACTGCAAATAATAGTTTTAGCGTAAACGCGTTTATTGGGAAAGAATAACAGATTCTCCACTGTAAGAACTGGGGTGTATGAATACGTCAAGTTCTACACATACATGTAGATAATGAATATCTAGCTATATTGATATTTATATCTAGTTGTTTGATTAGTTGGACAACATGTTCAATGCCGTGATATTACCATGCCAATGAAACTTTATTTTTCAGCGGAGCTAACTAATATAGATTTAGACCAACGTTTTGGCATTTTAACCAATTATCAATCAATGCAAATATCTAAGGACACCTGCTCTAAAAAGTATGATCAGTTGCGTGTCAGTTGCCACTCTTTGCTGATGAAGTTAGCAGTTTGTGTCCCGTGTGCAGAGTACAGTAGAGTAAAGGTTTTCTTCCTCAATAAACCCGTTTACGCTATAACTATTATTTCCATTGCAAACGGTTTGGAAGCAGATCAGACGCCGGGTAACCCGGCGTCTGATCAGGCTCCAAACTGTTTGCATCTCAGATTAAAACTTGTAGTCAGAATTGTCAAAAAAAATGTTATTTTCTATATTTCATTGCCATGCGTTTACGTTTCGTTTGCGTTCAACCGGAAGAACAACGTTTTCTCCACTGAATTGCAGATCGATAGCCAACTCGCAATCGATGACAAACGAGGGCCCACGATTTCTTTACTGAACTCATGGCTGGTTGGATACGGGTCCAGCCTGTTCTACGTGTTTTGCATTTCTGTAGATAATAGCTGTTAGTAGGTATGCTATATTTTACATAAAAGTTACTGTTAAGTGCATTTTTTTTGCTTTTCATTCCAGGGTATTACAACATCTTGAAAATCTTAGGTTTATATATATTTTGCACAACCATCCACAGAATTTTATATTTCCACAACGCACTTCGCTGAATGTTTTTTTTAAATATATTTCTTGTTTAATTATATTGTATAATGCAAAAAGATTAGTTATTGCATACAGAGTTTGAGCAATGAAAATTGAACCTTTTTCATATTTTTGCAAAACAGATTGAATCCCGGTGACACACCGGGTATCTCTGCTCCTGATCTGAATGCAACCTGTATGATACTTTTGAAATGGCAGTTATGATCAAAATGCAAAAGATTGAAAATGATCCAAGATTCATGGCAAACGCTTTATACCCATTGACATCGAGTTCTATGACTAGCTGCTGACGAAATATCTACAAATAAATACAATCAATTGAGCTAAAGCGATCTTGCAGACAACAGTATTGAAGCAGACTACACTATATTGGTGCAGGGGTATATTTGGCGCCCAAAGTATCAACCAATCGTGTTAGCTGTTCCATTACTATTGTTTTGTCTGATGTTGTGGTACATGTATGTATGTTCTATGTCAGACTGTGAAGTGGTAAACATTAGTTTTGACTGGTATTCTATGCTATAATGGAGAAAACGTTATTCTTTCCCAAATAACTCGTTTACGCAAAAAACAAGTTCCATTACAAACAGTTTGGAGCTAGATCAGACGCCGGGTAACCCGGCGTCTGACCAGACTCAAAACTTTTTGCCACCAAGATAACCATGAGTTAGCAGAATTGTCAAACAATTGAACTTTTCTACGATTTAGTGCTTTGTGTTTGCGTTTCGTTCAAACAGGAAAGAATAACGTATTATCCACTGTACACACTGTAAATTCAAGTGTTAAATACTAGAACACGTATTGAACGCAATAATGCAACAGATATTGAACGCGTCCAAACGCGTCATTGTGTTCAATTGGTGTTCTGATATTTAACGCTAGGTGTTCAACATAGTGTTCAAATATTAACGCATCCCGTTCAAAATTGTTCAAATTGAACACCATGTGTTCAAAATTGAACGCATTTTGGTGTTCTATTTATAAACGTGTGACGCGTTCAAAATCGATGCAACAGATATTGAACATGTAGAACGTGTTCAAAGGAATTGTGTTAAGTTTTCGAACATTGTTTGAACACACATATGTTTAAATTTGAACACCCTGGCATTCTCGTTTGAACACATGCTACTTCAAGTTTGAACGATTGGTGTTCAATCATTTAGAACACTATTTGAACAAACGTGTTTAAATTTGAACATCCTGACATTCGCATTTTGAACACATGTTTGCAAACGTTTGAACAGATATTGTTGAAGTATTGAATGTGCAATTTAAAGCAACTTTTAAGCTTGAAAGTGCCTGCCTTCTACTTCCGATGACGTTTCCTTAATGCAGATTAAATAGTTCCCTGCCTTTCAGCATACGGCCGTAAGAAACTAATTTGGAAAAAGAGTAGTTGTTTTATTGACCTTTATTTAACATCTTTATTTTTCACAACTTAGAGTAGATCTCTTTACAAAGTTGATATTGTACATTTTTATCATCAACACAATTTAATAATGACTTCCTTAAAGTTTGTGCACTGCAGATTTTATCAGCAGGCTAAGCGCTTCTATAGCGTTTGAGTTAAGTCTAGGTTTGCTCAAACCTGACCAATCAAAGGCTTGAGAACAATTTCAGACTCAACTCAAACGCTTTATAAGCAAGGACCCTGAAATTTTTCAATTTTCAGAAGATTTCAACTTCAAGATATTGTAAAATGTACACGCATAAGGGACTCATACGTTTTCACTGGGAATTGGTGTGATTCTAAAGTTAACACTGAAAATGCCTATACGTATTGCACATTTCAATTAAAAGTCATGACACTTTTTCAGTCACTCTTGTAACATGTCAAAATATTGAATGCATCAGCACCACATGTATACGTGCATTGGCGACACCCAGTGACACACTGATTTAGAAATTCTCTTCAGTTTATATGGTTTTCAGCTTAATTAATTGTTGTGTTCCTTTGACAGTTTTTCGAATACAGGTCTGATAGTTTCCAGAAAGAATTTGAACTTTTTGGAGGACTCCTTGGCAAATCTTTCCTCCATTACCAACTGTTGTAGTAGACCAAGGAACATGGTATATGCCTTGAGGTAGTCTAGATCAAATATGTAGTACACAGCCACCAGCTGCAACATTTTCACCATTGATCATTTTCCGTAACAATTTATAGTCACCTCATCGCGCAGTAATGAAAGCTGCTGTTTGGCGTGCTTCGTCGTTGAATATCACCGAGGCTGGTGGCGATCCTTCCTAAGTCTTCAACATTTTGGAGATCTCGTCCACAGGGATAGCCTACAGTAAAAAGGCTGGATCAGACCAAACATTTTATTCTCTGTTGCTTGATTTTTGCTTTAACCGATTAGCTTTTACTGTATTATGTAGAAAATGTTCTCTTTTTTCAAAAAGAATTAAGACAAATTTGAACATGTAATTTTATGCTTCGTTCTTAAAAATAATTTGTTTCCTGTAACCTGACTGCCCTTGCGTTTCTACCCCTGGCCTGATTTTTGTGTGTGCTAAATTCATAAATGCACACCAAGCAAGATATGTGTGTGAAACACAATGCCTGCTGATGTGACCACTTCAACATTACATTGACCTTTGCCTGACAAGACTAAGGTTGTACCGAGCTCAAGAATTTCTACAGGGGAGTACACATGTCAATCATGAAACCTCTATCACATGTAGTTTTAAATACCTAAGGTTAAATTTAGCATATTTTGTAATTTATATGACCTCTAAATGGCCTAGACCTTTGTCTGACATGACCAAAGTTGATTTCAGTTCGAATGCCAAATATTAAGTATCTATCACATGTACATGTAGTTTCAAAGTTATGACGAAGCTTAAATATGTCATATTTGATCTCTTAATGGCATTGAAAGTTGTCACGGATATCCACTGACCCTATATATGTTGACCATCTTGTAGGAGCCATTCTTAGACCTCATATGTGAAACATGTGTGTTTAAATTTAACATGTTTGAGAATATAGTACTTACATTGTGAACCATAAAAGCTTAGTTCCTCAGATGTGATGATGCTGCCCCTGCCAATACCTGCCATACTTTGTCTCACTTTCGATGTACCCATATGCTTCCGTTGCTGTTGGATCAATAGTATGTGATTCCTGCACAAATGGATAATAATAATTATAATAAATTTAATAATAATAATATAGCTGATAAAGTCATTATTTAACGAGAGAGCTAATTAGATAAAGATAAATCTTCAATGAGGCCCTCAACACATATACAAGTACATTTCATATAAAACATGAAATTAACAACAAAACAATACTGACTAGTTTGAGCAATTTTCAAGAAAAATAATATATTAAATATTATTAACCATTTGAAATAGTAAACCTTTTAATTTAATTGTTGTCCTATGTAAACAGTGAAGACCAAGATCACAGGACAACTAATTCAGTCATCTGATCAGGGTCTGCATCGTCTATCATTTTACAATATATTTACAAAAGATAGCCCCTTAATACATCTAGTAAAAGATGGCCTAGACTAAATTGGAAACTGTAATTGTCCATTTGAAGTTTCAAGGGGGACGTCACAGTATCATTCTTTGACGCCAATTTGAATGTAAAATTTCTTATGGTCTTCTCTTAGGTAATATGTGGGTTATAAAGCTCATCTAGGTCTATGACAAAAGGGCATACATGTCATTGTGAATTTATGACATAATAATCTACCTTCAAGAGTCAAGGAGATAAACACATGAAAACATAACAAAAAAGGTATGACCTGATATATCATTTGAAAACAGTTTGAAGCCCATTTTGACGCTGCGTAACTCGGCGTCTGAATATGCTCCATACGGTGTAACTGCCAAGCCACAACGCCAAGTTCTACCAGACAAAGCTGGGTCATGTGGGTGATTACAAAACTTTGATGGGTTTTCTTAAAAAAAGTCTGCTTATTATTTGTTGTTTTCAAGGCTTTATCTGCAACCATTGTAATGTATTACCTTGTGATCAGCTGCTATAAACTAACTTATATAACCTAGTAAGAATGTATACCTGTTCATCTTCTTCAAATGCGTCTGGTCCGAGTGGCTTCACTATAAGCAATGGCAAGCTTGTGCCAGATTCTCCAAATTTTCTGTCGCCCTATTAACACTTGTTTTGCCCAATGGTTATCTTGAATTCATAAGGTAACTGAAAAGATGATAATGAAAATGTATAAATAAGAGGTTGCATGTTAGGTACGTGGTAAACCTGATTGTTTGGATTTTTTAAAATGAATATTTCATTACTTAGATCTGGATCAGCCTTTAAAAATATTTTATAGATCAGACAGAGCAGCCTTTTTAAGTTCCTGTTTTATGTTTTGATCCTGGTTTTCAAGCAACGGACTGGTAGTGGTAGACGTTACAGTTGTGTTTATAGATGTTTCTGGAATATGTTGTGCTTTGCTTGTAAATGCAGTATGTATAACGTGTTCTGGTGGTGAAGGGCTTGCTCGTCACTATTAAAGGGAATGGGCATTTCATCATGTTCAACAGTGCATTGGTTATTTCAGTGGGTGGGGTAACTGTCATGTTTACATTCATGTTCAGACTGATTAAAACAACTAACATGTATTTACATAGAATTATTATAATATATAGATCTATGTACAAGCGACGAGTAGATCTATTTACAAAAGAAAAGATTGCATTTACCTCTAAATAGACTCAAACAATGAATAAATCCAACAATGCAGCTAGGCGTCCGAGAATTAGACTTCAATGGCGGGCCCAAGATTGAGAAATGACGTCACGTATAGCGTGGAACTCTGGGATAATAAATATCTCAGTAGTTCTATTTTTAGCTCCACGCGCTCGCCGCGTAAGCACACACATGTGTTCAACGGGCGTGCTGATTTTGAACGTTTGCGTTCAACAGGAGTACCGATTTTAGATACACTCTTAATAAAAGCCATATCAGAATTTATTTTGCATTTCAAATATGTATTTTAAAATTCGAAACACAACAGAGCAGCTAAAACACCCAAACCGAGCAAAATTTGTGCACGGACAAACCTCTTTTGAACGGATTATAATTTTTGAACGCCTATCGAACACCCAATCCTGACCAATAGACAGTCGTGGATAACATTTTGAACGGACATGTGTTCATAATTAAACACATGTGCGTTCAAAATCAATAAAATTGAACGCGTTTTTACGCGTCGGCGTCCTTTTATTTTACAGCATGTACGACCTGTATACCACTATATAATGTCGTGTTCCATGCAAACTCCTTATCTACTACAAAAGACTAAATCATATTGTATGTGTCCAAAAATGCAATTATTTACAGGCAAAGAAATACCATTATTGTCATAAAACTAAATTAATCAGCCATCATATCTATCCAAACAATCAATGACAACGATTATAATCATGAAACTAACTATATATATCGAAATGATAAATACATATATACAGACTCAGCGTATACCTGGAGATTTCATAAACATAAAAAGTATAAACCTGGCCATTTCATAAATATAAAAAAAAGTAAAGTCACCAAAGGAAACTAGCATAGAATTAATTACAAGAAACAGTACAGTGGAGAAGACGTAAGTATTCAACTTTTAAACGAAACAAAATAAAAACGGAATACAATAAAACGTAGAACATATTTGAATTGAATGTGAATAATCGTGTGTCTGATCTGGTCCATAGTTGTGTACACTAGAAATAACTTACTAAACAATAACACGTTTATTGGGTAAGAATATCGTCTTTCCCGCTGTATTCGTTACGATACTAAATAGTTAGTGCGTCCAAAGCATTTATTAATGATATCCTACAACACCATTAACCTGTTAAATATACTCATTACATTTGCGAGTAGTCTACACTGTTTGCTAATTCAGATCGGTATTTATTAAAATACCAACAATTCAAAGTAGATTGGTTCATGTTTTGATATCTTAAACAATCCACATGGAAAAATAATAACCCACAAGAGTTGTTTAAAGTGGGCTCACATTTGCTCTACGGCGGCCGTACGGCGGCCGCAAAAACGTAAAATCTGGAGAATCTAGCGGCGACCGTAGATATTCTACGGCTGCCGTACGGTCGCCAAAGGTTTTTTAACCTAAAAAGAAAACCCAAAAAAGACTCGCCGTGCGGCAGCCGCAGGACATGTGAACGCAACACACGGCGGCCGTAGGAATTCTACGGCGGCCGGGGAATTGCTACTCGCCGTAGAAATAACAAGCCGTGCGGCCGCCGTATGGCAGCCCCAACAAATTTCAGCGAGGCATTAGTGTTGTCACCTGCCATTGAATAGTACACAGTTATTGCATGTGTGTTTGGCGAAAGGCCTAGGGCAACCGTTCGAAATGTCTTCCCTGATAACGAGGGCCAATAGTTTTGACTAATCCCCTAACACACATGAAATAACTGTTTTGTTACATAATACTCTATATAAATAGAATTTCAACAAGAACTAATCGGAGCCAAAATACAAATGAAATAAAATTATATTAGTCATTTTGAGTTTTTGCACGAATGAATAGCACAGTGTTTGTTATTCTTTCGTGGTTTTAGACAGACGTCTGATGAATGGTCAGCGTCTGCATGTTTACATCCGCACAATGTAATGTTCGTGTCCGTGTTGGTTTTCGGTATAAAGGATAACTTTGATGTGTATTACGAACTCGTCCCAATGATTATAATATTCACCAGACAACAATCAATGACAATTATTCAATACCGTTTCATTACAATGCGGCAATCCCGAGTACCGGCAAACTTCTCAATGACCCTGATTTTAAAACTTAAAACTACGCATCTTTTCCGCGCAAGGGAAACAGCTCGTCCTAGCGGTCAATAATTAAAACTATTGCCCCCGCAGCGGGCAATGTCAGAACAACACAGGAAAACAGTAAAAAATAACAAATTACAAGTTATATAGAGCATTAGGTAATAAATGAGTCTATATCCTTTTCTTAAACTGTTTCTTTTCTACATTTCATTGCAACGCGTCTAGTAATATTCTGTGTCACATTAGGGTCATAACTGTTTGGCACAACCTTTTTACTGTGTTACTTCAAACATGGTTAAAATATACAAACGTAACTAAACATGTGCAGATGATACGTTTGATGTTGGCGGTACATACTCGGGTTAATTAAATAGTGACGTCAAATTGAAAATTATATGATGCTTGTGTGAATATGTAAACTAATTGAACAATAAAATATTATTAAACTAAGATACAGTAGAGAAAACGTTATTCTTTCCCGTTTAAACGCAACGAAACGCAAATCGCTAAAATGTAGGAAATTACCTTTTTTGACATTTCTTATTATTGATTTTTAATCTAAGTGGCAAACAGTTTGGAGCCTGATCAGACGCCGGGTTACCCGGCGTCTGATCTGGCTTCAAACAGTTTGCAATGGAAATTATAGTTTAAGCGTAAACGCGTTTACTGGGAAAGAATAACGTTTTCTGCACTGTATAACTATATCTATAGTCTGTACAAATGATTAGCATTTATTAGTTTAAATACAATCCCTACAATAAAACAATGCTTAAACGAATATTCTCATAGACCTAATTTTGCTAAACGAAATATTCTATCAGGATTACATGTAAATCAGAAAGCTCCGATACAGCGGCATTTGTTATTTTCTTGTTGTAAGAGCAACCACCTTCCTTAGTTCATTTAAATTAAAATTTCAATTTGACAATTCAAGTTTCCAGCAAGTCTAGTACTATTTATGATTGGGTTTTCTTACAATTCTATTGCAAACTGACAAACAGTCAGGGCTGTGATGAGGCCCATTTTGGCAAGGAATCCTCCTCCAAAGGTTGAACACAAATGTTTTGGCGGGATATGCTGGAGGCTCGGGCATTAAATTGATCACGTTTGAGCTCTGCTGATCTACTTCTGCGATCATGTACCTTTTGCAATCGTGCATCATCAGGCAGTACGAGTGGTAACAACGATCTTTCAAGATCCTGTGTTGAGTTGAATGTTCTTAAGTGAGACTTTCAATTTGTCCTTGAACCGTTTCTTCTGCCCCCAAAACATCTATTTGGTCTTTTTATGGAAAATATAAGTGGGTTATCGAGTTCGAAGAACAAATACAATGAAGCTTGTAGAAAGTGACTATCTAATGCAAGTTCCGTTATCAGTTCTTTATACAGATGACTGCTACATAGAGTGTAAACGTAAATCAGAACGCTCCTGCAAGAGTTTTCTGCATTATTTGTATCCTGCATTTAGCAGTAACCATTCTTTGAACGCCTGTATATTTCAATCAAGAAAGGTCCCTGAAAATTCGGACTGTGGCTACATTTTATCGGAAAACGTCTGATTACCTTGGTGAACATTAGAACACTTCCGGTTAATTCTTCGAGAGCATTAAGGTGTGACCATTGTCTATATCATGACAATGTAGATCGATTTCTAAAGGGCTTAACCCCTTCAACGTCTTACCCGGAGTACAATTGTTATTTACAAATAGTTAGGATTCTGGTCAGACGACGCGTGACGTGGCGTTTGGTCAGGATCCAAACTGTTCGACTTTTATTTCAACATTTCTAAAGGCTAAATAGCTAAAATTTAAATTTGAAAAATTAAAGCAGACGACAATTGTTTAAAATTGATGACGCCATGGCAGTGAAGGTATTTTCTTGGCTGCCAAACACCACTGCTCTTGCAATTATCAGTTGTTCTAATCTTGATCAAACACAGTGCAACACGGCGTCTAATCAGAATCCAAATGGTTTCCCATTCAGTTTAATGATGTCTTTAATAACAATTATAAAACTCCAAGCTTTTATGGAAAACTGCAGACGACACTGTGCAACCGGTCAATGTTTTATCAATTGAGGGGTTAACACCTTTACTTCCCTGACGGCATCGCCATTATACAGTGGAGAATGTGTTATTCTTTCCCAATAAACGCGTTTACGCTAAAACTATTATTTGCAGTGCAAACAGTTTGGAGCCAGATCAGACGCCGGGTAACCCGGCGTCTGATCAGGCTCCAAACTGTTTGCCACCAAGATAAACAAGAATTATCAGAATTGTCCAAAAGTTGTTCTTTTCTACGTTTTAGTGCTTTGCGTTTGCGTACGTTTGCGTTTAAACGGGAAAGAATAACAGAATCTCCACTGTAACACCTTTACTGCCCTGACGGCATCGCCATTATATGATTGTGGTCTGTTTGTATTTCTCAAATGTTAATTTTAGCTTTTTAACTTAAGCATATTGAAATGAGTAACTAACAATTTGGATCCTGAGCAGACGTCGCGTGACGTAAAGTCTGATCAGAATCCAAACTGTTTGCAAATAACCAATAACCTCGGGGTAATGCAGTGAAAGGGTTAAGAGTCCTTCGTGAACGTGTTAATCCAGGTTAATTAGGGCCAATGGTGCAGTCTCTACGAACTTACGCATTAGCCTTTCCCTTAATACCCTCTCGGCACCTAACTACTGTGATCAATTGCAAAAACATGGATCCTGATCAGATGTGGCATAACGCGGAGTCTAATCAGGATCAATTCTATATGACACCTCTTTCAATAATGCTCGTCATAATTTGGGGAATGACAGCAGACGATAACAGTTTCAAAGCAGCTGACGTCATGGCAGTGAAGAGGTTAAATAATCGTCTATTTAAAAAAAATACCCGCCTGCATTCTATGCAAAGTATCCTGGCGTCTGAACTGTTAGCTTAATTTTGACCGGTTACCAACGCATGAAACATTCTCTATTTACTTTAGTTATCAATATCCGGAAACAGATACAATGCTGTCCTTTATTCCATATACGGTCTAACTGTCAGTCATTGTAAATTAAATATAATAACGGAATGCGATTTAATAATGCCTATTCTGTTTACGCCTTCTTACTCAAGCTACAATATGTCAGGTTGTAGAAACTATTTCTTATGATGCGTATCTATGACTGTTAAAAGTGCAACTAGTTTCTTCATTGGAGAAATAAACAAATGTATTTAGTGAGATATGGGTTAAAGCGGTAAAAGATGAATAGTAAATTCAAACACATGTTAAGCCAAGGTTGCAATGAATGAAATGAGCACAGTGTGATAGCAAATACTTAATTTCGCATTCTATATAAAACTGTGAATCTGAACTTCACTAGGGCATATACATGTAATTCAAGTAGACTAATAATTCATAAAACAAGAGCCCAATGTGGCAAATTTCGCTCACCTGAGAATAGCTGACAAAATGGAAATAATTATTTATTTCTAGGACGAGGTCTTTTTTACCTGAGGGGCATACTTTGAACAATATTGATAGAGGACCTGTAGATGATGCTATGTGCCAAATATCTAAGACCAGGGTAGTAGGGGTTTGGGCAAGAAGATTTATTTAAGTTTCCATTGAAAAAATCTATTTCAGCTCATATAACCTACATATGCAACATACTGAATCCATTTGAATAAAACAGGGAAAAGGACACCTAGACGTGTCACTATGCCGAATATCAAAGCTTTGGCCATATTAGTTTCAGAGGAGAAGACGTTTGAAAGTTTCAGAATTTAACTGTGACTTCCGGGGCGGGGCCAATTTGACTCGAGGAGCTGTAGATGATGCTATGTACAAAATATATAAGCTCGGGCCCTTGTAGTTTTTTACCAGAAGATTTTTTAAGTTTCCATTTATAGAATTTATTTTTAGCTCCTGTGACCTACATATGCAACAGACTGGAACCATTTGAACAAAATACGTAACGGATATTTAGAAGTGTCACCATACCAAATATCAAAACTCTAGATTAGTGTCAGAAAAGAAGACATTTGAAATGTTCACTCTATAACTCTATGTAAAACTGTAACTCCCAAAACGGGGCATAATTTGAACAAACTTGATAGAGGACCTGTAGATAATTCTATGTGCATTAGCTCTGGCTTTTGCAGATTTTGACGAGAAATCTTTTTAAGATTTCCTTATATTATCACGTTGGTTGCCATGGCAACCAGAGCTCTAAATTGTTTTTAATTCTTTGAACAGATTTGAAAGAACTTGACCCAAGGAAAATTTCTGTAAAGTTTCTTCGAATTCTGTTAAGCGGTATAGTAGGAGATGTCATTTGAAGCAATTGTTAACGTCGACGCACGACGGTACACTGACGACGGACGACGGACACAGGGCCATCCCAATAGCTCACCTTGAGCCTTTGGCTCAGTAGAGCTAACCCCCTCCTAAAAACCCTATTTAACAACAAACTAACAAGTGTTTATAAACTATGGTGTAATGGTTTCAATTTGAAACTAGATTTTCACATTACTTGTAAACTAAAGGACAGGTACTTTGAATATACGGTAGATCATAATATGATACATTGTTAAAGTAATTATTAGATATGATCACACATTAAAATGTTTATGTTAATTTTAATAGAGCACTTAAGTGACGTGAATTAATGGTCTATAAACAACTTTTAACCCCAAATAAAAAAGTAAATACGAACCAGTTTGTATTGGTTGTTATTCGCAAATGGATTTTAACAATTCCGACCTACTTTTAGTTACGATGCCAACTAAAGGACTAGCATTTAATAATACTGTAACTCATTATTAAATTTTACATTGATATTGCATTCAACACTATAAAATCATTGTACTCGGGCTACAACAGTAAAGGTGTTTATACTACGGTAGTATATAATAGAATGTTACATTGTTATACTTCAATATGATAATAACAAGAGCCCCATGGGGCATTATCGCTCACCTGAGAATAACTGACAAAATGGAGATAAATATTTATGTCCAGGAAGGGGTCATTTTTTACCCGAGGGGCATAATTTGAACAATCTTGTAAGAGAACCTGTAGATGATTCTATGTGCCAAATATCTAAGATCAGGGTAGTAGGGTTTTAGACAAGAAGATTTTGTAAGTTTCCACTGGAAAATAAATCTATTTTTTAGCTCCTGTGACCTACATATGCAACAGACTGAAACCAGTTGAACAAAATAGGTAAAGGATATCCAGAAGTGTCACCATGCTGAATATCAAAGCTCTGGCCATATTAGTTTCAGAGAAGAAGACGTTTGAAAATTTCACTATATAACTCTATGTAAAACTGTGACCCCCGGGGCGAGGCCTATTTTGACCCCAGGGGCATAATTTGAAGTAACTTGATAGAGAACCTGTAGGCGATGCTATGTGTCAAATATCTAACATTTATAATGGCCCTTGTAGTTGCAGAGAAGAAGATTTTTAAACTTTTCATTGAAAAAATCTATTTTTAGCTCCAGTGACCTACATATGCAACCTACCAGAACCATTTGAACAATTTTGGTATAGGACATCTAGAAATGTCACCATGCCAAATATAAAAGCTCTAGCCATATTACTTTCAGAGAAGAAGACGTTTGGAAATTTCACTATAGAACTCTATGTAAAACTGTGACCCCCGGGGCGGGGCCAATTTTGACCCCAGGGGCATAATTTGAACAAACTTGATAGAGGACCTGTAGGTGATGCTATGTGCCAAATATCTAAGCTCTGGCCTTTGTAGTTTCAGAGAAGAATATTTTTTAAGTTTTCATTGAATAAATCTATTTTTAGCTCCTGTGACCTAGTTATGCAACCGACCAGAACCATTTGAACAATTTTGGTATAGGTCATCTAGAAGTGCAACCATGCCAAATATCAAAGCTCTGGCCATATTAGTTTCAGAGAAGAAGACGTTTTAAAATTTCACTATATAACTCTATGTAAAACTGTGACCCCCGGGGCAGGGCCAATTTTGACCCCAGGGGCATAATTTGAACAAACTTGATAGAGGACCTGTAGATGATGCTATGTGCCAAATATCTAAGCTCTGACCATTGCAGTTTTTGACAAGAAGATTTTTTAAGATTTCCTTATTTTTTCACTTTGGTTGCCATGACAACCAGAGTTCTGCATTGTTTTTAATTCTTTGACCAAATTTGAAAGAGCTTGACCCAAGGAACATTTCTGTAAAGTTTGGCTGAATTCTGTCAAGCGGTATAGGAGAAGATGTCATTTAAAGCAATTGTTAACGACGACGGACGACGCACGACGGACGACGACGGACACAGGGCCATCCCAATAGCTCACCTTGAGCCTTTGGCTCAGGTGAGCTAAAAACAAACATGCCTTAAAGCGTGTTTGCAAACAGGTTGGGTACTGATCAGACGCCGTTACAATTACTGTTTGACACTCTTATTAATATCGATTTAGTCATACAACCTTAAATCTAACATTGAACCGTGTCTTGCAGAAAACAATACTGAAGCAGACGACAATAAAGCGGTAAATGGGTAAAATAATTTTAATAACAAACAAAACGTATGTTTAAACAAGTGAATATTGATTGTAATTCGCAAAATGATTTTTCACATACATGTATATCCAATTGTGCTTGTAGTTATTCTGTCAACTTATGGACTAAAACTTAGTAATACTGTAGTTCATGATAAAATAGTGCATGTTTTTGTTTAATATAACAATACTAACAAACATGCCAAGAAATAATATACATGTACCTTGCAGCCACAAAGAAACAAAAGAGCGACATACATATTGCAGTAAACGCAACAGCTATCTTAGTGTCGAATTCAGATGTCTGACGTTGTAATGACCGGTCTTTCAACCCAATACCATAGTTTCGCATCCTAGCACAGGTGTTAAGATTGAGCCTTTTCCTCCATATCTTGGTTTCAGTATTGAAGACAGATGGTTTGTGAAAGAAGGCTGAAAGTAAAGAAGACTACTCCCCAATTCCGGTTTACCTTCCGTCTGCTTTAACCCTTTACCCAATAGCATGGTCACCCATCTAATTTTGTAGATGGGTGACCACTTACATTTGATTTGATTTGTTTTGATTTTACGTCGCTTTCAACAGTATTTCAGTCATATTGCGACGTCCAGCTAATTACAGGTGGAGGAAGACCCCAGAAGTCCTTTATGCACTGTTTCAGGCACAAATTGGCAACTGGGTAGAACCACCGACCTTCCGCAAGCCAGCTGGAAGGCTTCCCCACATGAAAAATCCGAGCGACACTACTGGGATTCGAACTCACAGCGGTGAGGAGCTTAGTGATGTAAGTCACAGTGACTATACCACTAGGCCACGGAGGCCCCCGGGTGACCACTTAAAGCGGGTTGCAAGTAAAGCAGAATGTGCCTTTTTACTTTCAGCCTGCTTTAAGCTACTGTCTGCTAGAATATAGAAAATATTTCTAACAATACAAATTCATGACTATATAAATTGGAACCATTTTTACTTCAGCGGAGGAATATATTGAATGCGCTAAAATGCGCTTCTGTAGGGGAAAGGGTTAAGCCTCCATCTGATAGGGTATATGACGTAGCGCTTATGTTGCACACAGGACACTGTATAAACTGTTACAATTTCATTCATTGTAAGGATAATCCAAAGGCGTATAAAGGTGTATCTGTGGAGTAATGGCTTAAAACATCCCGTCCAAACCTTGTCATGTGGAGCAAATATACCCTTTCAGTCAGATTTTCCTACGAAATTCCGTGTAGACGTCATGATGTTTGGGGTTGAATCGTGAGCTTGTTTAAACAGGTTTCGTCGTAAAACCTGCAATAAGAAAAGTGTTGATTAATTGATTGTACACTTGCTCTTTTACGGAAATAACCTCCGACCTTTCACCCTTGATCGTGCCTAAAAGCGCGTTTGTAAACAGTTGGGTTTCTGATCAGACGCCGCGTAACACGGCGTCTGATCAGGATCAAAACTGCTTGACACCTTTTTTGAAATTTTGCTGTCATACTGTCTTAAATCTAACTTTGAAACGATATTGAAGACAACACTATTGAAGCAGACGACAAAATGGCGTGAAGGGGTAAAATCTAACGATATATTTGATTATAAAAGGGCTAAAGAAGCATCTACAGGGCAACCTCCACAATCCGACCACTTAAATGAATGCAAATTGATTATATGAAAGTCAAGATGCAGTTTTAAGCAAAATTAAATAAACAGGAGGGCCAGAATGGCCCTTGATCGCTCACCTGACAATGGTGACACTAGGATGGGTGACGTGATTTCAGAAAAGAAGATTTGTAAAAGGTGACCCCCAAAGCGGGGCCAATTTTGACCCCAGGGGCAAAATTTGAACAACTAAGATAGAGGACCTGTAAACGATGATATGTGCAAAATATCTTAACTCAGTGTACTATGGTTTCAGACAAGAAGATTTTTGAAGTTTTCATTGAAAAAATCTATTTTTAGCTCCGGTGACTCAGATATGCAACATACCAGAACCAATTCATCCATATATGTGAAGGACCTCTAAAAGTTACATCATGCCAAATATCAAAGCTCTGGTCATATTGGTTCCAGAGAAAAAGATGTTTGAACATTTCACTAAATAACTCTATGTAAAACTGTGATCCCCGGGGCGGGGCCAATTTTGACCCCAGGGACAAAATTTGAACAATTTTGATAGAGAATCTGTTGACGATGCTATGTGCAAAATATCTAAGCTAAGTGTACTATGGTTTCAGACAAGAAGATTTTTTAAGTTCTCATGGAAAAAAAATCTATTTTTAGCTTCGGTGACCCAGATATGCAACGGACCGGAACCGATTCAACAACATAAGTCAAATACCTCTAGAAGTAATACCATGCTAAATATCAAAGCTCTGGACATATTGGTTTCAGAGAAAAAGATGTTTGAACATTTCACTATATAACTCTATGTAAAACGTTGACCCCCGGGGCGGGGCCAATTTTGACCCCAGGGGCAAAATTTGAACAACTTTGATAGAGGACCTATAGGTAATGCTATGTTCAAAATATCTTAGCTCTGGCTCTTGTGGTTTGTGACAAGAAGAATTTTTAAGATTTCCTTATTTTTTCACTTTGGTTGCCATAGCAACCAGAGTTCTGCATGGTTTCAAATTCTTTGAACAACTTTGAAAGAGCTTGACCCAAGGAACATTCCTGTGAAGTTTGGTTGCAATCAAGCAAGTGGTTTTGGAGAAGAAGATGTTTGAAGAAATTGTTGACGCACAACGCACAACGCACGACGCACGACGTACAACGCACGACGCACGACGACGGACGCCGGACATTGACTGACCACAAAAGCTCACCTTGAGCACTTTGTGCTCAGGTGAGCTAAAAATAAGCCTCGAAATAATTTATTGTATCCCATAAAAGTCAATGATTGCTTAATGCAATACAAGCCAAGGCTTAAACTTTAATTATGTAGTGGGAGTTTTGCTGTGAGGGTTGGCCTCTTTACCCCGTTATCCCATAGCCCGTTTCTATTTCAAAGGACAGGTGGGCACTCAAAACAGGTTTAAAGTAAAGCAGAATATGCATAAAACCACAGTCTGGTTTACTTTCAGGCTGCTTTAAGCTACATTTGCTATGATATAGAGTATATTTCTCATGTTACATAATTCATGATGATGACTGTACAAACTGAAACTATTTTCTTCAGAGTAGGGATGAATTACATGTGCAAAAAAGGGTATCAAAGGACTTTTTGGGTTACGTTGCTACATGTACCTTAACCCTTTACATAGTTTTGAAACACAGTTGACCACTTAAAGCAGGTTGAAAGTAAAGCAGAATGTGCCTTAAGGCACATTCTGCTTTACTTTCAGCATGCTTTAAGCTAAAAACTGCTAGGTTATAGAAAATATTTGTAATGGTTATGAGGGTATAAACTAGAACTATTTTCTTCAGCGGAGGAATAAATTAAATACGCTAAAAGTCGCTTCTATGAGGGAAAGGGTTAATAAAGTAATGGTATTTGTTACTGTGCACTTGTGTACTACTAAACTAAAGATGTAGCATGTATGGATAAAATCAGTTAGGGAAACAGTTGACACTGTTTTGTCATTTTGCCTGGTATATTAGTAATCATTCTTTCAAATTAACCATTTCACTGCGATTATAACGGCATTACCCGTCTAAAATAGCTACTGTTATGTTATCATCTGCTCAAATGGTCCATCTTCTTTTATTTGCAAAAGTTTTGGTTTTAAGCATGTGTTTACTTGAACTATTGTTATCAGTGTCAAACCGTTTTAAACCTGATCAGACGCTGCGTTACGTGGTATCTGATCTGGACCCGACTATTTTAATAACGTTACATGTAGTGTTATCGAACTAGGAATTTAATTGGTTTATCTTATTCCGGTTTATAACAACAAAAATGGTCGTCTTTCAAATAGTCACAATAGAAAGGTGCTACAGTATTTATTCTAAACTTACCGTAAATATAACAATATACACAATTATAAGTCCCCATATTGCACCGGAAATTACGTCAATGGTGTGATGCCAATGGTCTAGAACACGTGACATAAAGACCAATACAGTCCATGTAATGGCGAATACATTTAGACATGCGGAAATGACTGCAAAACGGTATCCAGTATTTATATGCGTGCACTGGTAATGAAGGTATACCTAAAATGAGAAACCAAACATATTTGCATCAGTTATATGTTTAAATCAATCGTTACGATGGATGATGGATAGGCTGGGTGTTACGGCACTGCGACACAACATAGGTCATATGTCATAGGGTGATATTAATTATTTCTGGAGTTTATTACATTTTTTCATTAAATTGGGTGTGTTTGTTGTTATTTCCATTCCCTTTAATTCTCATAATCCCTAGTCCAAATTATTATTTTCTAACCTTAACAGTCAAAGGGAACTAACCACTTCTTGCATGCTAGTTTGTAATCACGTGATATGTCATTCCGGTCACTTCGGTCATTTAAATTCTTCAGACAGCCATCTTTATTTTGAGCATAATAAATATATTTATATCTGGATATTATTCCATTAGCCAGGTAACCATTTTCATTATTTAGTAACTTGAATAATTAGGTTTATATTATTAGTATCGTTATAAGTTTTGATTATGTACAGGTTCAACTTATATGCTAAGCAGAAGTTGTTTACCCATTTGTATGTACATGTTTGTTTACATAATCAGATGTCAATTTGTAATGTTTATTCTTTGTACTTATTATTGTTTTTAATTCTGTTGTAGATTTCTTTCATACATGTTGAACTCCAGTCATCGAGACAATAAATTATAAACGTTTCGGTAGTGTTGCTGCTTCATTTTCAACCAACTTCACCCAGCCGTGGGCTGAGGCCCGGTCGGGGTCACCCTGAGAACCCATAAGAACCCAAAGCTCTACGAAACTGGCGCCCAACGAATCAGGATGACGAGGTTTATTTGACATTGTGCTAAGGTGCTGCTTCGATTACTGTGACGACAGTATTCTTCAACGATCAGGAACGGAACAGACCGTTTTTCAGAGACCAGCTGGACTTTATAATTGAACAAAGTGAGAGTTTATTCTTTTCGCGTTTGGTGCACCCAAGGGATTTTGTACGTATTACCCGGGATTGGATTTACCCGTGATAGTTACGACAGATATTCAACTACAGTGACAGTGACAGTATATGTGTACACAGATTACAGAGTGAGTGTGTTGACATTCAGGTGTGTGTTTGTGTGTGTAGTGTGTTTTGTGTTTATAGTGGAAGTGTGTTACATATAGTAATAGGAAATATTGTGATTAGTGTTATAGTTTTGGATTTAGGATTTACGGTGAGTGGGTTTGTTTATTTTTGAACAATTGTGTTGATATTTCATTATACTATTCACTGACCTAGATCCTTGAATGTGTAACAAGGTTTATATGCACGAGATTATATATCTTTAGCATTTCATTGATTGATATAGACTTCATTATATTATATTTTAGATATTACTTTTTATACTGTGTCCGTTTACAGGCCTGTGTTTTGATATCTTTCTGGTGACAGGGGTTCTGTTGTCAGAAAGCTGTCGGCTTATTTCTATATTTTTGTTGTTTATTTTCTATCTAGTTGTCTGTTACTCTGTTCTCCAGGTTCCATATGTTGTAATATGTTGTAAAGGTTAATTTTTCAATTTTGCGTACTTAGTTAATCGCCGCTAAATGTGAATAGTTTCCAAACTGTAATCTCTCTTTTTCATTTCGGGTAGGACAAATCCTAGTAGACTAGTCGATAATGTTACCTGTACGGATATGAAAGCGCGATAGCGTAGGGGTTATGCCACCCGCTTAGCACTCCTTATATCGTGAGATCAAACCCGGGTAGGCACACATTTTTTTTTTTTCTCGATATTTTTTTTTCAGATTTTTTTTTTCCTCTTCCTAAGATTTTTTTTCTGAAGTGACCTGTTCTGCACAGTTATCAGTTTTGCACTAGATCTTGCATGTACTAATCAATCATTGATATTAACAGTCTTTGTACATAAAGTACAGTGTGACCATAGTTAGCCATTTACCCAGTCGAAGGTGTTGTTGATATGTATAGCTGTTGATCCAGATCAAGATTATATATTCAATACAGAAAACAGTTTGGATCCTGATCAAGGGATTTACTTCAGGTATTAATTGAAAAAGTTAAGCCCATGTTCTTTGTTGTTTACTTTATATACAAACGTTATAGATCGAAGCGTATTCAATTATCGGTAAATTTCGGCGATACATATTACCGTGCCGCTATAGCTCAATCGGGAGCGCGTCTGCTTTGGAAGCATAACGTTGCGAGTTCGATACTCAGGCCTGACGTCCGTTTTTTTTCTTGAGGAGTGCACTACAGTCAGGAGAGGATAAAAGGAAGGCCGAGTCTATTGACACGTACGTACGAAAAACAAAAAAGCTTCTATTGACACGTATGCACATAATTTTCACCTTATCGTAAGAATCACACTCACCCCCAGAAAGTTTCCGCCCTATATTTGTTGAAAGTAACCAAAACGCATTAAAGCGGTATGTTTTAGCATTTTATAAAATGCAATCATGATAAATGTACATTATAGGTAAGTATTTTTATGAATATGTTTTTTTATTTTGATGAATTTGTAATAAGAGGTATAAACAACCGTTTTAATTGAATATACCTGCTGTTGATGTTCTCACAGTTTGCTTATAACAAAGCAAAGAATTTCTCACATTTTTGAGTGGTTTGATATGAGTTATCCATTTAATCAATTTGCATACGTTTAAATAGAAAAATAAAATATTATGATGACCATAAGAACAAATAGCGATGTAAAGAAATGGATCTTGTACGTTTTTGTAGCAAGAACTCGCTAATGACACGTACGGCGATTTATAATACGTTTTAGTTCGTTATTTTGTTTTTATATTGTTTAGTTATTGGAATTGATATACACACACACATATATATATATATATGGATTAATAACTGAACAGGTGAGAGGTTAATCCATACTGAAATCCGTACACAAATCTGTTAATGTCTAAAAAAGCAGATGACATTTTTATGATTTGTTGTTTTTATTCTATTTTATTACCACACTATTAATCCATAAAGTCGATGAAATAGAGGATACCTATCGTATGGATGAAATATTAAGACATTTCAACGTGGTATAAATTGCCGTACGTGTCATTAGCAAGTTTTCTATGATTCTATCTATTGATACGTACAAGAACGATAACTCGCAATAGGAATGTTAAGAATTGGAGTTGTCTTTCTTGTACGTTTATCAAGAGAAAATCTTGCTAATGACACGTACGGCAATTTATACCGTTTTACGGTCAAAGTTTGTTGCTATTGTTTCGTTATTGGTATTGAATGAAATATCTGGATTATAATATTAAACAGGTAAAACATTAATTATAATCAAGGTTTCAGTATGCAGGTCATATCGTTAAATGTTCTAAAAAATAAAGCAGATGACATTTTTACCAGATTTTTTTTGGTCGTAATTCTATTACCTCTAATAAACCATTATATCGATAAAAACAACCTATCGTTGGGAAACTGTCATATTGACAGTCTAATGACAGAGCTTAAACACGGTAAAAATTGGTATAAATTGCCATACGTGTCATTAGCAAGTTTTCTATGATTCTATCTATTGACACGTACAAGAACGATAACTCGCAATATGAATGTTAAGAATTGGAGTTGTCTTTCTTGTACGTTTTTTAGCAAGAACTCGCTAATGACACGTACGGCAATTTATGCCGTTTACGGTCATAGTTTTGATGTTATTGTTTCGTTATTGGTATTGATTGAAAAATCTGGATTATAATATTAAACAGGTAAAATATTAATTTAAACTGACTGATTTCGTGAACCTAACTGATTTTACTTAAATTTCTTGTTAAATCGTTTTTGGCAAATGTCACTACAAAAGAATGTCTCTAAATATTTGAAGATAGAATCTCCAACGTACAAAGCCATAGTTGCAATATACACAGATAATGCAAGAGACAAATGGAAGAGACAAATGCAAGGATATACTTTTTCTCGAGAGAACCAGTTTATCCGATGAGCTGAGATTTGCATTGCGGTTATATAGGTTACTAGCATGAAGAATTCAGCGTTTCCGCTTGGTCATTTCACTTGAGCATATTTTGCTGCCACGCGCTGTTTGACATTTGAATAGCAAACAGCTTGATTGAGTAACAAACAATAAGCCGAGTAAAAGCAATTATTGTCATTTGGACAGTTAGGTAATTCACACCTATCTGAAACTCAACGCGCGCTTGTTGTTTGATGTTTGAGGTACACGCCATCTATAATTACAGGTAAATTATGATGTGTATCCAAGCTGCAATCGCGGTGGATCCAAGCTGTAATGTTATCCCGAGTTCCCATCCCCAAATCCTTTGCCAGTTTCAAAGTGAATTTCATAGTGAGACGTTGATTAAAGTGCAAATATTCTACAATGACTACATTTATGTTCATGGTCTGGATTTTACTCAAGTTTTCATAGATATATATACGTTTGGAGTTATGGATAATACTGAATTTTAAGTGTACAATATGTAAACGTGGAAAAACATATAACTTGTGGTGACAGAATTCTCTATTGTAATTTCAACGCAGTTTACTAGTTGTATTCAGCGTGAATGAGATCGTTTAACAGTGTGTTGTGTAAATTGGATTTTATTTGTACATTTGCATATAACAGGTAAGGTTTTTTTTATTTTCTTATTTTACACTATTTATTAAATTAAGTTGTGATTATATGTATCTGAAAGAAAATACTTTTGCCTGGACGTCTGTCTTTATCTATGCTATCTTTCTATCACGGACGCATACGGTAAACGTGTACTATACGTTTCCACGTAAATTGTATCAAATAAGTAACAAATTCTGAGTGTTTTTTTTAACAATATCATTAAAAAGTATTCTTACACAGTTCTGGTTCATTTTCATTAGAAATTAAATCATATAAAATCGCATACAATGATTGCAATTCTGAGGGCGGAAACTTTCTGACATGGTGGGTGATTCTCACGATAAGTGTAATTTTTACCCTAACACCGTACGTGTCAATAGACACTTCGTAAAAGGAAACAAACTACAGGTTATTGTTGAGTAGTTATATGTTATGTAGTGTAGTATATGGTAACTTTGTGTAGTGTTTTATTTGTAGAGTTAGATTTTTTTGTTTGGATCCAAACGTGGTTGATGTTTGGTTGGTTACAACTACACTTCAGTACAGATTTCGCTGCAGTCATACACTTAACATATTGTATCATATTTCAACAGTTATAATTTCAACATTTGATAAATTTGTGGAGTGTCAAAGTTATCTGTGACAGTACAGTAGAACTTGTGTACAGTTCAACATGGCACATCAAATATCGGAACGAGAATTAAGGAGAAGAGAACGAGAAAGGAGAAAGGAAAGTGAGAAAATGTTAAGAGGAGAAACAACAAGACAGGAAGAAGAGCGCATAGCAATTCAAAGAGAGCAGAAGGAACATTTAAGGAAAGAAAAAGAGAAAATGGAAATTGAGCTAAGGAATATGAAAGAACAGATAGATATGGTTCGCCAGGAGAGGCAAGGAACAAGGAGACAACATATTTACGACAGAGCGTTTTTAGAAGGAATAAGTGACAATGATGAATTAGTGAGCAGAGTAGATGACCGCAGAATGGATGACGATAAAACGTCAAATGAGAAATCTACACATACTGATAGAAGATACGAGATTAGTTACAAGGAACAGGAAAGAATGGACATTGACAAAGAGTTGGAGAGAAGAGCTGAAATGAGAATTTTGGAAGAGCAAAGAAAGGACACTGCTTTGATTGATAAGAGCACTGCAGTACTGGAAAGAACAACAGTTAGACAGGAGAGACTAGAAAAACTATTATTGGAGATAGAGGAAATTGAGAAAAGGAAGATGGACCTCATAGAGCTAGAAAGATGTGAATTTGAGTCAGATCCAGTAGATGAACACGGTAAAGATAAAGGAGAATACAGGAACGTGGTAGAGGACTTTGATTTGGGGAAGCCAAGAGTTAGACTTTCAGGTGAAGATCGAGAAAACGAGATGACTACAACCCCTGGTGTTAGAAGACGATACACTCAGGATGAAATGGAGGAATGTGAAAATGAGAAAGCATTTACGTCCAGAGGATATAAGTACAATCAGAAAGAATATGAAAGAGAAATGTTGGACAATATAAGATTTGCGAGGAGTTGTGAAGAAACCGATAGAAACATAATACACGAAAGCACTCGAGTTGCCTATGCACATCAGGGCCCGTATTCTGAAACACTCTTAGATAACTTTTACTCTAAGTAAATCAATATTCTCTTAGTTTTCGGCAATTTAGTCTAAGTATTTGATGATATACTCTTAGAAAGTGAAAAAAACTAAGATAATTCTAAACTCGACAGATTTCACTAAGTATAACGATATACTCTTAGAAAATCAATATAGTCTTAGTTTTCGGCCATTTCAACTAAGTATTTGGGGATTCCCTCTTAGAAAGATGAAAAAAACTAAGAAAATTCTCAACTCGCCAAATTTACTATAGAATTTTCTCAAAACTTTAGAAAACTGTGACCCTCTCTTAACTTTTTAGAATTTTCTAGGATTAGAACACGAACGTTTATTAAGCAGTAATAACAGGTAGAATAGATAATTTATTGAATAAAAATCGTTTATAGACCTATAGATACGTTTAGCGGATGTTTTTGAGCCGACGTTTGTGTTTGAGTGGCTTCGTGAAATTGGGTCAAAGTCTGGGTGGGGTAACGTCATTACAAAGGACTGGGATTACTGTTTAAGACATTATTACATACGGTCTTCATCGCGAAAACGTGGTAAAGATCGATATCTATTCAAAGTCTATATTTTTAGTAATAAATGACCACTGTATGTACCAAAACTAGCGTAAATACATAATTAGGTTCACAATTATAATTAACTAACAAGCCAAATTTCAACAAAGTCGCTGTATCTCAATCGATAGCGAGTCTTACTTGCATGTCGGGGGTCGCCGGTTCGAGCCACACAGGGTACGATCTGTTTTTTTCTTAACAACCCCCTTCATTTATTTTTTTATTTTTCGTTAAATCATCATTATTTCTATAGATTCGTTTCTTTAGATTCAAATAACTGCTTAATTCTTTCAATGCCAAACTTTCGTAATACATGTAGTTTACTTCTTCACCGTTTCATTGTCGTCTGCTTCAATTTTGTTGTCTGCAATATCGTTTCAAAGTAAATTGTAAGGCAGTATGACTGAAAAGAATTCAATACGAGTGCCAAATAGTTTGGATCCTGATCAGACGCCGCGTTACGCGGCGTCTGATCAAGGTCCAAACTGATTGCAAACGTGCTTTTAGGCGCCATTGAGAGTGAAAGGGTTAAATCATGCTAAAATTGAAGTAAAAGTCTCCAATTAGAAATTTTCCTTCTTATTGTCAGCCTGCTAGTTCTAGTAATGACTTTCATGTTTCTACTATTTCTTGATATTTGAAAAGCATTAAGAAAAGTGTCCTGCAGATTGATGTTTAACCATTGTCATGCAGAATTGTCATCTGCTGCAAACACATCAGTTTCATCTGCAGAAAACAACATAATCAATTTGATACTTTCAAAACTTAAAAACAGTAAAATATGACTGGCAAACAAGTTTGGATGCGGCGTCTGATCTGGATCTTTACTGTATAGAAACTGTTAACAAATTTATCCAAGTCGCGCTTAGCATAATAAGAGGGTTTCTTTTAAAGCAGGCTGCCAATAAGAAGGAAACCTCTAAATGGAGACTTTTACATCAATTCTAGCATGCTTTAACCCTTTCACTCTGGCGCCTAAATGCGCGTTTGCAAACAGATTGGATCTATTATCAGGATCCAAACTATTTGGCACTCGTATTGAATTCTTTTCAGTCATACAATTAACTTTAAAAAGATACTGCAGACAACAGAATTGAAGCAGACGACAATGAAACTGTGAGAATTAGACTCACTCTCGCCTAAAGGAACGTTTGCAAACGTTTTGCACCTTGATCAGACGCCGCGTTTCGCGAAACGCGGCGTCTGATCAGGATCCAAACTATTGAATTCTTTTCAGTTATACTTCCTTACATTTAAGGCTTTGAAACGATATTGCAGGCAACAAAATTGAAGCAGACGACAAGAACATTTAAAGGAGTAAACTATCACAAAAGTTTGGCAGTGGAAGGATAACGCAGTTATTTGTATTTAAATAAATGAATCTATGGAACTAGTGATGATACTTAAAAAAAAGAAGGGGGTTGTTAAGAAAAAAAGATCGTACCCTGTGTGGCTCGAACCGGCTACCCCCGTCATGCAAGGCAGAGTCGCTATCGATTGAGCTACGGAGACTTCGTTTAAATTTGGCTTGTTAGTTAATTATAATTGTGAACCTAATTATGTATTTACGCTTATGTATAAACACTTTTTATTCAATTAATTATCTATTCTACTTATTCTGGGACAATGCTTGCTGCTTTATAAACGGGAGAAGAAAACAAACCCGAAAACTACACCGCAAATAAACAGTCACACATGTTAGTATGCGAGAAGAGTGACGTCATTTTAGTCGGGAAAGTCCCTGACAACGGCCATAATTTACTCTTAGTTTTTTTTTCGCTAAGAAAATAATTTAGTATTTTCTTAGAGTAAAAGTTAGCGAAAAATAATCTTAGTTGAAAATGTTAGAGTTTAGAAATTTCTAATTAAAATACTTAGAATGTTTCAGAATACGGCCCCAGGAGAGTGAAGAGGATAGCGAAGATGATGGGTGGCTTACACGATCGCGTGTTGATGACAGTATAGCTTTGGAACGCTATGGTGAGAAGAACGTAGGAAACAGATATGGAGTAGAAGATAGGAAAAGAAGAAGTTCTAAACATGGCGTCGATGTACGCATGTCTAACCTCGTACCTCGCAGGTCATGGACTGAAGATAATGGGAAGGAAAGGACTATTAAACAGGAAAGACCAGACAGAGAGGATGGTTTAAGACACGATATCAAAACTGAAGATAGGAAAATTTACGCATCAGGATATGAAACAGATGATGAAATTGATATAGTCAAGGACAGAATTGAACAAATGAGGATTTCAAATAAAAAGATAGAGGAGAAGATGTACACTATGAAGCGTTTGCGGGAAAAGAAAGAGATAGAATTACTACATGAGCAAGAGAGACTGAGAAAGGAAAGACATAGATGCACGCTTATGGAGTTAAAGAAGGAGGAACAGAAATTAATTGACAAACAGAATCATTACAGAGAGCAGTTAATAGATATGACTGACAAATTGGAGGTACCAGACAGAATTACAGATGACAAAGGAATGTTGTATGAATCCCAATATTCTCCAGGAAAATACTTAGTAAGGGAGAACATTTGTCAAGAGAAACGTCAAGAACCAAGGATATCAAAACCTCCTACATTGCCTATTCTTTCTGAAGAATTATTTGAGGAATGGAAAGCTCAAGTGCAAGTCCTCGTAGATTCCAGAATATATCCAAAGGAAACGCTTACCTATGCCATCAGAAATTGTATCAGCAATTCATCAGGAGCAATCCGGAAGATCTTGCCTACGATTCCATTAAGTTCTACAGCAGGTGACATACTGAGTAAGTTAGAAAGTCTGTATGGTGACAGAAGATCAGGGGAATCGCACTTAGCAGAGTTTTATAGAGCAAAACAATTGCCGGAGGAAACCATAGCCGAGTGGGGATTAAGACTGGAAAACATCATTCAGAAAGCACAAAACAAAAGTCAGATAGATTTGGAACAGAAAGACCAGATGCTTAGGAAACGGTTTTGGAAGTACCTGTCGAACGAAAAGCTGAAGCTCAATACTAGAATGTCATTTGAGAGATGTTCGTCGTTCGAAGAACTCTTGAGAGAAGTCAGAGTCGAAGAAAGAGAACTCAATACTGAGAGCGATACATCTGATAGACACTCAGAATCAGCAGTTGAACACACAAATGTCTACCGTGAGCTTTTGGAAAGAGTGGACAAATTGGAAGAGGAAGCTCATAGGAAAGATGATAAGGATCAAGAAAGAGGAGATTGGAAATATCGTGATAAAACCAATGAAAACAGAGGATTGTATGATGGAAGACGCGATAGTGATAGAGATAGATGGAGAGAAGGATATGATGGAGGAAGATATGACAGAGGAAGGAGTAGATATAGGAGATATTACGATAGAAGATATCACGATGGAGATATAAGATATAGAGGATATGATGAAAGGAGATATCAGGATGGATACAATAGATATGGAAGATATGACAATAGAAGATACCAAGATGGTAACAGAGGATATAGGAGAAGGGAAGATAGCCGTGAAAGAAGGGACTATGACCGACATGGAGAAAGACAAAACTCAAACAGAAATTGGAGAGATAGGACAGACGAAAGTGGAAGTAGAGGATACAGAGATGATGCAGGACGACAAAATGAATATCGTAGAGATAACGATAAAGAAAGATACGATAACAAAGAGAGGAATTCTGACAAAGATCAGAAGCACGAAGAAACGGATAAGAGAAATAATGACCACGATAATCGGAGGAACAGAGATTATCAGAATGGAAAAAAGGAACACGATAAGAGTTCTAGATACAATAGAGATCGAGATCAACGAGACTCAAGAGATAACAGAAGAAGTCTAAATGTTGGTAAAACAGGAGAGACCTATGGAAGAAAGGAAGGTCAATCAAACCGGTAACTGTCTCAGTTGAAGGGCAAACTGGGGACAGTGAGACGAAGAGCCCTGCATTTAGATTGACTGAACATATCATGGGAGGAAATAATGTTGCCAATATCATATTGGAAGGCCAAGAAACTACAGCAGTTATTGATACTGGCTCGGTAGTTACTACGATTTCGGAAAGTTTCTACAACAGCTTGAAGAATAAGCCTACATTACAGCCACTTTCGAATTTCAAATTAAAGTTAATTGCCGTCAATGGACAAACTGTACCATACAATGGATACATAGAAGCTCAGATAGCTGTACCTTTCATGAGTGACAAAACATTTAATCTACCGATTCTGGTTGTTCCAGATTCAAGGAGTAACAAGAAGGATCCTGCTATTGTCGGTACAAACTTCATTAGAATATGCAAGTCCGAAGTATCTACAGAGAACACAAATATTCCAGAAGCATGGAGTACTGCTTTTCACAGCTTAGTTGATACAGTGGGTACTGTTAAGACAACCCAGAGAATAAAGCTACAGCCAAATGAAGTTAGAACAATCACAGGATTTGTTAGGAAAATAAGATCAGTGGACGCTTGTGTCACGGAAGTTGGCGAGGATTTTTGTTCTTCAAGAGTGAATGTTTGTCCCAGAGTGGTCAAGTTGAATAAACCAGGAAATACTGCAAGAGTTCCGGTGAGAATCTTCAACATGTCAACGAAGCCATTATCAATACCTCCGAAAACGAACATCTGTGACTTAAAAGAAGTGGATGTTTTGAGAGATGGACTACTACATGATGATAATGATGAAGAAGAAACAATAGGAATCAGACAGCAAAAGGATTCAGAGGACGATGGCAAAGACAAGATAGAAGTTGATTTAGAGGACACTTCATTAACAGCAGAACAGAAAGAGGAAGGGAGAAATTTCTTAAATAGATGGCACCACATATTTTCGAAATCACCAACTGACTTAGGAAATACTAATCTGGTCGAGCATGAGATACATCTTATTGACGACAAGCCATTCAAAGAAGCAACCAGACACATTCCGCCAGCTCTTTTCAACGAAGTTCGTGAACATTTAAAAGACATGTTGGATTGTGGAGCTATAAGACAGTCAAATTCGCCTTATTCGTCCAATATAGTCATTGTGCGGAAGAAAGATGGAACAATAAGATTCTGCATCGATTATCGGAAACTGAACCAGCGCACCATCAGAGATGCATACTCTATTCCAAGGATCGAAAATACTTTACATTTACTTTCAGGCTCAAAATATTTTTCAAAATTGGACTTAAGATCAGGCTATTGGCAAGTGTCAATGAAAGAAGAAGACAAAGCCAAAACTGCATTCTCAGTAGGACCATTAGGATTTTATGAAGCAAATCGCATGCCTTTTGGGTTAACAAATGCCCCAGCCACATTTCAGAGACTCATGGAACGTTGCATGGGAGAGTTACATCTTCAAGAATGTTTGATATATTTAGACGATATTATCATATTTTCGGAAACATTCGAGGAACACCTGAAACGGCTGAATTCTGTATTTACGAAATTAGAACAGCACAACTTGAAATTGAAAGGCTCAAAATGCGAATTCTTCAAATCGAAAGTGATATATCTTGAGCATGTAGTTTCAGAGGAAGGAATAGCAACGGATCCAGAAAAAACAGAAGCAGTAAAAACGTGGCCTTTTCCAAACTGTACGAAGGACGTCAGGAAATTTTTGGGTTTCACAGGCTATTATAGAAGATTCATCAAGGGATATGCTCGGATCGTCAGACCACTTAGTGATCTTTTGGTTGGTCATTCTGCCAAGAAGCAAAAGAAAAAAAAGAAGGCATCAGAAAAGGAAACACCATTTGTTTGGGGACCATCTCAACAAGAGGCTTTTGACACCATCATAGAGAAGTTGATCAAACCTCCTGTATTAGCTTATGCCAATTATCAACTACCTTTCAAGCTACATACTGATGCATCTGGATCAGGATTAGGTGCCGTACTTTACCAGCACCAAGGAGGCAATGATAAAGTGGTAGCTTATGCAAGCAGAAGTCTGAAGCCAGCAGAAAAGAATTACCCCGCTCACAAATTAGAATTTTTGGCACTAAAGTGGGCAATGACAGAGAAATTTAATGATTATCTTTACGGAAGCAAAGTGGAAGTATGGACAGACAACAACCCACTAACCTACGTGCAGACCACCGCCAAACTAGACGCTACAGGTCATAGATGGCTTGCTGCTCTAAGCAACTATGATTACTCCATCAAATACCGTAGCGGAGCAAGCAATGTGGACGCAGACAGACTCTCACGTAGGGATATAAACGGGACATCTGAAACTGAAAAGCAACTTACCTCCGTACCAGCTGATAAGGAAGACTTACTTACCTCTGCAAAACCCGGAAACACAGAAGCTGAAACAGAAACAATGGATGAGGAGACGGTGCAAGCACTTACCTGTGCAGCATCAGTAGACCATGAGCAGGCACCATTTGTATTCAGCATTACAAGTCCTGATTACCTCAAGCAGGCTGAAGCAAATGATGAAGTTCCGGATGATATACTCCAAACAGAAGCACTTTCCACAAAGGACTGGAAGATTGCACAGTCCAAGGATGAGGATATTTCTGAGGTGATTCGACATCTAAAAGCAGGAACCAGACCTTCAGCTAGGCAGGTCTCGTCTACAAACGTCCTGAAATACCTCAGAGTATGGGATCGCTTGGATATCAGAGATGGAGTAGTGTATCACCAAGGGAAACTAAACGATCAGGATTATCAACAGATACTGCTTCCTGAATTTCTTAGGAATGATATCTTTGGAACGCTCCACGACCATCTTGGCCATCAGGGAAGAGATCGAACTACGTCTCTCTTCAAACAGCGGTTCTATTGGCCAGGGATGGACTCGTGGATCCAGGATAAAGTCAGGAGTTGCCCTCGTTGCATCCGCCGGAAGTCAGTACCATCAACAGCTTGTTTAGGCAACATATCATCATCAGCACCCATGGAAATACTATGTGTGGATTTCTTAAGCTTAGAGAGATCAAAGGGTGGGTTTGAAAATATCTTGGTGGTCACTGACCATTTCACAAGGTATGCTCAAGCCTACCCTACCAAGAACCAGCTTGCAAAAACAACAGCTAAAGTACTATTTGACAACTTCATTGTACATTACGGGTTTCCATACAGAATTCATTCCGACCAAGGCCCAAATTTCGAATCTGATCTAATGAAAGACCTCTGCAATTTAGCCGGAATGGAGAAAAACCATACAACACCGTACCATCCCATGGGTAACGGGCAAGTAGAACGGTTCAATTCCACACTGTTGAAGATGCTGGGAACGTTAGAAGAGCACGAAAAAGCAGACTGGAAATCACACGTCTCAACATTAGTCCATGCCTATAACGTGACGATTCACAAGTCAACTGGGTTCTCTCCTTATTTCCTCATGTTTGGACGCCACCCTAAGCTAGCCATCGACGCCTTGCTAGGAATCAATACCTCAAATGAAGACAGTCGCTCCAAACATGAGTACGTCAGGAAGCTAAAGGAACGATTAACCATAGCTTACGAGAAGGCAAAGGAGGCAGTCCAAAAAGCTTCTCAGACAGACAAGACCAGATATAACGTGAAGGCCAAGGCAAGTAAGCTAGAGATTGGTGACATGGTGCTCGTCAGGAACGTTGGCCTACGGGGAAAACAAAAGCTAGCAGACAAGTGGGAGGACACTCCGTATGTCGTAATCAGCCAAAAAGGTCCAGATATTCCCGTTTACGTAGTAAGGAAGGATTGCCCAAACAGCAGGAAGACCCGCACATTACACAGAAATTTGTTGTTGCCGTTAGGCCATACTTCACGAAGTGATTCGTCTGTTCCACGATACGTGATACCAGCCAGAAGGCCAAATCCAATCGAAGACCATCATACAGATTGTCAGAGAACACGTCCTCAGCGTAGACGGAGACCTCCTGTGAGGTATACTCCAGGAGAGTAACACTTTCAGCCAGAACACGGTTTATGTGTTTCATATTTTAGTTTACACTATTCAGATATAGAGATCGTCTCATAACGTCGTCAACTTTGGAGTTTTGTTGTTGTTTTGACGACGGTATTATTTCTTATCAGTGTTTTGTTGTATTTTTGTATGCATTTCAATTTGCGTAGAAGATTTACTTTCATGTACGTGTTGGTATAGTTAGAGTGAGGCAATATCTTCAAGTTTAAGACGTTGTAGGATTGTTATATTCCTGCAGGTAGTCTAGGAAATATCTTTGCTGTCTTGTTCTCAAGTCTCAACTGTATTAGCGTACTTTTCTATTTTTCATATAGTTTATATATGGAAGCTACGCAATGTTTTTTTTTGTAACTGTATTTTGTATATTTTGCTCCGTGGACGCATTACGCAGTTCGTGACTTTTGTTGTTATGCCATGTATTAAACTGTCATATTGCATTTGTGTTTGTCATTTATTTTATCGTTTACTTGGTGTATTTATTTATCTGTGATATTTTGAATGTCGAGGACGACATTTTTTGAAAAGGGGGGTGAATGTCATAGGGTGATATTAATTATTTCTGGAGTTTATTACATTTTTTCATTAAATTGGGTGTGTTTGTTGTTATTTCCATTCCCTTTAATTCTCATAATCCCTAGTCCAAATTATTATTTTCTAACCTTAACAGTCAAAGGGAACTAACCACTTCTTGCATGCTAGTTTGTAATCACGTGATATGTCATTCCGGTCACTTCGGTCATTTAAATTCTTCAGACAGCCATCTTTATTTTGAGCATAATAAATATATTTATATCTGGATATTATTCCATTAGCCAGGTAACCATTTTCATTATTTAGTAACTTGAATAATTAGGTTTATATTATTAGTATCGTTATAAGTTTTGATTATGTACAGGTTCAACTTATATGCTAAGCAGAAGTTGTTTACTCATTTGTATGTACATGTTTGTTTACATAATCAGATGTCAATTTGTAATGTTTATTCTTTGTACTTATTATTGTTTTTAATTCTGTTGTAGATTTCTTTCATACATGTTGAACTCCAGTCATCGAGACAATAAATTATAAACGTTTCGGTAGTGTTGCTGCTTCATTTTCAACCAACTTCACCCAGCCGTGGGCTGAGGCCCGGTCGGGGTCACCCTGAGAACCCATAAGAACCCAAAGCTCTACGAAACATACAGCGCCGATGAATGATGAGGAGTGATGAGAGGAAGGTGATTTCGGGAAGATGGTTTCGGCTAATCTCATTAGTTGCGAAGCAGCGCATGAAATCAAAACCACCGACATGCCTTCCTTTTCAATATTGGCTAGGGGAATAATCTAGGTAAAATAAACACAAATATCCCCTATAACAATTAAGCCACATAACCATGACAAGGAAGGAAGTCGTCTTGGGTGTTACAGTGGTTATTCTTTACCAATATATGTGTTTACAAAAGCTTACGAAAAGACTTCCATTGCAAACAACTTGGAGCCAGGTTTGGAACCGGGTACCTCGCGTCTGATCTGGCTCCAAATTGTTTGCCACTCAGATAACAAGAGTTGTCAGAGAGACAACAAAGCTCGACATCGGCACACTTGAAAACTTAAGAACTAAATCTAAGGTTAGGGTCACAGAGGTCAACCTTATTGCCTGTATGAAAAGTTTTGTTCATGTACACATGAAACCAAATATGAAAGTAACACCTCAAGGGACATAGGCATAAAACGCGTTTTCAAAGCCTAAACTCAGATTTCGAAACCTAAACCCGGGGCCTAAGTTCAAAGTCAAGGTCACTGAGATAAACTATTTGCATGTCTTGTCTCTATACACATGCATGTCAAATATGACAGGAATATCTCAACGGGTATATGAGATATAGGTATTTTGAAAAACCTTAACGCAGGTTTCGAAACATAAACATGGGTTCTTAGTTCAAGGTCACGGGGGTCAAACTTTCTGTATGAAAGGAAAAGTTTTGTCTATATACACATGTTTACCGAATAAAGATGAATATCCCAATGGACTTCGAAGTAAAAGACATTTTTGAAATCCTAAACGCAGATTTCGAAACCTAAATGTGAACCCTAAATTTATGAATACTGGTGTAAAATAATTTATGTGCATGGAAAGGTATTGTCCATACACACATGCATACTAAATATAAAAAGCAATATATCAAAGGACATAGGAATTATCAGTTAAATACGTTCAAGGTCAATGTCACAGGGGTCAACGGTTTTCTGTGCATGGTAAGGTCTTGTCCATATACACACCCATATCAATTATGGATGTAACACTTCAAGGGACATAGAAGTTAAATATATTTTTCTGAAAACTGTTTACGTCGTTCACGACGACGACTACGCCGGGGGTAAAGCAATAGTTCTTCCTGTACTTTGTACACGCGGGCTAAAATGAAATGTTAGAGTTTTAAAGAGGCTGTTGCATTTTGTTTGCCCTTCGTTTCTTTTTTTAACGATAAAGAATTAGTTATTCAAACTAATCCATGCGACTACGCTAATATTTGCTAGCAGTTGGTGTTGACCAGAGGCCCAGTTACATGGTATGTGATCAAGTTCCAATCTTTTTTATACTAACTAATAGGTTGAAATTTCTTCAGTCAAAATAAAGAAATAAATTGTTTTATGAGGAAAAGCAATCGGATGTCAAAACTTTAGCAGAAGACAATACTGCATTCGCTCAGTTATCATCAATGTGAAGTGCATTTTTGATACTTCGGTATACTGTTTGTATACACATGTATAGCTTTTGTTGTTTAAGTGACGAAATTTTGCCCGCTTAGCCACTAGTTAAATAATAAATTTGAAATATGTGTGCATTTTGACCGAAAATACACTTAGTTTAACTACATTGTTACACATGTTTACAAATGTACTACAAACAATGTCGCAATCGTTAGCTTTAAATGCTAAAATATATGATGATTTGAGTTAGGTAAAACCCCCGATACACACTGATTGTTGTATTTTCATTACTAACATGAGTTGGAAGTTGAAATTGACCATTAAATATAACTTTCAATAGCCATAATTATACCAACGGGTTTATGATATTCATATAACTTGTTTCACTTGGTGCTGGGCAAAATTTGGATCTGGATTTATGATTTTGTGCCGCTTCAAACAGTATTCCAGTCATATCACGACATTTAGCCTATTGCTGGGAGAGGAATATCAAAAGTATTTCAGGTTGATATTGTAGCAGCGATTTTTTCTCTTGGAAACAGATTTGTTTGATTTCAAAGATATTTGAAGGCATATACCAGCTCCATAATGTCCAATTTAATGAAATTATAATAACTTTGGAACTCAGGGCACTGGTCATTGTATATACTCTCATTTGACTCAGCTTTGCCTTCAAATTATTTACTATGCGAGAAAGTTATAAAAACAACCTGTTCCCAGCAAACTTTGTAAATTGAACTAACCTCAATACAAAAGGAAACATTTGTATCATGATTTGAGAAAAATCGCTTAGCATACCATAATTCCATAGACTGAGGAAACAAGAAACTGTAATGCAGAATATCAATATTAATTTCCTGAGTTAACCGGCTGTCGTTTAACATCCAACAAGTGTCATTCTGTTGGAAATACTTTGACCTTTAACATGATATAGGTTTCATAAATTTAGGGGGTTTAGGGGGTGAAGGGGGTACAGATACTCCTGAAACTGTTGCACTTGGGGCACTGTACTGAGTAATTCAGTTCGTAGGAGATAACATGTTTCTAACCTCGCAGGCTTTTGAATGTTTTGCAAAATTGGGTTTTATTTATTGGTACAATTAACACCCACGATCGGTGTTTATTGGGAGGACGCCATTCTATCCGTTTAAAATGTAAATCAATGCAACACAACGTAATAAAATTTACATTACAGGTTTTAGAAAATGTTGTCGATTTATTAAAATTCTCCATGGCAAACAGATTGAAACCAGATCAGACACAGGATTTCCCGACGTTTGACCCGACTCCACACTATGTGCAATGGATATCATCGTTTTTTAATAGACGCGTTTACATTCTTTACCACTGATTCAGTACATAAATATTGACTGTTAGCGCTGATATAATTAAAAACACGTGCACATAAACAACGAAATTAGAGAAGTATAGATAACAAGAAATTAGATCCAAGTTTAATAAAACATGTTTAGTGAAATACGTGTCTTTATTTTCCAGATTCTCCACATTTCTGTTTTTGTAAAATGGTTGGTATAATCATTTGCAATCTAATCGAGTTATTATATATCAAGTTACTGTCCTGAAGTGTAAAATTTATTGTTTTGTCAAATGTAAAACTGGTATTTATCTTGGCGTACGAACGTTTTAATAAGAGCTCGTATTATATAATTTAAGTCCAAAACTTTCCCGAACCTTCGCATGCTACAGTGGAGAATGTGTTATTCTTTCCCAATAAACGCGCTTACGCTAAAACTGTTATTTGCAGTGCAAATAGTTTGGAGCCAGATCAGACGCCGGGTAACCCGGCGTCTGATCAGGCTCCAAACTGTTTGCCACCAAAATAAACAAGAATTATCAGAATTGTCCAAAAGTTGTTCTTTTCTACGTTTTAGTGCTTTGCGTTTACGTACGTTTGCGTTTAAACGGGAAAGAATAACAGATTCTCCACTGTACTATATCGCCAACTTAATCGTGGGATTTTTTACTACTTCACCACTACATTGTTGTGTGCTTCAATATTGTTGTCTGCAAGAACGTTTCAAAATTATATTTTATGTGGTATGACTTGAGAAATATATATAAGAGTGTCAATTTTTTGGATCCTGATCAGGCGCCGCCTGATTTGGATCCAAACTGTTTGCACATAGGCGACGTTGACTAAATAAGAGCCCACATGGATCCTAAGGCGCTCACCATAGTACACAGTCCTAAGCTTTAACTAGACTTATCGCTAAAGGTGACTAATACCCCCACTAGGACCTTGTCATAAGAAGCAAATGTGTCAGGATAATGTTGATGTGTGCTCTCTATATGAACCAGAGGGTTCAGAAGCCTTTTCTAGGTTTTGACCTAATGACCTATTTTTTGACCTGACATAACTCATATTCAAATATTGCCTAGATTTTATCACGGTGATAATTCTAAGCAAGTTGTGTGAAAGTATGACTAAAACTAAGGTCCTGACAGTGTTTAGAAGCTATTTCTATGTTTTGCCATACTGATCTACTTTATAATCTTATATTTACATTCAACCTGTAAAGTCCTTATGTAATCCTATTAAAAAATCTGCAGTCATCTGCCGATGAACCTACACTTCGAATCTGGATTTAACCAGTTCGGATTTCCCCCGTGCTATCCGTGGACTTCTTCAAATAGACTACATCGGGCACTTAACACTAAGCTCCCATTGGTCGACGGTAATATGACACTAGCGGAGTGATACAGACCCATAGGTCGTTGCCATCGCGTTGCTATGTGTGTAAATGGGTTAAGAAAACAACCGCGACCTGTAATTTTAGAATGTGCTTTGGCAATAGATATTCAAGTTGCACTGTTATTTGTTTGCCTTGTAAGTCATTTCCATTCACAGAGAGAAAGTTTACTGGAAAAAATCCTGAATTTTTAATACAGTTACAGTACATGTAGTTGGGACTACTTTCTCACCATATTTAGAAACTGGAATGGCTATTACATCGACATTACATCTATCAAACCTCTTTGACCGGTATATGATAAATTCTTATACAGAAAAACAAATCTGGCCAATAAACACATTAAATTGACAAGACAGAAAATATAAATATAAATATAAGGAATAAACAACATCTCTTTGCCGCTCATGACGGTATGACTACATTAGCTTCGGGGGGTAAATTTATCGAAAACGCCCTTTGGGCGTTTACGGAATTTATCCCCTGCGAAGCTAATGTAGTCATACCGTCATGAACGTCAAAAATATGTTGTTTATTCCTATAATGTAACCCATATTCACACAATGCCTAGCTTTTGTCAAGATAACCATTCTAAGCAAGTTTCAAGACAATAGGGCAAAACATATGGTAGCTTGAGTGGAAAAAGCTTTTTCTGTAATTTGACCTACTGACCTACTTTATGACCTATATTCATGTACGACTTATACTCTATTTAGGTCATGACACTGACGAAATCTCATAAAGATATAACCAAATATAGATCTATGTCTTCTAGAACGGTTTTAATTTTAATTTGATATTTCCGAACACCGAAAATGATCACGCCCTCTTGGGGCCATTTTTTGTTTTTGGCGGATCGAAATTCTTTGAACAACA
This sequence comes from Gari tellinella, assembly GCA_922989275.2. Taxonomy (NCBI): domain Eukaryota; kingdom Metazoa; phylum Mollusca; class Bivalvia; order Cardiida; family Psammobiidae; genus Gari; species Gari tellinella. The sequence goes on from OV277867.1 coordinate 43,922,951, forward strand.
AGTCTATCCATTTAGAAACATTTTGGTGGAAGTCAAATTGAAATCGGACCAATAATTACGGAGAAGAAGATTGTGCGCTGTGGCCATGGCAACCAAACAAATTACACCACCCACAATTTTTAATAACTTTTCGTCCCCCACTCTACTGTTGATGAAGTTTAGTTACATTGGGGCTATTGGTTTCAGAGAAGAAGTCGTTTGCAATTGTTGACGGACAGTCGGACGGACCGACGGACGCCGGACAGAGCGGTATCACAATAGCTCACCTTGAGCACTTGGTGAGCTACAAAGGATGAAACTATTGAACTACTCTTGTAAATTTAGACAAACTCAATACGAACAACTCAGCAACTGGTTTACATCTAAACCGTTCGGCAAAGGTTAGATGAGACACGCTTAACCAAATACAGCATGGTCTGTTTCTAGTTTGAAGACAGGTAGCCACTTAAAGCAGACTGAAAGTAACGCATACAGCGCCTTCGAAGCATTTGTTTCACTTTCAGTCGTCTTTATGAAACCAATCGCAAGGATATTCAAAATGTCGATTTAAGGAACATATGCATGATTGTACAAAGGGGAACCATTTTCTTAAGTGTATGGACAAATGTAAGGCGTAATAGGCGTGTTTATGGGGTAATGGTCTAAAAGCGAGTATGTGTAAGTGTTCATGTTCTAAAATATATTTATTTTGCTACATTTTATTCTGTAACTTTACAACTCTTTGGTTACCAACGGATCAAAAAGACGACTCTACAAATACCAATCATCTGTTCAAGAACCAAACTGATTGACATGCGTATCGCTATTCCATCAGTCTAACTGCCGCAGTTCTTACTTGAATAGAACATTGCAGATAGCAGTATCAATGCAGACAATACTTTAGCGGTGACGGGTTCCAACAGACGAAATAATTTAGGAATTAAAGATTTTATCTAAATTACAGTAAAACCTCTGTATTACGACTATTAAATTTTGATAATTATTAGGTGTTTAATGCTGGCGACTGCTTAAGGCAATGTTACAGTGAAAAAGAAAGCTCTTTTAAGAGCTTTCTGTTTACTGTCACCTTGCTTAAAGCTGTCACCTGTCTTTTATACTAGCAAAATATGTTGGTCGTTATAGAGAGGTTTTACTCAACTTAAACGGTTCGCAAAATTTGTTATAAAATAAACAGCTACATCTAAACACACATGCTACAGCGGACAAGGTGTACTTCTTTCTCGATTAAACGCGAGCGAAACGCTAACACATTGTAATAAACTGTTGAAAGTTAACATTTTTTGACAATTTCGCCTATTCATTTTAATAAAAGTGACAATCAGTTTGGAGTCTGGTCAGACGTCGCCTTATCTTGCTCCAAACATGTTGCAATAGGAATACTAGTTTTAGCTAAACGGTAATATATATACATACATAATTTACATCATATAAAATATGAGGTATTGATATAGAAATTTTAAACCTGACCAGAATACGAGAGTTTCTGAAATTATAGAGTTTAACATTTTCAGTAATTAGATAAATGTTGGTTTTGTTCGGTTTACTCCCTCTTATCTTGAGCTCTGATGTTGACTGACTGTATATAACCCTCATCCGGACCTTTGGATCCCTGCGGCTTTATCTTTTCGAGAAAAAAATATTCAGCCTAATGACGCTTATGACGTTTTTAGACATTGTTCATATGGCTGTTTTTGACATTTGTGTGAAATACGTATTAAAAGGGTCAATCCGCATAGATTCCATTTTCTAAACACGGCTGGGGTCCAGCCGGACCTCAGAATTCTAAAGGCTAGTTAAATGTATTTCAGGCCATTTTAAAACCGTTTTTGTTGTTAACAACTACAATAATGGCATTTATTGAATACTATATAACCCCGACAATACTGTTCCTCAATTGTACATATCAAAATGTATCTTACATGATCTTGTGATTGAGTTATTTCCCTTTGATTTTCTAACCCCGGAGTGCAAACTGCGAGTCCAAGGGATTCACACTGTATGGAACGAATACAATTCTATCTGACCTCACATTATGCAAATGATTTCAAGATTCAAATAAGTGTACCGTATTTTATTTTGGTTCTTGTCCTTTCTGGAAGTTTGTATAGCAGTCATGGGTCAAGATTGGTGACCTTGACCTTTGCCCTTGACCATATTGAACGTTGGCCAACGAGGTCTTGTCTGTTGGTATTAAAGGCGTCTATTTCAATGTTTATTGCCATGTGATTCCTCTCAACAACAACCCAAAATGGGAGACAGATATTGTGTGTGCTGTTCGGAATGAGTTGTTATAGGGAGGGCAATTTGCTCAAATTAGAACAAACACATGAATTCAGATCAGACGCCGTGTAGACGGCCGTTGTGGGGAGGGAATACTGTTATATCCTAGTCCAAATCCAAACGAAATGTGCAGCTGTACAGGTTTACATCATTTATGACACTTTTAGGCGTTTAATCTGGATCCAAAATGTTTGCAAATGATTGCCAACTCAAGTAATGCAGACACATGTAGAACAGACGATACTGTAGGAGGCAAAGTGTTAACCCTTAGCCCGCCAAATAAATTGTCGTCTGCTATATTTCTCGTCTGCTTCAAGTTTCAAAGTGCTTCAAAGTTGCTCAAAATTGCTGAAAATGTTGTCCGAGTGTCAAACAGCTTGGATCCGGATGAGACGCCGAGTTACTCGGCGTCTCATCCGTATCCAAGCTGTTTGCATATGGAGCTATAGTCGTGACTGGCAGGCTAAGGGTTAATATATTTCGGTGAACACGTCACCTATCAAGATTATGGCTATGTTTTGATTAAATACCTATATTTTTGCCTGTTCATGTTAATAATTATAAGTGACAGTTTGAGCCATTCACAAGATTAAAAGCGTCGTATCAAGTTGTGAAGGCGGGTGTAAATGTCAGATATGTCTACGACATTACAAAAATATCACCATTATTTTGATGTACTACCTTCATTGCCATGACGTAATCATCTTAAAACATTTGTTGTCTGCTTTACAATTGCTCATACGTATAAGATATTTTAGCAATTTGATATCGATGTGAGCGTCAAACAATTTGAATCCTAATTATATTACCGAGGAACCCGGCGACAGGCTTGGATCCAAACCGTTAAAAAGCGTACTCTGTTAGAGGAAGTAACAAGGTAAATTTTATACGTAACAGTTATAGAAATATATTCTATATTGTATCCTAGCAGAGTTTAGCTTAAAGCTGACTGAACATAAAGTACATTATTAGTTATACAGTTTCTTCACAGGGTACATGAGTATTTATTTCCGGCTGAGGAAAATCATGTAACGGCGAGGGCAGCCGGGAATAAATCCTCATGTACCCTGTGAAGAAACTGTATGACGAGCTCAATTTACTGCAAAGTGTTCAATGTTCAAACGAAATATTTCAGAGTTTGTCGTGTAAAGCGCTCATGGTAAACAGTAACATAATCGCGTCAAAACAGACAACATTGAGCGTAAATGACGTCATGTTTCTGACGGTTGTTATTCAAAAGAATAATGGCCACGCTCGTAGACATCGGCTTCAAACTTTCCCAGAAAAAAATGCAACTGTTTAAAGAACCAACCCCCGATCGGTTCTTAGCCGACATAGACTAAAATGGAGGATGCACGATTGAATGCACTCAATCCTGTTAAGCAGTCGACCATCTTTTTATTTACTGCTAAGCAAGACTCGGGGACCTGTCAGCCAATTGAAAAAGCTGTATATCTACGTACGCTGTCAGCTTACAGGATATTTGGGTTCACATCTACGGCTTAGTAGCCAATCAGGAGTAAGTAATTTTCTTTGCATTATAATAATGTCCCTTAGTCTGCTTTGTTTTAGCCCGTTCACCCTCAATGACGTCATAAAGCGCATGTGTACACAATCTTGATCTTGATCAGACGCCGCGTCACGCAGCGTGTGATCAGGATCAAAAGTGTTTGCCACTTGTTTTGAAATTAAATGTCAGTTATACTGCCTTAAATCTAACTTTTAAACGATATTACAGACAACAATATTGAAGCGGACGACAATATGGCGTCGAAGGGGGAAAAACCTTACGATGAATTTGGCCATGAAAGAGTTAAGACTGCTTTAATAAGCAACCCACTGCACTACTAAAAACAGAGGAGGGTAGTAAATTTACATGGAATGTCTTCTCATATTTTTTTCCCTCAAATCATGAATAAAGGTGTCAGATAGTTTGATACAATCAGCTGGTATACTTTGACCGACATGGATATACATTTTTGTGCAATTGTTTATGAAGCGGGGTGGGGGAAATCAGGATATAGTGCGAGGAAAGAATTTGCGAACAGAAGAACCCTAAATAAGGCGAGTACAGTGCTCCCTCTCTTCAACGACACCCAGTGGGAGACAACATTTGTGTGCGTTGTTCGGAGGGAGTCGTTATAGAAAGGGAAGTTCGTTTACATTAGCAAACAGCTTGAATCCAGATCAGACGCCGCGTAACGCGGCGTCTGGTCTGGATTCAAGCTGTTTGTCACTCGTCATTAAGTTTTTTCTGTCAAAATGTCCATTAAGTAACTTCGAGAAAAACAGCAGACGACAACTTTAAGCAGACGATATAACAGCAGTAAAAGCGTTAGACATAATTGTCCCGTTTAGGGAACTGCGGAAAGGGTCGTTGTAAGGAGGGGGTCGTTGTTGGGAGGGTCGTTGTAGAGAGAGAGCGCTGTATTTCAAATACTTCCATATATCTCCACTTAACTCTCTGTTATGACCATTAATTAGAACCGTCTTCTCTTCAAGACGATTCTAAAGTTTAGTCACAATGAGCGGGGGCATGCGGAGAACATGCTGGCAATATCTAGCGAAACGACAGTGGAGAATCTGTTATTCTTTCCCGTTTAAACGCAAACGTACGCAAACGCAAAGCACTAAAACGTAGAAAATAACAACTTTTGGACAATTCTGATAATGCTTGTTTATCTAGGTGGCAAACAGTTTGGAGCCTGATCAGACGCCGGGTTACCCGGCGTCTGATCTGGCTCCAAACTGTTTGCACTGCAAATAATAGTTTTAGCGTAAACGCGTTTATTGGGAAAGAATAACAGATTCTCCACTGTACTGTTGTCAGCCCTTGGATAGTTACCAAAAAGTATGTTATTCCGTAAGCTGTCACCGATGAATGAAGGGATGGGAACGTCAACCTGAAGTAAATTAACTGTTTTATTAATTTGTTATTTGATCAAATAATAAACATTGCATCCCTGAAACTGTTCATATACATGTAGTAGGCAGTCCGTCATAATAATTTAGGTATTTTCTTTTCGCTACTACAGCGCTCCCTCCCAGGAAAACAAACAGTAACCCGAAGCGTCCTGCTTCAATGGCATCTTCCATAATATGGTACGAGTATGCTGATATCTACATTAACTCAGTGTCCCCTGAAAGATCAAATGGACCATTCAAACTAACAATTAATTCATAAATAAAATCTAGTCCGGTTTAGTCTATACAATGTATTACAAAATGACAAGCGATGCAAACCCTGATCAAGATACCCCTGATCTTGGTCTACTCTATTTGCATACGACACATTTAATCTTCAATGATACCATTATTGTAATTGACACATTGTTTGCACTACGGACAAATTCGTTATAGTATGTCGCCTTTTCAGTGGTTTAACCCTTTACCACATAAATACACAATTTACACTTGTGATGTATTCCTCCTCTGAAGAAAAGTATTCCTACAGTGGAGAACACGTTATTCTTTCCCAATAAACGCGTTTGCGCTAAAACAACTATTCCCAATGCAAACAGTTTGGAGCCAGATCAGACGCCGGGTTACCCGGCGTCTGATCAGGCTCCAAACTGTTTGCCACCCAGATTAAAATAAATGTCCAGGATTGTCAATACCTTGTCCTTTTTTCACGTTTTATTGCGATGCGTTTTCGTAGGTTTGCGTTTAAATGGGAAAGAATAACGTTTTCTCCACTGTATTTACTACTAAACAGTCATGTTTATGCACCATAAGAAATATTTTCTATTTTCTAGACGATGATCGCTTAAAGCAGGTAGAAAGTAAAGCAGAATACGACTTAAAGGGCATTCTGCTTTACTTTTAATCTGCCTCAAGTGGTCATCTATCTTCAAAACTTGAAACAGGCTATCGAAAGTAAAGTATCAATTTATTCTTAAATACAGGTTTAGATAACTCTTTAATACAGTTTTAATTTATTTCTAAATACAGGTTTAATTTATTTCAGAAACAGGTTAAAATTATTTCTAAATACAGATTTGTTTTCATTTTCAGATGCAGATTAAATTCATTTTTAAATAGAGCAAATGCGGGTATTATCGGCACTTTAGGAATCAACCTAATATATGAAACTACCTCTTTCAGTTTACTTAATGTCGAATTCAACTTTGCATTCTATAAAAATTATTTTATGACAGAACCTTTACAACTTTTTCGGCACCTTTCGGCTATTATTGTCTCCTCTAAATGCTAACAGTAGTATCATGGCCAGAAGTGTGCTTTTACGTCATATACTATAGATGACGTACTATTTTGTTCTCGTGTACCGAATATTTACGTAACGAAACAAGCTACAGTACTTTGCACTGAAAGTTTAACAGATTCAAACCCCATTAAAAATCAAAATATTTTAAAAGTCTTTTTGACCTGAAAGGTTATATAATTTATTTTAAGAAACAGATTGATTTAATTCTAAATTCAGTTTTTTTTTAGAAACAGTTGTAGATTTTAATTTATTTCTTAATACAGATATAATCTATTTAAGACCACAATGCCGTACCCTGCTGTCTTCACCTCCCGCTCATTTCCAGTGCATTTAGGATCTGTTACATGACTGTTGTGGACGGTTGTCGTTGAGTCTGGCTGGCAAACAGACAAGAAAAATGGTCTCTGCAAACCTGTGTAATATTTCAGTAAATTGTTAGAGACGTACACAAGCAGACCGCCAATCTCAAACACTACTATATTATGGTAGATGTTCCATCGTCGCACACCGGACATGACGTCAACCAGCAGCATCTGAAACAAATTACTAGCCTGTACACAAAACCGCTTTTAAAGCAAAACAATGTACATTATTAGTTATACAGTTTCTTCACAGTGTACATGAGGATTTCTTCCAGACTGAGGTAAATCATGTTGCCCGAGCCGTTAGGCGAGGGTTATATGATTTTACCAGCCGGGAAGAAATCCTCATGTACACTGTGAAGAAACTGTATAACGAATATATTATACTGCAAAGTTTTCACTGTTCAAACGAAATATTTCGGAATTTGTTGAGTACAGCGCTTATAATAAACTATAACAAAATCGCGCCAAAGCAGATAACGTTGAGCGTAAGTGATGTCATGTTTCTGACGTTGTTATTAATAAGAAACATTGGCATATTCGGCGTCAAACTTTCCCAGAAATAATGCAACTGTTGAAAGATCCAAACAGCGAATGGTTCTTAGCCGAAATGGAATTAATACGGAGGATGCACGATCGAATGCCCTCAATCCAGTCGAGCAATCGGCCATCTTATTTTCTGCAAAGCAAGACTCAGAGACCTGTCAGCCAGATCAAAAAGTAGGTCAATAGGTCAAAGCCTAGAAAATGCTTCTGAACCCTTTAGTTCATATGGAGAACACACATCAACATTATCCTGACAGATTTGCTTCTTGTGGCAATGCGCTATTGGGGGTATTAGTCACCATTAGCAAAAGGTTTAGTTATATCTGGGGACTGTGTACTGAGGTGAGCGCCATAGGGCCCCTTGGGCTCTTGTTTACTTTTCAGGAATGCTTTTTCTATATATTGCAAAATGACAAACAGTGCATACCATGTACTGAAGAAGCTCTCTGATCATGGTGTAACACTGTTTGCAAAGGACGTATGTACTCTTAACTTGCACATCATTTGTAAAGCACTAGTACAGTGGAGAATCTGTTATTCGTTCCCGTTTAAACGCAAACGTACGCAAACGCAAAGCGCTAAAACGTAAAAAAGAACAACTTTTGGACAATTCTGATAATTCTTGTTTATCTCGGTGGCAAACAGTTTGGAGCCTGATCAGACGCCGGGTTACTACCCGGCGTCTGATCTGGCTCCAAACTGTTTGCACTGCAAATAATAGTTTTAGCGTAAACGCGTTTATTGGGAAAGAATAACAGATTCTCCACTGTACACTCGTCGCTAGGGGTGCATGTGTTTAAACATGCATATATTGCGCAGTTACAAATGTGTAAGTGAAGGATTAGAACAGTCGTATATATTTTTGTTTAATGGTTATTATGTTGGCAGTCAGTTTGAATGATACAGTGCTTCCTCCATACAACGAGCCTCCAAATACAAATCCCCTCCATACAACAAGGCAGCCGCTGTTCCCTAAACAAGACCATATTTAATAATGTCTTGCAATATCGTTAAGATTGTCGTTTGCTGTTTTTTCTTAAAGTTACATGTTTGACATTTTGACAGAATAAACAGAGAGTTACAAACAGTTTGAACCTTTATTAGACGCCGCGTCACGAGGCGTCTGATCTGGGTTTAAACTATTTGTACTCTTAGGGTTTTAATCTTCTCTCCCTATAACATCTCCCTCTCAACAAAAACACAATATACCTGTCCCCCATTTGATGTTGCGGCAGAGGGTGTGAGAGAGTAGTGTAATACAAACCCACTTACGATAAGCATGGGCACGTAAATACTTCCTATCAATAGCACTGTCGGTGTGATAGAGTTTGCCTGTTTCTGGTATGACAGACTTGGATCTTTATGCCGGTATCCGCGTTTTACGGGCGTCCAATAAAAGTCCATATAAAGTCCAACGTAGTGCACTGAAAAATATGATAAAGTCATATTAATGTTGTCCCACAGGTACTTGACACATACTTTATTATCTATTAACCCCACCCCCCCCTTTTTAAAAAAAAAAAAAAAAAAAATGTTTTTTTTATTATACTTCTATTATAGATACAAGGTAAACAGCGCAATTCAACACCTCGTCTTTACTATCGACTTAAGCTGATGCTAAAATAGACTCGATCGCCGATATTCTCTTGTGGTACCCTCGGGAAATGATTAATTTATCAATATCTACTTTTTATTTCATCAAATTCCGTCAAATAACGCCACAGTATGTGAATTATAACGAAAATAAGCATAAAAAAGTTTTCTGTCGTTCTCTTGGTACATAGCAACGAATGTACATGTAGGGGTGATCTGTTATTTGTCCACAATAAACGGCCTATGCCACTGGAACTTTCACCAAATATTATAAATCATCTTTAAATGAAATATTATCAGTTTTATATAATTTACATAGAATGCAAAATTAAAAGAAACTTTACCTGTTTAGTTTTGACCAATGAGATCGCTCCGTTCATTCAATTCATTCCGGTATTCAAAATGGCATTCACAATGAAATGAGTCTTTCACTTGTCAATTTCATGCCAAATTACATGTATATTTCATATAGCTGATAGTGAAGAGGGTCATGTTCCGACACAAACGCGTTTGCTCTAATGAAATTAGGTGAAAGTTCCAGCCGTAAAGGCCGTTAAATGTGCAAACCGACTAGATTACCCCTTATTTTGGGCAATAAATTCTGTACCAAGAGAACGACAGAAAACTTTTTTATGCTTATTTTCGTTATAATTCACGTACTGTGGCGTTATTTGACGGAATTTGATGAAATAAAAAGTAGATATTGATAAATTAATCCTTGCCCGAGGATACCACAAGAGAATATCGGCGATCGAGTTTATTTTAGCATCAGTTTAAGTGGATAGTAAAGACTAGGTGTCGAATTGCGCTGTTTACCTTGTATCTATAATAGAAGTATAGTAAAAAAAAAATAAATTTTTTTTTAAGGGGGGGGGGGGGGGGGGTGTTAATAGATAATAAAGTATGTGTCAAGTACCTGTGTGTTGTCCAATAAAAGTCCATATCCTTAGGAAGCCTAGCCCATTTTGTTCACATAACACAGACACTACCGGACTTATCAGAGCTCATTTTTTAAATAACCGCTACACTCTTGACTTCTCAAGACTATTCTGACATGAAAAACGAAACCGAGAAAATCAATCTATTTTTTGAGGCGCTAAATTTCGAAAGGTTTTGCACATTGCTTAAATTAGTTTAAAAAACAAACGATTCTGAGCTCAGTTTGATCTTTTTTAGCTTGTGTTGACATGTCAGTGTTACTGATTTCCAGCCTGAGAGCCACTATAACATATTTTGACAACAAGATTGCGTACATTTTAAAACCGAAAGTAGAAAGATGGATAGTTTCGGCCCCTCTGGAATTCGCACTTTTTCCAATCTTGCAAATTTGGGTCTAATTCCATTTTTAATGCTGCCTGAAAGTGTCACATTTTGCAGGAGATCATTGACATTCAAGAATTAGGAAGTGCCAAACCTGGCCGTTCAGTAAAGTCTTCCAACGCGATATGCGAAAAAAATCGTTTCATTCTACGGATTCCAAAATGTGCCATAAACGTCACAACATTTGTATACGTTATAGGCGGGTAAAGGATACAGAGCCCAACATATTGCACTGAAAAGTATAATAAAGTCATAATAATGTGGTCTAAATAGTCCATATAAAGCCCAACATAGTGGACGACTGATCAGTATAACAATGTCATAATAGCGAAGTCCAAGGAAAGCCGATATAAAACCAACATAGTGCAATAAGAAGTATTAAATATAAGTTCGAATAATATGATTGAAGGCATCTGCTCTTCTTTAGAAATGTAAGTATTTCATTGAAAGTTGTTTAGCCTTTTCATCGTGAAATTTTACCGTCTGCAATAACAAACTATCGTCTGTTTTAACCTTTTATCATCATTTGTCAATTTATTTTCATTATGACAAACAGTGCAAACCCGAATCAGAGGTGTATTCTTCACATGTGTACTGTTTGCATATAATTATGCGAGACTAGGGTTGGTTATATGTCATACTGTTGTCTGTACATTCGTTTCCAAATATACTTTAAAATTAGGTTCATATATGATTGAATAAATATCTACCGGTATACGAAGGATAATGGTCAGACGCCGCTTAAAGCAACCTATGATATGGGTTTAAAAGATCCGCTAAAAGGAATAATTCAGTTTTGAGTGAAAATGATATTTATTTAGCTAGAGAATAATATTCATTGATTTTGAGATATTTATAATTAAACCAACCCCGTCAATGCCTTACGTTATTTGCAAACAGTTTGGATCTTGATCAGATGCCGCGTTAACAAATGATGACGTCATGGCAGTGGAGGGTATAAATTGAGAGATAAAAGTTATTGAACTCACACAATGCTATCAGGACAGCATCAAAGACAATCCTCTTCGATCCTTGCATGGCAAACTAAATTGATGTTGTCTATGGTTCACCACACACCTGCAAATTGAAGTCTAAACGCAGTCATTTGTCTACAACATTTATATCAACATTTTCGGTTTGCTCTTTTGAAAGGTACATGTACATGTATTCAATTGTGGCGTGTATTTGGACACGGCTTTATAGATAACATGAGGTGGACTTAGGGAAGAGACTTGTATTCCCGGACGTGGTCCAGACGACCCTACGACCAGACGTCGTACTGTGGTCCAAGACAGGGAAGAAGCTCATTGCCATAGAGCTGACAGTACCATGGGAGACAAGGTGTGAAGAGGCTTATGAAAGGAAGAAAGCAAAGTACACAGAGCTCCTAGATCTCTTTAGGCAACGAGGCTGGCGTACTTGGCTGTTCCCGGTAGAAGTCGCAACAAGAGGTTTCTGTTCCCAGTCAGTGTGCAGACTGATGACAGCAGTTGGGGCTACTGGTAGAGATAGAAGAGTTGCTATCCAGAGACTGAGCCAAGCAGCTGAACGGGCGTCAAGTTGGCTGTGGCTTAGACGAGAGGAGAAGAGCTGGAAGCATTAACCGACACACAGTGACTGGTCACCACTGTGGGCCCACCGCCACCAGAGTGTTCATGGAAATAATGGGTCGAAACATTCTATGACGGCGGCATTCATGCTGATGATGTCGGTTAAGAGCATTCCATTATCAACCCATGATAATGGTTTGTATACTTCACGATCAACGGTGCAGGAAGGGAGTAAACCCATTTACATTTTACGAATTTCTTTTTTCAATGGGTATTTATTCAACTAGTATTCAGTATGATTTATAACGTGAATGGCCACTTTTTGTACCTACACACGCTCCATTTCTATAACGAAGCGTAACGTTCAATAAGTACGTCAGTTCTCCCCTCTTGCTGTGAAGCCTGTCTCAAATCTTGACTGCTGAATCTTGAATGTTATAAATTTGCGTAGACTACCGTTTGCATTGCTCGTTGAGATTCGTTAGTAAAGAGAACTGGGTGCCAGTCAGACTGCTTGCAATTCAAATGACGAACCTAGCACCACGCGTCAAACTTTTGACCGAACCATGGGTGTCGTGCTCTGGTTGGTGAGCGTTGGATCGAAAGCGATTACTAAGGTCCATGTGTCTGTATGTGTTATCGAGTTCACACTTAATTTTACTTTTATATTTCGCAATTAATAGAGATTTTTTGAAACCGATAGTATCGACTTGAGGTAACCGACACGCACGATTTCGTTGAGTTACGATTCTTGAATTATCGTTCTTTATTTGAACGAATTGGGCGCGTTTGCCCTTTAGTCTGGTTCCCTGCCTAATATAACTTCGGTTATTAGGTCAGGCACAAACGAAAAATGGCGGCGCCCCAGGAGAAGACCAGGTGAGTTAAAACAAGAAGGAACAACTTAAAGTTTTGATGGCATGCGCTTAATATCTTAACATATGATTCATATTATTATGATATGATTAAATAGGACAATGATTAGTAGTGACGTTGTGTATTTTGTGTTTTAAAGCTTAAAGTCACATATTTTCGCGACCGTGCTTGCAGTTGGTATACGTTTTCTTCAAGATTTTAATGAAAAGTAACGAAGTGACTGTATTTTTATGCCCCCAACACTACTTATTCGGGAGCATATTGTTTTCGTCTGTCTGTCTGTCTATATATCTGTCTGTTGGTCTGATTGTCTGTTTGTTTGACATTCCAAATATAAAGTCTGTATAACATGCGGCTCCAAAGTTATGGCCAATGTTTAATTCACCCGATTTTACCTTTAAATGACCTTGACATTTGTCGGACATGACCAAAGTTGTACTGAGCTCCAGAGCTTCATGAGTTGAGTACACAAACCAAATATAAAGTCTCTATCCTATGCAGTTCCAGAGTTATGGACAAGGTAAAGTTGTGGACAGACGGTCAAACAGACAAACAGACCAACAGACAGACGAAAACTATATGCTCCAGACTAAGTAGTGTGGGGGCATAAAGCTCCGACATATCGTTACTTTTCATTAAAATCTTGAAGGAAACGTATACCGTCTGTAAGCACAGTTTTTTTACACAAAATACACAACGTCACTACTAATCCTATCTTAATAATATGTATCATATGTTAAGATATTCAGCGCCTGCCATCAACACTTTAAGTTGTTCCTTCTTGTTTTAACTCAGCTGGTCTTCTTCATGGGCGTAAAGATTGGCTGAAAATCCCGAGGATCTGAGCCGCGAGTGAAAAGTCATCACGTCGCCAGTAGCTTAGAGGATGTTCACAGTAGTGGACGAAACAGTCAGCAATAAAAAGGTAATAGGTGTTGTGAACAGAAAAAAACTATTCTTTAAAAATGACGTTATTGAAGTTAAACATCAAGTGAATGTGCTTGTGGGATACTGGTTAGTTTGAGTTACACGTGTGTAAAAGTTTCACATAATAACACAGACAAAAACCGTTAACGTTACGGAATCATGATTTGCACGTTTTGCACATGCACGGTACATACGTTTCAATAAAGTAATTCTGTCACCGTCATACAATACACATGTGTTAGGTTGATGGAACAAACAATGGAATTTTGTCAGCCATTTATTTTACAAAACAACACACGTGCTTCCGGTTAAAACCCGGACCACAATATCAGTGCGGCGCAGCCGCAAACAGTCACTACATACATGACATACCCTTCCACTTAATTTTAACTTGTTTGCAAAGACAATCAAGTTTAACTATGTTAATTGAACTCGATTATGTTATCAAACAAATACCAAGTTAAAACATATTTCACCAACATGATTAAGAATGTTATTAATGTTTTTGAACTTTAACAAGATGATGTTTCTATTATTATTGTAAATTATTTTACCATGAGTAAATATGTTAAAATGTTACTTTTGCTGTTTTACATAATAAAATATCACATGATCTTTCTTCAATAAATGTTTAATTGTCAAAATGTTAATGTCTTTCTTTCCTCTAACTAATTATCATAATTGAACTGACCTTCTTTAATTATAATCAACTAGAACTACTTTAACTAAACTAATATAACTAACACTGTCCACATCTCCACATTGCAGTGTCAGATTGCCACATAGACATAAATATGAGAACACAAATTTATGTATACAGAAACAATTTGACTTGACTAGAATGTTTATTTGACTTGACTAGAATGTCACTCAATCACATTTTTCACAAATCAAACTTTTTGGGTCTCTTCCTCTCTCTCAGAGGGTAACGACGTTCACTTTGCCCTGCAGCTGGTGTCTTTGCAGGTGCCTTTGGTGGTTTTTCAGGTGACTTCACAACGGGTGGTTCACATGCTGTTTCAATTGCAACTTTTGGATAGTCAGATAGCATGCTTGAAGTCTCTGGAACGATCAGATCTTCAGTTGATTTCGGTTGAACTTCGCTTGGTCTGATCTGATCTGCATGACGTCGCAACAATGCACCAGATGTCGTTTCGACATGATATGACACTGGCCAAGTCTTATTCGCGATTGTTCCAATGATCCATTTATTCTCATTCGCTCGATAGTCGCGAACCGCCACTTTTTGTCCCTCATGGAATTCACGATCTTTGGTATTTCTCTTCATTTTTGACTGTTCCTTTTCGACCGATTTCTGAAGGCTTGGTTTCAGTTTGCTCAATTTTGTGCCTAGCTTACGGTTCATGAAAAGCATTGATGGTGTTTCCTTAGTAGTCATATGTTCAGTGTTCCTGTACTGTAGTAAGAATCTAGACAGTTTTGTCTGAACAGTTCCATTGTCATTTTTGGCCGCTTTCAGTGCTTGCTTTAATGTTTGCACAAAACGTTCGGCAAGCCCATTGGTCTTCGGATGGTAAGGAGCACTACGGATGTGCTTGACTCCGTTCTTTCTTAGAAACTCGCTAAACTCCTCCGATATGAACTGCGGTCCATTGTCACTAACAAGTTCATCGCACACGCCACAGTCAGCAAATACGCTTCGCAACACCTCTACTGTGTGAGAGGCGGTTGTCTTTTTCATGATTTTGACAACCGGCCATTTCGAATATGCGTCGACAATCACGAAGAACATGTAGCCCATAAATGGTCCAGCAAAGTCTACATGGATACGACTCCATGGCTTGCTAGGGTACTCCCACGGATGAATTGGTGCCTCAGGTGGTAACGGTTTACTCGTCATGCAACCATTGCACGATTTCGAAGTACGTTCCAAATCTTTATCGATCGTTGGCCACCACACACAACCTCTCGCGAGAGATTTCATCTTAACTAGACCCAGGTGACCTTCATGCAATTCGCCAAGTACAGTCTTCTGCAAAGAAGCAGGTACCACAACGCGTAATCCCCACACCAAGCAACCTTGATGCACAGCTAGTTCGTTGCGCCTGTTCCAGTATTTCTCTAGGTCACCGGAGCCTTCATTTGGTTTCTCAGTCCAGCCATTCGAAACCCACTTGTGACACTATTGGATCTTTAATGGTTGCATTCATAATCTGCGAACATGTCACCGGTAACTTGTCAATTACTTCCGCGTAATACACGTCTGTCGCGTCACTAGTGCTCATGTCAGATTCTGACGACTCTAATGGTAGACGCGATAAACTGTCACAGTTTCCGTGCTCTTTAGTGTTTTTGTAAGCAATTTCATACGTAAAACCTGCCAAGTACAGAGCGTATCGCTGCAATCTTGCTGCTGTTGTCGCGTTGATTCCCTTCTTTGGGCTAAATATAGACAGAAGCGGTTTATGATCTGTCAGGAGGAGGAAGTGTCTCCCGAACAGGTACGCGTTGAACTTTTTCACGCCCCACACGATGCCAAGGGCCTCTTTATCGATCTGACTATAATTGGTCTCTGCCGCGTTCAAACTGCGGGAGGCAAACGCGATTGGCTTTTCGCTACCATCAGGCATAATGTGACTTAATACACACCCGACACCAAATGAACTAGCGTCACATGCTAATGTCACTTCGTAGTCTGGATTGTAGTGAACGAGGACTTTATCGGAAACTATTAACTCTTTCACGGTTTTCACAGCACTTTCACAATCTGCAGTCCACTCCCATCTCACATTCTTCCGAAGAAGAGCATGCAGTGGGTGCAAGACTGTAGACAGATTTGGCAAAAACTTGCTGTAATACTGCACTAAGCCAAGAAATGAGCGTAATTGCCTCACACTTTTGATTTCCGGCGCATTTACAACCGCATCGATTTTGGACTCCATTTTGTGTAGTCCTTTTTGATCAATGTCATGGCCACAGAAAGATATCTTCTCCTGAAAGAACTTGCACTTTTCAGGGTGTACGCGTAGACCGTGTTCTTGCAGCCTCTGAAGCACGCTTTCTAAATTTCGAACGTGGGCAGCTGTATTCTCCCCCGTAATGATCATATCATCAAGAATTACCTTGACAGACGGTATTCCACTAACGATTTGTTCAATTGTCCGCTGAAATATTGCAGGGGCCGACGCGACACCGAATACGAGTCGGTTGTATCGGAACAACCCTTTTTGCGTACTTATTGTGAGCAACTTTTTACTCTCGTCATCTACTTCAAGCTGCAGGTAAGCGTCTTTCAGATCAATTTTGGAGTACATTTGACCTCCACCGATGTCCGCGAATATATCATCTATCTTTGGAAGCGGGTATTGGTCGACTTCAAGTTGCGAATTCAGAGTTACTTTGAAGTCACCACAGATACGAATACCTCCTGAGGTTTTAGGGACGGGCACAATAGGTGTAGCCCACTCACTATGAGTCACGGGACTCAAAACCCCTCTCTCGACTAGACTGTCTAACTCTTTTTCAATTCGCGGTTTCATCGCGAATGGCACTGGTCTCGCCTTAACGAACTTCGGTCGCGCGTCAGGTTTCAGATTTAATTTCACCTTCACATTCTTTGCCTGACCTAGTTCTTTACTGAACACTTCAGGAAACTTATGTACAAAGTCCGCGCGATTGACTTTCAGCGTTTTTATTTCCGCCCAATTCACGCGCAACTCGCGAAGCCATTCCCTACCGAATAGTGGTCGGCTATCTGTTTCTACAATGTACAGGTTAAGTTTCTTTATTTGATTGTTCAGTCTGACTGTGCATTCAGCCACACCAACTGGTTTCAACACTTCTCCCGAATAAGTCCGAAGCTTCAGATCCGTCGGGTTCAATTTGCGTTCTGGCCACGTCGAATCAAATTGCCTTTTTGACATAACCGAGACACCTGCCCCAGTGTCCAACTCCATTTTTACAACTTTTCCACTTATCATTGGAGTCACTGTAATAATGTTCCTATTTGTGGATGTCAGAGAGAACAACGGCTCTTCATCACTATCTGGGAAGGTTTCGGACACTTGATGAACTTTCGCAGGACATGCCGGAGATATATGGCCTTTAGCTTTACAGGTATAACAAGTCGCGTTCTTCAACCGACAGTCTTTCTCACTGTGATTTGACCGATTACAGTGGCAACACTTTTCCTTTCGGGGTTTTGCCTTGTCCGGTTTTCGGGCCGCTTTCTCACTGGTGTAACTCTTCTTTTGCTTACTGAAAGTCTTCTTCGTAGACAGTTTGTTAACAGAGTGCGGTGGCTTTCCCTGTAACTCACACACATCACGCTGTGCAGCTTCCATGGCGAGAGCCAACTCACAGGCTCTGTCGTACACCAAGTCCTTTTCAGCCAATAACTTTCTTTGCATGGACTCTTTGGCCAGACCACACACAAATCTGTCCCTCAATTGTTCTTTTAATTTCTCCCCAAATTCACAGTGTTCAGCCAGCTTCCTCAAACTGAGATTGAAGTCTTTGACAGACTCACTAGGGTGTTGGTCACGCTTGTAAAAGCGAAAGCGTTCCGCGATTACCAACGGTTTGGGATTGAAATGTGTCCTTAACAGACCACACAAGCCCTCGAAGGTTTTATCTCCTGGCTTATCAGGGGATGTCAAATCTCTCAGTAGCTGGTATGTTTTCCCTCCAACTAAGGATAAAAGTGAAGGGACCATCTTGTTGCCTTCGATCTCGTTAGCCAAGAAGTATTGGTGTAAACGTTCTGAATAACTGTCCCAGTTCTCATTGTTTTCATCGAAAACTTCAATTTTACCTATGAATGCCGCCATGATTGGACTTGCGAGGTTTTGGGTTCTTTAAATACTTCGTCGCCAATGTTAGGTTGATGGAACAAACAATGGAATTTTGTCAGCCATTTATTTTACAAAACAACACACGTGCTTCCGGTTAAAACCCGGACCACAATATCAGTGCGGCGCAGCCGCAAACAGTCACTACATACATGACAACATGCTAATAAAAACATTGAAAAACACCATATGAATTCAATCCTTGCATCATGCCACGTTCGTCTGAAGTTGAAAGAAATCAGGCAATGACGGCCATTGACGTCGCCCGCTGTTTCGGCTGCTATCGAAAGACCAAACAGAGGCTTGCGATCCGGTACCATCAGGCTGGGACTGTTCACAATCGTTTTCGCCTTGGCCACCCCGTTTTTCCTCCGTCAGAACTGACCACTACGGCACGTTAACGCATTTACGTCTACGTCATTTTCCAGCCACCTGAACCACCAGAGAACACGGTGAGTCATCACAGACCCAACGCTTAACCAATCAGAGCATGACGCCCACATTCCGGTCAAATTTGGACGACACGTCACCGTGGTGCTAAGTTATGTGTCGTCACGACGTCATTTGAATTGGAGGCAATCTGACTGGTACCAAGTTCTTTTTACTGACGAATCTCGATTCAAACTTAGCAATGCAGATGGTAGACTACGCACATTGATTACATTTAAGATTCAGCATTCAATATTTGACACAGACCTCACAGCAAGAGTGAATGTTTGACGTTCTCATTAAACGTACGTTACGCCATAGAAATAAAGCGAATGTTGGTGCAAACGGTGGCCGTACACGATATTAATCTTACTGAATACAACTTGGGATTTTTTATGAGAATTCAGTAATGAACAAACATTTTTTAAAAAACAAACATTTATTCAGATTTTTTATTTTGACCCCTACCAACTTCTTCATTACATCATTCGAAAAGTTTTTATCTCAGCAATATGAGGTCAACTGATATGGATTTAAAAATGAATAAACTTCATTTTCTGTATAGGTTTTACTACCATCAACCTTATAACTTTCAAGAAAATGTCCCTGTAATAGGGTGAGACGTTTCTATTTTTGCTCAGTATAGAACAATAAATTAATATGAGGATCTCCTACCAGTACGGCAGTAGCTAGGATATGAGTTGAATTATTTTTGTATTTTTTTTTTCATTTCTGTATATTATCGTTTTGCATAAAAGTTACTACAGCGCTCCCTCTCTACAACGACCCTCCAAACAACGACTCCCTCCTTACAACGACACTCGTCAAAATTCTCGTCTGCTTAAGATTGTCGTCTTCTGTTTTCTCTCACAGTTACATGTAAGTGGAGATTTTGATAGAATACATATACCGGGTATATTGACCAGTGACAAACAGCTTGAATCCTGACCAGATGCCGCGTTATGCGGCGTCTGATCTGTATTCAAGCTGTTTGCAAATGTAAGCCAAGTCTCAACTGTCCCTCTCTATAACGACTCCCTCCGAACAATATATTTGTACTTTTTGCTTTTCAATCCAATATATTACAATTCTTTGAAAACCTAAATTTCATTCAATTTTGCACACCAATCTATAGCATTAGTTCAACCGCCTATTCCCCTGAATATCTTTTTTAAAGATATTTCTTGTTACCAATAGGCTATATTTTGTAATTTATTTTAGGAAAATCTATTCAATCAAAATATCACACAGTTCTATCCAAGAAAACACTCAAAGCTCCGTTTCCGAACTGCAATGCATTGACTATCTGAAACAAAGGGAGGCGACTGTATTATAACTGATCGTCCTCGATTTTGACCTTATCGTCCTTGTAATTCTCAGTTGAGTAGATTCTAGATAGCCATGATTATGTGAAAGCCACTCAATTAATTCAGTTCTTTGAATAACCATATTAGTTTAAAGCTACTACTTACCTAAAGCTTAGCAGAGTTATACCCCAGCGAAACAATAATATAATTATGTAGACTAGTCTGCTCACACACATAGAGATTCGAAACTTCATACACACACCTCTATCGGCTGTGTAGCGGTATCACACATGTACATGTACCGGCTATATTGGTTTCCCGCTTTGTTTACCGTAATCACACGTGAACTCGTATCGGCTGCAAAATGTGTGGGCTGGGACATTTGCCGGATTTTATTTATACACATTTCCTCTCAGAAAATAACTCCGGAGTTAAATCCTTTTCCCGATAGCCAAGTTCTTGTATTGAAGATATATGAGAGGTGAGACGTTATTATCAGCAGGTTGAAAGTAAAGCAGAAGGCGTCTTTGACGCTCAAAGCGCGTTTGCAAATAGTTAACGCTGCGTCTAATCAGGGTCCAAACTGACACTCGTTTTGAAACTTTTTCAGCCATACTGCCTTATTTTGTTACTTTTGAACGACATTGCAGACAACAAAAGTTAAGCAGATGTCAACTAAACGGTGAAGGGGTAAAACTTTCACGAAAGATTTTGCAATGAAAGGGTTAAGACTCCTTCTGCTTTACTTTCAGACGCTTCTTCAAGCTTGATCTACTATCTGATAAGATTAAGAATATATTTCTTATGACTGTTATGTACGGTGGCACTAAGGTGACATCATGAGTTATTTTTTTATTAACCCTAGAAAACAAAGGGTTTGTTTTTTTTAACCCTAGAAAACAAACTTGTTTTCGAGACTTATTTTTTTTTTAACCCTAGAAAACAAACTTTTGTTTTCTAGGGTTATTTTTTTTTTAACCCTAGAAAACAAAAGTTTGTTTTCCGGACTTATTTTTTTTTTAACCCTAGAAAACAAAAGTTTGTTTTCCGGACTTATTTTCTTTTTAACCCTAGAAAACAAAAGTTTGTTTTCCGGACTTAATTTTTTTTAACCCTAGAAAACAAAAGCGCTAATCAGCCAATCACAGACGCGGACTATCTTGAGTCCGTGTGTATAATCCTGTTGGTAAGTTTCATGTGAAAACTGACCTTTGGGTTAATATCCAG
The DNA here is from genome assembly GCA_922989275.2 of Gari tellinella. Taxonomy (NCBI): domain Eukaryota; kingdom Metazoa; phylum Mollusca; class Bivalvia; order Cardiida; family Psammobiidae; genus Gari; species Gari tellinella. The sequence continues at coordinate 43,944,404 of OV277867.1, forward strand.
AGGGGGGGGGGGGGGGGGGGGTGTTTCAGGGGTCCAGACCCCTTTGATATTTTCCAAATTATCATTTTTTCACTATATATGTCCTCAAAAGTTCGCTCCACCCCGTTGACAAGGATTTCTGGCCCCTGACACCTCCCTCTCCAATTTCACTTTTTAAGTTTTCACTATATTTCAGGAAATAAGTCACCAACCCCGTTATCAAACTTTGGAACCACTGACGTATACTCTGACCCCAAATCTCAACAAAGATGGAGGGCGGTGGTGTCAGGGGGTCAGAAATCCTTGGCAACAGGGTGGAGCGAAATTTTGCGGACATCTATAGTGAAAAAAAAACTTTTGGGTTGTGGTAGTTCTACTATAATGCGCCATTTTTAAATATCTCGACATCGGCGGGCGTCGTAACCTTTCGGAAACGTTCGGTACATTATATTCTTTATTTCCCCCAGTGTTTTGTAAAAAAATTATCAGCAGCACTTGTGATTTGCTTACTTAGTGTAATTTTAAATAGACACTCTGTTTTATTACAAAGGTGCTTTGGTCATATGATTGATAGAGGCTGTATATATCTTAGAATATTTAAATGAAATCTGTAGTATATGGATTTTAAGTTGAAATTTACAATGAATATGATTGTGATAATTACATTATCATATGTATATAGTCTCTTGTAATTCTTATTTGAATGGCATGGTGTTTCTGTGAATTGAAATGAATGTTGTATGTATTTCATGTTAAAATCATGATGAGACTCTAATAAAGAAATAAATATATAATAAATATATACATTATATTCTTTATTTCCCCCAGTGTTTTGTAAATTTTTTATCAGCAGCACTTGTGATTTGCTTCTTTTCAACATTTCCAAACAAATCACACGTGCAACCCGGACATTTACGAAGAAAATTTACTTTTTCCCCGATCCCAATCCGATCCGTTCCGATCCAGATTGATTACAAATTTAACCGTACACAAAATTGTGATATACATTATAGCCGCATAGGCAAAACATATTGAGCCTGTTGAGACGCCGAGCTACTCGAGTGCCAGACTATTGCAAAGTTGATAAAAGGGATAAACATTAGTTTGAAGCGATCCGTGCCCGTCCCATTCCAGTTGTCAGTTTAATAAGTTGCAGTGCTGTTGTACCCTTTAAGGGTTCGTTTGTTTTGAAGTAGATCTAGATAGCTTATTTTTGCATATTTACAAATTTAAAGACATGTACCTAGTATAGAGCAAATAGAACACTTTTATTGTGTCACCTGCATTAATAGCAGAGATAATCTCATATTATGTCACACGTACATAGATTAAGCCAATCGGAAGCCCCTCTTTTTACCACATGACGTAGTCCTATAAATAAGATCTGACGTAGCTTTTTCACATTTTTACATTTTCTGGTACGTCAGGTGTTACATGCATGACAAAAGTAAATGAAAATATCAGATTAATGAAAGTTGACTGTTAAATAGGGGCATGTAGATACGTCTAAATGTTTGGACTACCACATGCCGGTGCAAGAGAAACCAGTATTGTACTGAATTGTGAAAAAAACGATCCCAGAAGGCCACATTTTTCTCATATTGGACTCGGATCCAGAAAATCCATATTATTTCCGTACTGGACTGGACAACTCTTCCGACACTCTGTTAAGAGTTACTTCCCTTGGCATTTCACCTTCGTCTGCTACAGTGCTCCATCTCTACAACGACACCCAATTGAAGACACAGATTGTGTGTGTTGCTCGGAGCGAGTCGTTATAGGGAGGAAAAATAAGACATGGCTTACATTTGCAAACAGCTTGAATCCAGATCAGACGCCGCGTAACGCGGTTTGTCACTCGTAATTTTATTATTCTATCAAAACGTCAACTTATATGTAGGCTAACTTTAAGAAAAACAGCAGTCGACAAATTTAAGCAGATGGTATTGCAGCCATGAATAGAGTTAGACATAATTGTCTTGTTTAGGGAACTGCGACAAGGGTCGTTGTTCAACGTAATGAGTGTTTATCGTGTATTGCATAATCTCGATCTTTCATTTGTTTTTATATAATTTGGGGTTTATGTGTTGGGTGAAATTATTATCAACTATCGCCTTCCCTAAAGGTAAATCTAGCTTAAAATTCAATCAAATGTATAAGTGTGCTGTTTTGAACGCACAACTCCTGTGTTAAAAGAGCGCTATATAAATCTGGTACATGTATAATACTTAGATTGTATGTACACTCACCCAAAAAATTTCCTTTACACCGCCTTAAGTCATTTATAGTTCCTCCCAATCAATCGAAAGTGAGGGGGTTATTAAAAATCCAAAGCTAAAAGACTTTGTAGGATAGTGTGTGATTTTAGTCTCCATACCACCAACCTTTCATGACTTTTTGACCCATTTAAATGTATAGGGGTGTAAAACAAAATTAAGCGAAAGCAAGTGTTGTCAGAATTTACCTGGAAAGGTTGGAACTACCGAATAATTTGACAAAATGTGTTCATATCACAGTCAATAGGCACCATTGGCTCCCTGTACAATGTACCTGAATACATCTCAGAAGACGTCGCCGCATGGAGTGCATGTAACGTTGAATAAGACAGGCGCTGCTATTCCAGCTGAAATGCGTTTTATCGGTCACCAATGGCGTTAATGTCGTGATTTGACCTGCATTATCGAACCAACTCATCCCAAATGTGCTTAACTGGGTTTAACTCGGGTGACACACGGGGCGATGGCTAGACGTTATCGTCATAATCTGGAAAAAAGCCTCTTGTAACATATGCCCAGTATATGCATGGACGATGGACTCGTATTGGGCAAGGGTTCTGTCTAAAACGATTTATGATCGTGGGTACATGAACCCCGTATAGCCAATATTGACGGATGCTGTCAATAATCGACTACGTAGGTGCGTCAACGTAATCATGCGGTTCTCACGTAGCGTTGTTACACGGGGTTGACCGGGACTTTAAATATCTCCTGTCAGACCAGAAGGTGTTCGCCTTATTTCTGACGTTATAAATTGTCTGTTGTGTGCACCCTTAACCCCGCGTGCAACGCTATGAATACGTTTTATTCGTTAAGAGGCTAAGGTAAACAGGTATGGTTATGCTTGACTACACAGTAATAAACCTCGAGGATAATTCAACAAAATAATGTAACCAATTGAAAATAACACCTTCGAGCTACTGATATATTCTGTAAATAAAAGTGTAAAGGAACTTTTTTGGGTGAGTGTATAATATATCATATTATGGTATTACATGTAATGTCGTGGATATTCAGGCCCTTCAAAAGTTGTGACTTAAGTCTTGGAATGAGATACACGACATCTGACAATGACCTCACTCGATTGTACTGAAGACTCATCATTTAAAAGACAAGCAGTGATAAGTAGAAAGTTCTAAGTTGGTATAACTTGTGGTCCAACCCTTTTTTTGTAAAACAATTTGAAAATAAAATATGTTTAAACTAGTATAGTAGTAGTAAAAGTTGAAGTAGTAGAAGTATTATTTGTAGAAGGTAAAGTAGTTGTAGAAATAAATGTAGTAACATAAGAATTAGTTGTAAAGGAAGTAGTGATGGCAGTGGTACATGTAGTACTTAATAAGAGTACACGCGGTAGTATATAAATACGTTTGTTGTAGCGGTGGCAATGGTCGTGGTGTACTTGCATACATGCCAGTAGTTAAAGAAGTAGTAGCTGTAGTAGCAGCTGTAGTAGAAGTAGTAGTAGTAGTAGGGGGATTCCCCCCGGGAAGAGGATTTTAGATGAAGTAGTAGTCTTGTTGTTTGCTGTAGTGTGTTTGTCGTTGATGTTGTTGTCGCCGGAGAATGTTCATTCAGTAAACAAAGTCAGCATATGTTTCGTAAGTTATATTGTTGTCAAATATGTGAAGTAACAGAGCAACATATAGTAGCATTGCTACAGTAGCAAAGACGTTTCTCTTTCCCATTTAAAGGAAACTTAACATAAACACAATGCAACATAGACATTCCTGAAAAACAGTCACGATTTATGTCATTCTGATTGAAAAATAGCTCGGAGCCTCACCAGATACCGTGTAACTCGGTTGATTGATTAATTGATTGATTGATTGATAAAGTTGGGTTTTACAGCACCACGACACATAAACAGGTCACATGGCGCTGAGTGTACCTCGGTGTCTGATTTGGATCCAACGTTTTGCTGAGAAAATAACAGATTAAACACACACGGATTAATGCAGTGATTTATGCGGAAAGAATAATGCGTTCTCCATTACCTAGTAAAATATTAAACTCGTTTATTGTTCAAAGGGGAATAACTGGCTGAAACATAGTATACTTCACTTCAAATTGATTACGTTCCTTTCTAGGGTGAAAAGTGTTCATCATTTGCAACAAGACAGTTTTATCAACTTAAGCATTTATAAAAAAAAGAAATTGTGGCATTATGTTTTTATACAATTAAGGTTGAGAACCATAATGACGTCGGACCAAACTAGTTTCTCTCGTCAACTGCCGTCTCGTTCCGAAACATGCTTACAGTGGAGAAAACGTTGTTCTTTCCCGTTCAAACGCAAACAAAACACTAACGTATTGCAATAAAATGTAGAATACTAAAATTGTTTTAAATGTTACGATTTATTTTAGTCGGAATGGCAAATAGTTAGGCGTCAGATCAGACACCGGGTTACCCGGCGTCTGATCTGGCTCCAAACTAATTGCAATGGACTTAATTGAGAAAGAATAACGTTTTCTTCACTGTAGCATAGTTCGGAAGGGGTCGACAGATGACGATAACGGCCGATCGCTCTCCGTAGAGTTGCCGATATTGACTGGCATTGGCCCGAACTAGTAATGGGTCCTAAACATTTATGATTGTCATCATTCAATTTGGTAATTAGTGTAGTCCCTGCTCGACGGTGAAAACATGCAAACGTACAAGAATATGGACGGATGAGAAGACGTTAATCTTCCACTTTAAACAAAATTTAACAAAACACAACATAACATGGAAAAAAGACAACTTTTTGAAAATGTTTACTATTCAATTCAGTTAAGAAACCGGCCAGACTCTGCAAAGTTTTTCTTTAAAACATCAAAAAAGGAGTAGTAGCACGGAGTATCCAAATTATATGTGCACGCTCCGGCGTTGTGTTTTCGGTGGATATTCGCTTAGTTAATACGTTTAACCCGATAAAGTTGCGACGGATAACAGATTTCTTGAACACCTCGAAAAAACTTTGTAAAGCTGATTTATTAGATAATCTGCAATGCTATCCAAACCAAAACACCCCCTGCCCCCTGAAGGACCGTATTTATAAATTGATATAAAAATGGCACCCTTTAGTAAATTAAAAAACTTTACAAGTTATTTTTCAAATACAACGTTCCTCGATGCCAGACACGATACAACGTTCAGGCTTCAGGGTGAAAAATGCATCGAGATACTTTATGCAAAATAAATAATAAATTATGCAAATATTTCTTTCACAGTACTAGACGGAATTTCAGTATTGTGTACCCATTACCTATTGAGCGTATATTTTTAGAAATATTTTTTATTCTTCTTCCTGAGCAAATGTGAAATCTACAGGGTTTTATGCATATGTATTTAGCAAATATGGATTGGTGTGGTCTATTCTAGGTATACGCTCACTTTGTCAGAGGCACCGACAGATGATCATATTGGCGCGAAGGCACGTTATATAATTTTTTAATGTGCAAAAATGGACATTTGTGCACATTAACACAAAGGCAAAATGCCCTTTTGAAATATATATCGCTGTGTTTGGAAAATATTACATCTGTACTGTGTGCACATTATTGAACTTTAAGGGATGTTGTTACTAGACATTTTGGTCTATATTCTACATACTTTTTTGTCACCTGCTGTAGGATGAGGTGAAACTAAGGGTTCGATTTCCGGTGTCCGTCTGTCTGTCTGTCTATCCGAGCGCACGAAAGGTCCTTTCTTGGGTAGGGAGAACAATAGATTATAATCATTTCGTGATTACCCTACTGTGTATTGTTGGGTATTTTGTGTACTGTTGGGTACTTTTAAACAGACAAAAAACCAAACAAATCGTCATCTGTGAGAACGTCCTCCCGTCTGTCTGTCTGTCTGTCTGTCATGCTTTTTGTGTCGAGCTTCATAACTCCTGTTCTACTTAAGCTTTTAAGATGAAACTTAATATATGGAAAGAGTTTGACAAGTGCATGGAAGTGTATTGCACATTGGTCATAACTCTTGCATCACTGTTGTGAGAGTTATTTTCCGTTTCAACATTTTTTCATGTATATTTATTTTGTATTAGTATTACTGAAAATTTTACAATGAACTTTTTTATGAAAGGAGAATGTTCAACTGATGCTTGCTGGCAGGTGACACACGTGTTTAGAGGAATTCGTCTATTTTATTCATTAGCTTTATATTTTTAATATTCACTAAAGGGGACATTTTTATATTAATTTATCAATACGGTCCTTCAGGGAGTGTTTTAGTTTGGATTACATTACAGAATATCCAATATATTTACAAAGCTTTTTCGGTGGTCTAAACACATAAATGTTCAAGAAGGCGGGTATCTGTAGCAACTTTGTCAGGTTAAACGTCTTAACTATAAGCGAGTATCTACTGGAATATTCCGTGCAACTACTCCTTTTTGAAATTTTATAGAAATACTCTCGAAAACAATATTATCTTGTCCTTACCTCGTTGATTACCATGGACGCAGCCATTTTTGTTCACCAGCTGTAGTGTTGCGTTAACAGCAGCCAGAACCACGAATGAATAAGCACTTATTCATTCGTGCCAGAACGTAGAACAGCAGCCGGCGACATTATGTACATGTACAGTGGAGAACACGTTATTCTATTCAGTTTAAACGCAAACGAAACGCAAACGCAAAACACTAAATGTAGAAAAAAACAACTTTTTGACATTTTTCAGTATCTATTTTTATCTGAATGGCAAACAGTTTGGAGCCTGATCAGACGTCGGATTACCCGGCGTCTGATCTGGCTCCAAACTGTTTGCATTGGAAATAATGGTTTTAGCGTAAACGCGTTTATTGGAAAAGAATAACGTTTTCTCCACTGTAATAGCAGCCGGAACGTATAACAGCAGCTAGGACGTTATGTACGCCTAATCAGAGTGTAGTCGCAAGTTTTGAAATTGACGTGGACACAACGATTTTTCAAAGCTTTACGACTAGGCATACAGAAACTGGCCTATTCGACTTGGGGTCTGCATACTTTGATTTTGAACATTTAAAAATTGTTAAAAGATATTTTCTGTTCGGTTTGAATGGTCCTAAATTTGTGAGATTTAATTTTGTAGTTAAAGATATATTTATGAAAGTGAAAGTTTCCAGATAACTAACAAAGTTTTATCGTCAAAGGGAAATAACTGGCTAATAAAGATATTATTTCGGTTCAAATCGGTTGCGTTTCTTAAAACAGAATGCGCCTTAAATCGGAGGATGATGGCTTGTTGCAGTTAATACGGGGTTAATGGTACAACTTATGGTTTTTGTTTGGTTCTACAGTGGAGTAAACGTTATTCTTTCCCAATAAACGCGTTTACGCTAAAACTATTATTTGCAGTGCAAACAGTTTGGAGCCAGATCAGATGCCGGGTAACCCGGCGTCTGATCAGGCTCCAAACTGTTTGCCACCAAGATAAACATGAATTATCAGAATTGTCCAAAAGTTGTACTTTTTTTACGTTTTAGTGTTTTGCGTTTGCGTACGTTTGCGTTTAAACGGGAAATAATAACAGATTCTCCACTGTATATAGACCCATACGACTAGAGTTCTTCCAACAACACGTTTAATCTTGAAGCCTGTCCTGCTTTTATAAAAGTTTTTTGATGGACTTTGATTTTAAGTTTACACTACGTAGTCATTGCACCATTCAAATCAATCTTGTATTGAGCAACTACAGCATACAGTAGAGAGTACGTTATTATTGCCCCTTTTAATGCAAACGAAACGCAAACGCCAAACACTAAAATGTAGAAAAAAACAATTTTTGACATTTTTCACTATGTTTCATAATCTGATTGGCAAACGGTTTGGAGTCAGATCAGACGCCGGATTATCCGGCGTCTGACCTGACCTGACTCCAATCTGTTTGCAAAGGAAAAATTAATTTCAACGTAAACGCGTTTATTGGGAGAGAATAACGTTTTCTCCACTGTAAATACATTTATTTGAGGAAAATAACGTCTTATCCACTGTAAAGGTGTCAAAAAGGCTAGTCTTTTGTGGGAGGGTCAAATATTTCTGAATAAAAAACGATCATCCTTCATCAGTTTTGCCATCTCTTCATTATAAGGTTGGTAAAATCTTTGCAGTAGCTCTTTTGTCTTGTTCAACATTGGTCCTGATTTTTTTGTCCTCTTCGTATTTCTATTTCTAACAGATAATCCCAGTATGTTTTCTAAATGTTCAGGACTAAGTTTACCTGAAATGGGAAAGTACAGTTAGTATTCGTATCAATATCAGCAATCAATCTATGAAATACAGCCCCTTGAAATATTAAATACAGTGGTCCCTCCCTACAACGGAACTCCCAACAACGACTCCCTCCTTACAACGACCCTAAACGCTGTTCCCCAAACAAGACATTTATGTCCAATCTTTTCATGGCTGCAAAAGAGTTTACTTAGAATTGTCGTCTGCTTCTTTCTCAAAGTTACATAATGGACATTTTGTTTGAAAACAAATTAATGACAAGTGACAAACAGCTTGGATCCAGATCAAACGTCGCGTCACGCGGCGTCTGATCTTGGTTCAAGCTGTTTTCAAATGTAAGCCAATTTCCCTCCCTATAACGACACCCTCCGAACAACGCACACAATCGTTGTCTTCCGTTGGGTGCGCTGTACATGTACATGTGGCTGCTTAGTATATGATGGAATAGTGCACAATGTTTCTATATAAGCTTTCTGTATTAAATCCGTCCTAACGTGTCTTAAGATGTATTTCTACTTTACAGAATAGAATATGATCTTTATTATGCTATAACTCAGCAACAATAAATACAAATCGTGGAAGTATACCAAAGTAGACATTAGCAAACACTGTAAACTCCGATAAGACGTCTAAAATGTCGGCGTCCCATGTCTACATCCTTGTATATCTATACTAAAATTTTCCAAGAATCCCAGTGGTAGATTTTATTACATATCTAAATATCAGGTTTATTGTAATATCTAAAAATGCCATACAGTCAAACTTCTCAAGAGCGATACTCAACGTACGTCTATTTGAAAGACTTTTACTCAGTTACACCTGAAATTTAAAAGGGTACATTCCAAACAAGATGGAAGTATGATCCACTTTTGACTATAAACTGAGTTTTCTTCAATATCTTGCAAAATTGCAATCCTTTAAGACCTTGCTCAGAGGGATTCTTTACACTGTTTGCATAGGACAAGTGTACTTTTCCCATGTATAATGGTTGAAAAGGACAAGTACACTCGTCGCTAGTGTTGAACGACTGAGGAAGGATGACAGCTTCATGTGAGACTACTTTACTACATGTATTTGCAATTCGAATGAAACTCAATACCAACACAAATACAGTGGAGAATGTGTTATACTTTCCCAATAAACGCGTTTACGCTAAAACTATTATTTGCAGTGCAAACAGTTTGGAGCCAGATCAGACGCCGGGTAACCCGGCGTCTGATCAGGCTCCATACTTTTTGCCACCAAGATAAACATGAAATATCAGAATTGTCCAAAAGTTGTTCTTTTCTACGTTTTAGCGCTATGCGTTTGCGTACGTTTGCGTTTAAACAGGAAAGAATAACAGATTATCCACTGTACATGTACAGTTGAGAAAAATATATTTCCGTGTTTAAACGCAAACGAAACGCAAATGCATTGCAATACAATGGGGGAAATAACAAGTTTTTCACATTGCTGACTATTCATTCTAACATGAGAGGCAAACAGTTTGAAGCCTGATCAGACGCCGGTTTACCTGTGATCACCAGTTTTGATCTCGGTCTCAAATTTGATCCAAAATACTTGATATGATCCAAATTTTGGAATTAAGACTTTTAGTGAATACGGGGCCTGGCGTCTGATTTGGCTTCAAACTGGTTACAATGGAAATAATAGTATTAGTGTAAACGGGTTTATTGGGAAAGAATAATGTGTTCTCCACTGTATTTTGTACAATGGACTTTAGAAAACGTTTTATTTTAATCCGAGTGACACACAGTTTGGAGTCTTGTAACGCTTGGATACTCATGTCTGATCTTGCTCCATTCTGATTGCAAAATACATTTGGACTTCAGCACGGGAATGAATAACGTCTATTTCAATGTAAATGCAGAAGAAAGTAGGACAGAAACTTCCTGAAAGATCTATATGTAGTGCTCTTATCAAAACAAAGGCGTGCCTTTAAATATCAACCATGTTTCTTCCTAGTATGTATTTTAAGGGTGTATCAAACCCATAAGCGAATTTTTCAAAGTATAAAACTTTTTTTCTATCATTGTTTGTTTGGAAGAGCTGTTTATGATGAATGAAAAAATGAAGAAAAAAATATATGGTGGTGTCCTTGTTTTTGAGCTACAGCGATTTAAAAAAAGTTTGTCAAATTTGGATTTTTTTTTTAAATTTTACCCATTCAGAGTACAAGCTTCAGTAAAATCTATTTCAAAACAAAACAAAACATTGTAATTTGGGTTGTCATTATTTATTTCATGTCTATGGTGGTATTTTCACATATTGAAACCAAATTTAGATAAAGCAGGCACCAGGTTTGAACAATATGGATCCTTGAATATCAAATATATGCTTTTTATAGGGCATGATTTTATTAGCTTTTTCATTCTATGAAAAAAAGTAAAACAGTTTGAAAATGAAATAGTTATAGAATTAAACTTTTTCTTATATTCTATCAGATGTAAGCCCATGCTAAGGCAGTTCAAAATATGAAAAGAAATTGAAAGGTCAGTGTTGAAAATTTTGAGTTATTAAAGAAAAAAAAGTTATCTCCTTTTACAAAGTTTACAAAAAGTACCATATCGATGATATTTAGAGCTTTATAAATTTCACATTTCGTGCCTGTTTTCTCTTAAATTAGTTTTTGTATGAAGAAATATTACCATAGACAGGAAATAAATAATACAAAACCAAATTGTCACATTTGTTTTCATTTGAAATGGATTTTATTGAAGCGGGTTGTTTGTAAAAGACAAAATAAGAAAAAGTTGGCGGGGTAAATTTTACATGGCCGTAGAGCCAAATGTTGTTCACCAAAATGTACACTTTTTCTAGTTTTTCATTCATCTTAAATAGCACTTCAATATAAAACCACCATATAGTTTTTTCATATAGATCTACTTTGAAATATTCCCAAATCCATGAGTTTGATACACCCTTAAACAGGCGTGGTTCTGTAAATAGATCATAATCTGACTACATGTACATGTACGGAAAAGTGAACCTTGATATACAATGCCCCCCCCCCCCCCCCCCCCATCGACCCTCAATAGGAGACACATATTGTATGTGTTGTTCGGAGCAAGTCGTTGAAGAGAGGCACAATTAAGACTTGGCTTACATTTGTAAACAGTTTGAAACCCGATCAGACGCCGCGTCTGATTTCAAGCTGTTTGTCACTTGTCATGATATTCTATCAAAATCTCCACTTATATGTAACTTTGAGAAAACAGACGACACTTTTAAGCAGACGATAAGGCAGCAGTAAAAGCGTTAGACATTATCCGTTTAGGGAATTGAGGCAAGGGTCGTTGTAAGGAGAATGTCGTTGTTTGAGAAGGCCGTTGTAGGGAGGGAGCACTGTAACGCGTAGGTCTTCATCTGAAATTCGAAACTCGAGCTCGATTTAATAAAACAAGGTACAGTATTTTCAAGTTAAAATGTGGATAAGTATCGGTTACGGCTAAGTTTGAATTAACCAAGTACAAATACTCGAGGTTCGACTGTTCTGCTGTGTAACATGTACATGTACCAAAAAGGGAAAGGCAGCTGGCTTAAAGTAAGACAACTATTCATAAAGTAGGTAACAGCAACACACTAGTGTTGCACTAAAAAGTTTTATATCAAAATATAAGTGCATCTAAATTGTAACGCAATGATAAAATGACATTTGTCTTCACAAACATTATAAATTGGCCGTTGAGTCTAGTAGTTTTTGATCGATTGGAAGACGTCATTATATAAGAATTCTAACCCACGTCGCACACGCCCCTATAAAAACCAAGAAAGGACGTATGTATCTGTGAAAACACTCACGCGCTGTAACTTTCTAACGTGACTTCATATGGCTTCGAAAATGCGTATGCCAAGAAATATAGCACCGTTGCTTTGGTACAAATTGTAGTTAAGTTACATGTATATGTTAGATTTTAACATGACACGCGTTTGGTCACTATACGAATAAAAAAAAGCCCATCGTGGAATACCTGAGACGTGTACAACGCTCCCCCGCGCTTAAATGACGTGACGTGACGTTACTTTTTTTTTTTATATTTCTTACTTTATTCCTATTGCCCGTATTTAGACCATATACTTTTAACCAGTCATGCTACAGTAATTTTTCTGCCTTACATCATGTAATGTTTGTTCTATGCCAGATGGTAGGTCGGTAAATATGTAATGTGTGTGCGAACTTTCTGCTAAATGTAATTTTTTTAAATTTGTAAAAAGCCGCGGGAAAATTAATTCGGTCGAAAAACTGCATCCGCTGAGGAAATAAGTATGGAACCTTTTATTGCTTTCTAATGAATTTCTTTAAATCTGGTCATGTTAGATCGAAATAACCTGTGTTACTTTGAGAAGAATTTATATTAGTTTGAACAAAACTTGTTTTCTAATCCTAATATTCATATGTGAAATTTTATGTTTTTGAAATAAACAAGAACTATCTTTAAAAAAGATATTCAGCGGAATGGGTGGTGGAATTCATGCTGTAGATGGGTGTGCAAAATTGTATGAAATTGGGGGTTTTCAAAGAATTGTAATATCTTGGATTGAAAGCAAAAAATACACATTCAAGGGTATAGCATATAAATTACTCTATTAAAAACTAAAACTATAAATGTACAGAAATGCAAAACAATAATATAACCCATATCCTAGCAACTGGTAGGAGATCCTCAGATTAAACTATTGTTCTATATATCAAACTTCATTCATGGAGAGTTTCTTGAAACAAACTATAACTAAATAGACTGTGCATGTCCATCATAACAGAACAGCAGTCTGTAACCTCACTCTTGTACATAACTGATGAAACAACACAATTGTGTTTAACTCACTTGAGGCCATTTATTATATTGCTATCAATGTATGGTAAATTTGTACAAATAGTTAACAATTAAAATAAATTGGTAGTAAACCATTATTAAACAAAACACCTAGCTACCACTGTCTATCTATAGATTCTATAAAAAGACATCTGTTATCATATCTTAAAATAGAAGCATGATGTCATCAGCTCAGTAGTACAAACACTGGTAAAACTGTTGTGCATAGAGTTTCAGGGCTCCAGATTAGAGGGGAGTAAACTGAACAAATCTAACATTTTCTCACTCATTTCAGCACCAAACCCTATGGTGTTACCACTCATTTTTATCGCCTCAAAGAGACAATTCAAATGGGTAGTGACACCATAGCGTTTAATGCACAAATAAATATCTTAAGTTTTGAAATAATTCCCTTATCTGGAGCCCTGGCTACTATCCAATCAGACAATTCAGTTTCAACAGGTGCTCTTAATTCTAAATTTCTGATCAAATATAATTGGTTGAAATGTGTGGCCAAATAGAAAGTGTGGCTAAATAGAAACCAGACAGCTCCGCTGAAAAAACTACTGTTAAAACTAACCTTTGTTCTACCGTTGTTAAACGTTATTTTACAACGGTTGGTCGTTGTGGTGCGCAGGAATTGATCACTCAGGCATTCGGCCTTCGTTATCAATTCCTGCGCACGGCAACTCCCAACTGTTGTAAAACACCGTTTAACAACAGTAGAACATAGATTATTTCTTAATTAACCCTTTTACTTTCAATGACGCCTTAAGGGTGTATCAATGTCATGCATTTGGGAACTTTTCAAAGTACATGAAAACACTCTATGATGGTTTTGTATTGAAGAGCTATTTAAGATGAAAGAAAAAATAGAAAAAGTGTACATTTTGGTGAACAACAGTTGGCTCTAGGGCCATGTAAAATTTACCCCACCCACTTCCTTTTATTTTGTCCTTTTCAAACAGCCCGCTTCAATAAAACCCATTTTAAATGAAAACAAATATGATAATTTGGTTTTGTGTTATTTAGTTCCTATCTATGGTAGTATTTCTTCATACAAAAACTAATTTAAGAAAAAAAAGGCACCAAATGTGACATTTATAAAGCTCTAAATATCATCGGTATGGTACTTTTTTGTAAATTTTGTAAGGGGCGATAACTCTTTTTACTTTAATAACTCAAAATTTTCAACACTGATCTTTCAATTTCTTTTCATATTTTGAACTGCCTTAGTATGGGCTTTCATCTGGTAGAATATAATAAAAAGTTAAATACTAGAACTATTTCATTTTCAAACTTTTTTACTTTTTTTCATAAAATAAAAAATCTAATAAAATCATGCCCTATATAAAGCATATTTTTGATATTCAAGGATCCATATTGTTCAAACCTGGTGCCTGCTTTGTCTAAATTTGGTTTATATATGTGAACATACCACCATAGACATGAAATAAATAAAGAAAACCCAAATTAACATATTTTTTTTGTTTTGAAATAGATTTTACTGAAGCTTGTACCCTGAATGGGTAAAATTTTAAAAAAAAAGTCCAAATTTGACATACCTTTTTCAAATCGCTGTAGCTCAAAAACAAGGACACCACCATATATATTTTTTTTCATTTTTTCATTCATCATAAACAGCTCTTCCAAAAAAACAATGTTAGAAAAAAAGTTAAATACTTTGAAAAAATGGCTTATGACATTGATACACCCTTAAATGCGTTTGCAAAAAGTTTGGGTCCTGATCACACGCCTTGTATATGCGGCGTCTGATCAGGACCCAAACAGTTTAACAAAATACTGAAGCAGGCAAGGGATTACATGTACACGTGTGTAATCGGAGAATGCGCGTAATCACTGGGCGTTTTAGGGAATTGATGAAATGTCCCTTTTTTCATCAAATTAATAGATTTGTACTATAAAAGTATTTCTATTGGTTTTAAACATCGTGCTTTCTTGAAATATCATAGTCTAAGGAACGTTCGTACACAGTTTCTTGTACCAGTGAAAAAAACTAAGTGAACAGTGTGCATTTAAGACAGGACAATTAAAACACCAATACATTTGTCATGATAATAATCTTAACAACATACGTGTATTTTATAGCGTAGTACTTGCCTCTGAACTTAATGAACTAAAAGAGGTAAGATTCATTACTTTTACCAAAAGTAATTGCCAAATATTTATAAAAAATCAACGAAAATCATCAAATTTACGCCTTTTCCTGGGAGATTTGAGGTTATCGTGAAATCCCCGACTTTTCAATGATTTCATGAATTCCCTGATTACACTTAATCTCTGTAACATATACAAAGGTTCAACCTCTCTATGCCAAGCTAGTTCAGTTAGTTTACAGGGAAAATTGGATTCAGGTTGGACACCAGGTAAACCAATATCCTATCTAGATCAGCTGTTTCGCTGTTGATTACCCGTTCGATGTTTCAAGTAAAATCATTAATGCAATAAAAACGACAAGAAAGTCGACAGTTCTAATAACATTGGCAGATGTATCATATGACAGAGAGCTAAGGATTGTATATTTAGGGTTGTTTTTCTAGCATTTTACAAACACAGACCCTGATCGGAGGGCTTGAACCCTGTGACATGGGTATAGACAGTTTTTTTATAGTGGTTAATGTCCCCTTCACAGGTACATTGCTTGTAAAGGACGAGTATACTCGTCGCTAAAGTTTAATTATGTGTAATTAAAAATAGAAAGTAGGATTATGAGACTTACGGAGATCTAGGAAGCTGTACACCCGTTTCAATGTGTTAGTCATATCTGATATGTAATTTTCAAATATAACTGGGAATACTTGATGTTTAGGAAGGACTTTTAGAACCTCCGCCATGTGAAATGCGTAGAATCCAGCCGTGAAGGCAAACGTCCGATCGGTCTGTAAAACAAAAATCAATTCTACCATGGCGAAAACGTTACCAATTAATTAAACGAGTGTATTATATACTTATAGATGCTTAATAGATATTTATCAGAGAGATAAATTCCATATGCGTCACAGTTGATAATTATAATCACAAGTGATAAATATAGGATATGAAATGAGTGTTCATAATTTATTGGATTTATTTAACGAGTCTTTTAGAAAACTATAAAAACGAGGCTTTGCCGAGTTTTTATCGTTTTCTAAAACGACGAGTTTGATAAATCCAATACATTATTAACACGAATGTTATATTCTTGTTATAACATAACCCAGAATAGTTATTTGTCGCAGCCTTTGAGGTCAAGTGAATGCTAAGCGCGAAATAAGTAGATCTATACAGGAAAAAATGGTTCCAAATTAACCCCGTTCACTAGCATAATGTTTATGTTATTACATGTGTATATGTATTAACCCTTAGCCTGCCACTCACGACTATAGCTCCATATGCAAACAGCTTGGATCCGGATGAGACGCCGAGTAACTCGGCGTCTCATCCGGATCCAAGCTGTTTGACATTTTCAGCAATTTTGAGCAACTTTGAAGCACTTTGAAACTTGAAGCAGACGAGAAATATAGCAGACGACAATTTATTGGGCGGGCTAAGGGTTATTAAACACTTTCATGTATATTTAATATTGATTAATTACACCAAAAATTTATAAATTTAATCTACATGAAGGAATGAAGACATTGGATATTGAACGCATGGAACGCATTTTAATGACGTCACAACACGACGTCGTGGCGAACCTCATTTGCATAGTTATATAACTAGTTATATATGACAAATAAACAACGGGTGTTATTCAACGCTCACGCCGTCTGTTATGTTATAATATCACTTTTGCAGTGAAGATATCATGTTTGTGACGTCACGTCACAATATCGTTTGTGAGGTCACGCATAAACAATTAATTTTCTGTGTTTTCTCTGTAAAACATTATTAAAATTTATTTATACTTTTCGTTGGATTACCAAGGAAAAAGTAGTGGAGTATCACTTGATAATACTACTGCTTCAAGCATAGAGATTATCGTCGCGCGTGCTTCTTTTATGAATTTTCCCCAAGAATCGTAGTCAATCGTGTCTTACCGTTCAATTCCGGCAGCCCGATTTGTCGCGAACCACTCAACGGAAGAACACGAATCAAAGTAACGACGTAATTACGATGACGTCAAATCAATAAATCACTGACGTCATCGCACGGGAAACTATTTCGAAAATGTGTCCGATATAAACTGTGGGCTCAACACGGGATTAATAATGCACTTTCGCTTTCAATTTTCGAACACTTTCCTTTTAATAGTGGCTGAAAAGCATAAATTAATAGAATAACTGGGGGTTTTTTTTCAGTGTAATATCTATATTTAATCCATTGAGTGAACATCATACGTTATATTTTCACGAGTGGCTATAACAACCCATTCTCGTAATACATTTTTAAATCAATCCGATCATCCTCTATATACTCGTCGATAATAAGCCCTATTCCTGTGAAGAGTATACCTGTCCTGTGCAAACATGACTGACCCTGGCCATAGGATTCATGCATGATTTATCCGACAGTGATCTTCTCTGTTTGTCAGTTTGCAATATAGTGCAAACTTCATATGTAAATAATAAAAAAAATGACTTCGCTTGATTGGAAACTTGACGTCAACGGGGTTCCAAAAATGCCTTTTGCTTTGAAAAATAGCTTAAACTCGTTGGATATGTGAGAAAAAGAATCTGTCATGAGTCAATGTTTAAGACAATTTGATCGCAAACTCGTCTAGAATAGAAAAGTTATCAAGCTCGCCAAGGCTCGCTTAATAACATTTCAATTCTAGACTCGTTTGAGATCAGCTTGTCTTAAACATCGACTCATGACATATCCTATATTTCTCCAATGTGCCTGTGCAATAAGAACCCTTAGTTTATGAGCAGCTGATGCTGCCGTTCATTGGAAAAGTTGACATTATTTCGTGTTTAAACGAAATTATACACACACACATAAAATAAATGCAAATTCTCAAAAAGTTGTATTTTTCTCCATTACTTTTCCAGGTAGCATTTTCATTAAGTTTCCTGTCACCCTGTGAACCCTATTCACGCATATAAGAGTCCTGTAAAATAAATGTACATGTGAAAAATACACTTGTCCTATACAAACAGTGAATACCCAGACTAGAAGGCTTACAAAGCCCTTTGATCAGGGTCTGCACTCTTTGCAAGGTAACAAAACATTGACAAAAATCCCTCAGAAAACTAGTCTAAATTGAACATTGAGAATGTTCATTTGAGGTTTCAGGGGACAACGGTTAAACTGGAAAGACTAGCGTTTTCTCTGCTGTAGAGAACATACCTTTTTTATCATAGAATAGTTGTACATACAATGACGGAAGGAGAATCTGTTGAAGCAGTTTCCGTACAATGACAGCACCTCCAAAACCCTTGTGTGGAAGAGTGTCGCATTTTTGGACGGGCTGCTGTGTAGAAAGTCTGAGTAGAGCCTGTGGAAGAAGCACGGTACCAGAGTACAGCCGAGAGGACGTTATTCTTTCCAGTTTAATCCTTTCACTCTCAAAGACGCTTTAAAGCTCGTTTGCAAACAGTTTGGATCCTGATCAGACGCCGCGTAACGCGGCGTCTGATCAGGAACCAAACTGATTGACACTCGTTTTGAAATTTCTTTAGTCAAACTGCTTTATTTTGTGTAACTATGAAATGACATTGCAGACAACAAAATTGAAGCATACGACAATAAACGGGGTAAAAATCTCACCAAAAATGTAGGCAGTGAAAGAGTTTAACGCAAATAAAATACACTGATATGTAGCAAAACGTTTTGAAATTTGCAATTTAATTTTAATCTGAGTTGCAAATAGTTTGGAGCCTAATCAGACGCCTAGTATCCCGGTGTCTGACCTGGTTCCAAACCATGTGCAATTGAAATAACAGTTTTAGTGTAAACGCGTTTATTTGGAAAGAATGACATTTATTTATGCTTTTCGTCGGATTACCGGGGAAAAGCAGGGGATTATCACTTGATAATCCACTGCCTCAAGCAGTGGGATTATCGTCGCGTGTGCTTCTTTTATGAGTTTTCCCCGTAGGGCTCCATATCTACTTATATCTATATCTACGCTACTTATTACGGCGTATGGTCTGGAACTACACTGAGTGCTGTTTCATATGAATTGATCAGCTTTATGGATACCGGTAATACTATAGTGTCATTCGATCCTCTTTAAAGAACACCTATAATGAAATCGTATTGCAAGCGTTTAGGGAAAGTAAGGTAAAACCTCTCTATTGCGACCACTAAAACGAGGGCTAATTAGTTGTATAAGATACAGGTGACAGCTTTAAACAAAGTGTCAGTAAAACAAAAAGCTCCTTTAGGAGCTTTCAGTTTTACTGTCACGTTGTTTTAAGCAGTCACCTGTCGTTAACACCTATTAATTAACACAATTTAGGGGGCGTAATAGAAAGGTATTACTATACCTTGAATAATCTTAGCAGAATTAAGTTGAATGTTGTTGTATTGCTAAGTAACATAGCTCTAAATCATAATAAAAACTTTGCAATCTTTACATCAATGTATGGTACATTAAACAGACCAAAAGGCCTTTTTAAACAGTGACACGTGCTCTTATTTAATTAATACTTGTATATCGGTTGTATCAGAAAATTACATTTCTCTAGAATGTAGTGTATCTCTCTGCAAATCTTCAAAGTGTCTCTATCTAGTCTCTCAATTTTACTATATGTCTCTTAAACGAAACGACACATAATCAAATACAAATAAGTAAATTATAGCCCTTTGGAAATGGAGACGAACAGTAACTGTTGTTATTGAATAACAGTCGTAGTAGTATTAGCACTATAGATAATTATATAAGTACTGGTTTTAAATGTAGAAGAAGTACAGTGGAGAATCTGTTATTCTTTCCCAATAAACGCGTTTACGCTAAAACTGTTATTTGCAGTGCAAATAGTTTGGAGCCAGATCAGACACCGGGTAACCCGGCGTCTGATCAGGCTCCAAACTGTTTGCCACCAAAATAAACAAGAATTATCATAATTGTCCAAAAGTTGTTATTTTCTACGTTTTAGTGCTTTGCGTTTGCGTACGTTTGCGTTTAAACGGGAAAGAATAACAGATTCTCCACTGTAGTAGTGTAATTGTAACAGCAGTGGTAAAAATAGTAGTCAGTGCTCCCTCCCAACAACAATTACCCCCTTACAACAACGATAAGCGCTCGTCTCCTAAACAATACAATATTGTCCAACCTATTCATGGCTGCAATTTCGTCTGCTTGAAATTGTTGTCTGCTGTTATTCTCAAAGTTAAATAATGAACATTTGACCTAAAAACTTAATAATGAGTGACAAACAGCTTGAATCCAGATCAGACGCGGCGTCTGATCTGGATCCAAGCTGTTTGCAAATATAAGTTGATTTCCCCTCCCTATAACGAATGCCTCCGAACAACTTACACACTTTTTGTATCAAATTGGGTGTCGTTATAAAGAGGGGGCGATGTACTACATGTAGTAGTAATGGTTGAAGTAGTAGTAGAAGGGGGAGGCGTATGATACATAATAGTTTAAATTCGAGTAATACTACATGTAGTAGTAGAAGTAGTAGTAGTAGTAGTAGTAGCAGTCGTTTTCGTAGTAACAGATAAAGCAATTATACATGTACTAAAACCGATATGTTATTTTTAAGATTGATGAATGACAGTATCATAGGCCTACTGTAGCAACAGCAAAGTAGTTTAGCTATACTCAAGCCGATATATTATTAATCAGATAGATGGATAACAGGATAATAGCTAGACCTACTAAAGCAAAAGCACTATAGATTTACATATACTCAAACCGATTGATTTTTTTTTCAGACAGATGGATGACAGTATAATTGGCCTAATGTAGCAACGGCACAGTAGTTTTAGCTATACTCAAACCGATGTGGGTTTTTAAGAAAGATGGATTACAGGATAATAGCTAGGCCTACTTTAGCAACAGCACAGTAGTTTAAGATATACTAAATAAATATGTTTTTTTTAAGATACATGTATGACAGTTTAATTGGCCTAATGTAGCAACAGCAAAGTAAGTTAAGATATAATCAAACATATTTGTTTTTAGATAGATGTATGATAGTATAATTGGCCAAAATGCAGCAACGGCACAGTAGTTTTAGTTATATTCAAACCGATATGTTATTTTTAAGATAGATTAGTAATGAAAGCAACATATGAGCAGCATAGCTATAACATTCTTAAACAGTTACAATTGTTGCCTATTCGTCCGAGTTACCTCAGAGACCTGTTCACTAGGGTACGAGGGAATTACCGTCTGAGATCGTCTAACGACATTCAGTTTGTTGTACCTAGATATAGGACGAAGGTCGCTGAACGGTTACTGCTGGTGGTAGGCCACAAATGGTGGAATATGCTTGCAAGAGACTTAAAAGCAGTAGAATCTGAAAATGCTTTCCCAAACAAAACATAAGACACACTTGTTCAGTCGATTCTACAATGGATGACTAGTTTTTATGTGTTCTCAGTGACTTTGACACATATTGCCTGATATTGTAATTATGTAATTATTAGAAGGATCAATTGCAAAAGCGCAATTGGATATTTATACTTTTTTGCTATATAAATGTTTCTTTATTTGTTTTTGATGACAGTATAATTGGTCTAATGAAGCAACAACACAGTAGTTTAATTTACTCAACCCGATATGTTATTTTTAAGATAGATTGATGACAGTATAATAAGCCTACTGTAGCAACAGCACAGTAGTTTATGAAATACTCACACCGATCTTATCTTTAAGATAGATTGAGGACAGTATTATAGGCCTACTGTAGCAATTTAAAAGTGGTTAAGTTATACTTAAACCGATATGTTTTTTAAGATAGCTAGATGGCAGGATTAAATGCCCACATCACAGTAGTTATTACATTATTTCTGTGCTGTACTAATCTATCTCTTGCTCTAAAAGATTCCCATTGTTTATGAAGCTTACAGTGGAGAATGTGTTATTCTTTCCAAATAAACGTGTTTACGCTAAAACTATTATTTGCAGTGCAAACAGTTTGGAGCCAGATCAGACGCCGGGTTACCCGGCGTCTGATCAGGTTCCAAACTGTTTGCCACAAAGATAAACAAGAATTATCAGAATAGTCCAAAAGTTGTTCTTTTCTACGTTTTAGTGCTTTGCGTTTGCGTTTAAACGGGAAAGAATAACAGATTCTCCACTGTAGATAATGTCATACCTGTCAACAGGATTGCGAAATGTGATGATGATTTTGACATTTGGTATCAGATGTTTTATATAGTGTAGGTTAGTATATCTCGGCTCCGACAGACCTTCATGTCCTGGCAAATGGTCCCATATCCCTTGCATGTGAAGATTGGCTGGTGTTGCTTCACCTTTATTGAATATATAAAAGAAGGACAACATTATACATGGAGAAGACGCTATTTTTCCGGCTAAATGTTGTTGTACGCAAATATTGTTAATTCCATGGCTAACAATTCGTCACTCGGAATAAAATAAAACGTTAGAAAATTCGAAGAGTTGTGATTTTCTACATTTTAGTGTATTGCGTTTCGTATGCGTTTAAACAGGAAACTATATTTCATTCTTCACTGTATACATTGTAACCTCAGAAAACTGGACCTAACCCCTTTACTACATTTTATCTTACCCCAAATAACATGAATATTTACAAACAGTCAAATTGGATCCGGATCCGACGCCGCGTAACACAGAGTCTGATCAGTATCAACAACGTTTGACACTCATGTAGATACTTCTTTAATCAATTGACTTGAATTTTATAATTGAGAAATAAAAACAGACGACAATTGTTTGAGCCAGATCACGTCATGACAGTAATGGGGTTAAGCGAAAGTATCTAAACATTGAAGTGTTTCAGTCAAAAGGGCTTTATATGTTACATGTAGTTGCTAAACAATCGGTCAACATAAATGTATTAGTGCTCTTGTGACAGGTGACTGTTTAATACAGGACAATAGTACATGTACAGTGGAGAATCTGTTATTCTTTCCCAATAAACGCGTTTACGCTAAAACTATTATTTGCAGTAAAAACAGTTTGGAGCCAGATCAGACGCCGGGTAACCCGGCGTCTGATCAGGCTCTAAACTGTTTGCCACCAAGATAAACAAGAATTATCAGAAATGTCCAAAAGTTGTTCTTTTCTACGTTTTAGCGCTTTGCGTTTGCGTACGTTTGCGTTTAAACGGGAAAGAATAACAGATTCTCCACTGTAGTAGTTCTACAGAAAGCTCCAATAGCTTTCTGTATTACGGTTGCTCTGCGTTAAGCAGTCACCTGTCTTAAACGAAACCAAATCAACCTATATACATGTACATGTATTTAGAATGACTGCCTCCCGAATCTTAACCCTTCACTGTCTAATCCCGAGTACAAATAAGAAATGAAATATGAATTTTTTCGGCGTTTGAGCAAAATGGACGACAGAAAATGATCGGCAAATTCCATGAATCGCGCCGATCATTTTCTGTCACTTATTTTGCTTAAACGCCGAAACAATCAGTTCCTCTTTTTATTTACATTATATTTGCTGTAATGTCTAATAATACGAGTAATTGAAACTTTATAAGCTCGTTTGTTTAATCCATATTAGAGATTGTTAACACGAATAATGTGTACCCTGAAAATAACAGTCATAACCGAATAAACGAAGAAACACAACAAAATGACTCGCGGAGAGCAGAAACATAAGCCTCGTATTCTTTTCGAAACATCCCCAAAAGTCCCGCCCTTTCGAACAATTGCGTCAATACGAATTGGACGTCTTTTTTCAATGGAATTGAATTGGGCGAATGTAAATATTAATTATTTGTAAACAGTTTGGATATTGTCAGGATCTTACCTCTGATCAGAGTCCAAACCGTTTGACACTCTTTCAACATTTCTAAAGTCAAAATCGCTAACATTTAAATTTGAGCGATAAAAACCGACGATATTTTTATTGATAGCGTCGTGGCAGTTAAGGGATTACAGTCTTATTTAATCAAATTTTATGTACCCTAAAGGTCGACGAAGAAGAGGAACCTAGTAATAGAGATGCCGAGTTGCGGTTCATCCAATTGTCATGGGGTGAAGTCAAAAGAATAGCCCAAGGTAGAGAAAGTTAGAAGAACCTATGTCCACATACGGGCAAAGAGAATTAAGCTAAGCTCATGTACAAACACGGTCCGAGAGAGTACGGTAGTCAATGGTTCACTGTGAGTAAACAGTATGCTACAGTGGAGAATGTGTTATTCTTTCCCAATAAACGCGTTTACGCTAAAACTATTATTTGCCGTGCAAACAGTTTGGAGCCAGATCAGACGCCGGGTAACCCGGCGTCTGATCAGGCTCCAAACTGTTTGCCACCAAGATAAACAAGAATTATCAGAATTGTCCAAAAGTTGTTCTTTTCTACGTTTTAGTGTTTTGCGTTTGCGTACGTTTGCGTTTAAACGGGAAAGAATAACAGATTCTCCACTGTACATGTACACTTCAGAGTACAGACTCCAAACTTCACACTTCCAATGTATATATACTATTAATCTCTTATACAGCATTACAATTAAACATAACTTTCAAATATAACCGATATACATTTACTTACTAGTTGTTTTGTCTCATTCAACCCTGACACTTTCGATCGAAAATGCAAGGCTCCAGTTAAGTCCAGTCAATTAATTACTATTGACTAGTGCAGTAAAACTCCTCTATTACGACCACACAGGATGATTGATTGTATAAAAGACAGTTGACAGCTTAAAGCAAGGTGACAGTGAAACAGAAAGCTCCTAAAGAAGCTTTCTATTTCACTGTCACCTTGCTTTAAACACTCACCTGCTTTACAAACCAAATGATTAACGCAATGTAGTGGTCGTAATAGAGAGATATTTTACTGTATATGTTATATGTATTACGAAATTTTGTCTGGAGTTATACAGGTATTGTGAAATACTGTGTTTGCATAGAACAAATGTGTTCTTCAAAGGCACATTCCTTGTAAATGACGAGTATTTTCGTCGTTAGGGTTGAATGTGTTATAGATATACAGGCCCGCGATTAGAGAGGTTTTTCAAAAACATAAACTCTTTATTTCTGCGTTTAAGCATACGGTGGAACCTATCCAATAGCATCGTCTCTGCGAGACGATTCTAATGAGAAGTTAAACCATAGGATCTGGTGTTGAAATGAGTGAGAAAATGGTTGGAGTTGTTCAGTACCTCTTATTTAAAGCCCCGCATATACAATATATACATGTGTTATGTTGTTTTGCTCATGTTTACATGTACTCACCTGTTACACGTATACTAGATAGGTTGTTATTACAATGTAAACTCGTCTGTTATACGTATATTAGTTATGCCAATGTATACGCACCTGTTACACATATATGAGTTATGTTGCTATGCCGCTTTGTACTTCTATTTTTCAGAATGGATACACTGGCTCGTTGGAACATGTTTATATAGAACTCGAGCAATCGGTGATCGGAATAGTTGTGATCTGCAAAACAAAGGTGAAGAAGTTTCTAATATATTCTAATACATCCAGCCTCCAATTGGGTCAGGTCAATTGGATATCCATAGCTAGGACTATTTTCTATACATGCATTTGAGGTCAAGGTATACGCTTTCACTCTCACTGGCGCCTTAAAGCGCGTTTTCAAAAAGTCTGGATCCTGACCAGACGACGCGTAACGTGGCGTCTGATAAAGATTCAAACTGTTTGACTCACGTTTTTATTCTTTTTTTCAGTCATACCGCCTTATTTTTTAACTTTGAAACGACATTGCAGACAACAAAATTGAAGCAGACGACAATAAAACGGTGAAGGGGTTAATATCTCCCAAATTATTTAATCATTAAAGGATTAAGGCCAATGTTCTATTGGCATAACAATGGTCAGAGATACTTCGCCATCCCAAGATGTACATGTACTCATATATGTTTGATATGCCAGGCTAATGTGATGTTAGAAATATCCTCTGGACATATGTTTTCTATGATGGAGGTCAGGGTTGGTACAGGGCTGCCATAAGTTGACATCAAAAATCCTAAGATTTCGACATTTACACTTTTCAAGTGCGATTTTACGAATCGTACCTTTACCCCATCGTCTGTTTCTAGTTTTGTTGACACGCGACTGCTTAAAGCAGGCTGAAAGTAAAGCAGAATGCGCCTAATGGCGCATTCTGCTTTACTTTCAGCCTGCTTTAAGTTACATTCTACAAGAAAAAAATCCGAATACTTAGGAAAAATCCGAAGAAATGGCAGCCCTGTTGGTATGTGATACCCTGACATGTACTCTCTTACCAAGGCTATCAACGATTGATAGATGAGTTGGGGGTTTACGACACAGTATCAATGAATAGGCCTTGTACATGTAGCGCCGATGAATGATGAGATGAGATGATGATAATGAGTAATTATATCAACGAGATGATATCTGCTAATCTCAGTTGCTGCCAAGTAGGGCATTGGATCGAAATCACATACCTGCCTGCCCTTTAGTCTGTCATTTTTAAAAACACACACTCCCTATGGCGATTAAGCCCCAGCACCGCTGCAAAAATGCTATCGCAAGCTGACGTGATATAGGAACTATTCACCAGAGCAAAATGCACACACACGCATTGACGAACGCATACATGCAATATTGACTTTGGGTAACAAAACCAAAAACCTTCAGCTGCCACAAGTGTTGGCACTTTTCTCCATATATTTGCCTGTTTACGCCTTTAATTTATTCATCCACTGGGGAAAATGATTCCACTTAACTATATGCCATAATTAATATTTAAGAAAATGGTTGTTTAAGGCAAGCTGATAGTAAAAAAGAGTGTATGTTAGGGAGCACACTGTTTTATTCAACCTGCTTTCAATCGGTCTTTAAAACTAGAAATAGGCTATTGGGTAGAGGTTTAAATTTTTTTATTCATTATTGCTTTTTACTGGCCTCATAGCAAAGATTGTTTGACGTATTTTAGAAGGAGAAATGAGAACGATCGATGATAAATTGTGTATGAATATCTTATGTTTTCTATTACAGTGCTCCCTTTCTACAACGACGCCCTATGGGAGACGCATATTGTGTGTGTTATTTAGAAGGAGTCGTTTTAGGGAGGGAAAATTAAGACGTTGCTTCCATTTGCAACAGCTTGACCAGTTCAGACGCCGCGTATCGCGGCATCTGATCTGATTTCAAGCTGTTTGTCACTCGTCATTTTATTTTTTATCGTAATGTCCACTGATAAGTTACTTTGAGAAACAACAACATACGCCAGCTTTAAGCAGATGCTATTGAAGCAGTAAAACCGTAGACATAATTGTCCTGTTTAGGGAACTGCGACAAGGGTCGTTGTAAGGAGGGAGTCGATGTTGACAGGGAGTTGTTGTTGGAAGGTTACACTGTACCTCTTTTACTAAATTGTGGTTTGACTAAATACCTTTCTTTTTTAGATTCGTACGACGTACTGATGTTTTCTGTCCAAACCGCCGTCTTGGAAACCACTGAGCTTCTTTAAAACCTGGAAATACTACATCTGGGTGGTTTTTTATGCGATTGAACAGGTCACTGGTTCCACATTTCTTCACACCTGATAGTTGAAACGGGTACAAAAGTAGCAATGAGTGTGAACAAAGCTTTGCCAATTGCCAATTAAGTCTAATCTTCTTTTTCACAATTTAGGAGTATTTTCTTAACCCTATACCTGATAGCATTGTTTCTAGTATTGAAGATATGTGACTACTTAAAGCAGGTTGAAAGTAAAGCAGAATGCGCCCTAAGGCGCATTCTGCTTTACTTTCAGCCTGCTTTAAGCTATTAACTGCTAGAATAAGGAAAGTATTAAATATTACACATATTCATTACGGTATAATTTGGAACTATTTTCTTCAGCGGATGAATAAAATGAATGTGCTAAAAGTCGCTTCTATAAGGGAAAGGGTTAATACAATATATTAAAAAATGACAAACAGTGCAGGGACGCTCTTCTCAGCGTCTAAACTGTTAACATAGAACAGGTTTTTTTCTTCCCAACTACACTGTTTCTACAAGATGAGCATACTCGTCTCTAGGGTTGCATCGGTTCAACTAAACGAACCCTTCTGGTGCATACATGTATATATGTCACAATGTTCTCTTACCCCATGGCCTTGACTTTTGACCCGTGGAACATTTTATAACGCCCACGCGATTATTGGGAAAAAATAATGTATTATCCACTGAAAGAAGAGGATGCTTATAACAGAATAATAATAGTGTAGAAACTTTATTTAGATGTAGTCTGTCTTCAGATTTACCCATGCTTTTTCATTTACAGTAAGCCTTCCCTTCCTTTCTAATACCGACACTTAATTGTGTTTATCATTGGTGCTTAAGGCAGGTGGTTGCTAAAATCAGGGCAAAAGTCGAGCAGAAAGCTCCTTTAGAATATAATCTAATATTATCCGTTGAAAAAGATTTCTTACCAAAAACATAGAAATATGGCAAACAGTGTATCCTATTGTCATTTATTGGTCCATTGTCTTTTGTTCCTTTCCAACATGGGTTTCTGAAGTTAGGTAGATATCTGATTGGTTTCTGTAAATCAAATAACAAGAACAAATGTATGCTTTAATTATAAAGTATCTAACCTTTACTCTATGACCTGTTTCTAGTTTTGAAGACAGGTGACTTATTTAAGCAGATTGAGAGCAACGCAGAATGCACCTTAAGACGTATTCTGCTTTATTTTCAGTCTACTCTAAGGTACAATTTGCTGAGATGGAGAAAATATTTCCTATGGTGCATAGTCATGACTGTATAAATGTTATTATTATTTCCATGGATGAAGAAGTCATTTCTGCGGATTTTTTCCGAAATCTTTGGATGTTATGTTATGCTAAATCTGGTTGCCAGTCTCTTTAAAGCTCAATGGTTTGTTACACATTCGTAATAATTGTTCTAAATGATAGTATGCAGTAGTTTAGTTGTGTGTCATCTTTCGGTGATATACGGTGGGGAAGACGTATTTTTGTCCTATTAAACATGTTTGTGAATTGAAAATTGTTTGAAGTCGTAGAAAATGATTGATAACCGAGTGTCTGACCAGACTCCAAACTGTTTACTTCTCAGATGAAAGTGAATGGTCAATATCACGAAAAGGTTGTACTGTTTCTACATTGTATTACAAGGTCTTTGCGTTCATTTCATTTAAATGGGAGAGAAAAAAACGTCTTCTCCACTGACCATATATAATCCTGCTTAATAAAGATTACGAGACTGGCATCACGCCATGAACTGTGCTCGCATATTCAAGACTAAATTCATTATATCATTACCCTATAGCCTGTTCCAACTAATGAAGTCATAAGATGACCACTTCAAGCAGGTTGAAAATATACTTAAACGAAACAGAAACGCACCACTCGTAAAATTTGAATATGTTTTACAACTAGGTTTGGTTTCTGATTTTCGATATTTACCCAAGCTTATGACGTTCATAGGTACACACTGCTAATGTTTTTTGGTTTGTTTTGGAACAACAAAATGGCGTCGACGTGCCGCCCGTGCAAATGCCCGTATTTGTATTTCAGTTTAGCATCATGTGTAAAGTTTCATTTTAGCCCTAGACATTTCTTGTCTATACATGCATAAACGTACGCGAAAATTGGATACAAATCAACTAGACATTCATACATGGCTTTACAATGGAGAAAATGTTACTAATTCTTTTCCAATTAAACGTGTTTACGCTTAAATTGTTATTTTCATTGCTATCAAGATAAACATTGTCCAAAAGTTATACTTTTCTACATTTTAGTGCTTTTCGTTTGCGTTTAAACGGGATAGAATAACATTGTCTCCACTGTAGTAATATATTCACCATTTCCATTATATTTTCGTATTTGAAGTTTACATCCGACATTTCACCTTCAGTCTTTGTTAAGTTTTCTCCTCTTGTTTTGATACTGTGGTTTGAAGGCTGATGTGGTCCTCTCTCATTAGGCATTCCCTTCGAGAAGACATTAGAGTGGTCGTTGCTTTTGATAAAATTCGGCATGCCTTCTATTCGTCTAGATGACACTAAGATACTAGTTGGCTTAATTAGAATGTCCATGTACACAACCTTCAAGACCGCAATCACCAATCCTGTTATTACTATCCACTTCAATGCAAAACATTTTCGCCTCAATATCATGTTCGCACAAATCAATTCAGTGTTGATCCTGCAAATGTAAACACATTCAACCCTAGTGACGTATATACTTTTAATATACCAACAGTGTAACTACGAATAGTAAACTTGTCTTATGTACACTATGTATACATGTACCTAGACCAGAGGGCTCCTAAAGGAGGATCTGCACTGCTTTATCATTTTGCAATAAATTACAAAAAATAACCTTATTCAAAAACGATATAAATAAAATTGAAAACTGGAATTGTTCAATAAAAGTCACAAGGATGAAAGAGACAACCTACTTTTGCCTAGATATTACAATGAACTCTCCCTATGTTCTTGCTTGACGATTTTCATTATAGATATGCAAGAGTGATCTACAGGGAACAGGATAAGGGGATTATTTCAAAAACTAAAATCTTTATTTCTGTATTAACTTTATGGTGTCACTACTCTTTAGAGTCGTCTCTTCGAGACAATTCTAATAAGTAATAATACCTTCGGGTTTGGTACTGAAATTTGTGAGAAAATGCTGGATTTGTTCAGTTGATTTGCTCGTATTTGGAGCCATGGATCTCAGGACACTGCAGTGTTTTATCCATAGAACCTCCATTATGTTATATTGATAGCGTACACACAGATGAGACGCCGCGTAACGCAGTGTCTAATCAGGATCTCCACTTTTTGCCAAGGTCCCCATCAATAGACACTGGGCTTAAATGGGTTAAATGCAGTTGATAATTTTTTTAACTATATGACATATAACATTGGAGTATGTTATAATAATTATTGTCTTTTTAACTCATACATGTAAGTCCTTGACATTTTAATGGACTAGTTTAGTTTCCAATTAAGTATATTCCATTTCTTACCACTAATTGTTGTATTTAGCAATATACATGTATTGCAAATGTCAAACAGTATAAACCCTTATAGGAGGCTTCCCATAGGAGCCCTTTAATAAGGGTTTTCACTGTTTTCATATTACAAGTGTACTCTTCACAGGTACATTGTATGCACATGGCGTTTATACGCGCCACTAGTGTTTAGTTGGTTAATCAAAACTAGACGAAAACGCAATGAAATGAAGCGTAAAAGCGGGAAGGTTCTTACAGACCTGGGGCCCGTTTTTAGCTCACCTGAGCCATAGGCTCAAGGTGAGCTATTGGGATGGCCCTGTGTCCGGCGTCCGTCGTCGTCCGTCGTCCGTCGTGCGTCGTCGTTAACAATTGCTTCAAATGACATCTCCTCATATACCGCTTGACAGATTTCAACCAAACTTTACAGAAATGTTCCTTGGGTCAAGCTCTTTCAAATTTGTTCAAAGAATTAAAAACAATGCAGAACTCTGGTTGCCATGGCAACCAAAGTGAAAAAATAAGGAAATCTTTAAAAATCTTCTTGTCAAAAACTGCAAGAGCCAGAGCTTAGATATTTGGCACACAGCATCATCTACATGTATAGGTCCTCTATCAAGTTTGTTCAAATTATGTCCCTAGGGTCAAAATTGGCCCCGCCCCGGGGGTCACAGTTTTACATAGAGTTATATAGTGACATTTTCAAACGTCTTCTTCTCTGAAACTAATATGGCTAGAGCATTGATACTCGGCATGGTGACACTTCTAGATGTCCTTTATATATTTTGTTCAAATGGTTCCGGTCGGTTGCATAAGTAGGTCACAGGAGCTAAAAATAGATTTTTTCAATGAAAACTTTAAAAATCTTATTGTCTGAAACTACAAGGACCAGAGCTTAGATATTTGGTACATAGCATCATCTACTGGTCCTCTATCAAGTTTGTTCAAATTATGTCCCTGGGGTCAAAATTGGCCCCGCCCCGGGGGTCACAGTTTTACATAGAGTTATATAGTGCAATTTTCAAACGTCTTCTCCTCTGAAACTAATATGGCCAGAGCTTTGATATTCATCATGGTGACACTTCTAGATGTCCTTTACATATTTTGTTCAAATGGTTCCGGTCGGTTGCATAAGTAGGTCACAGGAGCTAAAATTAGAGTTTTTAATGAAAACTTAAAAAATCTTCTTGTCTGAAACCACAAGGGCCAGAGCTTAGATATTTGGCACATAGCATCATCTACCGGACCTCTATCAAGTTTGTTCAAATTATGTCCCTAGGGTCAAAATTGGCCCTGCCCCAGGGGTCACAGTTTTACATAGAGTTATATTGTGAAATTTTCAAACGTCTTCTCCTCTGAAACTAATACGGCCAGAGCTTTGATATTCATCATGGTGACACTTCTAGATGTCCTTTACGTATTTTGTTCAAATGGTTCCAGTCTGTTGCATAAGTAGGTCACAGGAGCTAAAAAAAAAATCGATGGAAACTTAAAAAAATCTTTTTGTCTAAAACCCTAGTACCCTGATCTTAGATATTTGGCACATAGCATCATCTACAGGGCCTCTATCAAGATTGTTCAAAGTATGCCCCTTGGATAAAAAATGACCCCATCCTGGACATAAGTCATTATCTCCATTTTGTCAGTGATTCTCAGGTGAGCGAAATATGCCCCATGGGGCTCTTGTACTAAACAACTTACGCAAAAATTCGTTTCACTCTTAATTTTCGATCATAAACGTTTGCAAACAGCAAATAGCCAGATCAGAGGAAAAGCGCGTCCTCTGATCTGGCTATTTGCTGTTTGTAGCAAGTGATAATAAAAAATATAAAATAAAATTTAAAATTTTGACTTACGCAAAACTACGTAAGTAGTTTAGTAAAACGGGCCCCCGATCTGGATCAATGAACACAGCTATTTCTAGGTAGATTGGTAATAGTAATATCATAATGAGTTATAAACAACCAAATAATCCTTGGTCTCTTGGTAAGGGAATTAAAGAGTAACATTGTACACGACGTTATCCTTTCCCATCCAACGCAGTTATGCTAAAACCGTTTATTCTATTATTAGTTATGCTTTTCGGTGGATTACCGGGAATAAGATAGATAGATAGATAGATAGATAGATAGATAGATACTTCTTTATTCAGTAACTTGAACTTACAAATTCCTCGTTACGTACAACATATATTCATATTTTCATATAGTGGTCACTCAAACATGCACACTCGAAAACCCACATACATACACACGCACACGCACGCACCCACACGCACGTACAAACACAAAACACATACACGCACGCGCAAACGTGCTCGTAATGAAAAGTATTTATTATGGTTCTAATATTGTTTAGAAACGAAACTAAAAGACTTGATAATCCCACTGCTTCAATCAGTGGCGTTATCGTCGCGCGTGCTTCTTTTGTTAATTTTCCTCGAAGGGCTCCCCAAGATTCGTAGTCAATCATGTCTTACCGTTCAATTCCGGCAGCCAGATTTGTCGCATGTATATACATGTGTGTTATTTATCTTATTATCGTCGTCTAATGATGCATGCTTAAGAATTTTTTCCCTTTACATTACAATAATCGCCTGCTGTTTTCAAGTTATCATAAAATACTTTGGACACATTTATATTTGTTTGCCCTCTTTCACCCATCATATACGTTTTATATTATGAATAACATATTTGACTTTAGGATACACCGAAAAGGTTATCTTTAACTTCCCATGTGAACAATTTTCATTCGTATGCACAATCCTGTGGATAAGTTTCATCTTAAATCTTGAATTCTGTTATCAGTGATATCTTTATTAATTATATAGTACACCGATTTCCAATTAATTGAGTTTTTGGATAATCTCTCCCAGAATTTTATGAATATATAGTGGTTCAAATATAATTTTTCAATTTATAATTTTCTAGTGTCCCTGGTTGAACGATTTTGCAGTTCGTATTTTCCGCAAATAATGATTTCATTCCATGCCTTAACATTTGATTTGATAGGAGCTTCCTGTTTGAGAATATGTTTCCAAGCAACATGTATAGCTTTTAGCTTTTGAAACAGCTCGGTTAATAAGTTTCTTTAATAATCTTTCACGAATATTAATTCACTTATTTAACCTTTTGTTAGATTTACTCCA
This sequence comes from Gari tellinella, assembly GCA_922989275.2. NCBI lineage: Eukaryota > Metazoa > Mollusca > Bivalvia > Cardiida > Psammobiidae > Gari > Gari tellinella. Next base: position 43,978,849 of record OV277867.1, read on the forward strand.
TTTATTAAACATTAGACATTTTCCATTTGATTTTATAAATCGATTTCGCAGATTACTTTTTTTCTTATATAATATAACATACTTGTTGGTGTTACCTTTTGAGTGTTGTTTAGTTCGATGAATGTAGCGACTACGCTTTTATAGAAAGACATTAGTTTATATGTTACCTTCGGAAGAGATTCTCTCCTATAAAAATTACGATTATTTGTTTTTCTTTTGTTTGACCATAGGAATGTGTAGACTAAGCTGTGTAGTTTGTTGATAACTTCTTTGGGTGTAAAATGTTGTTTGCATTGAATGGGATAAATTTGGTAAGATAAGTATTTTAATGGTAACTAGTGTTTTTTCATAAAACGTTGCATTTCCCCGCTCAATTTTTTAATTTTTAGTCACATGATTCTAATTTATTTATGCTTTTCGGTGGATTACCGGGAAATAGCAGGGGATTATCACTTGATAATCCACTGCTTCAAGCAGTGGGATTATCGTCGTTCGTGCTTCTTTTATGAGTTTCCCCGTAGGGCTCCCCAAGAATCGTAGTCAATCGTGTCTTATCGTTCAATTGCGGCAGTCCGTTTTGTCGCGAACCACTAAACGGAAGAACACGAATGCAAGATCGGAAGTAACGACGTAATTCCGTTGACGTCAAATCAATAAATAAGTGACGTCATTGTACCGCCAACTGTCACGCACATGTGTTCGACATACAACTTGGGGCTCAATACGGGATAAATAATGTACTTTCGCTTTCAATTGTTAAACAATTTCGTTTAAAAAACTTCAGACTGTTATATTTTCACTCGTTACTTCGCCACTCGTGAAAATACAACGTCTGGTGTTCACTCAATGGATTAAAATTCGATCTTACACTGATAAAACCAGTTATCCTCTATTTATTTGTCGAGTTCAAGGTTTCACATTCTGTATGATGATTACTGATTATTACACCCATTGATTTTACATAAGGGTTATCCGAAAATCCAGTTTTTTGTATCTGTTTAGTCACCAATTGTTTTTATCTTTATCTAACTTTAGACCAGAATATATCCCAAATTATCTACCAATTCTAAAATTAAACACATCGATTAAAAAAAGGTCCAAAGTTTTGTTTGGCACGTCGATGGTGATGACCAGCCAGAATCCTTTCGGTTTGTATTTCGTGGAAGTTTTTAACGGGTATTGCAAGCAAGTCGTGTGGCTCAAAGTCGCGAATGAATCACCTGTGATCGCTTACTGATATCTGATATAAAACGAAATATTCGGGTAAGAAAAAGAGCATAATTATAAGAAAGCAAAACCATTAAGTACTGTTTACTATTGGTTTTAATTTCAGAAGCATAGAAATAATGTAAATCGCCTTTTATTTTTATAAGACATCGGTATTATGAAAACCTTTCATCTAAATTAAAATCTTTCGAACGGTCTTCCAGAAACTGGTGGAAATCACTTAATCCTTTCTGAAAACAAATGATCAAACATCAATCCAATTCTTAAAGAAAAAAACCGAAACTCTGGCAACAGACAACACAGATAAGGCAGATTTACTAAATTAATATTCAACGAATCAAACCATGCTTGATATATGAACCACCCAAGTAGAGATCCATCTGTTGTTTATAATTATATCTTTACTACTATATTTAGAGTCTGGCCATATGAAGAACAATCTGTCATAAAATATTACCTCTAGCAAAAGCATTGGGTCCTGATGAAATAGATAATCGAGTGTTAACAGAGTTTTCTGCTGAAATGCATTGCACATTGTGTCAATTCTTAAATAAATCGCTCGATGAAGGTATTGGTCCTTCTCCATGGAAAGAGGTCAATGTACATGTATAAATGTGCAGTGTCCCATCATCTGTCAACATTATCTGACCATGTCGTTACAAAGTAATTTAGATAAATGGAAAAAGTGTTATTTAAACATATGTATAACCTCTACAGAGAAACATGCTGCCATGCACATTCTGTTAAAGGCATGTCCTTCTGCCACTTGAAGAAGTAATTTGGCTAGTGGTGGTTACTTCTGTAAATATTAAATGCCACTCCACGTCATCTGTTAAAAAGATTTGTATACAAACATCGATTGGTCCGTTGGGAGTTAAAATAAAAGTCTTAATGGCTTTTTTAATTTATTATTTGTAACCACTAATGAAAACTCCCTGTGGGTCAATCATACACTCATTTTATATAACAAAATTCAGCATTAAAAGACATTCGATTTTAGCGAGTTGTACACTCGTTGTTTATGTGGTGTTTGTGAAGAGTACAGATTTTGTTCTATGCCGACAGTATAGAATTAAAATTTAAGCCTGCTTTAAGCTTCAGTCATAATTGAATATAGAAAATACTTTGAAATTATGTGTGTTCGATGGGGGATATATTGAATGTGTAAAAAAGGCATACAGGAGCAAAGGATTGATACATGTATTGTTGACATATTTTGAAAATCACAATGAGGTAAATGTACCTCTCTATTACGATCACAAAAGTGTGTAGATTACAATGTGTTTAAGGTAGGTGACTGCTTAAAACAAGGTGAACGTAGAATATATTAACGTTTACCTTGCTTTTAGCTGTCAAATGCCTTTTATATAGTGAATAAGCCTTTTCTTTATTAGCCGTAAAAGAGGTTTTACTGCATTTTATATACATACGCTACTTATAAACTACGACTTTGTCTACATTAAAACATAACATCAACATTATATTACTTGACATGTTCAACAACGATCGTAACAATAGCAACAACAACAACATAATACATCATTTTGCAACCAGCTGTAAATCATTACAACGATTTTCAGTACATTAGGTTACCCTTAGCAACGGCTGTTTATATTTCAGGTATTTTATTTCAAAGATAGTAAAATGTGTTCTGAGCGTTTACTGGAAAAAGAAACCATTTAAAAGGCAACTCTTCAAAACAGGCGGTAGAATGTAATTCACAGTGAATTAGACATTTTTCTGTCCCAATTAACGGGTCAGTGCTAAATCTCTTATTTCCCTTGAAAACAGTTTGTAGCCAGATCAGACGTCGGTTACTGATTCTCAACATCAAGTAGCTAAAGTGAAGTGGTAAAGTGATGTTTTAATGAATCATATGTTGCACACATGTTATTTTCCGTTTAAAACATGCTAAATTTGTTAAGGGAATATGTGTAAAATTGCCCTTAATTTCCCAGTGATTTAATGAAATCCTTGACTACACATAGCCCTTCTAACATATACAATTTATTAGACTGCGAAGTAAATTCCTTACTTTTGATTTAGTACCGAGCCCTAGACGTGATCCCAAGTACCCTGTGAGCTGACATGGTACGTAGAAATGCAGCTATTTTCATTGGCTGACAGGTCCCCGAGTCTTGCTTTGCAGAAAATAAGATGGCCGACTGCTCGACAGGACTGAGTGCATTCAATCGTGCATCCCCCGTTTTAAGTTTATTTCGGCTAAGAACCAATCGGGTATTAGATCTTTCATAATTATGTCGCATTATTTCTGGGAAAGTTTGACCCCGACTTCTTCGAGCATGCTAATTTTTTTATGAATAACAACCGTCAGAAACATGACGTCATTTACGCTCAACGCTATCTGCTTTTGGTGAGATTTTGTTATTGTTTACTATGAGCGCTGTACACGACAAATTCCGAAATATTCCGTATTTGAACAGTGAAAACTTTGTAGTATAATAAATTCGATATACAGTTTCATCACAGTGTACATGAGGATTTATTCCCTAACGGCTCGGGCAACATGGTTTTCCTCCACCAGGAATGAATCCTCATGAACTCTGTGAAGAAACTGTATAACTAATAATGTATTCAGTCAACTTTAGAGAAGCCGTGTACATTTAAAAGCAAAAAAACCCAGTTTCTTTGTTTACATTCTAACACGTCAAAAACCTGACATTTTAGTGCAAAAATGCCGATTTTACGTCATTTAGAAATGACGTCATTTTTAGAGAAGGATAAATATATCGATTTTTTTGTCATAAAGAAATGCAGAAATATGCCATATATAAGTTATATCAATTTTTCTTGCAATCTATCTCATTAACAAGGAATACTTTTAGTCGGTAAGCAACGTTTCTGCTAAAAAGGTATGCATACATCGTTTAAGAACTTTTTTTTTATAAAATCGGGAAAATGTTTCTGTTCCAGTTCCAAATTTTAATTCGCGAATGAAAAATGCATATGCCCCGCCTCCTCTACGAAACTTATCTACAAGTCCCACCCTCTCAAAAAGCGTCTATACGAATTTAACGTCATTTTCTTCAATGGATTCGAATAGGGCGAATGTAAATATATACAAATAAATGCAAATAAAAAACATTCATATAGTGCAAAAGTGTATTATAAACTATTCGGTTGCGCTGTACAATATAAAATCATTGCATAATTAACTCACAAACATCAAATAATTAAACAGTAATGTTGAAGAAATAAACTACATTATATAGAACATGATTTTAAAGAAAATTGGTATTGTCACTCTTGAACTTTGTCTAATTGGTACAGTCATTTACACAACAACCTAGTTAAAGAATATAAAATGTCACGAATGGCTTTAAAAGTTAACTTTAGGGTGTCTGTGTGGGTTACGAAGTTAAGCAACGTTCTATGCGGTTAGTGTCTGGAGGGGTGAACGCCATGATTAATCATTCACATCTTAATAGAAAATATGCTTAAACTATGATATATAACCTGTTAATCTTGTAGATAATGATAAATATCTGGGAATTACTTTTAGCGCTACTGGCAAATCAGCGACCATGTATCATTGCGCAATAGTAATATTGATCATTTCTTTCAGTCGGTTTGGTAGTGTAAAATATGTAGCGCGGCTCCATCGCCGTTCATCTGGCCTTCCGGTCGGGCTCAGGGGGTTCAAATCAGGATTCAAACTCTGATAATAGTCAATCAGTATGTTGTTCTCGGTTGTAGATCATCAGCCATAAAAATTACAGAGCCATGAAGATTTCAAATAATGAAACAGCAATGGCAATACAGGCTATTATCAACAAAGGTAATTCAATTATAATTAATTATTATAAACAAACATGTATACTCGATGTCAGCTAAACAAAATAAACCGACTTGTTACATTAAAGATGATTACTGTTGTTATCATATCCTAATATTAATGTATGAAAAGCTAGTAGTATCAAACATTTAAAAATAGTCAAAACAACATAACGAGTATTTACATGTATCAATATCCAATGTTTTATGTTTTAATTTGATATAGTATACTGCCATCATAAATTGAACATATAATGCCGTTAAGTGTTTGTGAGTAAACTCGTTATCCATTGGATAATAATAATGATTAAATTATGCCGCCATTTCGTACAGTTATATCCATTCTGTAAACCATCTTCAGTAAATATTTGAACAGTTCAATTCAAAATCTAAGAACCTCAAATTCAAACGCTTCCTAGAAAAAGGTTGTTCGTAAAGTATGTTCTAATCAAGCTATACCTCAATACTACTTCTTTGGTAACATATATGATATATCTATGATACACAGTAGAATTAGATATAATTGTAGCTATTAAAAAAGTGGCATGTTATTTATCACATAAGCGAAAACCCGTGTTGTGATTGTTCAATTAAAGATGAGGATGCTTATCGTTATTTTTTCAAAGTAGATTTTTTCATAATCAAGAGTTGAAATATTTCTCCTTACGCGGATTTATCATCCTCTTCAGGGTGTATCAAACTCATGAATTTTGGAATTTTTCAATGTATATGAAAACCCTACATGATGATTTTGTATTGAAGAGCTATTTAAGATGAATGAAAAATAGAAAAAGTGTACATTATGGTGTACAACCTTTGGCTGTACGGCCATTTTAAAAGGTGTAAATTTTACCCCACCCACTTTTTTCTTATTTTGTCTATTTCAAACAACCCGCTTCAATAAAATCCATTTACCACATAATACGCTAGAAAATCAAACACAGATATGAAATTAGAAACTTATTTAACACAATTTCTAGTTGCTTTTTAACAAAAAAAAGAAACTTGTTATGCTGTATTGCTTTTTTCCCATTTATCGATTGGTTATCCCGGAAATTGACGACGGTCGGCAGAAATTTAGTACGCTCGTACCAGCCTTCGGCAGCGCTCTTAACGTTTAAATGGATTTCCGATACGTAAGTTTATCGAGACGGATGTCATCGAGAAATCATAAACAAAACCACCTTTAGGCGAACATGTTTTGATCACTTAAACGACGGCTAATAGATCGTATGAAAGTTAGGTGACAGCTTAAAACAAGACGATAGTAAAACCTTTCTAAGACAAACACTAAAATGACGGCTATTAGATTGTATGAAAGAGAGATGACAGCTACAGACATGATGAAAGTAAAACTGATGAAGCTCTCTGATTTACTTTAACCTTGCTTTCAGAAGGCAACTGTTCTTGAATAACACACAATTAACCCATTACACCATAAATACGCTTTTTTTACGCCTTTAATTTATTCATCCACTGAAAAATATAGTTCCAATTTATACTGTTACAAGTAAGAATCATAAGAAATATTTTTCTATATTCTAACAGATTATAACTTAAAGCAAACTATTCAAGTTTTGATGCAACTAAACTTAACCCTTTCATGATCAAATTATTTGGGACATTTTACCCCTTTACACCGCTTTCTTGTCGTCTGCTTCAGTATTGTTGTCTTCAAGACACGTTTCAAAGTAAGATTTAAGATTGTATGACTTTATAAATACCGATAAGAGTTCTAACAATTTGGGTTCTGATTGGACGCCGCGTTACGCGGCGTCTGATCAGGACACAAACTGTTTGCAAGAGCGCTTATTGGCGTCATTGAGAGTGAAATGTTTAAAGAAGTATTTCTATTTGTCATGAATGACACCCCCTAACACAGCTCGAAACAGTATCACAGTAGAGATCTAATTGATATATGGGTTTATTGTTGTTGCATTCAGCCCTTACCCTGCGGGTTGCGAATCGACTGTTATATGTACGCAGTTTGGACCCAGATCAGATGCTTGATCAAAACTATGTTACTCTTATCTCTGATACTATCTTTATTAACTTAGTACAAACGTGATGAGCATACGACAATTTGAAAGCAGGCGATATTACTGCAGGATAGGGATAAAGTATACATCACCTTTATCTGTTATCATGGATCCAGAGCAAATTTCAAGTAACAAAGCACTTGAACTGGAACAAACTGAATGACTTTAGGGCCGTATAATTATACCCTGAAAATTAATTATCATTGACAAGCACATACGCCCCTAAAACTTTTGATTAGCAATTCCAGTTTCTCATAAAGTATAATCCATTTTGACTATTTAGGGTTTGGTTTCTTTTTACAGTTTATCACAAAATGTCCAATAGTGTAGACCCTGAGCAGAACGCACTTAGTCTACACTAGGTCTACGCTGCATTGGACATGTATACTCTTTATAGGTACACTAATTATAACAGATAAGTATACAAACGGTAGAGTTAAGAAATGAATTGATTTTTTTTCGGCGTTCAAGCGAAATGAACGACAGAAAATTATCGGCACATTTTGTAAGTATGCATGTATGTTTAACCCTCATCCGGACCTTGCAAAAACTTCCGTTTTGAGACTTTTGGGGTTCGTTGGACCCCATTGTGCATTTTTGTCAAGATAGGCATTTGTGACATAACTGATGCCGCAATTTAAATTGGTGTGTTTATGCTATATGGTAGTGATAAAACCGAAACGATTCTCACAATGTTACCATGGCAACCAGTGACAATAGTAACCCAAAAAACTAAGTTTTTTCTGTAAAATCGAATTTTATCTAATAACTTGTGCAGAAAATATACAGGTGAGGAGATGTGGACATATTTATCACTAGATATACCGTTTGTTACATTAATGGTGTATCTTTTACAGAACTATGTAAATATTTGGAAGAAAATGACAAAAATACTGGACCCCAAATAATATTTATGCATATTAACATTGGTTACTATATAACTTTTAACCACGACTGATTTAAAAACTTTATTAGTAGAACATACGATGTATGTAACCAAAACAGCTTCCCAGCTGATCAATATAGTCAATTTGTTTCTGCTTACAATTATTTCATGGAAATAGTTGTTCAATTTATTTGACCTGTCACCGTGCATGTCTTAGCTCCGTGCATGATTCATGACGCTGACACTGAGACAGCGGCATGTCAAATATATGTGATAAAACTAAGTATGGTAAACCCACTAGCAGATGGTAGATTAAAGAAGGCTGAAATTAAATCACATTCTGCTTTATTTTCAACATGGATTAAGTGGCCAGCTGTGATCAAATTAGTAACAGGCTATGGGGGAAGGGTTAATCCTCTGCAAGACAGTATAGGGCAGTTTTTAGTTGATAAACTACATTCAATCTAGATTTAAAAATTGATTGTAGCAAACAATGCCTTGAAAAATTCCTACAAAGATCCCTTATATACCTTAGACCATGGTGCCTCTGGGTTCCTCTGGGTTATATGATGTGACAACTGACTGTTTGGCATCTGGGATACCACAATCCTGCTGAGCCAGAAATATGCCTTGAAACGCTGTGCATTAAAATGTAAGAAATACTTTGATTATTTACTATAAAAGATAAAACTAAATAGGGAATTTAGATATAGTATGTTATTAAGATTATTTATTATCTAACAGTTCGATCTTTATACGAGAATTTTTCAAAGCAAATCATGTCAAAATCACGTCATATTTCTGTCCTATGCATAAATCCATTAACTCAAATATAATAATATTAATCTCACGTCACGGTAAACATCATCTATACTTTGAGTTTATGGCTGAATGCATGGAATAAAACTTGTGACGTGTGGTTGGACATGATTTTCTTTGATAAAAGTCTGTAGAGGTTGAACTCTTTAAAACAATTATCTATCATTAACCCATGGGAATCCTTAGTGATGAATTTAAATCTCTAAACTTGTGAAAAGAGGCCACTCCTTTAAAAGCACACGTGTATGGACATATGCGACTGCTGAATACAGCACAAAAGTAAGACTGGAAGCTTACTGCTAAACAACATGTGACCGTCTACGGAATGATATTTAGTAAATTATAAATGTACGTGAAAAGTTTAAACCGTTTTGATAAGGCTGTATATAAATTACAAAAAATGAAAATAGTATAGTTCTCAACTAGTGATCCCCTTTTTGTATATATGTGTATGTATTTTGTATTTGTATATTATTAATGCTGTCCCACAGTAGAGAACCTTATACAGATAAAATAAAAACCATTTCCATGTTTCAAAATCCCTTTTGTATTGTAGTCCTTTCGCATAAATTCAAATTCAAATACTCTTTATTTTCTCAGTTTGTACATTTCTACAAATACATGAGAACTATCCTAACACACATTCAAAACATTAGGTCAGGTACATATTTTATAATAGAAACATCAGTTATAGTTTCTTAACCGTTAGCTAACTTCGAACGGAAGAGAACAGCATTCATTTGTTTTAAAATTGCTATTTCTAGTGGGTACTAGGGTGGTCCAGGGTATATCCCGCAATTTAGCCGGGATTTAGCCATGTCCACTTTAGCCACGTCATTTAGTTGAATGGGTTAATTCACCTGGTGTTACGAGAATGTTTTTCATATTAAATGGAATTATTGTGTTCTTTTCTATTGGAAATTGGATAAAACACCGTTAAAGGTCAGTATGGTATTCAGTTTTACCGTCAAAATGTTTCACGCATGCATTATTTCATACTAGAGCTATCTCGCCCTTGGTCATTTACCGTAAGCTTCAATTCAATGCACGTGTTAGTTGGTTATTTCAGGTGGCTAACAGGTATTCATGATTGTTCAACTGGATATCGTATATATGTACAAGTATCATCACAGAATTTAAAGACGTTTCTCCCTCTCTCTATCTCTCTTTCTCTCTCTCCTCTCTCTCTCCCCCTCTTTATCCTTCACTCTCTCTCTCTCTCTCTCTCTCTTTCCATCTCTCACTGTGTCTTTCTCTCAAAACGAATCATGGGCAAAAAATATAGTAGTATTTTCTCTGATTCAAATGTTATTTCATAACAGTTGGACTCAGTTCAACCCCAACACCTGTTGTTATTGATCTGAGAGTCAATCAGGTATGACATTTTTCAGCATATCTATTTTTTAATTGGTACCTGTACAAAGGTGTGATTTGATTATAGTTGGGCTCTATAGATGTAAATAAATATATCAGGGCTCCAGATAAGAGGTAGTTATTTCAACAAGTCTAACATTTTCTCGCTCATTTTAGTACCAAATCCTATGGTGTTACTACTCATTAGAATCGTCTCGGAGAGACGACCCCAATGAGCAGTGACTCCATAGGGTTTAAATCAGAAATAAAGTTTTGAAAAGCTACCCCCATAGAATGGTAGATAATAGAATAATAGAATGGTTGCAGTTATCACATAATTGGATCTGTGGATCTGACTGAATACCGCCATACCAGTCCGGGTTTAATTCACAAGTTTACACGATGACCATTCGAGAGTGTTTTGTATGGCGATAAGTAGATGGAACACTCACACCTTAATTTATAAACAGATACAGATAAACCTGTATCAAGCGACCACATAAAAGACGATATATTTGTAGTATTCAAGAAAGATGACAGCTTAACCCTTTCCCCCATAGAAGCGACTTTTAGCGTATTTAATCTATTCCTCCGCTGAAGAAAATAGTTCAAGTTTATACCCTCATGAACAACATTTTAATATAGCCTAGTAGATGGTAGTTTAAAGCAGGCTGAAAGTAAAGCAGAATGTGCCTTAAGGCACATTCTGCTTTACTTTCAACCTGCTTCCAGTGCTCACCTGTATTTATTGTTATAAACGGATTATTGGGTAAAGGGTTAATGCGGAACAAAAGTAATCCAGAATGCTTCAACATATGCGTGTCAGGTTTGATGCGTAAGCTGAAGTAACTTTATACAAGTAATCTTAGTACATGAACATGAATCATTCCAGCACTTGACCACTAGGCGGAGTCCCTCAACGAGACGACTCCGACAATGGCCGATGCTGGAATGCTCATGAGTAGTGGAATCTCAACCATGGGTCATACACGGAACCATGATCAGATAATAGTATCAAAAGTAAGCTTTTAAAAAATTAATAATGATAATGATAATCAGAAATCAGAAATCGCGTTAACCTTGACCCGGCTGCGGCTGTGGCTCAGCCTCTTCCCTTTGCGAGGCTGTGACGGGGCCGACTATTATCAGGCTCCAAACTGTTTGCCACCAAGATAAGCATGAATTATCAGAATTGTCCAAACGTTTTCTACGTTTTAGTGCGGACTGCGTTTGCGTTTCGTTTGCGTTTAAACAGGAAACATCTTAATGCAAGTCGTGCGTCCCTCTGGAATCAGGTAACTGATAGATTTCAGACACAGTAAAAGCAAGAAGCTCCTGTAACAGATTTTTACTTTACTTCTGTCTTGTATAAAGCCATCGCTACTCGTACATGTATTTTATTTTCTACTGTATGACCGCTTAACATAAGCTCAATCATTGTAAACACTTTGACCGAATTTTATTTGCACGTAAACATAGGCCAAATATCGCTCTAAAAAGCGATCAATATATTTATTAAAATTTAATGAATTCGGTAAACCATATCCTAATCTGTTATTCTTTCCCAATAAACGCGTTTACGCTAAAACTATTATTAGCAGTGCAAACAGTTTGGAGCCTGATCAGACACCGGGTAACCCGGCGTCTGATCAGGCTCCAAACTGTTTGCCACCAAGATAAACAAGAATCATCAGAATTGTCCAAAAGTTGTACTTTTCTACGTTTTAGTGCTTTGCGTTTGCGTACGTTTGCGTTTAAACGGGAAAGAATAACAGATTGTCCACTGTACTACAGTGTAGACGACGTTATTTTCCCCCAATACACGCGTTTACCTAAAACTTTTATTTCCATTGCAAACAGTTTGAAACCAGATCAGATGTCAGTTGAGCCGGCGTTCGATCAGGCGCCAAACTGTTTGCCTTTCAGAATAAAATAGATGGTTAAGACTATTGTTAAGACTATTTGTCGAACAGATTAGAATGAAGAAATGGAATTGTCAAAGTTGTTTTTGTTTACATTTTATTGCAATGATAAATTTGCGTTTAGGTTTCGTTTGTGTTTAAACGGGAGAGAATAACGTCATCATCACAGTGACTGTAATCTGCTCGTTTTGGCGCCTTCTGATAATAAGTGCACGGATTATATAATCATATATAAGCTGTTATCATAAATCGTTTAAACAAAACAAAGGTCTATGCGATAAAATGTAAAAAAAAGAAGCACCGCAAGCCGGTAAAGGTAAAGTGATCAAAAGGGGAAGAACCATGAAAGTTAGAGGTCACATGCTGACCAAGTTTTAAAAGGATTGGAATAAATTTGTTTGAGTTAGAGAGCGGACAAACTAAAAAATGCCATTTTTTATAATAAAAGGGAAATAACTCTTGGCTGTCTCGGGCAATCTTGCTGATTATCTGAGATGACGAAGAGATTATGGTAATACACATGCTGGCCAAGTTTCTAAAGGATTGGAATAAATTTCTATGAGTTAGAGAGCGGACAAACTGAAAATGCCCGGTTTTGACGGGAAAGGGGATATTACTCTTAAATGTCCGAGGCAATTTTGCTTGTTATCAAATTTTACCGAGACATTATGGTCATACACATGTTGACCAAGTTTAAAAGGGTTGGAACAAATTTGTTTGAGGAAGAAAGCGGACAAATTAAAAAATGACCGTTTTTGACGATAAAAGGGGCATTTCTATTGATAGTCTAAGACAATCTTGCTGGTTTTAAACATAACCCAGACATTATGGTAATGCACATGCTGACCAAGTTTCAAAAGGATTGGAATACATTTCTTTGAGTTAGAGAGCGGACAAACTAAAAAATGCCCGTTTTTTACTTAAAAGGGGCATAACTCTTGAATGTCTTGGGGAAACCTTGCTGGTTATCAAACTTGACAGAGACATTATGGTAATACACAAGCTGACAAAGTTTCAAAAGGATTGGAATAAATTTGTTTGCGAAAGAGAGCGGACAAACTAAAATATGCCCGGTTTTTTACGGAAAAGGGGCATAACTCTTGAATGTCTAAGACAATCTTGCTGGTTATACAACTTGACCGAGAAATAATGGTCATACACATGCTGACCAAGTTTCAAAAGGATTGGAATAAAGTTATTTGAGTATGAGAGCGGACAATTTAAAATGCCCTTTTTGACGGTAAAGAGGCAAAACTAGGGTGAACTTGCTGGTTATCGAACTTGACCGAAACATAATTGTCATACATATTCTGACCAAGTTTCAAAAGGATTGTAATTAATTTGTTTTTGAGTTAGAAAGCGGACATAAAAAAGTTAACGGACGGACGTTCGTACATTTCAGGTTTATGTGACTTTCCAATTGTTAAAAAGGTGTGAAAAGCCACATAAAGGAGTCACATTAACCAAAGCCACATACACCCACCATGGACTAACGAAATGAACAGCTCTATTGTTTTCTTTTGATCTGTGTTATGTCACCAAATCCCATAAACCCAAAATGTTAGCGCGGACAGACGGGCGGACGGACAGCGTCATAACATAATACGTCCCGTCTGAAGACGGGCGTATACAAACACAAATAATATTATTTTAGAAACTCTGGCCGGTTATTTAACTCTTACTGGCTAACGGTTAAGAGCCTGATCACACCGGGCCACCCAGCGTCTTTTCAGGCTCTAAGCTGTTTGTCATGAACATAATTGTTTTAGCACAAACGCTTTTACTGGAGAATAACAATGTCATCTCTACTGTACAAGAAAAACAGAAAGCTCCTAAAGGAGTTTTCTTGTTTTACTGTCACTTTGGTTTAAGCGATCACCTATCTTAAACACACGAACTTAACACAATTAAGTTGCCGCAATAGAAGGGTTTTACTAAAGAGGGTTTTAGTCAACGTTTTGTTTAAATTTCCGAAATCTAAAATTTAATTGTTGATACATTAATTTGCTGTGATAAATATACTTACAAATGTATAAGTCTCCTATATGTCCATACTGAATGACACGGTTAAAGTTTTTTCATGATACATTTTACATGCACAGTACAGATGGCAATGTATTTCCCGTTTAAATAAACCGAAACGCTGAAACGAAATGCAATACATTGTAGAAAATGACATTTAACGTATTCTATACTGTAGTAGGGTATGGTTTACATCTGGCTCCAAACTGTGTGCAGCGGTAGTAACGATTTTCGCATAACGTTGTATATATCAGCTGTATATATAAATAATTGTTGAATCGTGATGACACTATATTAAAGACTATATTTGTAGCTTAACCATGGTTATGCCGAACACACCTTACCCCCTTTAAATGACCATCTTGTTCAGCTACTAATTCCACAATACAATATATTTCCAATAGATTGACAAACTAGTTTCATATACCATAACATATTGAACAACCGAGTCACTACCACTATGCCTATCTGCTTTTACTCTTACAGTAGAGAAAACATTATTCTTTCCCATTAAACGCGTTTACGTTTAACCGATAATTCCAATGTAAACAGTTTGGAGCCAGATAAGACCCCGGGTAACCCGGCCTCTGGTCAGGCTTCAAACTGTCTGCAAATCAGATTAAAAAACAATGATTAGAAATGTAAAAAAACAAAGGTAATTTCCTATGTTTTAGCGATTTGCGCTTCGTTTGCATTTAACCCTTTACCTCATAGCCTGGTTCTAGTTTTGAAGACAGGTGACCACTTAAAGCAGGTTGAAAGTCAAGCAGAATGTGCCTTAAGGCACATTCTGCTTTACTTTCAGCTTACCTTAACCCTTTCCCTTATAGAAGCGACTTTTAGCGCATTCATTTTATTCATCCGCCTAAGAAATAGTACCATTTTTATACTGTCATGAATAAGTACTATAAGTAATATTTTCTATACACTAGCAGATAGTAACTTAAAGTAGGCTGAAAGTAAAGCAGAATGTGCCCTAGGGCACATTCTGCTTTACTTTCAGCCTGCTTTAATATGTCACATATCTTAACTACTAGAAACAGGCTATTGGTTAAAGGGTTAAGCTAAAATCTGCTAGGCTATATAAAATATTTGTAATGGTAATTGTTGATGAGGGTATAAACTTGAACTATTTTCTTCAGCGGAGGAATACATTTAATACGCTAAAAGTCGCCTCTTTGTGGGAAAGGGTTAAACGGGAAAGAAACACGTTTGCTCCACTGTACCACACTAGCGGAGTAATCATGATTGTCTCTTTGCAAACGGTTTTGATCCTGTTGAAGAACCGCGTTACTTAGTGTCTCATCAGGATACAAACTGTTTGACACATTGACTTTGTTTTGAAAATCAATTATGTAAGTTGTATTTTCAAAATAGTAACAGGTGACCATTTTTTGCAGACGAAAAACATATCCAGCATGCAAAGAGTTAACCTTAGTGTGTCACTAGCAACAGTGTATGTACAGCGCTCCCTCTCTACAACGACATCCATTGGGAGACACACAGTGTGTGCGTTGTTCGGAGGGAGTCGTTATAGAGAGGGAAATTGGCTACATTTGCAAACAGCTTGAATCCAGATCAGACGCCGCGTAACGCGGCGTCTGATCTGGATTCAAGCTGTTTGTCTCTCGTATTTATGTGTTTTCTGTCAAAATGTCATTTATGTAAGAAAACTTAAGCAGACGATATTGCAGCTGTGCAAGCATAAGACATAATTTTCTTGGGAACAGCGGCAAATGTCGATGTAAGGAGGTAGTCGTTGTTCGGAGGGCCGTTGTAGAGAGGGAGCAATGTATATCCAGGATAATGTTTGCTAAATTCAAATATATGTATACATTAATTTGGACCTTGATCAGACTCAGACACCCGGTTACTCGTCTCCTGATCTGGATTCAAACTGTAACACTGATTTCCAATAAAAGGGTTAACTTTTCCAAGCATCATCATCTCTGTTCGCCCAAACTTACGCTATATTACTAATACGTTAGTTCACACGAATACGGTTCTCATATAACCAGATACAGTGGAGAAGGCGTTATTCTTCCCCAGTAAACTCGATAACGCTAAAATTATGATCTTTCCCATGTAAACACTTTGGAGCCAGATCAGACCGGCTTCAAGCTGTTTGCCCCCCCCCCCTTTTAAATAATGGTTACAGATCTAAAATAGTGGTCATTGTCTACATTTAACTGCATTGCGACTGGGTTTCGTCTAAGTTTCAACGAGGCAGAACAACATCCTCTCGACTGTACATGAATATGGATTATTCTTTTCAAATAAACGCGCTTACGCTAAAACCTTTACATGTACTTCAATTGCAAACAGTTTTGAGCCAGATCAGACGCCGGTAATACCGGCGTCTGATCAGGCTTCAAACTGTTTACCACCTTGATACATATGATTGTTCAGAATTGACCAAAACTTGTACTTTTCTACGTTTTAGTGCTTTTCGTTTGCGTTTCGTTTGCGATTAATCGGAAAAGAATATCGTGTTCTCCATTGTGCATAAATATGAGTAAATGCCATGACATTTGAGAGTGTGATACAAATGTACACCTAATTCTCAGCATTACATTACTTAAATGTTTCCTGTTTCTGACACAGTTAAACTTGTATTAACCGACAATTGTTTTACATGTAGGAAATAAATGTCTTTCTAATACAAGTCAAATATCAAGCAGAAAGTTCCTTTAAACTTTTCTGCTTCTCTTTGTCCTGCTTTAAGCCTACACCTTTCTATACAACTGATAATTCATCAGTTGTTGAGTAACCGTTTTAACTCTTATCGTGCTAAGCAAATAGTATGGATCCAGACCAGACACCTCGAGTCGCGGCGTCTGATTTGTATGTTAACTTTTTGCCCATATATGCATTTTGTTTCTATGTAAAAATAAATAAAAAACATGATTTTTAGATCGTTCGCAAGGATATGATTTTATGTGAAGCCGACGACAATTCCGCATGACAACGGTCAACATAAATTTGTCTGTACTGGATTCTGCTTACTGTTACAATGGAGAATCTGTTATTCTTTCCCGTTTAAACGCAAACGAAACGCAAACGCAAAGTACTAAAACGTAGAAAAGAACAATTTTTTGACAATTCTGACAACTCATGTTTATGTTGGTGGCAAACAGTTTGGAGCCAGATCAGACGCCGGGTTACCCGGCGTCTAATCTGGCTCCAAACTGTTTGTAAAAGAAAAACTAGTTTTAGCGTAAACGCGTTTATCGGGAAAGAATAACAGATTCTCCACTGTACTAATGATATAATGGTAGGTCGATTTAATCGAGTTTGAAGTATTCAGTTTCAGCTGTATAGAACTGTCTGTTTACTTTTTTCTAAATATTTTGTTTATGTAAAATGCTCTCCTTAATGGAGGAAATAACAGATACTACTACTTGTTCATATATCAATTTTCATTATAGACCGATTTTATTGACCTGTCAGGGCGGAGTTTCGATGCGGACCATTGCATTTCAACTGTGGGGTCGACAGTACGCTCTTTTATTATCGGAATTTACCGTTGACCTCTGTCGTTTTTTCTCAACATTACATATTAGTGGACATTTTGACAAAAGGAATATAATGAAGAATAACAAACAGATTGAATCCTCCACCAACTCCCTCCAAACAGTACACGCAATCTTTTTCTTCCATAAGGTGTTGTTGTAGAGAGGGAGCACTGTATATACCGTTTTCACGTGGATATGGATGTACGCATAGATTGTGTTTCTCCATGTTGAAAGTATCGGACACTAACGATATTATACGAAACTATACACACTAGGGGCCAACGGAGTATCACGAGGGTCGTTTCGCACAGAAGTATACAGAGTATGGAGAATATGTATACGTTATCAATAGACGAAGTACATTGTAAATGTATATGATCCCAACTGAAGTCATCATTGCATTTATATAGGAGGGCTTCTGTGCGAAACGGGTCGTCGTGATACTTCGTTGGCCCCCAGTGATACATATCACCCCTAAAATTAAAAGTAAATTAGTTTATCTTTGCCAAAGGTTACCTCCGCCCTGCCAGTTGAAAAAAAACGGCCTATACAGGCTCTAATGTTTACAAAATACGCTTTAACTTCTTAACTCATTTGGATATATTTTTACAGTAGAACTATGGTTGCAAATATCAGTTATATTATAAAATGTTTGCTGATCAATGATTTTTTAGATGAGAATCATTCTGAGCTTTGAGCACACAGTTAGTTATAACATCGGGGCCTGCTCAGGCCCCTAACTGTTTTCAACTGGCACAAACATTTGATCCCAAACGCGCTTATTGAAAAAGAAATAGAGGATCTTACATGAGTGCTCATTAATTAGCATTTTTAATAAACGAGTTGACTAAAACAATATGACGCGAGCCTTGGCGAGCGTTATATTTGTTTTAGTCAACGAGTTTATTAAGAATGATAAATAATGAGCCGAATGTTAGATCCTATTTATCACATAAACACTTTAAAACCCTTTTATGGGAACTGAATCCGTAGTTTTTGGTGTCTCCGCCATATGTATTTTCCGCCAAAACTTGACGTTGTTTACAGTAACGCCATGGCAAATGACGTCATTTGGCGCCCAGCGCCATGCAGCGCTCGTAGACGAACAGGTAGGGCCGGAGCCCAAATATTGATATTTCACTATAGTTTATTGAATGGCTTTATAACACTCCCAGAGTCGGTTTTATGTGATAATAATGTGTACACCACTGTTAATCACTTTATTGTGCTAGCTACTAATTGCTGACAACATTCCTTGGGGATTCTACAAAATGCATCAGATGCCTAAAGGTCACACAGCACGTAAGCGAGCTTCGGGTATAAAATTGCTTTAACCCTTTAAACCCTAGTCCCGCATATAGGCGTCCTTTTCAAACAGTGCACATGTGGATAGTACACTTATCTATGCAAACAGTGAAGACCCAAATCAGAGGGCTCCGAAAGGAGCCCTCTGATCAGGGTCTTCACTGTTTGTCAAAACCATTGACAAAAACAACCCGTAAAAGTCAGAAATGGACTAGACTAAAATGGAATCTAGAATTGTCCATTTGAAGTTTCAGGGAGGAAAGAGTTAAGCGCCCATTCGGTGTGATGCTTAGATATATACCTCCCTATAACTATTTCCTGTATATTGTATATTTTGAGCTTTTTACTTAACCCTGAAAATGTAAAACAAAAAAGTTCATGAGAGAAACTATTAAGCAGACGATAATAATTATGGACATGAACCCTAGTCTGCCTATGTTTCTTAATCTAGATTGTACGCATTCATGAATTAAAACAAAACTGATAAGATCGTCAAGCACGTTTTATCCATAAACACTTACGTCGGAATTGGATTCAATCTATTTGCAGAAACGTGCGCGATTTGACTACTTTTGGGAATTGGTTGTTTAAAAACTCTTTACAGTAAAAGTTCTCTAGCACGACCATAAACACGAATGACAATTGATTGTATAATATACTACAGTGGAGAATCTGTTATTCTTTCCCGTTTAAACGCAAACGTACGCAAACGCAAAGCGCTAAAACGTAGAAAAGAACAATTTTTGGACAATTCTGATAATTCTTGTTAACTTGGTGGCAAACAGTTTGGAGCCTGATCAGACGCCGGGTTACCCGGCGTCTGATCTGGCTCCAAACTGTTTGCACTGTAAATAATAGTTTTAGCGTAAACGCGTTTATTGGGAAAGAATAACAGATTCTCCACTGTAGGTGAACATAAATCGGAAGCTCTTGAAGGAGCTGTCTGCTTTACTGTCACATTGTTTTAAGTAGCCACCTGCCATCAGCACCTCACAATGAACACAATTTAGTGGTCGTAAAAGAGAGGTTTTTACGTTTGACACATTGTGAAAAGATTGGCATCTGCCAAACAAATTGAATCAGTTTTGTGCAGTTTCTTTCAAAATATATCATCAGAGAGCCAAACAGTTTTGATCCGGAAGAGACTCCGCGGTTTTCGGCGTCTCATCTAGATCCATACTGTTTGTAACAGTAACAGTTACAACAAGCACCTTAGAGCTGATATCCCCTGCCGCAGCGATTGTCCAGAAGAAAGTGGCAAACTTTAATGTGGGAGGAAGGGGCAAATGGTGATCACCTGTCTTTAAAGATCAACATTCAAAAGCTTTTTACAAAGTTTTATAAAATCCATTCAATTTTGTACATGTTCAAGCCTAAACAATACAAAAAATAAAGCCGTTTGTAGCATTATAAATCTAAGTATGACAGGGGCAGGTAACTCTTGACTCAAATTCAACAGTAATTAAACACTTTCAAGAACTTATAATTGTGTGCAAGTATTGTTAAAAAAAAATCAGAACTGTAGATTTACTAGAGTGTAAACACATTTTCAACTCATCAAGGGCAGAGTATTCTTGACTAATTTGCACATTTTCGACAATAATTGAACTCATTCTATAAATAATAGCCATATATGATTTAATTTTTTTTTTCAAAATCCATTCACATTTGTACACAATAGCATGTAAACAATAAAGCCATGTTGAGCATTACTAAGTACATAAAGGGCAGATAACTCTTGCCACAAAGTATCCTTTTTTGACAATAATTGCAACCCTTATATTTATATACATCGTGTGTAAGTTAAATCAAAATCCATTAAAGACTGTAGTTTCTAGATGGTAAAAACTGTTAAATATGGTTTTTTCGACTCATCAAGGGCAGATAACTGTTGACTAGTTTCTCCGTTTTCAAAAATGATAACAATTATTTGAAAACTAATAGCCATACATAGTTTAAGAATTTGTTTATCAAAATACATGCATATTTATAGATACTAGGATGTAAACAATATTAAAATAAAGCATTTTCTAGCATTTCTAAGTACATCAAGGGCAGATAACTGTTGCCACAAGTATCCTTTTTTTGACAATAATAGCACACCTTCAAGAACTTTTACTTATAGACATTGTGTGCAAGTATCATTTAAATCCATTCATAATTGTAGTTGCCAGAGAGTAAAAACAGTTAAATATGGCCTTTTTTACTTATCAAGGGCAGATAACTCATGACTAATTTATCCGTTTTCAACAATAATCAAATTCATTTGAAAACTAATAGCCATACATAATTCGAGAAAGTTTTTTCAAAATCCATGCATATTTATAGGCTCTAGTATGTAAAAAAGATCAAAATAAAGCATTTTCTAGCATTTCTAAGTACATCAAGGGCAGATAACTCTTGTCACAAGTATCCTTTTTTTTACAATAATTGCACACCTGCAAGAACATGTACTTATAGACATTGTGTGCAAGTATAAACAAAATATGTTGAATACTGTAGTTGCTAGAGTGTAAAAACTGTTAAATATGGCATTTTTAACACAAAAAGGGCAGATGACTCATAAATTCCTAAATTTTTCTGAAAAAAAATTGATTTCCCACGGTGCTCCTATGATGACAAATAAGTATACCAAGTTTCATCCAAATCTGTTTATAGGTTTCGGAGATACAGTTGCGGACGGAAAACGTGACGGACGCACGGACGGACGGACAGCATTTTTAACACAAAAAGGGCAGATAACTCATAAATTCCTCAAATTTTCTGAAAAAAATTTGCTTTCCCACGGTGCTCCTATGATGACAAAAAAGTATACCAAGTTTAATTCAAATCTGTTTATAGGTTTCGGAGATACAGTTGCGGACGGAAAACGTGACGGACGCACGCACGCACGCACGGACAGCCGGACGGACAGACCTAAAACAGTATCCCTCTGCCTTTCGACAGGGGATAATAAAGAATAACACATTTGACCGAAACGTGAGTACGATTCAACTGATTGTTTTCCTTATTCACGAACATTGTCGTCAGGGCTGCCATTTCTCCGGATTTTTCCTAAGTATTCGGATTTTTATCCTAGTAGACCGTAGCTTAAAACAGGCTGAAAGTAAAGCAGAATGCGCCTTAAGGCGCCTGTTTTAAGCAAACATGTGTCATCAAAACAAAAAACAGACTATAGGGTAAAGGAACGAGTAGTAAAATTGCGTCTGAAAATTTGAAAATTTGAAATTTTAGGATTTTTATGATCAACTTATGGCAGCCCTGTGTCGTGTATCAAATCGATTCGCTAATGGATGTCATTTAATATTCTGATCGACAGAGATATGTTTTGTAGCAAACTTGTTGAAATATTAGATGTGAATAATTGCTTACTACATGTACTCAATGTTCCATTAACCGATCGGGTTTTCTAATACACTTTAGTACACACATAATATCGGTAGTATATATTTCAGTCACATCACTCTACACTCATACTACGAGAGACAACGATACAGCCCGGGACATAAGGTCGATATTTTGTCAAAAAACTTCAAATAATGATGCGAGGGATTTTCTACAATTAGTTTTGAGACATATCTCATCCAAAAATACCCGTTAGCCACTTCAATTTCCCTGTAAGATTCAAGATGGCGACCATTTACAAAATGACTGCCATATCCATTTTGTATAAGTTATGTCTTTACTGCATGTGTAATGTAAATCCAAAAAGTCACGCCAAACTAACATTTATGAGATTTAAATATAAATCATCAAGTGTGGATTGCAAAATATTGCTAAGTATTCAATATGGTCGCCACAAATTCAAAATAGCGGCCATTTTCACTAATTTTTAATTGTCATTAGAACACATGTATTTTTTAAGGATGATTAAATTACATTTCCACAGATTGTGTGTTCACTTTTCTGTTTTAAAACTATGTGAAGTTATTAAAGTCTATACATTTGTTTTATGCATTATTTCAGATACCATTTCAACGTCAAAATACCTTATAACACAAAGATGTTTCATTTTGTAACATTGCTTCTTTTTTTTTTTTATCTAAAATAGACTTGTCGGAATCACGGGGAAATAATCCTAGAGGCATTTTGGGATATATACCATAAAATAGGTGTGCTAAATCCATTTCTATTGTCTTTCACTCTCTCAAATGAGGCTGAAAGCCCAAATGTGGTAAAAACTAAAATGGCCGAGAAAACACTTTTTTTCGTTATTACTTCCTATATTTCGGGGATCAAATGCACATAGTGTTTACTTTTCCTAAACCACATTGCTGATTACAAACATACTTTACAGGAATATTCTTTGGTTTAATTTCTTTCAAAAAATTGATTAAAAAATAACTGCCATGACAACGAAAGTTAAAAACTTTGGAAATCCTTTAAATATGTTCTTGTAAAACACAGGACCCAGAGGTTAGATATTTGATAGATTGTATTATCTAGCAGATCTAAATCAAGTTTGTTCATACCATATTCCTGCATCTAAATTGTAATGGGGTAACAATACGCTGAAAGCCTTTTTGCAATATATATATTGCAATATATAGAAACTGTATTGCAATATACAGTCGAACCTGCCTTAGTGACCGTCTGTCTTAAGAGACTACCTGTCATATCTGATCTTACTGGAGGCTCCCAACAGTTTTTACTATATATTGACCCTGAATTAAGAGACTACCTGTCTTATGTGACAACTGACCATGAAGTTTGACTCCATTCGGCAATTATCACCCTGTATTAAGATAGTGTTAAACACTTTTTAGCACATGGTCAACCATTTATGGTTCAACAATTAGTTATTTGAGGTGAGACATTAACACATTTGAGTGTTGAAGTGTCATTGTAGGAAATAAATCGAAATGGGTTTATATAACATATCTCTATTATCTTGTTAAAAGTGTGGAAATTGTAAAAGAAAATCAAAATTTAAATTGCTTTTTTCAAATACATGTATTAGATTATACAATTCTATTTAAATAAAAATGTACTTTGAACATCTTACTGTAATTTTTTATCCATAAAATTAATGAACTACTATTATTACTTTACTATAATATCTTCTGATTAAGTGTTGTATAGGTAATGTATCAACGTATGCATAAACCATACTTATCCCATTTGCTGCAAGCTTATAATTAGGTACACAATGTTTGTTAAAAATGAGTTTCATATACAAATTAATGTTTTTCAAAAGAATTTAATTCAAGGTTTATTAATTAATTCAAATGTGTCCATTAACTATATTAATTGAATAATAAATAGCTTTCAGATATATACAGATTTACATAAAACTACGTCAATATTTTGCTTTGTTAGGTGACAGTAATTAGCGAACCTTTTTAGGAGACTACCTGTCATATGTGACCTTATTGGCGAAGTCCCATGTAAGGTGTCTTAATACAGGTTTGACTGTATAGCAATAAACGAGGGACCTTCAGAAATTGTGTTACTTTAGCATTTTCTTGAAATCTATATGTACGATTTTGGATTATAATACATCATTTTAATGGTCTATTTTTTGCGGATTTGACACTTTATTACACAAGTCAATATTCTTATTTTCACGGTCTAAATTGGGTGAAAATAAAACCACACGAATGACAATACAACCATAAATATTTATAGAATTTGAAATTGTTATTGTGATGCATTGAAGGGACAAATATAGTCTAATACTGTTTGTCAGATGTTATGCGAAAGTTTCAAAGCAAAGTGATTAAATTTAGTGTAGTTTGTCGATGAATACTATATCCATAATACAGATACTGGCTGTTAAATTAAGAAATAATAAATTCATACCAGTGTTTTATCGCGCAATCGAACACTGGTAGGAGTTGATATGCGTAGTAATTTAATCACGAGGTCTTTAGGCCGAGTGCTTTAATTACAAGCATCTCAACGACTACCCGTGTTCGAGTGGTATTAATTTATTATTTCGATTCTAACACATAATCTAACCTTAATTTGCACCGAAGCAACGGCGCTACATTTCTTGACGTGCGCATTTTCGAAGCCATATGACGTCACGTTAGAACGTTAAGCGCGTGAGTGTTCTACTGAAAATTCGAACACCGAGACGGTCCTTCTTCGCTTATATAGGGGTGTGGGCGAGTTGTGTTAGAATTAAAATTTTAGTTATTGTGAATTGTTAACTGTTTTAATTTGTTGTAAAACTGTATCCTTTTCAAGATGAAATTCAAAATAAATCACTTATTTGTAAACAAGTTGAAATAATCAATTACCAAATTTCAGGTATTTTTTGCATTTTCATTAATAAATTAAGTTATATTATTATAACAATTATTCTTTAAATGTATGCCTTAATCTTACAATAAAAGTAGGTAAAACACATCTTAATGTTATTTAGACTATTCAATATTAAGTGTTGCTGGCCTAAAACATTAGTAAAATTTCAATAAGCTACTGCGAAATTTGAAAGCGGTATGGCACTTTTTCTGAGCCATGTGATAAAATAATATTACATTTTGTAGCAAATATGGCCAGTGCCTATGAATGTCAAACATTGATACCTATTTTCAACAACGAATAAGTGTTGTTATCAGTGTCTTATATGCATCGCTATATCCGCAAGAAAATGCCCCTTTCAACAATGTATCAAACATGATAATTATACATGTATGTTCTAAAATATACCTAATTAAAATGATTTTAGAATGACCCCCGAAAGTAAATGGGCCCTGTCTCGGGGTCAATAGCTTTACATAGACTTATCGCATAGAGGGGAAACATGCTTCACGAGTTTCACAAAGTCCAAAGCTCTAATTTTTGATGTAAAGCAAAGCGTAATAGACCTCTACACAGTTTGTTTAAATCATCATAGTCCGGGGTGAGCCTACAAATAGGTCACTAGCTTTACATACATTTAAAAAGGAAACTTAAAACAAAATATTGTCGAAAACTTATAGCCAAGAGCTTCAATTTTTATTATAGAAGTTTCGCCTAGAAGACGTCTATCAACTTTGTTAAAGTCATAGCCCTGAGACCTAAGTCTTCTGGGAAAGGATTGCCAATCTCATTGATGGTCAAGGTCAACCGCGTCTAATGCAGTGACGTATGCGCATTATTTGCTTGCTCATGATGACTTGTGCTACCATAGACGTGTTTGACGATCTGCACATAATCGGCTTACTTCGGGTCCTGCCATAATTCAGTGTCTTAGAGCTGAAGGTCCTCTTTGATGCAAATTGCACAGTCACCTTTGATGATTGTATTCGCCTTTTCGTGGACTTGGTCTTTTGCTAGGATTGAGAATGGTCTCATTAAGGATGTTGTGGTTTTTGTGTTACCAATAATTCCATCTCCCTTATTTTTCTGTTTATTTAGCAGGTTGAATCAACACTTAGGTTTCATCGGTACAAAATGTCATTTTTAGAAGTTCGTGAAACATATCATTCTGTTTATAGCTGGTGCATTTCATTCACACATATATTTCTCTTTTAAGCATAGTTTGTGTGATCAAACTGCCTAATCAAGAGGACCGTAAAACTCCTATATCGCTCACCAGTGTCATGGATTTTGACACAAGAGCCGCTGGTTATACTAGAACTTTGATTTGAACAAACCTGGTTGAGATCTACTACGTCATTCAGGTAAAGGTATACTTATAGGATGTGTCGCATTATTGTAAGAACATTTAAAAAAAAACTCTTCATTACTAATGTTTTGACATGACAGCTTCTATTTTGACAAACTTGAAACTTGTAATTCTACACCGCTTATTCTCTACAACAATACCCAGAGGGAGACATATATGTTGTGTGTTGTTAGGAGGGAATTGTTATTGAAATGGTGAACATTGTTGTAATCACTGTTGTAAGGAGGGAATCGTTATAAGGGAGGCTATTGTAGGGAGACATCAGAGCTTTAGGGTTTTGACATGATTTTTTAAGTATTCAAATACAGGTCTACAAGACAATAAAAGTATAAATGCCAAATTCTAAAACCACCAATTCTATGATAGAGGTCTTCAGTGCGGTATTCTGCACTAAAACCGAAGCTCTGGGATGTACGGTTTTTGATAAAATTCCTATTCCTATTTAAATCTATCGAAAGCTAGTGGCCCATGGGTGGGGCGATTTATTTTTAGGGCTATAATGCTTTTAACAACTTGGTTGACGTCTACTGCGTTATGCGTTACATCAAATATCTAAGCTTTGGTCTTAGTCATCTTAGTGATTTTT
Source organism: Gari tellinella (assembly GCA_922989275.2). Classification (NCBI taxonomy): domain Eukaryota; kingdom Metazoa; phylum Mollusca; class Bivalvia; order Cardiida; family Psammobiidae; genus Gari; species Gari tellinella. The sequence continues at coordinate 44,005,936 of OV277867.1, forward strand.
TACAAATTATGTTCCTACATGTAGTCTAACCATCAGCTTAACTCTTTAATTTTAATAGAATGCTGTTTTCCTGTTACTGTTACGTCAATAACCTCAATGACACAACATTTTCAACACGTGGACATTTTATGAAAAGCGCACGTGCATTCTGTGACAAACGGCGTCACAATACCCTGTGGCTAAACAGTTGACCGACATCAAAATTGCACGTGCTAAAAACGTCAGGCGTTAATCAAATATAGGAAATAAAAAACCAAATTTACGCCCATGTATACACATGTACCGATTGTAATTATTTATTTAATTTACGTATGTATAGTTTCTTTTGCTGTTCAGTACATTGAAGAAAGTTGCGGTCTGCGAGTAAATCATTAACGCTCGCTGGTTGTACCGAGCAGTAGTTTGGTGAAGTTTGGAGAAAGAAGTTTCATGCATGCAGCCCCAAAGCTCTGGCACACTCTACAGTCATACATCAGAGATGCGAGCTCAGTTGCAGTCTTCAAAAACCGTCTGAAAACATACTTCTTCTATGTATATTGACAGGACCTTCACAGGCAAAGAAAGGTATTGCTTTCATAGTTGGTATGTGTATGTTTATGGACAAGACCTTTTCATGCACAAATCGTTTTGACCCTTGTGACCTTAACCTGACCATCTCAAGGATACGAAAGTTGAGCGTCAAACACCGGTTTGCGGTTCTCTCGTGTTTTATTTATATTCATAAATAAAGGGTGTTGAGAGAATAGATGACAACTACCTCGAGACTATGTCCTTTCTGTAGATGATGAGGGTCTAAATTGAAGTTCCGCAATTGTACATGTACCATTGGCCCGATGCCTGTCTGGTGAATCTTGATGATAGGGATAATCTATTCTGAAACCAACTGGCTACGGGTATGTTGTATAATTCTTTGACAGTTTATTCTATAGTATAGATTAAGTGTATATTCAGCTATAGATAATGTAGGACCTAGGGTGGTTGGGACAACAATTACTTTTAAATCACTAATTTGTATCATGACATTGATCTTTAAATTATTTGACTCATTTTGAAGTTGATTTTACAAACAAATGACAACACTTTTTTTTAAAATATTGGTAATAATATTGAAAGAGTTACCAGTAGTATATATAGACCCTTAAAATCCCTTCGATGTTAAGCCGTTAAACCAAATCTAAAAATAGGTATGACGCAACATCCCGAATCTCGGACAGCATAATTAGCGTCATTCATCGCGCTTATCTGTTGTTCTTTGACAGCGCGTTAAATTGTGCGTTCAATGGCGGGGTTGGCTCCTCATCTTAATCAAAGGAGCGACAAACGAACGGACAGAGAGGCAGCCAGACAAAACCTCAACAGTGTAGCATAAACTGTTTTAGAGCGATATACGCCGTTTGTAGAAAACAAGTAAAACACGTATTTAGCCACATGGGTTTAACGGTTTTAAATTCGCCGCTTAAAGTGTATAATGTTAAACGAGGTTAAAGTAACGACAGTTAGACCCGTATTCTTAGATTACATGTATAATGTCAAACCCTCTCGTTCACTATAAAACTTAACCCATCATGTAAAGGAAGAAGATTCTTACTCGCGGAGGAGCTTTTATTCCAATCTGAAGATTGATGTATACCATTTAGAGTCACAATAGACTGCGTAAATGTATAGTTTTTTTTGTGAAGGATTCACTGTTTTGTCGAGTATCCGAAATATAACTTCTTTGATATACTGTATATAAACGTGTGTTTTGAAGCGTTGAATTCACCGCATTCCTCTCAGTGAGGGAAATAATACATGAAATTGTCGCCTGCTTCATTTAACGCGGTACGGGTTTAAAAGCCAAGACAACTAGGATTGCGCGTCTAAAATGACGACGTTATCTGATCATTTCCTACCTATAAGAGACATACACACATATAGACAATCACTATTAGTATCAATCGAGTTAAAAAAAAAAAGAAAGAAAAAGTACATAGCTATAGTCATTTTATAGCGAAAATTGTAAAATGTTCTATACATATATATGTATATAAAATTACCCTTTAGCCGACTGCTACGCATGTCTTCATCTTCGGCCCTTATATCGCCAACTCGTTTAAGGTCAACTTTGCAAACAGTTTGGATCCAGATCGCGTAAACAGCCAGGATCCAAACTATTGGACACTCGTTTTATTATTTCTGAAGTCATATCTTAAATCCAACTTTGAAATGATCTTACAGACAACCCTTTTAAAGCAGATGGCAGAGGGGGTAAAAAGCTCGCGAACAATTTGTTGCCAAGTTTACCTTGATCTGAAAACGGGGTCATTTTGACTGTTATTTTCATTAAAAAATAAAATTGGATACTTTACAATTTGAAAAGAATAATCTGATTTAATTTGAATATATTATATCATTTGACAGCTCCGTATCATGGTTACAAATTATATTCTTCGAAAAATGATGGTCATAATACATGGACAGTGAAGTCGCTTTTAAGCGGAACTTAGAATTAATGACGCAATGACCACTGAACAAAGGTGACTGTTGAATTCAGATAACAAAAATGTTGTTTGGTCATCAAAAGAGCATGGGTGCAAATTTGGACCTGCGACCATCAGTTTTACAAAGAGTCATTTCATCCCGTCATCATATACTCGGTGTAGAGAGACTATACTGTAATTGATGAAAAGTATTTTGCCTAAAATAACTAGAGACGTTTTGGATTTTAGAGGCAGACAAACTGAGACCGTCGACTGGACTAGTCACGTTTATAACAGAAAGGATTACTCACATTTTGAAAAGTTTACATTTTGTTTCTTTTGGGGAATATAAACCGAGCTAAGGTAAGTAGTTATTTGGTTTTACAATACGTTTCTTATTTTCAACATAGCCCATCAATGGTCATTGAACAAATTATGAAAAATGTTTTTCGAAATGTGTCGACTTTTAACGTTAATTCAAATTTCCTAAACTCATTCTCGCTGCAATGTTTAAAAAGAAGAAACAAAAACAACAAAAAAACCAGTTATTATTTTAGTTCTCTTCTCATTTAAGAAGACATTTTCGGTTTTTAAAAATCGGGACAGTGTTATAGTTGAGTGTATTTTCTGATCTCTTTCGCCCACGTAAAATAATAAAAATGAAATAATGAAAAAAAAAATTAAATAAATAAAAAGATAAATAAATAAATAAAGAGGGCTGATCATAATGTTTTAATTCTATGAGGGTCGTTCAAAAAAGTTTTTACAATAAGATTGATTTACCTCAATTTGAAAAAGTTGCAAAAGAGGGCTGATCATGTTTTTTAAGTCTGTGAGGAGGGTCGTTCAAAAAAAGTTTTTACATTAAACTTTTGAGCATGTTACATGTTGCATTCTTGGTCCAGTGGAGAGTGGAATAATTAGAGTGCCAGATTTATCTTCGTAAGCAATTCATTCCGTTGGGTGAAATCGCGTGACCGATGCAACAAGTGTTATGTATCTCATAGGTGAAAAGGTATACCTTTACATGTGATGTTTTGTAGGTGTATTTATTCTATCAGATTAGTTCTTATTTTAAAAAAACAACAACAAAACAAAACAAACAAAAAAAGCAAAAAAAATAAAAATAAAAATAAATAAAATAAATAAAGCTGTTTTGGGGGGTCTTAATTGACATGTGTGCTTGAAGAAAAAAAAAAAAAAAAACAACAAACTTTTAACCTTTTTTATTTTAGAGAATGGCTCGTCCTTGTAAACGATGTGGCCAGTTTTTCAAAGATCCAGAAGAATTACGCCGCCACGAGACCAATCACAGAGACCTAGAAAGATGGTCTAGACTGGTAAGTGACTTTCTTGGTAATATCGTTATGAAAAAAGTTATATCCTATGTTTCTTTAACATTAACACACATGTTTTCACAACTCTTTGAATACTGGTTTGGATAAAATATATTCCATTTAGCCTTCCAGTTCTCTACAAACTACATGTTTCTTAAAATAATAACACATGGTACCCGTAACTCTATTCTAGGAACAAGACGGGATGGACTCCAATATGTACTGGCAGACTGACGACAGCCTTGATGGCATAGACTCTGTAAATGTAAGTAGTTTTTCTATTGAAATACCATGTTGATACACGACCTTTTCATTTGAATTAAAAAACTAATGACTTCCAACCTCGAAACTTAAAATGTACACGCCTCCCTGTGACACATTAGGGTTAAGACACATGTGGATGTTCTGTCGTTGCAGGTACGCCAAGAGTACACATGCGACACCTGCGACAAAGCCTATAGTTTGAAGAAAAACCTACTCGCTCACATCCGTGCCACCCATGTGCAGGCAACGACGCACTCTTGTCCCAAGTGCAAAAAAACGTTTGCTTACCGCCACAGCATGTCGCGTCATCTACATTCTTGTCAAATGGGAAATACACCGGTTGACCATATCTGTCCAACCTGCGAGAAGCGCTGCTCTACCGCTCATGGGCTTCGACGCCATATTCAGTGGCATCAAAAGGCGCCTGCAGCGAAGAGGCCGAGCCTGATAAAACAACGCCCCACTCATATAAAGACACCACGCAGAGCCGTCGCGGGTCCCTCGCAGTTCAGATGTCGGCGTTGCACCGATGTCTTTACCAATCGTCGAGACTTATACCTCCACGGAATGCAACGACACTACAATCAAGTGGGTGGCGCCTTACAACCTCGGCCATGGGGAAGGGAGGAAAACGCACCATGGGGACAAGACGCCGATTTGCGCCAGGTGTATGAGGTCAATGCACCTCACATTTTGGTACATCACCAACCCGGTCCCATTCAAACCATCTACAACTTCCCCCTGATGAACGACGTCAATGTCAACCAATTAATGCGGTTTGCGGAGGAAGTCTACCGACGACAACAGCGAGCCTTTCGTTTAAATCTGGTGTTTGGGATGATTCTCCAGAATCGAGAGACCGGGCGTTATAGATATTTCGTGCCCTACACCAACAGCGGCGTGTTCGATAGACCTATCTACGTTTCGAGACGAGCGGATCTTCAACGTCTCCGACGTCAACTGGAGACCAAAGACATTCTCCAGGAGTTGTTGAGACAGAGACCCGATACCAAGTGGATTCCCGTTCTCGTCACTAACGTTCATTTTTCGGTGACAGAGACCTTCTATCCCGTGGGACAAGGCCAATTGCCCGATCACTTAATGAAGAAAGACAGTATCTACCCGCTGACTAAGAATCAACACACCGCAAAACTGTATAAGGACAACCTTTGCGCTTTTCGTTGTTTGGCTCTACATATCGGCCACGATATCAAATCTATAGAAGAACCAGCCAAACAGTTCTTCCGTCAATGGACAGAGGAGAGAATTGACACATTCCAGGGAGTCAGTTTTGAGGAGTTTCCCGCGTTCGAAACCAAATTCGATGTCAACCTGGAAGTGTACTCCCTGGAAGAAGACGACTTTGCCCGTTCCGTCTACAAGTCTTTGGGTCAACGTTCCACTACCATGTACGTCAACCTCTATGAAAATCACCTTTCGTTCATTCGGAACTTCTCCATGTACGCCAACAAATACCAATGCCAGACGTGTGAGCGACATTTCGATCATGCTGGGAATCTCCATCGCCACCAAAAAGTATGTGATAGCAAGACCAAGTTAGTCTATCCGGGCGGCTTTCATCGGGCCAGGGACAGCATATTTGACCAACTAGACCAGTTCGAGATCAATGTTCCCGAAGACCAACGTACTTTTCCCTGGTTTCTGTGCTACGATTTCGAAGCTTTACTTCACAAGATCGAGGATCGTCCCACGGAAACTCTGCAATGGACTCATCAACACGTCCCCGTTAGCGTATCTATCTGTAGTAACGTGGACGGACATGCGGAACCCCTGTGTGTGGTAGACCCTGACCAAGATCAGCTCGTTAAAACGATGGTGTCTCGCATGAACCACATCGCCCATCGCGTCTACGAGCTAGCCGAAGAAAAATGGGGCTGGGTGTTGGAGGCCATCGATGAGAGACTTCGGCGGGAGGACCAGGAGAATAAGGAAGACCTAGAAGTGGATTTGGAGGTCAGCTGTGAAGAAGGAGTCGCGGATGGGTCTTTAGAAGAACAATCTAAAAAACCCTCTCATCCGCTTCAAAAACTCTACGGTCAACTAGAAATATACATGTCCCAGGTGCCTGTGCTGGGGTTCAATTCGGCCAAGTACGATCTGAATTTGATCAAACGTTGCTTGGCCAAACACCTGAACCTGCACGAGGATTCTAGTGCCTTCGTAGTGAAGACAAACAACGCCTACGCATGTATCGCCACGGAGACATTGAAATTCCTAGACATGTCCCAGTTTTTGGCACCTGGGTCTTCCTACACCGGCTTTCTGAAGGCTTACCACGTGACGGAACAAAAAGGTTATTTTTGCTACGAGTGGTTTGACGATATCACCAAGCTCGATGCCACCACACTTCCTCCCCACCAGGCCTTCTACAGTCAGTTAAAAGCTATGAACATTTCAGAGCAGGAGTACCAGTATTGTCAGCAAGTATGGACAGACATGCAGATGACCACCTTTCGGGATTTTCTCGTCTGGTACAACAACTTGGACGTTGGACCATTCGTCGAAGCTGTGGGAAAATTCCAACAGTTTTATTTCGAGAAAGGGGTCGACGTGTTCAAGACCGCTATTTCTGTGCCAGGTATCGCCCGTCAACTGCTGTTCAAGACCGCAAAGAAAGAAAACGTCAATTTCGCTCTGTTTGACAATCAGAATGCGGACCTCTATCAGACCATTAAACAAAACATTGTTGGAGGCCCCAGCATCATCTTTACCCGACACCACTGCGCGGGTCAAACCCAAATACGAGGTCAGAAGACGTGCGGGTCCATCCTCGGGTTTGATGCCAATGCCCTCTACCTACAAGCGATAGGTCAACCCTTGCCTGTGGGCCCTTTCGTTCGTCGACTGGCAGACAATGACTTTCGTCCCGAGCTTCGCGACAAGTACATGTCTGCTTATTACTGGTTGGATTGGATCGCTCATAGTCACGATGTAGTCATCCAACATAAGCTAAATACTGGACGGGAAGTCCGAGTTGGCAAGTATCCCGTGGATGGCTACGCACCCAAAACACAACAGGGTGACAAAGCCACTATCTTCCAATTTCACGGGTGTTACTGGCACGGGCACCTATGCGACATGACGAGAGGAATTCGGGATGAAAAATGGCAGAACACACGAATTCAAAAGTTTCAGAAGACGAAGGAGACCACCGCCTACCTAAAGAAGGAACACCATGTTATAGAAATGTGGGAGTGCGAATTTCGTCAATACTGTCGCCAACACCCCAAGATCTATGACTTTATTGACGACATGCGCCCTGGATTTTTTCGCAAGCATAAGGGCAAACTCACAGAAAAAGTCATCCTGCAAGGGGTTGACAGCGGAGCCCTGTTCGGTATGGTAGAAGTCGATATCGAGGTCCCCCAGCAATGGCCTAATTATTTTCAACATCCTACCCTCTCGCCTTACCAATATTTTCAAGAAATGTCGCCTCTTTTCTGTACAAGTGAGATTCCCTTTGATGCCATCGGAAAACACATGCAGATCCACATCTGGGAGCATCAGCTCTCAGATCAGCCCAGACGTTTACTGGTAGGTGGCATGAAAGCCCAACAGATCTTACTGGCAACACCTCTGCTTCGATGGTACTTGAATCACGGACTGTCTATCACCAAAATTTACCAGGTCGTCGAGTTTCAGGAACAACGCTGCTTTCGAGAGTTTGTTCGAGAAGTCAGCGACGCTCGATGTCAAGGGGATGTTGATCCAGCTACAGCCATTATCGCTGACACCATGAAAGTGATAGGCAACTCTGCATATGGCTCGCTTATTATGGACAAGACGAAGCACCGTCAGGTCCAGTACGTCCAGGGCGAAAATGAAACGTGTCTGAGAGTAAACGATCCCCTTTTTCAAAAACTGGAGTGCCTGGATCAAGAAGAGCAATACTACGAGGTGGAAATGGCCAAACGCAAAATCAAATTGGATCTGCCCATCCAACTCGGGTATTACATTTTGCAGTACGCCAAATTACGGATGCTCCAATTCTATTACGACTTTATGGATGTGTACGTCGATCGAGCAGATTTCGAATACTGCGAGATGGATACGGACAGCGCCTATATGGCCATTTCGGGATCCAGTCTGGAAGACGTCATCAAGCCCGAGATGCGTCAAAAGTATGAGCAAGGGTTGGAGGGATTTTGCAACGATACTGAGATAGAGGCCGATGCTCAACACCACTGGTTGCCACGCACCTGCTGCGACAAACACGCTAAATACGACAAGCGGACCCCTGGCTTATTCAAGCTCGAATACCAAGGCCACGAAATGATAGGACTTTGTAGTAAGACTTACATAGTGCGTAAAGCACGAAAACCGTCCAGTACGCTCATATCTGCCTCTCGTCTTTTAATCAAGGCCAAAGGTTGGAAGCCAAGGAGGCAAAACCATCTGCGTTCTCGTCGTGTCCAAGAGTATAAATTTAGCTCGAAAGGTGTAAGCAAACGCAATCTAAAAGACCCAATGACCAAGTTTCGTCGCGTCTTAAAGACCCGCAAAGCTCAGAGTGGCAAAAACCGTGGCTTTCGTGTGAGGAATAACACGATCTTTACGTACACCCAAGAAAGGCGGGGTTTCTCTTACTTGTACTGTAAGAGAAAGGTGCTGGACGACGGAATTCATACCGAGCCTCTAGACATTACGCTTTGTCCCCTTCAACCGCAAGAACGAGAAGTTCGGGATCAAGAGTTGATTGACATGCTGGCCAACAATTTCGAAGATTAGTGGTATAAAAGCAGAAACGCTTCTAGTCTACACCATAATAAGATGTATCCATTTCCGGAATGTACGTCCATCGCCGTCTCGGGGACCACCATGAGTGGCAAGTCATTTTGGACATTTCGTTTGCTGCGTGAGAAAGACTTGATGTTCGGCAAGCCCCCAGAAAAAGTACTGTATTGCTACGGCATCTTTCAACCCTTGTTTGAAGAGATGGAAAAGGAGTTGCCTTTCGTGACTTTCCATCAAGGATTGCCGACCGAGGAGATGTTGAGAGAGTTATCGAGTCCGTCGCACTGCAACTTGGTGATTTTGGACGATTTGATGGGCGACGTGACAGGATCATCAGAAATGGAAAGCCTGTTTGTAAAAGGGGTGCATCATCTTCATTTGAGCGTGCTGTATATCAATCAAAATCTATACTGCAAAGGCAAGCACAGTCGCACCATCAACTTGAATACGCACGTGTACGTGTTGATGAAAAACCCGAGAGATATGTCACAGCTTCAGTGTTTGGGCAGACAAGCGTTCTTGGGGAAAAGTACCTTTCTCATGGAGGCTTATAAAGACGCCACCTCACAGCCTTACGGGTATTTGGTGTTGGACTTTTCACCGGGAGCGGAAGAGGCATATCGCGTGCGGACCAAGGTGTTTTGGGGAGAAGATACCTTTATTTACCAGCCGGTATGAAGAAATCGGTACTGTTGCCTTACGATCGATATCAGCGCTTAGTTTCGGCCAGCCAAAGGACCGCTTCTTCGACTGTTTCTAGACCTAGCTTAGAACCCGAGCTAGAAGAGACTACACTGGATAGGATGGAAACGAGTTCAGAAAAACCACCTGAGACAGAAATGAGTGTTTCGGAAGAACTGATACCGCAATTTCCTAAAACCATGCAGAACAGAGTGCGAAGTTTATTATATTACATTCGTCCCCACGTTACTTGGAATGACAAAGGAGAGGTGACATTGGAGGAAATAGCGATCCCAGGTTCCAATATCGTCGATCTTATTAAGGTGCACGTCAAAGATTATAAAGACTTTCATCCTGAGGGCCGAGAAGCATTTGGCAAGCTTTTGTCAGACCTCAACGTTCCTATCAGTTTGTTGGCGGCTGGGACCAGACGGCAGACAGGAAGGGGCAATATACCCCCACCTCCGGGCATTCCAGTTAAACGACAATCTATCAGCGAAGAAAAAAGCGCTTCTTCGAAAGAGCCCGATAGAAAGAAAATCAAATGGCTTCGCCTATGAACTACGAGGAGTATCTTGCCAGCCTTTACTACGATCCCAGTCACGCCGGAGCCTATGGTGGTGTGGAAAAATTGTACAGAGCGGTGAGAAAAGATGGCAAATTTGTCCTTGGTCGGACAAAGATACGTAACTGGCTGTTAAAGCAGGAAGACTACGCCGTACATCGAGAAACAAGATCCAAATTTAAACGACGCCGCGTGGTAGCCCCTTTCGTCGATTATCAATGGGATGTGGACACCGCCAACCTAGCGGACTACAAGAAAGACAACGATGGGTACGCCTATTTCGTGCTGGCCATCGATATTTTATCTAAGTACGTGTGGACTGTGCCTTTGAAAACGACCACGGGTCAGGAAATGCTCGGAGCTTTGAAACGCATGTTTGACTCCGGAAGGAAACCGACTCACCTCCGCAGTGACCAAGGTACTGAGTTTGTTAATCAAAAGGTCAAAGCATTCCTCAAACAAGAAGACGTGACGTTCTTCGTAACTCATAATTTAGTGAAAGCGTCCTACGCCGAAAGAGCCATCAAAACCATTAAATCGCGACTCGTACGATACATGACGCATAAACAAATCAGGCGCTGGATTGACATCCTTTCGAAAGTCACCGAGAGCTACAACGAAACCTATCATCGATCGATCAAAAGAAGCCCAAAGAGCGTCACCGCCAAAGACTCTGTGGAGCTTTGGAAACGTCAATACGACACCTTACCCAAGCCTGTCAGCGCAAGACAACGGTCACCGCCGGTTGGAAAATTTAAATACAAAGTGGGCGATCTGGTCAGAGTGTCTTTTCTAAGGAGAGCCTTTCAACGCGAGTATGACGAACGCTGGTCTCGAGAACTTTTCGTCATCAATGATCGTTTTATGAGTGACACTCTTCCTCAGTATCGATTGAAAGATTACGACGGAGACATCGTCAGCGGTACCTTTTACCAATCGCAATTGAAAAAGGCCTACGAACAAGCTACTTATTTGGTCGACAAAGTGATTCAAAGTCGAAGGCGACGCGGCAAAAAGCAAATGTTGGTACGCTGGAAAGGTTGGCCATCCAAGTACGACTCTTGGGTCAACGAAGAAGACGTCGACGCTTTAAATACGCCTGTCTCCGAGTCCACATCGTCATAAATCATGGCAGAGACCATTCGCAAACATCTACCATTGCTGACATTGTTAGTGGAGTCCGCGGAGGCGCAGAAATCGGCAATTTTAAAAACGGTAAACCCGTCGCAGTTAAAAGTGGTGTTAGAGGCGATTTACAACGTGTTGCGAGGCACTTGTCCTATCGACGACAAGCTGAAGAAGAAACTGTACCAGAGTCGAAGGATCCTTCGTCGCCTGGTGTCCAAAGACCTCACTCGTCAGCAGCAACAACGTCTTTTAGTCAAACACAGAATGCTTCTGCCTCTTTTGTTAAAACCCGTGATCGAGTTTTTATCCAAGGACTAGTCACTAGGTGTGTCAAAAGCGCTGTGAGTCTAACATGGAACATTACCTATACGTGCAAAGTGACGAGAGCAACGTCTTCTTTGAGGACAATACTACGTCTAAATTTCGAATACAGCTCAATTTCCCCCTGTATTTAGATGGAACGTGGAAAGTGGCATTGGTCGAGTTTCACGCTACCGAAAAAGCCAAATCCAACATAAAAACGGACGAAGGATTGTACATTTACAGCGATTTGTGTACGCAAAGTATCGTGCATGGCGAAGAACAATCCTTGTTGCGACGATTGGAAAAGAATAGCAGAAACCGGTGGGATTATTTACTAGATACTCCCTTTTACATCGGTGTCTCGAAAAGGGAGGTGAGGGATTTCGAGATCTATATAAGACGCGAAAACGGAAACGAGACTACACAATTGACGAAACCAGTGCACTTGACACTTCACTTGAAGCGCTACCCTTTCTGGTGAATATGAAACTATACGTGCCGAATCCGCAAGTATGGGTGGATTTCTTTGACCGCGTGAGTCGAGGCAAAGCTTCTTTGAACCAGTCGGGTCGAGGCAGAAGACCTCGTGTTATAGAAGTAACTCCGACCTCGGAAGAGAAACAAGTCACCATTAAAGCGGTATTGCCTACGGAACAGGCGGCCGCTCAGGCCAAATCGGCCCTCGAGAGAGAAGATATAAATCCCAAGAGCGTGGAGAACGCGTTTCAGAATATCTCTGGACCTCCGAGGAGCAACAGGAAAAGAAGGTCGTCTGAGCTGTCTTCAGTCTACACGAAACGTACAAAAACGGGAGTAAACAAGCGGACCAATAAGAAAAGCTCCGGGAATAAAAGCTCGGGATTGTTATATACCAAGGAACATCGTGACATTTTCGAAATCAAGTGAAAAGCATGTCTGTGTTTAACGAAGAACAATTTAAAGAAGGTCTCGTGTCAGAGTTGGATCTATTTGACTTGCCAAGCACGCAGACGAGTGTTAACGAGATTTATTACGAAGAAATTCGACCCTTGTCGCATGCATCGGGAGATGCGCCTTTCGAATTTCGAATTAATGGACAGAACTCGACGGATTACTTGGACCTTAAGAATTCGCAGTTGTACGTTAAGTTGAGGGTTCTGAAAGCCGACGGCTCCGCTCTCGGAAAAACGACCGTGGATGAGGTGGGCCCAGCCAATTTGTTTTTACAAAGTCTATTCTCGGCGACGGAGGTGACATTACAGAGTAAAGCCAGCATCACCTGTAATTTTAATCCCTATCGTGCCTACATTAGCACGTTGCTCAACAACAGTCAAGACGCGCTATCGTCTCAAGTGACTACTCAAGGATGGATCAGGGATGACTTTGATTCTCCGGGGGACGCCGATCCTCTTGGGAGTAACAACGGGCTTTTTAAACGAGCCGCTTGGATTGAGGAGTCCAAGACACTCGATCTACAAGGTCCCATTTTCCACGATCTGTTTTATGATCTAGATCGTTACTTGCTCAATCAAGTGGATGTGAAAATCAGGGTCTTCAAAAGTCCGGCCAACTTCGTCCTTCTCGCCAAAGATGCCAGCACGAACTACAAAATCCAGTTTGATGATGTCTACGTGTTAGCTAGAAAAATTAAAGTCAACCCGGCAGTGCTCTACGGACATTCAAAAATCTTGGAGAAGCAAAATGCCTTGTATCCCTATACAAAGACGGAATGTCGATCGCAGAGCGTGGCTACGGGAAGCACTTCCTTTCACTGGGACAACATGTTTCAAGGACGAAAACCGGAAAAAGTTATCATCGGATTCGTCAAGAGCAAGGCCTTGAATGGCGATTACACCACCAATCCCTTCAACTTCGAGAACTGCGGCATCAGACACATCGCCCTGTACGTGGATGGGATGCCAGTGGGTGGGAATCCCTTGAAAATGGACTTTACCACCGCTGATGGAACGTCTATTACACGGGCTTATACCAATCTGCTGATGAGCGCCGGGAAGTGGAGACAGGATGAAGGCAATGGTTTGGACAGAGAACACTTTATAAGCGGTAGCACTCTCTTCGCCTTCCAGTTGGATCCCGACTTTACGCACCACGGCGAGTACCTGTCCCTGGTGAAGAGCGGCAACGTCAGACTCGAGGTGCAGTTCAGCACAGGACTCTCAGGTTAGTTTCATATTTATGTTCGATTTACTTTAGTTTAAAATCGCTCATTTAATGTTTTGTTCATTCGCGGTAGTGTGTTTTTTATTTGTTTTGGGTGGGGGATAATTGTTTGATTTTTGTTGTTTTGTTTGTTATGAGATCGCAGTGCTTTGATTATACCTACTTTTTTATACAACTTCACTCATTCGCGGAAAAAAACTTTCGTGAGTTCGCAGCCCTTTGATTGTGCTCCATTCTTTGTAACATGACTTGAAAATACAAGGATAACGATGTTTATGTATCTTTTGTCATGTATCTTTTCAGAACCTATGAGCTGCATCGTGTACAGCGAAGGACCAGGATATTTCGAAATAAACCGAGAAAGAGACATCATCATACAATCATGAATACGTCGCAACTACAATGTATACTTTCCTGCGACCCAGTGTTGCAGAATCGGACTTTAGGCGTCTTTGCGGCGGATCGATTGCCACGTGACATTCCGACTCACCCTTGTGGATTCATCTCTAACACTGACAATAGTAGTCAGCCTGGACGTCATTGGTTAGCCTTTTTCATTAGAGACAGTATTGTAGAGTGTTTTGACAGTTACGGACAACATCCTGGGGTTTATAACCCCATGTTTAATTCATGGATTCGACGCCATGCCAGGACTTTACTTGTGAACCACAAGCGTCTTCAGAGTGACACATCGAATGTCTGCGGACTCTATTGTATCTATTTTCTACACCAACGATTCATAGGAGAGAGCATGGATAACATTGTTAGAACATTTAGTAGCTTAGACACGGAGACGAATGATCGTTACATACAGGACTTGTTCTCGCGTGTCTATCCTCAGTGCGTAGAGAATGAGTTTGCATACAATCAGGCGTGTCACCCGAGATGTATGTCGTATTAAAACAATCGACCGAACACTGACTTATTCGTTACCCTATTACACGGATTGGTTCTTGCGACGTTATACGCTTAGCTTCAAACGTCTCAAGATCAATCTATCATTCAATATTTTAAAAAAGAAGGAAAAAAACCCAACCTGTTTACTTGTTTTACAACTAAGTTATTAGAAAAGTTTTACGCATTTTCTTTTATCGAAGAAGTTCAGTGTCCGCGAGTGTTTTATTACACTATCTGGATTTGTATATATTTAGACTGTGTTATATTATATCAAACAATTTTAGTCGTGAATGCGTTGTTGTTTGAGATAGAAGCTTTATAAACAAAACAAAAAACAAAAATAATTTTAAGTGACCCAAATCAGACGGCTCCCATTACAAGTTCTCTGATTAGGTCATCTGGAAAAAGACCGACAATTATTATAAAGATCGAAACTCCAACTGTATCATTTGTATGAAGTAATTGGTGTGTTTGAATTACTAACAGACCGTGCAGACTGTGAAAGGAAAGTATACACTTTCTCATCACGGTCTATACCGTTTGCATGTATCCCACGTATCTAACAAATAAATAAATTAAACATATACATGACTTTTGTTTGTATATATTGAATGCCATTGTATGTATTGACATGTTATACCCATATCATAATAAAACGTGTATAATCGAGACATACCTTGTCCATTATATTTTTTACTACCGGCATGTAAGAAACAACACAACACTGCGGGAGACCTTTTTTTTTTATTTTAATACATAAACGTAAACGAATATAGCAAACACTGTTGAATTAAACACTTAAGCGATGATAGAAAGGATCCAAATGTTGACTAACAGCACAGTTTGTGTGTCATGTTCGCATGTTCTTATTTCTCTCAGTCAATAAGTAATACAACGTTTCACTAGTAACAGACCACTGTCCCTATATCACTGTCTCACATGTCCGGTTCGTCCCACCCCCGTTGAGAATGAAAGGTTCTGTTTTTCCGCGGAGAATCGGCGTTCAACATCTCATCACCTATGGTGAGCGTAGAGAATCTGTTTGAATAGTCCTCAGGTAACAGCCTCACGCCTCCCATCATCTTAAGATAGATACAGTCTTTGGCGTGGTTGTAATGTTCAATCCAGGGATCGTCTCTCGTTTTCCATCCATACAGTATTACGCCGCAAGCGAAACACGTCACTCTGTCACTCACGTTACTGTAAAACAATCCCGCCTGCGCGAGTTCCGTCTTCTTTTGCGCCAATTGGGGGGGCCACATGGTATAGCTTTCAATCCGTTTCTTGAAGAAGATATAGTTTGGATAGATAAACATAGTCGAATCCATGTTGTCACTTGAAAATCACTCTCGCGAATAAAGGTTCTCGCAGCGTTGGTCTTTTATAAAGTACTTCTCCAAGCGCAAAAGTTGCGTAGCTGTTGCAAGAAGACGACGCCTCCAACTCGGGGTTTTCATCGCGTTCCACCAGTCCGAGCAATTCAATTTCAATTCGTACAGGACGAGATACTCCGGAGAACCGTTCTCTAAGGTAGCCACGGCCTCTTTCCATTTAAGTACGATGTCCCGTTCGTCTATAACATCAAGAATGCCTTCGAAGCAGAGGGATAACTGTTGACGCTTGGTCAGCCGTAGGCACATATGATCAGTCTGTGATAAAGACTCCACTAGGCATCCTTCGCATTGGCGTTTCAACACCTCCGGCAGACGGTTTAACACTTCTTTAGCATAAAAGAAAAATAGATAAGAATCCATTAACGTCGTCATGACTGTTCTAGGGTTATTTTTGAGCGACTGATTTCTCACAAGTCCACACATTCCATCACATTGACGTGAAAGCAAACGTCATCGGCCTCGAGGTGTTCCCGTTCTTCGTGTCCGAGACAAGCCGCTTCTGTCATGAATAGCGCTCCGCAGTAACAGCACAACCAAGAGCAAGTTAATTTTTGTTGTTCAAAACACTGTCTAAGGTAGGTAACGCTGATATGCGAGTGACATATGGCATCAAATACGTCGACTGGTAGTTTGATGAATTTGTTGCCGCTGCCCAATAAAATATAAACCGAATTACTACATCGTTTCAGCACGAGAGAAAAGCGATCGTCGAATCGGCAAGTGATTTGGTTCTGTTCCCACTGAATAGAGCTAAACTCCTCGCATCCCTTTTCACCACTTACTACGTCCACCTGTTTTTGAGTCATGATGGAAACTTTGAGGCTTTTGATGAAACGATGTATTAAGTCTCGTATTGAATCGATACGCATACAGGTCCAAGTATGACAATCAATAAGAATCAGTGTCTCCTTAACCAATCGTTAAGTCGTTTACTCTATAGAGTTCGAGTCTTTGTTCAGGTTTTTACAATGACATCATCGTCGACGTGTTTGGGCGAGAATGCAATTATCATCGTAGGTCGATCACATCTACATTTTCTTTTGTTGGCCAAATTCCTATGACGCTCCAGTGACACTTTAATTTTAAACGTGATGAAATCCCTTTTCAATTTATTCATACCCCGCTGAATTTATTTAAACGTTTCTTTTGTACGCCCAAAATCTCATTTAGATCTTATCCCCTCCGTTTACTGAAACGCACAAACACTATCGAGGCGCCCCACCGACTTTAATTTTTGGATGAAAAGAATTCAATTAAAATGATAAATAGGTTTGACATACCCGATTGATGGGGTCACTAAGGAACGGGAGGGTGGCGGGGTCGAGGACAATGACATGGACTCAGGTGGGATTTCATTGAAATCTTTAAGCCAGAAGGTGGCTAAATACGTGTTTTACTTGTTTTCTACAAACGGCGTATATCGCTCTAAAACAGTTTATGCTACACTGTTGAGGTTTTGTCTGGCTGCCTCTCTGTCCGTTCGTTTGTCGCTCCTTTGATTAAGATGAGGAGCCAACCCCGCCATTGAACGCACAATTTAACGCGCTGTCAAAGAACAACAGATAAGCGCGATGAATGACGATGCTGTCCGAGATTCGGGATGTTGCGTCATACCTATTTTTAGATTTGGCTTAACGGCTTAACATCGAAGGGATTTTAAGGGTCTATATATACTACTGTTACCCTAGCTCGGAATTTGTTTCCATGTAAATTGATAATGCATCGTGTTTATTGTAAACTTTAAGGTTGTATTTTTCTTATCTCGCTTTGTAGGTACATTAATACAATATCATGTGAAGCGCTTTTGAATGCACAACTCCGGGATGAGAAAAGAGCGCTATACAAATCTGGTATAATTATTCTAATAATAACATGCATGTGGTTTACCGACATTTTGTAAAAAAAAAAGGTTTACTTATAGAGATGTAGAACTTGAAACTTTAGAATATCGAAGAGTGAACAAAAAAGAGTTTTCTTGTATGATATGCATAGCGGTAACCCCCTCTATCTTAGCCATATCTTACTTACTCTTGTGAGTGGATTACATAACTATCTTTCAAGAAACAATACTTATAATAGTATTGCATATACACGCCTTATTTTAAGTGAATGTGCATTTACATGTACATTGTCGACTACACACAGTTAGAATTCCTTAAATCAGAAAATCAAAAACAAAAATGCCATTCATTCTTTAAGGGCTGCGCTAATATAGATGTTTTACAAGCTTTTTAATTTTATGGAAAACGTTATAATAATATCCTACATACACGGCTTATATATCAATGTAGCTCTTTAATCTATTATTTGGGTTGCTGAGCCATCATGTTCTTCCATCTGTGGGAACAAAAATCCGAAGATTTCGGAAAAATCCGGAGAAATGGCAGCCCTGCGAACTCATCGTCCTGAAATTATTCCAAACCATCTTCTCATACATCGGCGCTCTATGACTTTAGCCAGAGTCTCAGTGACGTACATCCCAACTCATCCTTTCATCCAGATACATGAAGCTTTGCAATAGATGTCGCTATCAGATAGATGAAAGTATGTAGTAAACGTCTTCAATATCATCTTTTTCAATCGATTTTTATGTCTTGTTTATGAGTTATGATCTCATTACTTTTTATTAACCCTTCGCCAGTTAATCGAGACTTCAGTACAATTAGAATTTGAAGACAGTTTTGTACCAGATCAGACCCCGCGTGACGCATCTTCTGAGCTTGACTCAAACTGTTTGACCTTCGTGGTTACGTTACTTTTGGTACAATGACGTTTAAAGAGAATTTGGAAACAATTACAGAATTATGAAACAGACGATACAATAACAGACAAAAGATAACCCATACACTGTCATGACGACATCAGTTCTAAACAATTGTCGTCTGCTTTTATTTCTCAAATTTAAATTTTATATGTTTTGAATAAAGAAATGTTTAAATAATTGTAAAACAGTTTAGATCCTGATCAGAAAGCGCAAAACGCGGTGTCTAAACAGATTCAAACTTGTTTGCATATAACCATTGTACTTGGGGTCACGCGGTGAATGGTTTATGACTTATAACTAGTGGATACTGTTTAGACTTTAAGTGTTCTTACTAGTATTTACCCCTTAACTGCCCTACATATGACACCGCGCGTCTGATTAGGATCAAAACTGGATAACACTCATCTCAATATATCTTAAATTGCACTTTCTTTAATTTAAATTTGAGAATTTGAAAAGCAGACGACAATTTTTTAATTGATGTCATGACAGTGAATGTCGCCTACTTATAAATGTTTTACTGGGTGGCCAATAGTTTTGATCTTGTTCATACGCTGCGTCACAATGTTTTATCGACTTAATTAATCAAATGTAAGAAAACACGTACTTCTACCAAGTATTCCCTACCTTCAAGTCATTGTCAGCAATTGAATGTAGGGAGTTAACATGTAGATGTAGATGTAGAGATCCAAACTGCTCTCAAATAGTGTGCGATTGACTATGAATAGTATCAATGTAACAGTCTGTTTTTATTGATAAGCATTAACATTAAATAGTTAATGATTGTTTTCACCATTGTCGAGCTAAATTGCTTCAAATACATCGTCAAAATCAGTTCCTATGCTTTTTGAATTGATGAGGCGTTGTGTGTGAGTAACAAATAGTATAAATATAGATCAGACGCCGCGTACGCGACGTCTGATCTGGATTCAAACTGTCTGCATCTGTTAAAAGAAACTTTTTGAGACTTTCTCAGAATTCAAACTACAACGAAAGGATAAATCATTATTGCGCCCAATTCTCGACTCATTTGCGCAAAAAAGCAATGCTTTTCATTGCAAACAATTTGCATCCTGATCAGCAATCAAAAACATCTACTGCCACTGTTTCACTAGGTGTCTAGTCAAGATTTTAACAGATATAAACTCGACATAAATGTAGAAAAAGAGTAATCGTACTACTACAGTGGAGAATCTGTTATTCTTTCCCAATAAAGTTTCAATAAACGCGTTTACTCGAAAACTATTATTTGCAGTGCAAACAGTTTGGAGCCAGATCAGACGTCGGGTAACCCGGCGTCTGATCAGGCTCCAAACTGTTTGCCACCAAGATAAACAAGAATTATCAGAATTGTCCAAAAGTTGTTCTTTTCTACGTTTTAGTGTTTTGCGTTTGCGTACGTTTGCGTTTAAACGGGAACGAATAACAGATTCTCAACTGTATGTTCTAATCAAATTCCATAAATGTTTATTACACCAACATTCGTTGAAGCACCTGAGATACATAGCAGCTTTATTACAAGTGACTCCATAATGTAGGATAAAATGAACGTATACATTCCCTTTGAGAGCTTTCTGCATGATTTCTTAATTGCATTAATCAACAACCTGTATTACCTATTCATTTGCTACAACATCAACTGTTTGCCACGAAGATAAAAGTGTTATTGTCTGTATTTTACTGCATTGCTTTTGAGAGCCCTTTGCGTTAAAACAGAAAAAAGCATACCAGTGTAGTACATGAAGCTTTTTATATAGCCCTTTCCCCCATAGAAGCGACTTTTAGCGTATATGATTTATTACTCCACTGAAGAAAATAGTTCCAATTTAATCAGTCATGAATATATATTATAGAGAATATTTTCTATATTCTAGCACATGATAGCTTAAAGCAGGCTGAAAGTAAATCAGAATGCGCCTTAAGAAGGTGCATTCTGCTTTACTTTCAACCTGCTTTAAGTAGTTACCTATATTCAATACTAGAAATAGGATATCAGGTAAAGGGATAGAGAGCTGGAAAGATATTTAGTTAATGTATACGTTGGATACGACGTTATTCTTTCCTATTCAACTATTTTACCCCATAGAAGTGCCTATCGCATTTGATTTTTATTTATCTCCCCCGAAGAAAATAGTTCCAGTTTATATAGTCATAAACATCTTCCCAAGGAAATGTTTATTCATGTCTTCTTTGACCTGGTGAATAATATTGATAAACAAATGGCGTATATACTCCAATAATAAATTGATTGTTTTTGTCCTCATGCATATACAGTTTGATTTGGTTTTAGAAGCACCCTTTGAAGGAATATGCTGCTCTGCTAAAGAAATGAAAGCTTTTTTGTAATAGGTTAAGCGAAACTTAACGCTAGTAGCGGAATGCAATGAATTCTTTGAATTGATAGGATTTAGAAAATGTTTACCATTCATTGAAGCCGCATTGTGTTTCGGGTAACCTGCATAAAACGGTTGTTTGGAAACCCATTAGAACTACATGGGACATGATTTTTTTTAACAAAAAGCGGCTTCATCTAAGAAATTCGCTTTTTATTTATTTTTTAATTTAGGGGTGTTAACACTCATTTATTTTGACCTTGTGCACGGGAAGAAGGACAACTCTGTAAATGAATGGCTCCAGATAAGGGGCGTATTTCCAAATCTAAAATCTTTATTTCTGCTTTAAGACCGATGGTGTCACTACTCATTAGAAACGTCTCGAAGAGACAATTCTAATGAGTAGTAACACCATAGTATTCGGTGCTAAAATGAGTTCGAAAAGGTTGCAATGTTCAGTGTATTTCCGCTTATTAGTCCGGTTGCAGAGACCGATAAACGTGTTTTGCGGTCCGTACAAAGTGTTTGCTCTTTATATACCTCTGGGTTGTGCTCTTTAACCCTTTACCTGATATCATTGTTTCTAGTATTGAAGATATGTGACTACTTAAAGCAGGTTGAAAGTAAAGCAGAATGCGCCCTAATGCGCATTCTGCTTTACTTTCAGCCTGCTTTAAGCTATTAACTGCTAGAATAAGGAAAGTATTTAATATGACACATATTCATTACGGTATAATTTGGAACTATTTTCTTCAGCGGATGAATAAAATTAATGTGCTAAAAGTCGCTTCTATAAGGGAAAGGGTTAAGAATCTGAATGATGCCACTCTGTCATCATTGGGCAATCCGCACAATATGCAAATTAAGGTCACCATTACTGAAAGTCTTGTTTTCGCCAATATCTCTGTAACTATGCATGCTATCAAAATAATGTTGGTGTCTATCCCCATGTTTTGGGGGGTACATAATCAGATAAAGCCATTTAAGTAACGACCACAGCGATAATTTGTGCTGAATAGGCATATTTAGGCAGCCATTACTGAAAACTATGCTTGCTATCAAAATAATGTTGGTGTCTTTCCCCATGGTTTGGGGGGTAAATAATCAGATAACGATCACAGCGATAACTTGTGCTGAATAGGCATATTTAGGCAGCCATTACTGAAAATCTCGTTTTCGTCTATATCTCAGTACCTGTGCATGGCATTAAAATAATGTTGGTGTATATCTCCATGTTTTTAGGGGTAAAGAATAAGATTAAACCATTTTAGTAAAGATCACACCAACAATGTGTGTTATATTTACGCAGCCATTACTGAAAATCTCGTTTTCGTCAATATCTCAGAAACTATGCATGGTATCAACATAATTTTAACACTTAAAGGGCAAGCAAAAACTCAGACATACCTTTTGTGATTTTAGTAGTATTTAAACCAAATCTGGTGGCCTCCTTGACCCAGTGGTATGGTCACTGTGATTTACATCACTAAGCTCCTCACCGCTGTGAGTTCGTCTCCCAGTAGGGTCGTTCGGAATTTTCATGTGGGGAAGCCTTCCAGCTGGCTTGCGGAATGTCGGTGGTTCTACCCAGTTGCCGATTTGTGCATGAAACAGTGCATAAAGGAATTCTAGGGTCTTCCTCCACCTATAATTACCTGGACGTCGCGATATGATTCAAATACTGTTGAAAACGACGTAAAATCAAAACAAATCCAAACATCAAACCAAATCTTGATTTTAAATAAATAAACAATTTCAGCAAGTCTGGTGAGATTCAATGAAAAGTATTTGTGTTAGAGAGCAAAACTATGGTGAAACTCAGATCTTCCTTATTGGATTTTAGTAATAATGAAACTGGACCTTGCTTTTATATAAATAAAGCAAGTTTGGTGAAGATCCTACAACACTCTGTGTGTTAGAGAGCAAAAACAAAATGCTAAAACATTCATTTTTTTATACTTAAAGGGCAAAAACTCAGACATTCCTTATGCGATAGTAGTACTAATGAAACCGGAGAGCAAAACAGGCTGAAACATTCATTTTTTAATAATTAAAGGACAAAAACTTAGACATGCCTTACGCGATTTTAGTAGTATTCCAGCTAAACCTAGGTTTTATATAAATCAACATTTTCAGCAAGTTTGGTGAAGATCCAATAAATGTATTTGTGTGAAAGAGCAAAACATGCGGAAACAGGCATTTTTAATACTGAAATGGCAAAACCTCAGACAATTCTCAAGCAATTTTGTAGTAATCTAACTGGAAAAAGATTATATATTACTAAACATTTTATGCAAGTTTGATGAGGATCCGATAAAAACTCATTGTGTTAGAGAGCAGATAAGGATGAAAAAGTCATTTTGAATAATTAAAGGGAAAACACTCAGACATGCCTTATGCGATAGTTGTACTAATGAAACTGGACATAGATTTAATATCAATGAACATTTTCAGCAAGTTCGATGAATATTCGATACAAACTGTATGTGTTAGAGTGTAAAAAGACTTAAACAGTCATTTTTTAATAATTAAATGGCAATAACTCAAATATACCTTAGGCGACTTTAGAAGATTTCAAACTTAACCTTGATTTTAAATTAATAAACAATTTCAGCAAGTTTTGTGAAGATCAAATAAAAAGTATTTATGTTAGAGGGCAAAAATGCAGAAACTGTCATATTTTAATACTTAAAGGACAAAACCTCAGACATGCCACATGCGATTTTAGTAGTAATCAATCTTGACCTAGATGTTATATTAATAATAAATTTGAGCAAATTTGGTAAAAAAACCGATAAAAACTGGTTGTGTTAGAGTGCAAAAAATGTGCTGAAACAGTTATTTTTAATACTTAGAGCGCACAAACTCCGACATACCTTTTGCAATTTAGTAGTAATCAACCTTGATTTCATATTAATAAATAGTTTATGCAAGTTGGTGAAGATCTAATAAAAGTATTTGTGCTAGAGAGCAAAATATCCTGAAACAGTCATTGTTTTAATACATAAAGGGCAAAATATCAGGGCAAATTATTATGCGATTTTGGTAGTCATCAATCTGGATCTAGATGTTATATTTATTAATATTTTGAGCAAGTTTGGTAAACATCCGATAAAAGCTAGTTGTTTTAGAGAGAAAATAATGTGCTAAAACAGTCATTTTTTAATACGTAGAGGACAATAACTCCGACATACCTTATGCGATTTTAGTAGTAATCAAACTGAATCTTGATTTTATATAAATAGTTTACGCAAATTTGCTGAAGATCTAATGCAGTATTTGTGTAAGAGAGCAAACAATCCTGAAACAGTCATTTTTTAAAACTTAAAGCCATTTTAGGGCAAAAAATCAGGACAAATTCGTATGCGATTTAGGTAGAAATCAAACTGGACCTAGATGTTATATTACTTAACATTTGATGCAAGTTTGGTGAAGATCTGATAAAAACTCTTTGTATTAGAGAGCAAAAAAAGCCCAAACCGTCATTTTTTGATAATAAAAGGGCAATTACTCCGCCTAATGCAATTTAGTAGTATTCAAACTAAACCTTGTTTTATATAAATAAAAATGTTCAGCAAGTTTGATGAAGAATTTTGTGTTGAGAATTAAAAAGTGCTGAAACAGTCATTTTTAATACTGAAAGGGCAAATACTATCTAACTGGACCTATATTTTACATTGATAAACATTTTCAGCTAGTTTAGTACAGATCCGATACAAACTATTTGTGTTGGAGAGCGGACAATGCTATAACAGCCTTTTTTAATAATTCAAGGGATTAAAACTCCGACATGCCGATTACAATTTGAGAAGGGTTCGAAATTGGCCTTCATTTTATACCAATACACATTTTAAGCAAGTTTGTTGAAGATCGGATAAAAAATATTTGATTTAGAGAGCAAACAAAAAAGTGTGACAGTCTGACTGACTGACGGAGGGAAGGGCGGAGAGACGGGCATGGGAACGAACAGATGTTTACTGTAGGACCACACGGTGCGCCCTAAAATGCGCATATATACTTATCCTCGTTGCTTTCGTTTTACCACCGTTGTGTCGAAATGTGACTCATTTTATAGCAATATCGTAGATACGGTCGCACACTGTGAAGTTGATCCCGGCTTTATCACGTGAGTCAGACGTTCTATTGTCGGGTTGCTATGGTTTTTAACTGCCTTTTTGTGATTTAGGTCTTTCTTTATCATTTCATAGATCAGTTTTGCCCATAAGAATGTTCAAACATTATTATAAACCGTTATTGTATTTCAGACAGGTCTCTATTTATAAAATGTTTGCAGTGAGTCTTGGTTGAGATTTGAGCATTCTGTAGCATAACTGGATTATTATCACGAAAGTCATACTTCAATATTTACATTCACCCTGTAAAGTCTTTATGTAATCGTATTTAAAATGTGCAGCTCATCCCTCGATGAACCTACAAATCGAAACTGGTTCCAGGCAGTTAGAAATAGGGCGGAGTCTCCGCCAGAGAGATACCAACCTAGCGACCAGCTTATGGTTGCTATGGCGTGTACTTAGGCTGAAATAAACATGCGCGACCTTTTTTTTTTAAAAAAAATGCTTTAATAAAAGATATTTAGTTGCATTGTTTATTTTTAATGTGTTATAATTGTTCGTTAAGCACACAGTGACAGTTTACTGAGTAAAATATTGACTTTGTAATCAACTCCGAAACATGTATTTTGGACTATTTTTCACACCGTATATTATAGAGATCGAATGGCTGTTACATCCAGGATTACATCTATCACAACTATTTGGTCGGTATATGATATATTCATATACATGAAAACATCTCTGGTCAAAATACACATTAAAGACAGAACATAAGAATATAAATATAAGGAATAAACAACATCGCTGTGCCGTTCACTCGGTATGAACACATTAGCTTCGCGGGGTAAGTTTATCGTAAACGCCCTTAGGGCGTTTACGAAACTTACCCCCTGCGAAGTTAACACATGGGGGTAAGTTTCGTAAACGCCCTAAGGGCGTTTAGGATAAACTTATCCCGCGAAGCTAATGTGTTCATACGGCAAAAAGATGTTGTTTATTCCTATAGTAAAATACTCTAAATTTATAGTCTCTAACATCACAATTCTTAACATACAGAACATGACTGTCTCTACTCTTCGTCTAACAAAAACTGACCAGCCTGTCGCCCAGACAGTATGGTCTCAGAGATAAAGATCTGACCTGTCACTTGTCAGATCTCATTCGGAACACTACTTGAGTCGACCTAAATGCTATCCCACAATAACATCTTGACTATCTCTCTGGTTATTTTCTCCCCATCTCTAATGTCCACTCATTATATACACTTTAGCTACCGCCTTATGACAGCTAATCAGTCAAAGTTTACATCGACCTAATTGATCAGTGCATTTCCTGCATGTTGGTAATTAACAAATCCGTGGGCTCAGCTCAACTTTCAAATGTAATTGCTATTAGTTAGTTCCGTTTTTTGGTGCAATATAGTCCCTTAACTTCCCGGAAAAGGCGAACTTATAATCAGGTTGGCTCCTAATCATAATACGTATAATGTAAACTTGGATCCAAATCATAGCTTGGATCCTAGTCTTGTCGCTATGCATCCATTATGCGACAATTCTGAGCAATACAAAAGATTTAAGAATGATCTAAAACTCACTTCACACGCTTTATACATGTAACCGTGGCTCCTGGCTCCGAGGTTATAAATATTTTGACTTGTGTCTAAACTCGTTCCCAAGCATTTGATTGGTCAGATTTGAGCTTAGGCTCAAATCTGACCAATCAAATGCTTGGGAACACACTCAGACTCAACTTAAACGCTTTATTAGCCCGGAGCTTGGTGTCCTACAACAAGCTTCACCCTGTCATCAGAGTTCTGCATGTGAGTCTGCTGAATGTTTTGATGAGCAATGTTTGCTGGACAGAAACACTAGTTTTTAGAGCAAGGCTTCCGGAGTTATCCCCTTTTACTGACATGACGTCACCAGCTTTAAACCATTGTTGTCTGCCTTATTTATCTTAGTTTTAGGTATTTTGACTCAAGCGATATTGAAATGAAATCAAACAGTTTAGGTTCTGTCAGACGCCGAGATACACGGT
The DNA here is from genome assembly GCA_922989275.2 of Gari tellinella. Classification (NCBI taxonomy): domain Eukaryota; kingdom Metazoa; phylum Mollusca; class Bivalvia; order Cardiida; family Psammobiidae; genus Gari; species Gari tellinella. The sequence goes on from OV277867.1 coordinate 44,033,086, forward strand.
GAGTGATTAGGATCCAAACTGTTTAAAAAATATTTGTACTCGGGGTTGGGCAGTGAAAGAGCTAAGCTTCGGTTATCGGAGGTTATAGTTGTGGTATGCAACTCATTGCCGTCTGGTGTATGCTCTTTGTTAGAGTTGTCTCCCTTCACTGTTGATCTCAGACGTTATATTTTCACTCACTCGGATGAATCAGGAATCAAACTAACGAACTCTGTATTATAAGGCAAAAAGTGAAACCGCTACAACAAGAATGCTGCAAGATTTAAAAAACAAACATTTTGCGGTCCCAACAACCGACTTTAAACTGCAATTTATCATTATTACAATTTGATATAGTGAAATAGAATTTTCATATTATGTTAAACCGCATTTTCTCACATAACTACCCCTGTTTTCAAAAGCGAACAACGATCGCGAACATCTTTGTCCCCTACATGTGTGAGATCAATTTGATGACGTCACTATAGATCTATAACATCATTGATTATAAAGGCGTGATTACGTCACTGGGATTCAAAATAAAGCCTATTGCTTTAAAAAATAACTTAAAAATCGTTGGTTATGTGAGAAAAAGAATCTGTCATGAGTCGATGTTTAAGACAAGCTGATCTCAAACTCGTCTAGAATCGAAAAGTTCAATAACATTTCAATTCTAGACTCGTTTGAGATGAGCTTGTCTTAACCGTCGACTCATGACATATTCTAAATGTATTTTTTCTGATCAAGCTTTCAACTATTTTGCATTGAGAATTGAAATATCATTATCTAAATGAACATATACTATGATACATATGTGAGGTGAGTTATTTGTAAGCAATATGTGTAATTTATTTTTTGAACTAGATCTATATTCCCTATGATTGTTTAGTTTTCTATGCGTATGGTAAAAATGTATGTAGTTGCTTCTAGGCAGACAAAAGATAACCAGATATGTTCTCCAGGAGGTTGCTCCTTTAATTTTTCACCTGTGAGAATGAAGGAACACATTATTTTGCGCTTTATCAGGACAGTATAGAATCCTTTACACATGCACCCTCACTCTTCACATAGATAATTCAAGTTTCCAATTCACACCAGTCCAATTAGGTCTTTTTCAACAATTTATTTCAAAATGACAAACAGTGCAGATCCTGATCAGATAGTCCTCTTATCAGCGTTGACACTGTTTGCAATGTATTATTCACATGTACACTGTTTATTAATGACAAGTATACGCGTCGCAAGGGTAGAGAGTACGAGGGTAGTTCAAAAAGTTTTGATACTGGATCAATAACTTCATTATTATAAGTACAAAATGCATGTGTGGTATATCATTTTAAAGATCCATTTTTTGCCGACACGGTGATTTCATGCTCGATAAGATCGCATTACTCGATCAGCCCCAACATGAACCTAAATGACCCCTCCTCGAGGACACTGAACCTTTTTGTGTATATTTGAGTTAATTTTCTAAACACAATTTGATACTATAATTATGATTACGGCTTTATCATTATAGAATAAGTTTATGAAATTTTCTGTCAAATATAATAAGACAATTTTGCAAACACTACAGTTTTAAATGTTATTATTACATAGAATATCATAAAAAGAGCTAATTCTAAACACTTACTGAAAATATAATAAAAATGTATCTCCTGTTATGTATAAAAGTAGTTAGGGAAACTACAAACTTTTTTTTATTATTAAACCAGGCTATAATTGAAGCCATTGAGACAGTTAACCCTTTCAATAGAAATAAAATTTTACTTACATTAAGATTTAGACATAAACTGATATATTTCCCAAACATTCTGGAAATTGTACTCTTTAAAAAGTTATTACGTCAAAAAGTAATGTCTGAAAAGTGCTATGTTCCAGTATCCTCGAGTAGGGGTCATTTAGGTTCATGTTGTGACTCATCGAGTTATGTGATCTTATCTTGCATTATACCATCGTGTAGGCAAAGAATTGCTCTTTAAAATGGTATATCATACATGCATTTTGCACTTATTAGATTGCAGTTATTGATCCAGTATCAAAACTATTTGAACACCCCTCGTATTAAATGTATAAACGTTTATGATAAATGCGTACAGCGTCCAAACAAGTATATATTTGAGGTAGATAATTAATGCTTTAAACATTTCATGATCATATTCATCGAGAGGTTGTTACCCCATTGACCGCCATATTGACGTCTGTTTTAATATTGTCGTCTGTAATATCGATTCAAATTTAGATTAAAGGCAGTATAACCGAATAAAATCCAAAACATGTGGCAAACAGTTTTGATCCTTATCAGAATCAAAAGTGTTTGCAAATGTGCTTCATGACGTCATTTAGAGTGAAAAGGTTAATGACGAACTCTAACTTCATTAAACATACTATTTATTACATGTACCGTGATTAGTTTAATTGATTATTTGGAAACTTAAGTAGAGTGGAGACGAAGTTATTATTTCCTAATAAACACGACCGTCATCCCAATATTACGATATCAGAGGATACAACGATTACAGAGGTAAACTAGCGGGCGAAAGGTAAGTTCCTGAGAGTATTGCAATATACGTATGTTCTGTACAGTAAAGTTTGAGACATAAAACATAACCGAATCGATAAAAAGCATATAATTACATGTTGTGAAGAAGAATGAACGAAGAAATTGTAGGTTTCTGACAATTTTGAGAATATTCCCTCGAAAACCAGCGTAAAATGTGCACTGGTGAGATATTTCGACTAAATAAAAATATTTAAAATGAAAGTAAAAATGTCGTTGCTCTACAATCCAGTAGAGTAATTATTTTGCTTCAAAATCTTATATTTTGGTAGTATAAACACTGAAGTAGTAACGAAAATAGAGAACGCTTTATTGGGTGGTGTGTGTTGTTTTATATAGATAATACGATTTCCGAGTTAGGATACTTCATGTAACAGAGATTTTAACGAATAAGGCACTATGATATAAGAGTTTCATCTAATATTAAAAGTGTGTTTTTTGGATTTTTTCGCTTCTTACTAAACATTGTTACTCATGAATATGATGGAAGGCCCAAGGTGACACATGGGGAAACTTCACTAAGTAAGTTAATTAGAAAGCGAGGGCAAAAATAACCCTACACGTTCTAAAAATGATATGCTGTAGAAGTGGATTGAGAATTAGCTACTTAAGTATTGTTGTGTAACGAACTGCCAATTAAATATTGTAGCCTTCTTTTTAACGAATAATTAGTTTATATGTATCCAACGATAATACACGGCTTCACATGCATTGCACTTACATTCTATTCCCTAAGAGAAAATGCGTTCCCTTTTTAACATATCGGCACGTGAATGTCTTCTGGTAGTGATCACATGAATACGGTCTTGCACCGGTGTTTGTGTTCATGTGGTCTTGAAACTTGGAGTTATGCCTGAACAGATTCCTACACTTTACGAACGGACATTTCATTTCATCGCCTTCAAGCACTGCCTCGTAGGTTTTCGTGCGAAATTACAGATATTTTCTACTGGAAAAAACCCTTCCACACGTTTCACAAATGACTGGGATATGTTTGTCCTCCATGTGTTTCCTTTTGTCTTCCTCTGTTTCGGAGAACTGTATGCAAGATGAGCATCAGATCAACCCGTCCCCGTGTCCCTTCAAACGGCGCTTTAAGTTTTCATTTCTGCCAAAATGTGCCTAACAAAGTCCGCATGTGAAGTGCGTGTGCGGTTGTCGACACCTCCTCCTCCACACTTACATCTAAACATGAACCGTCTACAGTGTGACCAATCAATTCAGACTCGCTCATCCTGCATAGAAAAATGTGTCAATATTGTTCACACGTATTTTACACGTACAGTTAAACCTCTCTATTACGACCACTAAATTATGTTAATCATTAGATGTTTACTACAGGTGGTAGCGTAAAGCAAGGTGACAGTAAAACAGAAAGCTCCTTTAGGAGCTTTCTGTCTTGCTGTCACCTTGCTTTAAGCTGTCACCTGTCTTTTATACAATCGATTAGCCTCCGTTTTAGTGGTCTTTATAGAGGGTTTTTACTGTATATTCAAGTGTGTTGCTATGTTTAAACAATACCGGAGGGGCACAACCCACCCTTTGTATTTTTATATATATTTATTAATCTTTCCTCAGTATAGAACAGTACAATATACCGCTGTGAAAAGTTCAAGAGAAGCTGTATGTACGGCTTCATGAAATGACCTACGTCAAGGTAGTCGATCACGTGTATACCACGCTGGCTACTTTTACTTTAAGTTCAGTTTTAGTCAAATCGGTCACCAAAATTCGAACCCTTTTTTCGCCTCCGGCGTCGAGCTCTTCGGTATAATTTAAGTTGCAGCGAACCAAACCATATCTCTTTAGGATAATGACGATTTATATTTCTTTGAACAGTGTTCTGGAGAGAATTCTTTTTTATGGTTCACTTAAAAAATGTTTTTTATTTGTTAATAAATGCCTATGCTCTGCAATCGTAGTATCATTTCGAGTGAGATGCTCTGTTAAAGAAGTGTCCATAATAAAATCGCATCTGATTCTTTGTATCTTTGAATTTCTTAAAATACGTTGATAAACTACAATTTTACATGCTGTTAATCGACATATCCATCCTTTACTTAAATAGGTAACATTGAATTACTACAATTATGTTTAACCGTTGTTAATTAATCGGAATATGTCATCAATATCTAGTTGCTGCTGATTTTCGATAGAACTTTCTTTATAATTGGCAGATAGATATCGTTGTTTCGTGAATTTCTGTCTTCACCGTATTAAATGATGTACGATAAATCGACCCAAACAGGTTTCATGTCTCAAAAGCTACTCTTCAGAACATAAAATGCTAAACTCTGCGGAAAGTACCTTTCCCGCGTGCTCTTTGTTTACCTCTGTAATGGGGCCTTCACATACACCATATTTTCTTACGATTCCTTACGGATCTCCAACTCCTAGTCAATCGTAAGCATCCGCAAATGATCCGTTAGTATCCGTAAATAACTCGCAAGTATCCGTAAGGATTCGTATAAAAGAAGATGCCCATCTTTTATGTCAACAATTTTCTTACGATAGTCTACGGAGTTATTATCCCGTAAATCACTCGTAACGATCCGTTAAGCATCGTAAACCGGTTGTTACAACATGTAATTCTCCGTTAACAGTCTGCAATGGTCCGTACAGTTTGTATCCTGACCAGATGCCGCGTCACGCGATGTCAGATCTGGATCCAAACCCTATGCAGGTAATCATTGTACTCGGGCTAAGGCGATGAAGGGGTAAGTACAGTCAAGCTTATTTTGAGTGACCTTTAACTGACAGAGCGACCACGTGCGATTGCTAAATAACGCGCGGAGTTTTGTCGTAAATATATCGCAAGAAACCGTAAATAGCTCGAAACATTTCGTAACAAATCTTAATTTTCTCTTAACAGTTGCATATGTCGTTAGAAGCCGTATACATTTACGGATGTGAGCCATCCGTAAGGAAATCGTAGAAATTCCGTGTATGTGAAGGCCCCATAATCGTGTATCCTCTGATATCGTAGTATTGGGATGACGGTCGTGAATAAACGCGTTTACAGTCGTGAACAGTGCTCCCTCTCTACAACGGCCCTCCCAACAACGAGTCCCTCCTTACAACGACCCCAGTCCCAGTTCCTTAAAAAAGACATTAATGTCCAAACCTTACATGGTTGCAATACCGTCTGCCTAGATATGTCGTCTGCTGTTTTTCTCAAAGTAACATAATGGACATTTTGATTAAAAAAAACTTAATGGCAAATGACAAACAGCTTGAATTCAGAACAGACGCTGCGTTACGTGGCGTCTGATCTGGATTCCAGCTTTTTCCAAATGTAAGCCAAATTACCTCCCTACAACGACTCCTTCCGAACAACGCACATATTTGTTGTCTCCCACTGGATGCAAGGCTCCAGATAAGGAGGAGTAATCTATACAAATCCAACATTTTCTCACTCCTACAGCACCAAATCCTATGGTGTTACTACTCATTAGAATCGTCTCGAAGAGACGATTCTAATGAGTAGTGACACCATAGGGTTTAAAGCAGAAATAAAGATTTTAGTTTTTGAAAAACTCACCTTATCTGGAGCCCTGTGGATGTCGTTGTAGAGAGGGAGCGCTGTATTACATTTGCGTTTCGTGTGCGGTTAAATGGGAGAGATAAACATCTCTGCTCCACTGTAAAGACTTGCCGACGAGATGATTAATGTGCTATATATCCACCTGTACGATATAATTAAAAAGGGAAACCGATATTACAATAGAGTTTGTGTACAACAGCCACTAAACAACGTATGAATACAAGTAGTAGCTTAAAATAGGACATGAGAAGGAAAACGGGCTTCATTTTGCGTTTTCTGTAATACTTTTAACCTTCAATACTCATTATTCTAACATGACACGTGAATTCGTCTCTATAAACAAAGAACAGGTCTATCGTGGTATACCTGAGACGGTATACCACGCTCTTCCCTACCCCGCTCCTCCCATGCTTATATGACATGACGTGACCACGTGCGTTCATACGTTATGTTTTTTAAATTTCTTTCGTTAAAGACGTAAAGACCATATACTTTTAACCAGTAACGTTACAGTATTTTTCTCATTATTCTGTCTTGTTTGATGTAATGTTTGTTCTATGCCAGATTATGGATCGGTAATTGTAAATTTGCTTATGGGTGTTAGATTCTTGTAATGCCGCGGAAAAAGTTATTCGGTCGAAAAACTTCATCCGCTGAGGAAATAAGTATGGAACATTTGATTTCCTTTCTAATGAATTTCCTTACATCTGGTCATGTTAGAATCGAAATAATCTATGTTCTACCGTTGTGAAACGGTATTTTACAACGGTCGGTCGTTGTGGTGCGCAGGAATTGACCACTCAGGCCTTCGGCCTTCGTGGTCAATTCCTGCGCACCACAACTCCCAACCGTTGTAAAATACCGTTTCACAACGGTAGAACATAGATTATTTCTTAAGTAAATGATTAAAAATTACATACAATTTAAGTTTCAGGAGAAAAAGCAGACGATAATTATTTAAAAATGATGACGTCATCGCAGTAAAGGGTTGAACGTCGTCCTTACTCCGATTAGTCTTGCCAAGGCAGTGACAGAGGTTTACGAGTTGTGCACAATTGTCACAATATATTTGATTTTGTTTTAACACATTCAACCCTAGCTAAGAGTATAATCGTCATTTAACCCTTTCCCTTATAGAAGCGACTTTTAGCATATTTGATTTGTTCCTCCGCTGAAGAAAATAGTTCCAGTTTATACCCTCATGAACAATAACCATTACAAATATCTTATATATCCTAGCAGATTTTAGCTTAAAGCAAGTTGAAAGTAAAGCAGAATGTGCCTTAAGGCACATTCTGCTTTACTTTCAACCTGCTTTAAGTGGTCACCTGTCTTCAAAACTAGAAACAAGCTATGAGGTAAAGGGTTAAAACAAGTGTACCTGTAAGAAGTACAGTTGTCTGATGCAAACAGTGAATTACCTAATCAATGAGCCATCTGATCAGGGTGTGCACTGTTTGTCATTTTAACTATTGTTTAAATCAACCCTATTAATAGTAAAAAAAATACAATTTTTTACTTGAAATCGGAAGTGTCCATTTAAAGTTCCATGGGTAAGGGAGCTAACTGTAAGGTGTGACTAGTGTATTTTATTGGTTATTTTAGTGCTCTGTTAATACCGACAGTTTCTCAATTTATGAAGTTATTGTGACTTATCCAAATAGTTTTTACCTTTGTGACAGTTGGAGAACCGAAACTGTCACAAAGGTAAAAACTATTTGGATAAGTCACAAGAACTTCATAAATTGAGTGTATTACTATCCTGATGAACTTTTTTCGAGACCGACAGTTTCTCTTACACATAGACCTACTGAATGTGCTTTAATGAGTAGGATCTGCCATGATTAGTTTTCATTGAGATCGAAGTGAAATTGAAGAAATGACAAACAGCCGACAAACACCCGTCAGTTTTATCTGGCTCAATACTAATTGCAATGGAAATAATTGTTTTAGCGTAAAGGCGTTATTTGGAAAGAATATTTTTTCTTCTGTACTCTGCACACTGCACACGGGGCACAAACTGCTAACCTAAGCCGCAAACAGCGGCAACTGAACTCCCTGCTGATCTCGTCAAGGACCCAAAACTTAGACAAGAGGGTCATTGGCCCTATATCGCTCACCTGAATATAGTACTACATCCGTTTCTAACTGACTGGCTGTGACTACTGTGCGCTTTAATACTAAACAATCTTATATAGGTTGTTTGCAGTTCAAAAAAACACGATAAATCGGAAATAACTTTAAAATTAGTGGACATATTTAAATGAAATTTTGCATACACTTATGATATATCTATACCAACTCTGACAAGAAAACTCAGAATTTTTGATAGACTGACTAAAATCTTTTCTTCTTTGTTTTATATAAATTTTGTGTCGCTGAAAATGGCCATTTACGTGGGTTGTTATTGGCTATTACCTTGATCACGTTTGTTTACATGGGACAACTTCACTAGGTAAAATCTCGTGATTGTTGCTTCTGTCTGAAAAGTGAATCCCGTGTGTAGTTGGTCAAAATTATTTTTGAGGCCCGATTACATTTTACTCTGCTTAATTCATGAACACTTCGTCAGGAAATAAAAAGAAGTGCATTGTTTTTTCAAACTGAAGCTGTATCATTCCTACATTATATGTATCAGTGTTCGAGTTGTATTGTATTACGTTTACGTTACGTGTCGTTTCATTTAAACGACCAAATAACGTTTTTCAAACTACTCTGGAAACATTCATTTGAAAACGTGACAATTGTAAGTTGGTGTAGACAACATTCCACGTATATCGTCTGGAATGAACACTTCTTCTGATATTTACTACATTTAGATTTTTTTGCTTTTAATTTGATAAAATGTCTGTATGAGTGGCAAATAGTTTGGATCATAATTAGATCCCGATTGGCTCCGACTTCCGATCAGGATCCAACATGTTTGCAAATATGACAGTGTGGTCATTTAATACTTTTAACGTACCCCAGTCGGGACCTCGTTCGGTTAGTTGTAAACTGCTATGGTATGCGACAGCTTAACGGTGAGGCGTTACCGAGTCGTGCAAAATAGGCTGTTGAATAATTTGAAATCACCCTTCGGAAAACTGTCCTTCAGAAGTGTGAACTCTACATAGAAGTTATGAATAAAACTTTTTTATTACAGAGTGAAAAAAAATGTTCTTTTTTGTCAGAGTTGGTATAGGTATATCATAAATCTATGCAAACTTCCATTTGTCTGCGTTGTCTTGTCATAAAAATATTTGAAAATTATCGTGTTTTTTTTTAACTGCAAACGACCTATAACTGTAGTTCATTTTAAGCCATTTTACCCAAGTGGCATAATTTGATCTATCTTGATAGGTGACCTGTTGATGATGTTGTACGCCAAATAACTAAGCTATGGCCCGTGAGGTTTTTGAGGAGAAGGTTTAATAGTCTAAGAGCTGGGTAAGATTTATTTATGTTGAAAGCGGCACTGGAACTTTTATATATACCTTATAGGAAATTGTCTCAGGAGTTCAGAAATGGCCGTCTGATGAGAGTTTAGGTAGAGACAAGGGAGGAAATTTGGATTAAAGTTATCTGCCCTTGGATTTTCTTGTAAATTTTGAAAATGCAATGGCAATTTTCTTTTCTATATTGGAGACTTAAATGTTGCCTAGGATGCCCAAACTTTATCCAATGTGTCTACATAAATGTCAAAGTTTGTTTTACAAGACTTTTTTACATTCTATCTCAATCCAAGATGGCCGCCAATGTCTATTTTTAGAAACATATTACATTTTTTCACAAAATTTCGTCTTTTCAGGGGATAAATCTACTGAGAAACATATAATACAATCAACAATTGTACTTATTATTGTTACCAGAAGTGTAATAGAGTATTGTGTGCTATTTTAACCAAATATATGTCACCATGTGTATGTACAGGTGGTAATTAAGGCAATACATCAGTTTTCAACAGTCGCAGACATTTCTGAAAAATTGCCTATTATGACACATTTCTTCTCAAAATCAAGGAGTAATAGATTGTGTAGTGTTTTGAAAAGGAATTATCTATACCAGTGTGCAATAAATTAATAAGATATGCATTTTTCCAATCTAAAATGGCTGCCAATATCTATTTTTAGTAACAGAATTTAATCTTTCCAGAAAATGATTCAATACCGAATAAATCTAATGTTAAATTTTACTTAATACAAAGAAACAATATATTATTTCAAAAACATTTATCTAGCTATTGTTTCATCTGGCAACATATCTATTTCTAGCACATCTACACATTAATAATGACTTCATCATTGTGTTCTCTCTCTGTTACTCACTTTAAACTTTTAAGCTACCCAACTCATCATGCACCAACAATTTAGATCTCACGTTATGAAATTTACTGTTAACTGCATGCTCAAACACCACAATTAATTCATATGTCTTACTATGAGTATCCAGCCACTCGTGTCACACACCTAACAAAGTTAATCCTGCTCCTCATCCGTATCGTCTGATCCATATATTTTATCTCCATACTTGACTTCCACATCCTCCATAACATCGTCAAACAGTGTGGCATCACCACCCTGGGAATCAAGGACTTTGCAATGTCCTTTGGCAATGGATAGCCAATACCACTGTATTTGACAAATTTCATCAGTGAAATTCTACCTATATCTCACTGGTGACTCTCTAACTGGATTCGGCAGCATGGCACGTTGCCATATGCCAACAAAATGTAGAATGCCATCTTTACATGTAGCTGAACAATCACTGCGCATGGTGGTAGAGAACTTGGGTTAATACCCCTGATCGATACCAGTGGATTTTCAAAGGACTTCGGGGTATATGTCCTTTGAAAAGCCACATACCGTGCTTTGTTTACATTTGTTTCTTTTGGCTGGCCATACACATGGCATATGAAGGTTTCGCACAGTTCAACCATTGCTTCACACATTTCCCCCTCGCCTAGAGCCGCCATTGACTTCCTGAAGTTGGGATTCTTCATCAAAAGCTCTAGAGGTCATGTTTCCCCCTTGTTCAGGAACGCAGGGCTGTAGTCACACCCAGCGAAGGCATGTAGACCAGGAAAGGCAAGAACAACTTCTTCTGTCAAATTAAGAACAAGATTGTTGACACTGATTAACCGTCATGTGTTATTCCAATCATGCCCTACATCTATCCATAATTTCACTGTGCTAGTGCTTTGGACCCAATTGTTGAGCAGTATCACAAGCACGTCTGTGTCCCAGCTTCTAAAACCGATGTCGACATCAGGTTGAAACCTACTCTTGTAGTCGAGATGAAACACCGTACGAGTGTCTGCTTCTTCATGGTCACCTGTTAGCTCCTCAACTTGAACTTTTTGCACGGTGTCACCTATCCTATTGCAGTAAAGCGAAAGCATTCGCTGTTGACTTTCTGGTACAGATGGCATTCCTTCAAGGTGTCGGCATATGTGTCTTTCTCCCATTCTTTAACTAGGAATTCCATTAATGATTTCTCAAAGGATCTAGACCGCAGAGCACCTTGCCACTCCTTTGACCGCATTTGGTCTGGTCCCGTGAAGAGATAGACTATGTATTCTTCTCCCCTTTTGGCTCTCTCACTGTCTTTATTGGATGGTGTTGAGTAGACATCAAACACATGATGATCTTTCGACAAACTAGTAAATTGCAGGAGAAGCCATCTTGCAAGGTCCCCATATGACCTTGGTGGGTCCTTTTGAAGATAAAGGGAGAAGGTCGCATACATGATGAGTGTGCTTGTCTGTGGTGGCACAGGAGGATTCTTGCTGAATGTTTCCAGGTGTGTCATTAGTTTGAATTTATCGGTTATGTTCAAGCTGCCGTCAGTATGAGCTAGTGCTAGTGGAACTGGTGTTAGAGGATACTCTAACATCTTTATCAGGTCTATATTCTGAACAGTGCTTAACAGGAGTAGGCGGCAGGCATAGATCTCTTGTCCCAGCAATTTCCTGTACCCTTTTCCCCACTGGTAACCTTGTTTTAACCGAGGCACTGAATCACCTTCCATTTGATTGGTTTCTCAAATCTTGCTGGTTCTTTGATGCAAGCCTCTCTATATTCCACAGAAGAGCATTCGTCTGTCTTTGTGAACCCCAGCAGATCATCCTTGATTCCATCTGTCACTTTTTGTCCCTATGTCAAACCGTACAGGTCTGTGTTCTCTGCTATTGTGAAGGGATTCATTGTAGACACAATTGATGAGACAATATTTTCAAGGTCTTCATGGTCCCGCTTGATTATATTAGGCATTAGATCTTTTGTTGTGTCTTCGATCGTGTTGATCCCTGCAGAATCCAACAATGAACCCACAACTGCACTTCTTATCGATCTTATAACCATCCATCTAGATCTTGCATTCTTTGAATGAACAAATGAGCCCATTCCTGTCTGCCGTGAAGCAGCATCAGTGTTTACAGTTTGCTTGAGAGTCATATCAACTGCTGTCATTGAGAAGTTTTTCTTGTTCTCCTTGATGAAAATACACCCATTGAAGTATTTCCGAGTGGGTTCATTGTTGGACTCTGCAGGGATCAACAAGATCGAAGACACAACGAAGGATCTAAAGCCTAATATAATCAAGCGGGACCACGAAGACCTTGAAAAAGAGTGTCCCATCAATTGTGTCTACAATGAATCCCTTCACAATAGCAGAGAACACATACCTGTACGGTTTGACATAGGGGAAAAAGTGACTCAAGGATGATCTGCTGGGGATCACAAAGACAGACGAATGCTCTTCTGTGGAATATAGAGAGGCTTGCGTCAAAGAACCAGCAAGATTTGAGAAACCAATCAAATGGAAGATGATTCAGTGCCTCGGTTAAAACAAGGTTACCAGTGGGGAAAAGGGTACAGGAAATTGCTGGGACAAGAGATCTTTTCCCGCTGCCTACTCCTGTTAAGCAATGTTCAGAATATAGACCTGATAACGGTGTAAGAGTAACCTCTCACACCAGTCCCACTAGCACTAGCTCATACTGACGGCAGCTTGAACACAACCGATAAATCCAAACTAATGACCCACCTGGAAACATTCGGCAAGAATCCTCCTGTGCCACCACAGACAAGCACACTCATCATTGTATGCGACCTTCTCCCTTCATCTTCAAAAGGACCCACCAAGGTCATATGGGGACCTTGCAAGGTGGCTTCTCCTGCAATTTACTAGTTTGTCGAAAGATTCATCGTGTGTGTGATGTCTACTCAACACCATCCATTAAAGACAGTGAGAGAGCCAAAAGGGGAGAAGAATACATAGTCTATCTCATCACGGGACCAGACCAAATGCGGTCAAAGGAGTAGCAAGGTGCTCTGCGGTCAAGATTCCTTAAGAAATAATTAATGGTATTCCTAGCTAAAGAATGGGAGAAAGACACATATGCTGACACATTGAAGGATTGCCATCTGTACCAGAGTGTCAACAGCGAATGTTTTCGCTTCACTGCAATAGGTGACACTGTGCAAAAAGTCCAAGTTGAAAAGCTCACAGGTGACCATGAAGAAGCAGACACTCGTACGGTGTTTCATTTTGACTACAAGAGTAGGTTTCAACATGTTGTCAACATCGTTGTTAGAAGCTGGGACACAGACGTGCTTGTGATACTGCTCAACTTTTGGTTCCAAAGCACTAGCACAGTGAAATTATGGATAGATGTAGGGCATGATTGGAATAACACATGACGGTTAATCAGTGTCAACAATCTTGTTCTTAATTTGACAGAAGAATTTGTGCTTGCCTTGCCTGGTCTACATGCCTTCGCTGGGTGTGACTACAGCCCTGCGTTCCTGAACAAGGGAAAACTAAGTCATCTAGAGCTTTTGATGAAGAATTCTAACTTCAGGAAGTCGAAGTCAATGGCGGCTCTAGGCGAGGGGGAACTGTGTGAAGCAATGGTTGAACAGTGCGAAACCTTCATATGACATGTGTATGGCCAGCCAAAAGAAACAAATGTAAACAAAGCATGCTACGTGGCTTTTCAAAGGACATATGCCTTGAAGTCCTTTGAAAATCCCATGGCATCGATCAGGAGTATTAACCCAAGTCCTCTACCACCATGCGCAGTGACTGTCCAGCTACATGTAAAGATGGCATTCTACATTGCTGGCATATGGCAACGTGCCGTGCTGCCGAATCCAGTTAGAGAGTCACCAGTGAGATATGGGTAAAATTTCACTGATGAAATGTATCAAATACAATGGTAAAGTGGCTATCAATTGCCAAAGGACATTGCAAAGTCCTTGATTCCCAGGGTGGTGATGCCACACTGTTTGACGATGACATGGAGGATGAGGAGGTCAAGTATGGAGAACAAATATATGGATCAGACGATACGGATGAGGAGCAGGATTGACTTTGTTAGGTGTGTGACACAAGTGGTATGATACTCATAGTAAGACACATGAATTAATTGTGGTGTTTGAGCAGAATGATGTGCGTGTTAACAGTAAATTTCATAACGTGAGATCTAAATTGTTGGTGCATGATGAGTTGGTTAGGTTTAAAGTGAGTAACAGAGAGAGAACACAATGATGAAGTCATTATTAATGTGTAGATGTGCTAGAAATAGATATGTTGCCAGATGAAAACATAGCTAGATAAATATTTTTCAAATAATATATTGTTTCTGTGTATTAAGTAAAATTTAACATTAGATTTATTCGGTATTGAAACATTTTCTGGATAGATTAAATTCTGTTACTAAAAATAGATATTGGCAGCCATTTTCGATTGGAAAAGAGCATATCTTATTAATGTATTGCACACTGGTATAGATAATTCCTTTTCAAAACACTACACAATCTATTACTCCTTGATTTTGAGAAGAAATGTGTCATAATAGGCAATTTTTCAGAAAAGTCTGCGACTTTTGAAAACTGATGTATTGCCTTAATTACCACCTGTACATACACATGGTGATATATGTTTGGTTAAAATAGCACACAATACTCTATTACACTTCTGGTAACAATAATAAGTACAGTTGTTGCTTGTATTATATGTTTCACAGTAGATTCATCCACTGAAAAGACGAACTTTTGTACAAAAAATGTTATATGTTACTAAAAATAGACATTGGCGGCCATCTTGGATTGAGATAGAATGTAAAAAAAGTCTTGTAAAACAAAATTTGACATTTATGTAGTTACATTGGATAAAGTTTGGGCATCCTAGGCAACATTTAAGTCTCCAATATAGAAAAGAAAACTGTCATTGCATTTTCAAAATTTACAAGAAAATCCAAGGGCAGATAACTTTAATCCAAATTTTCTCCCTTGTCTCTACCTAAACTCTCATCAGACGGCCATTTCTGAACTCCTGAGACAATTTCCTATAAGGTATATATAAAAGTTCCAGTGCCGCTTTCAACATAAATAAATCTTACCCAGCTCTTAGACTATAACTATATAGTTGTATCTCAAACCTTAGCGGGACTGATTTTAATACAAGAGGCATAATTTGAACATCCTGACAGAGGGTCTGTAGATAACTTTTTGTGTCTACGAATTAAAATATGTGTACAATAGTTTCAGACAAGAAGAATTTTTAAGTTTCAATTTACACAACGGAATTAAGGAGATAACTTTTTGATAATGATGACGACACATTTTAATCTGAGAGGTAAACAGTTTCGCGTTTCAACGCAAACGTACGCAAACGCAAATCACTAAAACGTAAAAAAGTGCAACTTTTGGACAATTTCTGATAGTTCATGTTTATCTTGGTGGCAAACAGTGTGGTGCCTGATCAGACGCCGGGTTACCCGGCGTCTGATCTGGCTCCAAACTCTTTGCATTGCAAATAATAATTTTAGCGTAAACGCGTTTATTGGGAAAGAATAACATTTTCTCCACTGTAAGCACAAACGCTCTTGCTGAGAAAGAATAACGCCTTCCCCACGGTAAGTGCAAATAAAATAAACGTTTCGATACGACTTCAAAATTACCTAAATCGTCCCTGAACCTCAACTCCTAATGAGTAATTGTAGTTTCAATTTAAGTTAAGTCAATTTTTGACGAACGGGATATCGACGTTTGTTATTTACGATATAAGGCTTATTAGCAAACAATGCAGACTCTGATCTAAGGACACTTGCAATAAGGTCTTCCCCCATCGTATCTAACTCGTCTCGATTTGCTTTCTGTAACATGTTTGTTTCAACTTTTTTGGAATATCTTTTATTCATCATTCTGCACACTAAGGAATGAAAACAATGTAGCAAACAGTTTGAATCCAGATGAAACGCCGAGTAATTCTGTGTCACATCTAGATCCAAACTTTCTGACACTCTGGTGATAATTGCTAAAAGAAAATGCCTTTGCAGCAACTTTGAGAATGAAGGCATTCCAACACTGAAGGTAGGGTAATTGTAAAGTGAGCGGTCTTTTTCCTACGGCAGCTATTCATAACTCTATAATGTGGAGCTTTTTACTTTTGTTGATGAACATATTAAAGGGCGTAAAAAGTTGTATTTATGAAGTAATGGGTTATGTAAGGGGGGACAACTTGAAGCAGAACAAATATATTACAGAAGGCCCCATCTAAGGACTTTCTGCATACGTTTTGTGTCGCACTAATCAGCCGCTTGTTTTTGAAACTTTCAAGTTTCCGACCTATTTTAAAGTGGAGTGTTGAGAATACGTTATTCTTACCAAACAGTTATGGGATAAAATCATACTCCAAGTAACCCGACGTATGGTCAGACTTCAACACTGTTTGCAAATCAGAAAAAAACATACAGCTAAATGTTCAAGAACGTGTAATTTTCCCCGTCTTGTTACATTTTGTTTGCGTTTAGTTTTGTTTAACTCACTGAGCCCTAATGACGCATATATGCATCATTTACCAAATGTGTACATGTGAAGAGTACACTTGTCCTATGCAAACTGTGATGTCCCTGATCAGAGGGCTCCCACAGGAGCCCTATGATCAGGGACTTCACTTTTTGTCATTTTGCAATTTATTTAAAAAAACAACAAAAAAAACACCCTTAATTGTCTAAAATAGATCAGCCTTTATTGCAAACTGAAATTGTTCTTTTGAAGTTTCATGGGATAATGAGTTAAACGGGAAAGAATTACGTTCTACCCTACTGTACCTACATGTAACACTTACATGCCTGTAAACACTATAAGTATTGTAAAATCTCTCTTAAACAACCACTTAGTTGTGTTCATTATTAGGTGTTAACGTCAAATACTTGCTTAAAAAGGTTACAGTTAAACGGAAAGATTTTACTGAATTTCGCATCCAAATGTTGTCGTAAGTACAGTGGAGAATCTGTTATTATTTCCCGTTTAAACGCAAACATACGCAAACGCAAAGCACTAAATAACAACTTTTGGACAATTCTGATAATGCTTGTTTATCTTGGTGGCAAACAGTTTGGAGCCTGATCAGACGCCGGGTTACCCGGCGTCTGATCTGGCTCCAAAATGTTTGCACTGCAAATAATAGTTTTAGCGTAAACGCGTTTATTGGGAAAGAATTACACATTCTCCACTGTAGGATACCTTTCAAAGCAATACTATCGTCTGCATTGAAACAGGCACCAACAATATATTTTCAAATTATTTATAGTTGAAAATCCTGATCAGATGCCGCGTACGACTGCATCTCACCAGAATCCAAACTGTTTGTAAAGTGCGTTTCAGCATTGAAAGGGTTAATAAAGATTGCTTCTAACATCTCTGATATTGAAAGTCTTATTGGCTCTGGTCGTTATTAAATGTTTTCATTTACATTAGAAAAACAATTTAGCGTACCCATTTTAGTGGCAAAGTGTAATTTGTTTTCCTAAACGTTAACGCAATTTTTCTTACCACACTTTTTTCGCTTTACCTAGCCATTTCATTTCCCGTGGACAAAATCGGCCAGCATGCATTCTCGATCTATTAACCCATAACTGTTTCTAGTTTTGAAGATAAGTGATCACTTAAAGCAGGTTAAAAGTAAATAAAATGCGCCTTAAATTCTACCTTTTAAGATACCATCTTCAAGGGTAAAGTACTTTTTTCCGATAGTGCATATTTAATGCCTGTATAAAATGAAACATTTTTCGTCAGTAGAATTAAAAGCGTATTTATGGTGCATTGGTTTAACTCAGCGTATATAATCTAATGATATCAATACTATTGGCGACTCCATCCGTTCTTGCAAACAGTTTGAGTGCAAATTAGACATTAATAACTTGACGTCTGATCTGGATCGGGGCTGATTTTATATGTTCAGTGGAGAAAACGTTTTTCTTTCCATACAAACGCGTTTTTGCAAATAGTAATTACGTAAATTTCAAACAGTTTTGAAGCAGCTATCGGACGCCTATAACTCACACTCTGATAAGGCTCCTAGCTATTAGCCACTCGGATTATAATAGATAGTTTTTTAGTGTTTTACCCCGAATTGATATCGTCCCGCCTTTTTATACGAAACAGGACACTATTGAAAAATATTTTAGAACGAGTTTGATATAGATTGTGCAACTCCCTCGAGCATTCAGTGCGATATATAAGGTCCAGATGCACTGTTTGTGGCAAACCTGCTTAATAATATACAGTTATTTCGTGTGTGTTTGGGGAACAGTCAAAACTATTGGCCCGTTGTACATGTATCAGGGAAAACTTTCGGCCTCGAGCAACAGTTCGAAATGTCTTCCCTGATAACGAGGGCCGTTAGTTTTGACTGTTCCCCTATCACACATGAAACAACTGTTTTTATTACATAATGCTCTATATAACTTGTAATTAGTTATTTTTCACTGTTTTTTTGGTTTGTTCTGACACTGCCTAATCCGGGGATTATGAGATGCATTGTACCAGAATCTGATGTTTGGGTCAAAATGTATGTACGGTTAGTTTGGGAATTAGTGTTCTACTAAAATGAAATGTGGTTTTAAGCAACATTTGATACCTTGAATGGCCCTTAGGCGAGAGACCAGCACATAACAGGCTTTTTGATTGGCTAAGTAAAAAACGGTAGAGAGCCAAGAAGGTTTATGCTAAAATATAAACATCTAGTAAATGACCCTATAGTCTTATAATATTTTTTCGTCTACAAATAGACATTTTTCAATAATGTAGAAATGTTTTTAATATGGAAATGTACATTCATAATATTTAAAGGGGTGATTTTAAAAATGATGTACATTTCACGACAGGGACTAACAATTTGATGCCGAAAGGGGGGATGTCTTGTTAGACTTCTGTAGTGTAAAACTGGCGTGGTCGACGGACGGGTTTCTGGTAATGTTTTCAGAGGGGTTTGGTGATACTTTGATTTGAGAGGCAGTTTTTCTTCAATGGGTCTTTGTTATGTGTATGCAGCTCAGAACGTTATAATGAAAGTATATGGGAAAACATTTGATGGTCTCTCACCAAAATATCGAGACTCGAGTCCCGAAAACCCATATCATTATCGTATTGTTAAGAGTTCCCTCCTTTGGCATTTCACGGTCGTCAGCTATTTTGTTTTTAAAAATAGCGAAATCAAAGGCTAGAAGGAATAGGAAAATAATGTCATGTGGTTTCTTTTGCCATTTTATAATTTTATGTCTTAAAATAAAGAAGTTATTTAACAGTGTAGAGAACAATATAGAATTCAATTGGAGCACAGCAGTCATAATCCAAATTGGACTCGGCTATCGCCTCGTTCGAGTATGGATTATGACTGCTGTGAACTCGTCCAATAAAATTCAGTATTGTACTCAACCTCATAATGGGGTGTCTGTGAATTTTAGATAAAAGTTGTTTACTAGTAGTACATTATTATCACTAATATCATACTACATGTATATAGAATATAAATTTAAATCCAATCTATTTTCTCCTCACTGATGTGAAACATGAAATTGCAACAGTTTCAGAAGTTGCAAATAAATATAATTTTCTTCGTTTGAGTGTTCAAATTAGAAGTAAATTAATTTCCCTTTGAATGTATACCACTCCGCTAGGTTGCGCCATGTGCAAGTGCACGCTGTTTTCGTGCCTTTTTCGGGATATTGTAAGTCATTCAGGTTTGGGCAGTCGATGAGAATAGTACACTATAATTTTGTTTTAGATTTAATATTGTTTATAGGTTTTTGAACCCAATACAGAGGTATTGTCGATGATGTTTGATCTGGCAATATATGCATATTCAGCCTTTTCCCGTAGCCTTTTTTGTCTTCCGGAAAACAATGGGAGATGTGGTCACTGAATAATGACTGTACATCATAATCTGTTACACCGCCGATACATGTAGTAGCTTAGTGTTTTAATCACCGTACTACCAATAGCAGGGTCGTAAGTTCGAACCCCGTCATGTTTAGTTTTACATACATAAGACTTATTAGATATATATTTTCTTTTAATCATTTTGTCGGGTAGACGCATGCCTGTGTAATTAAAGACACTCAAGTAATGAAATCCAACATTTCTGCAAAAAGCACTCTACGGTACGCGTTACAAAAATCGCTCTTTAGAAGCGCACTGGATTACTTTTTTATTTCGCTAAAAAGTATACTGATTTTACGTAGGTTCTGATATAAATAATTCAACCCACGACCTCTGTCCTTCGAGACGGCGACACATGTCACTGAGCTATTGTGCCAGTATTTATATTCAACTGAGTATGTAGTATAAGTGTTTTCTTCTGACTTGGCAGAGTAACTTTTAGATTGGAACATTCCAAAACTTTAAAAGGGATAAGTATTCCCTACAGCCAGCAACAGACATTGATAGCTGTGTTTATTGTGTGCAATGTACAGAAGAGAATACATTTTTCTTTCCCGTTTAAACGCAAACGCAAAGCACTAAACTGTGGATATTTACTTTTAGAAATTTTAACTTTTGTTTTAATCTGAGAAGCAAACAGGTTGGAGCCTGATCAGACGCCGGGTTACCCGGCGTCTGATCTGGCTCCAACCTGTTTGTAATGGAAATAATAGTTTTAGTGAGCTGAAATACTCAAATTTTTAAACATATGGATTAACTCGACTTAACCCTTCACTCTCAATGACGTCATAAAGCGCATTTGTAAACATGGAGTCATAAATTTTGCTATTATTTCTAAAATGTAAATATTTTAGATATTCTTACTTAAGGGTCTGATCAGGATCAAAACGGTTTGCCACTTGTTTTGAAATGACTTTAGTTATACTGCCTTAAATCTCTAACTTTGAGACGATATTGAAGACAACCATATCAAAACAGACGACAACATGGGCGGTGAAGTGGTAAAAACCTCACGATAGATTTGTTCATGAAAGGATTAAGCGAAACGGACTTGTCTAGATTCGAACGTATGGGTAGAACATTCGGTAGATTTGCAATTTCCCTATCAATAATAGTGTGCTATTTCTAGATTCTTCGTTATTTGAAACGCACCGAATTATGTCCTCTTTACTTCGTAAGCACCAGACGGTGGATTAAACAGGGACTTCCAAACTTGCAGAAGGGTACAAAACAGTCAAGAGCTGATAGCCCTACCCCAAATACAAAATTATTTGCAAACAGTTTTGATTCTGACATAACGCGGCGTGTGATTATGATTAAAACTGTTTGACACTAATTTTTAATAATTCTTCAATAAGAATATCTAAAAATTACATTATAAGCAAAACTGATGACGCCATTGCAGTGAATGGGTTTAAACGTTAATACTGGTACGTTCAATTTAAATCATGTCGATTATAACTTAAGGGTCAACTGTAATAAAGCTTTTCAGTTGAGTCTAAAGTCGTTCTCAAGCTTTTGATTGGTCAGATTTGAGCCTAGGCTAAAATATGACCAATCAAATGCTTGAGAACACACTCAGACTCAGCTCAAACACTTTATGACCTTAGACCCAGGAAGGTTTGGCACGAATTGGGTTTTCGAGGCACGATTGTATCGCGCTTGCTGGCTCCTTTGTTTTCAACTTTTCCATCTGTTAAATGAGATCCATGTCAATCAAAGTTTTAATTACGCTCGCGCACCGTATTTCTTTACACTCTAACGTGCTCTAATCAATCAAAGTAAAGCGTTTTCGATTGTATTTGGAGAAATATTTACGCCATTGAAGGACACTAAATCATTAACGCCCCCTTTTAATACGACTGGAAATAACGTTTGTGTTCTTGTATCTCGCACCAGAGGTTGAACAACTTACAGAAAGTCCTGTATATCAAATAAATATTCTTTGACCCCTTCGCTGCCTTAACTTCATTAAATTCAAACAATGGTAGTTTAATTTATTTCTCAAATTTAAAATTCAGGTATTTTGACTTTCAAGTTGCTTGTTAAACAGTTTGAATCTTAATCAGACGCCGTGTCACGCGGTTTCTAACTAGAATCAAAACTGTTTTAAAACAACAAGTAGGCCTATACTCGGTAGCGAAGGGTTAAACTCTTCTTCTAAAAAACCATTCCACGCGTCTTCCTTTTAAGTGTTTGCTAGGATAAATTAACTAAAAAGCCCCTGTGACAGTTAGGGCCCAAGGGCCCGTTTCACAAAACTTTGTACGACAAATGTTGTCGTAAGTCAGATAATAAAAGTCTCCATAATCATTTATTTCTCGATCTAATTCTGTCTTGTGGCATCTCTTCGGAATCGTCTATTCAAAAGAGATTTCATAAGACAGATTAAAAAAAAAAAAATCAGAAATTTAAGGTATTTTAAAGTTTTGACTTACAACCGTTTTTGTCATACGAAGTTTTATGAAATGGACACCAGGGGTCTGTCTTACGAAACGTCGTACGATAAAAACGGTCGTAAGTCAAAACCTGAAAATACCCATCTAACCTCTGATTTCTCAATCTAATCATGTCTTGTGACATCTCTTTGGAATCGTCTTTTTAAGACGATTCCAAAGAGATATCACATGACAGAATTAGATAGAGAAATGAATAATTATTGAGAATTTTAGAATCTGACTTACGACAGTATTTGTCGTACGACGTTTAATATGACGGGCCCAGAACCGCTGCAAGGTAAGGTACAGCGGAGAACAAGTTATTCTTCCCAATAAACGCGTTTACGCTAAATCTATTATTTCTCATGCAAACAGTTTGGGGCCAGATCAGACGCCGGGTAACCCGGCGTCTGATCAGGCTCCAAAACTGTTGTCCGTCCAGGTTAAAATCAACATTAAGAATTGTGGGAAAGTTGTCAGTTTCTACGTTTTAGTACTTTGCGTTTCGTTTGTGTTTAAACGGGAAAGATTTTTCGCTGTAGTATTGGGGTGTATAGATGTATAGGAGAGTAAAAAATAAAGAACGTACATTAAAAATCGTCAGAAATGATAAAAAGATGTCATTTTCTTTTCAACGGGAAATAGTAACGATATATAGATACGTTTTTCGTTCCAAACAGATGCTTGTTCACTTCATGAACTGTTGTCAATTGTAAATGGTTTAGATCCAGATCAGCCGTCGAGTAACTCGGCGACTTATCGGGGACACTATGATACGTAAAACAAAATCAAAAACACAATGTTCAAGAAACTTTCCATTTTCATACAGTCGTATGATTACTGCATTTAAATATGATCATTGTTTCTGATGCCATTGAAGAGAGTTTAGTTTGTCTAATCAAATGTCAACCTCCCTTTCAAAAGCACTAGCTCACCTGTGTAATTAACTGAAGAAAATTATAGTTTCTTGATACTTTTAACACATTATTAAATCTGAGTGGCAAACAGATTGGAACATGATAAAACGCCGATTTAATCGGAGTCTGATTTGGTTCAAAACTGTTTGCACCTTGGAAGTATTGATTTTGTACCATGGAGAATCTGTTATTCTTTCCCGTTTAAACGCAAACGAAACGCAAACGCAAAGTACTAAAACGTAGAAAATGACAACTTTCCCACAAATCTTAATGTTGATTTTAACCTGGACGGCAAACAGTTTGTAGCCTGATCAGACGCCGGGTTACCCGGCGTCTGATCTGGATCCAAACTGTTTGCATGAGAAATAATAGATTTAGCGTAAACGCGTTTATTGGGAAAGAATAACGTTAAAGCCTGTACAAATGGTCTGGCTCAGGTTCTAGTGTCAACTGACATGGTTCCAGGTCCGTTTCTTAATATGTTGGCACATGTCTACAGATTCTTTTAATTGACATTCTGGCACTAAATGCTTAAAACAATAAAATATGAAGACAATAAGTGTTAAGCGGATAATATGACAGCATGTGTAAGCGAAAGATGAGCTGTTCGTAAGCATTAAGGCAGACTGTGTCGTTACTAATTAAACAGATGCTATGCAATCTTGCTCTACAGAGCATTTATTATTTATTGTATCACGGTTAGATACGATTTGTTTGCCAATACCCATTGCCTGTAATTTTCCGGTTTCCCACGAGTCTTATGAGCTTTGTAAAGGAAATTGATAAAAAAAGAAATTAAACCAAGTGATTTAATCTTTGCTCGTATGGCGGATTCTGGTGCAGATGTTCCAAATCGTATTCCCTCTTTGCCTAACTCTGTTGTAATGGCATTTTCAAACAGTTTGGATCCTGATCAGACGCCGAGTAACTTGGAGCTGATCAGAATGAAAACTGTTTGACACTCGTTTCAACATTTTATATAAAAAACCGATATTCGAGTTAAATATATTAAGGAGCAGTTTTATGCATGCGATAAAATACTGCGGCTTTACATGGGGTTAAATTGCAATTCATTTTACAAATTACGATATCGAATGTTAATGAGAGAGTAGCGTATCTAGGTGATAGCGCTGGTCTGAAAACATCCGATAAACTGTGCAGAAGACAGTATTATTTCCTGTTAAAGAAAGTAAGTGCAAACATTTTTAAATGTTTTAGAGATTTACTATGATCGGAAAGGCAAAGGGTTTGGTGCCTTATCAGATGCCGCGTTGCCGGGTATAATGGGTATAACTGTTTAATATGTACATTGGCGTTTAACCCTTTCGCTCTAAAAGACGCTTAAAGGCGCGAACGAAAACAGTTTGGATCCTGATCAGACACCGCGTATCGCGGGTTCTGATCAAGATACAAACTGTTTGCAAACGCGCTTTCGAAACCTGCACTATTTGTTTATCTTTGAAACGACATTGCAGACAACAAAATTAAAACAGACGACAATGAAACGGCGTAAGGGTTAACATCTCACGAAAAGTTTGGCAGTGAAAGGGTTATTGGAAAAGAGTAACGTACAATTTGTCCTCTGTACAATATTATGGTACTGTTAATGTTCCGAGCTGTCACCTGTCTTTTATACAATCAATTAGCCTTCGTTTGAATGGGCGTAATATAGAGATTTTACTGTACATTACATGTTCCGTGCATAGATATCTTAAAATAGACTTGATCGGGTACCTAGTGCTCAGCTCCTATGCTATTGGTCGAAGGTTACATAAATGTGCACCGTAAAACGACAACCACACGACAAAAAGGATTCCTATTCAACTAAAATCATCGTTTAATAATTTAAAAAAAGCAACTATGGAATGGTTCCTAGCAACTTCTGTAGTCAATGACGCACCGTCAACGTAGACCGGATTACCAGCGCACAAATTGTAACGTCCTCAATCTACCGCAATATGACGTACACCAGACAAATGGAAGGAGATTATCACTCACACCCAAAGTTGCCTCTCGTTGACCATCGCTAATTGGCCTGTAGCCGATCTAGGTTTTTTGAAGATATTTATGGTTCCGAGTGAGGATTGCTCAGCGATATTAACACCAATCTTAATTGGCGGTTATGAAGACCTGTGGCCCGTTTTACTAAACAACTTACGCAAAAGTTTTGCGTAAGTCAAAATCGTTTAACTCTTATTTTTCAATCATAAACGTTTGCAAACAGCCACTAGCCAGATCAGAGGACGCGCTTTTAGCGCGTCCTCTGATCTGACTATTGGCTGTTTGTAGCAAGTGATAATAAAAAATATAAATTAAAATTTACAATTTTGACTTACGCAAAAAATTTGCGTAAGTAGTTTAATAAAACGGGCCCCTTGTTCAGTTTACCTCATTCGCCCCTTGAACTTCCAATGGATAATTCTAATCCACGTGTCGAATTGTTTTCTTTTCACTATTCACTGTATTCAGAGTTGTTTGAAATATATTGGCAACATGACAAATAGTGCAGGCCCTGGTCAGATGACCTCTGATCTGACTATTGGCTGTTTGTAGCAAGTGATAATAAAAAATATAAATTAAAATTTACAATTTTGACTTACGCAAAAAATTTGCGTAAGTAGTTTAATAAAACGGGCCCCTTGTTCAGTTTACCTCATTCGCCCCTTGAACTTCCAATGGATAATTCTAATCCACGTGTCGAATTGTTTTCTTTTCACTATTCACTGTATTCAGAGTTGTTTGAAATATATTGGCAACATGACAAATAGTGCAGGCCCTGGTCAGATGACTCTTTTATTATTCTTTTTTATAAATATTATTTTCTTAATTTTATTGCATTGTATTTGTCACGTGACACCCAAGCTATATTTATCTTGGATAATCTCATTTCTTGTACACTAAGAACATTCAAAGAATATTTAATGCATGACAAAAGTAATGCAAAAAACTGTTATATAAGCTATATGCATAAAGAACGGCCTGCATCAATTGTCGGTCATTTCTCTTTAAAGTTCACCGTCAGTACATGTATCTTCATTACATCAGGGATGAAGTAAAAATTAATAACCTTTTTGAAGAAAAAAAGCCGATTAATTTTTATCTTAATGCCAACAATTTGAATCCGCATCAGACGCCGGGTGAACCGGTATCTTATATGGCCGCAAAATGTATGGAAATAAACGTTTTAACGTAAACGCGTTAATCTTGAAAGAATAATAAACTGTAACTGGTAAAACTACAGTCGTATGAGTTGCATGCCTCTTCAGTGGTATCTTCTCATACAGTGTGTCGTACATGTGTACATGTATTGAACCCGTCGGATGCATTTGTGATTGATAGCTGTATAAAATGTAAAAAATTAAAAATCAGCACGCAAAAAACACAGTTTATAACATGTGGCAGCAGAAAGCAGCTTGATAAATGCACAGTGACAGAAATAGGTATTTCTGGGGCCTGTTTGATAAAACTTCGTACGACAAATGTTATCGTACAAGTAAGTCAGATTATAATATTCTCAATTATTATTTATTTCTCCATTTAATCCTCTCTTTGGAATCGTTTTCATAAGATGGAGAAAATAGAATTTAAAATGTAACGTTTTTTAAAGTTTCGGCCTACGATCGTTTTTTTCGGACCAAGTTTTATGAAACGGGCACTTGGTAAGAAAATCCAATCTGTTAATTGTATAAGTAACGTAGTGCATTCTTTGATGTAAACCTAAATTTCAAAAAACATATTAAAAGGAAGTGTCAAACAGCTATATTTAACTACAATAGGATAAGAAATATTAGAAAATATATTTCCAAGCATGGTACTGAGATTCTTGTTCTATCACTAGTCATTTCACATTTGGATTATTGTAACGCAATCTTGTATGGAATCTCTCAGTGCGATCTGCAAAACATGTAAGAATACAAAACATGTGCGCCAAGCTTGTTTTGAAACTAAGCCAGTATGAGCTTTGTACCAACTGCATAGGCTTCTCATTGTGACCAGAATTGAATTTAAGCTGTTAACTGGGATGTTCAACTGTTAAGTTGGTCAAGCTCCATGTTATTAAACTAAACAGTTAACAGAGTAGGTAACATGGCGTAGTTTTAGATATTCAGATTCTGTAACAGGTTACTAAAATGTTCCTTTCAAAAACGTTTGCCGACAGAGCTTCAAAAGTTTAAACTGTAGGACCAAAATTATTGGATATCTACAATCACACGTGAGAAAATCTGAATCAGTGAGTGTTTTAAGAAAAATCTCAAAACACGCATGTATTAACCGTGTAACTCTACAGAACATCTCACCGCGAACGTTTCACTTTACGACGATCAGAGGAGGAGTGACCAGGAGAGACAAAGAAGAACGTGTGTCGCCCTGAGTGGAGATGTTGTCGGCGACAGGGTTCTGTCGAGTTCACACTACTGAACGCAGGGCAGGTTAGGCAGTAAAGGGTTAATGTTTTGTTGCATGCCATTATTTACACAAATCGTTGTTAGATAAGATTAATTTGCAACCTGTATTTGTGCTTAACACGGGATTATTCCCACGGGTTTCATGCGGTGAGCGTATAAATTTGGAAATCTAAACTCTTTTATTAAATGCAAACCAAAGAGTGTGGTTCCAGCCAATAAAACAAGGGTCCGGTACGGTGGGATTACAATATTTTCAGGGCTGCCATAAGTTAATCATAAAAATCCTAAGAAAATTTAAATTTTCAAATTTTGAGAAGCAATTTTAAACTAATCGTACCTTTACCCCATAGTCTGTTTCTTGTTTTGAAGACACATGACTACCTGTTTAAAGCTACCATCTGCTTGGATAAAATTCCGAAGACTTAGGAAAATCCGGAGAAATACATGTAGCAGCCCTGTATTTTTCTCTTTTTTCTCGTTTGAACGTAATGAAACGTTAACACATTTTAATGAAGAAAAGTGGCGGTTTCTTGAACATCTGGTTTATCCGAGTGGCAAACACTTTTGAGTCCGGGTTACCCGGCATTTGTTCTGGCTCCAACCTGTATGCAACTTTTTCAACTCACGCGTGTTTATTTGGAAAGGAATATCGTAAAGCCCATTAATTATCCCTCTCTATAACAACTTCCTCCGAACAACACACATGATCTCTTTATCCAATCGGGTGTTGTTGTAGAGAGGTAGCACTGTTTTACATGTGCGCCTTTTCTATGCAAACAAGTAGACCATAATCAGAGCGCTAATGCACAAACCTCTAATCCGGGTAACTAACGTTCACACACGAACTAGATTTGGTTGGAAATTAGGAATGGCATTCACCTCTGAAACTTGAAATGGAAAATTCCAATACCAAAACAAGTCTAGTCCTGTTTGGACTATAAAGGGTTGATTTCAACAGTATATTTCAAAACGACAAACAGTGTAGACATTAATCAGAAGACTCATGCAGGAGCCCACGGTTGCGGTTTATTGTATTAAACTGCGTATCCATTTTGTTTAATTGAAATGTAAAATAAACAATAATGTTTTCCCAACTGTAACCTTTGTTTACATCTATAAAGTATTAATTGATTGAAATTGTAATTAAAATACATCTTGTCGAACGTTTAAACAATTTATTTGTACATCCAAGCAATCCTTAAATCCAATATGTATCTCCATTTTCTACTTGTATTTAAGTCCGTGCACTCTAACGACAACAGTATTAATAACCTCTGCGCAATCTCATCAGGATCCAAACTGTTTGATTTTCTGACCCTTCTTTGAAAATAAATGTTGATATTTTTTAACCTTCGATCAATAGCAGAATACAAATGTTGCAGACGAAAACTTGACCCAGCATTC
This sequence comes from Gari tellinella, assembly GCA_922989275.2. NCBI lineage: Eukaryota > Metazoa > Mollusca > Bivalvia > Cardiida > Psammobiidae > Gari > Gari tellinella. The sequence continues at coordinate 44,062,544 of OV277867.1, forward strand.
AAAGAGTTAAACAAATGAAATAAAGATGTTTAATCAATCAAACCTAACCCTTGTACCACAAAACCGTCACCCTTTAAACTAAATGTGCCGTCTTTTTGTCTCAAAAAATAGAATTGATGCCTTTTTGACTAAAGAAGCATTGCTATAAATGTCAAACAGTTTAAATTTTGATGAGACACGGGATAACTCATTGTCTGAATAGGATCAATACTGTCTACAAAAACAAGTGTAATTGTCGAAAGGCAATGAAAGGTTTAAATTTAAATTGTAAAGCACGCATCGGACACCTTATGTGTACAGAATAGAAATAATTGCTTTATACATAAAATGAAATTGAATTCTCAACGAAACTTTCGGAATTGATTTTTACTGTGAAATCGGCTAATGGGCGCTAGCATATAAAGCTTGAGCAATGCTTGTAGTTAGGATCAAAATAAGAATATGAAAAGAAGCGATTGGCAGGGTGAACCTATTTTATTAATTGCATTTAGAAATCAAGATTCAAAATAAAACATAGTTAATTGTAATGACAGGTAGCGGTCAAAAGTAAGATTATATTATATAGCATTATTTAAAGGCTTCAACATAACCTTTTAGCTAAAACCTTCATCTTGATTTAGAGTCTGCATTTGACTCCGCAAAAACAATGTGTCGTAATAACCGGGTCTTTGTTTTATCTGTGTATCTCATTGTTCAATTTAACATTAAGGGTGTATCAATGTCATGAGCCAATTTTTCAAAGTATTAAACTTTTTTCTATCATTGTTTTTTTGGAAGAGCTATTTATGATGAATGAAAAAATGAAAAAAAATATACATGGTGGTGTCCTTTTTTTTGAGCTACAGCGATTTGAAAAAGGTATGTCAAATTTGTATTTTTTTCTTCAAATTTTACCGATTCAGAGTACAAGCTTCAGTAAAATCTATTTCAAAACAAAACACACATGGTAATTTGGGTTTTCTTTATTTATTTTATGTCTATGGTGGTATGTTCACATATATAAACCAACTTTAGACAAAGCAGGCACCAGGTTTGAACAATATGGATCATTGAATATCAAATATATGCTTTATATAGGGCATGATTTTATTAGGTTTTTTTATTTTTATGAATAAAAGTAAAGAAGTTTGAAAATGAAATAGTTCTAGTATTAAACTTTTTTTTATATTCTACCATATGAAAGCCCATACTAAGGCAGTTCAAAATATGAAAAGAAATTGAAAGGTCAGTGTTGAATATTTTGAGTTATTAAAGTAAAAAGAGTTATCGCCCCTTACAAAATTTACAAAAAAGTACCATACCGCTGATATTAAGTGCTTTATAAATTTCACATTTGGTGCCTTTTTTTTCTTAAATTAGTTTTTGTATGAAGAAATACTACCATAGATAGGAAATAAATAACACAAAACCAAATTATCATATTTGTTTTCATTTAAAATGGGTTTTATTGAAGCGGGCTGTTTGAAAAGGACAAAATAAGAGGAAGTGGGTGGGGTAAATTTTACATGGCCGTAGAGCCAACTGTTGTTCACCAAAATGTACACTTTTTCTATTTTTTCATTCATCTTAAATAGCTCTTCAATACAAAACCATCATAGAGTGTTTTCATATACTTTGAAAAGTTCCCAAAGTCATGACATTGATACACCCTTAAATGGGCAAGTCCAGGTTCCATTTTAGTGGAGTGCACATTTTACCTTATAGTGATGTTTGCCTGTATATTACAAATAGAAAATATTACTTATCCTGATCAGATGGGTCCTTTAGTAGTTTTCAGAACTGGTTAAATTACAGTGTTTTCATATTTGTTTGTAAATGCGCATATACGTGTCTCTGTGCATTGCATTTATTTAATTGACAGCTTAATGGATTGCATTCATCAATCCTGAAGACTTGGACAAAACGAACGTATCTTTTCTTTGTCAATAACAGTTAAGTTTCACCAGTCGAATCTCAATAATTCGAATTCGCTAAACCCCTGCTGCACCTTACAATATTTATTTTCAAACAGATTGGATCCTAATTAAACGTCGCTTTACGCAGCGTCTGATCAGGACATAAACTGACTGACACTAACTTTAATATACTTTAAGTCAAACTACGTAAAGTTTTAAGATGGAGACATATAAACAGACGACAATTCTTTAAAATAGATGACGTCACGGCAGTGAAGGGGTTAAATCGAACTTATATTTATTTATTTATAATTATGTCCAACTTAACCCTTTACCCCATAGCCTATTTCTAGTTTTAAAAATAGGTGGCCACTTAAAGCAGGCTCAAAGTAAAGCAGAATGTGCCTTAAGGCACATTCTGCTTTACTTTCAGCCTGCTTTAAGCTCTCATCTGCTAGGATTTACAAAATATTTCTTATTATTCATTTTCATGGTTGTAAAAATTGGAACTAATTTCTTCAGTGGATGAATAAATTAAATGCGCTAAAAGCCGCTTCTATGGGGGACAGGGTTAAGCATGCACAAATAATCAACTTTCAAATAAATAGCAATGTTAGTTCGAATTAAGCGAGTTTGAGTAACAGAGGCTCAAGGTTCGACTGTACAGTGGAGAATCTGTTATTCTTTCCCGTTTAAACGCAAACGTACGCAAACGCAAAGCGCTAAAACGTAAAAAAGAACAACTTTTGGACAATTCTGATATTTCATGTTTATCTTGGTGGCAAACAGTTTGGAGCCTGATCAGACGCCGGGTTACCCGGCGTCTGATCTGGCTCCAAACTGTTTGCACTGCAAATAATAGTTTTAGCGTAAACGCGTTTATTGGGAAAGAATAACACATTCTCCACTGTATATCAAAAGGGCGGACTGTCGTATTTTCAAATAGCTTTCAAATACGATTGACGATATTTTGACAGCAGAACGGTTTATCGAAAAGTTTAAAGGCATTGACCTTATCTCTTTGTCTGCTACTAAATCCTCTGGTCCATAATTGTCCTCTGCAATGCTTTCCCAAGACAAAACAATAGATTAAACAACAGAACAATTTGAATGGTAAAAGGCGTTTTAAGAACGGCAAACTATTTAGATTACTGGCACTTTGATCAGAATAGTATATATTTCAAATGCCTGTCGCGTTAATTGTTGGATTGTTTTTAAATTGTTCACAGACAAAGGCCGCAGTATTTAACAAATGTCTCGTCACTCTGACATATTGACTTAAAATCAATTACAATAAAGATCAGATATTACTATATGATGTTCGTTGGGGTGTAACAAACACTAACTGCTTAATTCTCATACATGTAGCAGGGTGATTTTTAAAACATATAACCTTAAAACAGTGTTTCTGCATTACGTTATCTTGTTTTGAAATATCGCTTATCATAAAGCAACAATAAGACGTTTGTTTTTGTAGAGGTAATAACAAATCCTTACTGTAGTATTATTTTGTGTTGAATCGTCTCTCAAATGACTGGATTAAATGGCATTTTCATGTAGTATTAAAAGCCTTCCTCCGTCGAATTGTATTTGGCAATAGTCGATTAGAATTAACTCGCCGACATATCAGTCGTTTTCAAATACAATAGATCTGTGTTGCTTGACCAAGTGTGTACATTATTTGCAAAATGGGTATTTTCTAGCTGGACATACTATAAATATATGTGGTCAATGTCGAGCGTCCAAAAACTGTTCTACATACGTGTACTATATCTAAGAATTCAGTAGTTCGTTTAAGACTTCAATATGACCAAAACGATTTGTTTTACATATGTTACTGACTAATGACTGAGGTTAAAACGGTATCGCAATGCAGAAAACGACTTATTTTTTCATGGTTACGGATTTTACAGTGTCCCTCTGAAAATTAAAATGGAGAATTCTAGTTTCCATTTCAGTCTAGTCCATTTTTACTGTTTAGGGTAGTAGTAGTAAAATGTATTGCAAAAAGACAAACAGTGCATAATACTCTCATTAGTGTCTATACTATTTGCATAAAGCAAATGTACTGTTGTTTGGGAAAGTGTTTGAAAGGACATTTATATGCATCACTTGGTTCAAAGAGATAACATGGGTATACATCAGAATTGAGTCTGATCACACGTCAACTATAGCTCATACAACTATTGATATTCCATCAAAGTGCAAATTACCTATCAAACGGACACAATGCAGAAAAGACATGATAATGATCTGAGAAATAAAAGTTTTTGTTGTTGTTGTTGTTGACGGCTGAACACGTTTCTAATGGCACTTTAGGAATCTCTCATATTATGTGTGTCTTTATCCCACGTAAGGTTGATACAATGCTAGTTGTACAGTTCACTTATTCGTTCACTGAATCAAATTTAATGACTGTTGGCTTAACAGTTTCGAAACGCCTGCATCATTAGACGTCTTCAACTGATGTTTGTCCTTTATAAACGGTCCATGCCATTTGAAAACAAGTGCCTGACAACAACATGGTTTATGTTCGTTTTCCTAATCATATTCAAAGATTCTGTATGTGATAACCTAATTAAGAACAAAACTTTATCATCGCTTTTGTTTCGACGTCGCCTGTTGGCGTCATTTTCGTTAAACAGAATTGTTACGGCGAAAGAGTAAAACTCTTGTCGAAACGTGATATAACAACGTTTTATTTTCAAATTGTATGGACATGACGTTATAATGTCGTTTCTTCGACATACGCTTTCGCACTGAATTTTATCGTAAAATGCCAAAACTGATCGGAACCATTTTAGGCTGAAGCAAAATATGAAAATTGCGTTCCCTAGGGAGTGTAACTTGCGTTACCCTGGACACAATTTACTACCACATGCATTTAATATTTTTTGTTGAAAAAATGTCTTCGGAACAAGAAGATATTCTATTTAAATAATCTACTTTTAATTACTACGTTGTACATACTTGATGATGTAGATGATTAATGACAAATCTATGGAGTTCTGATCAATATCCGTTTTTTTTCCTCTTTGGTTGTGCGACGACAGACAGGGCTTAGCACTACATGATGATGTTTCTCTAAAGCCGTCCTTAACCGGAAGAGTTATGTCGGATTTTCGTGCTTTGGTTTTTCTCTCCCTCTCTGTCGTACCCTAAACCCTCCCATGTCTTACAGTTATTCGAGACTACAGACTATACGCTTGAGTACAATTTGACCGTTGCCATAGTGGGTTATTTTTAACATGGGCTTGAATGTTTAATTCTTTCCCGTGTTACTAATAATCCTGTCAGAGAATTTTGTTAGATGTTTTACATGTATTTACTTACTGTGCTGGCGGTCTTTTTGATTGTAAGGTTGTGGAACAGGGTTTATATTTTATGTACACTGTTCGTCTTTATAGGTGAATATAGGAGATAAGTGTGAGGTTGGGCGCCCCTAAACCCAGGTTTAACCCCCAGTGGTTGTTAATGATTAATTAATTTATAATTGATTATTGATTGCTACTAACCGTACCAAGGCGGGCTCCTATGTTCACTTAGCTTTATGTTTGTCTTGCGTGTTGTTTTCTATTTAGTGTGTAGATGAATGAATGGCATTGCGTGTGTGTGTGTGTGAGTGTGTGTTTGTTATGGTATGGCTGTGTGTGTGTTCTGCTTTAGAGATGGATGTATTGTTTGTGTTGCGTTTCCTGCTTGAGTCTTCTTTCGTATTTATTTGTAAGATATTGTTGATCTCGGTTACGCAACCCTTTTTAGCGTATTATCAAAGTTCTGGATACTCCATTTATTTTCACTGTCATGATTATCGGTTGATTGAGTTGGGTTTTACGGCACCGCGACACATGAAATGGTCATATGGCCGACATGATTTTTGGATTCATATAAAGCACATTATGAGGAATATTTTAGATATGCAGTACTATATAAACCTGTCTTAAAAAAATGAGGGTTTTAAAATACGAGTTATTGTTATTTCGTATTTATTTATTGTTATTAAAACCTGCACAGCATTTACACAGTAAGTCCGTTGTGACATTTCTGCCTTACTTTTGTCTTTAACATGAGTTAAGAACCAACATAGTTAAACATATTGTGTGTTGTTTTCGAACAACAGACCATACAGTAGTCGCTTCTTATCCCTTTTCGTTCGGCTACAAATGCAAACTTGTGTAGATGGGCCAAACAATACAAATCATTCATTAGTCCCATTTCAGCGCAATAGGCAAACTACAGTCGACTTTGCAAACATTGTTATCCAGAGAAGACGCCGCATTTCGCAGCTAATGATAAGACTCTAACTGTTTTCTCACAGACGATATGTTTAAAGCAGAAAACAATTGAACAGAATAAATACTAACACTTGTTTGTCGACTTGTCTTGCGGTTTATTTCATGGAAGAGGGTACATTTCAGTGATTTATATTTTTCTTGAAAGTCTTTATTTAATTAAAACATAAAAAGCATGGAATACAATTTACAGCAAAGGCATAATTGAACATCGTAAAGTTGAAATAAAACTTACCTTAATATCATTTATTTGTTAGCAGTAAAGCGAAGGACGACATTAACAATTGGCCTGCTAGTTGCTTATTTATAAAGATTTGTAAAATTGTTTGTTTAACAATCAGACGCATAAACGGGACCTGGACAGAATGCAAACTGTTTGGCATTCATGTTATTGTTTCCAAAGCTAAAATGACTTAAAATTAAATATCAAATAGGTTGTCGATAAATCTGAAGCAGGCGATACTGTAGCAGGAAAAGAGTTGAAATGACAGTTATTTAAGAACTAAACTAGAACCACTTGAACATAATGAGATCACGTTGTAAAGTCAGTAGTTAATTGTTTTAGCAATTGTTAGTACATGTAATCACTCAACCTTTCGCCTGCTGCGATAATTTAAACATATTTTATTGATTTAATCATACAATACGTGTTAAAACATATCAGAGCACAAAAGGATTAGGTCGAAAACATAATGCTTATGGGGACCATCTACTCAACAATGATAGTTTATACAGGTGGGACTAAAGTTGTACATTAACACCTCTCCATCACGAACTACGAAAGGCCGATGGTGACATTCTAATCTCCAAATTCATACTTCCGTCTTCCAAGTTCTTACTTCTTACTTCCAAGATAATTTGCTATATGGTTATTGTATATTGTTTACGCTCGAGTTCTATGTTCCTACTTCTTAGTTCCGATTTCCCAGTTCCAAGTTCTGACTTCCATGTTTTGAGTTCCGACTTCCATGTTCCAAATTCTATGTTCCAATTTCCAAGTTCAGACTTCCATCTCCAACTTCCGACATCCGAGTTCAATCTTCCAACTTCCGACTTCCAACTTCCGAGTTTCATTCTCAGCATATGTATACACTATGACGTAATGGATATCGATAGTTTGTCTACTTGTGAATGATAAACAAATACTGAAGGAAGTTTAATGCAGAACAAAGTTAAAACCAAAATCCTACTAGATCTAACGGAGCTGTCTGTTTTACCTTGGTTTGCATTTAGCAGTCATATCGTTATAAATCTATGCTTATTCACAGAGTGGCTGTTTAACATAAATCAGACAGTTTCTTTGAACACAATGATCTATATTTACACAAATAACAAAGTCAATACATATTGACTTGAAAATAATTAATTGATACGAAGCGAGACGAAGGACAACAATATAAACATAAGTTATCTTCTTTTTATAGTTAAAGATATCGTCATCAAATGGTTTCGATCAGTGTAGACTCAGATGCCGTATTTAAATCAGACAATTAACACACTAGCGCACAACCAACATGACTCCTGTCTAAAATTTACATACACACGAAATATACAACTAACGTAAAAGGCGCTGAAATAAAATATGACGTCACGAGAACGGATATAACTCCCAAACATTAACCAGCAGTTAAGAAATAGAAACGTGGAACTTAGAAATCGGAACTTAGAACTTGGAAGTCGGAACTTGGAATTTGGAAATCAAAACGTGGAACTTGGAACTTGGAAGTCGGAAGGTGGAGCTCGGAACTCGGAACTATGGAGTACGAAAGCCCAAACAGTTTCCAGTTGATAGTTTAGAGGACAGCGGCAGTCTCAAAAGAAGATGAAAGCTAAGCGAAATGCTTATAAAGGGGCTATCAAGTTTACTTCCGTTCCGCCTCCAGCAACCACCTGACCAAAACAATAATAACGTATTTTCATGTAATGCCACAGTAGTGGTCGCAAAAGACAGGTATTACTGTACAGTCTGAAAGTAAATTCAAATGAGCAGAATGAAACAAGGAAAATGTTCATGTCAATTGTATTTTGTATGTGATTGTTCTTGAACCAAATACCGACACCTGAGAGAAATGTCCATCACGACTCTGTCACAGCTACCAAGGTCTGTTATATCTGGCCCTCAGTCAAATCGCTATGTTTGCATAATGAAAGATTGCACTGCGGTAAAATGATCTTGTTGGTTTCTGTATTTAGTAAGGCGTCGCTACAAAGAAAACAATAAGTTGATGCAGGCCGAATCAGAGTTATAATACTTGAAAGATTTGTTTGTATAAGTAAATACCTAGACAGGTTAAAAAGGTAGTGTTGAACACTTCTTGTTTCTCCACAAGTACAAATAGCTAAAGTGATAATATTTTTGAAACAAAGTAAGATTAAAGCTACTTGAATTGGTTCAAAGTCAACAATGTTGTATTTGAACTTTTCTGTATCTACAATAATAGTAACATGGTATGTTAGTGGGAGCCGTATTAATATTTACGAGATATCTTAAAAAGATAATACAGTATTGAATTTCTAGTTTCTACAAATAATGCGTTTCAATCATGAATTACTAATGGTGAAATAGAATCATATGAAGTTATGTCCTAGCATAGATGATCCCTAATGCCATACACGGTCCAAGGCTTGACTTATATCGAATAAAACAGCTCGGATTCCCTTTTCGTCATCAAGAGTCTTACATAATGTATGATGAATAAACGCTGATTTTGTCAGCTTACTATTTGTAGTCTGCACTTGTTTTTTATATTTAACTAAATGCTATTCTTAAGTAAACCAATTTAGGAAACACGCTTCATATAAGCTGCTTTGGTATGAAAGGGACACTTTCATCTTCATTTGAAAATGTTACAGGAACCTTAACCATCCCAATATGTACTTACAAAACAAATTCTGTACCTTAAGCTGGTGCTGTTTAGGAAATACATGTATTGTCTTTACAAGTCTTTGTTCTGCTTCTATAAAAGGCGAAATTCAACTTTACCTGAACATATTAAGGAAATTTATCATCCCAAGATGTACTCTCACAAGAAGATGTGTTATCTAGCTAGTCTTGAATAGAACAGAAGTTATCCTCAGTCCAAGCTTCTTCGCTTTTTCCATAAATTTAGATCAAAGAATAGGGTCAGGGTCACAGTGACGTCACCAAAACAAAGTGTCTTAGAATCAATCCAGGCAACATGGAAAGCCTCAACATAGAGGGACAAGCCATTGAGGACGTTGACACTTTCACTTAGTTGGGCAGCATTGTGAGTAAGACAGGAGTCACAGAGGAAGATATTAAGGCCAGGATAGGGACAGCCCGCCATGCTTTTGCGACCTTAAGACCAGTGTGGAAGAACCATAACGTCCACCTCAAGACAAAGCTGAGAATCTTCAACAGCAATGTGAAGACCGTCCTTTTGTATGGTGTGAGCCTTAGAAAAAGACCAAACGCCTGGATCACCCCCTGCAAGTTTTCATCAACACATGATTGAGACAAATTCTGCAGATACGGCGGCCAGACAGGATCTCCAACCAGGAGACATGACAGCAACCAGTCACAGACTTCATCCTACAGAAGAAATGGAGATGAATCGGCCACACGCTGCGCGCAGATCACAGCCGAACATTGCAAGACAATCACTAGAGTGGAACCCTCGTGGCACCAGGCGAAGAGGAAGACCAACAAACTCCTGGCGTAGGACTCGCAATATTGAGCTCCAAAAGACAAAGATGTCGTGGGGAGAAGCCAAAGCCTGGGCAATGGACCGAACGAAATGACGCTCTGTGGTGAAAGCCATATGCTCCGACCGGAGCGAAGAGGATTAAGTAAATAGTAAGTCACAGTGACCTGGAAATGTAATTGAACACCCTGCGACCCAAAATGTACTCAAACAGCTAATTGTGTATGCCTAGCTGATATGGTTTGAGAAAAATTCTTCAGATATAAGTGTGCTGACGGAGGAACACCGGATGGACTGGTCACTATAATGTTATGCCTCCAAGCTATGCTATGAGTTTGTTTGTTGATTTGTTAACGTCGGTTTCTACCATTAATGGACTATAAGACGTCCTAGCGAGAGGTGAGCTGATACAGGTTGAGTTGAGTTGGGTTTTACGGCACCGCGACACAAAAAAGATCATATAGCACCGAAACCGGTAACCGTGGTACGACGTTTTACTCTTATTTCCGACAGAGTTCTCTGGTTAATTTAGATGCCCAGTGGAAAAAACTGATACATCGGACCTCCGTTTTTATAAAGTCTCATAGGAATGACTTGGTCCGGCGAGGGATCGAACTCACGCCCCTGACATCGTAGTCGAATGTGCTACCACTGGACCACATCCGTCGGCTATGTTATGAGTACATGAAACATTATTTATATATTTCAGTCAAAATTGTGTTGAGGGATCACTCAAAAGAAACAGAACAAAGTAGTTAATACTGGTACGTACTTATTGCAGGCCGGAGTAAAGCAAGAATCGCTCTTACTCTTTACACTCTTTACCTACATTTCAGCATTCTCATGTATTAAGATGAATTCGTGATTCGTAAAAAAAAAGCCGCTTACTTTAACAAACTGAAACATGATACATGTGTGCCGTCGAACTCCACATCTTATTTTTACCTCGTTTTTTTCCTTTTCGATAATATGCTTGCAATCCTCTCTTCTCCTGTTATCTATAGAAATACAAATTGTCAAATGATTTCGCTACACGAACCGAATGCATCTATTCTTACCTGTTGCCTGCCTTGATATCTTCTGATGTTCATTGTATTGTCTACAATTGCCTTTTAATATAAGTTTCGATACCTATTGATAGTAAGAAACGCAATTTATGAAGGTCAAAGATTTAGATCCTGGTAAAAATTCCCGTTGACCGTGGTCTGACTTTAGACAAAAGCAGTTTGCCAATGTTTGAGAAGCCGATAAAAACATTCTTCTGGTTAATCTTGGATAGAACAACTGCTTCCGGTTATTTCCAGGCGAACACAATTCTTTCTGTTACATTCCTACGATGGCGATCACCATAAAAAATGTTATTTTAAGTTTGTTTAACTCTTTGACCCCTAGGCACGTATATATGCGTCATTTGCAAACAGCGTACCTATGAGAAGTACACTTGTCCTATGCAAACAGTGTATACCCTGATCAGAGGGCTCCTGTAGGAGCCCTCTGATCAGGGTCTTCACTGTTTGTCATTTTGATATATATTGTAAAATTCTACCCTAAAATATAAAAATTGGACTGGACTAAATTGAAAACTTGAACTGTCCATTTGAGATTCCAGGGAGGAAAGGGTTAAGACGTGTGGCCTTTACCTTTCTGCACGCTATACAATTGCCGTCTGCAAACATTGCCGTTAAACTTTGCCAATTTCAAAGTTTATACACTCTTTACACAATAGTTTATTTCTAATTTTTCAGAAATATGACCATTAAAAGCAGGTTTAAGCTAAAGCCAAATGCACCTTAAGGCTTATTCTGATGAATGTTTAGCGTGCTTTAAGCTAGTTCAATCAGCTAGGATATAGAAAATATGTATGGTCCATACTCATGACTGTATAAAGTGGAGCTATTTTCTTCCACGGATGAATAAATTAATGTGTAAAAAGGCGTATCTATGGAGTCAAAGGTTAAAAGGCATAGCAGAGAGTGACGTGGCAGTGCATACCCTTTTTTCGATCATGTATTCGTTTCAACATTGGCGTGTACAATAATTTTTCACTTTCACTGTTCCTATCACATTAAATGTCAAATATGATCAATTCTAATTAGACATGTTCTGTGTCTGGTCTACATTAACATTGTTTTACACATATATCGAACTATATCCAAATAGCTTTTTTCAGTATTAAAGAAAGATAGTTGCTTTGAGCTACCATCTGCTCGGACAGTCCAATGCATATTCATGACTGTACCTACATGTACCTTCCCCGGTGGAGAAATAATTAAAGCGAGTAAGAAAGCGTATGAATTGAGTCATTTGATATTCATATATTTGCAGTGAAATGGTAAAGCAGAAGATTATTCTGGCGGTAAAGAAGAAAGCGGAATTTAGAAAATGTGGATAGTTAGAAAGTAGAAAGTTGTGATAAGACCTCTCTATATTTCATGTTCAACCACTTGTCTTAATCACCAAAATCAAACCGCCGGGACATTGCTGTGCTTGATTATTTGACTTACAGGACAACATGGGAAATCAGTGGGTCTCCCAGCGTAGTCATGGCTGCCTTCTTGTTCATCGAAGCACGTGTCAATGGATTAACCTTTCCCTTTCGCTGCTGCAATATCGTCTGCTTTAAAATTGTCGTAGAAACAGTTATTTGTTTTTTGATTTACAAATTGGAATTTATCAAACGATTTTTAAAATCGCGTGTCAAACGGTTTGTATCCAAGAAAGACGCCGCGTGACGCGGCGTCTTACTTGGATACAAACTGTTTTCATCATCAAAAATTTGTGTGTGTCTATTAGCATTCTTTGGGTTAGATACAAAAAATGTGCTTATATCAGCGAGTTATGAAGAGATCGTCTGACTCAAAGTTGAGCTATGGTGATTTATAGATTTGTTCATCGGTATGTACATAACATGAGTAATGCCTTTACAAAGTCTTGTTGTCTTTTATTTAGCAAACTTAAACCTTTTACTGCCACTGTGACGTCATATCTCAACCCCGTCTAACACATTCCCTCCATTAACATCGTCTGCTCGCAAACCAGTCCCCTGCTTTTATTTCTAAAGCTTAGAACTTAAGCCGGTTTAAGCAGTCATTTAAGGGTCAAACAGTTTTAATCCTGAGCAGACACCGTGTTACACGGCTATTGATCAGGATTCAAACTACTTACATTTGTTAGTGTACGAGTAATGGGGACTGGCAGGGAAAGAGCTCACCTTTTGCACGCAAGAGCGAAATTGTGATATCTGTTGCAATTTATTATAGATTAAGATAAGACACTGAGTAACCGGGCGTCTCATCTAGATCCAACTGTTTCCAAACTAGTTATATTTTACGGAAAGAAGATGTGGATCAATATTATTTTAGAATTATTGCAGACGACAATCTTTACAGACGATGACTACAACAGTCTCTACCCTTTCATGATCAAACTTTTCGGGAGATTTTCACCCCTTCAACGCTTTAATGTCGTCTGCTTCAGTATTGTTATTTGCAAGAAACGTTTCAAAGTTAGATTTAATGTTGTATGACTTAATAAATATCAATATGAGTGTCAAACAGAGTGGGTCCTGATCAGACGCCGCGTTTCGCAGCGTCTGATCAGGACCCCAACTGTTTGCAAACGCGCTTTAAAACGTCATTGAGAGTGAAATGGGGTTGAGGTTACCCCTCTAGCTTTTTACTCACACTCTACATAGAATTATAGGTATTATATTATATATTTGCCAAACAAAGTAACAGTTATGTGAAGAATTTAGAAAGTTCAATCGCCGCTATAGGCAGTTGGAACTCAAACAGGTTACAGAAATAAACCATTCAGATATAAAACGCCAAAACGCTGAAAATTGTCACCATGTTACATATTTTATTGTACTGCGTTTGCGTATCGTTTCGTTTAAACAAGCAAAATAACATCTTCTCCACTGTGTGTAAATGTAAATGCTTTCTAATGAATTGTTGCACATTGAGAGAGTTAGGATAGACAATTAGTGTATTTTCAGTGTCACTTGAGTTACATTTTCCCATACTATTCTTTATGTCGCTATGAACTTGTGCGGCAATAGATCGTTTACACTATATATTATATTTGTTGATATTGCTCTTAGACGCATTAGCGCTTTCATTTGGAGATTATTGTAAACATGGTACAACCTTTAATCATTTCCTCCGTAGAAACATCTTTTAAAGCATTTACTTATTCCCAATGGAGATACATGCACTACTATTTGTTCCTGCATGTTGAGTGACGGATAGATGCTTAAAACAGGCTTAAAGTAAATCAACAATATCCTATAAGAAATATGCGTTTCACTTGCACCATACTTATTCTGGATCCAAAATATGTGTTAATCCCTTAATCTCAATTACGCTATAAAGCGCGTTTGCAATTATCAATAATTTGCCCGTAGCGTGCAGAAGATTCAACAAACGAAATTGTTAGTCCGCACTTAAAATATTTGCCAATTTTGATTAAGATTAATAGTGAGAATTATCAAAAAAGTGTCATTTTATACGTTTTTATGCGAAAGCAATTGCGTTCGCGTTTCGTTTGTATTTAAACGGGAAAGAATACCAATCACGACTTGATTTGTATTAACAACTAATGTACATACAGGTCAGACGACGCCTAACATGTCGTCTAATCTGGATCGAAACTGTTTAATTCATGTCTTAATCAATCTTTATCAATCAAAACTGATTAAAAAATTCATAACGGCAATTTCAAAGAAGATGACATAACGGTAGGAAAAGGGTTGACGTATAAACACAAACAAAACTTGATTGAAGACATAAATACTCAATGTAACAGCATTATGATACATATACGTATCAACACTCTGCTGCAATACCCCTATTTGTATGGCAAATATTGAGTAAATGGACCGCCTTTGTATCAGACAATGGTATCAGTGAAAATATAGATTTAGGTAATTGGACAATATGTTTCACAAGTTCTGCCTTCAATGCGCCACGTTCTGGCCGATAAACCAGCTGCTACTAGGATTGAACAATCTCTGTGGAGTCAGAGAAGAAGGTCTCTACTTGGATAAGATACTACTCGCGCTACCTGTAGTTCAATAACAATAGACACGTGTTTCTAGCTAACAACGGATTTTATAACTATTGTGTTGGCTACGTAGATCTATATGATATTTGGAAAAGCCTATTATATGGATTTTAATCAACAGTAAAACATTTGTTCAGCGGCCGATCAATAAAGAAACATAAGGAGTATTTATACAGATTACTGCTGAATGTTAAACAAATGTAATGGAGAAAGCTCCAGTCGGAGTTTTCTTCATTACTTTTGTCCTGCAGTTAGCTAACACCTTTATTTGAGACTTCAGCCTCAGTTTATATTGTTTGGCTGCTGCACAAAATTTGTACTAAATGTTGACATATGAAGTCACAATTTGTGAAACTGTAGAATTAGTTTTAATACATGTATAACATTTCTTCGTTATACAGTTTGAATGGATATTGAAACAATTTCATCGAAATTACACCTTAAAATATTTGCAGTTATTCCAATGGAGCTATTAACTTATTACTAAACACTTTCGTTTTTGAAAGACAAATTCAATAGTACATGGAAGGATAAACCATTGACTATATACATATCACATGTTGGATAAACCATTGACTATTAGATACATATCACATGTTGGAGAGTTATACTGTCAGGTGTCTTTCGTCGAAATGTTTTTCAAAGGTAAGCTTATTTCCGCTTTGCGTTTTTTTACAATTCAATGACTATTGTTCGTCAGTTACTACAGTGGAGAATCTGTTATTCTTTCCCAATAAACGCGTTTACGCTAAAACTATTATTTCTATTTCAAACAGTTTGGTAACCCGGCGTCTGATCAGGCTCCAATCTGTTTGCCACCAAAATAAACATGAATTATCAGAATTGTCCAAAAGTTACATACTTTTCTACGTTTTAGTGTTTTGCGTTTGCGTATGTTTGCGTTTAAACGGGAAAGAATAACAGATTATCCACTGTATGTATAAAGGAACACTATACATTGCATTCAACGATAAATTTAAAGATCCGCTTATACAGTTTGGCCGACGTTATTATATCCCAATAAACGCGTATGTGCTAAGCACCTTACGAAACGAGGTAAGTCAAAACTATCAAATACGCCTAATTTCTGATTTATCCATAGGATTAGATTAAGAATCTGACTTACGACAATATGTGTCGTACGGCGTTTCGTAAGACGGACCCCTAATGTCAATTACAAAACAGTTTCATACCAGAACATACGCCGGGTTAAGCGACGTCTGGTCAGACTCTAGACCGTTTGCAACTCAATTTTTTTTTTAAAAAAAATATCCCAACCAATGTCGAGAAATTGCCAATACTGTTTACATAACATTTCAATGTACTGTGTTTGCGTTTCGTTTAACCCTTTACCTGATAGCTTATTTCTAGTATTGAACATAGATGACTACTTAAAGCAGGTTAAAAGTAAAGCAGAATGCGCCTTGAGGCGCATTCTGCTTTACTTTCAGCCTTCTTTAAGCTATTATGTGCTTGACTATAGAACTTATTCCCAATAATATTTATTCATGATTGATTAAATTGGAACTATTTTCTTCTGCGGAGGAATATATCATATTCGCTAAAAGGCGCTTCTATGGGGTAAAGGGTTAAACGAGAAGGAATCACGTATTTCAAACAATACTGTTCTTCCACCGTAGACACATGAATGATTTAATGACTGGATATTGCAATGGACGCTTCTTAACGCCTTGTTTGAAGATTGTTTTATAGATATGCAATGTTAATCTAAAGTCACTGCAGACTGTCTCTATGCAACATAGCATTACCTACTATTAACCCATTACCCCGTAGCCTGTTTCTAGTTTTTCAGATATGTGACCACTTAAAGCAGGTTGAAAATAAAGCAGAATGTGCCTTTAAGTTATCGTCTCCTGGGATGCAGAAACTATTTCTTATGGTACATTTTCTTGACTTTATAAACTGGAACTATTTTTCTTCAGTGGAAGAATAAATGAAAGGTGTAAAATGGCGTATTTAATGGGGTAATGGGTTAAGCAAACAGTATAGATCCTGATTAGACACCGCAAAGTGCACCAATTACCACAGTCTACTTTTGTAGACAATAGGCAAGGTAGGTTAACCCTTTACTCCATAGACTGTTTCTAGCTGAAGAAAGGTGAGCAATATAGAAACTATTTAATTTGGTACATGCTTATGACTGTATAAATTGGAACAAAGGCGTATCTATCGGGTAAAGGGTTAAGGACGCCAGGTACAGTGGAGAATCTGTTATTCTTTCTCAATAAACGCGTTTACGCTAAAACTATTATTTGCAGTGCAAACAGTTTGGAGTCAGATCAGACGCCGGAGATCCCGGCGTCTGATCAGGCTCCAAACTGTTTGCCACCAAGATAAACAAGAATTATCAGAATTGTCCAAAAGTTGTTCTTTTCTACGTTTTAGTGCTTTGCGTTTGCGTACGTTTGCGTTTAAACGGGAAAGAATAACAGATTCTCCACTGTATGGGCCAAACACATAATGAAATTGAAGCCGGGGGCATAAATGGTTTAATTCTTTCACTTTATTTTCATTTGGCTTAACCTTGCATGCTTTAAGTTTTAAAGATAGTATACGACATCTTAAAACAGATTGAAAGTAAAACAGAATGCACCTTAATGTGTATTTTGCCTTACTTTCAGTCTGCTTTAAGTTAGTATCTGCTCGAATATAGGAAACAATTTCATGTTTGAATTATTTTCTTTAGTGGAGAAATAAATCAAAGGCGTTTAAATGCCAATGTATGGAATAATATGTTCAAGTATTCGCAAGTCTTGACAAATGTCGGTTTCATTCTTATTGTTTTAAGTGTTCTATCTAAAAACAAATGCATGCATCAGAGCGTAGTCTATATTTTATTATCAATGGAATGTTTCACTCTGTCATCTTTATGCAATAATATCATAACAGCCTGAAGTAATGTCGTTCCGAAAATATTACCCTCTCAGTAAAACGTCTTCATTCTAATTTAACAGCACAAGCATGCGGGCCTTTATTGAACTAATTAAATACGATCTTCTGCCAAATCTAACGTCATAATTTCGTACTTTATATTTGATGTAAAACGAATAATATACATGTAGACGTAGTACGGCGCTCACTCTCTACAACGACACCCAATGTGAGACAAACATTATGTGCGTTGTTCAAAGGTAGTCGTTTTTGGGAGGGAATTTGGTTTATATTTGCGTCACGCGGCGTCTGATCTGGCTTCAGGCTGTTTGTCTCTCGTTATTTAGTTTGTTTTCTGATGAAATGTCAAAAATGTAACTTGTAGAAAAATAGCAGACGACAACTTAAAACAGACGATATTACAGCAGTAAAACGTTAGACATAGCTGTCCTTTTTAGATAACTGCGACAAGGGTTGTTGTAAGGAGAGAGTCGTTGTTAGGAGGACCGTTGTAGGGAGAAAACACTGTAGTACCAAGATAAGTTGCGAATGTGATATATTGCTGTTCATACGTTGTATTACATTTTATCGTCTATTCTAACAGTTTTTTTATTGATAACAATGGACATACAGTGGATAAAAAAAAAATCCCGTGTAGCCCTTTCACTGCCGAATGTGTCTTGAGATTTTTACCCCTTCGCCGTTTCATTGTCGTCTGCTTCAATTTTGTTGTTTGCAAAATCGTTTCAAATTAAGATTCAATGTAGTAAGACTTAAAATATAACGATACGAGTGTCAAACAATTTGGATCCTAATCAGATGCAGCGTTACGCGGCGTCTGACCAGAATCCAAACTATTTGCAAACGCGTTTTTAGCGTCATTGAGAGTAAAGGGGTTAAACACGAATGGAGTGCAAACACGGTACATTGTATAAAATTACAATATTTTGACATTTCTAACGGGTTGTTTTAATTTGAGTGACACACAGTTTTATAGAATAACTTATTCAAATTGCTCATGTTTTGAGATCAGACGCCAGGAACCCGGTGTCTGATCTGGCTCCAAATTGTTTGCATTGGAAATATTAATTTTAGCGTAAACGTGTTCATTTGGAAAGAATAAGGTCTTCTTTGTAATACGATATTACAATACTCATTATTCGATACACCCTGAACTTTAATAGGATCAAAGACTATCAACAACACAGTGGGGAAGACGCTGTCCTATTCCATAAGTTTCAGTGCTTAACTAATTCACCCTTGGAACATTTAATGGACAATTCCAATTTCAATATAAGTCTAGTCTATTTGGGACTATTTAGGGTGCATTTTAACAATATCTTACGAAATGACAAATAGGATAGACCCTGATCAGAGGGCTCCTTAAGGAGCCCTCTGATCAGGGTCTATACTGTCTGCATATGACAACTACACTCTTGACATGTATATGATTTGTTAATGACGAATTTACTCGTCGTTAGGGTTCAATGTCTTTAAACAAGTTTTTTTTGCAAAAACCATTTGGAGCTAAATCAAATGGAAGGTACCCGGCGTCTAATATGACTCCAGACTGTTGGCCGCCAAAATTGAAATGAATCGTCAGAAATTAAAAACAACCCTACAATTTTCTACATCTTGTTTAGTTTCGTTTAAAAGGTAAACTAATGACTTCTCCACTGTATCATCAAACTCAGCATGCAAAAAGACTTACACGATATGTGTGTAAAGTGCTGCTTTGATCATTACAATGTTAATTACTAGCAAATAAATACAAAATACATAATTTATAAGGGAAAATGCTGGGAACACATTTAAGCAAATCATGGAACTAGAAATCAGTCTTTTATACAGACAATTAGCCGTCTTTTTGCGGTCGTAATAGAAGGGTTCTACTGAATAGTGAAATCTTCCAGCAAAACACAACAAGATAATTCATGGCAATATCCAGACAATAAATAGGTTAGAATTTACTAACTTACAAGTACTAGCATATGGGATAATAAGACAGCAATAATTTCAATAACAATTTCAACACTTTATCTGAAATGCATTATATAACATCCTCTTTATTCACATGGTTCTCAAATTTCATTTTTATCGATATTCCTTGGCCGACTCTTACCCCATAAAGTTGCTACTCGTGTAGCTATTCCAGAGCAAGTGTTAGTGTTTCCCCTATGTTACTAGTATTTCATGTAGCGACATCTCTATGAGCCTTTTTCAGTATTCGAGATAGGCAAACAGTGCAGACTCAGATCAGATCAGACGCTACATAATACGGCGTCTGATCTCAGTCTGCACTGTTTGCCCACATATGTTTCTATTAAATATATAAAGAAAGTGAAAAAAATAGGTCAGACACCCATTGGAGAAAACAGGGGAAGACGTTATTGTTTCCAAAGCCACGCGTTTACCTAAAACTATCATTAATTGCAAACAATTTTGAGCCAACTCAGACTCCAAGCTGTTTGCGTTTCAGATTAAAATAAGTCGTAAAAGATTAAAAAATTATTATACTTTTTCATATTTTCTTCATTTAGGCATGACCCTAACGAGAGGTCGCAAGTTGCAGCCTCTCATTGTCTATAATGATATAGACGATAGGCGATATACCATTCTCTTTCATGACGTCAGGAACGTTTAATTTGCGTAAAATACGTCTTTTCCACTGTATATAGACCGTTTAAACAGGCATCACCCATTATCAGCCACTTCATAACTTTCTGCAAATGCTGGATATCATAATGTTGCAAGTAATTGTACTTTAGTCTGGTTTTCGAAGTATTTATTGTATTTAAGTCTGGTTTCAAAGTAAAGTAACCGCATATCGAGTTCAAGTACATTGTATCAAGGGATTTTTGGATGTTTTTGGCCTAACTTTTGGTAGTGTTCTTTTAAACAAAGAAGGATAGTATGATCAGGAGCCAAACTGTTTGACACTCGTATCGATATGTTTTAAGTAAACTACAATGAATCTTTTTAAACGATCTTGCAAACAACAAAAATTGAAGCAGACGACAATGAAACGGTGTAGGGAAAAAAGAAACTACGGACACATTTGATAGTGAAAGGGTTAACAATAAATTTCACTTCTAAAATGAGCAAAAGGTTTTGAAAATGGAAATATTTTATTAAAATACGAATGGCAAACAGTTTAAATCCTGATTGAATCCAACGTCTGATCGGGCTCCAAACTGGTTGGGAATATTTGTAGTAGACAACTTCTCCACTATACGCAATAATCATGATAGTGATATACTCTCGGTAACATATTGGTCCACACTGTTCATATTGAAGAGTAAGAAGGGCTTAAACTCGTTCATGTATAAACTTGATGTGATAAATAATTCTAGTTCTATTTTCAGTTCCATTTGGCAAGGACTTTTTATTGTTGATTTTCATGACTCCGCGGTGTCTTTTTATCTTAATTTAATCCCACTTGAAATAGCATCGCTCCAACAATAAGAGAAAATGCCAAGAGGGAATTGGTTTTGTTCCTGCAAATCATCACGCTGGGTTTTAGATTGTATTCATACAACTGTTTGAAAAACTATGACGCTATTTATCATACAGTGGAGAATCTGTTATTCTTTCCCAATAAACGCGTTTACGCTAAAACTATTATTTGCAGTGCAAACAGTTTGGAGCCAGATCAGACGCCGGGTAACCCGGCGTCTGATCAGGCTCCAAACTGTTTGCCACCAAGATAAACAAGAATTATCAGAATTGTCCAAAAGTTGTTCTTTTCTACATTTTAGTGCTTTGCGTTTGCGTACGTTTGCGTTTAAACGGGAAAGAATTAACAGATTCTCCACTGTATCTGCTTTGAGCAATGAAAAAGTTCAATACTGTCGTATTTGTGTTAACCCTTTCCTCCCTGAAACCTCAAATGGACAAGTCTAGCCTTCAATTTAATCTAGTCCATTTTTTACTTTACGGGTTGATTTTTACAAAACATGTCATAATGTAAATAGTGAAGACCCTTTACAGAGGGCCCCTTAAGGAGCCCTCTAATCAGGGTCTACACTGTTTGCATAGGATAAGTGTACTCCTCACATGAACGACGTTTGCAAACGACGCATATAAGCATGCCTAGGGTTCAAAGAGTTCAGGTCCACACCCAAACACACATACTTCCAGAAAAAAAACATTAACCCTTAGCCTGCCAGTCACGACTATAGCTCCATATGCAAACAGCTTGGATCCGGATGAGACGCCGAGTAACTCGGCGTCTCATCCGGATCCAAGCTGTTTGACACTCGGACAACATTTTCAGCAATTTTGAGCAACTTTGAAGCACTTTGAAACTTGAAGCAGACGAGAAATATAGCAGACGACAATTTATTTGGCGGGCTAAGGGTTAAAGTGTCTATGTCAATGATTTTGGCAGCGTAATGCAGAACAAAAGTAGAACAGGAAGCTCCTATAGTTATGAGTTTTCTGCTACCCGTTTGCCCTGCATTTAATAGTCGTACATGTTTTTGTTTAGAAACACAATTGCTTCGTCAAACAGTGACCCCTTTGTCTGTTTGTCTGTACACACTTTTAACCTTGGCCATGACTTTTGATCTAAAAGGATATAGAATTTATATTTGGTATGTGTATTCACCTCAATAAGCCCTTGAGCTCAGTACAACTGGGGTCATGTCTGACAAAGGTCAAGGTCATTTAGAGGTAAAATCGGGTCGAAAGGAGATAACTCATCCTGTATCATTTCAAGTGAATAGGAAGGTAGATAACTCATCCTAACTGGCCATAACTCTTTGATCATGTGATCATTTCTAAGTTAAGAAATAAGTCATGGACTACATATAGTAAACATTTCGTGGTGTCAAACCTACTGTTCGAATTTAAGTCGTTATCTTACCGAGAATGGGTTAAGCGGGCCACTGTGCTTTGTTGAGTTGCAATAACTTACTCATCGTATTATAAGTTGAAAATTACCAGTTTATCCAGTATCTACATGTACATGTATGTAAAAAATAACTTTTATACACATTACAATTCGCAACTGAACTAAGATGCTTAGGTGTTCGAAAAAATGGTTGTACATGTATCGGGATAAAATTTTCATCACAACAACAGCCAGATGTACAATTATAACCTGCTGAATGATTTTACTTGAAAGTCAAATGAAAACATTGCAGTGACAAAACACCGCGGGGCAGTTGTCACTTTCTGTGACACCATTCTTGTTAGTTTTTGAAATTAACCCTTAGCCTGCCAGTCACGACTATAGCTCCATATCCGGATGAGACGCCGAGTAACTCGGCGTCTCATCCGGATCCAAGCTGTTTGACACTCGGACAACATTTTCAGCAATTTTGAGCAACTTTGAAGCATTTTGAAACTTGAAGCAGGCGAGAAATATAGCAGACGACAATTTATTTGGCGGGCTAAGGGTTAAAACAAGTTTTGCTGTATGTCCTTATGGCACACCGGATCGTCTTTTGCAAAGAATGTGGATCGATATACAAATGTATGGGTGTACCATCTTTGAAACAATACGCATTTTCGGCGCGTGTTCTGGCATTCATTTCACCGAAAGCGTGTTGCAATAAGATATCAAATACATTTCCTAGCACTTTTAATTTGAAGATTTTATTTGACAGTTCCATCAACCCGTGCTGATTTATGTTTTGTCTCTAAAATGATGGAGATAATCTATGGAAAAACATTATTTAGACCAAATAGGCATTCGTTTTCAAATGTTCCTGGTGTGAGTAAAATGCTTGCTCTCATTTAAGCTCGCCACAAACCCTAAAGATATTTACGGGCAAGCAAGCATGCATGTATAGACGGACAGTGCGAGAATTATGGAAATGGGGCAAATAGACAAGCGTATTCGGTGAAGAGTTAACATAATTAAAGACAAATTTCTATTGAGAGATACAAAGACAGAGGGAAACAGCCAGATAAAGAGAGAGAGAGAGAGAGAGAGAGACATACACACGGATAAAGAGACATAAATAAAGAGAGAGAAACATGACTTGACTTGAAAAAGAGAAAGGGGAGGAGGAAAAGAACATGGAAATGTGACAAATACTAGATAGAGACAGGCAGACATCATCATTGCAAAGACCGAGATACGCTGGTACATAGAAACAGAGAGACAAGCAGTTAGATGAACAGAGAGAGAGAGAATGTGAGTAAGTGACAGATAGACAGACTAAAAAAGGCACATAAAGAGAAAGACAAATAATTGTAGATATTTTAGACAGACAGACAGACATATAGACAGGCAGAGAAATACATACAAAACAGACAGACAGACAGAAAGAGACAGAGGAAGGATATAGATGTCGATTGATTTTAATATCTGAGCTTGCTGGTGTACATGGCTGGTCGTGATGCTGGAACCGGCGGGGAATCAACGTGATACAGTCAAACTTGAGTTTAACGATCAATCTATGATTCAGCACACATCTCTCTGGAGCAATGTAACTGCTAAACTCCTTGGCTACTACCATGACGTCATCATTTTTAAACAATTATTGTTTGCTTTGATTTATCAAATTTAGGAACTTTGACTGAAGAAATATTGAAATGAGCATTAAACAGTAAGGGTCTTGATTATTCACCGCGTTACGTGGCGTCTGCTTAGGACCCAAACTTTTTTGCAAACTCGAGGTGGATTATTCGGCAATCAGCGATTATGTTTACCATATTACATGTATATGCATAGTTAATAAAAAATCATTGCGGTAATGATGGGATTAAGGCATTATTCAACTTCATGTTTAATGCATTCCACATTTACCCTTTCATGCTCAAATTATATTGAGGGTTTGAACCCTTCACCGCTACAGTGGAGAATCTGTTATTCTTTCCCAATAAACGCGTTTACGCTAAAACTATTATTTGCAGTGCAAACCGTTTGGAGCCAGATCAGACGCCGGGTAACCCGGTGTCTGATCAGGCTCCAAACAGTTTGTCACCAAAATAAACAAGAATTATCAGAATTGTCCAAAAGTTGTTCTTTTCTATGTTTTAGTGCTTTGCGTTTGCGTACGTTTGCGTTTAAACGGGAAAGAATAACAGATTATCCACTGTAATGAGGGTTTGAACCCTTCACCGCTATATCGTCGTCTGCTTCAATACTGTTATCTGCAATATCATTTCAAATTAGGATTTAAGGCGGTGTAACTGACGTAATTTCAAAACAAGTGGCAAACAGTTTTGATCCTGATCAAACATCGCGTTTGCAAACGCGCTTTATGATGTCATTGAGAGTGAAAAAGTTAAAATCATTGATAGACGTGTCAAACAGTCAATATTCTGATAAGACGCCACGTTTCTCGGCGTGTGATAAGGATTCGGGCTTTTTAAAGGGTATTTTTTGCAGGGTTATGTTTAATTCAGGAGGATGTATTTGTTTTACGCTGATCCTTTGATAAATTACCTGCGTCTATAGCGTGCCATGATTCTATTTTCGTGTATAAAGACAACAAAATTAAGACTTCTCATTTTTTTTCAAACAAATTGTTGACACCAACCTTCCCTCGTCCATGAGGCAGCTTAACAATATTATTATCCTGATATGTGAAACAAAAAGTTCCATTACAGAAAATCGATACAATTCTTATGTTCCATATAGTAATATAAACGAAGTAAAGAAACACACCACCAGTCGGGCCACTCTATGGAAAGACAATTTGGTTGTCCTCTACGAAGTGACTAGGTTCCAATCTTGTTGAAACATGTACATGTTTCACCGTTATAGAAGTGGAAAAGCATAAAAACTAAATTTGAAAGAAATACATTGACTCATTTACCCCATAAACTTCAAACGGAAATTTCTGGTTTTCATTTAAGTCTAGACAATTGTTTATTTATTAATTAGGTGCAGTAAAACCTCTATATAACGACCACTAAATTGTGTTAATTACTAGGTGTTTCTGATGGGTGACTGCTTAAAGCAATGTGACAGTAAAACAGAAAGCTCCTGTAGGAGCTTTCTGTTTTACTGTCACTTTGCTTTAAGCTGTCAACTGTCCTTTATACACTCAATTAGCCTTCTTTATAGTGTCCGTAATAGAGAGGTTTTACTGTATTGTAAAAACATGCAGTTATCTTTGCATTGGTCACATGACACGGTTTTACTGTGGAGATTGCGCTATTCTGCCTCTTTTAAACGTAAACGAAACGCAAACGCATCGCAATAAAACGTAGAATATGAAATTTTTTCGACTATTTTGAAAATTCATTTTTAATTTTAGAGGCAAACAGTTTGGAGTCTGCTCACAGTGTTCAGACGCAGAGTTACCCGGCGTCTGGTCTTGCTCCAAACTGTTTGCAATGAAAAATATAGATTTTGCGCAAACGCATTTATTGGGAAGATTAACGTATTCTCCACTGTCCCCTGCACGTTCAGATATGGTACAATCATGCAATCATGACTGATATCTAAATCATATGAAGGCTAAACCATTCTTGTCGCCTGTTTATATTTCTCAAATTCAAATATTAGATAAATGGAATTAAATTATGATTTCTTACAGTTTGAGTTCTGATTAGACTCCGAGAAACTCGGAGTTTTATCAGGATCCAAATCCAAAATATTTGTAAATATCCATTGTACCATTGATCTGTTTTCTCCCTTTGATTTGTGTTCCGATATCCTCACAAAATGTAGATAACAAGTGCATGTAGTTGGATCTTGGAAGAGCGGTCACATGCTAACACCATGGGCAGAGAAAGGGTTTTAATACTGAAATAGTTACATATGCATATGTATGAAGTTTAGCTCAAACGTAACAGTAAGGTATAAACTCCAATAAACAGCATAACGTTTCTCTACTGTTAGGATATAATACCTCAGACGATGCCGACCACTCCAGTACATGGTTAGGGCAAAAAACACAAGGTTGATACCAACAGACACGAATAAGATACATATATCAAATTACGGTCAACCACTCATACAGCCGTAACAGGCAAATGTGGCTTGTTAAAATGAATTATTGTTACCTCATCTAATCAAAATACAATCATGAGAAGATGTTATTCTTTCCCGTTTAAACGCAAATGAAAGGCAAACTTCAGTTTTTGCATTACGTTTAAATGGGAAATAATTTCGTGTGCCCAACTGTATAGAGTTTCGAGATATATATCTATTAAGTGCCTCAACTCAACCCCCCCCCCCCCCCCCCCTTGGGAAGTTTTATGGTCCATTACCCTTCAGTCCGTTCGTTCGTCCGTTTCTTTAAACGACATATAACTTAAGATGAATCCATTCTTAGTACTTAAAGTTGATTTTAGCAAT
This sequence comes from Gari tellinella, assembly GCA_922989275.2. Classification (NCBI taxonomy): domain Eukaryota; kingdom Metazoa; phylum Mollusca; class Bivalvia; order Cardiida; family Psammobiidae; genus Gari; species Gari tellinella. Next base: position 44,089,617 of record OV277867.1, read on the forward strand.
TCCTCGCTCCTTTAGGAGCCCTCAGATCAGGGTATACACTGTTTACATAGGGCAAGTTAACTATTCATGTTTACTCCATTTATGCATGGACATTGCAATGAAATACTATATATACAAGGGTGATATAAAGACAGTACGGTGATTGACCATACACTTTTGTACAATTTCAGACAAATAGCAAACGGTGTACATGTACATGTATACCTGATGGAACATGGCTTTTGGTGGTATCTCATCATTGATTCTACACTGTTTGTTCGAGTATATACAGTAAAACATCTCTATTACGACCACTAAATTATGTTAATTATATGGTGTTAAAAGCAGGCGACTGCTTAAAGCAAGATGACAGTGAAACAGAAAGCTCTTGTAGGAACTTTCTGTTTCACTGTCACCTTGCTTTAAGCTGTCACCTGTCTTTTATACACTCAACTAGCTTTCTTTTTAATGTCCGTAATAAAAGGTTTACTGTTTTCAGTTTCGTATACAGTTGAGAAAATTGCTTTCTTTCTCGTTGAAATGAAACGATACACAGCACTACTGCATTTAAATATAGATAATGACAGGTTGTTATTCAAAAAGTCTATTGATTTAGATTTATCTGGTTTGCAAACCGTTTGAAGCCTGTTCGGACTGCAAGGTATCAGGTGTCTAATCTCGCTCCAAACTGTTTGCAATTAAAAGAAGTGTTTAAGAAAACGAAATACTCGTTTTGTGGAGAAGGAATAACGTTTTTCTCCACATACCGTACGTGTTCATATATTAGAATAGTTCTGTCAACCTCTATAAAATATTTACATTCTTTCCAAATAACCCTGTATAAACATTTGTTAAATTTTCAGCTAAATAATTGCTAACATTTACGAACAAAACTTATGGTGAAATATAACCGTGTCATTCATTTACGCTTTTAATGAATTTTGCACTTCGGAGTGCCATAGATCAAATATATTCCATCCCGTTAAAGTGCCAGGGAAGTAGAAATGCTATTGAAACATTTAGGCGACCAATTTTTAGTTTCTTCCAGTCAATCTTAAGTTATTTTATTTAGTATCTGGATTGATACAAATCTGATGCAAATGATAACCAATATATGCGTATCTTGGGAAATCATTGGTTCATCTGTTATATCAGTCGAAACTCGATAATTCGATCTCGCTTTAGATCGAACATATCAATATTTCAATGTTAAAACGTGGATCAGCAACGTTTTAACTTTGAATAGGGAGTATGATCGACTTAAGCTAGAACGCGCTATTAAAAATAGACTTATGAAATACTGGTAAGATCGATTTAAGCGAGGTCGAAGTATCGAGTTGCGACTTTATATGGTTTCGCAGTTTTCGTATCAGTCAAAAAGGATATACAAATAGTATGTAACAGTGAAACTCATCTAATACCAGCGTATAGTGGAACATATGCTTTCAAATACGCCAGTTTGGGTTAAAACAACTACGGGGGAGACTAAACGCCAATGTAGCTCATAATAAGAATGCTAAAAATCACAGGTGTTTGAAAAAAAATACGATTTTATTTTATCTGAGGGGTAAATAGTTTAGAGCCTTATCAGAGGACAGTTTGCAATGGAAATAATTGTTTAAGCATGAACATGTTTATTAAGAAAGAATAATGCCTTCTCCGCTGTATGAATCAATTGAGATCCTTTGGTACCAAACGTAATATTTACAAATAGCAGGGTTCCAGCTCAAACACAGCACATGGCCCAATCTAAGTCGAGTGTGTAGAGTGGGGGAAGACGTTATTACAATGTCATGTTCTCCATCGTAATCTATTGTATTTGCATTTGTTTCTTTTCAAATGGAATGAAGAGCATTCTCTCAACACTAAAACAAATTAAATAAGTACACATTTGACGATGTTCATAAATTTTTGCCGACTCAGAGCAGGGTGAAAATATAGCAGACAGCTCCTGAAAGAATATAGCACTTTCCTTTTTCTTGCTTTAACAAGTTTTGACCTGTCTAATGGTTATCCCGCATCTGGTCCGACTCTTGTATAATAGAGTGTTTAGCATAAACGCGTTTATTTGGAAAGAATAACGTCAGGACTGCCATACGTTAACATGAAAAATCCTAAGATTTCCAAATTTGCATTTTTCAAGCGCGATTTTACGAATTCTACCTTTACGCTATAGCCTATTTCTAGTTTTTGTTGACATGTGACTTTTTAAAGCAGACTGGAATTAAAGCAGAATGCGCCTTAAGGCGCATTCTGCTTTACTTTCAGCCTGCTTTAAGGATAAATCCGGAGAAATGGCAGCCCTGTAACGTATTTTCTTCTGTAAAGTATGATGGGTATGATTGTGGTATAGAATGCAATTTTGGATCAAACATAATCTGAAAACTGATACAACTACTCATTCCAATGATTGAGAAAAGCTGCCGAACGAATTTGTCGGCTTGCACAATCAGTGAAACAGCAAATTACCTTAAAAGAATAATTGGAAATTACACTGAGTTACAAAATGTATTTCCCAGAACAGTTTAATATAATTCATTATAGACACAATTCTAATCATCAAGTAACCTTTTTCAGTGGTTTATTGAGATTTTCATAAAATTATATTGGTTAATGATTATTGCTCATCTTACAGTGGAGGTGATATTATTATTTCCTATTTTCTCCCCGTTTAACCGGATGACGTGATCGGTGAATAATGCGCTCCACTATGAAACCAGGAGTTGTTGGCCTGATCCCCAGTCGGACCAAATCCTATAAAAACCAAGGTCCGATGTATCACTGCTTTACACCGGTGAATAGACTTCTAAAGTCTGTAACTGCGGTGTTGATCAACTTAAACTTAAAACTTGGATTTAATGCGAAACAATTTGTTACCAACACACTAAGAATAAAATATCTATCAATCTACATGTACAATCAACTATACTGTACATTCATATCGTTTTACTGGTACAATGAAGTGTTCGCACTGTATTCGCCAAGATATTTGCAACATTGTATGAACAACAGAAAGACCCAGGGCTGCCATTTCTCCGGATTTTTCCTAAATCTTCGGATTTTTTTTCTAGGAAATGGTAGCTTAAAGCAGGCTGAAAGTAAAGTAGAATGCGCCTTAAGGCGCACTCTGCTTTACTTTCTGCTGCTTTAAGCAGCCACATTACAACAAAACTAGAAACATGGGATGGGGTAAAAGGTATGATTCGTAAAATCGCACTTGAAAATGCAAAATTGGAAATCTTAGGATTTTTTATGTTAACTTATGGCAGCCCTGAAGACCGTGTAATTCTACTGCTGAGAAAACGTATTTCTCGTCCATTAAACAAAACGAACGTTGAAAATGACAAAATATTTGTTTTTATCATTTTGACTATTCGTTTTAATCTGAGTGGCAAATAGTTTGGAGGAAGATCAGATAACGAAACGCAGACACATTGCAAAAAAACCGTTGCAAATGACAACTTTTTGACAATTTTGACTATTCATTTAAATCTGAGTGGCAAACAGCTTCAATGGGAATTACATGTATTGTTTATAGTTTAAACGTATTAATTGAAAAAGAGAAACGTCTTCCTAACTGTACAAACACAATATTTTGAAACACAAAGTATGAACGCAGTAGAACGGTAACAAGTGCTTGTACATTATTGGTCGCAAACTTGTTCATTACACAATAACTAAAGTAACTTTACACTACAGCGATCCTTCTCTAAAATGACACTTATTGGGAGACTAAAATGTTGTGCGTTGTTCGGAAGGAGTCGTAAAAGGGAGGGAAATTGGCTTACATTTGCAAAGAGCTTGAATCCAGATCAGACACCGCGTTAGTTTAAACATATTTATTTCCAGAAGTACATATGATTACAATTATACATGCTAACGTTATTTTACAATACTTAGGAAAAGGATTGAAACGAAAGAATAAACTTATTCAGTTTCTCTCAATTACGCAGCGTCTTATCTGGATTCAAGATCTTTGTCACTCGTCATTAAGTTTTTCCTGTCAAAATGTCGATTATGTAACTTTGTGAAAAACAGCAGACGACAACTTTAAGCAGACGACAATGCAGCCTCGAAAAGGTCGGACAAAATTATCCTGTTTCGGGAACTGATACAAAGGTCGTTGTAATGAGGGAGTCGTTGTTGGGAGTGTCCTTGTATGGAGGTAGCACTGTACAATAGTCCAATGATTCCTGTTCAGTTTCCTAAGATTGTGCACGTCAGTATCTGGAATAACTGCACAGATAATGGCTTCGAAAACCTCCTCAAACCAAATGTGTTTTCAAACAGTCAAACCTGCGTCAGTTCTATAAAGAAGAACGATTGCAATATCAGGAAGTTGGTGCCTGCTTTATACAGTTCAAAAGTAATACAGAAAGCTCATAAAGATGCTTTCTGCATTACTGTTCATCATACAATTTCTTTTCATAAAAAAACGCTTAAATTACAGATCTTTTTGGAATGTTTTATAAAAGATTGGACTGTAGTTCAATTAACCCCTGCATTCCAATGACGTCATCATTAATATACATTAATTGTCTGCTTTTATGTCTCAAATTAAATTTTAGGTATTTTGACTGAAGAAATACCGAAATGAGTGTCATACAGTTTGGATCCTGATCAGACGCCGCGTTACGCGGCGTCTGATCAGGATACAAACTGTTTGCAAATAATCATTGTACTCGGGGTAAAGGAATTAAGAGCATATCTGTTTGTTATACGATTTGCAAATCGATTTAAAAGAGAATCCTATAAAACAAGGAGTTTGACGTAATGCGTGGTAATTCCATTTAAGAGTAAATGTTCAAAATCTGCCTATAAAAGTTATTACTTTAATGTTTATGCTCAGAAATGCGCTCGAAATAAGCAATTATTTGTACTTAAACATTACTTAACAACATGCATTATTATATAGGTATACATTTCGAGCACTGCAAAATATAGTTTCGACATCTGAAACGAAATGCGGTCCTGTTGAGTCTATTTTTGCATTTGAAACCCCATTTAAACATAAGAAATACTGTCAGCTTAGAATAAACTATAATTAATATAGAGAAAACTGGTGGTTGTTTTCTCAAAAATTCCAATATATTTGGTATTTTTTTGTTTAGCTGTATGTGTGTTTTGTGTCCGTTTGTCTGTGTCTGCCTGCCTGTCTGCCCGTGTGTCTGTCTGCCTGTCTGCCCGCCTGCCTTTCCCGTCTGTCTGTCTGTCTGTATGTCTGTCTGTATGTCTGTATGTTTTGTATGTCTGTCTGTCTGTAGCTTAACCGTTCATGTAAAGAATAAACAGCATAACGTGTGTTGAATTATCACTAATAAGAGGAAATGATAAAATCAGTTTACAAATGACAAAATCAAAGAAAGTTCTCTGAAGGGGGAGGGTCTGCTTTTCTTTGTCCAGCATTAAACAACCACTCGTCTTCGATTAGATACACGCTTCTTCCAAAGGTGGCCGCTTAGCACAAGTTGCACTCATATATAAGGCTATATGTGGTGTGGATGCTCCATTTATGAAAACTAAGCTTTTAGTTAATCTCAGTCAAGGTCATACGGCAAATTACAGGAAAAAATGTTTCGCCAACCCATTTTGTTCTGTTATAATTGTTTAATGGCTAGGTTAATACAGGATTGTTTCAGTCTTGGAACATATTTTGAATTCAGTAAGAAATGTCTTGTTGTCAAAAACTGACATACTGCCTTGTGACGTCAATATATGCGTCATTTCCAAATAGTATATTAGTGAAGAGTACATTTATTTTGTCGTTTATAAAAAACAGTGTACATCCTGGTCAACTGGTTCTTTGGTAAGCCATCTAACCAGGATCTGTACTGTTTGTAATTTTGTAGTTTAGATTTAAGTTGCAAAACTGGAATGGTGTATTCGGGGTTTATGGGGTCAATTGAGTTGGTGTTCCAGTGACGAATTATTGATTAATGATTTACTCGGCGTCTGATCTGATCTTATGATTGCAAAATGACAAACAGTACAGACCCTGGTAAGAGGTTACCGGCAGTGTTCCGCTTATCAGGGGCTACACAATTTGCACATGGCATTTGTACATTTTACAGGCACACTGTTTGTTAATGACGAGTATACTCCGCGCTAAGATCGAATGTTAACTAAATAACCAATGACATGTTTTCTTAACAAAATCGCAGATACGTCAACTCTGAGAAATTGTTGATGAAGACTCGCGCAGAATGTCGAACACCTTTATTACCTCCTTGAACACACATAGTGCAAGAGAAGTTTTCACTATTTTAACCCCTTCACTGCCATGACGTCATCAAATTTAGACAAGTGTCGTCTGCTTCTATTTCTTAAAAACAACTTTTAGGTATTTTGATTTAAGAAATATTGAACGAGTGTCAAACAGTTTGGATCCTGATCAGACGCCGCGTTACGCGGCGTCTGATCAGGATCTAAACTGTTTGCAAATAACTACTGTACTCGGGTAAGACAGTGAAGGGGTTAAAGCCATACATTTGGTCTGCTTGAACATTGTCGCATGCATTGGATGTTTCCACATTTTCAGGAACTTTGCTGTGGACTTTAAGTATTGATAGAAGTCTCAATCAGTTCGGATCTAAATCAGACGATGATTTACTCGGTACCTGCTTTGGAGCTTAACCCATTCAACCCTAGCGACGAATATACTCGTCATTTACAAACAGTGTACCTGTGATGATTACACTTGTACTATGCTCCTAAGGAGCCCTCTGATCAGGGTCTACACTGTTTGTAATATTCAAATATAGGGGTAAAATCAACCCTAAATAGTCAAAAGTGGACTAGACTTTTCTAAGTTGGAATTGTCCATTTAGAGTGTCAGATGTGAATGAGTATTGTGAATCTAAAATGAAAGGTGCGTCGACGTGGGCAGCGACAGACTTTTTTGCTTGCAAAGCAATCCTTGAATATTAACCATAAACAATATACCTACGACCTCCCCGACTGACTGGCAATAAAGTTTGCTCACAGACTATTGTTTCTGATAGCATCTGAAAACTATTGGCACTAAATATTTCACGTGTCGTAAAATTACCTCAATTGTTTGATTTGTGAGACGATCTATGCTAAAAAAGCGTATAGCCCTTAAAACGCTCTGAAACTGTCATTGGCAAAATGTGTCATCTGCTAAAATCTTCAGAGATGTTTGATCTGTATTTTCTTTATATAAATTATCAGAGTGTCAAACAATGGATCCAGATGAGACGCTGAGTTCCTTGGCGTTTCATATGGATCCAAACTATTAACAATAGTACTCGCCAGTTCGCCCGTATCGTGACTTCAAGAGCGTTTAACAGATCTGACGGAACACGGGGATCCATTAATCTTAAAGTTCTTACGTTTAGGTCTGGTTAGATAGTTGGAAGAACTAATATAATGTAAATACTAATCGATTTAAGGGCATCGAGGGAAATCAACAGTACTCAGGGCAGTGTACTCGCCAATTTTCCTACCCATCAAAGAAGAGAAGTAGCATGTGGCGTTCTTGTAAACACTTTATGTCCACTGTGCAAGGACTGTTTCACTCATAATTTTGTTACTCTAACATGGATTGTTTCTAGATTTAACGACAGGTGATTACTTCAAGCAGGTTGAAAGTAAAGCAGAGTTCCTCCTACTTTACTTTCAACCTGCTCCAAGTTTTTTTTATATATCTGCTTGAATACGGAATATAAATTTCTTACGGTGCATATTCATGAATATATGCATTGTTTTACGATTTTTTAAATGTTTTACGTCGCTCTTAACAATTGTTCAGTCATATCGCGACCTCCAGCTAATTACAGGTGAAGGAAGACCCCAAAAGCCCTTTATGCACTATTTAAGACACTTGTTAATCGGCACCTTGGTAGAACCACCGACCAGCTGGAAGGCTTCCCAACATGAAAAATCCGAATGACTAGACTTGGATTCGCACTCACAGCGGTGAGGAGCTTCGTGATGTAAGTCACAGTGACTATATAACTATGCCATGGAGGCCATTGTATGCATTGGAACTATTTTCTTCCAATGGAGGGATACATAAGGATAGTAAAATTGCATGTTTATGGAGTAATGGGTTAAAATGATGATACACATATGTATTCACGTCTCATTTTACGGTTACAGTTCAATCCAAATGTTTTATTCCTCTCCATAGAGGCGTTTTCTCGTATTTATATAATATAAATTATCAACCATTGGTAACTGAAAAAAGTACTGGTAATGCTTAAATCCAATCATTCTGCCATCGAAATATCGCTACTTTGAAATTGTCGTCTGCAAATTTGTTAAAATTCAGATTTATATACTTTTAAAGCAGAAACATAAAAATGAGTGTCAAACTGCTATAAGCGTTACGCGGAGTCTAATCTGTATAAAACTTGTTTGTAAATGCTTGTTAATTCTGTCGCTGTCATTTTTTTTATGGTGTAATAACCCGTATACAGCGCTCCCTCTCTACAACGACATCCAATGGGAGAAAAAAAGTGCGTTGTTCGGAGAGAGCCGTTATAGGGAGGGAAATTGGCCTTTATTTGCAAACAGCTTGAATCCAGATCAGTCGCCGCGTAACGCGGCGTCTGATTTTGATTCAAGCTGTTTGTTAGTAGTCATTTTTTATCAATCAAAATGTCCAATATGTAAATATGAGATAACCAGCAGACGACACTTTTAAGCAGACGATATTGCAACCTTTAAAAGATTTAGACATAATTGTCCTGCTTTGGGAACAGCGACAAGGATCGTTGTAAGGAGGGAGTCGTTGTTGGGAGGGCCGTTGTAGAGAGGGAACACTGTACAGTGACTGCCGTAATATCGCCTGCTTCATTTTCCCGTCTGTTTTTATTTAAAAGATGGACTTTTTTGTACGATTTTTAACTTAAAAGCATGGCTGTGTTTGTCAGACAGTTTGTTTCCTAGTCAGATGCCGTGTTACGCGGAGAATAGCAGTGTAGACGGCATTTGGCAGCAAAAGGGTAAATGTTTCCATGGTAACCGATAACGATTTATAGATCATACTTCTACATTATGACAATTTAAAACAGGCTGATAGTAAAAACAAAAATATCCTTTTGGGTGATTATGCTGTGAGGAAAAAGTCCAATAGTGTTGCCTTTAACCATCTGCTCTGAACCTTTATTGATTTACATTAGAACCAATACCCTTTCAGTCAAAATTCAAAAGAACAGATTTGTGATGAAATGCATGCGCCATATTTAAAGCAGATGATAATACACGTCAGATGTTAAATTTAGTGATAATAAAATATTATTTCAACATGAACCTTCTCCTACACAGCTATTCCAAGCTTTATTATTCTCATAAAACTGTATTTGCATGCTCCTTCCCTGCTTTGGCGAAATCGTTAGGAGTTCTGACTCTCGACAAACAGCAGCTGAAAGCAATTTAGAAGTAAACCAAATATCTCACTAAAGGAGAGATTTGCTCATTTTCAGTTTGAGTTAACATATTACCACATAAATGCGCCCTTTTACGCTATTTATTTATTCCTCCTATGAAGAAAATAGTTTCAAATAACACATACAATAATATACCATAAGAATATTTTCTATATCTTACCTGATGTTAGTTTACATCAGACTGAAAGTAAAGCAGAATGCGCATAAATATGCATTCTGTTTACTCTTCACCTGCTTTAAGTGGGTGCCTATCTTCAACACTAGGCACGGGCTATGGAGCGTTGGGTTAAGCAGTCACTTATTTTAACACTAATCTCTGGGTGTACGTTTGGAAATACTACTTGACAGACTGTTAGAGAGTGTGTGTTCAGAGTCATTAATCATATAGTTAGTTTACCCTATGTCAGCCATCCCTGTGAAAGTAAGACAAGTGAAAAACGAATTAATAAACGACCGCCGAGTAACGATGCCCATGTTAAGACTTAACCCTCTCATACATGTGCCAATCTATGCTAATCAATTATACCTAAGTGATAGATTATCTATAGTACACTTAAGGATGCGTTTGACCCATGACCTTAAAGGCTGTTTCTTGTTTCGAAGATACATGTAGGTAACCACCTTTTTTAATCAAATTGAAAGTAAAGCAGAATGCGCCTTAGAGCCTTACTTTAAGCTGTTTTAAGCTATCATCTGCTAGGATATAATAAACATTTCGCACGGTACATATCCATGACTGAATACAATGGAATAACTTTCTTTAGTTGAGGAAAAGGCTAACTCCGTAAAACGGCGTACTTATGTAGTTCAGCGCTCCCTCTCTTATAACGACTCCCTCCTTACAACGACAGTTGCCGCTGTTCCCAAGAAAATTATTCCAAATGCTTGCACTGATACATTATCGTCTACTTTAAATTGTTGTCTGCTCTTACATAAATGACATTTTGAAAGAAATAAACATAATGACGAGTGACAAACAGCTTGAATCCAGATAAGACGCCGCGTTACGCGTCGTCTTACATGTATCTGGATTCAAGCTGTTTGCAAGTGTAAGCCAAGTTACCTCCCTGTAACGACTCCCTCTGAACAACGCATACAATTTGTGTATCCCATTGGATGTCGTTGTAGAGAGGGAAGACTGTAATAAGCTAAACTACGATCGTATACTAAATACAAAAATGTAAATACTAAATGCAAACGCAAAACAATATTGTTTTAGGAAAAGACAGATTTTAGAAATTGTTAATGATTTATACGCATCGGAGTGGCAAACAACTGGAGTCTGGTTTGCAATGGACATACAGTAAAACCTCTCTTTTACAATCACTAAATTATGTTAATTGTAAGGTGTTTAAGGCAGGTGAATGCTTAGAGCAAGGTGACAATAAAAAAGCTCCTTTATGTTTTACAGTCACATTGTTTTAAGCTGTCACCTGTATTTTATACAACTAATCAGCACTCGTGTTAGTGGCCGTAATAGAGAAGATTTACTGTAAATGTTTACCGCTATCAAAAATTTAAAAGGAGAGAAAATGGTAGTATTATAGAAGGAAGAGTGTTACCTAAATGTAGGACAAAGTAACAGGGGAGAAGATTTTATTGTTTCTCGTTTACAGGAATCTAAACACAAACGCAATGCAATAAATTATAGAAAATGACAACTTGTTGAACGTGTTGACTGTTTACTGTCTAAAAGAGATAGAGTTTTCAAAATCAAACATGCTGCTCAGTGACTCAAAACCATTAAAGTCTTATTTTTCATAAAACAATCCTCATGTGAGATAGAACTTTGTGAGGGCTCACACGACTGTTTGCAATGGACGTGAAGCTTTGAATATAAGGGCGTTTATTGGGACAGAATTATGTTTTCTCCACTGTTACACAGCATAGCATCCAGCAGTCATCCATTACTCCTACATTCAGCAGTCACTTGTACTAATGTATCGCTTGAGATGCCATGCCTATACAATAAGTGGTCGCTTAAGGGTGTATCAATGTCATGAATTTGGGAACTTTTCAAAGTATATGAAAACACTCTATGATGGTTTTGTATTGAAGTGCTATTTAAGATGAATGAAAAAATAGAAAAAGTGTACATTTTGGTGAACAACAGTTGGCTCTACGGCCATGTAAAATGTACCCCACCCACTTTCTCTTATTTTGTCCTTTTCAAACAGCCCGCTTCAATAAAACCCATTTTAAATGAAAACAAATATGATAAATTGGTTTTGTGTTATTTATTTCCTATCTATGGTAGTATTTCTTTATACAAAAACTAATTTAAGAAAACAAAGGCACCAAATGTGAAATTTATAAAGCTCTAAATATCATCGGTATGGTACTTTTTTATAAATTTTGTAAGGGGCGATAACTCTTTTTACTTTAATAACTCAACATTTTCAACACTGACCTTTCAATTTCTTTTCATATTTTGAACTGCCTTAGTATGGGCTTTCATCTGGTAGAATATAAGAAAATGTTTAATACTAGAACTATTTCATTTTCAAACTTTTTTTACTTTTTTTCATAAAATAAAAAATCTAATAAAATCATGCCCTATATAAAGCATATTTTTGATATTCAAGGATCCATATTGTTCAAACCTGGTGCTTGCTTTGTCTAAATTTGGTTTATATATGTGAACATACCACCATAGACATGAAATAAATAAAGAAAACCCAAATTAACATTTTTGTTTTGTTTTGAAATAGATTTTACTGAAGCTTGTACTCTGAATGGGTAAAATTTGAGAAAAAAAATCCAAATTTGACATACATTTTTCAAATCGCTGTAGCTAAAACAAAAAGGACACCACCATATATTTTTTCCCCATTTTTTCATTCATCATAAATAGCTCTTCCAAAAAAACAATGATAGAAAAAAAGTTTAATACTTTGAAAAAATGGCTCATGACATTGATACACCCTTAACACAACCTTCACTGATTCTTAACCCTTTTCCCCATAGAAGCGATTTTAGCGTATTTAGTATATTCCTCCGCTGAAGAAAATAGTTCCAGTTTGTACCCTCATGAAAAGTTACCATTACAAATATTTTATATAGCCTAGCAGATTTAAGCTTAAATCAGGCTGAAAGTAAAGCAGAATGTGCCTTTAGGCACATTCTGCTTTACCTGCTTTAAGTGATCACCTGTATTTGATGTTATATACGGGTTATCTGGTAAAGGGTTAAACAAGTGGATGCGTAAAACAAAATAGAGGTAAAGCAGAAATCTGCTAAATATTTTTTCTGCTTTACTTACACTGTGTTTTTATATTTATCCGGCTTTTGACGCCACCTGTAATCAGTATTGACGCTCCGATGTGACGTTTAAAAAGTGTTAGCTCACTTGCCTTTCCTGTTCATATTTAACATTGTGTTATATCGACGTTTTAACACAATCACTTATACGAGTACAATAAACATCGCAACTATGGGTACTTTGATTGAGTTAAATTACACCATCATTTTGTGCCGAAAAAACACTATGAATGATGTATTCGATCTAAGAAACATACATTTTAAGTTAGGCCTAAACTATTTCTTTCCTAAAGCTTCAAATGCGCGCTACCAGTTTCCAGTTAAGTTTAGTCCATTTTTACATTTTAGTATTGTTTTGTCAATGTAGTACATGCCATGGGTTCAAATTAATATCGCAATAAATACTAATCGACCACTTACGTAGACATTAGTAATCAGTGTATTATATATGAGAACCTGACTTATTACATTGCAAATAGTGTATATCAATGCCAGCGTCAAGACGCGGCGACTGGCTTTGATCTACACTATTTGACACCCACATGCATATAAAGCATGTTATGTAGCTGTAATATATAGGGAATTTGACAGTGTAGACCAAACTCAGCTCCAGAGCCTGGGATGACAACAGTGCGGTGCTTGGTCGGTACAATGGTGCAATGCAATAAGGCTGATTTTGTCATGGCACGGCTCATATATATTTTCCAGCAAAAAGGGAGATTACATTACCCTTTCCAGGAATAAATAGGGAAAGTGGTTTACAAGCGATTTATTTTACCTAACACTTAAATTGTCATGGTAATGGCTGGTTTTTGTTATATCTTTAGCCCGGTAAATTATGACTGAGACTTTTAATGCCATTATTACATGTACCAGCGGTTATATTTCATGCATTTAAATTAGTATATCAATAACGTGCGATGATTATAATTTTGTCGTATAAACATACAGTAACACTTCCAAATTTCAAACTCGCCTAACTTGAACGTATCCATATTTCAGGGTCACGTGTTTAAATTTGAAACAGGAAATGTTTGACTTAAACCGTAGGAGGGCGAAATAATCATTCCACTGTAGAAAAACAGTATTATTCGAGTTAGGCGATTTCTATATAATGAGTATCGGTACAGAGAAAGAGGAGTATACGTTATTCCTCTCTGCCCAAACGAAATAAAACGCATCGAAATACCGAAAATGACAGCTTGTTGAAAACTCTGACGATTTTTTATCTTAGCGACAAACATTTTGAGGTCTTACCAAACTTCGGGATACCCGGTATAATTATTTTCTAGTTCCTAACTGTTTACAATGGAAATAACTTTATCAGCACAAACATATTATTAAACTCTGTCCTTCATGAGAACCCGCGAATCAAGCTTTCAATTGAGGTCTACGTAAATGCGTCACTAGGGCTCAAAGGGTCACTGGGAAGTATAACGCCTTCGCCACTGTATCATATAGCTCTCGTTGCTCAATAGATAGTTTACAAGCTCTTATACCGCAACACTGATGGCTCGGTTTGTTGTTGGTGTTTTGGGACATCTTTTAACCACGATGACTAATGACTGAGACAGCTGTCGGGTACGTATTAATCATTATACACTGACTTATTTTACCCACCAATCCTGGTCAATATTAGTTAAATTTCATTTCGATGACCGACGTCGGGACTAGTTTTATCTGCGCGTTAAAATCAACCCGGTGCCCATCCGTTCTTAAAGATCAGTGGTATGACGACCGTTAGGACGCCAGGAACTTACAGCTGAGGAGACATTATTATTTCCCGTTTAAACACATACGAAACGCAAACGCAATACGCTAAGATATAGAAAACTACAGCTTTGGCTGGCTCCGAGGTTATAAATAGTTTGACTTGAGTCTAAACTCGTTCCCAAGCATTTGATTGGTTAGATTTGAGCCTAGGCTCAAATCTGACCAATCAAATGCTTGGGAACACACTCAGACTCAACTCAAACGCTTTATAACCTAGGAGCCAGAGTTTGTTGGCCGTCCTCTTCGCCTGTTGCCCTGAGGGTACCAATATAGTGCCTGTCTGGCTACAGTGGGATGTGGTCTGCGCAGCGTACGGCCGATCTATTTCATTTTTTCTGTAGGATGGAGTCTATGATTGGTTGCTGCCATATTCTTGCCCAAAGCTCCTGGTTGGAGATCCTATCTGGCCACCGTATCTGCAGAATCTGTCTCAAGCATGTGTTGATAAAGACTTGCAGGCGCTGACCCAGGCGTTTGGTTCTTCTCTAAGTATCAGCAGCATACAAGTGGACAAGTTTTACATTGCCGTTATGTTTTTTTACGCTATTCTCAGTGTCGCAAAGGCATGGCGAGCTTTGTCTTTCCTGGCCCTGATATCTTCCTCTGTGCCTCCTGTCTTACTGACAATAATGCCCAAGTATGTAAAAGTGTCAACGCTCTCAATGGCTTGTCCGTCTTTGTGTAGACTTTGCATGTTGCCTGAGTTGATTCTGAGGCACTTGGTTTAGTAGTAACGTTGACTTGTAGCCCGGTTGATCAGGCTACTTCTTGAAGTTTTCCTGATATCTCCTGTACATGGGCGCAGGTGTGGGACTTGAGAAATATATCGTCGTCTTACTGTTTGACATTGCTCGTGACTTATCTTGATCTGAGTAGCAAACGATTTTGAGTCTGATCAAACGCCGTGTTACCCGGCGTCTGATCTGGTTCCAAACTATTTGCAATGGAAATACATTTAATTGTTTTGTCGTAAACGCGTTTATTGGGAGAGAATAACATCTGCTATATACAAATATAATGTTTTATTGTCAACATAAAGATATTTATATGTAGATCTACATGTATACAGATTAGACTGAAATAGAAAATAAAAAACATATTCTCCACTGTAAGCGTTTACTAGCCGAGAGTTATTTGTGACTGAAGTTTTAATGTAGTTTCCCAACCTCAGTACTGTGTGCCATGTAACCAATACTGGTGCGTGCCAGAATTCTGTTTTCTTGTATATTGATCACGCAATTACCACCTGTCAATCAATTACAAACAAATTGTTTACACCAGCCGTGCCTGTTCATTACTAAACTTAGCTGTAAATATTGATTTACCAAACTTAATAGCCCCATTTTCCAGATCCGATAAAATCTTTATTTGGTATTACTCCGACTAACAACTTGTCAAGAATGCAAGGCGATGGTTTGTAATTAAAAGATAAAATGTTGTTATCAGTTAACATACAAAAAAGGCAAACATATTCTAGTATGAAGTTGACAATACAAATGCTGTTTCATGCAAAAACAGTAAAACCTGTATACAGCATCTACTTAAAGAGTAAAGATTTGCAGTGTTATACATGTATCATAGCGAATGTTTCACTCCTTCACCGCAACGACTCTAAGCTGCTTTTTAACATTGTAATCTGTTTCATATATGAAATTTAGATTTTAGATTTAGCCTGTAACAAGTGTCAAACAGTTTGCAAATAACCAATGTATACGGGGTAAGACAGGAAAAGGGTTAATTCAGGTTAAAAAGTACAACAGTTCGTATTTGCGAAAAGTCATTAATAGTTTATAGTTAATTTTAGGACGATTTTTACATTACTTGACCGTGGCCTAGGAGTTGGAGCGTCCGCATAGGAAGCGGACGACCGAAAGTTCGAATCCCAATGCCGGATTCTGGATTGGAATTGATATGGTCAGTTTTTTGAGCCGTCACCTAGTTAAAAGACTGGTTACCGTAGGCTTATCTCTGCCAAGTGCCCGGCAATAAGAGAAGAAGTGTGGGAGGTACTGTGCGCGCAAAAAGATAGGTGTCTCATAAGTCAAAAGTGACTGGCCTTTTCAATAGGGGAGACACTATAATTAACAAACCCTTTACCTTCTTTACCTTTTACCTTTTACAATGTACTTGAGATGTCATCCATTGTATATGCTGCTGTAACACCATAAATACATATACAGGGCTGCCATAAATTGCCATGAAAAATCCTAAGATTTCAAAATTTGCATTTTTCAAGTGCGATTTAACGAATCGTACCTTTACCCCATAGACTTTTTCTTGTTTTGTTGACATGCGACCACTTAAAGCAGGCTGTAAGTAAAGCAGAATGCGCCTTAGGGCGCATTCTGCTTTACTTTCAGCCTGCTTTAAGCTACCATGAACTGGGGAAAAATCCGGAGATTTAGGAAAAATCCGGAGAAATGGCAGCCCTGCATATAGAATCCGTAAAAGATTGCATACTTCGATGATTCTTTTCTGTAATCTTGTATTGAAACATGTATAACCTATAATATGGACATGTTCACGTTAACGTGTGTATTTCTGCAATTTTAGGCGAAAATACATTTTTGACATGCGCATTGTAATCGTGCAGGACTTTATCCAGGTCAGAATACGCCCTCGATGATAAACATAATGTGTCTTTACACGAGAAGTGCCGATCTTAACCTTATATATCATATACAATTTAGTGGTTTACGGCTACAAATGCACGCACAAGAAGGCTAAATTACTTTTACCAGACGATAATTTTCTGCAGAAGGGTTAAAGCATATGTTGAAGGTCAAAAAAGTATCCTCTGTTGGAAGGAGGAAGGTGCCATCCTTCTGTTTTAGCCTCTTCATGATCAAATTTATCGTGAGGATTTTACCCATTCACCGCCATAGTGTCGCCTGCTTCAATATTGTTGTCTGTGATATCGTTTCAAAGTTAGATTGAATGCAGTATAACTAACGTAATTTCAAAACAAGTGGCAAACAGTTTTGATCCTGATCAGACGCCCCGTTACGCGGCGTCTGATCAGGTTCAAAACTGTTTGCAAAGCGCTTTATGACGTTATTTAGAGTGAAAGGGTTAACTCATTCACTCCTTCAATTTCAAATAGTTCATTCCAGTTTCCAATTAAATCTATTTTTGACTATTTAAGTATATCGGCTGTTTCTCAACAAATTACAAAATGGCAAACAGTGTAGACCCTGAATAGAGGGCAACCGTACTCTTTACCAATATGTTTTTTATGGTTTTAAATCTTTGAAATCATCTATAGTCAGCATCGAGTTTAAACTGTTTACTCAGTTCTCATCCGCTCAAGAAAGTAACACTAATGATTTCGTTGGATATTGTCAGTTCCTTTCTTTGCTCCCTGAAATTTCGGTGTCCATTTAATCCAGGCCATTTCTGACTTTTAAGGGTTGTTTTTGTCAATGATTGGCATTATGACAAACAGTGAAGACCCTGATCAGAGGGCTCCTTTCGGAGCCCTCTGATCTGGGTCTTCACTGTTTGCACAGGACAAGTGTACTACTCACATGTTCATTGTTTGAGAATGACGCCTATGTGCGGGACTAGGGTTCAAAGGGTTAAACTATTTAAACGAAACCTCGATTAAATTTGATAACTGTATTAAATGAAACAGTGAAACGATTAAAAATAATAAATATCTAGTAGAATACTACACCTTGAAGGAAATATGACATAATAAAAAGTAGAATCTACTTTTACTTTGTTAAGTATACATATAATTTCGCTACCAGGGAAGTGACGTGCTACTTTAAAATACGGTGGCACAGAGAATTATCGATTCTGCGGCTGTTGAAAAGGGCTCTATGAGATTGTTTAAGGGAAATATAAGGCCACATGTATAGATACTCTCCAAATATGCTTGAAATAATGTTCACGTAATCCTGAATCAACAGTTTGAGTCAGTCTACACAAGGGAGAACACTGATGACATACCACACATGGGTCCCTCAACCTACCCGGATATGAGAAACATTACAGTTAGACCAGAGGGTGTGGCAAAGCTCCTGAAGAACCTCAACATGCACAAAGCCTCTGGACCAGACACAATACCCACTTTCATCCTACAGCAAGCATCATCTGAAATCTCGCCAATACTCACCAAGATCTTCCAAACATCCATCAACTCAGGGGATATACCATCAGACTGGAAAGAAGCAACCATTATTCCAATCTTCAAGAAAGGTGATAAAAACCTAGCCTCAAACTACCGCCCAGTATCCCTTACATCAGTTAGCTGCAAGATCCTTGAGCATATCATGCACAGCAACATTATTAACCACCTTCTAGCAAACCAGATACTTTGTGACAACCAACATGGATTCCGCAAACATCGGTCTTGTGAAACACAGTTAGTTTCCACTATCCATGGAATAGCCAGTAAGTTATGTTCAGGAAAGGACCAAGTTGATGTAATTCTTCTCGACTTCGCCAAAGCATTTGACAAAGTACCTCATCAACGCCTTTGTACCAAACTGCATCACTATGGGATCAGGGGAGACAACCTACGCTGGATCCAGTCCTTTTTAACTTCTCGCAGTCAGCAAGTTGCCCTTGAGGGAAAGAAGTCGGAGAGAGCGAATGTGATATCTGGCGTACCACAGGGGACAGTTTTAGGACCACTTTTATTTTTGGCTTACATCAATGACCTACCAGCAGCAACTACATCCCAAACCAGACTTTTTGCAGACGACTGTCTTCTATATCGACACATCAAAACTTCTGAAGATGCAGACAGATTACAAGACGACCTCAATGCTCTCTGTGATTGGGAAGAAAAATGGCAGATGAAGTTCCACCCGCAGAAGTGCCAAGTGCTTAGCATATGCACCAACAGCAGACATAGACAGGACACCCAGTACTCTCTGCATGGACATGTACTGGAGAAAGTCGATAGCGCTAAGTACCTTGGAGTGACTTTTTCCAACAATCTTTCCTGGAGTGAACATGTAGATGGTGTAACATCGAAGGCCTCCAAGACTCTAGGTTTCTTGCGACGCAACTTCTACAATGCCACCAGGGAAGCCAGACAGACAACTTACTCTGCACTTGTCACTCCGATCATAGAGAACTCTGCTGCAGCTTGGGATCCCTACCAACAAAGAGATATCAACCAGTTAGAAAAGATCCAACGTAGAGGTGCACGTTACGTGACTAGCAACTACCACGATAGGACACCTGGTTGTGTAACTTCTATACTGAGGGAACTGAATTGGACACCTCTGGCTGAGAGACGCAAGCAACACCGCCTCGATGTTCTATACAAGATAAAGAATGGCCTAGTTGACTTCGAGGCAGACATCAGGCCAAGTGACTCAAGGACCAGAGGGGGAAGTTGCCTGTACCAACCGAACACAAAGAGCACGGTCTTCAAGTACTCATTCTACCCGAGAACCATCCAGGAGTGGAACAGACTTCCTACCTCCATCACTGACTCCAGCACCATAGAGGGCTTTGCCGCTGCCATACGATCTGTGGCAGTTGCTTCCAGCTATTAGTCAGGGCCATCATATGTACATAATTTTAAATTTTGGAAGCTTTTACCAGTTTTTACGGGAAGGAGGCGACTATCCCATTTTTACCCCATTCTGAGGTCAACTATTACAGTCTAAAGACTCCTGACCTAATTTCGGAAGAAGAAGAAGAAGAAGAAATTCATATAATCATTCACAAAATAGCGCTTATGCCAAATCCGGGATTGTCAGTCTCTTTACAAGTATTATTTAATGTTAGAAGTACATGTATATACAAACAATTTCCGTACCCCTGTATCTCAGTTTGAAACGATCATCAGTACTCTCAAGTACTTTGACTTGTATATGATGAGTATACTCATCCCTATGGCTCAACGGACTAAATGTATTTGACAGCGTTCCCATTCTACAACGACATCCAATGGGAGACAAACATAGTGTGCGTTGTTCGGAGGGAGTCGTCGCAGGGAGGTAAATTGGCTAACATTTGCAAACAGCTTGAATCCAGATCAGACGCCGCGTAACACGGCGTCTGATTTGGATTCAAGCTGTTTGTCACTCGTCATTAAGTTTTTTTTCTATCAAAACACCCATTATGTAACTTTGAGAAAATCAGCAGACGACGCCTTTTAGCAGACGGTATTGCAGCCATGAAAAGTTTGGACATAAATGTCTTGTTTTGGGAACTACGACAGGGGTCGTTGTAAGGAGGGCGTTGTTGTTGGGAGGGCCTTTGTAGGGAGGGAGCACTGCACCTGTAGCGTAAAGGATGTACACCTTACTGTGTTAAATATCAGGAAGATTAATAAAGAGGAATAGTTTCAAGAAACAAAATCTGATTTACATTCGTGCCGTTTTGAAAAGACACCTGTCTTATTCATGACTGACTAGCATCCGTGTGTATGATCATAAAAAGGCAATTTACAATAGATTAATGACATGGGTCAGTCTTACTTACAGATTATACCGGAAGTCAATGATAAAGATTCTTTTTCATTAGACAGGAACCCGAAACCTCCCCTGATCAAAGGAAAAGGATGTTACTCTTTCCCATTCAATGCGTTTATGCGAAAACCTGTATGCCAATGCAAACGGTTTGAAGCCAGACAAGACGCCGTGTTTCCCGGCGTCTTATCAGGTTCCAATCTATTTGTCACCAATTTCATAGTGAGCCGTCAGAATTTCACAAACAATGTAATTTTCTGCATTTTATTGCACTGTTTTGCCCTTAAGTTCGTTAAAACAAGAAAGAATAGCGCCTTCTCTACTGTATCTTGTTAAACATGAGTTATTGTCTCATAAATCTGAACAATAGGCTATGTTTCCGACATTCTGAGGTTAATTAATCCTTTACCAAATAGACGCGCCTTTTAGCGCATTCAATTTATTCATCCGCTGAAGAAAATAGTTCCAATATATACAGTCATGAATATGAATTATAATGAATATTTTCTTTTTTCTAACAAGTAATAGTTTAAAGCAGATTGAAAGTAAAACAGAATGCGCATTGAGGCGTATTCTGTTTTACTTTCAATCTACTTTAAGTGGTTACCTGTCTTCAAAACTAAAACACTGGCTATTTGGTAAAGGGTTAACAGGCAAATGGCTAGTTATACGATTTCTACCTAGACACTGTTACCCGTTCATTGCCAAATTTAATCGTTTTCTTTAACTTTTCGTAGACTGATTTAACATTTTACCCCGTAAATATGCATCTTTACCTTTACGCTTCTAATATATACATCCATTGAAGAAAATAGTTCCATTGTATACAGTGATGAATTTGTATCATAAATCATCTATCAGATGGTAGCTTAAAGCAGGCTGAAAGTAAACAGAAAACGCCCGACCTGAAATGTTGTTTCAAAGCTTCTTTTTAGGGTTAAGTGTCGGAAGAAATATCGACACGCGTATTTATTTTTGGATCCTGATCAGATGAAATGTACGTTACTACTTTAGTCGTCTAGTTAGGTAAAGCGGTTAAAGAAATATCTTGCGGAGCCTGAACGTGCCAAATAACTATATATAATAGAAACTCGACAACTCAAACTTGCTTTAGTCAAACTCACCCGTACATGTACTTGTCCAGTGGAACATCGACAACTCAAACTCACTTTATTCAAACTTACCTTTACATGTACTTGTCCAGTGGAACATCGACAACTCAAACTCACTTTATTCAAACTTACCTTTACATGTACTTGTCTAGTGGAACATCGACAACTCAAACTCACTTTATTCAAACTTACCTTTACATGTACTTGTCCAGTGGAACATCGACAACTCAAACTCACTTTATTCAAACTTACCTTTACATGTACTTGTCCAGTGGAACATCGACAACTCAAACTCACTTTATTCAAACTTACCTTTACATGTACTTGTCCTGTGGAACATCTACAACTCAAACTCGCTTTAGTCAAACTTACCTTTACATGTACTTGTCCAGTGGAACATCGACAAGTCAAACTCACTTTAGTCAAACTAACCTTTACATGTACTTGTCCTGTTGAACATCTACAACTCAAACTCGCTTTAGTCAAACTTACCTTTACATGTACTTGTCCAGTGGAACATCGACAACTCAAACTCGCTTTAGTCAAACTTACCCGTCTACGTGTCCAGTGGAGCCTCGATAAGTTGAACTCACCTACCCGTATTTCAATGTTGAACGTGGCTTCACCTTGTTTGTTTTCACTTTGAAATGTGGATATTTCATTTTTCATTTGTTCAATTTTGGAAATTCAGACATATGAGTGACTTCGACTGAAGCCAGTTCGAGCAAAGAAACTTGAATTTATTTCTTTTTAAAGGGTTACATTTGATAATTAGTTCGCGTGTACTGCACCGTCCTATTCAAATACATGTTTCTGTTTTTCAAACAGGTGACTGTTTGAATCAAGGTAACAGTAAACCCGAAAGTATGAGCTGTCTTTTTGCACGTAGATGGTATTCCTGCTTTAACGTTTTCTCTATCATACATGTAGACGCGTATAGGCGATTTTACAAACAGTTTGAATCCTGATCTGAAGCCGCGTAACGCGGCGTCTGAGCACGATTCAAATTGTTTGACATTTGTTGCGATATTTCTTTAATCAAAATACCTTATATACAAATAAGGCAGATACAAATTGCAACTGATACGATACTAATCATACAGTAGAGAATCTGTTATTCTTTCCCAATAAACGCGTTTACGCTAAAACTATTATTTGCAGTGCAAACAGTTTGGAGCCAGATCAGACGCCGGGTAACCCGGCGTCTCTTCAGGCTCCAAACTGTTTGCCACCAAGATAAACAAGAATTATCAGAATTGTCCAAAAGTTGTTCTTTTCTACGCTTTAGTGCTCTGCGTTTGCGTACGTTTGCGTTTAAACGGGAAAGGATTACAGATTCTCCACTGTACTATAGCGATGAAAGGGTTAAAGTAGACGACATAAATTGACAGTAAAAGAGTAAAGGCATGTCATTTGTCAATTAGGGTCACAAGAAGACCCAATAAAACTCTATCGGGTGCCTGAAAAAAATATTAGACAATATTAGGTCTTTACAAGAGTTAATTCCCGTGCTGGTAGCCATATGCTTTTCTCCTATTATAATAATCGCAAATAAAGTTCGAAGCTATATATAATATATATGATTTATGCTTTACCGGCGTGGGAATATGAATACTAATTAGTTTAATAACCAGTTCGGATCTATATATTTGTAATGCCTGATCAAGTTGTTTGTCACCTTGACACTGTTTCTTTTAAGGAAGTGCTATTTTTAGAACGATTGGGAAATTGTATAAGGTGTTTAAAAGTACGTTCAATACAGTAAAGAGTTAAAATATATGACAAAACATTATACGAAAGATACAGTGGAGAATCTGTTATTCTTTCCCGTTTAAACGCAAACGTACGAAAATGCAAAGCGCTAAAACGTAGAAAAGAACAATTTTTGGACAATTCTGATAATTCTTGTTTATCTTGATGGCAAACAGTTTGGAGCCTGATCAGACGCCGGGTATATATAAGGTGTTTAAAAGTACGTTCAATACAGTAAAGAGTTAAAATATATGACAAAACATTATACGAAAGATACAGTGGAGAATCTGTTATTCTTTCCCGTTTAAACGCAAACGTACGAAAACGCAAAGTGCTAAAACGTAGAAAAGAACAATTTTTGGACAATTCTGATAATTCTTGTTTATCTTGATGGCAAACAGTTTGGAGCCTGATCAGACGCCGGGTAACCCGACGTCTGATCTGGCTCCAAACTGTTTGCACTGCAAATAATAGTTTTAGCGTAAACGCGTTTATTGGGAAAGAATAACAGATTCTCCACTGTACGTCTATAATATTATAGATTTCATGTACTGTAAAGATGTGTCATGAGACAGTGATTATTGTATAACTGTTTGTGGTTGTTTCTAAAAAGGATTTATGTCCGACCAAAGCCATGCATGTATATAATTATATACTGTTGTCTCCTATTCTCTTGTGGCTAAGCCTTAAAATATATATAAAGCACATACATTGCTTTTAAGAATTCTTGGGGCTTAAAATACAATTGAAACCCCGAATAAAGTAAAACATCCATAAAAATAGTAATAATAGAATACTATCTAGGTCATTTCTACATTTGAATACACCTCCCTGCAGGATCTGAATCAGTCAAATGTTTCTCATATTCTCGTGCCTTCTGATTGGTTGTCAATGTTTAACTCTTCAGTTCAGAGAAGTGTTTTTAGTGTCACTTTAGATCTATCATATGGACAATTTCTGCGTCTGTGACATCAATTTTTGTTCGTTTATTTTTTTTCAACTATGCACTAGTATTAAATGAATTGCAATATCCAACACGTTTTACATGTGAAATTTCGAAAAAAGATAATTCAAACCCAATTAATGTTTTGTTGGTCCTTACAACATTTTCCAACATAAATCAATCCAAGGAAAAGAGTTGATATATTTCTGAATGTCAGGAGTGTCCATTTAATCCGTTTTCCTAAGACACGAAATTATGAGAAACCACGAGAATACGAGAAATGACGATATAGAGTGGGCTTTGCCCTTGTCCCGATTGAAGTATACTGCATGGCAGTGTATATTCCATAGTAGGTACACTATCCACTGTATAACAAATAATATAGGTTGTAAGCGAGAGTCACTGTGCATGTACATGTGTTAGGTTAATAGACTATTTCACTGCCAAGCAGTTTGAATCCTAATCAGACGTCGCGTTAAACTGTTTGCAAATGAAATCGATCGTGACATTGGCAGTGTTTGAGTAACTGAATATAAGGGTTCCTAATATAACCTTTGTTATATAATTAACTTAGCCACCTATTCTGGTCTATACATGTACATGTAGCTCAATGTCATAATCAACTATTGCCAATATTACTGTGAATCCTTTGATACGTTTACAACCAGTTTGTGCATATTTAGCAAACAGTGTAGATCCTGATCGGAAGGTTTTTCAATGATCCCCCTGAACAAGGTATGCATTGTTTCTTTCGCTTTTACTTTTCTGAAAAATATCTTAAAATAAACCCCTAAAATCAACATTGACTCCGTCAAGTTTAAAATATGGGATAGTCCATATGAACATTTCAGCATAGAACAGGTTTAATGATGATTTAATAGCCGTAACCTAACAGCCATTTCTGAGTCCGTTATTTCGACTCTCTGTCTTAATTCTTAACACGCTAACGACAAAACCGTGATAACCTTTGCAAACTCTTTGGATCCAGATGGTACGTCGGGTAACTCGGCGTCTCATCAGAAATCAAACTTTTTGACACTCTGGACTTACTCTGAAAAAGAAACTTTTTTAAAAATATTAATTTTAGACAAGTAGCAAATAATAAGTTTAGCAGACAAGAATATTATCTAGCATGCAAAGCGTTAATCGCTTCAATGTTTTACGTCGAGTTCTATTGTTACTTGCAAACAGTTTGGATCCTGATCAGACGCCGCGTAACGCGGCGTCTGATCAGGATAAAAAATGTTTGACAATCAATTTAACGATTTTAGACCAAAAGACATAAAACTAAAATTTGTATAATAAAAGCAGACAACAATTGTTTAAAGCTGATGACGTCATGCCAGTGAAGGGATTAATGATACGCTGTAGCATCTAGTAAATACTATGCACTTGCACTGGTTCCTGTAAACCCTATATCGTATATAATCTAACAGAACAAGGACCCTGGCCTTCCGCCGGTAATTTGTTTAAATAATAGTACTTTGTATTTCCTAATGATACATTCAAAGAGAATATACGATTCAGGACACTGATAAGACTACAAATGTATATTGAAATTCGTTGTTTCTCCATCGAAGACATATATCCTTAAAGTCAACATTAACTATTTCAATACTGAAATAGTCTGTCTTTATGATATACAGACAGACGAAGTTCGATATCTTAAATTCGCCTAAGTCGGACTTAGCAGACATACACAATTTGAAACGTGACTCAATATGGGTACAATCGAGATTGGAATAATGAAATCCATTTTTTAAAAATAACGATAAGTCGAGTTAAGCGAGTTTGAGATAAAGTTGGACTTTATTGTTAATTTATTCGAGTGACCTCTTGTGAACGACCACCTTTCTATCTGAAGATTGCGTTTCTTCCCGATAACTGCTGAAATACAGTAGCATGTAATAGATTAATGTTTTCAATAGTTCACAACACAATAAAATTGCCACTTACTATTGACGATTTCGACCCATGGACCACTGCTGTGGTCATCTTCAGAATGCGGATGTCGCATGTCTTCGGTCATGCTCGTTCGTTGGCGAAAATCGGGTCGTAGACCCTCGAGCATGACCGAAGACGTAAGACATCGGCATTCTGAAGATCACTAAATTTGGTGGCAAGTGACTGTGTAAAGCAAGATGAGCGTAAAACAGAAAGCTGATGTAGGAGCTTTCCTTTTTACGTTCACCTTGCTTTAATCTGTCACCTGTCTTTTATACGGTCACAACAAAAGTTTTGAAATGTTCAGTTCATCCGCTTTTATCTTCGGCCCTGGTATTACATACAAATGTAATACAGTCGAACTTCGATATCTCGAACTCGCTTAACTCGACTTAACCGATATTTCAACACATGAATTGCATTATTTCATGTTCGGTTAAGTCGAACATACCCGTAGTTCAAAGTTAAAACGTGGCTAAGCCACGTTTTAACTTTGAACTACGGGTATGTTCGACATAACCGAGTTCGAGATATCGCAGTTCGACTGTACATGTATTTTAAATGTGTAATTTCAAGAATGTCCGCCATATATACAAGAAACAAGTACTAATTTGTAAGTAAATGCGTTTGCAGGGCAAGTTTACATTGTGTAGCCGTTGAGTAATTGATACCAAATGATCGTTAAGCAAGAATTATCGGTGGAACCTATGTCTTTGGGCAAAAGGAAATGAAAATTGAATCATACACATAAACGGTAACCGACAGTCTTCTTGAGCCAGTGTTAAGATTCAGCAACCGCCGAAGGCACCTCAATATGTATATTTGCACTAACCAGCACCGCCGCTTGTTTGTAAGGAAACTTTAAGTTTGTTTGCGATAAAATCATATATGTTTTCACCAGTAGATACAGTCGAAATTCAAAATCTCGATATTGCTTAAGTCGACACTTACCTCAAGTCGAACACATGTGATCGAAGTTGGAATACGCATGTTTAGTGACTGATTACTGGTACATTGTAGTGGTACAGTAGACATTATATAACGAAACAAACTCATTACAATAAATGTAGGAAATAACAACTTTTTGAAAATTTTACTGATTTATTTTCAATCTTAATGATAAACAGTTTGGAGCCTGGTCAAACACCGGGTTACCCGGCGTCTGATCTGGCTAAAATGTTTGCAATGGAAATAAACGTAAAGCGAAAATGCGTTTATCGGGAAAGAATAACTTTTCTCAACTGTAGCTGAATGTAGGATAAAAACAACTGTTTGTAGACAACATGCAAATTTGTGATGAGTGTTGCATTTTGTTTTGGACGCCGAGTAGCTTTCTTAACAATTCACTGCATATACAGCGCTCCCTCTCTACAACGACACCAAATGGGAGACAAACTATCGGATGGAGGGAAATATGCCTACATTTGTAAACAGCTTGCATCCAGATCAGACGCCGCGTCACGCGGCCTCTGATCTGGATTCAAGCTGTTTGTAACTTTTTTATTTTGTCAAAATGTCCTTTATGTAACTTTGTGAAAAACAGCATACGATAATTGTTCTGTTAACCCTTTACCCAATAGAAGCGCCTTTTAGCGGATATGATTTATTCATCCGCTGAAGAAAATAGTTCCAATTTAATCAGTAATGAATATGTATTATATGGAATATTTTCTATATTATAGCACATGATAGCCTAAAGCAGGCTGAAAGTAAAGCAGAATGCGCCCTAAGGCGCATTCTGCTTTACTTTCAACCTGCTTTAAGTAGTCACCTATTTTAAGTACTAGAAATAGGCTATCAGGTAAAGGGTTAAGGGAGTTGCGACAAGGGTCGTTGTAAGGAGAGAGTCGTTGTTTGGAGGGCCGTTGAAGGGAGGGAACACTGAATACGCTTTTTACGCATTTCATTTGACGATCGTAGTTCGGTTTCACTGTTTGTAAAGAAAGCGTATAATCGACACTAAGAATCAATGGAATACTTTGAGTGCAGAAAGGACATTTCAAGATGAGATTGTCTTGCACTAAACTGCCAATTTTATCCTGTCACGTGCCTGTTTTCCTGACGGATAAAGGGGTGACAGATAAACTTTGCTTTATTATGCTATGTGGTCACATGACCGATGTTATTATGTCAAGTGGTCACATGACCTGTAGCCGGAACTACTTTTTTCACCGAGACGCTCATTTTTCCCGCTGTTAGGAAAGGTATTCTAAAACTCTTTCAACAGCATCCCGACGTGTAACGACGTTCATTCGAACTATTCGATGCAATCAAAGCGTTATAGAGTACGCGCCACTAGTCGCTTGCTGACATACTTCTATAAGTGTCCACCTTTTAGATTTCCTGAGTGAAAAACACTAGATTTTTAAAGGTTCTTTTATTTCTTTTCAACGTAACTAGGATGTGACGTCACTGACGTCATCTATATAATAGCGCGCTTTCCTAGAATAACATAGTTCTTTAGTGAGAATCTTATCTGGACCAAAAATGACTCTAGCTTTAAAAAAAAGCATTCTCTATTTATTTTACTATTGTGACAAGGATAAATAGAATATTTGGTTCCTATCTTTGAATGATAAATGTTATCTGGCTCGGCTTCTGAAAATATCAGGTTCGCCTGCGGCTCACCTGATATATTCATCCGCCTTGCCAGATAACATTTCTCATTCAAAGCTAGTCACCAAATATTCTCTATGTCTCAACTCATTCACCCCTGAAACTATGAATGGACAATTTCAGTTTCCCCCAAAAAAACTCTGGTTCGTGTTTGACCCTTTAGCTTTGTTTTTAATAATAAATTTCAAGCTGACAAACAATGTAGATCCTGATCAGAGTGTTCATACAGGAGCTCTCTGATCAGGGTCTACACTGTTTGCACCGGACAAGTGTACTCCTAAAATGTACACTGATTTTTATATATACTCGTCGCTAGGGTTGAATGTATTAAAGACTGCCAAATGCTTTTTATGTTTTGGATGGCAACGTGATTACATGTTTGTCTGAAGGCAAAAAGCAAGAGAAACACGCCCGCATGGTGTATACTTAACGACTGTTCTAGTTTCACATGCATGTCACAGTGAAACGGAAATTGTGACAGAAACTAGTACACAGCATTCCGCTAACGTAAGGATTTGTGCTATACGGGTGGTGTTACAAATTATCTCGTTATTTTTCTGCTTCGTTCTTACAGTGTAGAAGACACTTTTCTTTCCCGATTAAAAGCATCAAAACGCAAACGCAATGCACTAGAATAATATTTTTTCGCAATTTCTCACGTTTTTATTTAAATCTGAGTGGCAAACAGTTTGAAGCCTGATCTGACGCCTGGCTCCATACAATTTGCAATTATATTAATCGTTTTATTGAAAACTTGTTTTTTTGGAAAGAATAAATACGAAAGACTCAAGCAGGAAACGTAACACAAACAATACACCCACCTCTCAAGCAGAACACACACACACAGTCATATCACAACAAACACAGACACACACACGCGCAATACCATTCCTTCATCTACACACTAAATAGAAAACAACACGCAAGACAAACATAAAGCAAAGTGAATATAGGAGCCCGCCTTGGTACGGTCAGTAGCAATCAATAATTAACTATAAATTAATTAATTATTAACAACCACTGGGGGTTAAACCTGGATTTAGGGGCGCCCAACCTCACACTTATCTCCTATATTCACCTAAGTCAACTTCACTGTTTGTACCACAATAGGAGAAACTTTTTCCTCCAATAGCATAATCTTTGAAGAACAAAATTCATACAAAGCTTTTCTCATGCACTATCCAATCAAAATGGAACGTACAGTGCTCCGGCTGCAATATCGTCTGCTTAAAATCGTCGTCTGCTACTTTCTTAAAGTCACATTTTGGACATTTTGACATAAAAAGATTATAATGCTGAAAGACAAACAGCTTGAATCCAGATCTGGATTCAATCTGTTTGCAAATGTAAACCAATTTCCCTCCCTATAACAACTCCTCCGAACAACACACACCTTCTTTATTTCCTATCGGGGGTTGTTTTGTAGAGAGGGAACCCTGTATAACATAAACATCCTTAATATTGGGCCATCCTGTTGAGTTTCTGTATTTATCCTAAATTGAACTAATTACTTTTATTTGTCCAAAGGGAACAAACTGAATGGCAAACAATGAGGCTTTGATCAGACTGCTATTGGGGTCTTCAGTCACTTTATGAATTTGGAATATGGTTTCAAAGATTTTCAACGACACTTGAATCGATAAAACCTAAATCGGACCCTTAACAGAGCCGAGCCACCGGGAGCTTGGTAAGAATCCAAACAGTCTTGGACTCATACTTACGCTACAACAGTCATGGGCCACTTTGCAATTACAGTGCTCCCTCTCTACAACGGCCCTCCCAACAACGACTCCCTCCTTACAGCGACCCTTGCCGCTGTTCCCTAATCAATACATTTATGTCCAACCTTTTCATAGCTACAATACCATCTGCTTAAATGTGTCGTCTGTTGTTTATCTCAATGTTACATAATGGACATTTTGACATAAAAACCTAAATGACGAGTGACAAACAGCTTGAATCAAGATCAGACAGCTGTTTAAAAGTCGCGCTATTTCAGCTTGGCTTTAACATTTATTTGTACACACGTTTAAGAAGAAAACATGTCCCATTTTAGATCATAACTCAGAAATACAAACGTTTTTATTGAATCCAAGCGATTTTGAATAGTAAAAGTTATCAGAACGTCCATTTCTTCCTTTATATGCGTTCTACTTTCAAGCCATAACAACAACAACGACGTCATATAAGAACGTGACCTTACGCGTATACTCGATCATGTGAAACAATCAACAACAACATAAATTATGGTTTAAACATCGGATCATTGAATTGTCGAAAGCCACAGACAACTGTAGAGTCTACTGTAAAATTATCGATTTCATTTCTCTCTATAAACGTAGTTTGTGGTCCATTTAAGTTTTATGGAATTTCTGTAAGAGTAACGTCCCTTTCCCTTGTTTTTAGCCAATCGGGCGGAAGGATACCGTACCAGACAAGGTTTGCCGCACTGCTATTTATAGTAACAAAATGTGGTCTAGCACCCCTGAAAAGCGAGAATCATGCGGGCTGACGGTGTGAGCGGGATTCAAACTACTAAGCATACATTACGCGTAATCCCTGATTATCTTTTAGGGATTACGCGTTATCACTGGCGTTTTAGGGAATTGATGAAATGTCCTTTTTTTCATCAAATAAATAGATTTGTATTATCATGACATTTCTTTTGGTTTACATGTAAAACATCATTGTTTTACATATCATGATCTAATGAACGTTCATACAAAACTTCTCGCACAAATCAATAAAAATAAGTGAACAGTGTGCATATCAGCCAGGACAATTAAATCCAAGACATCTGTCTTGTTAATAAGATCAACAAAATATTTCATATTGTGGTACTTTCCTTTGAACTTAATGAGCTTAACAAGGTAAAATTTATTACTTTACCCAAAAGTAACTGCGAGACATTTATAAAAATTCAACGAGAAGCTTCAAAGTTATTCATTTTCCCTGGAAAATTTAGGATTATCGTGAAATCTCTGATTTTTCAGAGATTTCACGTATTCCCTGATAACACGCCCTGTAACATATACATACAAATTGATAGACACAAATACAAGCAGACAGACAGAAAGGCAGACTGACATATTTAATGCGAATAATGCAATCATAAAACTATAAGACAAACAATAGATATGCAGAAAGACGACCATACAATAGATTCATTTCGTTTTAGACTAGGGATAAAAAAAAAAAAAGATAGAACAGACAACGTAAGATTTCTATTAGAGAATGACCACATATGGCCGGTGCGGACTGAAGTTTTCTACTTAAAGTGAGTTATAGATGGACAAACCTAATCAGTAAGAATATGTCAGACAGAGTGAAACTAATCGAGCGGTTGCGGCAATTTGTTTGCCAATTTTACACCAGCCTGAAAAGAAGCTTGGTGGTCAATTCTAGATTAATCACCACAAACAGTCACTGTCATCACAGTATTTGTGTTTACATCAATAATGAAAATTAAACAACCATTTTGGGAAACAGATGTTCTCTTTTGCGTGTGAAAGTGTATGAATGTCTTGTTATGCAGTAGACAATACAGTATTACTTCTCGTAACCCATTACTACTTGGCATGTGGAAACAGATGATCACTTTAAGGCTCATTCTTCTTTACTTTCAGCCTGCTTTAAGCTACTATCTGCTACAATATAGAAATTATATCTTATTTTACATGTACACATTCATGACTGTATATATTAGAATATGTTTCTTCTGTGGAGGAATTAATTAAATGCATTGAAAGGCGCCTCTATTTGGGAAAAGCATTAAGATTTCCCTTTTATAGGAAAATAACGCTACACATTCTGATAAAATGCAAAATATGACAACTTTTAACCCCTTCACTGCCTTACCCCGAGTACACTTGTAATTTGAAAATGAACACAGTTTGAATCCTGATCAGACGCCGCATAACGCGGCGTCTGATCAGGATACAATCTGTTTTACACTCATTTCAATTTTTTATAAGTCAAAATAGCTAAATATTTAATTTTAGAAATAAAAGCAGACGACAATTGTTTAAAATTGATGACGTCATGGCAGTGAAGGGTTGAAAGCGTCTGACGGTTTGTTTTATTAAGCAGCAAACAGTTCGAAACCTGATCAGACGACGGGTTACTCGTCGTTTGCACTATATCAGAACGGTTGAGTGTACACCATTGCTTTAGTGCAGAAAACGGCTGTTAGTTTTCACTACAGTGGAGAATATGTTATTTATTCCCAATAAACGCGTTCATACTTAACCTAAATCGATTTTCGATTTTCAAACATTTTAGAGACAGATCAGACCCGGCGTCCGATCAAGTTCAAAACTGTTTGCCACTCAGATTTCAACAAATAAGCAGGATTGTCAAAACGTTGTCATTTTCTACATTTTATTGCAATATGTTTTCGATTTGTTTGTGTTTAAATGGGAAAGAATAACTTCAACTGTAATGTAAAAGCTATATTTTTATTTCCATTGCAAAACCTTTTGAGCCACATCAGACGCAGGGAAATCTGGTGTCTGACCAATCTCAAAACTGCTTGCTACTCAGGCGATGATGAATGAAAATATATTTTGTTGCATTCCGTTAGTGGTTCTTGTTAATTTAAATGGGAAAGAATAATACCCCCACTGTATCATAACTGTTTACGCTCACGAGAATTTCCTACCGTCAACGAATTTATATTTTGTTGTTATTGACTTGCACCGGTAGTTCTTATTTATTTTCAGAATAAATGGATGTTATCAAAGACGACTGATGTCCAAGGGAGATAATTTGTGATAACTACAAGCATACTATCGTTCGTTATTAAACCATGTTTGGGAGTTCATCCTGTGACTTCATAATCCTGGTAGCATTCTCCATAAGTAAGTAATACATACTTTCTTTCTATAGATGAACATTGGGTGAAAACGTTACTCTTTTTTAATAAACGCGTTTATACTAAAACTATTGTGTCCACTGCAACTAGTTTGTAGTCAGATCAGACGCCGGGTAACACGGCGTTTAATTAAGCTCGATACTGTTTGACACTTAAATCGATAGAAACTGGAAAAAACTGTCATGTTGTTTTTCATTTTATTACTACACTAATTTTGTTTGGTTTTCGTTTAAACTGGAAGGATAAATATATTCTATCCTGTAGTATAGTCCGCTAAATTGTGAACTTAGGACAACACCGTAATAGGGGCCCGTTTCATAAAACTTCTTACGACAAATGTTGTCGTAAGTCAGATTATAAAAGTATTAATTATTATCTATTTCCCCATCTAATCCTGTCTTGTGACATCTTTTTGGAATCGTCTTGAAAAGACGATTCCCAAAAGATGTCACAATACATGATTAGATAGAAAAATCACAGATTAAATGTATTTTAAAGTTTTGACTTACGACAACATTTGTCGTAAGAAGTTTTATGAAACGGGCCCCTGGTTCGTTAACTCAACCAAATTGGAGTAACTCTATGGTGGCATACATTTGTATATCAGCCATCACTGGGTCACAAAACATTTGCAAGGAAATTCGTGTCAAAATCTCAGATAAACTACTAATTAGAGTTAAATTTATTTTTGCAAACGATTCAAGTTATTGTTTCACAAAATTGCACTTTTCATAATAACATAACATACGAAACATATTATGCCTTCCCGTTTCAACGAAACTTAACACAGACGGTAGATCTATTAGATAACTGTAGAAAACGAACGGTAATTGAAAACTGTTCATGGTTTGTTTAATTTCAATAGCAAACAGTTTGAAGCCTGCTCAGACGCCGGGCGTCTGATCTGACTCCAGCACATTTGCGACGGACGTTTGTTAGCATGAACGCAATTACTGGAAATGAATACCGTTTTCTGCACTGTAGCGACATAATGGCGGCATTATAGCAATAAGAACGTTAAGGATATATCTTGAAGTGACTTACAGTTGCTGTATTTGGTTTGGGTTGGTTACCGACATAATGCAAATGTTAATCTATTTAGGAGTACCAAGGGAAATCAATGGCGCTCCTGGCCTCGTGTTGGACACTAACCTTATCTATTAGAATAGAGGCGCAACACATGGCGCGCTTTGTAAATCAACCTACCTTTTGGTGTCTACAGTAGAGAAGACGTTATTCAAAACAAAAATAAAGCAAAAACGTTTACACTACTGTCGATTGCAAACCGTTTATTGCCAGATCAGAAGCCGGGTAGCTCGACGTCTGATAATGCCATAAACTGTGTGCCACTCAGAAATAACTAAATCGTCAGAATCTTTAAAAAGCGGCATTTCCTACATCTAGTTGTGGAGTGTTTGTGTTTCGTTTCATTTGAACAGGAAAGAAAAACGTCATCTCCACTATATGTTGACTTCATTAACATTTTACCTGATAGAAGCGCCTTTTAGCGCATTTTAATTTATCCCTCAGCCAAAACAAATAGTTCAAGATTATACAGGCATGGACATGTGCAATTAGAAATATTACTTATATACTAGCAACTACAATGTAGTGACTTAAGGGTGTATCAATGTCATGAATTTGGGAACTTTTCAAAGTATATGAAAACAGTCTATGATGGTTTTGTATTGAAGAGCTATTTAAGATGAATGAAAAAATAGAAAAAGTGTACATTTTGGTGAACAACAGTTGGCTCTACGGCCATGTAAAATTTACCCCACCCACTTCCTCTTATTTTGTCCTTTTCAAACAGCCCGCTTCAATAAAACCCATTTTAAATGAAAACAAATATGATAATTTGTTTTTGTGTTATCTATTTCCTATCTATGGTAGTATTTCTTCATACAAAAACTAATTCAAGAAAAAAAAGGCACCAAATGTGAAATTTATAAAGCTCTAAATATCATCGATATGGTACTTTTTTTGTAAATTTTGTAAGGGGCGATAACTCTTTTTACTTTAATAACTCAACATTTTCAACACTGACCTTTCAATTTCTTTTCTTATTTTGAACTGCCTTAGTATGGGCTTTCATCTGGTAGAATATAAGAAAAAGTTAAATACTAGAACTATTTCATTTTCAAACTTTTTTACTTTTTTTCATAAAATAAAAAATCTAATAAAATCATGCCCTAAATAAAGCATATTTTTGATATTCAAGGATCCATATTGTTCAAACCTGGTGCCTGCTTTGTCTAAATTTGGTTTTTATATGTGAACATACCACCATAGACATGAAATAAATAAAGAAAACCCAAATTAACATTTTTGGTTTTTTTTTAAATAGATTTTACTGAAGCTTGTACTCTGAATGGGTACAATTTGAGAAAAAAAATCCAAATTTGACATACCTTTTTCAAATCGCTGTAGCTCAAAAGAAAGGACACCACCATATATATTTTTTTTCATTTTTTCATTCATCATAAAAAGCTCTTCCAAAAAAACAATGATAGACAAAAAGTTTAATACTTTGAAAAAAATGGCTCATGACATTGATACACCCTTAAAGCAGGTTGAAAGAAAAGCAGAATGTTCCTTAGGGCGCATTCTGCTTTACGTTCAACCTGCTTTAAGTGGTCACCTGCCTTCAAATCTAGAAACAGGCTATGAGGTAAAGGGTTAACAGTGAAGAAGACCTTATTTTCAGTCAAAACGAAACTCAACGCAAAAGCAATCGCAATAATAAAAAGTTTACAACACTCAGAAAATGCTAACGATTTCTATTAATTTTGAATGGCAAATAGTTTGGAGCATTATTAGAAACCGTGCACCCCATCGTTACACATTTTGTAATAGCATTATGATAAGATCAACCCTGTGCCTGCTGATCGCGACATCAATGCGTTTTGAAAACAGTTTTGATCAAGACCAGACGCCACGTTATCCGGAGACTGATCTTGATCCAAACTGTTTGACACTCACAAATAGTCATTACTTGACGTTCAAGAGTCCTAGTCTTTCGACGCCAAAGATTACCTTCTGCTTTGATACTCTTATCTACATATTTAGTCGCTAAATACCTTAATAGGGTTACAGTTACGTATACAAATAAACATAAACACAAATTCGATAAAAATGTATAAAAACTAAATTTAACAACTTTTGCATTCGACACTTTCAAAGCACACAATATAACAGCAGGATAAGTATTAACAGAAACACGTTCATTGAAAAATAAAGAAAAACGACTTCTCCATTATATTGGATTTTTACCCTGTAATTGCATTGGTATCAAAAATACATGTTTTGAACCAGATTAGACTATACATGTAGGTAAATCTTCATTTGATCATGATCCAGTCTGTTGGACAATGATATTGGTGTGTGTTACCTCAAAACGCTTGAAAGAAGACATAAAGAGAAATATAGACGACTATTGTACAGTGCTCCCTCCCTACAACGGCCCTCCCAAAAACGATTTCCCTCCATACAACGACACTTGCCGCTCTTCCCCAAACCAATACAATTATGTCTAACCTATTCACGACTGCAATGTCGTCTGCTTAAAAGTGTCGTCTGCTGTTTTTTCTCAAAATTACATAATGGACATTTTGACATAAAAAACGTTATGACGAGTGACAAACAGTTTGAATCGCGGTGTCTGGTCTGGATTTAAGCTGTTTGCAACGTCCCTTTAACGACTCCAACCGAACAACTCGTTTGTAAAGAAGGAGCTCTGTAGTACGGAAATTCGAATTTTGTCCGAATAGAATATGCAGTAAAATTACGATAGAGAATATGCAGTGTTGAAAAAACCAACTTGAGTACGCGCCTTTCTTTCTTTTATTTTTCTTTCATTCATCGATTCTCTGAAAAATATAGAGACATACATATGACAGGCAAACAATAACATACAGGCAGCAGCCGATAGGCTTGCAATTAAACGTATAACTGTCGTCCGCGCACCCGTTTTAACGCTCACCTATTTCGACGCCATATTTATTTACTTGTCATGTGAACTAAGCGACCCCCGTGACGTAACATGTGCACTCGCTATCGTTTGTAAACACGAAAAGCTACTCTCTGTTTCAAACATGTGAATAATTAGATATGCAAAGGGAAAAATATAAAAGTTTTACCTTTTTCAATGCATTTTTATGTATATTCACTAATGCAATAAAGTGCGGAAGTTTATAAGCCGTTTTCTGTATTTAAATGATCATGGAAAACTTCGACGCTCAGTTGTCAGGAACACCCATTCATATTTATCTTCTCACGCGACAGTCACGTGACAAGCAATTTTCCCGCCATTGAAAAACAGGTCAATGTTTAGTAGGTGTACGCTATTATAGGAATATGTGAGATCATGCTGATCGATTTACATGTGATTACTAATTGGCTCATAAATGCGCTATAAGTTTATGAAAAAGGTATCTAAGTTTATTATTTTCATTTCAGACATCCAATGCTAATTACATGAGCTACTGCCCAACATTCTTGTTTTAGGGTTTGGAGAGTTTTAGCGAGTGAGACACAAATCAAAACCACCCCTTCTTTAATATGAGTGCCCAGTTACATTCACCCTTTTCTTCATTTATATTTTACATTGTTCGAAAATCATGGCAAATATGAAACAAAAATTGATACAAAAAAAATAATGTTGACTCCCCAGTATGAAAATAAGCGTACACAATGCAGCACAGTAAGAACTTTATTTATAAAGCTAAAAATAACTATAATATAGGTCAGCCAACCAGAGGCGTCGAAACTAATGAGTCCCAATAAAACTGGCGGCTTCCACGGCAATGCTCTGAACAACTGGGGCATTTAAACTTGAAAGTTGCATGGTTTTTATCATTAATTAAACACATTTAGCTTCACTCATAGTTTAAATCACATTCATTTTAAAGCTGTCAAAAATTACGGCGAGTTTATCGCTTAATGGCGTCGAAACTGGTAACGCTAGGATACCTAGATAGTATAAACACATCTATAAATTAATTATATCTACCTAGATTACTGAATAAATAAATACACAAATAAATAAACAAATGATTTCCGATAATTTCACGGAATCAGATTTAATGAGTGAAATGTTAATATAAAACAAATAATTCTTACCGACGTGATTGTTCGTTGTCTTCATCTTCTCAAATGATTTGTTTTTTTCTCTGACGTTATAACGTCGCCGGAGAGCGCGAAACTGTGCAACGTGGCGCGGTTCTACATGCAGCAAATATACATTACTTGACGTTCAAGAGGTCTAGCCTTTCGACGTCAAAGATTACCTTCTGCTTTTATACTGTTCTCTACATATTTAGTCGCTAAATACCTTAATAGGGTTACAGTTACGTATACAAATAAACATAAACACAAATTCGATAAACGTATGAAGTTTACAAATATATTTTATAAAGTCGCAGATCTAAACCATATTTCGGCGTTTTTGCAGTGAAATTTAGATGCTACATGTAAGAAAGCCAATTATTGACAGTAGTCATTCTATTTTAGTTCTGTTATCAGACGCTAGCTAACCTAAGAGAACTTTACGAATCTTCTTTGACAATAATATCAATTTATTGCATTTCATCTGTCACTATTTTCAGAGAAAATTTGAAAATAAATCATGATTTGTTATGCTTCAGTGAGTCTCAAATGGCAATAAATGACATGCGCCTTTTTACAAGATTGAAAATGGTTTTATTACGAAATCGACCATGTTTGCAATCTCCATTCATATGATTTTTAAACCAAGTTTAAATTGTTCCCAAAATACATGCGATATAATTGATTGACTTCTGAAATGATAATGTATACGTTTAGCTCCAATCAATAATTGAAATGTTTAACAGCGGAGAAGACGTTGTTATGTGCCGTAAACTAAACGAAAACAAGATAACTCAAATATATAAAATAATATATTCTTACAAGTATCGTAGATTTCATTCAATCGGAATGGCAAATAGTTAGGAGCATGATCGTACACCAAGCTGTTTGAAAATTACATTACTGTCTAGCATAAACACGTTTACTATAAACATGTATATTAAAAGTAGAACGCCATTACCTGAGTATTAAAATCATTTCAGAATCATTCAAGTCATAACTGAATAAAAGAGAGCGTTTGTATTTCCAACTAACCATCGTTTATATAATAATATTTAAGCATGATTAAGGTACAGATTTACTTTGAATTATCAGTAATATATATTGATACGTTAATACGATTAATTTAATTGTGTATGTGTTTTGTACATAACGCCTTTAACCCATTAACCCATTGCTTTTTTCTAGTTTGAAGATAGTTGACCACTTAAAGCCGGTTGAAAGTAAAGCGGTATGTGCCTTTAGGCACATTCTGCTTTACTTTCAGCCTGCTTCAAGGTTTTATCTGCTAGAATACAGAAACTATTTCTTACGATATATAATCATGACTGTATAAATTAGCATTATTTTCTTCAGTGGAGGGATACATTAGAGGCGTAATAAAGGCGTATTTATGGGTTAATGGGTTAATTTATAGATCGATAAAAGTAAAGATTAAGTATGCTGTATTGTTTGCGTGTCGTCAGTGTGACTAAATTGTTCAAATATAAAGAATATAAAGGATCATAGTCCATAACGTTTGAAGCAGGCTGCATTTATTGGAACCATTTCTTTTACCATGATGCTTCTTTCTAATTTGTAGTTTGCATTGTATTGTAACGGGATGGTTCCCGAGTAGTTGGCTGATTTAGCTCTCTTCCCTCTACAGTGGCCTCTCTCTACAGCGACATCCAGTGGGAGACACAGATTGTGTGAGTGTTATTCGGAGGGAGTCGTTATAGAGAGGGAAACTCAAGACTAGGCTAACATCCGCAAACAGCTTGAATCCAGATCAGACGCCGCGTAACGCGGCGTCTGATCTGGAAACAAGCTGTTTGCCACTCATAATTATATTTATTTTTATCAAAATGTCCACATTTAAAGAAAAACAGCAGACGACAATTTTAAGCAGACGACATTGCAGCAGTAAAAGTATTAGACATACTTGTCTGATTTAGGGAACTGAGACATGGGTCGTTGTAAGGAGGGAATCGTTGTTGGGAGAGCCGTTGTAGAGAGGGAACACTGTATTTCCCTTCTAAGCTATCTCGGTAGCAGGTACTCTCAATACTTGAATAATAAGTAGACATTTAGTATGTCCAACAAATAGTCAATAATGGGTTCACATATAAATTATTAGAATTTTAAATGATAATTAATTTGGCTTCAAAATGGTGACTTTTGATAAAACAACCTAATGTCACTGCAGACTTTTATAATTATTTAAATTAATCCAACCACTTACACTTGTGTATTATAACGCTCTCTTAACTATGAATTTAATGAGTGTATTCTTTGGTACTTGGTGCCAAAACAAGAAGAAAATTTCAATCACAGATTTGTTCGTGGAAACGAACTGGCGAAAATGACGTCGAAATGAGCTGTGCTCCAGCGTTCCAAAGACACTGACTTTTATACTAACAGAAGCGGATTGCTCCCACTTTATGTGTATGATCACCACAAAAAGTGGGTAGGATCACCACAGAATTGATCACTGTGATCAGTGATCCAAATACGGATCGCTAGTGATGGACTACATGTATAACCACCACGTCATCAATACCTGTGTAGAAATGGAATACACAAGCGATATGACGACGTTGTGTGACTTTTAACCGCCGTTGAGTTTAAACATGAGTATAAACACAAACTATCGGTGTGTCTGCAGTGACAATACAGAAATATGTTGACTTTACACTAAATGATTAGATCATTTGGTTTTAACCAGTGAATAACATGAAAGATGCATGACACATTACGTTTAGAATTCACCTATCGGCTATAGGGTTTCTCAATTATGAGGTAAGTCTGTTAAATATTAGCTGTGGCAATCGTCATGATCCTTTCATGTTATGTCCAAACAGTGTATTTTATATTTCTAACAATGAAACACTGGAGATTGCTATATTGTGTTGTAGCAGACACAGTAAAATAACTAGTAGTAATAGTATTTCATTTCCGGATAGCGTTGACTTTTCAACAGAAATGATGTGATATTCTAACACACTTCGCACACGCCCCTATATAAACAAAGAAAGGACGTATCTGTGTTTGAATTCTCAATAAAACACTCACGCGCTGTAATATTCTACCGTGACATCATATTGCTTCGAAAATGCGTACGCCAACAAGTGTAGCGCCGTTGCTTCGTTGCAAATTAAGGTTAAACTATGTGTTAAATCGAACTAAAAAATTGATACCAGTGTTTTATCTTGCAATCGAACACGGGTACATGTAGTCGTTGAGATGCTGGTAGTTAAACCACTCGGTGTAATTTTAAATTACTGCGCAGCTAAACTCCTACCAGTGTTCGATTGCACGTTAAACACTGATATACCTTTATTATTTCTTAAATATGTAATATCTCCTTATTCCCGGTAACAACCCATGCGATCCAGAAATAATGAAACAACTACTTATTAACTCATTCACGCGAGCTTTCAAATAGACACGTCCATTTTACAATAAGTTATAGTCCATTTTTACATACTTAGACTTGATTTTAACTATAGATTTTAAAAAGACAAATAGCGGAGACCATGTTAATATAGCTTTATTCAGAGAAGGCGTTATTATTTCCAAACAAATGCGTGTTCGTTGAAACAAACAGTTATATCATTACAAACAATTTCGAGCCAGATCAGATGTCGGGTAACCAGGTGTCTGATCAGGCTCAAAACTTGTCAACACAGAAATGCCGTTCTCTACATTTAGTGCATAGCGTTTCCATTTTGTTTACGTTTAAATGGGTAAGAATATCGTCTTCTCCACTGTACATGTATATACAATACATAAAATCCGCTCTATTACATGTACGACCACTAATAAAGTTATCTACTATAGGGTGTTTTAAGCAAGATGAATGCAAAACAGAAAGCTCATATAGGAGCTTTTCTGTTTTACGTTCACTTTGCTCTAAGCTCTCATCTATCTTTGGTTGAACCCATTGGCCTTCTTTTTAGTGGTCGTAATAGAGATACAGTAGAACCTCTCTATTACGACCACTAAGTTGTGTTGAATATTAGCCGTTTAAGACATGTTACTGCTTAAAGTAATGTAAAAGTGAAACAGAAAGCTCCTACAGGAGCTTTCTGTTTCACTTTCACATTGCTTTAATCTGTCACCTGTCCTTTATACTAACACTTAGCCTTCTTTTGAGTGGTCGTAATAGAGGGGTTCGACTGTATTTAACTGTAAAACAATTTTGAGTGACCGTTCATGAATTTTCGAAAACAGTTTGAACATCTCTTAACCCATTCACTGCTACGATAGCGCTTGCTTTCAACAATTGGTGTCTTCATTAGATCGCCAATTTAGATAATAGTTAAATTGACCAAAGTTATATGGTACTAGGTGTCATTCTGTTTGGATCATGATCAGACATAGAGTAATTCGGCGTCTAAACAGGATATAAACTGTTTGCAAAAACATGCATTTGTAACTTTTCTGGCTGACAATGAACAGTAACTTGTCACCGTTCCTAGAGGTGCAGTGAAAACAAACTGGTTTTACCATATACACATAGATCAATTGTGAAGCAAATATAAAGTTTTACATGCATCTATAGTATTCTGTCAAGCTAAAGTTATGTGAATTTTTATAGTAAGCTTGCCTTTAAGAAAGACATTTGCAACACATTTGATCGTAATAATAATTACATAATACCATACATCCTTGTAAA
This sequence comes from Gari tellinella, assembly GCA_922989275.2. Classification (NCBI taxonomy): domain Eukaryota; kingdom Metazoa; phylum Mollusca; class Bivalvia; order Cardiida; family Psammobiidae; genus Gari; species Gari tellinella. The sequence continues at coordinate 44,133,486 of OV277867.1, forward strand.
ATGCACTCTGCAGCAGATAGATTGTGACATTGATTACTCTCGTGGGTTTTAACCGTAAGCTAGACCGTATGCATTGATTTGCTATTCCTACAGTGTAGGCGCCCTTCAACGACCATAGCATGTACGTCTCTTCCACATCTGGCGTGGGTGTATGCTTAAAGCTAGGTGAAAGATAAACAGAAAGCTCCTATAGGAGCTTTCTGTTTATCTTTCACCTAGCTTTACGTTACTACCGGTTATTAACATTAGCAGTGAGTATTTATCGGAGTGGGTGAACGGGACTTCTCTGTACCCTCACAAACTTAGATTAGCAACAAAAGATTGGTTGCAGTTCTGAGACAATTGCTTGTGAGACTAATAGCATTTAGGGTGTTTTATTGTTTTGTCAACCAAAGAAGCGTACTTTAAATCGATACCTGACTCTACGTTCAGTTTCACCGCCTTTAGTTTTAACAACAAGGATTTAACGATACTAAGCAAGTACATGTACTGATGAGATGTTATCCATTTTAACACGACTTACTTAAAATCTAATTTTTTTTCTTCAAAATTCCAGATAGGGCAATAAATAAATATTGATATATAAACTTCAGTTTATATATACTTATTAAAATCTCAATGCAAATGCATGTAGAAAATGCCATATTCAAATATTTATATAGCAAACAATTCGGCGCCATATTAGACGCCTGGTGAACAGGTATGTGATCAGGCTCCAAACTGTTTTAGTACAAACTCCTATATTGGAAAATCATAACGTTTTCCCAACTTTAGAGTAATTTCTATTAACAAGTAATGGACCGACAGCTGGAATCTTTCCTGGAAGTACTTGTCAACGACTAATTTTCAAATAATATTATATAAGTTATATAAGAATAAAATGGAACAATAAAAAGTGTGTTTCCACAACGAAAGAAGTTTTTGTTTTTCAAAGAAATTGAAAACCAGAGTTTATATTTGTCAAATAGAAAAGAAAATGTAGCCCTATGGTATATATGACATTAAAATATGATCGGTATAAACATTCCTTAAGAAACAACAGAACCTAAGTGTTTTGTTTTGATGGCGCAGCACGTCAAAACATATAATTCCAAAGTATGAACAAACGAAAGTGCAACACACCATTACAAGGGAAAGAAGTAACGAGGTAAACATGTTATTCGTGCAAAGCTTACTCGATAAGCATTTTGAACCAAACATAATATAGCTTTATGTCTTCTAAATTGAAACAAAAAGGTACTGTAAAGCATTTACCCGCGCCCGATTACAACCTTGCGCAAGGATATCACTTGCTAATTGATTAAAGTAATATATCTTAAAAAGCAACCAAATCTTTGTTATTTTTATTATCGTAAGAGAAATGTAGGGTGCAAATAACCACAGGCACAGGTCTGGTTGACACATTTTATTTGATCTACCGGTCTCGACCTTATTCAGGTCTTCATCATTTTTATTATGTTTATTTGTTTGTTGATTACAGCGCTCCCTCTCTACAACGACACCCAATGGGAGGCAAAGGCTGTGTGCATTATAGGGAGGGAAATAGGCTTAAATTAGCAAACAGATTGACTCCAGATCAGATACCGCGTTACGCGGCGTCTGATCTGGAATCAAGCTGTTTGTCACACGTCATTAAGCTTTTTCTGTCAAAATGTCCATTATGTAACTTTTAGAAGAACAGCAGACGACAGTTTTAAGCAGCCGTTTCTGCAGCAGTGAAATTGTTAGAAATTATTGTCTCGTTCAGGGATAAGCGACAAGGTCGCTGTAAGGCGGGAATTGTTGTTGGTAGGACCGTTGCAGAGAGGGAGCACTGTATCATGTTTAGCTCAACTTTTGGAAAAGTCGATCTAGTGTCGCCACCCTGTAGCCTGTGCCGTTTGTTTTTGTTGGGTTTTTTGTTAAACTTTAGAGAACAACAGTTCTCAATAACTAGGTATCCCTTTGAAAATAGAACACCTGTTTAGTATTTTGGGCAATTTATATAAGAGCATTCACCTATTTTAAAAAAGAAGGTACGATGTAACTTAAATGTGCTTAATGCAGAACAAAAATAATACAGAAAACTTCCATAGGAACTTTTTTGTATTATTTTCCTTAGCTTTAAAATGCTACCTTTACTTAAGGCTTAAAATATACCGATTTTAGTAGACACTTAATCTAACTACAACTTTTCCTGATACAAAAGTATTGTCTGCAGTTATGTTTCATATTTTCATATCCCCTTAACCCTTTACCTGATAGCATTGCTTCTAGTATTGAAAATATGTGACTACTTACAGCAGGTTGAAAGTAAAGCAGAATGCGCCCTAAGGCGCATTCTGCTTTACTTTCAGCCTGCTTTAAGCTATTAATTGCTAGAATAAGGAAAGTATTAAATATGACACATATTCATTACGGTATAATTTGGAACTATTTTCTTCAGCGGATGAATAAAATGAATGTGCTAAAAGTCGCTTCTATAAGGGAAAGGGTTAAATAAAAAGTATTTGGGTAAGACGTCATTGTTTACCAATGAACGCGTCTAGGCTAAAATAGTGATCTCCACTGTCAACTGTATACAGTTTTCCCCTGACGTCTGATCTGCCTCCAAATTGTTTGCAACTCAGGTTAATAAGAGCCAGTTTCTAAACAATTACCATTTTCGGCATTTTATCACATTACAGATTAGTTACGTTAAACGGGAAGGAATAAAGTATTCACCAATGTAACGGTTACATTTACGTTACAGTGCAGAATGCATTATTCTTTTCCGATCAACACGTTTATGTTTTAACAGGAAAGAATGACATATTTTCCACTGTATCGGTAAAGTTACGAGTATAGCTGGTTATTTGAGTGAAGGTGTATGTCAAAACAAAGTAACAAAGACATCTATATCAAGTTGATGTAAAGACATCAATTCGAACATAACAGACAACATTGATTGTCAGACCCAACCAATCAAATTAGGATCAGAACATATGACAGTAACATACGAGATAAAGTTGTTAAACGGAGTTATTGCCAAGCAAACCGAATCAATGGGAACGTGTCAGACACGATGAGGCTAATTCAGAAGTCAGACCTATGTGGCAAATTTAGCAGTCGTGTTGAACACACACGGTTCGTTACTCATTTATCATAACAATACCGCATGGACGTGGAGAATTAATTTCTGGCCAAACTAGTCCGTGTTTAATCCCTTCACTTCCTTACCCCGAGAACCATAGTTATTTGCAAACCGTTTGGATCCTGATCAGACGCCGCGTAAAGCGGCGTCTGACCAGAATCAAAACTGTTTGACACTCAATTATATACTTTCCAAGTCAATATACCAAAAATAAAATTGAAAAATAACAGCAGACGACTATTGTTTAAAATTGATGACGTCATGGCAGTGAAGGGGTTAATACCTGTACTGCCTGGGACCGACCGCATTGACATTGCCAAGCAGTTTGGACTCCGGTCAGACGCCAGGTATAGATCGGCTTTTGATAAGGGTTCAACATCTTTACTTTCGTTGTCGTTATTTCCGCAATTAAATCCAAAAATGAAAACGATCTCAATACGCTTTAAACCTTCGGTCTCATCATTGCCTTATATTTATGTATTTCAACCATTTTGTTTGTAATCATTATCGTAATATAATATTTTTAAACTAGTCGATTTAAAATTTCAAGATTCCAAATTTTGAAAAAAAAGATGAGATGTAATTAAACTGTTGAAAACATCGAGAGCTAAGAAATGTTCCCTGTTAGGCAGACTATTTTATTCCTACAGGGGAGAAAACGTTATTCTTTCCCAATAAACGCGTTTACGCTAAAACTAATATTTCTATTGCAAACAGTTTGAAGCCAGATCAGACACCGGATAACCAGGCGTCTGATCAGGCTCAAAACTGTTTGCCACCAAGATAAACATGAATTATCAAAAATGTCCAAAAGTGGTACTTTTTTGCGTTTAAGTGATATGTGTTTGCGTTTCGTTGCGTTTAAACGGGAAAGAATCGTATTCTCCACTGTATGTGCACGTGTTAATGCTAAAACCGTTATGTTAATTGATAATAGGTTAACACCAGATCAGACATCGGGTATCTCGGCGTCTGATCAGGCTCTAAACTGTTGGCCACTCAGATTAAAAAGTATCAAGCAACAACAACAACAAAAATCAAAACCATCATCATTTAAAAAGGTTGCAATCTCACAATATGTATTGCATTGCGTATGAGTTTGGTTCGGTTTAATATACGGGGGAAAAATCAAAACATGTGAGGACAAGGACCAGGAAACATATTTATATTGGGTGGTGTATAACAGCGGAGAAACGTTATTGTTTCCCGTTTTAACGCAAACGAAACCCAAACGCATTACAATGAATGTAAAAAATAACATTTTTTTGAAAATTTTGATTTAATTTAATCTTCATGACAAACATTTTGGAGTCTGATCAGTTTGGAAATAATAGTTTGATCGAAAACCCGTTTATGGGGAAAGCATATCGTTTTTCCGATGTATTAGCATATACATTATCCCGTTAATCGTGACACTCGGAGACAAACTCAGCACCTTGTGCAAATGAAATAGATTAACCCCTTGCTGCCCTGACATGGTCTGCTTATACACTGAATTATCTTCTGCTTTAACTTACTAAATTAAGATAAAGACATTTGAACAATATAAACATCATATGTCATAAATCTTGATTATGGTCCATGGATTTGCATACTGTTTGGATTCAGATCAGACGTCAAATAAATCGGGGTCTGATCAGGATCCAAACAGTTTGTAAATACCGGTGGAGTCGGGCTTGGACGGTAAAAGAATGATGCTGGTACAGTGGAGAAAACGTTATTATTTCCCAGTAAACGAGTTTACGCTTAAACTATAATTTCCATTGCAAACAGTTTGAAGCCAGATCAGACGCTGGGTAACTGTTTGCCACTTAGATTAAAAATCAATAATTAGAAATGTCAAAAAATGGTAATTTCCTACATTTTAGCGATTTGCGTTTGCGTTTCGTTTGCGTTTAAACGGGAAAGAATAACGTTTTCTCTACTGTACTTGGCGGAATCGATAACACAGCGGAGAAGACGTTATTCTATCCCGTTAAAACGAATACGAAACGCAATGCACTAAAATGTAGAAAATCAAAATTTTTCTAAATTTCTCACGTTTGATTTTAATCTGAGTGGTAAACAGTTTGAAGCCTTATAAGACGCCAGGTAACCCAGCTTCCTGATCTGGCTCGCAACTGTTTGCAAAACAATACATGTTACAGTTTAAGGGTTAACGTTTTTATTGGGAAAGAATAACGTCCTATATACATACAAATAAAGCAGAGACGGCCAAACAGTTATCATGATAATAACACTTTCAATATAATGACACCATCTGCTGAGTAGGGCAAAGAAGGAGCTAAACTGTGTTTTTAATTTTTGAGTTATGACTTGCCTTATAAGAATATTTAGTTGCGCTTGTCAGAAACACTCAATTTGTTGTTCCTTGTCTTTTTAGCTAACCTTCTATTATAAAATGTGTTTTAGACGGACAGTGTTTTTCCGTATAATCTATATTTTCAAGTTTTCCTTCTTTTTTAATTTACATGTTCTTTTTTGATAGATGTAGTTACGACAAACCACGCAATGAAACTTAAACCATGTCTACCTTTGCGGATTGTTTGGGTCCATATTAGAAGTCGAGTGGTACGGTGTATCATCAGAATCCAAATTGTTTGTCACCCTCACTATATTTTGAAATCTAATTTCAGAAAAGTAGCAGACGACATTTGTTGCAGACTACATTTTTTCTCGATTTTAATAAATATCAGATACAGTCAATTAATATTCGGCTTATACATATTGTACAGTGGAGAAGACGTTATTCATTCCGATTTAAACGCAAATGAAACCGCATTACAAAAAAAATGTAGAAAATAACAATTTTTAAAACTTTTAACGATTTATTCTAATCTTAATGACAAAACAGTTTAGAGCCTGATCAGACGCCGAGTTACCTGGCGTCTGATCTGGTTTCAAACTGTTTGCAATGGAAATAAACGTTTTACCGTAAACCGCGAAAGAATAAAGATTTCTTCATTGTAATATAAACTGTTAGTTCTTTTAAAGGTGTTTTTCAGACTTATAACGAACAGATCAGACTTCAATCAGGGCGGAGTCAGACATTTCTTTTACCCATCATATGTTTTCGACTAACGATATCTAAAAAGGTATCTCATCAGATCTTTTCGCATTCTTTTCCTGTAATTTACAACTACTGCGGAGAAGACGAGGGCTGCCGTTTCTCCGGGTTTTTCCTAAATCTTCGGATTTTTTTCTAGTAAATTATAGCTTAAAGCAGGCTGAAAGTAAGATAGAATGCGCCTTTGGGCGCATTCTGCTTTACTTCCAGTCTTCTTTAAGCAGCCATGTGTCAAAAAACTAGAAACAGGCGATGGGTTAAAGGTACGGTTCGTAAAATCGCACTTGAAAAATGAAAATTTAGAAATCTTAGGATTTTTCATGTCAACTTATGGTACCCTGTCAGTCGCAGGGTACCCCGGTGTTTGACTAGGCTCCAAACTGTTTGCCACTGAGGTCCAGTATTCCCCATCATTTACAATAATAATAATAACCTGTACATTTCTAAATTTTGTTGCGTTTTGTTTGTCCAAGCATTTAAGTTGAGTTAAGATTTTACGGAGGATGATAACAGTGCTTTGACCCGAAAACACTCTTTTTTCAAACACATTAGGCCACGTAGTGCTGGTAATGGCTATCCGATGTTGGGAATGAAACATTTTTGTTGGATAAAATAACGTAGCTATCTTATATTGGAATCAAGTTAAAAATGAAATTAACCACATTTTCCACTAAGCATGTTTGTGCAAAAATAACGATGTCCATTGCAAAGAGTTTATTACGTACAGTGGAGAAAACGTTATTCTTTCCCAATAAACGCGTTTACGCAAAAACTATTGTTTCTATTGCAAACAGTTTGGAGCCAGATCAGACGCCGGGTTACCCGGCGTCTGATCAGGCTCCAAACTGTTTGCCTCCACAATAAACATGAATTATCAGAATTGTCCCAAAGGTTGCACTTTTCTACGTTTAAATGTTTTGCGTTTGCGTTTCGTTTCGTTTAAACGGGAAATAATAACGTATTCTCCACTGTTTATATAACATGGCGTCTGGTGAGACACCACCCTGCTTGCCACTGATTGAAATAAATAATCAACATGCCCATTTGTAGTTATTTTCTACACTTACTGCATTTCGCTTACGTTCGGTTTCGTTTAACCCCTTTACTGCCTTATCTCAATTACAACGGTACTTTTGGATCCTGATCAAATGCCGTTGACTCGGCGTATGATCAGGATCCAAACTGTTTGAAACTCATAAGGATATAGCTTTAGTCAGTTTACTTAAAAGTTGTTTAAAATAGTTAATTGCAGTGAAGGGGAACATTGGGAAGAGTATATATTATACTCTCTTCTGTTTATGTCGTAAAAACCTTGTAGCTTACAGGATATTTCGTTTATCCTTTTTAATCCATGTGCTCAGGAGTAAGACATACTCAATCTTTGGATAACTCCATGTTCCCCTCGAAAAACCGCTGCTTAAGGACTTTAGTGTGCAGTAAAACCGGTGTTAAGTGGCAACTGTATGATAAGACATGGCAATATCCAAAGAAATTACTTTATGTAGTTCAAAAGCGATGCAGCAAAACTATAGCATTCTGTATAAATAACACATTAAAATCAGCTACAGCGCTCCCTCTCTACAACGGCCCTCCCAACAACGATTCCCTCCGTACAACGACCATTGTCGCTAGTCCCAAAACAAGACAATTATTTCTATCCATTTCATTGCTGAAGTAACGTCTGCTTAAAATTGTCGTCTGCTGTTCTTCCAATAGTTACATGATGATAATTTTTACAGAAAAAAATTAAATGATGAGTGACAAACAGCTTGAATCCAGATCAGACGCCGAGTTACGCGGCGTCTGATCTGGATTCAAGCTGTTTGCAAATGTTTACCAATTTCTCTCACTTTAACGACTGCTTCCGAACAACATACTCAAGACATGTCTCCCATTGGATGTCGTTGTAGAGAGGGGGCGCTTTACTATGGTTATACATGTATAACATTTTAACTCGAAGCTTGTAACAGGTTTAACTGTATTTCCAATTTTGAAAAAGCACAATCAACTAAACGTTATTTTCATTTCGTCTTCGGTCCAGGGTTTTAAGTGTCTTTTTGAGCTGGTTTAAATAACATGCGGACAATAGCCACAAACAAAATGGAAATAGAGAGCCATTCACTCAGCGAGAAAATGAAATTAGGGATGCGTTCAATATAGTTAGTATCTTCGGAGAAGAATTGCAGTCATTCGGCGTTCATGTTAAACGAACCAGATCGCCCAAGAGACATCGGCTCACAAATGAAACAGTGAAGCCAATTTTGCCAATTGATAGGAACCGTATCAAAGCAATTTACAATCGACTAGACGTTTGACGGATGTTCAGATGTACAGCCATTATTTGAAACCTTTCGAAGATAACATAACATTTGCTAAAACTTGTCGTCTGCAATACTTTGCAAAAATCACTCTTTAAAAGTTTTGACTGAATATGTATTTTTACGAGTACCAAACAGTTTGGATCCTGATCAAACACAGTGTAACGCAGCGTGTGACCTGGGTTCAAAATGTTTGAAATGCGGACTGAGCACGTACTTATTGCGGATAAATCCCTTATTCTTCGTGGCGTTATTTCAACTCCATTTGAAAATAGTTTCGCTCCAAACTATACTCATTGTGACTTAGACTCAGCTTTTGAAGTTGAAACTGGTGTACATTTTCAAAAGTTTGGAACCAGATCAGATGTCGGGAAACTCGATGTCTGAACAAGTTCTAAACAGATAAAGACAACTTATCAGAGTTTTAAAACAAATGTTACTTTATATCTTTAATTACAATGTATATTCTTTTAAACGGGAAAAGGTCTTATTCACTGTAAAACCAGTCAAAAACAAGGAAACGTTCTGAAATGACAGGGTTTTGGAAACAATCGACAATTATTTCAATCTGACGGTGCCAAACAGTTAGATCTTGATAAGATGCAGATATTTTAGGTCCGATCGCAATAGACATCTTAGTATGGACCTTTTAACCCATTTCAGCCTAGTGTCTATAAACGGATACATTGTATTGGCATACAGTAAAGAGAATCGTAAAGCATCTCATCAGGAATTGCAATGTTTGCTATTGCAGATGATCTGTTCTGCTGTATGGAAGTAGATCTATTGCAGTGTTCTTAGATCACCCTTGTATATCTATAATATAATCTTCGGGCAAGCACATAGGGAGAGTTCATTGCAATATAAATGCATAAAAGGCTATAATCGTGCTGGGACAGAATGCTTTTACCAATTATACTTAACCAATTACCCAATAATTACGCCTTTTTACACTTTAAATTTATTCCTCAACTGAAGAAAATAGTTCCACGTTATACAGTCAAAAACATATACCAAAATACATTTTCTATACCCTCTCAGATGGTAGCTCAAAGCAGGTTGAAAGTAAAGCAGAATGCGCCTTAATGCGTATTCTGCTTTACTTTCAACCTGCATTAAGTGGTCACCTATCATCAATACTAGAAACAGGTAATTGGTTAAGATAATGATTTTACCCATTATACTTAAAATACCGCCTCGCCTGCTAAGACATCGTCTGCTGCAATTGAATTCTTAGTCATTTTAGCGTAATAATTCTTAGCAAAAGTACCAAACATTTCAATTAGAATCGGGCGCCCCGTTTACAATTTCTAGTAAAGTCGTGACTAACAGACGAAAGTTCTAAGCGGAAAAGAATTAACCCCTTACTGACTTACCCCGAATACAATGATTTTATTTATTTGTAAACAGTTTGAATCCTGATCAGACGCCGCGTCACGCGGCGTCTGATCAGGATCCGATTTGTTTGACATTCAGTTTTATATTTCTTTAAGTTAAAATACCTTTAACTGAAGAAATAAAAGCACACGACAATTGATTAAAGCTGATGACGTCATGGCAGTGAAGGGATTATTCGGTCTCTTGTCGTAAGATCATATACCTGCTTGAGAAATAATACGAGACAGTGTAGATCCTCAGTGTTTAGTCGCCGTATTACAAGGCCTTGGGTATATCTGAAAATACTGAAGTTTAAAGGAATCACAAGGGATTTCTTGAAAGCAATATCCTTGCCATATTCTATCAGTTGTTTGACAAATGATATTACACACACACTAACTGCCAGGCTTATAAAACCTTCCAGTCTTTAACTTCCATTTTCAGAGATTATAAAACGTAACCTTACCATAAAGCATTCTGCTTTAATGAAAAAGAAATACCACAAACCTTTCAAAAGCCTATCTCCACTTGACCTCTTTCTAAAACGAATGTCAACGCGTAACAAATCTATTGCAACAACTCTTAAATAAAGTTTCTAAATTTGCCGACTATGCATGCGAGCTCCATTGTGTGTTTTAAAATGTTAACTTTGTTAATAATGTCTTATTTTATTTTTTACGAAGGGGTTATATTTAAATGTCTTATTAAACGGGCCACAGTACTTACTTTACAATTAGCAATTAATAAATTGTCAATTCTAACACACCTCGCCCACACCCCTATATAAGCGAAAAAGGACCGTCTCGGTGTACGTTTTTTTAGAACACTCACGAGCTAAACGTTCTAACGTGACGTCATATGGCTTCGAAAATGCGTACGCCAAGAAATGTAGCGCGGTTGCTTCGGTGCAAATTTAGGTTAAATTGTGTGTTAGAATCGAAATAATAAATTAACACCAGTGTTTTATCTAACAATCGAACTCGGGTAGTCGTTGAGATGCTTGTAATTAAACCACTCGGCCTAAAGGCCTCGTGATTAAATTACTATGCATCTCAACTCCTACCAGTGTTCGATTGCACGATAAAACACTGGTATGAATTTATTTTTTCTTAATTTCACAACTATTAATTTTAATACATGACTATCGTAGTCATCAACACACAACATGAACTTTCACTAGTTTTGTTTTGAGATGTCCATATTACGTCAGACAAATATTGTTTAAACATCAAAGCATGATGCTATAGTGTCTTTTAAATGTATCACAACAGTGATTGTCAAATGTTTAAAATGCATGTTTTCAGTGTCATTTATGTAATGTAAGTACAGGCAAATTTACATCATTTAAACTAATGCTATTCGCTTGTGTGATACATCTTCGAATCTGCAATCAATATACCTATAAAATGAGATGTTATACACAAAAGTTGTACGTGTAGACTTTGTTTCAATAATGAAATCATCTGGCAACCACGTAGGGATATTTCATCGCAATATCCAGACATAAATGTACTTATTAAACAGTTTGGATCCAGATCACACACATTAACGCGACTTCTGACCTGAATCCAATCTGTGTAACACTCTTAATTAGGGATCTTTACTTATAAACTATATAAATCTAAATTTAACTTTTGCAGATTACAATTACAGAGCAGATGACATCACAGCAGGATACGGGCTACAGGGCTGTCATATCTCCGGATTTTTCCGGAATCTTCGGATATTTGTTTTGTCAAATAGATTGTCAAATAGTTTGGATCCAGATCAGACGCCGCGTTACGCGGCGTCTGATCTGGATCTAAACTGTTTGCACAATTATTATAGTGTTATAGAACTTGGCAGCTAAAGGGTTAAAGGTACGTTTCCTAAAATCGCCCTTGACAATTTGGAAATCTTTAGAACATTATGAGCAACTTATGGTAGTCCTGCGGGCTAATGTATGTTTGTGTGTTTGTTTCAGTGTCTATTCTCCAGTGTGTGCTGTCCCACTGTTCAGAGGCTCACAGACAAACATGTTCCTTACCTTACCTACAGCTACAACAGGTCAGTTCACAACTCTCACCAACAACACAACTCTTACCTGATTACAACGAAACAACTCTCCAGAATGTTTGCAAGTAAGTTCTCTGTCTCATATATCCAATCAAACCTCTCTGTTACGACCACTAGAAAGAAAGGTTGAATGATTGTATGAAATACAGGTGCTGATTAAAGTAATACCCCATTTAACTGAGCGGCGATTCCTCTACGCTTCGAAATTTTGGTAAAAACGCCGCAAATCGTTGTAGGAACGGCAACATCGCAGTAGAAACGCCATATTCGTAGTAGAAGCGTAAAAGAAGCTCCTTGATCGCCACCTCACGGCGAATGTTTTACCCTGCTCAAAATTTCGCCGTGGACTCGAAGCACAAAAGCTGAAGCGTACTAAGACATTCATTAGGGTAGCAATATCGTAGCCGCAGCGTGCTTGACCTAGCGCAAGCGCAGTCACATAGTACTCAAAGCGTCGAGATATTTGCCCGCAATTCCGCTCCGTTTCTCGTACGCTCTGGGCGTTCACACTACGCTTTGAACGCTCTAGCGACGATCAAAGCGCTTTCTCGGAAATTCGACCATTTATGAATCACAAACCACGGCGCTTCAGCTACGCTTTCACTACGCTGTTGACGCCATGACTGCGTTTTCTCTTTGCTTCTGTTACCCTCTTGGCAACTGGGACACGACCATGTCGATAAACGTCTCGCGCTTGCCGATCAGTGTATAAAAACCATAAATATGCATCATTTCCTACTTTTTCTTCATCATTTATTTGCACTAAAAACTGTCCATATCGATTACTCAAAATACCACCCAATCAGAAACGAAAGACAACATCAAGGCCTGCACATACTATTGCCACGCAGCATGAACCTCACGTGGTGGAATCTCAATGTTCTACTCCACAAAATCCTGTTTGTCAAGAAGCTTATTTGATCCTATTCCTACGAAGGATGATGGTCAACTGCTGCAAAAGCAGTGACATAGCATATTATATATAGAAAAGTTCCAAAAGCGCAACAGAAACACAGCATCTGCGCTTAGGTCGAAGGAAAGTCTCAGTAGCAACGTATTAAACGTAGAGGAAGCGTAGCTCAAAATCCTTTATCGTAGTGGAAGCATGGTAGAAGCGTCTTGGAGAAATTTAAAGCGCCCTAGAAACGCAGCAACAGCGTTGTGGGATCGTGATGAGGGCAGCGAAGACGTAGTTTAAGCGTACTAAAAGCGTACTGGAAACGCCACAAGTCCCAAAAATATGCACATGGTGGCGCTTCTACGGCGATTTGGATGATTTTGGATAATCGCCACGATCGTCATGAGCGCAGTGGAATCGCCGCCCAGTGAAATGGGGGTAGCAGATAATTCTTTAGGAGCTTTCTGTTTTACTTTCACCTTGTTATAAGCAGTCACCTGATTGATAACATAATGTAGTGGTCCTAGAGAGGTTTTACTTTACACAAAACACACTGTATTTCTTCTACTTCTACTCTAATACTCCCTATTCTCATTTTTTTTACAGTGACAGGGACCATGCGTAAGTCTGACCATATATATGTCAAATAACATGTTTTCTGCTGATACATTTCAATAACTTTAATTCGAACATTCCTGTATTGTCATATAGTTTAGTTTAACCATATTTTATTTCAAATTCATGAAATCGGGTCGGGCCACAAGTTCTACCAACATTAGTTACGGCCCTCCCCTAATATTGTCATATTAAATGAGGCATTACCTCGTTTAAATTTTAGAATAATAGTAACTTTGTAACAAAAGCGACATAGAGTTATCGAAGTTCGACTATATTATAAGTATTCTCAAATTATGTGTATTCATCCTACTCCCATCCTGATTAAAATTGTCACCTGGTATTAACGCCATCAATGATCCTGTTTTTCCCTAGGGACATTCCAACCTTGTCATGGCTCTGAGGCTTAATTGTCATGGGGAATTTTTCCGTTTATTAGACCGATATTATCCCATCTGCCAAGAACTAATAGAAAGTAGGTCGGTGGTTTTAATCCCATGCGCTGTTTCGCAGCGTATGATATTAGCCGAAATCATCTTCCTGAAATCCTCATCATCTCATCTGACCATCCCTCTTCATTCATCGGCGCTATATTTTGTGTTGGGATGCCGAAAAACCAAAGTCATCCATCTATCCATCCGATTCTGTGTTTTTGAGTTAACATACGACTTAACTGTTTCATGTTTGTGTTTATAACGAACAGTATTTTATTAAAAATTTGAAGGTGTTTAAATCAGATGTATTGGATATAGATAAATCAATCTAATTAAAGCAATTGTATTCCGCATATTTTCATAACAAAAAGGTAAAGGCATCAATTTCTGTTTTATGCTGTCACCTTTATAACACTTTACTTTGTTTCCTGGGTCGTAGGGAAGCGAAACGCTCGTCTTTCGTTCCAGGTACTCAAACTACTGATGGACATTGTACTTAGCGGTTTTTATGTAGATTCGACGCATACTCCAATCCCTCATAATTGACGGTGTATAAACACTTCTACAGTCTGACTGTGGAAGCCGGCTTTTAAAGCCAAATTGTCTAAGCGTTTGTCTCGGTTGCGAAGTTAAGCAACGTTCTGCGTGGTCAGTACCTGGATGGGTGACCTCCAGGGTAAACCGTCGGCCCGGTGGTTAAAACTGTTTTATTCCGTCACTTCAGTGTCTTTAGTCGAGTAATAATGGGGTAGCAAAATGATATCTGTTTAGAAACAGGTTTATCTGTAAAACAGGTATATGAATGAACCCAAATTATTCTCCTTGAAATTTTATCGTCATTAATTGCCTTTTTGGGCAAAACTTTACAAACAATCAAATTGGCATAAAACTATTGAGGACAAATTAAAGTTGGCGCTGAAAGAGTTGACGGTTTAATTGCCATAAGCGCCACAACACAACTTCGCATACAGATTGGAAAAGCTTTGACGTCCTGTAACGCTGTATTGATATATGTTCAGCCAATATGCCTTAACACTTTCGCTACCAGGCTCTATAGAACTAACATATGCAAACAGTTTCGATCCAGATCAGACGCCGGGTTACCCGGCGTCTGATCAGGCTCCAAACTGTTTGCCACCACAATAAACATGAATTATCAGAATTGTCCAAAGGTTGCACTTTTCTACGTTTAAATGTTTTGCGTTTGCGTTTCGTTTCGTTTAAACGGGAAAGAATGACATTCTCAACTGTATATACTGTATAACATGGCGTCTGGTAAGAAACCACCCTGCTTGCCACTGATTGAAATAAATAATCAACATGCCCATTTGTAGTTATTTTCTACACTTACTGCATTTCGCTTACGTTCGGTGTCTGATCAGAATCCAATCTGTTTGACAGCCATATCAATGTTTCTGAAGTTAAATTCCTAAGTTATACAAATATTTTAAAATAGACATTAAATTCAAGCAAACGATATATATTATGTCAACGACTACGTTGCACGAGTGTTTACGTCACAATGCAGTGGAATGGTTAATTATTATATTTTATACAAAACAAATGCATACAGTATTGTCAAAAATGCAAACGACTGTACATGTATTGCTGTGAAGGAGTGAAAGTAAAGGATAGAATGTTACAGTGATAAGGTTCGGAGGCAAATAATGAGATTTTTTCACTGCTGTGCAGCATCACAGTAATTCATTAGCACGCTTTCTATTTTCAGTGTCTATACAGATTACAGTGACTGCTCCAAGCCTTTCCTATCTTCTTGTAACCAGAATACTCTTGTTGAATTACAAACCTATGACGTCACTCTGGGACTTATTTGCGGAAACTTGTCAAAAGGTCGGTTACATCCCTCTGTTCTTACAGATTTCCGCATGTGTGGAAGGATGGATAGGTTGGTTTATGACCATTTAGCAATGAATTTATATCCAGACTATGCCACGTGTTGTAGCCCTATCCGAAAGACTTGGACAAATTTTGTTGAACGTTCAACCCATTTGTTACAGGAGAGAATTCCTTATTTTTTTTCCAAATAAACGCGTTTGTGCTTAAATGATAAGTTTTATTGCAATCAGTTTGAAACAAGATCAGACGCCGCGTTACGCCGTGTCTGATCAGGAACAAAACATCGATGTTTCTTCAGCACTTAATCTGCCTTGAAAAAAATATCGCTGACACTATTATCAATTAAGATGATATTAAGGATGAAAACAAACGATAACAAGAGGGACATGATGGCCCTAAATCGCTCACCTGGTACCCATGGTTACGGTTATGATGACATTAGCTAGTATATGTACATTATTTGAAAAGATCTGGTAGTGGGTCATCAATGGATCGTTTCTTATAATTATTAATTTGGACAAGCAGTTTGAAAGTTTTTTTTAAGTTTTCGCTATAATCCATAAAATGGAATCGTGTCTCCACCCACTGGTAGTCATGTTTTATAAGCTAGCAAAATTATTTAGAGTAATATGTTAAAGAGACACCAATGAATCATTTGTGTAAAAACAATATCAATTTGGACATGCTGTAGTTTCAGAGTAGAATATATTTTATGTTTTCACTATAAGCCATCATAGATAAACTGGCCCCTTTCACTAGCGGCCATCTTTTGAAACCATATTTATTTTATGACGAAAGCTGGCAGAAGGTTATATATTTTCAATTTAGACCAATGGATTCAGAGAAGAAAATGTTTTAAGTGTTTAAAGTTTTTACTATATAAGGAAAATCTACCCCGCCCACTGGTAATGGTTGCCCATGGATCATTTGTGTAACATTATTTCCAATTCGGATAAGTTTTTTTTTAATAAGAAGATTTTTAAAGTGTTCATTTGGTTGTTTGGTTGTCATGGCAATGACAATTTCAACTTGGTGAGTAATATTTGAAGAAAGTACCCTTCAAGGGTATGAACTTTATAGCCAATTCTCGTATTCTCAAATGTTCTTGTAATATCGGGGTTATGGAAAACGGATGAAATAGACACTTCTGACATATGAAAATATGTCAACTGTTTTCCTCTGAAAAGCTTTTATTGGAAAATGTGGTATGGACCCTTAAAACATCAATTGAATTTGAATTATCATTTTTTGGAATTTCACATGTCAAATCTGATGCTACAAACGTAGAAAGTTTCCATATGATAGATTTAAAGTGAAGTAAAGTAAAAATACTTATCTGAACTGAAGAGTTTACTTCTTCCCTAGCAACATGCCTTGACAACCAATCAGAAACCCCGAGAATACGGAAAACATTTGACTGATTCAGATCACACAGAGGGGTGATCTAGGTATCATTATATTATTGTTTTTTATGGATGTTATACTTTATTCGGAGTTTAAACTGCTTTTTAAGTCCCAAAGACCAATTCTTTGATAGCAATGTATGTGCTTTATCTAGATTCTAAGGATTAGCCCCTCTAGAATAAGAGACAACAGTTCAAATGAAATTTGCCCTGTAGTTTCGAAGAAGATGTTCTTAAAGAAAAAAGACGGGCACAGGACGATCACAATATATTACCATGGCACTTCGCGCCAGGGGCCCGTTTTACTAAACAACTTACGCAAACTTTTTGCGTAAGTCAAAATCGTTTAACTCTAATTTTTCGATCATAAACGTTTGCAAACAGCAAATAGCCAGATCAGAGGACGCGCTAAAAGCGCGTCCTCTGATCTGGCTATTTGCTGTTTGTAGCAAGTGATAATAAAAAATATAATTTAAAATTTAAAATTTTGACTTACGCAAAACTTTTGCGTAAGTAGTTTAGTAAAACGGGCCCCAGGTGAGCTCAAATTGGCAGTGAATGAGTAAATGGTTGATATTCACCTTTCTATATGCTGCGAGAGATTTGTGGAATTGGATCCAAATGAGACCCCGAAAAAGTCATCTCATCTGGATCCAAACTCTTCGACACTCTGATCATATTTACTGAAAGAAATCATTTTAATGCAAGTCTGAGAATCGTTGCAGACGACAAAAGCTGCAGACGACAATTTCGCATCATGCAGTTCTAAGGTTAATAAGTAAAATCTTTCTATTACGACCACTAAATCGGGTTTTTTATCAGGCATTTAATGCAGGCGACTGATTCAAGCAAGATGAACGTAAACAGAAAGCTCGATTTGGAGTTCTCTGTTTTACGTTCACCTTTCTTTAAGCTGACCTCTGTATTTTATGCATTGTTGTTGTTGTTGTTTCTACTAAGGTTTAACGTTGAAGTAGTCGTAATAAAGAGGTACAGTGGAGAACCTGTTATTATTTCCCGTTTAAACGCAAACGTACGCAAACGCAAAGCACTAAAACGTAGAAAAGAACAAATTTTGGACAATTCTGATATTTCATGTTTATCTTGGTGGCAAACAGTTTGGAGCCTGATCAGACGCCGGGTTGCACGGCGTCTGATCTGGCTCCAAACTGTTTGCACTGCAAATAATAGTTTTAGCGTAAACGCGTTTATTGGGAAAGAATAACAGATTCTCCACTGTACTACACTTGATACATGTAAACCAAGGGCGAACGTTTTGTAGTTTAGTCTAGATCAGATGCCGAATCACTTGATACAATGTATCTGAACCTGGATCTCAGTTGTTTGAAAATACATGTAGTATAAATGTTTATCCTGTCAAACTGAATAGTTTCTAAATTGGAAGAAAACACTGCCAATGCCGGTTATAGGAACACATTTGCCTTTTAGTGCAGCGAATACAAAATAAAATATTGGCATCTTCCCAGTCACAAATACTTTGTTTAAAAATATTTATCTGCATCTTTCTCAAATTTAGATTTCATCTTTTAAAAATAAGAACATGGATATGAGTGTCAACAAGTTTGAACTCGAGTTCAGAGTCTATGTTAATCGGTGTATCTGGATTAGAACTGTTTACAAACTACCAGTGAAGTCGGAAGTTAATGATCAGCACATGTTGTGGATTTAAAACCAGTTTCTAGTGAACAATTAGATAAACATGACTAACCGATAACTGCACTATGGTACGGCTTTGCCTTAGGGCAATTAACAGATGTAAAACGCTTCACAATCATGACTTCATCAATTTTAATAAATTGGCGTCTACTAGTATTTCTCAAATTTAAATTTTAGGTTTTTTGACGTACGAAACATTGAAATAAGTGTCTAATAGTTTCAATTCTGCTCAGATGCCGCGTTACGCGGCGTCTGATCAGAATTCAAACTGTTTGCAAATGACTATTGTACTCTTGGTTCGGCAGTGAAGGGGCTAAAGTTTCTTTGTATACCAGCGCTGTCTTGTCGGAAATTACCTGGAATGTTAACCACTTGGCACAACAGTTTCCATCTTCATTTGTTTTTACAAAACAGTAAATAATAATAGTTAAGCGTATAAAAGCCAAACATGAGGGTCAAATGGATTGAGTCCAAACCAGACGTCTCGACACGCGGCGTCTGATCTTGAATCCAATTGTTTACAAATCTATAAAAGTTGCAACTAACAGGAAAATGGTTTGAAAAGAATAGTTCGAGTATAAAAGATTGAATGCAAGAAATATTTTGAGATATTTTCTGTAAGAAATACTTTACAATTTTCACTGTCCGAAATTGCGGTTTGTTCATGACGCTGTTCATTTACTCCCTTATTTTTGTTGTTGCAGAATATCTCAGGCACAGAAGCTGTTTCCAAAGATTACAGAAAGCACATAGCACATGCAAAGATAAAGAGATCAGCTCAATACAAAAAGTGGACACGACCAGAAATGCCTACAGCTACAATCTATGCAGGTAATAATTTAGCACAGTATATAATGCTATCGATTTTTAATGAAGACTTAATTATGCTATCAGTCAATAAAGAAGCATCTGAGTAGTAAAAACAGAAGATGGTTTGAAAATGTATTATATTAGACTTGATTTGGAATAAATTGGTTTTACTGAAATTCTGTGAACGTTGAGATTTACCATTGTGACATAAAACATTTGTACTGAGATGTAGCGCTCCCTCTCTACAACGACCCCCCAACAACGACTCCCTCTTTACAACGAATTTTGCCACAGATCCCTAGATAGAACAATAATGTATATTTTTTTGTTGCTGATACATCGTCTGCTTAAAATTGTCGTCTGCTGGTTTTCTCAAATTTACATATTGGACATTTTGATAGAAAAAAAGCTTGAATCCGCGTTACGCGGCGTCTGATCTGGATTCAAGCTGTTTGCAAATGTGAATCAAAGTCCCTCCCTCTATCGACTCCCTTCGAACAACGCACACATATTTTTGTCCCATTGGGTGTCGTTGTAGAGAATGAGCACTCTATTTAGAATGAAGGTTATCTTGTGATACGTTCGTACTGCATAATACTATAGGTGCACTAGTAGGCTGATATTTGGAATTGATGCCCCCTATATTTTGAAAATTGATGCAGTGTGGTTAAAAAGAGAAGCATATTAATTAGTGCAGTTTAAAGTTGTATCTTCTTTTGACTTGATTCGGACTTAATTGTTTAACTGAAAGTCCAAGGTTTAGGTTTTCCATTGTAACCCTTCATAATCAAAATTACTTTATTTCAAAACAAGACAGTGGCAAACAGTTTTTATCCTGATCAGACACAGATCAAAACTATTGGCGAATGCGCTTTATGGCCTCATTTAGAGAAAAAGGTTTAACATAAATAATTTTCCTAAACTTACGTTTATTCGTTTATATAGGCGGCTGACACCCATTTACAAAAATATATGCCCATTCTGCTTTTCAGTCTGTTTAACACAAAACAAAATAAATCAAAAGAACTCTCAAAGGAATCTTCAGCACTACTTGTTCTTGAATTAAGGTAAAGGATTTAATTACAAAGTTATAATTTCTTCATCCTTAAATTATAACTTAAAAAAGTTGTACTGCAAATTGTAATCTACTCTATAGTAGTGAAGACATTATTCTTCCCCTTTAACCCTTTCCCCCATAGAAGCGACTTTTAGCGTATTTAATTTATTCCTCCGCTGAAGAAAATAGTTCCAGTTTATACCCTCATGAACAATGACCATTCTAAATATTTTATATAGCCTAGCAGATTTTAGCTTAAAGCAGGCTGAAAGTAAAGCAGAATGTGCCTTAAGGCACATTCTGCTTTACTTTCAACCTGCTTTAAGTGGTCACCTGTCTTCAAAACTAAAAACAGGCTATGAGGTAAAGGGTTAAACGAAATAAAACGCGTTTACACAATGCCATTATATATAGAATGGTTTAAATCTGAACAGCAAACAATTAAGAGCCTTGTCAGACGCCGGGTGGCCCGGTTTCTGATTTGGCTTCAAACTGCTTGCAGTAGAAATAATAGTATTAGCGTTTATTACGAAAATTGTCGTAGGTGTCTACTGTTGTGTTTTGAACCGTTTGACTCCAGCTCAGACGTCGAATGACTCTATATATGAGCCGGGTTAACCGTTGACACTCAGTAGTCAACTGCCATCAATCTCATATTGGAAAAGTAGTTCGAACACTCATTCTAAAGCAAATGACATCAAGCGATACATGGGTTCACAGGAAAAAACATGCCGCCTGCTTTACAACTTTGACAGACAAATATAGTCTCCTAAACAATAATTTCTGCAATCTCATGCCAAGTTTATTTTTAACATTTTAACTGAAGACATACTGATATGAGAACCAAGGGTACAAATCAGACGTCCCATTACGCGGCAACTCCTCAGAATCCAAACTTTGTTCAGTAGACTGAACTGTCTATGGCAGTGGAGAGGTTGAACAGATGGTATATATATTGACTTAAACCTTTAATTCATAGATACCAGTGGTGTTCAAATAGTTTTGATACTGGATAAATAACTTCAATAAATTGAGTGCAAAATGCATGTGTGATATATCATTTTAAAGAGCAATTATTCGCCTACACGATGGTATAATGCACAATAGGATCACATAACTCAATGAGTCATAATGAACCTAAAGGACCCCTACTCGAGGACACTGGAACATAGCACTTTTCAGACATTAATTTTTGACGTAATAACTTCTTTAAGAGTATAATTTCCAGATTTATTTTGGAAATATATCAGTTTATGTCTAAATTTTAATGTAAATAAAATTTTATTTCTATTGAAAGAGTTAACAGCCTAAAATCTCATTTTTTCAAAATCAACATTTCCTATTTTGCTAATGACGAAAGTGGACATGTTTTTTCGAACGCTATGAAAATGTTCTAGATCAGTATATCTACATTTTGATTTTTAAACATGGAACCATTTTTCAATGGCTTCAATTATAGCCTGGTTTAATAATAAAAAAAAGAGTTTGTAGTTTCCCTAACTACTTTTATACATAACAGGAGATCGGTTTTTTTATTATATTTTCAGTACGTGTTTAGAATTAGCTCTATTTTTGATATTTTATGTAATAATAACATTGAAAACTATGTACTGTTTGCATAATTGTCTTATTGTTTTTGACAGAAATAAATACGAAAGACTCAAGCAGAAAACGCAACACAAACAATACACCCACCTCTCAAACAGAACACACACACAGTCATACCATAACAAACACACACACACGCGCAATTCCATTCCCTCATCCACACACCAAATAGAAAACAACACGCAAACAAACACAAAGCAAAGTGAACATTGGAGCCCGCCTTGGTATGGTCAGCAGCAATCAATAATTAATTATAAATTAATTATTAACAACCACTGGGGGTTAAACCTGGGTTTAGGGGCGCCCAACCTCACTCTTATCTCCTATATTCACATATAAAGACGAACAGTGTACATAAAATATAAACCCTGTTCCACAACCTTACAATCAAAAAGACCGCCACCACAGTAAGTAAATACATGTAAAACATCTAACAAAAACCACTACCAATGTTACAAATGCCCCATTTTAGGGGAGGGCCTTTACTAATGTTGATAGAACTTGTGGCCCAACCCATTTACTTATATTCATACTTTGTGGTGTTACACGTTTTGTAAATATGTCAACTGTATTACATGTATATATGAGTAATAAAATATGTTTAAACTAAAAAACAAAAATTCTATGACAAGATTATTAGTAACACGGGAAAGAATTAAACAGTCAAGCCCGTGTTAAAAATAACCCACTATGGCAACGGTCAAATTGTACTCAAGCGACTAGTCTGTAGTCACGAGTAACTGTAAGACATGGATGGATTTAGGGTACGACAGAGAGGGAGAGAAAAATCAAAGCACGAAAATCCGACATAACTCTCCCGGTTAAGGGCGGCTTTAGAGATACATCATCATGTATTGCTAAGCCCTGTCTGTCGTCGCACAACCAAAGAGGAAAGCATAGGTATCAATTGTAGATTGATCGATAACCAAACGTGAAGTGCTCAGCAATATAGTTGGATCATAATCTTTTTTAAAGAAAAATCTAATACGTTTCACAAATAGGTTTTGAAAATGCATATGTCCAAGAATCTTACGAAGTCTGTAAATCACATCACCATAAAACTCCGGATGTGAAATACTTTGCCGCAGAAAAGACTTTAAGTTACATTTATACTTGTTAATGAGAGGAAGATTTTTATAAAAAAAAATTTAGAAAATGTTTTACGAAGTTTATGAAATCTGTACCCCTGTTTAAGAAGCTTTTCAGTTATATTTTTATTACGAATGTGGAAGTCCTCAACAGAGGTACAGGCCCTAGCAAAACGAATAAGTTGTGAAGTTTCATAAACTTATTCAAAATAATAAAGCCGTAATAATAATTATAGTATCAAATTGTGTTTAGAAAATTAACTCAAATATACACAAAAAAGGTCCAGTGTCCTCGAGGAGGGGTCATTTATGTTCATGTTGGGGCTGATCGAGTAATGCGATCTTATCGTGCATGAAATCACCGTGTCGGCAAAGAATGGATCTTTAAAATGATATATCACACATGCATTTTGCACTTATAGTACTGAGGTTATTGATCCAGTATCAAAACTTTTTTTAACAACCCTCGTACAGTGGAGAGAACGTTATTCTTTCCCGTTTCAACGCAAACGAAACGCAAAAGCATTGCACTGAAACGAAGAAAATGACAACATGTTGACAATTCTGACCATTTATTTAAGAAAGGAACTGATTTTTCGGCGTTCAAGCGAAATGAACGACAGAAAATTATCGGAAAATACCATGAATCGCTAGCGCTAGCGTGATTCATGGTATTTGCCGATTATTTTCTGTCGTTCATTTCGCTTGAACGCCGAAAAAAATAAGTTCATTTCTTAAATCTACAATATATTTGCTGTAATTTCTAACATTAAATAAACATTTTGTTAGTATCCATGTATGTTTAATCCATATTAGAGGTAGATAACACGAATACTGCGTACCCTATAAGGAACAGCCATGACCGATTTCCTGAAGCTGTGTACATTCCAAAGCAGAACAATAAGTCTCATTGTTTACATTCTAAGTCAACAACTTGACAGTTTGGCGCGAAAAATGCCGACTTTTGACGTCATTGGAAGTGACGTCATTCTAAAGTAGGATAAATTTATCGTTTTTTGTCATAAAGAAACGCAGATAGCCGCTGTTTATAATGTTGATTTTCTTGCAATTTATTTCATTAATAAAGAAGACTATTAGTCGGGAATCATGGTTTCCACTAATATGAAGGCATAGATCGGTTAAGAACAAATTTTGAAAAAATCCGCCAAATGTTTGCTTCCCAAGTTCCAAAGATTAATTCGCGAATGAAAACTGCATATGCCCCGCCTCCCCTTCGAAACTTTTCCACAAGTCCCGCCCTCTCGAAAAGTGGTGTTTATACGAAATGAACACCGTTTTTGTCTATGGAATTGAATGGGGCGATTGTTAATATTTTAATCTGAGTGGCAATCAGTTTGGAGCCTGGTCAGACGCCGGGCTACCTGTTTGCACTGCAAATAATAGTTTGAGCGTAAACGCGTTTATTGGGAAAGAATAACGTTTTCACCACTGTACGTCTTTTATTTTGAAGTTATTCCTTTACTGAATAAACCGATTCTATGTTATGCAATGTGAATTATATCCTATACCATAACATATAGTAGCTTAAAGCAGTCTGAAGGTAAAGCAGAATAGACCTTAAGGCATATTCTTCTTACGTTCAACCTGCTTAAAAACAGGTAATGAAGTAAAGGATCAAAAGGGTTATTTGACAATATCCCATGGCAATATTAACTTGTGTCTAATGTTGCTTCTCTTTCCAGCTCAGCGAAAGAATACATATTATGTATTTATACGTCAACCGCTCTCGGCTGCTCTATACAGGCTGCTGATCTTCTATTCCAAGTGCTTAACCAGTCCATGAGAAGCGTATTCCAAAGTAATTTAAAGACATGTGACATACGCCATCCAATGGACGTCATTTCTATATACACAACAACGTCTTCTTCTACGACATTGTCAACACAACCGGATTTGACAACATTATCAAATCAAGATACTCCGGGACACTTTGTGCGAACTTCCGGAACATCAACGTTTCATACAATGTCGATACATTTAGTGATATTTTCATGCATATCATTGACAATCTCTAGATTTATTTGTCCCAAACTGCTACGACTTTGTTAGAAAAAACTTGTATCGAATATGACCAACGGTGCTAAATTTGTTATTTATTGACACAGTAAATCCAACTAGTATGACCGAATAAATGAACATTTGGTGTTGATTAAAATACTGTTAGACCTAGATAAACCGATTGCACTTAATTTGAACTAACCCATATTTCAAAGTCAAAACGTACTTACTCCTTTAACACTAGCGGCGAGAATACTAGTCATAAAGAGACCGTGTTCTTTACCATTGGTGAAAACTCTGATTAGAGGACTTCGAAAGGTGCCCTCTTATCAGAGTATGCTCTATTTTTAATTTTTTTTGCAGTCGATCTATTTTGTTAAAATCAAAGATGAATGTTTATTAATGGACAATACTTTATTTAAGGAATAATTCGAATATGTATTGTATTCATGGAGGTATGGAAAAAGCCTGGTCAAACTGTGTGTAACCGCGAAGAGGTTTCATACAAAAATGTGACCAGGGTTTTTTCATACCTCCATAAATGCAATAAATATTCCGAATTATTCCTTATAATTTAATATCACTACTGAATTTAAGAAAGTAGTTAAATAGAGAATCTAACACGAGTGTTCATTATTTAACACTTTTAAAACGTAGGTTGTAGACCATTTGCCATATATATATTCCGCCAAAACGCGACGTTATTTTGTTGTTACGTCGTCGCCAATTATGTCACTTGGCGTCCTGCTCCATGCAGCGCTTGTGAAGAGCAGTTGGGCTACGAGAAAGTAGTCCCGACAAAGCGTGGCCTGAATTTTATAGGGTTATGCATTTTAATCATAGCTAACCAAAAGTTATGAAAACAAACAATATTAGATTATTCGAAAGTGAAATATTATATCCGGTATTTGAGGTTTCAACTTTAGAAATATTGGTCAGTTCGATTTATGCTAGTTCGAATTATCCTCGATCAACAGTTTGTTGCAGGTATATGAATGTCTTCTTTAACAATTCTCAGAGATAGTTCATAAACATATTCTTCCATAAAATTCAATTAACTGTTTATACCTAGATGAGACGTCCGGTCATTCGGTGTCCCATCGGGGTTCAAACTGTTTTCAAAAATGTTTCAATTATACTCTGGGGGCCAGTAGGGTCTACAATGCACACCCTAGACTTTTATTCATGGATACCTTAATATGAAGAAGGGTCTTCTGAATCAGAATCGCGAATGTATTCACCAATAATCTCTTTAAGGCTATGTGTGTTTTAACCGTTTCCATGGCAACTCTGATTTTTTGTTATGATTACCCATACCTGAACAACCATCCATATCACAGCCAGGTGTTGTCCTAAACATATAAAATTGGTAACAAATTGAAGGTAATATATAAGCTTTCACTTCCAATTATTTTCTTAAAAATATTTTATTTCAATATTCATGAAAATTAATGTTAACATTAAATAAGTGAAAAAGAGAGAGATAACGTCAACTTTTTTTTAACTTTTTTATCATACATGTATTAGAAAACAATTTCAAATGAAGTTTAAAATGATGACAAAATTCTCGGAATACAAAATATCTACATGTAGCGTAAGGACCGAAAAATCAAATTTTAAGTTATTTAATTTAATTGTTTTCATGAAAACCCCCGACTTTTGTTTTACAATGGCCAATACTAGCAAAATAGCCTGTATCACACTAAGTTTTGGTCCTAAACACATCTTGCATCAAATTGAAGATAATACAAAATGTGGTTTTATAATATTCTGCTTATACATTGATATTATCTCATTTGCATACTCATGAATATTAATGAACATGTTGAAAATAGTAGAAAACATATAGAAATAACTTAAATGTTTTACTTTTTAGCAGTCAAATATCAGTAAACAACTTCAAGTTGAGTTAAAGTGATGACAAAGTCCTCAGATGATAAAGTATTTATCTTGAGGACAGAAATGTACCTTTCAGTAACATTTCAACAGTATTTGAATTGTTTCCATGGGAACGCCCATTATTGCACCATAAAGTTGCTTGCCTGCAAAAATCGCCCATACCACAGTCAGTTTTTGTCCTAAACATATAAATCTTGTACCAAATTGAAGATAATACAATTTGTAGTTTTATTTCCAGCTTCTACTTTGAAATTACCTTATTTGCATACTCATGAACATTAATGACACATTAAAAATAGTAGAGAAAAATAGAAATAACTAACTTTGTCACTATTAAGCATTCAAATATCAGTAATCAACTTCAAATGCAGTTGACAATATATTATATCTTCAGAACAAAAACTAATATTTCAGTAATGTTTTAATTGTATTTTTTTGTTTCCATGGGAACTTCCCAATGAGAACATTTGAAATTGTAAAGTAAATATAGAAATAACTTAAACTTATCACTTTTTCTTCCTACAAATATCAGAAAACAACTTTAAATGCAGTTTTAAATGATGAAAAAAATCCTCAAAAACAATAATTTCTCGCTTATGGGCGAAAATACTTTAAGTAAGGTTTTAACTGTATTTTAACTGTTTCGATGTCAACCCACACTTATGAGTTATGATGACCATTACCTGCAACATAATCAATATCACAGCAAGATTTTTGTCTTTTAAACATATATAAAACTGGAACCAAATTGTTGGTAAGACAAGTTGTGCTTCTATTTTTAGCTTATGTTTTAATATTACCTAATTTTCATGCTTATCAATATCAATGAGAATTTTAAAAAGTAAAGAAAACATAGAAATAACATAAATGTGCCACTTTTTATCATACAAATATCAGAAAATATCTTAAAAAATATTTGATTGTTTGGTCCTTAAGTTAATTCTTTTGTGTTCCGAGGATTTGGCATCACTTTAAACTGCAATTAAAGTTGTTTTCTGATACTTGTAGGATAAAAAGTAAAAAGTGTACGTTATTTCTCTTTTATTTTCTCATGTTTTAATGTTAACATTAATTTTCATGAATATGCAAATTAAATATTTAAAAGTAAATGTTTTACCTTCAATTTGGTACCAATTGTATATGTTAAGAACATCAACTGGCTGTGATATGGATGGTTTTTCAGGTATGGGTATTCATGACAAAATGGTGGTTGCCATGGAAACAGTTAAAACACACATAGCCTTAAAAGAATGTTTTAGAGTACATTCGCGATTCTGATTCAGAATACATTTCTCCCCATTTTGGTACTCATGAAAAAAGTCTAAGAGGGAGGTGCATGGTAAACTATAATGGCCCCCAGAATATTACGTTTACCTTCTTCCTTTAAGCAATGTAACAAAAAAATCCTTTAAATGTTCTTAACCCCTTCAGTGATTACCCCGAGTGCAACAGGTTTTTTGCAAATAGTTTGGATCATGATCAGACGCCGCGTAACGCGGCGTCTGATCAGAATCTAAACTGTTTGGCACTCATTTCAATATTTCGTCAGTCATAATAGCAAAAAATAAAATTTAAAGAAATAAATACAGACGACAATTGTTTAAAATTTATGACGTCACGGCAGTGAAAGGGTTAATAGCTGTTGTTTACTGTATGTCTAAATGTCCTATTAACACTTTCACTGCCAATATGACGCCATTACCCGTCTAGCACATATACCGCCATACCACCGTCTGCTAGCAAACATATCGTCTGCTTCTATTCTTAAAAAAAATCAATTTATTGAATCATTGATTTCAGCGCATTTACAGTTGAAAGTTGAATTCCGCTTAAGCTGGTGCTAGTGGGCGTGGGCACTGTTGCATATTTCAGTATTGCTCATGAACAGACTCAATTAAACCGAGTCTGTAATTTTCAGTATTTGCTTTGTTTTCTGTGCTTTCAAAGGATCTCCCCTTATTCAGATTTAAGCAATTTGACTTAAAAAGCATAAGATTTATATGAGTGTCGAACAGTTTGGATCCTGGTCAGGTGCTGCTTTGTTAAGCGACGTCTGAGCTTGATCCGAACGGTTTGCATGTGTCAGTGTTGTAGAACTTGGCAGTGAAAGGGTTAAACCGAGGTATGCGATTATCTTTTGAATATGGGGTATTTGTATATTTGAACTGTTTGTGAATCTGAATGAAACACCAAGATATTGAATAGAACAAACGGCTAGACCAGTTTATTTTGTAGCAACACCAAACTAATTGTGACATTGGAAAGGACGTTGTAAAGTGACTTCTTCTTTAACCCTTTTACAACCAAGTTATAATCACGAATCAGTTTCCTAAAGGAATATATACGTCTTTGTATAGGCGCCTGGCGTCCATTAAAAAGGCACAATTTTTATTCCAATCTCTTGACGGGTCATTGGGTTAAGAAACGTGTTTTCGTTTGGGTAGTACATTCAGTGCCAGAGCACTGTTATCTTTTCCAAACAAATGTTTTTGTTCTCAAAGAAGTAATAATTTTAATCTAAGTGACAAACAAAGAGGAGCCTGATCGTCTGAACTGGCTCTACACTATTTGCAATGGACGTACATGTAATTATAATTTTAGCTCGTTTTCATCAAATATTTTTTGTGACAGTTTGTCGTATAATCTTCCATGACGCCACTGATTAACATATTTGACGTCGGGTATTTCGTCATAACTTCCGATCTAGGTTTCGTTTTCTTCACTTTAGTAGTTGTCAGCAAATGGGTCTGTCGGAATTACTTTACTTACTTATTTAAGGTTCTTTTCCAACGCAGGCCCTGTCGGATCCTCTATGTTGGACTCTTCTAATTACACGATAATAAACGATTGACTTCGATTCTAGGGAGTCCTACGGCAAACTCATAATACATGCAACCGAGGGTTTATCGCCAGGCGATAATCATCCTGATTGAACCAGTGATATTATCAAGTTATAACATACTATTATTTCCCAGTAAACCACCGGAAAGCATGAAATAAAAACGTAGAAACACTCCATCTGTGTGTGTAGGGGAGAATAATAAAAATACTAGTAAACATCCTAGAAATTGGGACATCCTATAGATCTATAACTGCTATAATTATCCTAAAATTTGAAGTGGCTTAATAATTATTATTGTTTTTATCACACATAAATGTGTCCTTAAGGTGCAAACTGAATGGCAAACAGTAAAAATCCCTGATCAGGCCTGTCTGCCCAAAAAATCCGGGTCATTATGGTATTTCCTTTTGTCAGCATCATATCAATGAACACGTTTATAAATAGAAAATACCGGGTACTTGTGTGGAATCTTTTATTGATGTGTTTCTGTGGTGTGTTAACCTTTTCACCCATTAGGCGACCGCGACACTCATTGCATTGCGGACAGTTATGATGCAAACACGACGCTGAGAAATGGGATGTCTAATAAGGGCCCAAACTGTTTGACACTCTTAGAAAATGTGTTTTCTAAGTCAACACCTGGGGCCCGTCTAAAGAAACGTCGTAAGACAAAAATGGTCGTAAGTCAAAACTTTAACTCTTTCCTCCCTGAAACTTTAAATGGAAAATTGCAGTTTCGATTTTAGTCTGGTCCATTTCTGACTTTTAAGGGTTGTTTTTGTCAATGTTTTGAATTATGACAAACAGTGAAGACCCTGATCAGAGGGCTCCTTTCAGAGGGTCCTTTCGGAGCCCTCTGATCTGAGTATTCACTGTTTGCACAGGACAAGTGTACTTTTCACATGTACACTGTTTGAAAACAACGCCAATATGCGGGACTAGGGTTCAAAGGTTTAAAATACACATAATATCTTATTTATCCATCTAATTCTGTCTTGTGACATAGTTTGAAATGGTTTGATAAGACGATTCCTAAGAGATGTCACGCGACAGGATAAGATGGAGAAATCAATAATAATTGAGAATTTTAGAATCTGACTTCCGACATTATTACTCTTACTGTTAAATGCGTGTATAAACATTTTTAGTAGATATAATATTTGAAAATAGGGTAAGGCGTATGATAATTTGGCGGTGAAAGTATTGAATTAAAGACACTGTTCTATCTCAGGAAAGTAGCACTTACATGTACCAAGTAAGAGAGGTTGATATTGTTATAAGTAACTAAATAAAATTGATTGTTTTGATAGATGACTTCAATTATTTACTTTCCTAGCATAGTTTGTCATTATTTAACCCAAATTATGCTAATCACTACTTGGCCGACAAGTCTTGATCCAAACTGTTTGGCACTCATATGAACCCTTTTAAGCATTGTGTCTACCTAAGTGGACATTACAGTTAAAGGACAAACCCGCGTCTCTTGTTTGCCATGGGAAACCATATCAGTGCTGCTTCACCTTTAGGGTCATTCTGTGATTAAAGTCTATCATTACCCAATTATCTCTGACAGTATTGGGAGAAAGTGTTGTTTTAATCGCAGACCTTGGAGCAAAAAGGGACTACCTAGTTATGTATGATATACACTGAATCCTTTTTGTGCACCAACTTTTTATAAGACTTAGTAAAATTTACAGCTAAAAAATGAGAAAAAAATATTAGCAGCATTAAATTTTAAACGTTGCTGGCAACATTGCTTTCAATACAACTTGCATCCAAAGACTTTAACCACTTGCCAAATGGCTTGATTTCAATATTGAAACAGAATAATTGTTAATATAGTAGGCTAAAAGTAAAGCAGAATGTGCCATTAAGTGCATCCTGCTGTAATTTAAGTCTGCTTTAAGCTATTGCTTTCAAGTTGCATCCATTGAATATGTTTAGAAAATAATTTAAAAAAATTCCAAAATGGCTTGTTTTCAATATTGAAAACAGATTGGTTGCTTAAAGTAGGCTGAAAGTAAAACAGAATGTGACTTTGAGAGTATCATGCTTTACTTTCAGCCTGCTTTAAGCTATTGCTTTCAATACATTTGGCATCCAAAGAATATATAAAGAAAGATTTTAACCACTTTATAGCTTGCTTTCATAATTGAAACAAAATGATTGCATAAAGTAGGCAGAACGTAAAGCAGAATATGCCTTTAACAATATCCTGACTTACTTTCAGCCTGCTTTAATTCTGAGCCAATGCTTTCAATACAATTTGCATCTAAAGAATATGTTCAGAAAAGACTTATGACATTTCCCAAAGTAGCATGTTTTCAGAACTGATATTGAAAACAGACTGGTTGCCTGAAGTAGGCTGAAAGAAAAGCATAATGTTAGAGCATAATGTTTTACCTTCAGTTTGCTTTAAGCTACCATCTGCTCGGCAAAAGTAAATATTTCTAATTGTGCATTTCATGACTGTATAAAGTGGAAGTATTTTCTTGAGTGAAAAATAAACTAAACGTTTAAAGGTGAGTTTCTTTGTAGTGAAGGTTTCAAAGACTAAGACTTGTTTTGTATGCTCCCAAAGGTGATGCAATCACACTAGGTGGTGTCTGTATTATTGTCTGTCTATCCAACATCATGTCCACTCTGAAATTCTACATGCATGAATGGATTTTAAAACAGCTTGGCAGAAATTTTCACCACATTAAGTCAATGGGTCGCAATTAAGACCCGGATTTATATCTCAAAGATCAATGTCAGAATTTGGTGTCAAGGTCAAACAGTGGAACATTTTGTCGTGTCTGGGTTCTAACTCGATCATGCATCAACGGATTTTAACTTAGTCTAGCACAACATTATTATTCTCCTAGAGAAAACAATATATCCTGCACAAGATCCAGGTATGTAGTAGCTCTAACATCAATGTCACAATTTGGGGTCAAAGGTAAACAAGAGGGCATTGAAGGCCCTGATATCGTTCACCGGTTTTATTGAAGCCTGATAGCTTTACCTTTGAGTTTAACCCGTTTTAATCTTAATCCATTCAAATGTGTAGTATAGCATGTAAACAATTTAGGAATACAACCTCATAATTAGAGTATAGTAGAGTACATCAAGGGAAGATAACTAGAGTCTAAACAATACTGAAATGAAGCCTTTTCTAGTATTTCAAAGTATACCAAGGGCAGATAACTAACGCCACGCTGATTAGATTTCAACAATAATTACACTCCTTAAACCCATTACCACATAGCCTGGTTCTAGTAGTTAAGATATGTGACCTATTAAAGCAGGTTGAAAGTAAAGTAGAATGCGCCCTAGGGCGCATTCTGCTTTACTTTCAGCCTGCTTTAAGTTACTATCTGCTAGGATATAGAAAATATTTCTTATGGTACGTATTTATGACAGTATAAAATGGAACTATTTTCTTTGGCGGATGAATAAAATGAATACGCTAAAAGTCGCTTCTATAAGGGAAAGGGGTTAAGAACGTATAGCTATATACATTATGTGCAAGTACATGTATAAACAAAATCCATTGAAAACAGTAGTTGCAAGAGTGATGTCGAACGTACCTGTATTTCAAAGTTAAAACAGTCACGTTTAACTGTCAAATACGAGTATGTTCGAATACATTGATATCGAGTAATCAATTGAAGAATTACGGGTAAGTTCGACTTATGCGTTTCGACTGTATAATTGAGCCTCGTCATGACAAAACCTGCCTTATTGCATTGCAACATGTTCAGTCCAACCACCATTGTCATCTCAAGTACTGTAGCTGAGTTTGGTCGACATTGCCAAATATCGAATAAAATACAGCTACATGGAATGTTTTAGATGCATGTGGGTGTCATACAGTGTAGATCAAGACCAGTCGTCGCGTCTAGGGCCTTGATCTACACTGTTTACAATGTAATAATTCAGGTTTTGTCATGGCACAACTCATATTGATTCTGAACTCTCTGGAATCATTCCATTGGCATTGGGACAAAGGAAAAATCAATTATATCTGCATAATGTCTTATATCCTTGTACAACGCACACTGCAAAAGATAATATGTGACATTTATTGCTTTTGTAAATTTCATTTATGCAAAGCTGCAGGTATTGATTTAACATTCTTGATACCATCACAATTCAAATAGGCTATAAAGAATGTAATACAGTAAAACCTCCCTATTACGACCACTAAATTTTGTTAATTATTTGGATATTTACGATAGGTGACCGCTTAAAGCAAGGTAACAGTGAAACAGAAAGCTCCTGTAGGAGCTTTCTGTTTCACTGTCACATTGCTTTAAAGGGACTCGCAACCGGATGGTGTACTTGTCAAAATAAAATAAAATACTCAAATAAAAGCAAATTTGTGGCATTATTTGGCTTCTGACATTAAAAAAATATGATCAGTCCAAAAAACGTCCCAAGAATCGTCACCGAATCATAGTTTATTAGATATTTTCCATCGTTTTTCCATAGCGTTAGCTAACGGTATAGTTGTTGTTGTTGCTTCTCTACACGGGCTCAGACATAAACACGAGCCGAATTACGAAGTTGTATGCACTTTCGATCGCTACACATTGAAATACGTTAAATCGATCCGAGATAAACGGATAGTTCCGTGGTCCATTGGTCTAAGCGGTTTCCCCTATTTTGCCTTCTGTCCGCCAATGCCGGGCCCCGGGTTCGAATCCCACCAGAGACCAGTATTTTTTTTTATTGAAATACATTTTTTTAAACAGAATTTCTTATCCTAAACTAATTCTTTACCATTTATATAAGCGTTTGACACATATTTACAAATTACTATTTTTAATGCACCATCTGGTTGCGAGTCGCTTTAAACTGCCACCTCTCTATTATACAATTAATTAGCCTTCGTTTAAGTGGTTGTAATAGCGAGGTTTAACTTGTAATTTCTGAGACATTTTCTTTTACTATGTTGACCTTTCTGACACTTTACTGCACATATGCGCCTTTTTACGCATTTTATTATTTCCTCTACTGTAAAAAATGTTTTATTTAAACAGTAATTAAAGCGCCACATCAGAAATAATTTTTCTTCATCCTTGCATAATTATGGTACATAAAACATAAAAAAAAGAAAGCTGAATGCGCCTTACCTGCAGTTTTAGTGGTCATCTTTTTAAAAACATAAAACAAGACGCAGTCTATTGGGTAAAGGGTAAATGATTATCAATACTTTATTAGCATCTGGAAGTGGTTTCGATCTTGATCAGATGTTTGATCGTGTTGCCTTGTTCCTCTACTTAAGTAATGAAGCTTTGACTAGTTCACAGGGTGCATTTAAGAAGCAGACAATTGTACAAAACATTTCTTGGTTTAAACTCATCACAAGTCTATCGCACGCGTTCTCCTATAGTTCATTGATCTTATGAATTATGAACGGTACTTTGACATCCCCCCCCCTCCCTATTAGAAAAAACCTTGCATAGTGCGGTGTCTGACACTCATTACGATATCAAAAAAGTCAATTTACCTTAACTTTGAAATTGAGAAACAAAAGCAGACGAAACAATTTGATAGCAGATGACGTCACGGTATTTAAGGAGTTCATTATAAGGGTACATATAAAGTAGCAATAAGTCTAAATTGCATGCTCTTGAAATTATCTGGAAACTCCAGCTTGGTCCATTTGTGCATAGCGTCCCATAAAATGGACACAGTAAAACAGTGTACAATCTGATCAGACACCGCATCATGTGGCGTCTGATCAAAGTCTACATGTTTGTTTAGGAATTTTACAATTAAATAGAACGAAAATGAAAATTTACACATGGCTACCTCTATGTAAAATTCGACTAAACCAGTATATAACAATGGAAGAATCCACATGGTGTAAATGGGTTAATACAAAAAGCAGAATAATTTGTATACACAGACACAAAGCCTTAATAGCTTTTCACTAGCGTATTTTACGTAACCTGCAAAATATATATGTTTAAAGCAGACAGTTCAAGGCAATCTTTTGAATAAGACGGCATTTTCCAATTCACTGTGATGACGTCATATACTTTAAACAATATTATTGTCGCCTGCTTGTATTTCTCAACTTAGAAGAAGGTCAGTCGAAGTTATCGAAAATAATTAAAGCAGGCTGGATCCTGGTGACATGCTACGTATACTGTTTACAAAGAGCCATTATACTCAGAGAATGACAGTGAATGGGTTAATATATCACTTCCAAATAATAGCAAAAATAAAAAAAAATCGGGAATAATCCGTAGGTCCAGAAAAATTCAGAAAAATCCGAAGCTTTCGGAAGTATCCGGAGAAATAGCAGCCCTGGTATTAAAGGTATTCCGCTAGGCTTACATAATCTCTATACGAGTCTCATGCATTTTTAAATCCCGATCGTAAAGTTACACTTCATCTGTCTGATCGTCT
This sequence comes from Gari tellinella, assembly GCA_922989275.2. NCBI lineage: Eukaryota > Metazoa > Mollusca > Bivalvia > Cardiida > Psammobiidae > Gari > Gari tellinella. Next base: position 44,170,027 of record OV277867.1, read on the forward strand.
TAGAAAATGTTTGCGAAATATAGATCAGTCGATATGTCGTTGAAACATGTCTAATAGAAATTCGACATTCAACATAATACAATGGAAAAGAAATTATTATTTCCCCAAAAAAGCATGTTTATGCGAAAACTGTTAGATCTATTTCTATTGCAATATGTTTGCCACTCAGATTGAAATAAATTGTTAGAACATTTTAAATCATTGTCATTTTCTACATTCTATTGCGATACGATTGCGTTTCGTTTGCCGTTACAAATCTAAAGGTGGAAGAAAAACGTCTCTTCTACTGTAGATGTGCGACAACACTTTTATTGTATTGTGGTACAATACCGATTCCCCTTTTGGAACAATCTATCAAATATGCATATGTATTGGTAAATAAATTAACACTAGTCAAGCCAATTCGCCAGTCAATTTTACACTGGCCTGTGAAAGGGTAATGTGGTCAGTATCAAATTAGTATCAGTTCGTAAGTTCAAGGGAGTAGTCTTATTGAATTGTATATTGTGTGTTGAAATGTATCATAATTTATAATAAACATATTTATAAATACACGCAAGTACAGGCCCAACAATCATATCCCGTATGACGTGGTTTTTATTATACGCTACATGATGTTAGCGGGACTACTGTTATGCCACATAAGTTATAAACAATTTAATTGACGTTCGGAATCCTCGTGTTTTGATTCTAATTGGCGTTTTTATTTTTAAAAAAATGAAACTTTTGAACATTGCATTTCTGTTTTGAAGCGTGAAAAGTCCACAGCACTTTGATTAATGTTTTCCTCCAACGGATTAAAGTTTAAACAGTTTAATGCATGCTCTATAACGCGTAAATGACCATTCTTTGCCAAAAACAACCACTTCTCAGTGTAGTGGATAAAAAATGGCGGAATAAATAGAGAACAAATCAATACGTCACCAATATAAATGATGACGTTTTGAATGACGTAATTGTTGGTGGTCACTTGACTTCCACGGACAGTTTCAATTGGAAAACTATAGGTGTCACTCTTGAACGAAATCCATCCATAGAACTCTATAGTAAATTGGCATATTCTCCTGTCTCAGTCCAGTTTCATGACCTTCTGATCCATATAATGACTCTGTTTCTATGAATAGCAATCACAAAGCACCGGAATTATCAAAAGAAAAGGTACCATTAAGGTTCAACTTTTTCACAAATTTCACCTTTCTAAGGTTACCGTCAATGTTTACAAAACGAAAGTTGGCTCCCCGCCGCATCACACTCACACATTTGACGGCATGTTCTCGCAAAGTAGTTCCCAAATAGAACCAAGAAACACCTATGGTTTACCAACAACATCACTATTGCACCTCAAAAACAAATACATATGCAATTAAACAACACTTTCAATATATGACCATTAAACCCACCCACCCATTTTCCACTATGCTATATATTTAGGCACCCTACGACCCGGAAGCACTTCCGTTCAGGTGTGACACCTTATACGAAGCAGCAGTTTGACATATGCATATACATGTAGTTATTTGGGTATTCGATTGATATAGTCACGAATGAAGCTTGTTTATATTAACATTTGTTAGAAAAAATAAGTCAAATAATAACATTGTATGAAGTTTATGTATATAATAAAATGAATAACAGTACAGTGTGTGATGCGGGGTCTTGTGTCAGTTCTCGCTGGTTTGTGAATTCAAGATCACACTCGAGGTTATGATCTGGAATACACACCAACGAGAACTGACACGCACTGCTCAACATGGTGATATTCCGTTTGCTTTATACGTGGGTGCTTCTTTAAAATTTAGTTCAAGAAAACGTAAATGGAATCTGTTCATTTGATAAAAATAATTATATCGTTTGTTTTTCACCAATCAAAAGAAGTGGAACATGCAGTACTGAAACATTTACTCATTCACCCCTGTAACTCTTAATGTACAATTCAAGTGTTCTATTAGGTCTAGTCCATTTACCGTTATCATTTAGATTTTTGTGATATATTAAAAATGACGAACAGTTCATAACCATTATAAGAGAGCTCCTTAAGGAGCCACTATGACCTCGGTCTACATCGTTGCATGTTTATAAAGTATGAAAGAAGTCGTCGCTGGGTTCAGTGTTAACATACATGTCAGATTCAGTTGCATTGCAAACAGTTTGTATACTGATTTGAGGGCTGAAAACTCAGCATCTGATTAAGATCCAAATTCTTTTGCACTTATAATAACTACAGTGCTCCCTGCCTACAAAGACCGTTCCAACAACGACTCCCTCCTTACAACGACTATTTCCGTAGTTACCATAAACAAGACGATTATGTCAAACCTATTAAAACGGCAATGTCGTCTGCTTAAAATTGTCGTCTGCTGTTTTTCTCGAAGTTACATAATTGACATTTAGGTAGAAAAAGCTTAATAACGAGTGACAAACAGCTTGAATCCAGATCAGACGCCGCGTTACGCGGCGTCTTATCTGGATTTAAGCTGTTTGCAAATGTAAGACATTTCCCTCCCTATACCGACTCATTCCGAACAACGCGCACATTTTTGTCTCCCATTGGTGTCGTTATAGAGAGGGAGTACTGTAATAGCAACGATTCTCCTATCAAAAAAAATCAAACATGAAATTTCAACTTCAAATGTAAAAAAGCACGAAATAACGCAAAGATGAAAATGATATGGCAGTGAACTAAATTATTGTGTAACATTAAGTTTACCCAATTATGCCAAGTCGAATATTCCGTGTTTATTATATTGGATAAATCAATTTTTCAAGGGGTACCTGGTCTTTGCTTTCATTTTAATTTTGAACGAAATTCCTGTTATCAAGGAATTTAACACACTGTAGAGACATTATGCGGCGTCTGATCTGAGTCTGTACTGTTCGTTTATAATGGGGACGCTAGGCAAAAATGGGCCATGGTTAATTTATAATTAATTATTGATTGCTGCTGACCGTACCAACATGTTCTCGAAAAGAAGTTCCCAAATAGAAACCAGAAACACCTGTGATTTAGCAATAACATCACTATTTCAGCAAAACAATTATAAATCTGCAATTAATAAGCACTTCCAATAAAAAAAAATATTACCATGATACATGTACATACACTTCAATTTTTCACTATGCATTATATACGGACACTGCGACCCCAAATCACTTCTATACAGGTTTGACAACGTAGTCTTTAAGCGTTCCAGGTGAGTGTGAGATCATTATGAACCTCAGTCCGAGTTAAGCTTTCTGCTCAAATCGTATCAACCAAAAGCTTGACAATGATTTCAGACTCTTCTTAACCCTCATCCTGCTGCGAACTCGTCTGCTTTAAATTTGTCGTCTGCAAAATTTGTCAAATTTAGATATATGCATTTTTCAATTAAATACATTTAAACTTAAAGACGAGTGTCAAACAGTTTGGATCCAGATCAGACGCCGCGTTACGCGGCGTCTGATCCGGACCCAAACTGTTTGCAAAAGCCAGTGAAGTCGCGACCAGCAGGCAAAGGGTTAAACGAGTTTTAACCCTAAGGCAGGATATACGTAACGGAAGAATATGTGAAAGCTACGAGTATTACAAACAATACGGACCCAGAAAAGGTGAATAGATACCCAGTACTAAACTATTTGACGCTGTAATGATATTTCTCAGAAAGATAATGTAAATAGAAAAGTTGCTTAAAGGGTCGATATTACCCGACTTTGCTTTACCCTTACTCTGAGATACTTATCAACAGCAATAATAGACAATTTTATATTGTGATGAAGGTTAAATATGTTGCTATTGCGTACAATAGGTAAGGCGTAGTTCTTTCCCGTTAGAACGAAACAAAACACATACGGAATGAAATGAAATACAATGTAAAACACATCACATGTATTCAAAACCGTTCAGAATTAATTTTAAACTCAGAGGCAAACGGTTTGAGGTCTGATCAGACGCCGGTTTATCCGACGTCTGATTAGAGTCACAATTGTTTGCAATTGATATAATTGTGTTATCGTAAACTCATTTATTAGGGGAACATAGCGTCGTCTCTACCCTTTTAGAATATCCGTCCCGTTTTATGTCAATATAAATTACTTTGACAGATTGGCTGGTTTTCAATTTGGTTCTTTGTTTCTATAAATAAATCCATAGGTGTTAAAGTCATTTCCTTCAACAAATAATTTTCCAATTGTGAAGTAACGTAAAATGTCGCCCTTACGTCCTGACAAATGGATACAAACTAATACCAAAAGAAAGAGTTCCGTTTATGGTTTCCTATCATCAGAGACTTCATATAATTTTATAAGTGCTTTTTGCAAGCGGCTATAATGCTGCTTTGTCCGTGTGCAAAATATTGGCTTTACTAATTGACTTATCCAAAGACGTTTCTGTGCCAACATGGTTGATTATGCATAAAAGGAATAAGGTTGCACTTCTCCAACACTATACTAAACTAATTGTCCGCACCCCAAATGAAATTATCTCATGAAAAATATAACCATCTCTTTCCCTATGATGTTTCGTGATTTATCTATATTGTACACACGGTTAAATATAGCATACTCTGATTTATACTCTGATTTCATACTCAAATCAGGGTCTGCGGCAATGAAATTGAGACCTTTTTTATAAGGCTATGCTCATCTTTTTACCTAATCCGGAATCTTTTAAATTTAGACCATTTGAACATTCTTATTCATTGTTTAACCAGTATCACGCTAAGCGTGAATTGGCTAAAATTTGCAAACTATTTGGTTCTCAAATTCAACTTTTCTTCAGTTAAAACAAGACACAAAAAACTGCCTATGAGTTTTACAGACGATATATTTAAAGCAGAACACGATTTAGCATAAAAAGGTTTAACCCATTCACTGCCATGACGTCATCAAATTTAAACAAGTGCCGTCTGCTTCTATTTCTAAAAACAAAGTTTTAAGTGTTTTAACTTAAGAAATATTAAAATGAGTGTCAAATAGTTTGAATCCTGATCAGACGCCGCGTAACCGCGGCGTCTGATCAGGATTCAAACTGTTTGCAAAAAAATGTTGTGCTCGGGGTAAGGCAGTGAAGGGGTTAAGAGAAAAGTGTGCGCATCAGTGTCTGCTGTTTTTACTCAAATTAAAATGTTTAAAATGGTGTAATGAACAACAGCGGGAGAGTATTTATTCAATAAAATTCTCACAGTAAATAAGTTAGCTTATAGTGCCAGATGTCATATCCTTCCGGCTAATTCTTAAGTAATAGTAACCATAATTAATAATCACCACATGTGCTTTTTCAATTAATTTTCTTTACAATTCATTCACCCTTTCACTATCTTACCGCGAGAACAATGTTTATTTGCTAACAGTTTCGATCCTGATCAGACGCCGCGTTACACGTCGTCTGATCAGGGTCCCAACTGTTTGATACTTAATTACATATATATCGAAATATCTCGCATTTATATTTGAGAAATAAAAGCAGACGACCATTGTTTAAACTATGACACCATGGCAGTGATGGGGTTAATTGACAAAACTATCATAAATTTTGACAGCGTATTTGAGTCCGAAAATCGAACAAAAAATACCATACTTTTGACCCACTTCCATGGAAACTTCAAAAAGACAATTAAAGTATCATACTATGTCTAGTTCATTTTTGACTGTTAATGGCTTTGTTAAATCCAGAATGCCATTTAGTAAATCTTGCCTAGGTTTTTCAATGGGAATAACATCGCTCCTTCTGAAAGAAAGTGACGTTTAAAACCTTTAACCCTTTCAATGCCATAATGACGTAATAACCCGTCTGATACAGTTATATTATGTTTTGCTAATATTTTTCGTCTGCTTTCCTTAAAAATGAATTTTATGTGTGTTTGACTTCAGAAAGATTGAAATGAGTGACAAACAGTTTGAATCCTGACTAGAAACCGCGTTACGTAACTCAGGAATGGGAATATCAGTGTGATTGGCATTGGCAGTGGAAGGGTTTAGATAACATCTTTAGATTCTACTTATGTCCATCAATAATGTGTTTATATATAGAAAATATTTACCTTTACGAGTCTTTAATAACTGTTACAAACCCTTACTATTTATACCAGACGCCGTGTTACTAGGTAATATTCTGACACAAACAGTTTTACCATTTGCGTCCGGTTTACTGAAAAATAAACGTATCTGATAAAACAACTAAAACGTCAACTTCTACAGAAAAAACAACTTAGCATGTTAAACTTTTCTCTCATAGCCTGTCAAAGAGTTTCTGCTCTACTTTCGACCTTAATAAACACCCTCTTGTCAGGCTGCTTCAATCAGAACATTGTGGGTACATTGAAAGGCGCTTTTATCAGGCATACCTATGTAATGGGCCAACATGTGTTGTAATCGGTTATGATATTGGAATGAAACTGACCATTCAAAATACAGTTTAACCCCATTATCTTCCATGACGTTATCAATTTTAAACAATTGTCGTTTGGTTTTAATTAAAGTTTAGCTATTTTGACTGAAAGGAGTGTCAAACACATGAGATCGTGTCAGACGCTACGTTACGCGCGACTTATCAGTATACAAACTGTTTTGAAATAACTATTGTACTAGGGTTAAGGCAGTACAGGGAATAACATGTAACATACACAGCGCCGCTGTAAAATCCCGTGGAAGTATTCTAAAGTTACGTTAGGCGAAGTTAACGATCGCCATATGTGTGGTTTCATTCCGATTTCTCTCCAATAATCAAATTACCTACACCGTTAAACTTAAGTAAGGTTTATTACTGCTTGGCGGTAGAGCTGTAAAGCAGGAAATATATCAGCATGCATTAGACAAAACACATGTAATGAAAACTTACGATATACTCAATGCAAAGGAACGGACTAGACAACAAATTGAATATAGATCTATTAAGTTCGATGTTATTCCCTCCGTTGTTGCTGTGCATGACGATACTTAGTAATGACATTGGGTTAGTCTGAGTGTGTGGTTGTTGGCCTGTGCGATTTATCGCCCTTTTCATACTGATCAATACCATACTTGCCCCTGAAGACACACAACAATTCTGCTTTCAAAAACAATCCCTTCCAAAAAGTCTTGTGGTCAGGTTTTTTTACCATTAAAAAAAACGGTGTCTGTTTTAGTTTCCAAGTTCTTCCAAGTTTTATTTCTTCATTTTCTCAGTATGTACAATCACATATACAAGAGAATACATTCTATAATACTATCTCAAAGCCACGTGAACACAGAGGACAACTTTTTTTAAAAGCAGTTATATGAAATCTCCCTCTAGCATCAAATATTGACAACTCTTTAGGGATATATTTTTAGTTATTACCTAGTTAACACTTTCAGCCCTATCAACGAGTATAGTCGTCATTTATAATCAGTGTACATGTTAGGATTACACTTGTCCAATGCAAACAGTGTGGATCCTGATTAGAGGGCTCCTTAGATTTAAATAGATTAATTAAGCTCACATGGTTTTTGACAGCCGATTTACGGCTAAGTAAAATGGAAGGTTTCAAGTGTGAGAAAGCCTAAAGGAGTTAGATTCTGCTTGAGCTTAAAACATAGTCCAGGTAAACAGCGCAGTGATTTCCACGTCAACACCCGAATGGCTTTCCGTTTCACGGTAGGAGGCGGAAATTAACAGTCAGCATATATTCTCAAATCGTAACAGAACCCATCAACGGTACTTTTCGGAAAAGAACGACTAGTAAACTTACTTGCGTAAGTCATTTAAAAACTTCAAAAATACAGATCAAGTTCTTCCAAAGAAGCTTCTCTACTCTGGATCAGGCATGAGTAAAATGAAATAAAAACCTATTGCTATGAGTAAAAGAACCTATCTACTAATAAATCAAATAGGTATTTGTATGAAAACAACAGAATGATTTTCAGATTGGCATACAGGAAACAAAAATCAGCTTATAAAGCTTTCAGGATCAAGGTGGCAATTAACAAGTGATCGCAAAATGTTAGCTGTTACAAGCGTACAGAAGATAACTAACCCAGTCTAAAGTAGTCCACGTCGAGCCGATTAAGAAACAACAGGTGATGTTTGATACTAAATAAAGTGTTGTTGACCTTATACTGAGACAATTAATTGCACAGGCCTTTAGGGCTGATAAGAGCTTCGATTAATCTCTCTTCTAAGAAACGGTATGACATGTTTTGGAATATGGTCAATCTAAGAGTTAGATAAAGCTAAGTACCAAAAGTATACATGTTGTGCCAAACACAGGTTGTTGTTTGTAGATTGTTTGTCTTAATATTTAATCTCCATTGCAAACAGGGTTTTCAGAAGAACGGGATAAATTTATATATCTTGTAAAAATAACACTTCAAAGCCACTTTACTATATAGTACACTCCCAAAGAACTATCTATGTTTAGGCGTTTTGAAGTAAACGATGACACTTTTGAACAAACGTATTACTGCGAATATACACAAAACTATCATTTATTTACACTTTTGATAATATATCAGTCTGCAAACTGTAACCGCAGATGTAGTTTGAAGACACTTTCAACTAAATAAATACACCAGTAAATCAAACTAGTTCAAGAAATACTCACGCCTGGGATATTGTTCCTGAGTAAGCGAGAAACTGATAGTCCAATAAGTGAACGGCATAAGATGAATGGGTATTACAACAGCCAATACATCCCTGGTCCCTAAAACATTAACAGTCAATCCCATTCACTGCCATAATCTGAGTACAAGATTTACTTGCAAATAGTTTGGATCTAAACTGTTTGACATTCATTTCAATATCGCTCAAACCAAAATACCTCAAATTTGAGAAGAAAACAAACAGATGACAATTGCTTAAAAAGATAACGTCATGGCAGGCAGTAAAGAGGTTAACCTTTATTTTCTGCTTTAAATGTGTCGTTCGGTTTATTTGTCAAAATAAGAGTTCATGTACTTTAAAGAAAATCCACATTAAATCTAAATATCAAATAGTTTCAATCTCGGTTAGATGCCAATCCTAGTTTTAATTCAACGTCAGCTCAGAATTCAAACTAAATGAAATATGTCGGTGTACCCTAGGTACGGTAGTGAAGTGGTTAGAAGACTGATATATGGTCACTCCGATCATTTGAGTCACTATTGAGGTATGTGACAAATTGTTTTGTTTTACTTTGTTCCAATATTGTTAAACTGCTAATCACAGCAGCTCTAGGGAACTCTTAAATCAACTTGAAATTTAGAACAGAACAGTAAAGAAAAGTAATAGATAGCATTATATACCATTGACCTAACCTACGTGTCACAATAATAAACGTGCTTTCTGAACCAATTGACTGCCGTGAAGTCATCAATTTTAAACAGTTTTCATATACTTTATTTCTCAGATTTAAAGGTATTTTTACTTAAGAAATATTTAAATGAGTTACAAACAGTATGGATCCTGATCAGACATAGCGTAACGCTGCATATAATCAATATCTAAAATGGCTGCAAAAAACTCGGGGTAAGGCAGTGAGAATGTTGATTAAAGAAAACCGGTTGATGGTGACCTTATTTATTCTTTGCACACTAACGTTGTTCAAAACGCTGATTATATTTGCAAATGTTATAGATCTACATTAGACGCCGTAAAACTAAGTGTATCATTTGCATTCAAACTATTTAACCCTCGGACCCTATTTTGAATTTTTAAAGAAAAGTATATTGGCAGACGACAAAAATATATACCAATAAAGAATTATGTACGTATGGTGTTTCTTCTATTATAAGGATTGACAGCACGTATATACTGTTTCGTGTGTCACAACTTAGTTATGAGATTTGTTCGAAGCTCAAGGCGCTCAACTCAATTCAAATACATACCATAAAAGGTCTTAATACTTTGAACAAACATAGTTGATAAGCAAGCAAATACGCGTATTGTGTAAACACTCTTTATTTGATGTATATATTTATGTATAAAATGTTGCAATAGTAGTATGAATGTATACAGATAAAGCAATATCACTTGATTATCTCACTTTTTCACACGGTGGGATAATCGCCAGGCGATTAACCAACTGTTGCTTCATGAGTGTTTCCCGTAGGACTCTAAAGAATCGTAGTCAATCGTGTGTTATCGAAGAGGTCCGACACCCCGATTTGGGGAGAACCACTGAACGGAAGAAAACTAATTCTAGATCGATAGTAACCACAAAATACCGATGACGTCAAATCTCTAAATCAGCGACGCGATGGTAGGACAAACTGTCACGAAAAAAGTATTCGATGAAAACTTGGGGCTCTACACGGGGTAAAATTTGTACTTTTGCTTTAAATTGACAAACGAAATTAGTTTAAAAACTGGTTTAGAAGCATGAAATAAGTAGAATATTTGTACTTTTTCAGTAAAAGATAGAATTCAATTCCTTCTTAAGCACCAGACTGTTATGCTTCAATATGAGGATTTGCATGGATTTAATTGACTGACAAATCAAATCAATTAGAGGATAACTGGGATTTTGTTTTCAGTGTAAGATCGAAATTTTATTCATTAAGTTAATATCAGACTGATATATTTTCACGAGAGACAAAGTACTTACCTATCTTCAAAACTAAAAACAGGAGTAAAGGAATAATATGATTCATTTAGCTATGCAACCATCATACGGTCAAAGCTAAAATGTAAATAATACGCTGTTATACAGTAGTATTGCTTCAACCGGATATATGTGAGTGAGTTGTACCATGTGTTATTAATTGAAAAGTCAGAGCAATTCCCGGTTAATATAACACCGGCATGCGTGGTGCTATATTGAAAGTCATGAACCAATATAAGCCTGACACTACCATACACTACAATTGCTGTGCAAACAGTTTTGATCCAGATAAGGCGCCGAAAACCTCTGCGGAAGATCAGGGTCCGACACATTATTCTTCGTATCAGTGATTACCTACGTCCTATTCTGACATGAGTAGAATCGATATATATAATCACCCATCAACTTAATCTCTATCGTTTTTTTTTTGTTGTTGTCTGCATTAAAACAGTCGTCTGCAAAAAAAAGCCAAACAACTTGATATCTTTTATCTCTTGCACTGCGTTTTCCCTATAACAATTATTATTTGTAAAGAGTTTTCATTATTATCAGTATCTAAACTGATTTAAACTCATTACGATATTTTTTGCAGTCAATATATCTAACGTCTAAATTTGAGAAATACGAGGAGTGTTTCATAATTAATGCAACTTAATCAATAACTTAAATATAGTAAGTGCAAATAATAAATACTAAAGACTCAAGCAGGAAACGTAACAAAACAATACACCCACCTCTCAAGCAGAACACACACACAGTCATACCATAACAAACACACACACATACACACACACACACGCGCGCGGTTGCGCGCGCGCAATGCCATTCCCTTATCTTCACACTAAATAGAAAACAACACGCAAGACAAACATAAAGCAAAGTGAATATAGGAGCCCGCCTTGGTACGGTCAGTAGCAATTAATAATTAATTATAAATTAATTATGAACAACCACTGGGGGTAAACCTGGGTTAAGGGGCTCCCAACCTCACTCTTATCTCCTATATTCACCTATAAAGACGAACAGTGTACATAAAATATAAACCCTGTTCCACAACTTTACAACCAAAAAACCGCCAACACAGTAAGTAAATACATGTAAAACATCTAATAAAAATTATATGACAAGAAGATTATTAGTAACACGGGAAAGAATTAAACATTTAAACCCGTGTAAAAAATAACCCACTATGGCAACGGTCAAATTGCACTCAAATGATTAGTCCGTAGTCACGAGTTACTGTAAGGCATGGATGGGTTCAGGGTACGACAGAGAGGGTGAGAAAAAACAAAGCACGAAAATCCGACATAACTCTCCCGGTTAAGAACGGCTTTAGAGATAATATGCATGTGTGATATATCATATGAACGGGTAATGTTTCACCTACACGATGGTTTAATGCACCATAACTCGATAAATCACAGTACTAACCCAAATGACCCCACTCAATGAACTCGAACATGGCATTTTTCAGACATTATATATTGACGTAATAAGTTCTTCAACGTACAATTTCTAAACATTGTTTTTGAAATATATCAGTTTTAGATGTTTACAAATGCTAATGTTAATACAAATACATTCAATGCGCCATATGATCATGTCATGTATCGCAGTGCCGTAAAACTCAACTCAATTACCAAATTGATTGACGCAATTGTAACCTCAATCATCCCTGAAACTTTTAATGGACAATTACAATTTCAAAATAAGTCAAGTGCATTTTGACTAATTAGGATTGATTGTAACTATATAGAATTATTTCAAAATTACAAACAGTTTATACCCTAAGGAGCCCTCTGATCAGGGTCTAAACTGTTTGCTTTGGACAAGTGTAATCCTCACAGGTACTGTGTTTGTAAATGACTAGTATACTTGTCGCTAGGGTTGAATGTGTTGACCCAATATGGTCTATTCCTCATCACTGTGGGTTTACCAACCATGCAGCGAAATTTTAATAGAACACATACAGTTTGGCAAAATACGTTCATGCTTAAGTAAATGTGTTGCCAACTTTTTACTAAGTGAGTTTGGAAGATACTCCTTATCATACAACTTATATACCTATGCGTGTAAAGTATTGGTTACATTTGTTATCCATAACAGAGGAGCGCTTTCCCAAGCAGTGTAAAAGGATGTTTGGTCTCTAATTTGAGAACAAATTTATATACAAATGGTTTTGGGTATGTATGGGAATCTCAGCATGTATCTTATCATCTATTTATTTCAGAATATTTTTAGCGTTTTAAAGACCAGTTAATGCAAAATTGGAGAAGTAGTTGTATAGATGAAGGCAAATTGAAGCACTATGTTGGTTTCAAGCAGGAATTTATTTCTGAAAGATATATTCATGTAATTGACATTGCAAAATGTAGAACAAGTCTGGTAAAATTTCGATGCTCAGCTCATTGCTTGATAAAAGAAAAGAACAGGCATTATCGAATTTCGCCAGAATTTCGAACTTGACCTTAAAGTAAAGGTTGTATAGGGGACGACTTACATTTTATACGTGTGTGTCCGTTATATAAAATTTTACGTCAAAAGTACATTTCTGATACATATGCAAACTATACATCTATAGAAAAGTTCTATAGTGTGATGTCATCCATAGATACAGATACCCTTCGAAATTGTGTCATGTATACCTATTATGTCTAAAGAAAGAAACACTCACCTTAAAAAATTTGCTTCAATGTATGGTAAATGATGCTGGTCAAGGTTACAATGTTGCATTTTATCTCTGTTAACATTTTCCTGCCAATACAGAGTTTGAATAGGATGTCATTTATGTACAATTGTTATTAAATCAAACCACTGCTTGCATTTTATATGAGTCAACTATATATACCTCACACACATGCGTATATATTGAACTTGTATTATATTATATTATTTGTGTATGGGTCGGAGGCCTAATTGCATCATAAAATATTGAATTGAATTGAATTGAATTTATGAATGTGGACCACTTGGACAACTTATGTATAACGACTCTTATTTGAGTTCGGTTTTGGGTATGCTTGGATAACAAATTATGTTGGAAATTGTGAAGCCTTCATACAGCTATTATACATCAAGACTGAAAGACTGTGCACAACGAAACTTGTGGGTAGACATAAACTCATCCTCAAAGGCCATATCTTAAAGACTTTATAAAAGTGCAATTTAACTTAGAAAAGTATCTTTAATGACAATGCCTTTTAAATATAAGAGAGTATCATTAAACGTCAGGTGCTCAAGTCATGTACTCACGATCGAAAATTGTCGCCATAAAAGGATTGATCGAGGTATTCGATTAATTGTGCATTGCTCGAAAAATGATATATATACCATTGAGAATTAAGTACATTTTTATGCCCGCTGTATATTCAGTTGAGGTTAGAATTTTTCAGGGCGAATGGATTGAGAGTGTTGTATGTAACCAATTGTTTATAAATAAGATGTCTGACACTAGAACTGGGAGTTTATTTGCTATTGCCAAGTTTCTTGAGCAAGCGTTCATGGTAAAAGCAGCCAGTGTAATATTGACAAACTAAAACTATGTTGTAAGTGGATAATATATATCCACACAGGGGTTATCTATGGCGTTATGCGGAAGGAACTTAGGTACTCGAAAATCGTATACACAAGTTCATTCAGCATATCACCAGTGGCATTGAGCAAACCAATCCACTTGCAAAATTGTAAATAGAGTCACGGAGGAGGAAACTGTGAATGGTTTCAAAGTACTGTATCATTGTTCACATTTATAATATACATATATTATATGTATACATTTTCTATTTATGTTAAGTGAAATATTGATGTCACTATTCATTATATGCAACATTAATGGTATTTTGTGCCGGATGCCTTTAACTACAAAATAAAACATTCGTCTTTGTATGTGTGTGTTTCAATTGAAAAGGGTTAATTCTCAATCTTTAAGAGATTAAACTTTTGCTAATTAAAAAGGTCGACATGAATTTCCGAACGCTATGAAAAATTTCTTGATCAGTAAATCTTTATTTTCATGTAACAAAATAGAAATCTACTTGAATGGCTTCAATATTTTCCCGTTTAATCGCAAAACGAAGAACAAAGGCATTGCATTAAATATAGAACATTATCATAACTTAATTACGATTTATTTTTATCTGAGTGGCAAACAGTTTTGAACCAGATCAGATGCAGGCTTGCCCGACGTCTGATCTGGCTCCCATTTGTTTGAAGTGATCATCATTGTTTAAGCACAAATGCGTTAAATCTTTCGCGAGGTTTTTACCCCTTCACCGCCATATTGTTGTCTGCTTCAATACTGTTGTTTCAAAGTTGAATGTAAGGCAGTTTGACCGAAGACATTTCAAAACGAGTGTGAACCATGTTATGGCCTGATCAGACGCCGCGTCATTGTAAAGGGTTAATAGGAAAAGAATAACGTCTTCTTCATTTAAGGAATAATTCGAATATTTATTGTATTCATGAAAAAAAACCTGGTCACACTGTATGAAACCGCGAAACTGTTGATATAGCTAGAATTTTCGCTAAGGGGCTTACATAATTCCCCACCGTGCTATTGATATACGGTGCACGAAACCATTATCTCCCCTTTGAAATATCTCCCCTCGTAAATGGCGGATGGAACAGTACTTCTGCATGCATTGAATAGAAAGTACTCTATCAACCTGTTAACTGTTGTCTTTATGCATATCTTTATGCATATTATTATTATTATTATTATTATACCAGATTTATATAGCGCTCTTTTCACACAGGAGTTGTGCGTTCAAAAGCGCTTCACATGAAATTATATAAATGTACCTACAAAGCGAGAAAGACAAATAACTACATTCACAATAAAAATGATACAATATTGAGATGCATGGAAACATGGAAATTCTTCCAATAGTATTACCAAGATTATAAAATTGTTATAGTAAATTTGTAAAATCATTTTTAAAATGAGTCAAATAATTAAAAGATCGATAGAATGATTAAAAACAGAGTGGTTTTTTTGTTTGGTTTTTTTTTTGTTTGTTTGTTTGTTTGTTTCAGTGTAGAGCCGGAGAGTAGTTCACAAATCGTAAAACGAATGTTTAAAACAATACTCTCCATGTTGTTTGGTTGAATTTGTTTGTTTGTTTGTTTCAGTGTAGAGCCGGAGAGCAGTTCACAAGTCGTAAAACGAATGTTTAAAACAATACTCTCCGTGTTGTTTGGTTGAGTATTGTATAATCCATGGCCGTGGTACACCCTTGGTTTATAAACATAAAACCACCAAGAATTATACCATAGACCCTACCCAAATGGTTTCAAAGCGATTGGGCAATCCCTACCAGCAAGATCTACCAGAAAGGCACAAGGTCAATGGGAAAACTCCAGAACTGCCATTCAGACCCACAGCATCCACAGCAAGAACACAGCCCAGAGGTAGCAGTCATTGATTACCTACTTTCTTCTAATAACAGATATTAAAGAAGTGAGTTTTCAAACGTTTTTTGAAGGCTGCAATTGAGCAAGCATCTCTGATGTCTGATGGTAGAGTGTTCCAGAGCTTTGGGGCTGCATGCATGAAACTTCTATCTCCAAACTTCACCAAACGACTTCTCGGCACAACCAGCGATACTGATTTACTCGCAGACCACAACTCTCTTCGAGGTCTATACACGTCCAGCATACTAACAATGTACCTTGGAGAATCATTGCACATGGCTTTGTATGTGAGTGTCAGAATTTTGAATTCAACTCTGTGTTGAACTGGAAGCCAAAGAAGCTCCTTCAAGACTGGAGCGATGTGATTGTACCGAGGAGTCCTGGTAATGATGCGGGCAGCTGTATTTTGCACACGCTGTAGTTTTCGTAGTGAGTTTTGGGGAATCCCATATAGCAGTGAGTTGCAGTAGTCAATTTTTGATGTGACCAGAGAATTGACCAAAGTCTTTGTAGCTTCTGGAGAAAGGTACTGTCTAATATGACCTATTTGCCGCAGCTGTGCGTAGCTAGACCTGCACACAGCGTTGATGTGCTGTGTCATATCCATTTGGGAATCAAATCTAGCACCAAGGTTGTTCACCCATAATGACGGTTTGATTTTAGAGTTTCCCACTTGAACATGAAAATCTCCGGGAACGTTAACCTTTTTTGAGTGAAACAGTATGACCTCAGTTTTGTCAGTGTTCAGCTTCAACATATTCTGGTGCATCCATGAGACTATGTCTTTTAGACATCCTTCGACTTTTGAAAGGGCTTCTTGTTGACTAGATGTGTCTTTAGGCTTAAATGACAAGTATAACTGTGAATCATCTGCATAGAAATGATGATCCAGGTCATGATTTCTGCAAATTGAGCCGACAGGTTTTGTGTACAAGATGTAGTTTTTGGGTCCCAAGACTGAACCCTGTGGCACACTATATTTCATTTGAACTGGGGCAGATAATTTTCCATCTACTGCGACTGTTTGGTAACGGTCATTCAGGTATGAGGTCATCCACTTAAGTGGGTTTCCAATGATTTTGAAGTCTTTTTCAAGGCGATTGAGTAATGTTTCATGATCAATTGTGTCGAATGCGGCTGATAGGTCAAGCATCACCAGAATTGTGATTTCATTCTTATCAAGATATTGCAAGATGTAATTTTGAACTTTAACAAGAGCAGTTTCTGTAGAGTGATGCTTACGATATGCTGACTGATGCTGTTCATGCAGATTGTTTGTGGCCAAATGGGACTCAATGCGTCTGTCTACAACTTTTTCTAATACTTTGGAGAGAAGTGGCAAATTTGATACTGGCCTGTAGTTCTTAAGATCATTTGTATCGAGATCAGGTTTCTTCAAAAGAGGTCTTACATGCGACTTTTTGAATTCTTTTGGAACATACGCAGATTCCAGCACTCTAACAACATGTGAAGTTTTGTTAAAAATAAGAGCGCTTTTGTTAAAAATACGAGCGCTTTTGAGCAATAATGCATGAAATATAAAAGTGCGGATATCTCTCCTTGGAAATGGCGGAAATGAAAACTATTTCTTCTTGCATAGTACTCTATAAACCTGTAAACTTTTGTTAACATCCACCGAAAGGTGTAGAAAGAGTTGCGCTTACGAGCGCCTTTGACCTATAATGCATGAAACATTAAAGTTAAATTATCTCCCCTTCGAACCATCTTGCCTTAGAAATAGTGTAATAGATATATATTTCCATACACAAATCCTCCTATGGTGCTCTATCAACCTGTGACGGATTATTTTTTCAAATCCGATCAACGGTGTAGGGGGTCTTGTGGTTACAAAGATAGACAGACACACGGACATACGGACGGACGAACGGACAAGATGATTTCTATATACCCGATTTTGATCCTGATGAGAGAAATGACAGAAATATGGGTAAGTTTGACTTATGCAAATTCGAGATATCAAAGTTCGACATTTTCACAGAGTTTTCCATTAACTTTGAATTTCTTGTTTGTACATATCACTGTTTTGAAATCAAAATAATATATTAAAGTACGAGAAACGTAAATAGTTCTAACATTTTTTATCTTCAGCAAAACATTATACGTTGAAATGTATTAGAATTTCAACTCAAATCGATATTTATGAATAATGACATGTTAGATGTTTGTATCGACAAGTTGATTTTATCATTAACAAGATATTCTCATAATCGTACGTTCTGAATATAATGATATATACCACTAATATATGTACAAAAGTGGAGATTCCAATCTTTCAATGCTTCGTTTTATGTTTCATTTATAAAACAAACATCCGAACCAGGATTCAAGCCGTTGCAAAATGTGATTATATCCGTGCTGTGTCACAAGACTGATCAGATACCAAACTTATAATATATTGAAGTGTCAAAATTTGCTAATGGCAAGGCAAGGTTTGAGATGAATGGTTTCATCTTTTACAATTGACCATTTTGTACTAAAACTATCGCCCGATTTGTTTATGTACCCTTAGTTGTCTGTTTACTATAGTATTTATTTACTGCTATTGCGGAAGACTGCAGTGATGATGTATATGCCAGACAAATGCATTTCCCTTCAAATTTTATCCTTTTTGCCTCTATATTGCAATGTTCCATCCATTGTGCGCTTGCAGGAAAATTTAGCTTAAACACATTTTAATATGTAAAAGCAAATAGTGCACACGCTCTACACTGTTTGTCAATACTCTCTGAAGTAGAAACTAGGCTGAATTGGGCAAAACTTCTTAGGCAAAACACTAAAACTGTTTCTCACCGTACCATTTCCCTGGTCTGAAAGCTCAAAATAATAATACTGTTGTTCCTATATATCTCCAGCAATTTGGATCTGTTAAAGTCTACGGAGTTCGTCTTGTCTACAGCCTATTTCCTCTTTCAATATTATTCGTTTATTGTTGTAGCGACGGGTGCTGCAAAAAATAATTGATATGTATCGCATATATGCCGGTTGTCTAATGAGATGTTGTATTAGTATCACATACAATTAAAACGTCGGACAAATCAAACTCGCTAAATTTCGACTCAACAAGACATAATAATACCTTATTCATAGAGAGACCAGCGGCAATCATTGTTGTAAGGAGTAGAGAGAATCGTTGTTGGAAGTGCTGTTGCAAATAGGGAGCACTATTTAATGTAAATATCGAAATAAATAAAACATGGTCAACACTATAAACGCACTTTTTTATTGGTAATTTAAAGCATGTCTGGTGTACTTACATATCAATGCTTATCGTGAAATTATTTCTATTAAAATGAACATGGTTTATATATCCAAATTGCCTGACAGTCATTTCTACATTTGTCGAAACTTGTACTTGTATACAAAAACTACATTTTACAATAATTCAGACGCAAACTTTAAGCAGCCAATGACTTGACGATAAAGTAGTTACTACATCTGTGAAAATATCTGGTGTTGAGAGAGAGTCGTAAGGACGAAAAGGAAAATGCAATTATTAAAGATAAATGAAACAGCTGATCATAACAAACATAGATTTCAATTAGGCATTCCGTGTAGAAGTAAACGTGTACCAGGAATGTATTCCAATTAAAGTAATGTGTACAAGGTGTAAATTCTTACATGGTGTGACAATACTTAATACTTTGCTTGGAAATAAATCTTGGTTAAAAATGTGATTTTACCTAATTAAACTTAAACCGTTCAACTTTGTTTAATTTATTCCACCAGCGGGCATAAATTGCAGCGGGGAAACGCGTATTCTATCAACAGACTAACATTCAAATTGCTTTTAGGAAAGTTTTGCCTTTTAAACGTGTGCACTTCGTAATTTTTTCAAAGTCTTCGTTTGACTATGTAACATAAAATCATCGGAAATTATCTTAACCCTTTACCCCATTGCTATGATCTTGTTTTGAAGACAGGTGATCACTTCAAGCAGGTTGAAAATAAAGCAACATGCGCGTTGATGCATATTCTGCTTTACTTTTAGTCTGCTTTTAGCTACGGTCTGCTAGGATATAGAACCATTTTCTTAATGGTACATTATTATGACTGTATTAAATTGAAACTATTTTCTTCAGTTGCGGATTAAAAGGTAGGCTAAATACGCTAAAAAGTATTTCTATGGGGAAAGAGTTAAATTTCCAACTGTTTTTATCAGGATTAGTATGCTATGTAATTGTCTGCAAATATTGTCGTATGTAACACTTAATTAATCAGTTATTTTTGTTGGTTGCATTTTGTTGTTGTTGTGGTGCTGCTGCTGCTGCTGCTGCTGCTGCTGCTGTTATTTCCAGACAATAGCAAAAGAGTATCACACAGACCATATCCAGCATACACTTAATTATTCGTCGTTTCATCTGAATACAAACTGTATGCAGGAGTTATTCTTAATTGGCATGTACACAAAGTGCGTAGAAGGTTGGTTTTCTTATATACATGTATTTAAAGGATAATGTGTCCTCTTTTCTCACAAGCATCACAACTGTTCCTGTTCCTTTTTGTTCTTTAACTTGATCAGACGATGAAATAGGTACGGTCTAAATCATATGAAAATAATTATATTCCTCAATTTCAGCAACTCAAACAAAGACACTATCAAGATTTTGAAATAGAATGCTATGTAAAGCTAGAAAATTAATATTAAGACAAAACTCCCAAATTACAAGCCGCCAAATTACTTTATAGGTGCGTCAATTCAGTGACCTACATTTTATCTAGCATTGGATGGCGGCTGTATATTGAATTCGTACTTTGTAAGTATTTTATACTGTAAAAGCACTACAAAATATTGTCCGAAAGTGCAGCAATAATACTGATGCGTAAAACTTCACCACTGAAAACATGTGCATTAGCAGCTTTCTGTTACGATCATTAAACTAATTTTAGTCTTTTTGGTAAATGGTTGGTTTTAAAAAGCAAGATGAAAAATAAAACAGAAATATCCATTTCTGTTTTACTTTCAACTTGTTTTAAGCTGCCATGTGAAGTAATTACCTTCGAGTACTATTCTTTCCAGTGGTTGTGATACAGATGTTTTGATGCATTCAAAACAGTTTGTGATAATACTTTTCTAACATTTGGTATAACAGCAGGGTTCAAACAGTTTACCATATGGAGTCTATATCTGGACATATAAAGGAAATCAAACCAGCCAATTTAAACCGTGAACAGACGACATTAGTTTCAGCCAATGTTACAGTGTTAAAATATATATCAAGAAAATAATTGACTATTCGAGCAAGATAGCAAACACGGTCATAGCAAAATGAGCCTAGTATGTATATACAATCATGATACTAATTTACTATCGTTTGCGACATCGATAGCAAAACAAACAGTTGGATCTAGTTCATATACCGATTAATTATATGTCTTGTTAAGGATGAAACCTTAAAGCATTCGTGCTATTGTTCATCTATGCTTAAAAAAGAATGTTAACTAGTACGTGGCGGTAAAATGTTGATAAAGACTACTCGTTACCGTCTGTTAATGTTCTTGACAATTAACGTCTATGTCTGACTTTCAATTCCATGGTATAATGGATTCAAACAGCTACTTTGTTATTTGCAAGTAGTCCGAAATACATCGTCCTTTTAGATTTATTCTGAAATATGCACATTATTGGGGAATGGTAGTGTCACTAAGCAATGCTTACCAAGTAAATCATCTAAAAGAAAAGTTGGTGTTCAGGCTAATAAAAACCCTTCCAACTACATGTAGCATACAATTTTAACAAAATGTCAGTAACTATTTAAAATGATTAAAAAAAGCGGCCGTGAGTCAGAGTTTTGGACATGAGAATTTTATAGATAACGGCGGTTCAATGTGGCGAAAGTCCGTCAATATTCGGGTTTCTCATGATCATTGCCGCTGGAATCACTCGGTTGATCAGTCGCTCTGTTTTTCAATGGAGCCAGTTGTGTATAAAATAAAGCTTATCAATTTGTCATGAGACAATGTTATTGGCCTTTCCCGAAAGTGAACAACTATTGTACACTAACCAGCCCTTCACCTGCATATTACGTCCGAATTTATCAATATAAGTATACATTATATTAACTGCTTGGAATACCATCAGCTTAAGACATTTGACAGCACATAAAGTTGCAAACTGTTTGCCAATAGGGTAAAAATACTCAGCTAAATAGGTAAAACATAAAAAATCATTTAAAATTACAGGCATTTAGATGACCTTTATAGGACGTATTCATGAAATACCTATACTTGTAGATGGTCCCACTTTCTACCACGTGATGGTACACGAGACACCGATATTGTACTGAGTTGTAAAAAAGCTATCCCAGAAGACTATATGTTTTTCATATTCGACTCGAATCCAGAAAATCCATATCATTTTCGTAATGGACAGGACAACTCTTACGACACTCTATTAAGAGTTGCTTCCCTTATCATTTCACGCGTCTGTATTAGTCCCTCTCTATATCGACACCAAATGGGAGGCACATATTGTGTGTGTTGCTCGGAGGGAGTCGTTATAGGGAGGGAAAATAAGACCTGGCCTACATTTGCAAACAGCTTGGATCCAGATCAGACGCCGCGTAACGTTTATCACTCGTCATCTTATTTGTTCTATCAAAACTTATATGTATCTTTAAGAAAAACAGCAGACGACAAAAAGAGCAGATGGTATTGCAGCCATGAAAAGTGTTAAACATATTTGTTTTGTTAAGAGAACTGCGACAAGGGTCGTTGAAAGGGTGAAATTGTCGTTGGGAGGGCCGTTGTAGGAAGGGAACACTTTATTTTGGAAATTGCTTTTGTCATTTTATAATTTTATGGTGTGAAATAAAGAGGTAATTTAACAGTGTTGAGTACAATACTGAATTCAATTGGATTCGTACACAGCAGTCATAATCCATATTATGACTGCTATGTACTCGTCCAATAGAATTCAGTATTGTACTCAACACTGTTAAATGACCTATTAATGATATTATTATTGAAATAGATACTCATTTAAATGGTAAAAATCAGGGTTTGAATCCAGATCAAAACTGCAGAAATACGACATTTACAAGAAGGTGAATCCAGACCAATTGCTAAATAACTCTGCAGAATTATTCTGCATCTGATCTGCTTCTGATGATCTGATATCAATGGAAACTGATTGACATTTGGGTGAAAGAGCTCTATCTTATATAATGCTTGAAAATATTCACGTTTTTTTTTCATGAAAACATTTACAAAATAGATACTAGGGACCTAACAGTTGTTACATTATTCGAGAAATATTGTTCTGTCAGAATTTTTACTAATGGAATTAGTTATTTCTCTTATTTATGCAATACGGACTGCAAAAAGATTTCGGACGTAAACGAAATATTACATATCTACGTTGTGTCTGTAACGATACTACTACATGTATAAACATTTCTTTTATAAAAGCTGGATATTTTATTGCATTTGAATGCCTTGTCGTGGGCTGTCTGGATTTTTTAAATTTTGCTGATGGGGGGAATATAACAGTGCATTTCCAGGCATTACGTCTAATTGCAACGAAATTGTCAAATTATTCCTTTACTACTTAAACCCCGAATGGACTACCATTTACATACAGATTGGATCCTGATAGCCCATTTAATACCTAGATGTCTAACACCGTTTAATACTCCTTGACACTTCTTTCCATGTTTATTCAGTAAATATGCCAAAAATATTTAATTTCAGAACTCACAACAGCTAACAATTTCAGGCAGACAATGTCCTGGTTGTTGAGGGGTTATTGCAAGAAGTGGTCCCCAGGACGAATATAAAGCGTTGTCAAACCGCGTTAAATAACGTGTAGTCAACATGAATGTGATGGATCGTTTTTAAATACATGTACACTTTAGTGATTGCGCTGTCATTTCACCTCAATTAAGAAAGAAAATCTTGAGCAAATTTTTCATCTACCCCTGACTGCCATAACATCCACGTCATCAGCTTGAAAAAGCTATCGACTGTTTTTATTCTGAAGTTTAGAATTTTAGATAAATTGATATCGTTATGAGTGCCATTCAGATTAAATCATGTTAGACCCCGCGCTACGCGACGTCTGATAATGAACCAAACTGTTTGCAAAAAACAGTTGTAGATCTACTCGGGGTCAGGCAGGAAGGGTTCACGGATATCTTGCAGATTTCGAATGTTATATATATATATTTCTGAAACGTCCATGGACACTAGACTCCGTATTTCTTATTATCATTAATACTTCTCTCCATCAAGAGTGATGATTATTAGAAGGGCACTTGTTTAGATGCACCATTGGGACTGTACCCGACCGGTCACTTTATCCTGACACCGACGAACCAGGCGAAATGCTAACCCGAAATCCTGAGCGCCAAGGAGGGAATCCATTACTTCATATTTTCAGGTCTTTGGTTTGACCCGGTCGGGGATTGAACCCGCAACCTCCCGCACTGCAATCGGACGCTCTACCACTGAACTATACAGGCATATGTATGTATTAAATATACAAACTTTATTTACATTAAGTACAAGACATTTTTCTTAAATTTCATTATGCTTAGCGCGCCTGCTTAAATCGTGTTTCATATCAGAGGCCAAACTAGTCGGTATCTGATCATACTTAACCCGTTTCCCCATAGGAGCGAATTTTAGCGTATTTAATTTACTTCTCCGCTGATGAAAGTAGTTCCAGTTTATACCCTCATAAACAATAACAATTACAAATGCTTTATATAGCCTAGCAGATTTATCTTAAAGCAGGCTGAAAGTAAAGCAGAATGTGCCTTAGGGCACATTCTGCTTTACTTTCAACCTGCTTTAAGTGGTCATCTGTCTTCAAAACCAGAAACAGGCTATGGGGCAAAGGGTTAAGCTGTTTGATACTAGTAGTTGTTTCATTTGTATAAAAAAGAACTAAAACTGAATTACATTACTTAGTCTTCTTGTTTTAGACAATTTAGAATGTTATGGGTTAAAACTATAGTTTGCAAATGACCACCGAAAAACATTCACTTAAATTAAAAAAATATATTACGATTGTTTTTGATAACACATTCAAACCTAGTGACGAGTATGCTCGTTCTTAACAAACAGTGTACCTGTGAAGTATACACTTGTCATATACAAACAATTATGATAAATGCGTGAGTGTTTTGCGTTTAATGCATGACACACCCTGAATAATATGACACTCACTTTCGTTATATCTACCTCGATTAAGTAACAGTTATCTGCACGTATGCAGCAAATTGTGGTTATTTTAGGTCGCTTATGTCGAACATAGCCGTTTTTAGAGGCAATGGTTTACTCGCTTGAAATGAACATATTGCTGTTTCAAACTTCAAAATATAGCTTTGATGAAATACGGGCATGTTAGTCTCCAGTGAGCTCGAGTTAACTAGATGTGTCTGTTTTTGGTGATACAACCATGCAAAACATTGCGTTTACAGAAAGTTCACATTTAAAACCATAAGATATATTCCTTTTAAACCAAATATTTGTTTTAACTTAAATTGTAATCTATATATGAATTCTAGAAATGCCGCACAATGACCGATATAACAATATCAGAAAACTTTCGTTTGAGATATCGAACTATAACATACTGAATCTCAATGACGTATTAAAGCGTGTTTGCAAACAGTTTGGATCCTAATCAGACGCCGCGTAACGCGGCGTCTAATGAGGATCTAAACTGTTTGATACTCGTTTTCAATTTTCTTCAGTCAAACGGGGAAGGGGTAAAACTCTCACGAAAATGTTGGCAATGAAAGGTTTAAATAACGTGAATCTCGAAATATTTTGCTCATCGGCATTTTATCATCATCTTCGAAAGTCGGTGTTACGCTTGTCTTAAATAACGTGAATCTTAATTATTTTCCTCATCGGCATATTATCTGAAAAAGAAAACTGCTTGCACATCAAAAAAATTTTAAAAAAAGTTTGTTTTGGTTTTTTTTTAGGCCTTGTCAGTAAAATATCATTTATTGTCCCCGGCATAGGTGTGTCGGTGGCGGGGAGCCACCCACCGACACATCTTAAAAACACATATAATAACAATATTTTTATATGACTGACAAAGCTCTAAAAGTTTATATATTAAATACAAAAAAAGTATTTGAAGACAGGTATTCCTATTAGTTTTGAACAGAAAATTATTTTGCAACGATAAATAAGAGTTTGCATATTACTAGTGTTGTATTATCCGTATACAACAACACCAAGATGACATGTTTTACCTTCACCTCTGGTTTAAAGTTTCTAAATGTGCTGAAGGCGAGCTTTGTTTTCTCTCTGACAACTCTCGTTGTTATTGCTATAAACTTGAACTAAGTCTTGTTTGTTCAATTACGACTTTCACTGAAAGATGAACATTACCAAGCTAGCTGAACACAAACGTTATTGGATTAACTAACAAATGTTGGCAACATGAGCACACTTGCTTGATTTATAACCTGATTGGAAACACGGCCAGTGTGAAGGCTTAGGATCGAATACAGTGGAGAATCTGTTATTCTTTCCCGTTTAAACGCAAACGTACGCAAACGCAAAACACTAAAACGTAGAAAAGTACAACTTTTTGACAATTCTGATAATTCATCTTTATCTTGGTGGCAAACAGTTTGGAGCCTGATCAGACGCCGGGTTACCCGGCGTCTGATCTGACTCCAAACTGTTTGCAGTGAAAATAATAGTTTTAGCGTAAACGCGTTTATTGGGAAAGAATAACGTTTTCTCCACTGTAACTAAAATGTGTAAGTAAGCAAGGTATGCCAAAAACCGGTGAACGGAAATTCTATACTGTACATAATAAAAACAGCTTCATAACAGTTTGAAAGAGGTATTCGATTATAATCTCCCGTATAAACATATTCTTTGTAAAGATATTTCGAAGATGAAGTTGCGTTTATCTCATAATCATTTAAGCGCTTTTGAATGTACAACTCTTGTGTTAAAAGAGCGCTTTATAAATCGGGTTTAATAATAATAATAATAACAATAATCGATGCGAGTGCTGAATACCAGCCGTTGTAATGTTCGTAAATAACCAGCGGTATAACAATGCAAATAAGATAAGTGACGCGACAGATACAGTGGAGAATTTGTTATTCTTTCCCGTTTAAACGAAACGAAACGCAAACGCAAAACACTAAAACGTTGAAAATTGCAACTTTTTGACATTTCTGATAATTCATGTTTATCTTGGTGGCAAACAGTTTGGAGCCTGATCAGACGCCGGGTTACCCGGCGTCTGATCTGGCTCCAAACTGTTTGCAATAGAAATAATAGTTTTAGCGCAAACGCGTTTATTGGGAAAGAATAACGTTTTCTCCACTGTACTTATGACGTCACTCTAATGAGATGAAAATCATACGCCACCACACCCTTACATTATCTATCGGAAACTGTAACTAAAAATACTGAAACAAACAATAGCTCTAAATACAGTAACCCCCTCTATTACGACCACTGAAACGAAGGCTAATTGATAATATAAAAGACGTGCGACAGCTAAAGACATGGTGACAGTAAAAAAAAAGGGTAAATCTTTAGACACAAAAATCTTATTTCGGCTTAACTGAAGATTATCACTTTACAAATTCTAAAACTAAATATAATTTCTATGTCGCGATCCTACCATTTGATTAGTTTAGTAGATATGCTGGTCAAAGAACTAGGAAAACGGTTGAATATGAACAAACTAGTTGTTTACCTAAACCATGCCTTTATTGAAAAGTCGACAGATATTTGTAAGGTTTATATATCATAACAAACAGCTTAGAACTTAGAAACCAGGTCGAGATTTTGTCCTGATGCCATATATTAAACTAGAAGCGGGTTTGAAATAAATAAATAATATTCCCTATTTAGTAATATAGTACAGTGGAGAATCTGTTATTCTTTCCCAGTAAACGCGTTTACGCTAAAACTATTATTTGCAGTGCCAACAGTTTGGAGCCAGATCAGACGCCGGGTAACCCGGCGTCTGATCAGGCTCCAAACTGTTTGCCACCAAGATAAACATGAAATATCAGAATTGTCCAAAAGTTGTTCTTTTCTACGTTTTAGTGCTTTGCGTTTGCGTACGTTTGCGTTTAAACGGGAAAGAATAACAGATTCTCCACTGTACCCACAAACAGCATTGTCAGCTCCTGGTGGAAAGGTGTTAATACCTTCAGAAAAATACCTTCAGATTCAACTTCAGGCAAAGTGTAATGAATATGTTATATCATTGTTGACAAAGACAAATGCCATGTGAATATAAATGTATTTCCAAATATAGGAGGGATATTCATGAACTTTCCTATGCAAAGAGGTTTTGATACTTCTTAGTTCAGCAAAAACGCTCTTTTACGACAATTTAATATTATTTATTAATCACTTAAAGCAATGTGGAAGTAAAACAGAAAAATCATTCAGGGGCTTTCTATTTTACTTTCACGCTGCTTACAGAAATCAATTGCCGTTCATACAATCAGTGTGTTTCTTTTTAGTAGTCGTAAAAGAGATGGTTTTTACTGTAACATACTTTGGAATTAATTGATGTAGTTAATCCTTTCACTCTCAATGACGCTTAAAAGCGCGTTTGCAAACAGTTTGGATCCTGATCAGACGCCGCGTGACGCGGCGTCTGATCAGGATCCAAACTGATTGACATTCCTATCGATATTTTGTCAGTCATACTGCCTTAAAACTAACTTTGAAACAATATTGCAGACAACAAAATAGGAGCAGACGACAATGAAACGGTGAAAGGGTTAAAATCACCAGAACATTCTGTCAGTGAAAGGGTTAAGCAGTTGAAACATGCCATAAGAAATAGTGTGATAGACATATTTTAATTGTTATTAAACGTCATGTGGTTTAAGAAAACAATTGCTTTTTCAGTGTTTAACTGACATGGATGATAATGATCGTATTGCTGTTATATTGACCTTTATATCTTCAATTGAGTGTTAAGAGTGAAAAGTGTGCTGGATTTTCAATGAAACCAATACTAGTACTGTTTCATAGAATAAACTATTTAACAATGTATGATTTCAATGGAAATGCCATAAGTTTATATAGCTAGCATCTGTATTAACCCATTACCCCATGGCATGTTTCTAGTTTTGAAAACAGGTGACTACTTAAAACAGGTTGAAAGTAAAGCAGAATGCGCCTTAGGGCACATTCTGTTTTACTTTCAGCCTGCGTTTAGCTATCATCTGATAGAATATTGAAAATATATTATTTTGCTACTTTTTCCTGACTGTATAAATTGGAACTATTTCCTTCATTAGAGAAATAAATTAAATTCGTAAAAAGGCGTATTTATGGGGTAAGGTGTTTATAATTCACTAGAATGCATATATGGCAAATGAATTTCAATATAAGATTATACACCTCTTTGTTTTTTGCGATGCTAGGGGTCGTGAGTTCGATCCCCCGCCGGAAGTCCTTCATAGGAACTATTTTAAACCAAGGTACAATGTATCAGTGCTTTATACTAAGAATCAGAAGAACCAGAGAATTCTTTCGATAATAAGAGTAAGACATTTCTGTAACACTTCCCTCTCCCCGGGGCGTCCAATTAGCCCATAAGTGACAGAAACGACCGTTAACAAACAAACAAACCAACACATCAAATTCAGATTAACCCTTTACTTCATAAATACACCTTTATACGTACGCATTTCTTCACTCTTCAACTGATGAAAATAGCAGGCTAAAGTAAAGCATAATGAGTATTCACCCATTACAACATAAATGCGCTTTTTACGTCTTTAATTTATTCCTCTTCTGAAGGAAATAATTTAATTCTATACAGTTACGAATATGTGCCATAAGAAATAAATTTTACATCCTAGCAGATTGTAGGCTGTAAGTAAAGCAGAATGCCCCTTCTGCTGTACTGTCAACCTGTTTCTATCTATCTTTTCATAATGCCAGACACCATTTGACATGTGGTTGGGTGGATGCTGTTCGCTATTAGATCATTTTCTTTGTTTAGCGGCAGTGAATTAGCAAGCGATCGCGTAATTGCAGTGGCCAACACAAAGAGATACAGGAACGAGTTGTTGAGATTGATCTACCTGAAAAAATGGCTGAATATTTTTCCAAAGTTCCGCAGATTTGGAAATAATTTCGTAGATCCGTATTAGTTGTCAATAATCCGCAGAGTCAGGGTCCAAGGTTATAAAGCGTTTGAGCTGAGTCGGAGTGTGTTCTCGAGCATTTGATTGGTCAGATTTGAGCCTAGGCTCCAATCTGACCAATCAAATGCTTGAGAACGACTTTAGACTCAACCGAAATTTTTTATAACCTTGGACCCAGGAAAAATCCGTATATATGGTCAGCCTGTCAAACTTAAGCATGCCAACGTAATATTTCAAATGTTGGGGTATAATTTTAACAGTTGCCACCATATTCCTTTATCTCAACACATCGTCTGTGAAAAACGTCAAAATTCGTTTGCATGTTTTCAACTAAAGAAAAGTTGAGTATGATTGACAATCAGTTTGGATCCAGAATCAGTAAACACACCAAATATATTCTAACATACCATTCACATTGTCTGAAAACTGTAGGGCGCCCAGGCCAGTGGATTTTGTTTTTGCAAGTGGTGATGCAGAAAATTTTCAGTTATATTGCCAAATTCGTAATGCATTTTTATAAAGATTTTATGCGGATGCCAATTTCAAAAGTGGTCAGAATTTTTTCTACAGTCATTTTACTTACCCCACCCACCAACGTTCAATGTTAATTCTTATAAACAACTAGTTTCAGGGCTGACTGGACCTTAGACCCTAAAATAGCCAAAATGTATGAGACCTATATCATGTTAAAGGTGCAAGTATCCTCTACAGAATGGCACTTTTTTATGTTAAACGGCCGCCGGATAACTCGGAAAGTTTGTATTGATTATCTGCCCCTGAATTAACGTGAACGCTCCCTTCGTGTGATTTCTTGTTTCTTTCATTCTGCTTTATGTAATTTAAAAAAATTCCTGCTTTAAACACAGAAGTTACGCTGTTTGTAGAATGGCGTTTTTTCAGGTGCTACTGTACTGATATAGATTTTACGTATCCCTAAAACTGTCTCCTTGTCCGTTTAAAGAAAATAAAACTAGGCTTGAATGAAAAATTATGTTTCCATATGTCCAAGCTAGTTGTTATGGCGATTCTAGAAGCAAACCAAAACGTCATTCGAGCTCTTTACTTAGAGGAGAAAGGGTTGGATAGACTATAAAATGTCATGACATGTTGAAAATGTCGATAATGCAATAAACGGTTTATGCTAAATGTCCCTGTCATGCAATATTTAGATCTGCGGCGAAAACATGCATACATGCACATGAAATGCGCGTGAGTTTGGGGCTTCTCCATAGAGGATATAAGTTGCAGCTCTCTCTTGTATCATGGTGTTCAGAGCAAATGTGTTCTTTGTATACGTCTTTGTGCTTTTTACATGTTTTTCCGGATTTAATTTCCAGACTCTTGTAACATTTTGGGGCATAACATACAGAAACTGTTTGAAGGAGTGTGCACGTATTAGGGAATGCCATGTAATCGGTTACCAAAATACTTATTTACGTTGTCAACTCCTCAATGGATTGAAAACATATGTATCGCGTCAGGCATATAGAGGTAAAATAACATTTGTAAATAAAGTTAGTACTCTTTGCTCAAACTGTGATGAAGACGATACGTGTAGACTACCAAATACCGATGACAATTGTTCTGTGGTGTTCTGTGATCGTCCACCTAAAATGCAAGGCTCTGTCATAGCAGGAAATATCTTTACAGTTGGTTCTAAAGCACTGTATACAAGCCCTGGAACGTCACAGAAATTCCCAATCACGTGTCTATCTAGTGGAAAATGCTCAGGTACTAATTTACTTGTGTGTAATTGTACTATTCCAAATGGCAATTATAAGGCAACAATTGGATACAAACAGCAAGAAAAAACATCGATTGAACTAATACTGTCATGTGATACCGGTTATGAATTACTTCATGTAAAAACTGCAAAATGCAATCTTCAAACATGACAGTGGACCAATACAAATAGGTCAGGATGTTATATGATGACAAAACCTCCATTCCGAAAGATTTACAGCTTTTTAAACGGTAGCATTATTGGCAGCTGGGAAGGAATTTTTTTCAAACATGATGTCAGACCATTTGGCCAGTTTCGCAATTCAACCGTTTTCAACAACTGGCAGGTTTATGTTCAGAAACGAATTCGCCTTGAAGTAGTCAAAGATGAAAACGTTGTCAATTCTATAACTTTCAATTGTACGAAGTCTAATTGGTTTTCCAGTGAAAATATCCTTAAGAGTTCATGGGATGACTTAACCTCAAAAACAGCCACAGGGCTTGTTTCTATCTACGGAACTAAGAAATTGAAACGTAGGTTTATTGTAAGTCAGAGTCTTGAATCAAAAGACAAATGTAACCATACTGGATGGCTTGTAGTCAACTGGGGTTTCTACCCTTGTGATATTCCACG
The DNA here is from genome assembly GCA_922989275.2 of Gari tellinella. NCBI lineage: Eukaryota > Metazoa > Mollusca > Bivalvia > Cardiida > Psammobiidae > Gari > Gari tellinella. Next base: position 44,202,441 of record OV277867.1, read on the forward strand.
AGAACATGAACTGAAGGTTTCAATATTGTATTCCAAGAGTAATACTGTGGCACGATTTCGTAACAGTGAGGTCGATATTGCAGACAGATTAGAGATTTGGATTGAAGAATAATTCTGCTGATACGTTCAGCTCCACACACTGTTTGTTCGGAACGGGAGAGGAGAAACACTTATAACAATCTAACATCTCGATAGAAGGCATTAGGAAAGTCTTATTAGAAACATCTTACTCCATAGATACTCCAGATTATTTTGTTTATAAATTAGTCCTTTACTGAAGAAAAAACGGTTCCATTTGCTACATAAGATATATTGCCTTTATTCTAACCTTAAAACGCATTGTGCTTTAATTATTGTCCAAAAGTTGTTCTTTTCTACGTTTTAGTGCTTTGCGTTTGCGTACGTTTGCGTTTAAACGGGAAAGAATAACAGATTCTCCACTGTACCCACAAACAGCATTGTCAGCTCCTGGTGGAAAGGTGTTAATACCTTCAGAAAAATACCTTCAGATTCAACTTCAGGCAAAGTGTAATGAATATGTTATATCATTGTTGACAAAGACAAATGCCATGTGAATATAAATGTATTTCCAAATATAGGAGGGATATTCATGAACTTTCCTATGCAAAGAGGTTTTGATACTTCTTAGTTCAGCAAAAACGCTCTTTTACGACAATTTAATATTATTTATTAATCACTTAAAGCAATGTGGAAGTAAAACAGAAAAATCATTCAGGGGCTTTCTATTTTACTTTCACGCTGCTTACAGAAATCAATTGCCGTTCATACAATCAGTGTGTTTCTTTTTAGTAGTCGTAAAAGAGATGGTTTTTACTGTAACATACTTTGGAATTAATTGATGTAGTTAATCCTTTCACTCTCAATGACGCTTAAAAGCGCGTTTGCAAACAGTTTGGATCCTGATCAGACGCCGCGTGACGCGGCGTCTGATCAGGATCCAAACTGATTGACATTCCTATCGATATTTTGTCAGTCATACTGCCTTAAAACTAACTTTGAAACAATATTGCAGACAACAAAATAGGAGCAGACGACAATGAAACGGTGAAAGGGTTAAAATCACCAGAACATTCTGTCAGTGAAAGGGTTAAGCAGTTGAAACATGCCATAAGAAATAGTGTGATAGACATATTTTAATTGTTATTAAACGTCATGTGGTTTAAGAAAACAATTGCTTTTTCAGTGTTTAACTGACATGGATGATAATGATCGTATTGCTGTTATATTGACCTTTATATCTTCAATTGAGTGTTAAGAGTGAAAAGTGTGCTGGATTTTCAATGAAACCAATACTAGTACTGTTTCATAGAATAAACTATTTAACAATGTATGATTTCAATGGAAATGCCATAAGTTTATATAGCTAGCATCTGTATTAACCCATTACCCCATGGCATGTTTCTAGTTTTGAAAACAGGTGACTACTTAAAACAGGTTGAAAGTAAAGCAGAATGCGCCTTAGGGCACATTCTGTTTTACTTTCAGCCTGCGTTTAGCTATCATCTGATAGAATATTGAAAATATATTATTTTGCTACTTTTTCCTGACTGTATAAATTGGAACTATTTCCTTCATTAGAGAAATAAATTAAATTCGTAAAAAGGCGTATTTATGGGGTAAGGTGTTTATAATTCACTAGAATGCATATATGGCAAATGAATTTCAATATAAGATTATACACCTCTTTGTTTTTTGCGATGCTAGGGGTCGTGAGTTCGATCCCCCGCCGGAAGTCCTTCATAGGAACTATTTTAAACCAAGGTACAATGTATCAGTGCTTTATACTAAGAATCAGAAGAACCAGAGAATTCTTTCGATAATAAGAGTAAGACATTTCTGTAACACTTCCCTCTCCCCGGGGCGTCCAATTAGCCCATAAGTGACAGAAACGACCGTTAACAAACAAACAAACCAACACATCAAATTCAGATTAACCCTTTACTTCATAAATACACCTTTATACGTACGCATTTCTTCACTCTTCAACTGATGAAAATAGCAGGCTAAAGTAAAGCATAATGAGTATTCACCCATTACAACATAAATGCGCTTTTTACGTCTTTAATTTATTCCTCTTCTGAAGGAAATAATTTAATTCTATACAGTTACGAATATGTGCCATAAGAAATAAATTTTACATCCTAGCAGATTGTAGGCTGTAAGTAAAGCAGAATGCCCCTTCTGCTGTACTGTCAACCTGTTTCTATCTATCTTTTCATAATGCCAGACACCATTTGACATGTGGTTGGGTGGATGCTGTTCGCTATTAGATCATTTTCTTTGTTTAGCGGCAGTGAATTAGCAAGCGATCGCGTAATTGCAGTGGCCAACACAAAGAGATACAGGAACGAGTTGTTGAGATTGATCTACCTGAAAAAATGGCTGAATATTTTTCCAAAGTTCCGCAGATTTGGAAATAATTTCGTAGATCCGTATTAGTTGTCAATAATCCGCAGAGTCAGGGTCCAAGGTTATAAAGCGTTTGAGCTGAGTCGGAGTGTGTTCTCGAGCATTTGATTGGTCAGATTTGAGCCTAGGCTCCAATCTGACCAATCAAATGCTTGAGAACGACTTTAGACTCAACCGAAATTTTTTATAACCTTGGACCCAGGAAAAATCCGTATATATGGTCAGCCTGTCAAACTTAAGCATGCCAACGTAATATTTCAAATGTTGGGGTATAATTTTAACAGTTGCCACCATATTCCTTTATCTCAACACATCGTCTGTGAAAAACGTCAAAATTCGTTTGCATGTTTTCAACTAAAGAAAAGTTGAGTATGATTGACAATCAGTTTGGATCCAGAATCAGTAAACACACCAAATATATTCTAACATACCATTCACATTGTCTGAAAACTGTAGGGCGCCCAGGCCAGTGGATTTTGTTTTTGCAAGTGGTGATGCAGAAAATTTTCAGTTATATTGCCAAATTCGTAATGCATTTTTATAAAGATTTTATGCGGATGCCAATTTCAAAAGTGGTCAGAATTTTTTCTACAGTCATTTTACTTACCCCACCCACCAACGTTCAATGTTAATTCTTATAAACAACTAGTTTCAGGGCTGACTGGACCTTAGACCCTAAAATAGCCAAAATGTATGAGACCTATATCATGTTAAAGGTGCAAGTATCCTCTACAGAATGGCACTTTTTTATGTTAAACGGCCGCCGGATAACTCGGAAAGTTTGTATTGATTATCTGCCCCTGAATTAACGTGAACGCTCCCTTCGTGTGATTTCTTGTTTCTTTCATTCTGCTTTATGTAATTTAAAAAAATTCCTGCTTTAAACACAGAAGTTACGCTGTTTGTAGAATGGCGTTTTTTCAGGTGCTACTGTACTGATATAGATTTTACGTATCCCTAAAACTGTCTCCTTGTCCGTTTAAAGAAAATAAAACTAGGCTTGAATGAAAAATTATGTTTCCATATGTCCAAGCTAGTTGTTATGGCGATTCTAGAAGCAAACCAAAACGTCATTCGAGCTCTTTACTTAGAGGAGAAAGGGTTGGATAGACTATAAAATGTCATGACATGTTGAAAATGTCGATAATGCAATAAACGGTTTATGCTAAATGTCCCTGTCATGCAATATTTAGATCTGCGGCGAAAACATGCATACATGCACATGAAATGCGCGTGAGTTTGGGGCTTCTCCATAGAGGATATAAGTTGCAGCTCTCTCTTGTATCATGGTGTTCAGAGCAAATGTGTTCTTTGTATACGTCTTTGTGCTTTTTACATGTTTTTCCGGATTTAATTTCCAGACTCTTGTAACATTTTGGGGCATAACATACAGAAACTGTTTGAAGGAGTGTGCACGTATTAGGGAATGCCATGTAATCGGTTACCAAAATACTTATTTACGTTGTCAACTCCTCAATGGATTGAAAACATATGTATCGCGTCAGGCATATAGAGGTAAAATAACATTTGTAAATAAAGTTAGTACTCTTTGCTCAAACTGTGATGAAGACGATACGTGTAGACTACCAAATACCGATGACAATTGTTCTGTGGTGTTCTGTGATCGTCCACCTAAAATGCAAGGCTCTGTCATAGCAGGAAATATCTTTACAGTTGGTTCTAAAGCACTGTATACAAGCCCTGGAACGTCACAGAAATTCCCAATCACGTGTCTATCTAGTGGAAAATGCTCAGGTACTAATTTACTTGTGTGTAATTGTACTATTCCAAATGGCAATTATAAGGCAACAATTGGATACAAACAGCAAGAAAAAACATCGATTGAACTAATACTGTCATGTGATACCGGTTATGAATTACTTCATGTAAAAACTGCAAAATGCAATCTTCAAACATGACAGTGGACCAATACAAATAGGTCAGGATGTTATATGATGACAAAACCTCCATTCCGAAAGATTTACAGCTTTTTAAACGGTAGCATTATTGGCAGCTGGGAAGGAATTTTTTTCAAACATGATGTCAGACCATTTGGCCAGTTTCGCAATTCAACCGTTTTCAACAACTGGCAGGTTTATGTTCAGAAACGAATTCGCCTTGAAGTAGTCAAAGATGAAAACGTTGTCAATTCTATAACTTTCAATTGTACGAAGTCTAATTGGTTTTCCAGTGAAAATATCCTTAAGAGTTCATGGGATGACTTAACCTCAAAAACAGCCACAGGGCTTGTTTCTATCTACGGAACTAAGAAATTGAAACGTAGGTTTATTGTAAGTCAGAGTCTTGAATCAAAAGACAAATGTAACCATACTGGATGGCTTGTAGTCAACTGGGGTTTCTACCCTTGTGATATTCCACGAGAACATGAACTGAAGGTTTCAATATTGTATTCCAAGAGTAATACTGTGGCACGATTTCGTAACAGTGAGGTCGATATTGCAGACAGATTAGAGATTTGGATTGAAGAATAATTCTGCTGATACGTTCAGCTCCACACACTGTTTGTTCGGAACGGGAGAGGAGAAACACTTATAACAATCTAACATCTCGATAGAAGGCATTAGGAAAGTCTTATTAGAAACATCTTACTCCATAGATACTCCAGATTATTTTGTTTATAAATTAGTCCTTTACTGAAGAAAAAACGGTTCCATTTGCTACATAAGATATATTGCCTTTATTCTAACCTTAAAACGCATTGTGCTTTAATTATCAACCTGCTTTAAGTGGTCTTCAAAATTATAAATAGACCAGATATTAAAGGTTTTTGGAGGTTGTTACTCAATGAAGGATAAACGTTATGCCACTCGTTTTTGAGAACCAACAGTGTGTAATATGTTCTATGTGTCTTCAGACTATTCACTGACTTAGCACATGAATACTATTTGAGCCTTAGTCACGCATATATATGTCATTTGCAAAAAGCATACATGTGAGGAGGACACTTGTCCTATGCAAACAGTGTAAACCCTGATCAGAGGGCTCCATAAGGAGCCCTCTGATCAGGGTCTACACTGTTTGTCATTTTGACAAATATTGTAAAAACAATATATTGTCAAATATGGACATGACTAAATTGAAAACAAGAATTGTCCATTTGAAGTTTTTCAGGGAGGAAAGAGTTAATGGTACTACAATGTTTTAAAGATTAAATAGCTCACAAGAATAAATCAACATTCTACTTGGATAACTGATCCACATTATTCGAAATGTGCACAACATTTAGTAAACAATTTTTTATATTTTTTTGTCTGGGAGGGAGGGGTTGCAATTGATGTTATGGTTAAAAGTAACCGTAACTCGTCCATTTGAACCTTCGATGATTCACTGTCAAGCCTGACTTTCCAGGCCTTTACAAAAACTGATAAAAAGCGTAGTAACACGACGTTCGGTTGATGTCCAAACTGTGTGGCACTTCATTCGAGATGTCTTCAGTACAATTTATCACCGTAAACCCCCTAAAAGTCGGTACTCCCTGTATAACTGCTGTAATCATTCTAAGAGTATAACTAACTGAGCCTTTATTAAGGTATATTCTACATTTCACATAAGAAGCGTTCGATAATTGTCAACTGCCTAAACGATATATACGAATATATAACTTATATTGTAAGCAATCCGGACAAAAATTATACATTACGTTAAGGCGGCGTATCATGTGAAACTGTTTAACACTCTGATATTTGTTTCTAGAACACTTAGGCAGATACATCTACTACGAGACTTAATTCGAACGACAAACAGTGTAGACTTTATTGTCAATGTATTCATTTGTCTTTGTTTTTCAATTTATTGGTACATGTATATAATTTCGTGTGAAGGGCTTTTGAGCGCACAAATCCAGTGTGCAAAGAGCGCTATATAAATCTGGTAATATAATAATGACAATGATATGGACAACAACAAAACTTGCATATGTAGCTTAAAGCAGGTCAAAAGTAAAACTTTACTTTTAACCTGCTTAAAGTGGTCACCTGTCTTAAAAACCAAAAACAGGCTATAGAGCAATGAGTTAAACTTTAAGCGTATTTTAATTGCATTTACCATATATCAGTTAGGGAACAAGTAACGAAAACAGAAAACAACAATACTGCTACAAGGATAATTGTGTAAAAACCAACATTTTCCCGATATAATGCTATCTCATATGATAGGAATATACATCAGCTGGCCTTCTAGCTATTTACCTTCATTTCAGAAATGAATGACGGACTTCCGGTGTTCATATAATTATGCAACGCAGAGCTTTTACTAGCAAAGTTCGTGAATCCCTTCGGGCTTCACGTTAATATTTGCTAGTAAAAGCTCTGCGTTGCATAACCTCATGAACACTGGAAGAACGTTATTTATATATTTTGTCTATATTTCATTGTCAACTGATCTGGGCGAAGTTTATCTATATTTAGCGTGCTGTATAAAATTAAACGGCATGAATAAGTTTGCTCAATGTTTACCCCCATTTAATGCTGGTGGCTGATTAAGTGTATACTGAAATAAGGCGTCATTTTATCGCTGACGTTTCAATAGGTGGAGTGTTTATGTTTACCCTTTCCTGTATCAATTTCGAAGTGATCAGTATAGCTCCGCCCCTAAACTAACCCGCTAGAAACTGTATTTGAAATGGACATTCATGCGGCATTGAAAGCTTCTTTTTAGAATAATGTTATATAAGGACTACGCGGGCGAATGTAAATATTACGCATTGATTTGCCTTATGAGAACTGATACTATATTTGAATTCCGACTGGACGCAAAGTAACTCATCTTCTCAAGTGGACCAAAACTGATTTACACTTATTAGATATTTGTAACACTATACGACCATTGAAGAATTGCTGCATACGCGATCATTCGGTGGCTGCGACACTGTCTGTGCATGAAACATGTTTAAGGTTCTGGGTTTATTCAAGGAGATTTTATTATTGATTGACTGATTTGGGGTTTACGGCACTACGGCCCAATACAGGTCATATAACGTCGATGTGTATGGATATGGAGTAAATGTTTAGTAATATTTTGTTTGAGCCTTACTATTCTCCCAATTCGGACAGTGCCATCTGGTTTTTCAATACAGTCTGCATAGGACAACTGTACTCTTGGTGTTGTGTTTGCAAAGGACGAGTGTACCCGTCGGTAAAGTTGAATATTGTTAACAAGTTTTGTAATTTTCATTTCAGAAGATGAATATTTCCGTGGCAACTGTTCATGTTTAACTTTACAATCTATCCATATATAGAGGATATTACATGAGAGATCATTATTTATCATTTTTAATAAACGAGTTAACTAAAATAATATGATGCGAGCCTTGGCGAGCGTCGTATCAATTTTAGTTAATGAGTTTATTTATGAGTTTATTAAAAAAAAGATAAGTAATGAGCACAAATGTGAGATTATATTTATCACATACCAATTTTAAACACCTATTAAATCAATCGAAACCGTAGTTTGTTGTATTTCTGCTATATTTATTTTCCGCCAACACTTGACGTTGTTTTACGGTAAAGTCATGACAAATGACGTCATTTGATGGCCCGCTATATGTAGCGCTTGTGGACGAAAAGGTTAGACCGGAGCTAAAAACGATATTCCACTAGTGGATAACGATATCATACAACAGCTGTATGCATCTCCAAGACCGCAAATTATGTGATTAAAAAAGTGTATTAAAGTGTAGTCTTAAAGACGTTTTCTCGAAATTCTCCAGTACCATCCGTTAGTTTTGTGAACTGCCAGATCGGGAGAACATGTCCCGTTTTCGTCTTACCTAAATAATTGTAAGTACCTTTGATTGGATGAAATAATAAAACAAACTTGAACAGTTTGTAAATGTGTCTGTTTTACTTCACAAATATCCCTATCCTAAGCCAGACGAGCGTCTTGGGTCTGTTCTCTTCCTATAACAAATCAATACACGCATGCCTGACTTGCTCGTTCTTATGCGCCTTTTGCGTCCAACGCAAAGCATACTTGCTATATTTGGCGTTCGTTTCTTGATAAGAACAGTCGGACCATTGGCAGAGTGTGGCATTAACTTGGTGGTCGTACTTGCTTATGGCCGGTTTTGGGGCTGGAAATGTCGTAAGAAGAATGTGCGATGCCAATACTCTGTTAACTAGTTACATTGGCTAATATAATAGAAATTGTGATTCAAGAAAAGACTGCAGCCCTTTCTAGACACCTTTTCCATCAGTTGTCTATTCTGAGTCCTCACTGTTTCCAAACAGCGTCATCTACACATTCAGCCCTAGCCACGATATATACTCGTTCTTTACCAACAGTGTAAATGTAAGGAATAAGTTTGGCCTATGCAAACTGTGTGGGCCCGGATTAGAGGTCTTCTAAAGTAGCGTCCATTTGTTCAATATATTGCAGGAAACAACCCTTATTGTTCACAAATGCACTAGACTAAATTGAATGATCTATTAAGGGTAAATGAGTCAAACGCTTATAGCAGAAGAGTAGTTGAGCCCCACCTAGCTATCAGCGTTTGAATGTGCTACAACAATAAATATTGACTTTAATGTTGCACATGGTATATGTCCTTTCATAGTTGAAGGTTAAAATGCACTTAACGTCATTAAAGATTTACCAAGTTGTATCACCTGTGCATGAATGAATAGACCCATTCGCACCTATGTCTAAGCTAAATAAGTACCTGAACGATTTAAGATACTCAAAATATGTAATTTCCATACGCTTTTACGTTCATGTTCAAAAGTAATAGCGACAATAGTCCTACGTCATACACAACTTTTTAAGGCACATGTGTGTATATGTTGAAAATAAATGCTAACATTACTTCATTTTAAATTGAACGCGTATTCTGGTCATCAACAAAAGCATTCTAACAGTCCAATCAAACTATTCCCTTTAAAAATGGCAAAAAGTGATTCAGTAAAACTACGACGTATTTTATTTAATTACTCCATAATACGGATAGTTCGCCTTTAATTATTCCTTCATTAAAGAAAATATTTCCATGTTATATAGTCATTGATATGGACAATAAGAACTATTTTCAATATGCTTTAAAGCATATTAAAAGTAAAAAGCCACGTAAGGCGCATTCAGCTTTACTTTCAAGCCGATGTAAGTGACATCTATCTTCAAAACTAGAAACAGACTATGTGATAGTGTGTTAATTAGATAATGATACGGCGATACAATGAACATATTGATACATTTGTCAAAGATCAACAGTTAAACACTAATAATAAAGGTAAACATCATTAAACTTTTCGATTGAACTGTTTCATTATCAAATTATTCGGGAGACTTTTATCCCCTCACCGCTTTATTGTCGTATGCTTGCTTATTGTTGTCTTCAAGACACGTTTTAAGGTAGTATGACTTAATAATTATCAATAATAATTACAAACAGCTTAGATCCTGATCAGACGCCGCATTACGCGGCGTCTGATCAGGACCCAAACTGTTTGCAAACGCGCTTTAAAGCGTCATTGAAAGTGAAAGGGTTAATGGACAGAGAACGGTCAATCATAATAAAAAAAATTCGATTTGATGCATATTTCAACTATAAAGTAAATGTGTGACAGAAAATTATCCCAATGAACCCATTTATGCTTGGTCACTGTTTGTCAGTGTCCTCTTTAATAGACACTAAGCTTAAATGGGTTGTGTGTACTATGTGTTAATCACGTGCGTAGTGGCAAGTCTCTATTTTGCAATGGAATACATCTAGATTAAAAGTACAAGCTGTACCTGGTTTTATCTAAACTATTCTAAGCATTAATTGTTTTCCTTAATCAACGGTTACTAATGACAGTAGAAGCAAATTGTATAGATCTGCTTTCAGTCATTATATACCATTATTTAGTCAGCTTTTTAAATTATTACCTATACGGCATATACATTGTACATACATCTGTGAAACATCAAAACTTGGTTGATTCTTAGAATGATGGATTTACGGCCGCTCATCGTAAAGAACATAACATGAAACTACAATTCGATACAAATATCGAGATCATACTATAATGCAACACCTATAAACTCAATGGAAGTTTTGTAATATATTGATCATATTCACAGGGGCGGAACTCTGTCACACAGAAGTCGGAAACGGGACGACGCTCAGTCACGCCTGCATGTCGATTTAGGTAACGAACACGATACAATTGAGTTAAAAAACAATTTATGGACTTGGAAGGAACCGTTAAGATAGTTTGCAGCACTTATTTATTCCACATTATTACTTGAAATAAGTATATTCATATTCATTGAGGTTTAATGAATGTCAGCATAAACGGTAACGGAGTTAAAAAGGGCTCATTGTAGCTACAAATGCCAAACTGACTGCAACATTCCTTATTATAGTGCATTTTATACTTTGACCTTCAACAGTGAACTGCTATAATAACGAAATGATATGAGCGCGGATCTGACAAAAGGGGGCTTATGGCTTTCGACGTCATCGTCGATAAATTACGCTTTAAAGTTACGTCATTACTTTGTGTGGTAAACACATGTCTGTTTGATCTGATCGATCTGTTTTGACTTTTCAACTTAATTTTTCACCGGTTGGACAAAGACGATAGAATAAATGTTCGACATGGATGGAGACAGTGATGTGAGTATACTTGATATGACGATAAGACCGATATTTTATCTAGCAGTGTTGATTTCAGCATAAAATTCAATGACCTATTTAAAGTAAGTCAAGATTATCGATTCGCTCTACAGTAACTTCAATATCAATCAAACTTGCCTGGAAACCTGTGTGCGATCGAAGGAATGAAGACAAAGATTCTAGATCTAGTTTTGACTCTTAATCAGAAACCAATTTGCAACAAGTAGAGTAATTATAAATTTGTAAATAAACTAGATCTACCGAGAACTCAAAACATTGTTCGGTTGATTCTATTTCTCTGTTCATAGAGATTCTAAAAATAGATTGCGCAGAAAATGAATCACTTGTATAAATCATTGAAGTAACCTAGTCGTCTATAGTCACGTGTGTGTTCTGACCACAGACCTTAAGTTTCATTGTACACGAGCAATAACTTGAAATTATCTTCGTAGATCCAGATCTAGCTCTACGTCTATTTTGTAATGTCAAGATTGGCGACTCGTAAACTGTGATTATGTTCAGGAATCAGGCGTGAGATCGAATCTCGTAGGCCTAGACAAAGCGTTCTCTCTTTTTGTTTCAAAACTCCTTGAAAACAACTTTTTAACTAGCTTGAAACGTGTATATAGTCTATCTAGGTGTAAGTTTGTTTAAAAATGTATAAAAAAATAAGATACAGAAAGCAAACCCATTAGACCTAGATCTATAGATTCTACATTAAAGCAACGCCATGCTGTACCCCCCCCCCCCCCCCCCCCCCGATCCCGAACATAGTCCCATACGCAAGTTGTTTGGATGCGGATGAAACGCCACGTGACTCAACATCTCATCTAGATCCAGCACTTTGGGCGACATTTTTACATTGTTTAAGTGACTTTGAAGATTTAGCATAGCCGACAGCTTTAAAATAGCGACAGTTTAAGCTTATCTAAACAACTTATTTGTTCCAGTAATGGCTACAGCTTTGAAACGTGTTAGGGCAGACTCTAGATTATCGGCACGCCTACAAGAAACTAGAGCTCTATATATTGTTTCAAAGATCTAGAGCTTTATTTCACCTATCATGAACCCGTATTTTACAGGATTTGAAATTTCATTTCGCGCGTCTAGGTTCTATTTCTATTTCATTAATTTTATTTTTAAGGTTGATCTTGAAAATAAAAATCTATGGATTGCTGACATTCTTAAATAGTCTACATTCTTTTTCAGGATCCACAAACATTGGAGGAGTATTTTGACAGCCTGGCATCTACATCTACATTGCTGCCAAGTTAGAGCGTGGTCTATATAACAAGTGTATCTAAAGAGCGCTCAGATGAGGGGAATGGAGAAGGAACAATCTATTTCCATGTAACGTTTGACTGCAGCCAAAATGTAACCATTCCACATTATGGAAGACAAATGGGCCCTACCGTTCGGAAAAAACATGGTGTGCGATCTGATTATTTCCTACTGAACGAACAAGAGTCGATCGGAAAGAATGGCTCAGTGATAATGGACCTAATGCCATCAATAGCATGCTTGACCGGGTGTTGGGAGAACTATGCCAAGGAGGATCCAACTGTTCCAACACGTACCCACCTCGCTGATAACTGCACAGGTAAATGCAGAAAATCACTTCTACTTACATGTATTTTTAAACTTTGAACACGGTAATATAGGTGTATAGGTTCTCACTGTACCGGATTTGGCCCCCGGTGTCCCAGTTGAGCGGACCTGGAGTCACCGGTTGTACAACCATGGCGGTACCAGGGACGACCGGGAATTTCCAGGATGGACCGGCTCAGGCCGACAACCAGCACCGGATTCTTTCAAATGTTTAATACAACCGGGCATTATCGGTACAGATAACCAGGACCGGCTTAATCCGGGCACATCCGGAGCTTTATCGGCACACCCGGGGCAGGTCATGGTCTCTACCGTGAACAACCGGGGTATTGGCGAGCATAGACATTTTTAAAGAAAACAAATGCAATGTTCTACATTTTTTTCTATCGTTTGCGGTTCGACGGTCAAGAATAGTTTCGTCTTCTCTATTGTATATAGAGAAAACATGATACAATTAAACGAAGATGGGGTTTTTTTTCTAAATAAATGGCTTCGTCCTTAAGAAAGCCTTTATGTCTACTACAAACAGTATGGAGCCAGATCAGACGCAGGGAAAACTTATTGTCACTCAAATTAAAACGAAGTTTTAACAGTGTAATCTACTTGTATTGATTTGCGTTTGCATTCATCTCATTTACCCGGATAGACAAAAGATAACTGATGCTGATCCACGTTTTGCCCGGTTCCTGTAATTTCCGGCGAACACCGGGTAACGTCGGCGCGTAACCGGTGAATAATCGGGGTAGAACGGGACGACACCGGTGGTCTTCGGGATACCACTGGAGACGACTGGGGTTATATACCGGGATTAACCGGGAACAGGCCAACCCTTCACCGTAATTATACCGGAACTAACCGGGATATTCTGTGGAGATCCGGCTTCACAACCGGTGATTTACCGGGGGAGACATCGGGAATATGAGAACGCAATTTTGTTTCGTAAAATAATGTTCCGGTTTATCCCGGTTCATCGGGCCGTGTTTCCGGCTATCTTTACCGGGACGTATCGGGACCAGCACTATGACTTTATATTTACAATGAAATTACTGATCTATGTAGAGGTCGCCGTTGTCCAAATTAGGATAGTACGATGCTTAAACTTGGAACTAAAATAAAACTATGCAGTATACATGTGTCTGTGAACAGCTTGACTCTAGATAAATAGCCCAGTTACACTGTTTCTCATATGAGTATAATACTGTATGGCAAAAGTACATGTACCGGTATATTCTCTTGGCAGAGACAATGGAGTATACAAGTATCTGCTCAAAGTTATGCAAAATGTGTTTACAAACAATTATAAGCAGCAAATTTAAGCCCTATTCTGACCATTTTACTTTTGATATGTTTTTCGCTTTCTTTCAGGCATTACCAGTATATGTACTACAAAGCTCCTGAGGTAGTGACCTTTGGTGAGAATAATAGGGGGCGGAGTCGACCATCAACACGCCAGGTGACAACAGCGTCTTCGGGGACGTGTTGCCAAATGTGATGTTTCCAACAGGACTATTACTAGAGAGTCAGGCCTATCTGTACCGTGCTGTACGACCATGTGACTAAGACATCACATGTCCTGTTCCATAATGTGCACAGTAAAAGTCATGAAACATGAACATGTCTCCATTTTCCATTTCTGCATAGAATCAGTGATACATGCTTGTTGTACATGTATAAGATCTAGCTACATGTATCTGTCCCACTCTCTCTCTCTCACTCTGTCTGTCTCTGTCTGCCTGTCTCTCTGTTTTGTCTGCCTGTCTCTCTCTCTGTGACTATTTCTGCTTGTCTGTCTCTCTGTCTCACTCTCTCTGTCTCTCTTTTTCTTCTTACACCCTTCTATCAACATTGACTAAGTTGTAATTAACCCTTATCCAGTCGATAAAATTTACGCACACTAAATATCTTATCTAATTCAATTTTCAAGGTCGCTCAAAGTTGGTAAAATATAGTCAAACAGCTTGGATGCGATAAGACGCTGAGTTACTCGGCATTTCAATTGGATCCCAAGCTCTTTGCCTGTGATGTTATGGTCACGATCGTTCGGATAAGGATTAAAAATAACGTCCTTAGTTCAAATAGTATAATGCCGAGTATTGTAACGATGTTGTTTCCTTACTTTTGACGTCATGACGTTGTGGTCTATTTTTGTGTTTACCTATTGATGGATGTACGAAAATCGACGTCATTTTGTTAAAAATCAATATTTTTGAAAAAAAACTTTCAGATTTTAATTCAAAAATGAATATACTTTCAGAAAATGCAAAAAAGTAAAAATAATTTTTTTTTGCCATAAGCCCCCTTTTGTCAGATCCGCGCTCATGTGTAATTAATCAAATTAAGTATTAACACTATTAATTTTGAGTTTGTTAATAATTTCGATCAGTCGTATGGCGTAAATAAGTAGTAGTTTCAAAAGTAAAATGTCACGCTTGCAGGACGACGCTGTAACAAACACCGGGACGATCTCATTTTCAATGTAATGGATACGCGACGACGCTTTTTGCCTGTTTCAGGACAAATTCTTTGATCCACCTTTTGCTTTTGGCGATTTGAAAAAGACATCGAGGTGATCAAACGTCAAGTTAGGGTTTATCAAATCCAAAGCTCAAACTGTTTGTAGACAACAACAATAACAAAGGCCCCTATGGCCCTATATTGTTCACCTGGTTCTCCATGTAAAACTTGACCTAAAATACCTAGATTTAAGCTGAACATAACCCCAATTTTAGCGTGGCATCGATTTCAATGAGGCAAATATTTTGAGCAAGTTTCATCAAGATTAAATGAGAAATGTAGCTTCTAGAGTGTTAACAATATATTTTTATGATTTGACCTAGTGACCTAGTATTTAACCCGACATAGCCAACATTTCAACACAGATTTAAAACAGATTGACTGACAGTTGAAAATGGAAGTCAACGTCTACGTCCACTATGCACAGGGGAAACTACTAATAACAATAACACACCTACGTTTAGTTCACCGTAGACGATGGTTATGTTTTAACACATACTACCTCGTGTTGTTTCCCAGTTAAGTGAAAATGTTTGGCTCTCAGAATAGGTTGCATTATTTTGAATTGGTTGCGTCCGAGAACTTTGATATATGTAGATCACATTGCATTTCAGCTTTTTCTTGGTGTTGTAAATTTAAAACCGCAGGAAACGTTCACATAGTGAGATTTACATCAGAAGTTATGTACAAAGAAAAAAGTTTTTACTAGATTTTAAACTAAAGTTATGTCCAACGTTGAATTAACTCTATTTGACCTCTATATGACCTTGACCTTTGGCTGACATGACCAAACTGCACTGAGCTAAAGAGCTTTTTAAGTTGAGTGCACATGCCAAATATGGGGTCTCTATATTATGTAGGTCAAGAGTTATGGCCAATGTCAAATTAATCGCATTTGACCTCTAAATGACATTGACCTCTGTTAGACATGACCCACGTTGTACCAAGCTCAATAGCTTTTTGAGTTGAGTACACATACCAAGTATAACGTCTCTACTACAGGATTTTACATCTAAATGACCTGTAAATGACCCAAGTTGTGCCGAGCTCAAGAGATTCTCAAGATGAGTACACATACCACATATAAAGTATTTAGTTATGGCCAATGTTAAATTGTGGACATGCAGACGAACAGAAAAGCAAACTAACAGACATACCATAAACAATATGCCCCCGATTAAGTCATGTGGGACATAAAAAATAGACAAAACGTTCGCCACTTCAAGTTCACGTTATGCCAGAACGCGTAAACTTATGTATCATACACACTGCAATCCTCTGCAGTGCCTTCTATCAATGTATGTAGTTCTAATCTTATATAATTATGTAGCAGTTGAAATATCGTTAGCCAGACCGTGACGCTTTCTGTTCAGATTGCAGTAATCATGATGGTATTGTTTTTTTTCCAGTTTGAAATGGTGCACAAACTAAGAAATTCGAAGCGGAAATTACAGTATTTTCATGATCTTGCAGTTTTCAAACAATTGAAGCATTTAGTTTACATTTACAACGGTTGAAATGGCTGAAACATGTGCAAACTGCAGAAAATCTACTTTCATTTTCAATTTGCGACGGTTTTCACGGAAATCTTACGATTATGGAAATTACGCTCCATCTAAATTATACAGAATGGCTCAGTATAACATGTTTCACTTAACTTTCGTAAATGTAACCAAGAAAGGTATTTTTATAATAAATATCCCAAATAAGTCTTTCAATTGTGCGGGACACTTTGCAACCGTTTCGTGACGAGCTGTCGCAACCATTCCAATTTCCATTGTGACGGAGTTGTGTACCAGTGAGGTTGTTTACAAGGTTTTTCTATGATTTGATCTAGTGACCTAGTTTTTGAACTGACATTACCAACATTTAAGCTTGATCTAGAAAGCAACACGGCAAACATTTTTAGCAAGTTTCATGAAAATCGAATGAGATTTGTAGCCTCTAGAGTGTTAACAAGAGTTTTCTTTGATTTGACTTAGTGACCTACTTTTTAATTGGAGGTAACCCACATTAAAATGTCACCTTGATATTAATATGTCACACATTTTAACCAAGTTTCGTGAAATTTATTTTGAGATTTGTAGCTTCTAGAGTGTTGACAAGGTTATTCTATGATTTACCATAGCGACCTAGTTTTTTAACCAACATGACCCAAACTCAAACTTGATATAGAAATCATTACTGCAAACATTTTGACTAAGTTTCATGAATATCTAATGAGATTTGTAGACTCTATATAGTGTTAACACGGATTTTCGATAATTTGACCTAGTGGCCTAGTGTTTCATCCGACAACACCTTTATTCAAACTTGACCTAGATATTAATTAATAAGACATACATTTTGACCAAATTGCATTAAAAATCTAATGATATTTGTTGCCTCTAGAGTATTCACAAGGTTTTTTAAATTATTTGGCCAAATGATCTACTTTTTGACCGGACATATCCCACATTCAAACTTAACCTTGAAAATAATGAGACAAACATTTTGACTAAGTTTATTGCAGATCTAATGAGATGTGTATCCTGTAGTATGTTCACAGTGTTTCGTCCTCAACAAAACTGATTTTCATGATCGTCCCGTGTCTGAAACAGAGTCGACATGCAGACGTTACACAAGGAAAAACGTCGTCTACGGTGTGCGTTACATACACAGCATTCACTGACTGTCCACTAGATGCTCGTTTTCTCGTCATTGGTTAAAGCAAATACCGGTTAACTCGCTGATTTATTAGTAATTTGCATGAATGAACTTACTAAAACTATTTTTTTTTATTTCCAAAGGAAATTTGCTGAGTTATTGTAGCAAAGACACGTTAAACAGACATTTCTAAGATAAACGATGACTTTAACAGGCAATTCTTTATCAAACATAGCTCTAAATCCCCTTAAACTTATCACTTGTATCATATATTTGTTCTAAAACAATATCGCAAACATTTCATCAAGTTCAATTGAACAAAATGCCTTTCAGACAGACTTGAGCTACTGCATTTGCAAAAATGAAAGTACAATCACCGCGCGTGTTTACAAAATTATCAATGTTAATCGTCGTGCAGGTGTGACCGAGCGTCGTCCCGTTTCCAGTTATTGTGTGACAGAGTTCCGCCCCTGTGATATTTAAGCAGGATGAACATATTAACGCAGCTGATCTAAGTTTTTTCTTTGCAGATTCTGGTGATATACTTATGCACACGAATTGATAATAAGGAAATTCCACATTTCAAGTCATTGAATATCAACTTTTTATAATAGTGTCGGTCTTACGAAGTACTTTGACCCCCATCGAAAAATGACCCCGGTCAAATTCGACGACGAAGAATGACTCCCGGTCATTTTTCGATAACGAACGACACCCCCGGGTCATAATTCGACGTCGAAATTTGAACCCGGTAAAGTACTATTACTCCCCTCATGAAGTAATTCGACCCCTCCTGAAATATATCGACCCCAATCGAATAATGACCCCAGCCCCTCTCCAGCACTTCAGGGACACAGTTTAATCCATTGGAAACTAGCGACGAGTATGATAATTATTTACATGTATAAACAGTGCACCTGGCAAGAGTATACTTGTCCTTTTTAACAGGGTAGACCCAGATCAGACAGTTCCTTAGTGCGCCCCCTGCTATGAGTTTGCACGTTATGTCAGTTTCGAAGTGTATTGTATTAAACATCCCTATTCATGTGTCGCGGTGCCGTAAAACCCAACTCAATCAATAAATATCCCTAGCTAGTCGAAAAAATGACTTGACATAACTAGAAACTTGAATTTGTTATTTGAAGTTTCAGATATGAATGACAAACACGCTATGGGAACGAACAGTATACCAAATACTGTTCCCGAAGGGTATCGTTAACCTGGTGCCTATCTGTTGGATACTGATGGTAGGGATTTGAAACAAGCTGGCTGCGGGTCTGTGATATAATTCGTGGACAGCTTGTTTATAAATATTCAGCCATTGATAATACATGTCGGTGGGACGGGGGCAGGCATGGTGTGAATTACTTAAGAAAACTATACATTCTATGACAGATTTACAATTAAATTTCTAAAAAGTGAATTATATTACAATTACCATTACGCAACTTTTACAGTTGTAATGTATTAAATTACAACTACATGTGTACATGGGCAACGTAATGCATTACATTACACATTACATTATGATAAAAGTCCAAACATTTACTGAAAAGTAACTAATAAGCATATCATATTTAACTGATAGGTTACCATTTACAAGTTATATGTCAACTACATAATCAAATATTCAAAACTTAAGATAAATATATATGCAAGTATACAGTTTGAAAATTGAAAGCCCACTGGGTAAGGAAACATATTAAATAAAAAAAATGTAAGCAAGTGAGCCCTTATCTCTTTCCTCCATAGAAGCGCCTCAGGCCGCCTCTTTAAGATAATATTAAGATTCACTAATGAAATTCATAATAGTTTTGATTACAGGCGTCAGCTTACAACAATATGAGTATAAAGCAGAAAGCTTAAAGGAGCTTTCTGCATAAAGTTCACATTGATGTATGCATTGTCCTGATAGGTTATCATTTACAAGTTATATGTCAACTACATAATCAAATATTCAAAACTGAAGAATAACACAGTTAAACATACATGTAGCTAATTTGCAAGATTGCCTATGGAGCAAAGGGTTAATACAAACTAAAAGTATTGTACACAGCTCTTTGAAGATCTTTCTTAATATTAAAGTTTAAACCTGATGATCAATTTAAAAACTTTTAAATTACACACACAATGTATATTGAAAGCTTTACCTTTGGAAGCTTTCGCCTGTGTACTACAGGCTTTATCGTCAAACGGATGTTTCACTGGGACTTAGCATCGCTCGAGTGCTTAAGTGAGCGATGTTAATATATTGTCCCAAATGCCTTGAGATTTCTCTCCGATGTAGTCTTTGTCACATTTATATTTCTTATTTCCTTCACACTTGATGTGATAAATGGGACCACATGCCTCCAGTTTACCGGACTTGTCTTTTGGATGGACCAATAATTGTCTAAGAGTTTTGAATGGTTTCAAACACACGGTGACCTTATGCTTGTTATAAACCTTTCCCTTTCCAGTAGGGTAAAACTATGCTGCCCTTGGTGTCTCTCTTTTTTCGGCGGAGCTGACTGGTTTCTATTTAGACACACTTTCTATTTGGCCACACATTTCAACCAATTATATTTGATCAGAAATTTAGAATTAAGAGCACCTGTTGAAACTGAATAGTCTGATTGGATAGTAGCCAGGGCTCCAGATAAGGGAATTATTTCAAAACTTAAAATCTTTATTTGTGCATTAAACCCTGTGGTGTCACTATACATTTGAATTGTCTCTTCGAGACAAACAAAATGAGTGGTTACACCATAGGGTTTGGTGCTGAAAGGAGTGAAAAAATGTGATTTGTTTAGTTTACTCCCTCTTATCTGGAGCCCTGTAGGCTGGTCTATGTCCAATTACAGTTTTACCAGATGTGGACTGTGAGTGTACAATTTAGAGATACAGACTGCACTGTTTACTACACACTGGGATGATGCAATTATACTTCTATTTTAAGATATGACATCTGAAATCTTTTTATAGATATACAGAGGAAGCTAGGTGTTTTGTAATTGTTTACTACCAATTTGTTTGAATTGTTAACTATTTGTACACATTTTAATACCATACATTAAAAGCAATATTATATATAAAATTAATGGCCTCAAGTGAGTTAAACACAATCGTGTTGTTTCATCATTATTTACAAGAGTGAAGTTCAGCAGACTGTTGTATCTGTACATTTGTGTATGCTATAGTTTGTTTCAAGAAACTCTATGAATGAAGTTTGATATATAGAACATTAGATTAATGTGAGGATCTCCTACCAGTAGCTAGGATATGAGTTAAATTATTATTCTGTTTTGCATTTCTGTACATGATAGTTTTGCATTTTAAATAAAAGTTACTGTTTCAATTTTTTTTGCTTTTCAATCCGAAAACCTCAATTTCATTTAATTTTGCACTCCCATGCATCTATATAGCCTTAGTTCAACCACTCATTCCGCCGAATATCTTTTTTTAAACGAATATTTTTTAAAGATATTTCTTGTTATGACTGTTTCTTGGTCTTGTCCTTTCGGGTTTTTAGTGTTCTGTTGACCTTGTTTAATGCCCATCTGGGTTATTAATACACACCCAAAGCACTGTTAACATGATGTATTTCTGCTTTCAAGTCATAATGATATGAGATCACTGTCTCTGCCCTCTGATGTAATGTTCGAATGACACAAAGCTTTTGTTCTTGTGTTCATTGAAAAGATTTACATCAGAGCATAAGAAGGACGAGGACCGCTACAACTTGCCACACATTTGGGAAAATGCCTTAACATCACCATTTAAGTTTCGAGCGATGCTACATCCCAGTGAAATATAAGTTGATTGATAAAGCCTGTAGTTCACAGGAGAAAGCTTCCAAAGCTTTCAATATACATTGTGTGTGAATTTAAAAGTTTTGAAATTGTTCATAATGAACAATACCACACAGTTGAATTTCCACAAAAATACATATCAAACCTGTTAAACTTGCATGTCTTTTTTTTTGCCTGTATACTTCTTTATTGAATTGCTGTTAAAGAGGGGTTCGACTGTACGAAGACAAAATGTATAAATATCACTGTTGCATATAATATCATTAAAGTTTCAAATGCATTGTCTGTTAGATGCATTATGTCAGACCTAGCCTGTTTCTATTCCTGAAGATATGTGACTACTTAGTGAACGTAGTTTACAGTCTATCAGTGGTACTCAATACCAAAAACGTGAACGAGTGAAAACATGTATCCCCCTTTTACAGTTAATATAATATTTACATCGATATCAACGGCATTCATCTTCTTACAATGTGTCGCAAAAAGAAACATTTCGGCATGTGACTATGAAAATTTATTAGATTATTTTGTACAACATAGAAGCATCCAATGATTTAAGTAATCAGTAATCTGACATGCATTAACCCCCAAGGAGCTGATCGCGACCATGACGGAGTTATTCTACGACATTAAAAATTGACAAGGGGACATAAAATACGGCAATTATCATACCGGGACAGGGATAGCAGTCTATGAAATAGAATAATATCAGATGGTCATTCTACGACATCGAATAATGACCGGGGTCATTCTACGACATCGAATAATGATTTGGGAGTCATTTTACGGCATCGAATAATGACCGGGGAGTCATTCTACGACATCGAATAAATATACAACATCAAACCAAAAGAAACACTCGAAAAAGCACGAAAAAACAACACGACAAACACTTAGAGGTTCCACCGATACATACGTATGGGAATGGTTTGGGGAAGATAGTTTGACTAATCTCATTCTATTCGTTGCCAGCAGCGCATGCGATCAAAACCGCCAACCAGCTTTCCTTTTAACTCTTTGCAGAGGGGGGATAATCTCGGTTTAATAAACAGAAACAATTCCCGATGGCAATTAAGCCCAAGAGCCACGACAAGTCAGGAAGGTCTCTGGAACATAACAGCAAGAGTTGGTCAAACATGTTCTAAAAAAAGATACATGGGCAGACGGAATCACTTCCAGACACGCGCAATATTTTGTCACTACATCCGTAATGTAAAAAAAAAAATCACTTCCAGACACGCGCAATATTTTTTCACTACATCCGCCCAAAATTTAACTATGGGGTATAAAAACATAAATAGCACTTGCAAAACTATTTTTAAACAAAATATAAAGGTGAGTAGGGTGTCAATATTCGACGATGAAGGTCATAATTCGAAGACAGGGGTCATTCTACGACGTCGTATTTCGACCGGGGTGCTGAATGTAAAGAGAAAATGTTTCTCGCCAATCATGTATAATTAAGAAATAATATTCGCTCCATGGTTTGCTATGGCCTCATATACCCCGATTTGGAGTTCTGACGCGTAGGAAATTTACCACGAGTGCTGAAGGCCCAAGTGGTTACTTTGCAGCGCATCAAAACGACAAATCGTGGTATATGCGGCCATGGCAACCATCGAAAAAGATTATTTCGAATCTGACATTACAAAGAAGGATTTAACCAGGTCTTCGCTGTTAGGTTTTCAGTAATAAAGGGGAACAACCGCCTCGGACTATATTTTTCTGGACCCCTTTTCTGTGGCTGTTCCATTCTACCCATTCAAAAAATATGATATCTAAAAACGTTTTAAAGATTCACTCTAAACCCCCGCTTTAAACAAGTTTATCATATAAATACATTGAATAAATTATTTATCACTTAAATATGTCAACTTCTTTACAAACTATCAGCAGAACGTTTTAAAATTTTGCATATATTTATTTCAATCAAGCGTTCTAAAAATAGGATTTATCGTAGAGTGGACACAGGAACAGCCGTTGTAACCGGACTATTTTCACGTCGTTGTAAGTCGTATATCAGTTTCACAGCGTTCTATATCACACTGATATCACGGTAATTTTGTTCTTTGTTTATAGAGATGAATTCACGTGTCATGTTAGAATTATAAATAGTTGACGATGCAAAATTGGATTTATTATCATTTTGTATGGTCTAGTATTATGAGAGAAGACCGACAGAAAAAAGATGTGTAGACAGAACATGGGATAGAGATAGAGAAAGTGGAAGTGGGAACATAGAAAGAGAGAGAGAGAGAGAGATAAGAAAAATAAATGGGAAGGGAAACGATATACTAGTAAAGAGATGGTGCAATAACAAAGAGATGGCACATCCCTTCGAAACACAAATACGTTAACATTTTTTATTAGATAACACATAAAAGTGTTGACAACAAATACTTCAGACGTTATTTGCTAAATATATACGAATTGAGGTGGGTTCTGCATACATATCAATTAAATCTTTTAGACAGCACAATGTCATTGTTTAATTAGGTTATGCTACGTACAATATTCAGAAGTTATTTTGAAATTTGATTTGAGCTGGTGATAAAAGTTCAATTATAGTCTGTTCATTGTTAATTTGTTGCGAAATGCTGCTTACTACCTTCGACGCAATATAATCTTTAGGTTGAGTATACATGTACATGGACTGTACATAAATGGTTCAGGAAAGCAACACTCATCATACAGAATTTCAACACTTCATAATTATTTATCAAAATGACATTTTCTTAATAATCTTATTTGAGTGAAGCATGACATCAGGTAGAATATCCCTAGTGAGATGAGGTCAATAATGGTCAATATCGGTACGATAGGTATAAAGATCGTCATTTCGTCAATTGACGAGCCATACCGAAACATGATCGATGGCTGATCGCTCAACGCTGCGTACCGATATTTACATATTGTCTCCATCTCCCAATAGTGTGTACCCTATACAGAACAGCCATGCCCGAATTACTAATGTTGTGTACATTCGAAAGCAAAAAAAGGTTCTAATGTCAAAAACTTGACAATGGCGTAAAAATGCTGATTTTAAAAGTGAACAGTGATACATTACTTTATAACCATTCACAGTTTCTTCCTCCCATTCACAGTTTCTTCTTCCGTGACTCTATGTACAAGTGGATTGGTTTGATCAATGTCATTGGTGCGATGCTGAATGAACTTATCCTACTTTAAAAATAACGTCACTTATAAAATATGTATACAGTTTATGTTTATGTTAACTGAAATATTGATATCACAAAACATGATATGTAATATTGATTGTATTTTGGGCCGGAGGCCTTCAATTACAAATAAAAGAATAAAATCATTGTCTCGTTATTGTCATTGTCATTGTCTTCTACTTAAAATACAAAAAATGACTAATTTTGCTGACATAAATGTCAAATCAGGCAATACTGCGCTAGGATAATAGTTAATCGGTGCATTTTAAAAGGAAGTCGCAGAGGTATTGGTTGATATCCTAAATTGTTTGCGTTATCCTTTTGCGAATTGTGTAGCATTTGAATGAATAAGGGCATTTATTATATAACTATCGATGCTTTATAGCGATTTCTAAGTTAGATAAATGCCAAATGCATCATTTTTGTGACGTCAAAATATATTTTGTGACGTCGCGCGTAAACAAATAATTTGGTGTGTTTTTTCTGTAAACGCGTCATTTAAATATATATAATAGATATAACAATCAATGCCTTTGGATGCATATGAAAAATATATCACTCAATATGGTTGTTATCTTGTTAAAGAACTCGTCCTGTGGACTCGTTTTTAACCAGATAGCAACCCAATATCGTGATATACTTTTCATATGAATCCAATGGAAGTGATTATTCTCTATATACACGTCATACTGTACAATTAAGATTAAAGTATATCTTAACTTCATAACACAATCGGTTACAGTGAATTAGGAGTTGAAGTAATAAAAAATAATGAAATATGGTTTCAATAAATCAAATTCACTAAAATTGACATTATCCTTTCTAACCTTTTACTCATATATGCCCCTTTTTGCACATTTAATTTATTCCTCCTCTGAAGAAAAGTTGGAAATATTTTTTGTTATCTAGAAGACTGTAGCTTAAACCAGGCTGAAAGTAAAGCAGAATGCGCATTAAGGCGCATTCTGCTTTACTTTCAACCTGTTTTAAGTGGTCACTTATCCTCAAAATTGGAAAGAGGCTATGGGGTAAAGGTTTAAATTACTGCGGTTTAACTTTGAACTATTCGTTCTCCGCCATCATATGTACAACCTATGACATTTACAAACAGTTCGAGTTATTTATGAACTTTAGAATTGTTTTCATATATTTTATCATTTGATAAACTTAACACTTTTAAATGTAGGTTATATTAAATAAGGAGCAATGACAGCTGGGGATAAACTATTGGCCATATTGATTTTTATTTTGCTATTACAGTGTAACCCCTTCATTTCAATTTCGTTATCAATTTTAAACAGTTTGTTTTCTGTCTTTATTTCTCAAATCTAAATTCTAGACATTTTGTTTTGAGAAATATTGAAATGAGCGCCAAACGTTTGAATTCTGATCGCGTTACGTGGTGTCTGGTCGGGATCCAAACTATTTGCAAATGACCATTGCACTCGGGATAAGGCTGTGAAAGGGCTAATCAAGCAGTTATAGGGAACTTTCTAATTTCATTTCTAAATGTGTTCACAAAAACATGATTGATCGAACGAGGTCGAAGAAAATTGATTCAGATTAAATTAAATCATATCCCTTTGTTTCTGAAAATCACAAGAATAATCCCCGAGTTTTTTGTATTGTACTGAAAGCAGGATTTGATTGAACAAATTTTGCTTAAACCACTCAGCGATGACATTCATAACTCTGTGGTGGAAATTGTTATCAAAGCTGATTTTGATTAATGTCTGGTTAACGCTAATTATGCTGAGTTGTCGTCTGCTTCACATATATCGTCCGCGAAAAAAGCTCATGAAAATGATTTTCCAGGTTTTAACCCTTTTAATCTAAATGACGCCAAGAAGCGCGTTTGCAAACAGTTTTGATGCTGATCAGGCGCCGCGTGACGCGGCGCCTGATCAGGATCCAAACTTTTTGACATTCTGGAATTTCTTAAGTCATACGATATTACAGACAACAATATTGAAGCAGACGACAATGAAACTGTGAAGGGGTAAAAACTCCAGATTAATTTGGCAACGCAAGAGTTAAGCTGGAGTAAAGTATGAATGGCAAGCAGTTTGGATCCCGAACACATGTCGCCGAGTTACGCGGAGTCTCGTTAAATAGGATCCAATATGTTTGATACTCACAGCAGGTGACAATAAAGGAGAAAACGTTATTCCTTCCCGTTTAAAGGAAACAAAATGCAAACGCAATGAAATCAATTGTAGAAAATTACATATTTATGAAAATATTGACGATTTATTTTCTTCTGTGCGGCAAACAGTTTGGAGCCTGATTAGACACCGGATAAGGCTTTTTGACCTTTATGCGTACCTTAAGAATGGGGTGTTTTGTCGCTCAAAAAGATTTTTGATATACGTGCGTGCAGGCAACTAACTACTCTTCAAAATGAGATATCACACATGCATTTTGCACGTTTTATATCGAAGTTATTGATCAAGTATCATTAAAGGAATGAATTTCGTGTTTTTTGCGGTTTACGGGATTGTAAACGCGTGAGATTAGCTTGGTAAGTTTCGTACACGCACGAAACTAACCCAGCTAACGTCATGTGTTTACAATCCCGTAAATCGCAAAAACACGTATTTTATCGCTTATAATTTATATTTCATATTTTGACTTGTCCTTTACAAAGTGAATATTGACAAGATTGATTTTTTTTGTATATGAATATATCATATACTGGCCAAATATGTATTATCTATGTAATCCTGAATGTAACAGCCATTCGATCTCCATAAGATACGGTATGAAAAGTAGTCCCAAATACAGATGATTTGAAGTTGCAATACAATTCAAGGTTTTACCCAGTAAACTGTCTCTTTGTGCTTAACGAACACGTATAAGATATTAAAATTAAACAATGCAACTTGAGTATATATCATTAAAGCATATTTTAAAAATTAGTTTGCGGATGTGTTTTTCAGCCTAATAATACGCCACATCAACCATCAGCTGGTCGGTATCTCTCCGGAGGAAATTCGACACTCTTTCTAAATGGCTTGAGCCAGTTTCAATGTGTAGGTTACTGAGATAATATATACTTCATATCTATAATACACTTCTAGAAGACGTTACAGGGCGAATGTAAATATTACTTTTTGAAGCACCCTCGTATATTTCTACCACGAAAAACATGATATTTTTTACACACATTGTCAAAATACATGTAGCCTGGTTTCACGGCTTTTATTTGCACCTCTAGCTTTATTACAACAAAGATAGTGAAGAAAGATTGCATGGGAGTTTTGTTTGCATATCTTTTTCCACCAGCATAAAGAAATCATTAGGTAATCTAACACTGTCTGTATTGAATGGACACTTACCAAACGTTTTATTATAATAAAATCGGCGCTCCTTGTATATACCTTGCCACATGATATTTATGTTATTAAGTGTTGTCACTATCCATTCTATAAACTATTTTGGATATAGGTAACGTTGCATTTAGTCGTTGCAATAGCAACTTATTACATTTTCAATGGGGCATAAAGATAATGATGTAAATATTTCCAGACATGGGACTGCAGGTTTTCTGTGACTTTCGTTTAACTGCGACTGGTTACTACAGTTAATATTCTTTGACTTCGCGCAAAACTAGAAAATAAAGACATTTCCATTTGTCTTCTGTCGATAACGTGCTTGAATCGAACAAGAAATTCTACATTTCAATTTAGATATGTCAAACTAGATATGTTTTAACTCTTCACTGCCTTACCCCGAGTACAATAGTTGTTTGCAAACAGTTTGGATTCTGATCATACGCCGTGTGACATGGCGTCGGATCAGGATTCATACTTTTAAACACTGTTCAATATTTCCGATGTCAAAATGACTGAACTTTGCATTTGAGAAAGAAAGGCAGACAACAATATTTTAAAATGTTTGACGTCATGGCAGTGAATGGGGTTAACAAAACCACACTTCCAGTTTAATTGTAGCTGAGCAACATGGCTGAAATTGATAATACAATCAAGCTGTGGTCTTGGTAATTAGAGTAACTGATTTTCTTTGATTTGAAACCAAAAGCAATATCGTAAAACAATAGCGTATAATAGTTAGAGAGCTGCGGGCGGAAAAATGTAAGTTACTTTCGGCGGAAAACATACACATGTACCCTTTTAGTGCAATAAAAACATCATAACACTTCTACAGTGGAGAAGACGCTATTCTTTACGGTTTAAACGCATACGAAACGGAAACACATTGCAACAAAATGTTCAAAAATCACCTTTTAGTCAATGTTCGCGTTTTATTTCAATCAGAGTGGTAAACAGTTTGGAGTCTAATCAGACGCCGTGCTACCCGGCGTTTGATCTGGCTCAAAACTGTTTGCAATGGAAATAATGAATTTAAGCGTAAAGAAATTGTTTGGAAAGAATAACGTACGTCTTCTCAATTATAAGTCGGAGAAGCGTAATTATTTCCCAATATTCACCGCAACCGTGGCCTATGGGTTAGGACGTCCGCCTCGGAAGCGGGTTATCGAAGGTTCGAATCCTGGAGCCGAATACGGGGTTGGAACTAATGTGACCGGTTTGTGAGCCGCCAACTATAATAATTTTGATTGCTGAAACCTTACCATCAAACAGTTAAGATCCAGATCACATGACTTTTCACCTACTGACCTCAACTCCAATCCAAAACTCAGAAGTAACCCTTACACTAAATATGACCATAGTAGTCATATAAAATAGGACTTACTGTACCAAGATAAAAAATAACTTTACCTTTACCTTTACCTACTGACCTCAAAAGCAATCCCCAGCAGCCCCTCCAATGAAATCTGTATACACTAAATATGGGCATGATCTCCTCGTTAGAACAAAAAGTATTGTTCTAAAACCGAATTGTTACAGATTATATGACATCAAATGATATCATAAGAATCCCCTTTATATGTACACAGAATATGGGCATAACCGATTTCTGAAAACAACAGTTATAGTCTGAAAACCAAAGCCAGTAGATATTGCGACCTTCGACCTACTGAACTCAAATGCTCTTCCACAATTCCCTCGTCATGCGCAATACTTTTTGCAAAGCAAAACGATTGTTGGTCGTGTAACAAGACACTAGGTGTTTCCGGTTTACATAACCTATATATGTAGTTTGGATAGGTGTCCAATCAAGAATCAGGGACCCGTCTAACGAAACGTCGTAAGACAAAAATGGTCTTAAGTCAAAAATCTAAAATAGATATAATTTCTGATTTCTCAGTCTAATAATGTCTTGTGATATCTCTTTGGAATTATCTTTTCAAGACGATTCCAAAGAGGTGTCACAATACAGGATAAGATTGAGACATAAATAGTAAATGTGAATTTTAGGACCTGACTTACGACAAATTTGTAGGATACGTTTTTTAGACGGACCTTAGATCCTTTGTCAAACGCAAATATGCAAACTAATGGCAAACAAAATCAATTAAGAAGTGAAGCAAATTTGTGGTATTTGATATTTCTTCAACTTCAATATGTAATAATAAATAAAAGAAATCGTCTTCATTCTGCATTATAGTACCCACAGACAATGTTTATTACTGTTGTTAAAAACGTGTAAACACGTGGTCAATATTCATTCCATGTCTCATGAATATATAATATCTTGTTAGCTTAATGTCTTCTTAGACAAAGACAAATGCCAAGTACGTGCAAATATGGGTTCCCAATCTGGTAGAGGAACATACCCGAAAGCATAACGCTTTCAATATTCATGGAAAATGTACCATTCCTTTAGAGGTGACTGATAGATGTAGTTGAGTGTCGAAAACGTCTTATGATAGATATAGTTTGCTGTTGTTTAAACCATTACCCCCATAGGACAGGTTATCCCATACAACAGATTGAAAATAAAGCAGAATGTGATCCAGATCACATGACCTTTCACCTACTGACCTCAACTCCAATTCGTTAAGCTACTAACATCTAGGATTAGGGAAATATTTTGTATGGTGCATATTTACGACTGTATAAATTGGAACTGATTTATTCAATAGAGGGATGCATTTAATGCAAACATTGGTGTATCTATAGCGAAATGGATTAAAACACTTCATCGTTCTATATTTGGTATCATCATTACATATATTATAATGTTTTCTTGCTGTTATATTGATTTATAAATTATCAGAGGTGAAAAAAGTGTGACGATTTATTGTTTTATTTACGACAGGATTTAAACAAACCTGCTTCATCCGAAACACCAAAATGTTGTTCATGGTTTTAGAGCATAACAATCTTTTTTCTGAAATATTTGACTACCTTTAAAATTTTGAAGCCTAGCGACGAGTATACTCGTCCTTTAAAACAGTGTAAAGAATTAATGTCATATGCTAACAGTGAAGTTCCAGTTCAAAGGGTCCCTAAATTTCTACTAAGGCTCTGCATTAATTGTTGTGTTGCAGAAAACAATTGTAAATACGAGTACAGTAAAACCCCTCTATTACGACCACTAAATTGAGTTAACTGTTAGGGTCTAAGAACAGGTGACTGCTTAAAGCAAGGTGACAGTTAAACAGAAAGCTCCTCTCGGAGCTTTCTGTTTTACTGTCACCTTGCTTTAAGCTGTCACCTGGCATATTATACAAACAATTAGCCTTCGTTTTAGTGGTCGTAATAGCGAGGTTTTACTGTAGTTATAAATAGACTTGACTAAATCGGAAACAGAAATCGTCTATATAAATTGTCGTGGGTGAATGAGTTAAATGAAATAATGTTTTTGATAAGCTTTGCTGACGTTGGTAGTATCGATCCAGTGAGTTTCATGCTGTACTTGTGAAAATGACGTTAAAGTCTGGAAATGCGTCAAGGTTTCATTAGGTTAAATTTGTGGATGAAATAAAGTTCAATATAAGGCATCGGTGCCAGGAAAAAGAAAAATACATGTACATGCTTTAGTGAATAGTGCAAATGACGTTGCTCTTTACTGATTAAACGAAATTTTACGCAAACGCATTTTTTATGATTTATTTTGTATCTGAGTTGTAAACAGTTTGGAGCCTGATCAGACGCCGGGCGTCTGATCTTAATTATAACAGCTTACAATGGCCATTATTGTTTTAACATGCACTTCTTAGTTTGGGAAAGAATTTCGTCTTCTGTACTGTTCCTGAGTGCTTTTAATTTGGTTCAATTGTAATGCTAATGTTTGTAATTACAATGAAAATTGAAACTATACTAAAACACAGTAATTATGTATATAATTATTCCCTCAGTGTATCATGATAATGAGTTTACAACCACCCCAAACTATGTAACACCTAAATCAACACCAACAGAAAAACGTGATACACTTAATTGCTTTATTGTACTCAACCTCCTATGATGTTTAACAAGAAAAGTATGTCAGTGAAAACAGTTGTAGTAAAATCGTTAAAACGAAGTGACAAGCCTACAGTTTTAGTTTTTAATTTTAATTGAAAGCAACTCAGTTATAAAAACAATCTTATTATCAACGTTCGGAATTTTAAAAGAACCTATATCCCAGAAAATGTAAACACAGCATTGCCTCTTTACAACGACACCCAATGGGTGACAAAGATTGTGTGCGTTGTTCGGAGGGAGTCGTTAAAAGGAGGGAAATCGGCTTACATTTGCAAACAGCTTGAATCCAGATCAGACGACGCGAAACGCGGTGTCTGATCTGGAGTCAAGCTGTTTGTCACTCGTCATTCTATATATTCTATCTAAATGTCCACTTATATGTAACTTTGAGAAAAACAGCAAACGAATATTTTAAGCAGACGGCATTGCAGTCGTGAATAGGTTTGGCACAGTGTCTTGTTTACGGAGCTGCGGCCAGGGTCTTTGTAAGAAGGGATTCTTTGTTGGGAGAGCCGTTGTATGGAGGGAGCAAGTAGTTGTACATTAAATAGCCTCATACAATGCAGAATAAGACCGAACAACTCGTCTCCTGTCAATAGCATTCATCGATGTTTCAAACGGTGCAGACCAAGATCAGACAAATCCTAAATGAGCTGTCTGATCAGGGTCTGCAGTGTTTTCTGACAGGATCCGATCCTTAATTTGGACTATTTTCCTTGGGGAATTTTCCTTTATTGTGTAGGCCAATGCAATAAATCTTTTGGTAGATGTGCAAGTTTTATGTGTTTATATTCAGCAGAAGAAGGATTAACTCTTTGAACCCTAGTCACGTATATATGCGTCATTTGCAAACAGCGTACCTGTGAGGAGTACACTTGTCCTATGCAAACAGTGTAGACCCTGATCAGAGGGCTCCATATGGAGCCCTCTGATCAGGGTCTACACTGTTTGTCATTTTGACATATATTGTAAAAATCAATCCTAAAAAGTCAGAAATGGACTAGACTTAATTGAAAACTCGAATTGTCCATTTGAAGTTTCAGGGGGGAAAGGGTTAAGACAGCAAACAGCAGTATCGACCCAAAGTATGAGTTCATTATTCAAATATAAACATGACCGTATCATCAACCTATGTATGTGCATTAACCCCTTCACTGCCGTGACGTCATCAATTTTAAACAATTGTCGTCTAATTTCTTGACATTTTGCCACCGTTATTATGGTATTTTATCATTTGACAATTGCCTATTGAGTTTTTATGTTTTTGAGCTAAACACTCCCGTGCGTGAGTGTCAACTAGTTCAATTAGTGCTGTGATGCGAAAAAGACAAGGTTCCAAATTATGTATAGATTTTTGCCATATAAATCGTAGCAATAAAATATTTAAATCTTGCTCATATTCAAGTTTGGAACAAAACAAAGCAAACTGATAATCTGGATTTCAAACGAATTAATACACAAATGACTCTGAATTGTTTACTGTTTTTTTTATCATTATTATTTTGACCTCGTTTGTTATGTGTGGAGTGACTAATTATCCAAATTATTGTACAGCGTTCCCTCTCTACAACGACACCCAATGGGAGACATATATAGTGTGTGTTGTTCGGAGGGAGTCGTTGTAGGGAGGGAAAATAAAGACTTGACTTACATTTGCAAACAGCTTGAATCCAGATCAGACGCCGCGTAACGCAGCGTCTGATCTGGATTCAAGCTGTTTGTCACACTCATAATTATATTTATTCTATATAAATGTCCACATATCAGCAACTTTGAGAAAAACAGAAAACGACAATTTTAAGCAGACGATATTGCAGCAGTAAAAGCTTCAGACAACTGTTGTGTTTAGGGAATTGCGGCTAGGGTTGTTGTAAGGAGGGAGTCGATGTTGGGAGGGCCGTTGTAGAGAGGGAACACTGTAGCACAAACACGTTTATTGAAAGCCATCAAGAGTCTACAAGTAGGATAGGAATTCAGCTGATTGTCATAAACACACGAACGAAACTGTTTCCAATCTCCGCGAGCTTGACATATTTAAACCTTATAGTCATTAATTTGTCGAGTCATAGTTTATGCCTATTATTTCGACTCACTGAATTGGTTTCAACAAGCTTTTGCTATTTTGTTTATTGTATTATTATTATAAATTCAATTTGATTTAATTGATAGAGTCTTTTAAAACGCTGTTCACTTTTTTTATCCAGTCAACTGCAATTTCAATAGGCATAAACTGTGTCTTGACAAATTAAATAGACCAATCATCTTGGCAAGCGGTAATGAGATAAATCATAACTTAAAAGTTGGCATGAACCTTTGATTTCCTTGAAAATAAAAACAGTTTTTTAACTTAATCATATTTCTAAGAGCTTATGATTGTTTATTTTGCGAACTTTGATTGACATGCCTCGTGGAATCAAATTATCCAATCAGACGGTCGCTCTTTACATAAACCCTAGATATTAGGTAAACATTACATTTACCGGTAATATATGGAATGCCGGTCACGACATATTGGCAATTCGCAAATTAGCATTAAAGAAGTGACATTTGATTCGAAGGTTGCCATGGGAGACACAATGTATTACAGCAAAAAATAAGTATCACTCTTTCCCTTTTATACGAAGCCAATCACAAACGAAACTCAATAGAATGTAGGAACTGAAAGTTTATTGAAACCTATTGACGACAACTGGCACACAGTTTTAAGCAAGATTAGCCTCCGGTTTACGGTTTACTCGGAATCTGACCTTTATCAAAATTGTTTGCAAAGAAATTATGTGTTTCAGCGTACATGTTTTAATGGGAAATAATGACGTCTTGTTTAGTATTTTCTGTTATACGTTGTAAATCCTGCTTTAAAGCAACCATATCACCGTGAACTGGTCCCATTTGAGTTCCCGTATCCGCAATATTGATATAATGTTGTCTCAGTTTGGTATACGTGATTTGTATTGATTAGTCTGGGGATAATAGTTTGACCCCTTCACTGCCCGGACGGATATCAGCTTTAAACAATTAATGTCGTTTACTTTAATTTCTCAAATACAAATTTTAGGCTAATTTACTATAATTTCATCGTACTGAGTATTTAAAGTGCGGACACTGATCAGACGCCTCGTTACGCGGAATCTGGTCAGAATCAAACCTGTTTTCAATTTATAGTAGTACTACAGTGGAGAATCTGTTATTCTTTCCCAATAAACGCGTTTACGCTAAAACTATTATTTGCAGTGCAAACAGTTTGGAGCCAGATCAGACGCCGGGTAACCCGGCGTCTGATCAGGCTCCAAACTGTTTGCTACCAAGATAAACATGAAATATCAGAATTGTCCAAAAGTTGTTCTTTTCTACGTTTTAGTGCTTTGCGTTTGCGTACGTTTGCGTTTAAACGGGAAAGAATAACAGATTCTCCACTGTATATATGAGTAAGGCAGTGAATGGGTTAAACATAAGAAGAACATTTGCATTAGGTATTACATAGTGATTTCTATATAGGTATAAAGCTGTCCTAAGATGCACTAGTTTATGGTTTAACAATTACATAAAGTGTTAAGATTCATTTCTGGAAACAGGTTATAAAAGCGGAAACCAAGTGCAGCTGTCAATATGCTATCTCTGTTGATGTTTACAACAGTAATTCAGTTTATTTTGTCTCCGTTTTGGGAGGAAACTGACAATCAGGATACGAAATGACGAATAAAGAAATAACTGAAAATACAAAAAAAAGTGGAAGACTAATCCTAAACGCAATGATCTGGTTTTAGGTTTGAAGAGAGGTGATCATTTTAATTAGCTTGAAGTTAAACCAGAATGCTTCTTAAATGACTAGATGGATAAATAATTTATTACAAATGTTTTGACAATTAGTATACAATAGATCTACCACCTTTGGTCTTTACACATTAAATCTAGGTTTGCGTGATACGACGCATGAAATTCTTAGGTTTGGGTTCAAATCAGACGCCAAGTAACCCATTGTTTGGTCCATAAAATTTGATAAACATATTAACTCTTTCCTGACAAGTATTATCGTCTGCTTTAATCCTCTTACCGATAATATCGTCTGCATGAGTAGTGTCGTCTGAATTTTAGTCAGTTTTAGTGTTGTTTTGACTGAAGACAGGCTAAGTCGCCTGTTGGCGCCTTTGGCGGTGTTGATATTTGGTTTGTCTAACAATGCACGTGTACACTGCCGTGCCGTGACGTCATCAATTAAAACAATTATCGTCTGCTTCTGTTTCTTAAATTTAACTTTTGGGTAACTTGATATCAGAAATATTGAACTGAGTGGCAAACAGTTTGGATCCTGATCAGACGACGCGTAACGCGGCGTCTGATCAGGTTTCAAACTGTTTGCAAATTACTCTTGCACTCGGGGTAAGGCGAAGAAGGGGTTAAGTGTTATGCCTATAGACGTGACGTCAATTATACGAGGGCTGTCCCAAAACATCGTAGACTTTTCTTATAAAATTGTTCGTTAAAACAGCAGAGACAAACGGTCATCAGTATGTATAAACATAGGGTTTATGTAAACCTGTGTGAAGTTTTAACGTGATATCTTTAAAACTGACTAGCACAGAGTATTTTGAAATACCCTATCTGTGTAACCCCGGCGCACACTAGTTAACGTTACGACGTTATCGACGTCAACGTCACTCCTTTTCAAAATACGTGTAGTGGTGATCGATGCATTTTCGCTGACGCAGGGCTGCCATAAGTTGATCTTGCAAAATCCTAAGATTTCAAAATTTTCTATTTTTCTAGCGCGATTACTTAAAGCAGGTTGAAAGTAAAGCAGAATGTGCATTAAGGCACATTCTGCTTTACTTTCAACCTGCTTTATGCTACCATCTGCTAGCATAAAAAACTAAAATATTTCGGAAAATTCCGGAGAAATTGCAGCCCTGCTGACGCACAGCACGGCAAGTTCAAAATGTGCACGCTGGGAAATGTGGCACGAAGCGATACAACCTGGTAAAATATGTTGCTTTTCTACGTTTGGAAATGAACCCCGGTCACTTCTCTCGCATCGTATGCAATTGATCTGTGTGATGGGTGTTTGCTGAAAAGTCCTAATCTCTCGAATATCGTCTTAAAAAAGAGTGTTGATACCTGAACACATCTTTCTTTTTCTTCTGCACTTAACAAGCGTGGCACCCATATAGCACCGACTCTCGACATGTTTAGTTTCTCACGTAAAATTCGATATACAGACAATTTGCTGACCCGAGGAGTTCAGCATTCTATCTCACCGCAAGACGCCCAAGATCACCATTCATGACGCTCCTCGCGTTTTCTACAATGAAACCGTCAAATTCTTCCGGCCGTCCACTCTTTACATTATTAGTTATACAGTTTCTTCACAGGGTACATGAGAATTTCTTCCCGGCTGAGGAAAATCAATGTTGCCCGAGCCGTTAGGCGAGGGTTACATGATTTTACCAGCCGGGAAGAAATTCTCATGTACCCTGTGAAGAAACTGTATAACGAATTTATTATACTTCAAAGTTTTTATTGTTCAAATGAAATATTTCGGACTTTGAAGTTTGTCGTGCACAGCGCTCAAAGTAAACAGTAACAAAAGCGCGTCAAAACATATGACGTTGAACGTAAGTGACGTCATATGTTTCTGACGTTATTATTCAACAGAAAAATGGACAAATACTAGGCGACTTCGACTTCAAACTTTCCCAGAAATAATGCGACTGTTGAAAGATCCAAACACCGATTGATTCTTAGCCGAAATGGACTTAAAACGGAGGATGCAGGATTGAATGCACTCAATCCTGTCGAACTATCGGCCATCTTATTTTCTGCAAAACAAGACTCAGGGACCTGTCAGCCAATGATAATGCTGCATTCCTAAGTACCCTGTCAGCTCACAGGGTACATCGGATTTTGTCTAGGGCTCGTTGACCAATGAAAAGTAAGGAATTTACTTTGCAGTATAATAATATTTTTCTCAACCCATCCTTCTAAAAATCGCGTATGCTATTTGAACACCAGAAAGCGAGATGCTGATTGATCAATTTCTGTTGATTGTAGTTGTTTTAACGTCTGTTTCGGGATCAAATTCAACTCAAAGCAGTATTCTATGACATTCTGCTGCGTCGCCTTTTCCTCTGACGTCGTCATTTCTGGCGTCTTTAGAACACAGTACCATTCGCCATAACTAGATATCTTATTTTTAAATGACGCTACGTTAACGATTTTTTCCAGGATGACGTCATATATAACAACGTCAACATCAACATTCATGACGCAATTTTGCGCAAATTCCGTTTCGAAGTTGCTATGTAGGATGTTGTAAAATGTACCTCTTTAAATCTACCTTTAAGATTTTGACGTGCGCCGCATAATCTAACCAACAATGAATATTTACAAATAAAATAGGTTCAGGTGTGTTCAGGAACCTTATTATTTCTTATTCAAATGTAAAAATGTTTGAAATAGCATTGGTAAAAAAATCAAAGAAATATTACGTCGGGTTCTTCAAAAAAAATATTAGTCCACGGTGTTTTGGGACAGCCCTCGTATAGGAGATAATACGTTATTCTTTATCCATGAACGCGTTAAATAGCATGTTCTATCATGTCTATTGAAAACAGTTCGAGGTCAGACGCCGAGTATTTAAGGGGTCGGATCAGACCCTAGCGTGTTTGCAATCATATTTAACATGATCGTAAATATATCCAATGACCCGGGTTTTGTTACCTTTTATTGAATTGAGTTTCATTGTAATATCTTGTTACGGCTTAACCCTTTCCCCCATATAAACACCTTTTATCACATTTAATTTATTCCTCCGCTGAAGAAAATAGTTCTATGAAAATATACCATTTGAATGATATCCTAAATCCTATCATATGATATCTTAAAGCAGGTTGAAAGAAAAGCAGAACGCGCAGTAAGGCGCATTTGGCTATACTTTCAACCTGCTTTAAATGGTCACCTGTCTTCGAAATTAGAAACAGGGGTAATGAATTAAGGGTTAATTAATTTACTTAGTTTCTACTCAAAGTATCGATGTATAAAATGGCTAAATCTAAAGCAACTTCCAGTATAATGCATTCAGTTCCTCAAAATAATCGTTAATGAGGGTACAAATTATTCGTGTTAAGACAATTTCAAATAAATGTGTTTTCATATCAAATTGAAATGTTGTTACCCCATGGTGTGTGTCTAATTTTTAATACAGTTGACCAGTTAACAGGTTTAAAGTAATGGATAGTCCTCCTTAACCCGTTACCCCATAAATACGCTTTTCTACACCTTTAATTTATTCGTCTACTGAAGAATATAGTTCTAATCTAAACAGCCAGGAATATGTACCATACGAAATATGTTTTATATTATAGAAGATGGTAACTTAAAGCGTTACGCGGCGTTTGAGTAGGATCCAAACTGTTTGCAAAGTCGCCTTTGGGCGCCGTTGGTAGTGAGAGAGTTAACAGTATGATCATTTAGAAGCATTAATTTATTTCTGTTAAATTAAAGAGTTAAGTAATGACTTTTGCGAAAGTACCGGATATTACCAACCAGGATAGTAATTTATTATGATCCATTATTTCATTTACGAATTAGATTATCAAAATGCACAGTTTGTGTTAAAGTTTCCTGCAGATAAGCATTAACAAACTTAATTAAATCAACAGAACTGTTTCCTTCGCATTTTTTCTGATTGTTTCAACAATAAAAGAGGGTACAGTAAAGTCCCTCTACAGCGCTCCCTCTCTACAACGACACACAATGGGAGACAACAATTATGTGCGATGTTCGGAGGGAGTCGTTATAGAGAGGGAAGGCGGCTTATATTTGCAAACAGCTTGGATCCAGATAAGACGCCGCGTAACGCGGTGTCTGATCTGGATTCAAGCTGTTTGTCAATCGACAGGAAGTTGTTTCTGTGAAAAGGTCCATTAAGTTTATTTGAGAAAAACAACAGACGACTATCTTGAGCAGACGATATTGCAGCAGTAAAAGCCTTAGACATAATGGTCCTGTTTCAGGAACTGCGTCAAGGGTCGTTTTAAGGAGGGAGTAGTTGCTGAGTGGACCGTTGTAGGGAGGGAGCACTGTATTATGACTACGAAAAATAAGATTAATCATTCCTGATACATACCGTTGCCACCTTAAAGCAATATGTAAATAACTCAGAAAGCTTTTTTATTTTACTTTCAAATTGTCCTAAGCAGTCACCTGTCATAAACACATAATAATTAAGACATTTAGTTATAGTGAGGGAGGGGGTTTACTGTACAGGGGAAATATTATTATTTGCCAATAAAACGCGTTTACGCTAAAAAAAAATAATTTGCAGTGCAAACAGTTTGGAGACAGATCAGACGCCGGCCCCAAACTGTTTGCCACTCTGATTAAAATGAAAAGGCAGAATTATCCAAAAATAAATGTCATTTTTTACGTTTTAATACTTTCGTTTGCGTTTAACACCCCGTTTAACACATTAATGACAGGCTATACATATAACAATGTTCTATCCCTATGTGCTTGCTGGAAGATTTCGTTATAGACACACAGCTCTTATTTAAAGGCACCACAGTATTATACAATTTAGACCATTTCATATAAAACAACAAACAGTGTATTCTCTACTGAGACGCCGCAATTCGCGGCGTCTCATCAGGGTCTGCACTGTTTAATGGTGTCTGTTTTAGGACAATAAGCATACATAGGTTGATCTTGATCAATTGTACAAATACATGTGAAACATGGTGTGTGGGAAATGTCACAACTGCGAGTTCAACTTTGGGCATGTTATTAACACAGTAGGGGAACATTAAAATGACGGTACCACCTGTGCGTATTTCAAAAAGAAGAGCCTTGAGTGGGGATCGAACTCGTGACCCCTAGTACCACAGTAAAGTGCAATACCAATGGGCCACTACCGCCATAGACGTGTGTACTCTTCATGCGTACACTGTTTGTAAATGACGAATAAACTCGTCGCTAGGGCTGAATGTGTTAAACGCACATCCATTTTACGGAACATACCGAATGATGTTTTAATGATAAATAAGTAACAGCCATATTCTGGGGGGGGGGTTTATATAAAAAAAAAATTACATTTTGAAAAAAGGACTGGCGGTAAAAGCGGCAATGCGAATATAAAGATATGCCTCATCAATAAAATTGTAGATTTTCCCCACTTGTCTAATGGTAAATGATATCCTGGAAAATTAAACTCAGCTATCCCGCCTGTTTTATTCATCGCAATATGGTTCTTTTATTTGATTTTCGTCCTTTTTATCGAAGAAATGTAACTTTTTAAGCCGAGCCACCTCTCAATGTAAGCATGACCGTGACGTTTTACAGTGTTTACGGGGTACACCTAAAATGCTATTTTTCCACTTTTTGAATTCAAATTTGAATACTAACATAATACATTTCTGTCAAAGAGAAGTGTATCTAAGGGTTGGACAGAACGAAGTATATACGAAACTCATATGGCGCCTATAAGGACCCCGGTGACAAGATTAAATATTAACATTCACCCTGTAAAGTCTTTATGTAATCGTATTAAATATATATATATCAATCTCTCGGTGAACCTACAAATCGAAACTGGTTCCAGCTAGCTAGAAAGAGGGCGGAGTCTCCGCCGGAGAGGACCGACCTAGCGACTAGCCAATGGTTGTTATCGCGTATAATTAGGCTGAAATAAATATGCGCGACCTAATTTTTAACAAAAATGCTTTAATAATAGATATTTAGTTGCATTGTTTATTTTTAATGTCTTATAAATGTTCGTTAAGCACACAGTGACTGTTTACTTGGTAAAAGCTTGACTTTGTAATCAACTCCGAAACATGTATTTTGGACTACTTTTCACATCGTACATTATAGAGATCGAATAACTGTTACATCCAGGATTACATCTATCAAACCTATTTGGCCGGTATATGATATGTTCATATATACATGAAAACAAATCTGGTCAAAATACACATAAAATGGACAGAAAATAAAAATATAAATTTAAGGATTAAACAACATCGTTTTGCCGTTCACGCGGTATGAACAAATTAGCTTCGCAGGGTAAGTTTATCGTAAACGCCCTTCGGGAGTTTACGAAACTTAACCCCTGCGCAGCTAATGTGTTCATACCGTCGTGAACGGCAAAAAGATGTTGTTTATTCCTATAATGAACGCCTCTCGTACATCATTATTTCGGAAATTATTTGAATGTTTTCTGTCGAAATCATTACATGTATTAGATAGTGAAACATACAAATAAATCACATTTTTGAAATGTGACACATATTCACAGCAAAATGAACATGTGTACACACTTGAACACATTACTACAAACATACACAAACTATATAGAACACGTGTATATATTTGAACAGTGAAACACATTACACTGCAAGATGAACACATTTGTAGATTATGAGTGCAATACAAGAACTTTGAACAAGTGTGTAGTTTTTGGTACAATACAGATATATGTTATTGGCATCAAGTGCAACTGCCAACTGTATCATACACCCTAAAATGAAAACTTGTGTAGAGTTCAGCAGTGTGAAGCATATACAGTCAAACTTTGATATTTCAACTTGCTTTAACTCTTCCACTGCCAACGTCGACAAAAAGGCGACTTTAGAAACAGCGTAATGCGGCATCTGATCAACTGTTTGACACTCGTTTCGGCATTTCTTCATGTGATACAGCCCTAAAACTGACTTTAACTTTTTTCGCAGACGCCAGTATCAATGCAGACGATATTTTGGCGGCGAGAGGGTTAAAGCAGACGATAAAACTAGGCAGCAAAAGAGTTCAGTCGAACATCTCCGCATTGGCTAAGCCACGTTCCAATTTTGAAACACGAATATGCACGCATTGAATAAGTATGTCACAATGACATAAAACTGTAGAAAATAGTTTCAATTCATACAGTCAAGAATATGCATCTTTAGAAATATTTACTATTTTCTAGCAGATAGTATCTTAAATAAGGATGAAGGTAGAATGCGACTTAAGGGGCATTCTGATTTTCTTTCAATCTGCTTTAAGTGATGACCTTTTTACAAAACTAGAAACAGGCTGTGGTGTTATGGGTTAAGCGAGTTCGAGATAAGTTAAGTTCAACTGTACCATAATATTAACATATATGTGCACTTTAACAGTGCAGAACATTCAACATCAAATACAGAATTACCAGTGTAAGACATGTTCAAACATGCACACTAGGTATACTATGTCTGCGGTTGACTAATTAAACGCCGAATGTCGTGGACAAGTTTATCTATTATTCAGCACCGTCGGTTTCTGAAATATAAACCCCAGTCGGCGTGTGACGCATTATAAGCATAATTGAATAACGATGATGTTTGTGGAACACCACATTGTGTGTTACAGGGGAGAAGGCGTTATTTTTAACGCTAAATCGCAAACGGAACGGAAACGCATTGCTGTTTAAAAATTCTTTTTCATTTTTAAAAAAAATACTTTTCATTTCATTCTGAGTGGCAAACAGTTTTGAGTCTGATACGACATTGGGTTACCCGCCGTCGGATCTGGCTTCAACATGTTTGCAATGGAAATAGCGAATTTTGCACGAGCGCATTTATTGGGAAAGACCAACGTCTTCTCCACGAAAGTAGAGAATTGAAGGTAAAGTTTACGGTGTGTTGTGCCAGTATTTTACACAGTAAAACAAAAACAGTATAGCAAAGTATACGCTATAAGGGACCGGTCCAAAGGAGATTCGCTGATCGGATTGGTGACATTAAGGACCGACTAAATCCATTCTATGCTGACAATCAGTATGTACGTGTAAACTATAAAAACAATGTAGAGCCTGATCATACACCCTGTTAGCCCTTACAGTTGGGGGAACCTGCTTTGCTAACGGTTAAAGTCTATATATCTATATCTACTAGCACTAATATTCAACGGGAATTGCTTTGGTAATTATTATAGTCAATATACCTGTGTGTTAAGACTTGATAAACTTTTGTGATTGAAGTCCATGGTTCTTTTTGTACTAACACATATTCAAATGGTACTGCTAGATTGTTATTTCTCACATACATGTAACTATCCCTGTTTTCTATAGCGAACAACGATGACGAATATCCTTATCTCCAACATGTGTAAGATCACTTTGATGACGTCACTTTAACGTCATTATTTATAACGGCGTTTTGACGTCAACGGGGTTCCAAAAAAAGCATATTGCTTAGAAAATAGCTTAAATCGTTGGTAATGTGAGACAAAGAATATGTCACTCGTCGATGTTTAAGACAAATTGATCTCAAACTCGTCTAGAATAAAAAAAAAGTTATTCGCCAAGGCTCGCTTAATAACATTTCAATTCTAGACTCGTTTGAGATCAGCTTGTCTTAAACATCGACTCATGACAGATCCTATATATATTATACACATTGCTGTATCTATGTCGTACTTATAACAAGTCAGTATGCATTATATGGCCTACGTTGGTGAATAGATAAATTTTCATTTTCAATATCTTTGTAATTGAAACCAGTATACAAGGAAACTCGTAGACTTTGCAAGCAATGTAGCCCATTACCCAATAAATACGCATTTTTACGTCTCTATATACATCCTCAACTAAAGAAAAGTGTTCCTTTTTATACAGTCATAGATAAGTATGCTAATTATTCCATTTTATATAGTCCTGAATAAGTATGCAAAGAAATATTTTCAATTTCCTTGCAGATGTTAGCTTAAAACAGACTGAATCATTCCCTGTGGCCTGTGCAAACAGTGTACACCCAGTTAAACGAAACTCAACAAAATGGTAATT
This sequence comes from Gari tellinella, assembly GCA_922989275.2. Lineage (NCBI taxonomy): Eukaryota > Metazoa > Mollusca > Bivalvia > Cardiida > Psammobiidae > Gari > Gari tellinella. The sequence goes on from OV277867.1 coordinate 44,247,353, forward strand.
CAATGCAAAAACAATGTAAAGAATGTAAAATGTAAAAAGAAACTTGTTGAAATGTCTGACGATTCATTTCTGTCATAGTTGCAAACAGCTTGGAGTGTTATCTTGCATCAAACCGTTTACAATAGGCATATGACCTTGACATAGAGATAACGATTAAAGCGTAAATGCGTTTATTGAGAAAGAATATTTTCTCTACTGTAACAACCTTATAAAAGCATGACATTCGGCTAAATTTGAATATTGCCCAAAGCGCAAACGACTCCCCTCGATAGCCAATTTTCAAATTCCGCCTCTTGCGTGTACAATTCCAATACGTGAGATGCTAATTCTCACTTCTATAATTGAAACACACTTTGGGACAGGCGTAACATCAGCAGAAAACAAAAACACTGCGGCCTATGATTAATTTCTAACTGACCATATGACCTTCTGCACGGTCGGTGTTATATTCACTGGAAATGGCTCCGACTTTTTCAATTAAGTTACGATGGTCGAACTATGGTTTAGTATTAGATTGGCGCTTAGATACAACACCATCCAGCTTTAACCACCACTTAAAATATTTCCCAAAGATGCCGTCAATGATCCATGTTTACTTAAAACAATATTACCGTAAAGCAGAAACATTCTGTAGATTCTTTCTGCTTTGTGGTCGTCTTGCTTAAAGCAACTACCTGGATTAAATTCAATTGAGAAGCCTTTGTTCAAATGGTCGTTATGTCTGGACTTAACTGTATTTTCCACCAACGGTTTGTTCAGCCGTCAATACTGCCTCCTCAGTTCTCTAGCGTACACTTGGCGGTATTATTTAACACATTCAGGCCAAGAATATCTTCTGCATAACACTTTCGTCTGCTTTTAAATGATAAATTTAGAGTTTTAATTATTTGGCAGACAAAAACTATATTAAACCCTAGCGTCTAGAATACTTACAAACTTTAACAAGTCTTTGACAAACTGTGTACATGTTAACCCTTTACCCCATAGAAGCGACTTTTAGCGCATTTAATTTATTCATCCGCTGAAGAAAAATAGTTCCAATTGTACAGCCATGAACATGTATCATAGAAACTATTTGCTATATTCTAGCAGATGGTAGCTTAAAACAGGTTGAAAGTTAAGCAGAATGCGCCTTGTGGCGCATTCTGCTTTACTTTCAACCTGTTTTAAGTGGTCACATATCTCCAAATCTAGAAACAGGCTATAAGGTAAAGGGTTAAGCATACATGTGTCCTCTACAAACAGTACACAACCAGATCAGAGGCTCAAATAGGAGCGTCTGAATTGTTTGCCAGTTTGAAATAAATTGAAATAAACAATCACAAAGAGAAAACAAATGGACTAGACTTTATTGCAAACGGGAATTTACCATTTGAAGTTTCAGGGCTGAAACAGTCAAATCATGTGGTCGATAACACCGACTAAATTAAGCGGTTTTTTGCAGTTCAACTATGCAGCGCTTGATCATTTGATATCGGCTGAGAAATTAAATTCAAAATTTGACTTCTATCAAATTCAAACTGCTGAACTCCTTCATTGCCTTATAAGGTTTTCAAAGAATTGTAATACCTTTTGGCTTGAAACGTAAAAATATATTTACAGTAGATCTAACGTTCATGTAAATTATAGCATAACAACTTAAAAGCTATAGAATATCTTCAGAAGCACAAAACAATAATTTAAATTATTGCATTTATATTTACGTATATATCACTCACATCGTTTCTTGAAACGAACTTACTTAAACAGATGTTAAATCGAAAACTTAAAAACATGATATCATGACCTTGCATGCAGTAACAGCATGCGACTCTGTATGTTGCACTCCAGTGACAAGAGGGCATTCAAGGCCCTGATATCGCTCACCTGTTGTTATGGAACCTGGCAGGTTTACTTTTGAGTTTCAACTATCAGCAAAACAAGTTTAATCTAAATCCATTGAAATTTGTATACATTAGAGCGTTAACAATATTGGAATATGGCATATTCTAGGATAGCTGAGTAGCTGATCTGAGATAACTCTTGACTAAAAAGCCAGATTTTCATCAAAATCAACTTTATTCCAGAACTTACATCCATTAAATGTTTAACAAGGTTTTATTAAAATATATTTGAATTTGTAGATACTAGAATGTAAACAATGCTAAAAAAGCACTTCTGAATAAATCAAAGACAGCTAACTCTAGACACAATAACCTTATTGCAATAATATATGCATTCTTATATATTTACCTACCAATGTTCTGCCCGAAATATATCCGTATTTTATCGAACAAATACACCTTGATGGATTGAAAATTCCGTATTACCCATGTACCTAATGGGAAAAGAACGTTTACTGTGTAGTCGGAAGTTCGGAACTACTTTACACACTACAGGGGCATAGAAAATAGCTCGAAACATTTCTATCGTTTTTTATTTTATTATTATTATATGAGGTATATAATAAAAGGAACATTACTATACTTTGCATATCTTATGCACCGGGTCACTCTCGTTGTGTGTGTAAAGGCTATATTCAACTCGACCTTCGGTCTCGTTGGATATAGCCTTTACATACACAACTCGAGTGATCCGGTGTATAAGATATGCAAAGTATAGTAATATTCCGTTTATATAAGAACGTATACTTATATACATTGTGTGCAGTGGCACTAAGGTTACATCACGCGTTATAATAAAAAGAATAACTCAGGAAAACTTTTGTAGCCTTGCTCTGATTTTCTTCCCGAGATAGCTTTCCTGTAAAAATCTCTGAATTTCCTTATTTCCGTTGTGTTTTCCAGAACAAGTTGGATACCATTCGATTATTGCTCCTTTTAACGGCTCATTTCAACTGGTTATTTTCTTAATTTTATTCTCTTTTGAATATTTCTTTTGCCCTATCTTACTTAGTTTAGTTGTTAAGTCTTATCTGGCTGTGTGATTTGGTGCTGTTTGGTTGCCCAGATATGACACATTACAGTTAAATTTTCATATACTAAGTTTTACTGTACTTTTAGAGAAATATTAAAATTCAGACATTTAGGATAAATGCCATACAGACAAAATCTTGGTATGTTCATTTCTCCATACTTCTAATTTCTGTTCTGTAAGGATTCAAAGTTCAGGTGTCAATGCCACATATAATAGATATAAAACAGCTCGCTGAAAAATACTAACAATCGCCTTGAGCCGAGTGATCAAAAGGTTATGTACACAGTAACGTGAGGCAAATTATGTAGTTACAGTTGTTTGATTTTGATGGGGGTTTCAAATGGTACTGTGCATTTGTCAGATAGCGAAATTTCTTTCGACTGGCACTGGACATCTCGCACAAGGTCTATAAAGGTACAGAAAAACATCTCTATTACGACCAGTATGTGGTGTTAATTATTAGATATGTACGACAGGTGACTGCTGAAAGCAAGGTGACGGTAAAATAAAAAACTCATTTAGGAGCTTTCTGTTTTATTGTCATCTTACTTCAATATACATCAAATTGGCCTTACTTTTAGTTGTCGTAATATAGGGGTTTTACTATACATGTAACAGTATGCCAACCAGTCATATATGTTTTTTCTATGCACTGACCTAACTGTTGTCTATTGATGTCAACTACCAGTCGAACACCATTATACTTCCGGTTTCCCTGTGTTCAAAATGAAATCGCAGAACTTTAAGGAGTCAGTACACAATAAGGTAGGGAAATATGCGAATTGGCCCCGGTCAAAATCCTTAATCTAGGGTATACACTGACTTTAAAGGTTTCAGAGTATAAATAAAAATACTGAAGAATATTATGCATGAAAATCCAACTGTCAGACATGTTTTTAAGCAATTCAGTACCAAGGTCATGACCTTTGAAAGTGTTTGGTGCTGATTTAGGTAGAACATTCGAAACTAAAGCACTCTGCTCAAATGGGTAAGAAAAAAGGCGAGAATTTGAGTAGGGTCAAACACATATTAACTTTGGAAAAGTTTATCGGTAGGCGTATCGTTTTTCTGTTTTTTGCTGAGAGCAGTGGGTTGGGGGAATCAGGAGAGCAGATTGCATAAGTCCAAAAAGATGTCGGGCAGTATGCATTTTCCCTCGGGAAAGTTGTGTCTTCGGCCACTTTTTTAATGAATTTTGGAGACCAAAACAAATTGAAAATTTATTCAATTTTTAGAGTGAATATGTGTTTAGTTGGAAATTTTATAGCGTTTTCCCATGCTTATGGACTTGTGTCAGGAATTAAGGCCTTTATTTGTTTCAGGTGTGTTTATAAAGGACAGAATTGCAGGGAAAGTGTGACTCGGGGTGTGTAGCTCAGCTGAAATTGGCAATCTATTGTGTACTGCCCCCTTAACTCCAGGTGCAATTCAAAGCAAACGATAGTATGACAAATAGGCATGAAGTTATATATACATGTCTATGTAATAAATATCCATGCAAAATTCAAAACCGTTACTTCGAATAACTGATGTTTTCAGTATGATTAACGTGTTCCGTTGGTCGTCAATATTAGCCTCCTAACTGTCATGGCGTCGACTGCATTAAAGCAAGTGTCGTCTGCTTTTTTATTTCAATTTAAATTTTAGGTATTTCGCTTAAGAAATAATAAAATGAGTTTCAAACAGTTTGAATTCGAATCAGACGCGGCATCACGCGGCGTCTGATCCGGATTCAAACTGTTTAAAATAACCATTGTATTCGGGGTAAGGCAGTGAAGTGATTAATAAATGTGAGACCTTAAATAAATGTGATGACTATTGGTGTTAAAGCGTGGCGTAAATAAGTTACTGTTTCCCAACAAGAACATGGGGGAGAGTTCATGAAATATGTAGGAATACATTGAATAAGGAGGAGTGGTGTTTATGGCTACAGTGCAACATCTGGAAACCGGACTCACTAAAACCGGAAGTATTTGAAATCCGGACTCCCTAAAACTGGAAGGAAATAAAAACTGAACTCCTTAAAATCGGGAGTATCTGAAAGCTGCACTTCCTAAAACCGGAGGTGTCTAAAAACCGGACTCTCTTAAACCGGAAGTGTCTGAAAACCGGACTCTCTTAAACCGGAAGTATCTGAAAACCGAACATCTTTTCTATCCTGAAAATGGTCACACTAAAAAACCTTTAACTACGCATAAATGTATCTAAACATATCTATACGATAAAAAAGTAAACGTTCAAGCGAAATAAACGACAGAAAATGGTTGCCAATACCATGAATGCGCAAGCGACTCATTGTAAATTTGTCGATACTTTTCTGTCGTTTATTTCGCTTGAACGCCGAAAAAATCAGTTTGTTTCTTATATTTACTATATGTTTGCTGTAATTTCTAATATTCAATTAACATTTTGTTTGTACGCATGTATATTTTGATAACAGGAATACTGTGTGCCCTAGAAGGAACAGCCATGACCGAATTACTGAAGAGGTGTACATTCGAAAGCAAAACAAATAAGTTCCATTGTTCGTATTCTAAGGTCAACAACTTCACCGTTTTTACGTCATTTGGAAGTGTAGTCATTTTTAAAGTAGGATAAATATATCGATTATTTTGTTCTGCAAATATCAGACCATTCAGGACAGTCAACTGGTCCTCGCCTGTAAACATAGGTTTGTATACAAGTATACCAAACTGTTCATCTAAGTCTGCAGATTATGAATCCGTTTGATGCAGTTAGCAAAGCCGTTATAAAGTTGACACCTGCATGGTCAGCGGTGCTCCGACCAAATTGATATGCAAACTGCCATGACCACTTGACGCATGTTATCTGCATCACTGATTAAGCGTTATGGAGAAAACAGTCTTAGTTTTGCTTTAGAATTTACAAGTCAGATTTCTCACATAGTAGAGGATTTCCTCATATAAATTACAATAAGCAGTTCATACATACAGTCTATTGTTTTATTAAATAGTTTGGAATACCACTTTGTTATACTTGGATATCCAGGACGTTATTAAATATCAGAAACGAGATCAACATTGTTCTCTATTCAACCTGTAAGGAACTTCTACAGCAAAAGTTGACAACAGTAAAAAGAAGCGTTGTTACGATTTGTAGTGTTATACAGTTGGTCTTAATCGTATATTTATTTGTATATCGCTTTATAGCACCATGCATGCCGGTATTGTATTAAATTGAAATTGCTCTGACATTTCAATTGATCCAATATATTACAATACACCCGTTTGACGCGCAAAGTACGGGCGTCTGAGCTGATTCCAAACTGCTTGTGAATGTAAGTATTGTCGGTGCTGGGCAATGAAGGGGTTTGCTCTTTCGCTGCCAAGTTTTATCATCTATTTTAAGGATGGCGGCCTGTCTTATGTGTCGGCCTGGTCTAATTTCGCCCTACAAAACCTATAGTAAACTTCCTAACTTTCCGAGCCAACATCTCCCTCCAAAACAGGATCTAGGCTATAAAAGACATACCCTTCAGTTCTATGGACATTTCCCTGTTGATTGAGACCAGTCAACCTATAACATCGGCAATTACATTTTTGCTATCAATGATTTTCTAAGGTCACTGTCAAAATAAAGGTAAACAGCTTTCACTTTCATCTCATTCACTGTGTTTCCATATGCATCCGCCTGGGGGAAAAGAACTGCTCTCCGGCTCTACACTGAAACAAACAAACAAATTCAACCAAACAACACGGAGAGTATTGTTTTAAACATTCGTTTTACGACTTGTGAACTGCTCTCCGGCTTTACACTGAAACAAACAAACAAATTCATTCAACCAAACAACACGGAGAGTATTGTTTTAAACATTCGTTTTACGACTTGTGAACTACTCTCCGGCTCTACACTGAAACAAACAAACAAACAAACAAACAAACAAACAAATTCAACCAAACAACATGGAGAATATTGTTTTAAACATTCGTTTTACGACTTGTGAACTACTCTCCGGCTCTACACTGAAACAAACAAACAAACAAACAAACAAAACACCACTCTGTTTTTAATCATGCCATTGATCTTTTAATTATTTGACTCATTTTAAAAATGATCTTACAAACTTACTATAACAATTTTATAATCTTGGTAATAATATTGGAAGAAATTCCATGTTTCCATGCATCTCAATATTGTATCATTTTTATTGTGAATGTAGTTATTTGTCTTTCTCGCTTTGTAGGTACATTTATATAATTTCATGTGAAGCGCTTTTGAACGCACAACTCCTGTGTGAAAAGAGCGCTATATAAATCGGGTATAATAATAATAATAATAAAAAAAGTCCTGAAATAAGATCCCTAAAACAATGCCATTTTGGTGGAAATGACCACAAATAACCAGTTTTCATCAAGAAAACCATTCAACCCACAGGCAACACTAAACATCGCAAGTATTGGAAATTGTATTTTTCAAGGAACTACTTCCAAGACCCACAACGACCCGGAAGTGATTCCTGACCAGACCGACACCCTTAGTGCGCAAGATGAAACCGAAAAATGGAAAGATGGCGTAAAATATAATATTCAACAAAACTCATTTTTGGTCAACGCATACGATTAAAAATACTATTTTAGCGACTAAAAAGGGTTTTCGTACCAGACAGGACTTTTGAACAGTTTTGTCCGATGCGTAGTCTACAGCATACACCGTTTTCATAGCAAATAAAGAAACAGGGTCCCGGATCTTATAAAAAAAGATATAGACGTTTTATAAAATAAATCTACTTTGTTACACCCGGTTTCATTTCAATTTCTCAGAATACAAGCATGACATTTCATGGAAGTATAGTTTTATTATAAATTATAGATAATTCAATAGATCAAAATTGAATTGCTTTTGAAAAGAATTTTTTTTTTTTTATAAAAAAAACACCAAAAAGTGAAATAAGGGGGGGGGGTTGGATTTTTGTTTTATAAAATGGTCTATACAGTGCTTTTATTTGCTATTTCACTAATACTATATGTTTGCAATGCTAAAAACAAAACAAAAATTTGAAAAAAAATGTTATTTGCTTGCTACAATTCAGAGGGCAATTTCCAAGATGTCTTAATCTCCTATTATAAAATGTTGGTGGGGTAAATTTTACTCCTATCCAGTCAAATCACACATTTTGTTTTCTGGGATCTTGACAAAACATGATTTCAGGGTTTATTCTTACTATTGAAATACAAATAATTTGTATATATAACGATTAAAAAACGCAGAAAGGTGCACCAACCCACTTAATCCTCTTGCCGCCAAAATATCGTCTGCATTCATAGTGTAGTCTGCAATACCTGCAAGGTCCGATTTTTGACTGTTTTGACTTAAAAATGTCTAACAGGTTGGATTCTGACCAGACGTCGCGTTACAGGGTGTCTGATAAAGAATCCAATCTGTTTGCAAATTCGCATTTTCTATTCATGAAGGAGTCGCATTGGAAAGATAACGGCTATCACAGGATACAATTGATATGGGTACGAAAAAGGACCTTGAGCCAATTATTCCATATATACGCCTTTTAATGCGTTGAATTTATTACTCCTTTTAAGAAATATATCCTCTTTATGAATATATGCATCATAAGAAATGTTTTCCTTCATTCTAGAAGGTTGTAGCTTAAAACGGGCTTAAGATAACGTAGAGTGCTTCTTCGGGCATATTCTGGTTCACTTTTAACCTGCTTTAAATAAGCAAGCATATGTCTCCAATACTAACTACGAGCCGTGAGGCAAAAGGGTTAAAATGAAGTAAAGATATATCTTTTACATACAGTATATGTATGGTGCAATACCACCAGTTATGACATCAGCGCCATTTCGTACATTTCTAAGAAACTTTTCCATTTGTTTTTTCAAAATTTCACGGTTTGTGCTTTATAGTATATTTAACATGAACTCAAAAGGAAATGTGTGGGTTGCAGGCTTCGTTTTCACCTAAAAACTCGTTTTATCACTTACGGTGGTGCTCTCCCCTGAAACATTATTATGATTGCATGACAATTATATTCCTACTTGCAGTAAACACGTACTAATGAGTGTCATGTTCTACTAACCTGTTACTCCATGTATAATTTTAACGCATTTAATCCATTACTATTTTTTCCGGTATCCAGTTGCCATGGCAACGGGATAATATGATTTTCCCCTAAAATCAGTGTAATTTTGGTTAGTAAACAATGACCGATTCATTGCATTTTCAAGGGAAAACTGTATATATATATATATCAGATAAAATGACATTTGTATATAGAAATATGAGATATCAACAATAAAATAGCATTTTAATTTTCAACTCAACATTACACCTGATTGGTAACACAAGGCTATGGGTCAAAACACTGAAAGGAAAAACTTACGATTTTGTCAAAATTTAAGGACTGGTAGAAAAATGATGCATCCATGCTGAACTTGAATATGATAACTAATGTTAGAAATATTTTCATTACTATCTGTTTTTGGGGAGAAAACCTTTTTGGAGTCGGGTTGCTAATGCAGTAACCATGGAAACAAAATATACATTTTCCAATGAGTCATTGCCTGTGTAACTGAGATGTGTTGCCTGAAATGTACCAGGATCACTCTTTAATGGCCGTAGATCTGGTTCCTAAATATTTACAAAGTCGACTTTAGTCAACTTCAGCGACAAATGGCTTAATACCAGTACTACATGTATGTATCTGCATCACCGTTTGGAAAAGGCGTCATCCGATATCGAAATGATTGTCAAACATTTTAGATCCGGATCAAAGTCAAGTAACTCGACCACTGATCTTGATCCAAAGTGATCGACTTTAGTACTTTATTACGCTGAAAATATGCTCCTTTGTGGTCGATTGTGCACTTGTCGTCTCTTGTTCTGTAAGAAGCGCAACGGAGCAAAAGTGATAGATCGTGTCTTTAATGTTGGAGAATACAGATCACATGCACATATCACGTCATATGACGTCATGGCATTAAAGGAGCTAAGTGCGAAAAGTTGAATGGGAGCTATAATATATCAGACTGTGTACAGTTCAGTTTACAGTCAACTAAGATTTATAGCTATTGTTATGCCCGCTCAAAAGGCTCATATTTACGTACATCACTTTATGAAACTATCAATTGTCTCCATAACAGTAAACCCCTCTATAACAACCACTTAAACGAAGACTTACTGGTTGTATAAAAGACAAGCGGGATTTTAAAGCAAGATGAAACTAAAACAAAAAGCTCTTAAAGGAACTTTCTTGTTTACTTTCACATTGCTTTAAGCAGTCACCTGCAACTCAAAATGTATTTAAATGATTCAGTTGTATTAATGGAGATGTTAACTGTATTTAGAAACCAGATTCTGGGCGTGAACGTTTTCTTAGCCAGTTTGATATACTGGCAGGGTAATTTTGTTGAAATTGGATTCCAACTACCTCCGCCTTTACAGCTTGCAGACTGATATATTAGCCGAACTTTACAGTTGAACAGACTTTGTTATTTCTTTTACAAATAAATACGCCTTTTTACGTCTTAATGTATTCCTTCACTGGGGGAAATTGCTCCCGTTCATATTATTTAACATAAGAAATAGTTTCTATTACATAAAGCAGACTGAAAGGAAAGCAGAATGCGCCTTAAGTAACGCAAATACAATGCAATAAAATATAGAAAATGACAATTTTGAAAATGAATTATTGGAATTTGTTATATTTGAGTGGCGAACAGCTTAGAGGCTAAACCGACGCCGAGTTGCCTATAGTCTGAGCAATTGCCAATCTGTCTGCATAAGACATAGAGGTTGAAGCATATTTTTCATTTGGGGAAGAATAACGTATTCTCTACTGTAATAGTATTTGAGTCAATATTTTTATGTAACAAAACTGATGCCAATGATGAAATTATTTGGATATTCTCTCTGAGATTCATGGCTTAAATGCATGTAGTACAGTGGAGAATCTGTTATTATTTCCCAATAAACGCGTTTACGCTAAAACTATTATTTGCAGTGCAAACAGTTTGGAGCCAGATCAGACGCCGGGTAACCCGGCGTCTGATCAGGCTCCAAACTGTTTGCCACCAAGATAAACAAGAAATATCAGAATCGTCCAAAAGTTGTTCTTTTCTACGTTTTAGCGCTCTGCGTTTGCGTACGTTTGCGTTTAAACGGGAAAGAATAACAGATTCTCCACTGTATGTACTGTGGAAAATAAGTTACTGGCGGGCCTTAAAAATTCTCAGATTGTTCAGGTGTTGCGTATATTCAACATCATTGCGAAACTATTTCCTTGATGTAACAATCCATTAAACAAGTACGATGTCATTAATTGAACGAAAGTAATTTAATTATATGTTTCATAACAAGGAATATCATCTAATAGATTTCCTGGATAGTAAATTTTGCATATTTAATAACATGATTTTCAGATTTTATATCCCTGTAATGTACGCTCTGCGCCTAACATAGCAAATTGAAGCTTAAAGCAGGCTGAAAGTAAAACAGAATGTGCCATACATGTATCAGGCTCATTCTGCTTAACTTCAACTTGTTTTAAGTGGCCATCGGTCTTCAAAACGAAGAAAAAGGCTGTACACTGTAATGAGTTAAGCTGTCAACTGTCTTAAATTACGTTTTCAAACTCAGTAGCGGTTATAAAGAGATGTTACTACACATAGAACTTTATTATATATATATATTAGCAGTACATGATTTCAGTTGATGACGCTTGTACTGCAGTAGCGAAATTATAATACATCGACACTCAACGCCGTTTGATTTGACGCTTACTACAATGGAGAAACACAAACGAAACGCAAAAGCAATGCAGTAAAGTCTTATATCGTAAAGTGGCACACTGTCTCTGATTAGGATCCACAATGTTTGCCAATAACCGTTATAGTCAATGTATGGCAGTCTAGAGGTTAGCAGGGCTGCCATTTATCCGGATTTTTCCTAAATCTTCGGATTTTTTTTCTAGGACATGGTAAAAAAAATGCGCATTCTGCTTTACTACCAGTCTGCTATGGTGAAGGTACGATTCGTAAAATCGCACTTGAAAAATGCAAATTTGGAAATCTTAGGATTTTTCATGTCAACTTATGGCAACCGTTAGACAAATCTAGATTTGGATTTTCGCACAGAAAAACGCATTTCAGTTACTCGCCATCTAATCAAATTAATTGCTTGAGTCTAAACACGTTTATTGGAAATAATAAGCCTTTCTCTGACAGACTAACAGCTTAGATGTGTTGTTATATTGTTGATATTGGTCCAGTTACAGTAGAGAAGACGTTATTCTTTACCAATAAATACGTTTTTACGAAAAGTGTTATTTCAATTTCAAACGGTTTATAGCCAGATTAGACACCGGACGACCCGCCGTCATTTTATATCAGTCTCCAAACTATTAGCCGCTCCGGTAATGAAATCGTCAGAAATGTCCAATAATGACGTTTTCTACCTTAAATCTCAATGTGTTTGCGTTTCGCTTGCGTTTAAAAAACAGTGAAGAATAACTGCTTCTCCACTGTATACATGTACAGCATTCCCTCTCTACAACGACATCCAGTGGGAGACAAACATTGTGTGCGTTGTTCGGAGGGAGTCGTTGTAGGGAAGTAAATTTGCTTACATTTGCAAAAAGCTTGAATCCAGATCAGACGCCGCGTAATGCGGCGTCTGATCTGGATTCAAGCTGCTTATCACTCGTCATTAAGGTTTCTTTTCTATTAAAATGTCCATTATGTAACTTTGAGAAAAACAGCAGACGACAATTTTAAGCAGACAATATTGCAGCCATGAAAAGTTTGGACATAAATGTCTTGTTTGGGGAGGTGCGACAGGGGTCGTTGTAAGAGGGAGTCGTTGTTGGGAGGGTTGTTGTAGAGAGGGAGCGCTGTATACCATTCCTAACGCGATGCAGTAATAAAGCTTTCCTAACACCAGTGGTGTAGTTAATTTGATAATTGCAGAGGAATCGGCTAGAAACCATCACCTACGGTGATCATTAACTTCTGTGAACGCGAAATTGAAATGAACCACAAGGATTTACAATGGAAAAGATGTCATTATTTCCCGTTTATACAAAACTGGACGCAATCTGATAAAATGGAGAAGATGACAAAGTTTGTGGAAATATTCACGATGTAGTTTCACCTCAGTGGCAAACAGTTTGGAGCCTGATCAAACCCCACATTACCTGGCGTCTGGTCTGGTTCCAAACTTTTTGTACTATTTGTTTTTTTGATCGCTCAATTGAATAAAACTTAATTACTGTAGTCATTTTTGTAAACGACAATTTTAGAATAACGGAAGACGGAATACATCTTGTGTCACTATAATTATTACGAGGGGTGTTAACTAAGTTCGTAGACTTGTGTCCTTATTTTTTTACGACATCATTTTGCATTATAGCTACCGGTATAGTACACATATATAACACCTTCTTGTTGCGAAAATTTCTTTTCTCAGGTTTAAAACAATCATATGCAAGTGGTTTCCATAGCAACGCGTATCTAGATTCCCGCCTGACCTTCATATTTTTGTCTCGTTTACGAAAACGATGTTATGAGTTTATGACACCATGCCCTTAAAATTTGAAAATGCATCGCGTTTCGACAATAATTTAATCTGTTGACGTAAAACTAATATGAAACCAAGTTGTTGTCGGGCACTTGTTAATGACATGGACGGTTCAAAAACAAGAACGAACATCATTTGAAAACGACGAATGATGCAGACCTTTATAGAACTGTAAGACCAACATTCGTCACAAATGTCAAATCATGATACAGATAGACGGTAAACATACCGCAGCAGATACAATTTTGGACATTCAACTTTTAGGGTTTGAAAACGTATTCTCTGGATTTTAACCCAATAGATTTCTGAGTTTTTCCTGAGTTGTAAATGATGGCGTCATTTTGGCGTCGTGTTCTTTGATGTACCGTGCCCCGGGGCTGCTGAGATGCCTTTATTAAAACTCTTATAACTTTACTATTGTTTTATTTACTGATATCAACGTTTGTCTTATGATCGGAAAAAGAACTACTTTTCCAATGGTGTTTGTTTTATTTATCAACTACGATAACTAAAGCTTTAGTGAAAAAGTATATGCACTTGAATAATTTATCGTAGGTATGAAATCCTTTAGGAGTCCTCTGATCTGGGTCTGCAGTACTCTACACTGTTTGCATAGGACAAGTAAACTCTTTCAATATACAGTGGAGAATCTGTTATTCTTTCCCGTTTAAACGCAAACGTACGCAAACGCAAAGCGCTAAAACGTAGAAAAGAACAACTTTTGGACAATTCTGATAGTTCTTGTTTATCTTGGTGGCAAACAGTTTGGAGCCTGATCAGACGCCGGGTTACCCGGCGTCTGATCTGGCTCCAAACTGTTTGCACTGCAAATAATAGTTTTAGCGTAAACGCGTTTATTGGGAAAGAATAACAGATTCTCCACTGTACTCGTCCAATGTAATAACTGTAACTATCCCTACTTCGTCTTGTAGATTGGCGAATGCGTGGTGTTTTCCCAATTAATATGTTTGTGATAAAAATGTAGTATCACTTGCAGACAGTATGGAACCAGATCAGACCCCAGGTAACGCAGCGTCAGATCAATTTCCAGACTGTTGGCACTTAGACAAAATATAATCATCAGATGCTGTCATTTGTTACATTTTATGGCATCATATTTGCTCTAATTTGCGTTCAACCAGTTGTCCCTAACGACGAGTATTATTGTCCTTTCCAAACAGTGTACATGTGAAGAGTACATGTGTCTTATGTAAACAATGTAGATCGAGATTACTCTTATCAGGACCTGTACTGTTTTTAATTTTGCAATTCATTGTAAAAAACAATACGAAAACAATACACACTTTTGAGTAGTCCTAAGTGGGCTTTACCTTATTGGAAACAGAAATTGTACATTACATTTGAACTTAGGTGACAGTGTTAAATGGCAAAGAGTAACATGGGGCAAACTGCGATCTATCCAACTTGGTTAAGTCGAGCATACTCATTTTTCAAAGCTTTGAAATATGGATATGTTCGTCTTAACCGAACTTGAAATAATGAAATTAATAGTGGTAGTAGCAGCATTTATAGTAGTAGTATCAGCAGAATCAGTTGTAGTTGTAGTAATAGAAAAAGTAGCTGTTGTAGTATACATAGTTACAGTGCTAGGTATTTAGTACCATGCTCCCTCCCTACAACGGCCCTCCCAACAACGATTCCCTCTTTATAACGACGATTGCCGCTCGTCTCTCAAACAGGATAATTGTGTCCAACGACTGCAATGTCGTCTGCTCATAATTGTCGTCTGCTGTTTTCTCAAAATTACATAACGGACATTTTGACTGAAAAAAAACGTAATGACGAGTGACAAACAGCTTGAATCCAGATCAGACGCCGCGTTACGCGGCGTCTGATCTGGATTCAAGCTGTTTGCAAATGTAATCTAATTTCCCTCCCTATGGCGACTCCCTCCGAACAACGCACATATTTTGTCTCCCATTAGGTGTCGTTGTAGAGAGGGAGTGCTGTATAAGTAGTTGTAGGAGCATTACTAACAGAGTCAGCTGCAGGAGGAAGAGTTTCAAATGAGGAGTCATGGTAGAAGGTGTGGCAGCATTGGTTAAATAGATAACATTTAACACATTTCGTCATTAACCCCTTTACTGGCATGGCGTTATCCGTTTTGAACAATTGTCTGCTTTATTTTTTAAAATTGAAATTTTAGGTATTTTGACTTAACCCTTATCCTGCGGTGATGTCGTCTGCTTTGAAATTGTCGTCTGCAAAGTTTGTTGAATTTAGATTTATACGTTTTTTAAGTAAAGAAAGCTAGATACGAATGTCAAACAGTTTGGATCCAGTTCAGACGCCGCGTTACGCGGCGTCTGGTCTGGATCTAAACTGTTTGCAAATATCATAAAAGTCGCGACCAGCAGGCAAAGGGTTAAGAAATATCTATTTATGCGTATCGGTGGATTACCGGGAAAATGCAGTGGATTATCACTTGATAATCTCACTGCTTCAATCAAACAGCAATTGTATTAGGGGTAAGGCAGAGAAGGGGGCAATATTAGATCTAAACTTATTTTGTTAGTTTAATTATTTTAAAAAAAAAAAAATTTCTTTTAACTGCTTTGTGTATGAAATTTATCCGTAAACTCATAAATATTTATTTCTAGAACTGGTTGATTTCGATTTTGCTTTATCGAGAGTAAGGCTTCATTAGTTGTGTGTTTCTAAAACCTGCTGCTGTAATTCCTGTTTTAGTGCTCTACCGCTGAGCTGTAATTACTTTACTTAACTTTTAACAGTGTAGTTAATTTGATCACTGAAGGGAAATCCGACTGAAACTAGTACATATGGTGATCGTTAACTTGCCTTAATGCAACTTAACTCTTTGTATGCTAGCGGCGGATACATTGTATAGCTGACACAGTGATTACCTTTGCTAACAGTTTGGATTCAGATGAGAGGCCGCGTCAAGCGGCGTCTCATCAGGATTCAAACTGTTTGACACTCAGGCTATGACCCTGTTTTGAAAAATAAAATTAGAAAATTTTATTTTTAGAACTTCAGCAGACGACAATTGTTGCAGATGAATAATTTACAAAGCATGCAAAGCGTTAAGATTGTGCCGGAAGGATTTGGCACGTGGTCTCACGACTGAACCAGTTACGCGCCATTCCTTTACTATCAAACTTGGGTAACCAGTCCTCTCTCTCCCCCCCCCCCCCCCCACCCCCCCATACATCAAAATTTAATGGTCAACTTCCTGTTGAGTCGAGTCCATTTTAACCAATAAGGATTTTTTTAACAATATATTATACAATGCCAAACAATGCAAACCTTTATGGACCCTCTGATACGGATCTACGCTGGTCTCATTGGACTAGAGTACGTCTCATCAGTGTACTATTTGTAAATGAATGCGTATTTGGTCATGAATAGTTAGGAAACCTAGCAAACACCTAGCAGAAGTAACATACGTCTTTTTAACCCATTACCCCATAGCCTGTTTCTAGTTTTGTAGACTTGTTACAACTTAAAACAGGGTGAAAGTAAAGCAGAATGCGCCTTAAGGCGCATTCTGCTTTACTTTCAGCCTGTTTTAAGCCACCATCTGCTAAAATATTTAAAATATTTTTTATCATACTTACTCATGAATGTCAGGGGAGAAATAGATTAGAGGCGTCAAAAGGCGTATATATGGGGTAATGGGTTAAACCAATAAGATTGTTTTGAAAACACAAGTCAAAAGTATTCACCATTATTGTATTATATCGTGTAATAAGCTACCATAAAACTGTTAATCTATATTGTTGGTCATGACTTAACCATGTTCTCCATATGATGGGTACCCCCAATTTACGCGTTTTATTATTCCTCCGCTAAAGAAAATATATATTTGTATATTCATGACTCATGAATATGCACCATATGAGATAGTGTGCTCCTAGCAGATTGTAGCTTACAACAGTTTGGAAGCAAAACAGAATGTGCATTAATTTGCAAACAGTTTGGATCAAGATCAGACGCCGCGTCACGCGATATCTGATCAAGATCCAAATTGTTTGGCTCTCGTATC
Source organism: Gari tellinella (assembly GCA_922989275.2). Classification (NCBI taxonomy): domain Eukaryota; kingdom Metazoa; phylum Mollusca; class Bivalvia; order Cardiida; family Psammobiidae; genus Gari; species Gari tellinella. Next base: position 44,264,850 of record OV277867.1, read on the forward strand.
AATATCACCTCAGCAATACCGTCTACACTTTAAAAAGAATGTTCAAACAGTAACAGTGATAGATGATACTTTATCGATGAAACGGTTAACTCATTCACCCCTGAAACATTTAATGGACAATTCAAATTTCAAAATAGGTCAAGTCCATTTTTTACTATTTAGGGGTGATTTTAACAATATAATTGAAAATGACAAACAGTGTAGACTCTGATCAGAGGGCTCCTTAAGGAGCCCTCTGATCAGGGTCTACACTGTTTGCATAGGACGAGTGTAATCCTCACAAGTACACTGTTTATAAATGACGAGTGTACTCGTCGCTAGAGTTGAATGTATTGAAGCAGACGTTTTATTATTGCGGTGAATGGATCGATTAGTCAGATTATATAACTGTGGTATAGTGATCAATCGACACACATTCTTTTATTTGGTTGTCAAATAAAGAATGGTTCAGCTAGGTAGCGACAAGTTACTTAGAATCAGCTGTAATGGCTAAGACGCTTATTCTATTATGTTAACTAATATATAGTACCAGTGAAGAGAAACTTGCAAAGGACACGACACTTATTTTATATTAACCTCTTCACTGCTATGACGTCATCAATTTATAACCAATTATTGTCGTCTGGTTTTATTCTCAATTTTAAGTTTAGGTAGACCTATATTGACTGAAGAACTTTTGAAATGAGCGTCAACCAGTCTGATCAGGATCGAAACTGTTTGCAAATAACCATTGCTCGCAGGGTAATTCGTGAAAGTAGATGTGTCACACACACTTCCTCGACTTATTAGTTTTTATTTTCCAGTCCAACTACATTGCACTTGTGAAAGATCAAATTCAGTATCGTTCAAATCACATATTTTTCTCCGTGAACCCGTTAAAATGTAAACGGGTATTTAGCTTCGGTGCTGTTTTTGTGTCGCTGATTAAGAGGTTAACTTATGTCCCACATTTGTTTCCGTAGATTCAAATAATGCAATAACACATGTTTTCAAACAGTTATTAAACGCCCTGCTTAATGTAACATGCTATGGCAAGGTAAATCTCTATTCACCATTGATAAACATAATAATTTTCAACTGAAAATAACAATTTCAACAAACCCGCGAAAACTACTGACAAATATGTTTATGTGCATTATACACCCGGGTGCAAAGATAATCTTTTATACAGTGCTAAACAGTATAGATAGATATATATTTATTTATTCATACATAAGGACAGAGGCCCAACAGTACACAAGCATTCAAATCATGCAATACATAGTCAAAAGGTATGTTAGCAATGTTTACGAGGGGAAAATGAGACATTGCTTTTGATACATTCACATAAGGGTTTATCTTTACATAAATTTATAAGAAGTTTGTTGTGAAAAGTTTCTACACGTGACCATATCATGATCTAAAACTTTTTCGTTGTCCAAAATTTTCGTTTTTCCTTTTTTTCCCCTAATTTGCGTACCAGATGTTTTCGGATTTTGTACACCAAATGGGTTAAAGTGTCAATTTACTGCTCAAAAGGCGAAGACATCAGTTCTTGTAGAAACATTTAAGCTATTCGACATGTCTGTATATAATATTTACAACATATACCAGTATAACACTAGAATATTCCATGGAGTACTCATCCGGTACCTAACATATTTATAAAACACTTTCATGTGAGTATGCTGACAGCAACACCGTTCTTTGTATCGCTAATTTGCCAATGTTTTTTGCCTTTCCGATAAGAAACAAAAGACAGAAAGCAAAAGTAAATTAGCATGTAAAATAAAATACTTGTATCAAGTCAAAGTTCATGTTCCAGTGCGAAGTCTTACTGGGAAATCTGTAAGGTCAAGCACCGGAACGTTAACCCTTCGAACCCCAGTCACGCACAAATGCATCATGTATATACATGTACATTTATTTTGAACTAAGAAATAATAAATATGTTCTACCTTTGTAAAGAAATATCCCCTTTATTGGCACATATACCCTTATAGTTAACTGCATCGGTAAATAGCTTTTAACTAATGTTAAATATGTTGTGAAAATAAAGTTTCTTGTATCAAAAAAACAAACTTGATCAAATAAACACTAGGATTGTATGGTCGTAAATGCAGGCCAGTAATTATTCATTTAAAAGCATTACAAACTTCAGGATGTATCAGCGATTCAGCATGAACTATATTTGGCACAATGACATGGAAAGACACACGCAAAAGAAAGATTTGAATCACCTGGCAAATCAAGAAAAATTGTATTAGTAGAAATTGGTAAAAAGGTATAAACGACACCATTTTGGATAATATCAGCACTGGATGACAGAAACCAATTAAATTGAAAGCTAACCGGATTTCTCGGTTAATGTCTTATAATAATAAACTAAAATTGTTCATAGTAGTATCAATCACAGTCAATAAAAGTAGTAGATTTGCTCGAAAACCTTAATTGTTACTAAAACATAGCCATTTGGCAGCCATTTTTTATTTCAATGAGTCTAAAACCATCCTAACTTCTTTAATAATTGCTTACAAAATACCATTTTAAATATCTAACAAATAAAGTGAGAGCCCACATCAAGGAACTTTACCGGTATGTAAGTAGAAATAAATAAGGTAGGAATATACGGCGGCAATTTTGAATTATTTCAGCACTGGAGGACAAGAAACAAATAAAGATAGAAGCTAGTATGATTTCTATTTTTATGTTCAATACCAATCAACAACAATGATCCATACGAGTATCAGTTGTAGTCAATATAAGAAATTGCAATGCTCCAAAAGCTTGAATGCTACTAAAAATAGCCATTTTTGGCGGCCATTTTAGATTTCAATGAGTCTGAAACTATCCTTTTACATTTTCAAAACGATATTGCAGACACCAATATTGCAGCAGACGACAATATTGCGGTGTAGGGGTAAAAACTTGAAGACAGATTTGACGTTGAAAAATATAAACGCGTTTATTTGGAAATACTAAAATATTTTCATTGAATGACCCGGTTGATGATCGGACTCAAGGCTTCCCGTTTTATAGCTTTATGGTCTACTGACGGGACTGTCAAATACATTGTGGAAAATGAGTATTGGACGATTAAAAAATTGATCAACAGTTTATCGGTTATATATGTTAGGTCTCAATCGATAACGTTTAGATCATTAATCTGTTGACTATAAGACATCTTTACAAGATACAATAAGTTTGTTTTTTTAGTCGAGTTTACTGCAACAAGAAATATTAGGGTCTGTCGAAGCTATTTACCGACTATAGTTACAATAAAACAATTACATTTTAAAACAAACAAGCCGTGAAAATAAGATATCGTATAAATGCTGTGGTTGTTGTCGCGATCAACTTGTGTGTTAAATATTTGAACCCGTAAGATTTTACCCCCAAACTACGAACCACGATCGGAATCTACACCTGTAAATATATTGATCTATGTAATTATGTCATTTCCCCATGTTGTATGTTTATACCTGGGTGACAATAAAAGATTTGTTCTGTTCTTTCTGAAGAAGGGTTTACGTCGACTCGCAGTCATGTAATGAATATAATGGTGTATCACACTGTATCGGCCCATTCCTTCAAGCTCCGATCAACATCTGTTAACCCATTACCCAATAGCCTATTTCTAGTTTTAAAGAAAGACGATCACTTAAAGCAGGCTGAAAGCAAAGCAGAATGTGCCTCAATGCACATTCTGCTTTACTTTCAGCCTGTTTTAATAATATAAGCTATCTGCTAGGATAAAGAAAATATTTCTTATGATACATATTCATGATTAAAAGGAAAGTATGTTTTTAAGTGGAGGAATAAATTATAGGCGCAAAAAGGCGTATTTATGGGAGGATGGGTTAAAACGATTATGCTTTATTAGATATAAATTAACATTCATAAAGCACTCAACTAATTTTTATATAACTTAATCACAAGTCAACAAATTGATAATAATATTTGATATAAACCAGAGTTGTATTCATGTTAACTTGTTCTCTGCCAGTTATAATCGTGATTGATTAGTTGAAGTAGTTGAAGATGTAAATAGTCTGAATTATTCAAATACATGTAATATAGTTTTTATGTAACCATGGGAGGCAACACTGGCACAATTGAATGTAGGAGCAGAAGATTAGCCTCCCTTTATCAAAACTGAAGCGTTTCCATTCACAATTGCTCTTTAATATTTAAATTAAAAATGCATAAAAGTATGACCGTGATCAGACCGCCGATTAATTAGTATATGATCTGAACTTCAGCTATTTACATGTACAAATTCAACGTTACATTTAAAGAGGCTCGCAACCGGATTTAGCATTAAAAATGGTAATTTGTAAATATATGTCAAATGATTATATAAATGGGTAAGATTTAGTTTAGGATAATAAATTCTGTTAAAAAATGCATTTCCAAAAAAAAGGGAAGAAGCTCTGGTGGGATTCGAACCCGTGACCCTCCATTGCAGAGACAAACAAGAAAAATGAGGACGCGCCTTTACCGCCTCGACCACGGACGCTCTCTAATATATACGGTAGCGAATTAACGTACTTTACTGTTAGCGCTTAATACTACATTATTCGGCTCCGGTTTATGTCAGAGCCCGTGTAGAGAAGCAACAACAAGAACTATACCGTTAGCTAACGGTATAGAAAAACGATGGAAAATATCTAAAAAACTAAGATTCGGTGACGATTCTTGAGACTTTTTTTGGACTGATCATATTTTTTTAATTTCAGAAGCCAAATAATGCCACAAATTTGCTTTTATTTGAGTATTTTATTTTATTTTGACAAGTACACCATCCGGTTGCGAGTCGCTTTAACAAACAAGAGCAACATATCTATCTTTATAACTTCCTTTCAGTCAAACCACTTGTGTGGACCTAGACGTCGGACACACGTTGGCTGTCGAGAAAATAAAAAAGAAGCGATAAAAAAGTATTTGAAAGATAACAGTAGTTTGTTAAAAATCTAGGTAAAAACAGAACAGGTATACTTACGGTGAGGCGCATTCAATCTGCCTAACAGCGCAGTGTGAATTTCAACAGAATCTCAAGAGAGGGGAAAATTAGGTTGAGCGTCAGATGACTACCTGGTTATGTTGAATGTCTGAGGTTGTTTCCACTCTAATGAATTTAGCACATCAGTTACAAAGGATGTGTTCCAACGAGCAACTCTTCTCAAGCTGGTACAGTGGAGAATCTGTTATTCTTTCCCGTTTAAACGCAAACGTACGCAAACGCAAAGCGCTAAAACGTAGAAAAGAACAACTTTTGGACAATTCTGATAATTCTTGTTTATCTTGGTGGCAAACAGTTTGGAGCCTGATCAGACGCCTGGTTACCCGGCGTCTGATCTGGCTCCAAACTGTTTGCACTGCAAATAATAGTTTTAGCGTAAACGCGTTTATTGGGAAAGAATAACAGATACTCCACTGTATATGAGAGTGCTGGTGTAGGGGGACCAGACAGTTGAACAATATTCAGGCTGTTGCCTAACAAGCATCTTATATGCTACTTATTTAGTTGTTCAGAGTGGACTTTTATGTTACGTCCAAGAATCTCATTTCTTTGTTATGTTGTTGATATGTGTATGCCATAGACAGCCACATATAAAGCAAAGCAGACTTAAAAACAAAAGAATCACAATGACTAAGACACGTAGTTCTTGTTAAGAAGTAACAAACTGCTTAGAGCAAAATAAGACTCAACGTTTCTTTTTTATCTGTCTTGGTCCATTCTGTTTGCACATATCCATAAACTCGTCATCCCCTGAAACCTCCAATGAACAATTCCAGTTTGCAATAAAGGCAGGTTCATTTTAGGCTATTTAGGGTTGTTTTTTGTTTAAAATTGTAATAACAAACGATGAAGTCCCTGAACAGAGTATACTCTCCACATGTACACAATGTATGCGTCATTCGGGCTCAATGGCTTAAGACAAGGTGTATATATGTTCTAAGGCCTGATGGAAGCAAAATGGGATGGGGGCACACTCTTCATCTCTATATTGAGGGGGGGGGGGGGCATTTTTTTGTCTTTTGACAACGTTTTTTGTGGGGTTTTTTGTTGTTGTTTTGTTTGTTGTGCGTTCAAATTTGCGAAAAAACAACGTCTGAGAAGCGTTTTCTGGCCTTTATTTACTACATATAAATAAAAAATTGCTTGATTACAACTGGTATACATCGTACACCGGATATTGGCCGAAAGTGATTCGGAATCAACGGTAAATTGATGCAAACAATATCAGACCAGTTAATAAATACGTCTATTACACATTATTGCAACGCTAAAGTATCAAACATTTAATCGTTCCGAATAAGAACCAATTTCTGCCTGTCGCAATCAAGCCTCTTCGGTTACAAACGCCAATTTGGTTCGTGAATTATTAGAATTGTGTCTGCCCGATCACTGCCAACGAGTGCGAAGTTTGCACAAATAAGCCGAAAATATGCATTATATACATGTAAAGTGTAACTTTTTCTCTTCTACAGATAGAAATGAATTATATATATTAGGATTTTCTCCAAGTGTTAGCGGAACAATTGCACATTTTATAAATTTGACAAGATCATTCTACAATCACTGTACTCTTGCAAGAAGGTGACAGTTAACTGTGCCGCATCTTGCATTTCTACTGTACTGCATCTTGGAAATACAATCAGGCAATCTGAACGAAATTGATCGAAAATGAGACCTGGGGCCGTATTCTTATACATTCTATGTACTTTGTTTAAGCATTTTCTAACTCTTACATTGTATTGTCTAACGTTTTCCTCTAAGAAAATACTATACATGTAGTAATTACTTAGAGAAAAAAATTCTTAGAGTAAAATACCAAGGACTTTCCCGACTAACATGACGTCACTCTTCTCGCACACTAACACGTAGAAATGACTGCTTATTTGCGGGGCAGTTTTCATTGGTGGGAGTGGGGTTCTTCTCATTTGTGAATTATTATTTTCCAAAAATTAATTCATTTCATGTTTCTTCTCTTTCTTGATATTTGAAAAAAAAAAGTCGGAGTAATTTTACAATTAGTCCGCCACCAAAAATGTCATTTTGATGGACAGGTTAATGCCACAAGTAATGTCCAGATGAAAGTTACAGTTTATGGCCAAGTTAATGTCACAAGAGACGGCCTGGTAATTTCTACGAAAATACAAAAATAACCTGCGGACAGATTGTAAAGTTTACCCTAACCTTAGGTTCCTAACCCTATGTTTTGGTGGCGGACACATTGTAAAGTTTACCCTAACCTTAGGTTCCTAACCCTAGGTTTTGGTGGCGGATAGATTGTAAAAATAACCCTTACCCTAGGTTTGGGTGACGGACAGGTTGTAAAGTTAACCCTAACCCTAGGTTTTTGTGGCGGACTTATTGTAAACCCTTGCCAAAAAGTCCGGCAGGTTGCTGTTTATTCCTTGTCATGCCGAATATTCATCTGCTGCAAACACGTCATTTGCAGAACAAGAGGTCTATGGGCCATATATCGCTCACCTGAGAATAGCTGACAAAATGGAGATAATTATATATGTCTTGAGGCGGGGCCATTTCTTACCAAAGGGGTATACTTTGAACAATTTTGATGACCTGTAGATAATGCTATGTGCCAAATATCTAATCTCTGTGTACTGGGGTTCCATACAGGATTTTATTTTTAAGTTTTCCATAGAAAATAATCTATTTTTTGGTTCCTGTGAACTATATTTGCAACAGATAGGAACCATTTATTCAATACTGGGAAACGACATCTAGAATAGTCACCATAACAAATATCAAAGCTATATCCATATTAGCTTCAGAGAAATTGTTTGAAAATTTGACTATATAAACTCTATGTTAAACTGTGGCCCCTGGGGCTAGGCCAACTTTAAGCCCAGTGGCATAACTTGAACAAACTTGAACCAGGGCATATAGATAATGCTATTTGCCAGATATCTTAACTCTGTGTACGAGGGTTTCAGGTGAGACGGTGTTTTTGAAAAATTCACTATATAACTCTATGTAAAACTAGGTAAGCCGGTGTCTTCGTGGCCTAGTGATTATAGTCACTGTGACTTACAATCGCTGTGCTCCTCACCGGTGTGGGTTCGAATCCCATTCGGGTTTTCTTATGTGGAAAAGACTTCCAGCTAGCTCGCGGAATATCGGAGCCGATTTGTGCCTGAAATAGGGCTTCAGAGGGATTCATCCCCCTGTAATTAGCTTGACTTCGCGATAGCACTGAAATAATATTAAAGCGACGTAAAATCATAACAAATCCAAATCGAAATCAAGGCTAGCATACTTTGCAATAGGTAAAAATGGTCATCTGCTACAAAACAGGGGTTTCTATCAGTAGAGATGATATTTAACCCTTTCGCCACCATAAGCGACTCAAATCTTATAATGCTGAACTGTTGTCTACATCAAATATATCGTCTATGAAATCAATTATGAATGTTTACCTTGAGGAAAATGTTAGTATGACTGTGGCAAATAGCTTGGATCAAGATCAGGCGCATTTAAACAACACCAACTGAAAGGTTGATTGGTCCCACAAAAGAGACTTATTTCCTTTACAAAACAGTAATCCTCGTATTAGATCGCATGTACCTTATATCCGAACTCATAATAATTTTGAAAAACTTTACTTAAACATTGAAACGCTTAAATAAATATCAAACTGTGGCAAACTGTATATTTTAATGTTTGGTTATAAGTATTCGATCAGTATATTCTGTATCCTTCTACTTTTATTAAATTTATTGAATTTTTAATGCATTGCCATGTTCGTACAATTTATACGTTTAGCAAGAGTATAAGTTTTCTCATTTGCCCGGATTAACAGAAAATGTGTCGAGAAATGATATTGTTATTGTTATCAATGGGTAGAAAACTTAAATATGCGTCGACCTATCTGGCATTATCAGCTTCATTTCATGGTTTCGAATTATTAAGGATAAAATACAATGTCAATCCACAATGATTATGCAAATACTCTGGACCATCTATATGTTCTCTAGAATGCGAATCATATTATATATACAATTGTTTACTATAATATTTGGACGAAATGTCGGAAGGTAGAGGATACTACATGTATTGCTTTCGACGATTTCGTGGTACGCCCGGGTGATGTTTGCAGAAACTATAGTTTTCGTTATTTTTATGTAAGTAAGAAGGGGAAGGGGTAGGATAGAAGGGAGTGAAAAGAAAAGAAACAGCGAATAAGAAGTTTAAGTTGTTTCAAACACAGGTACTCACATTAAGTCAGTAATTCAAAATCCCCTTTTGTCCCTTTCAATTTTCTGAATTGCCATATATGCCTTTCCGTTCATATTGGCAACAAGGACCGTAGCCCCCTATTTGAGATACTACAACACATGTTCATACATTTACGACATAGCATATTTAATCCATTGCCTACTCGGTGTATAAATTGGATCTGAATTCTTCAGCGGAGGAATATGTTTTAAGGCTTTTTATGGGGCTACATGTTCGAGTATAGTTCTATATTTTGAGTTTCCTATTTCTCGAGTCTTTCATAACATTATTTATTTTTTGGCTCGGACGAGCCTATATGGAATAATAAGTTCTGAAAGGTGTGCGAATCTAACTCCTCATACAAAAACATTTGTCATACGGGGTTTACATATGCTTTCTTAAGGAGCTTCACTACTATCAGATAAACTGATAGACTGATCCTAAGTCTGTACCTGTGGTGATTTAAACAACGTATTTACTCCCTGCACTGTGTTACTTGTTATAGACATTCACCTATTAGTCATAGCAGACGATACATTATAAGACATGCACATTACAAAAAGCTTTAGGGTCTTTAAGTAGGTTACTGCTTAATGCACGGCGAGAGTAATGCAGAAACTCCATAATTAGCTTTCTGCATTACTTTTGTTCAACATTAAACTGAAAGCCCGAGCCTGCAGTACTACAGTACTTTGATTATTCATGTATTTATTCTTTTCAGTATGCTTTTAGCAGTATCTTGTATAAAAAAGAAATGAATCTATGAAAATAAAATATATTGAGAAAAAAAATCGCACACTGTGTGTTTTGAACCTGATACCCACGACATGCTAGTCTGACTACTGAGCCACGGCGACTTCGTTGAACGTTCGCTCATTAGTTTGTTATAATTGTGGAATATTAATCTGTAATTACGCAAATTTTAGTACAATAAGTGATCATTTATTACTCGACTATAGATTCGGTAATACTTGAATGTCCGTCGTTTCTTGTGCGTCGTCTGTCCTCAACAATTTTAGTGTTTACACTCTAGAGATCACAAATGTTTTCCAATCTTTTTCAAACTTTCTCAGATTGAAGGTTACCATAAGGTCTCGAATGAATTTTATTATGGTTGAAATCGCACCAATAAAGGCTTATTTCCGCCCTTGTGGCTTATTGATTTTCTAGTCACTTTTAATTGTTCTTTTGGCTTATTACCCGTCTTGTGGCCATTTGATTTTCTTGTCGCTTATGTTCTTCTTGTGGCTTATTTCCTTCTTCTGGCTTTTTGTTTTTTTCTTTTGGCTTTTTTTGATCGTGTGGCTCATTTCCCGTTTTTTGCTTTTTGTTTTTCTTGTGGCTAATTCCCGTTCTTGTAACTTTTTGTTTTTCTTGTCGCTTTATTTTCTTCTTGTGGCTGATTTTCTTTCTTGTGGCTTTTTGTTTTTCTTTTGGCTTTTTATTGTTCGTGTGACTCGATTCCCTTCTCGTGGCTTTTTGTTTATCTTGTGGCTTATTTCCCTTCTTGTGGCTGTTTAGTTTCTTGTGACTTTTTATTCATCTTTTGACTTATTTCCCTTCTTGTGGCGTTTGGTTTTTCTTGTGGCTTTTTATTCTTCTTTTGGCTTTTTTGGTTTTCCTGTTAGAGGATTATGACTACATGCCACATGAACACTGACTATTCAATGCATTACATATTGTTCCTGTTCTCGTTTCAGATGACCGTTGTCATTGTTGATCATTAAAGACATTAAACTAGTGAGACACAAAGAGACATTGTTCTTATTTATGACAACGGTCATATACTGTCATCATAAAATCCAGTGAGTGCCTCCAAGACGATTTAAAAATGCCTGCTGTTGCCTGCCCGATCCCGGGCTGTGAATATGTCACCGATGATCTAGATGCTGCTATTGTGGCCGCGCTCATCACTGCACATAGTACAACTCACGCCGTTGGACCTGCAGCTGCTGTCAAGGTAGAGAAAGTCAAGAGGCCCACAATCTCAGCTGCTGGAACCGGTGAAGAATGGGCATACTTTGAATCGCGCTGGGCTGACTATGTCGACGCTACAAAGGTCACAGGCCGCGACAAGGTAATTCAGTTACTGGAGTGCTGCGACGATCATTTACGTAAGGACCTTACAAGATCAGCTGGTGGTAGCCTTACCGGCAAGACTGAAGCAGATGTTCTTATAGCCATTAAGAATCTGGCCGTCCGTGTTGAAAATACAATGGTAGCAAGAGTAACACTTCATAACATGCGCCAAGATCGTGATGAGCATGTACGCAGTTTTGGAGCTCGTCTTCGTGGCCAAGCTGGTGTTTGTAAATTCCTAATGAAATGTACAGGGTGTGAAGCCCCCGTGAATTACACTGATGAAATCTTCCGTGATGTGCTGACTCGTGGCATAGCTGACCATGAAATCAAACTTGACCTCCTTGGTGACAAGAACCAAGACATGACTTTAGAAGAGATCTTTAAATTCATTGAAGCCAAGGAGGCTGGAAAACGCTCAGCCTCTCGCCTGCTTGATTCCCATGCCATTGAAGCAGCTAACAGCTCCTACAAGAAAGCTAAACAAGTGCAACCAAAGAACAAACACGATGCTTGTTCATACTGTGGAAAGAAAGGACATGGTAAAAGTACCCCCGGTCGTGTATGTAAGACTGAATGCCCTGCATATGGACATACATGCTTGCACTGCAACCGTTACCATCACATGGAAAGCGTCTGTCGAAGCAAAGACAAGCCAAAAGCTGCAGCCCGCGCTCCATATACAACTGATAATTGTGAAGGTGCTGTATTCGATGCTTTGTGTATCCTTGTTGCTAAGGGTCAACAGAGTAGCAAAACAAAGATTGCCCTCGACCACCACATCTATGACCTCTTCTCAGATACATGGTCTAGAAAGAGCTCTAAACCTCAGCCATTCATTAATCTGACGGTTAAAGTCCTACCTGAGGTTATGCTGCCATTGGATACACCCTTAATGATCCCTCGAAGCTGACTATCCTCCCTGCCATGGCAGATACAGGTTACCAAAGCTGCCTTGCTGGCATCAAAGTTATCCATAGATTAGGTTTACAGCAATCAGATCTCATCCCTGTCACCATGAAGATGCATACTGCCAATAATGACAGCATCCGAATCCTAGGAGCCACTGTTCTCCGTTTGTCTGGCACAGATAAACAGGGCCGTAGTGTTGAAACCAGACAAATGACTTATATAACTGACACTTCAGACAAGTTTTTTATCAGCATAGAGGCATGTGTTGCCCTTGGAATCATTTCCATGAACTTTCCTACTGTGGGTGGTATACACGAGGCACATAAAACAACAACAGCAGCAGCCTTGCCTGAAAACTTGGACACAGGTACCGGTATATCCTACACCAGTGACAGTGGCCTCACTGTCGAGTGCTCCTGCCCTGAACGCAAATTCCCACCCCCACCACCAGAGAAGCTGCCATTTCCTCCCACTGAAGTTAATCGCTCAAAACTTGAACAATACTTACTAGATTACTATAGGTCAAGCATATTCAACACCTGTGATCATCAGCCCTTGTCTCTTATGGATGGCCCACCCATGCAGCTGATGGTGGACCCTGATGCTCAGCCAGTTGCTCATCATACACCTGTCCCTGTTCCTCTTCACTGGCAAGACGACGTGAAGGCTGGACTGGACCAGGATGTTAGACTCGGCGTACTTGAACAAGTCCCCATTGGTGAGCCCGTGACCTGGTGCCACAGAATGGTAGTTTGCGCAAAGAAGAATGGTAAACCACGCCGCACCGTTGATTTCAAACCACTCAATGCACATGCTACACGAGAAACACACCACACACCTTCTCCCTTTCATCAGGCCAGGTCTGTCCCATGCGGGAAAAAGAAAACCGTAGTTGATGCTTGGAATGGTTATCACAGTGTGCCTATTCGTGAAGAAGATCGCCACCTAACTACCTTCATCACACCATGGGGCAGGTACCGCTACAAGACAGCTCCTCAGGGGTATATTGCATCTGGCGATGGTTACACCAGACGCTATGACGAGATTGTATCAGACATCCCTAACAAAACCAAATGTGTGGACGATGTGCTACTTTGGAGTGATTCACTTAAAGATGCCTTCTTTCAAGCTGTCAAGTGGCTTGACATTTGTGGACGTCATGGTATCACGCTCAATCCTGACAAATTTGTGTTTGGTAAAGACATAGTTGAGTTCGCTGTGTTTGAGATTACATCAGACAGTGTCCGCCCTTTTTCTAAGTATCTTCAAGCAATCTCAGACTTCCCGACCCCAAAGAATATCACAGACGTGCGCTCCTGGTTTGGTCTCATCAATCAGGTTTCGTATGCATTCAGTATGGCTGACAAAATGCTGCCATTTCGAAAACTTCTAAAGCCAGGAACACCCTTCAAGTGGGATGAACACCTTGACAATGTATTTGAAGAATCAAAAGTCCTCATCGTACATGAAATCGAAAAGGGAGTCAGGATTTTGGACAGCAGTAAGCCTACATGCCTTGCCACTGACTGATCGAAGACCGGTATTGGCTTCTGGTTGCTTCAGAAGCACTGCACCTGCCAGGAATCAGAACCGTTTTGTTGTCATAGCGGATGGAAAATTACACTTGCCGGCAGCAGATTTACCCATCCAGCAGAATCTCGTTATGCGCCAGTAGAAGGTGAAGCCCTTGCAGTTGCTGATGCCCTTGACAAGGCCAGATATTTTGTCTTGGGATGTGAAAACCTCATTATCGCTGTAGACCACAAATCCTTGCTGAAGATATTTGGCAATCTCTCACTGGAAAATATCTCCAACACTCGCTTGAGGAACCTGAAGGAAAAGACCCTGAGGTATCGGTTCCAGATGATTCATGTCCCAGGTATTACACACCGTGCAGCTGATAGCATTTCCCGCCACCCACTGGGGAACCTGTCAAATTCACCTTGAACGATGACATTACATCCATCAGTCCAACCACTGCTCCCCACTCCTTATCTGTGACAGATGCTGACCACCTTGAGGACTGCATATTGGCACCCTGGACTCCCTTCCCATTAAATCAGTTACGTGGGACAGGGTTCGTTCAGCCACAACCAGTGATAATGACATGCATAGATTGGTTGATATCATCGAATCAGGAATGCCAGAACACCGACAAGACGTCCCTACACCACTTCGTGAATACTTTCAATTTCGTGAAGACCTTTATACTATCGACGGTGATGTTCTCTACAAAGACCGTGTTGTGATACCCCCTGTCTCAGACAGGAAGTACTTGCTGCTCTCCATGCTGCACATCAAAGAGTGACCTCTATGAATTCCAGAGCTGAAGTTGCTGTCTTCTGGCCTGGCATTACTCCAGCCATCATAGAACTTCGAGCAGGTTGCAACCACTGCAATCGCATAGCCCCATCTAACCCAAGTGCTCCACCTACACCTCTGACGCCTCCTGAATACCCATTTCAACATGTTTGTGCCGATTTCTTCCACTACAAGGGTGTCAACTACTTGGTGGTAGTTGATCGTTATTCCAACTGGCCAACTGTGGAGAAATCATCTGATGGTGCTGCTGGTCTTATTAACTGCTTACGTCGCACATTTGTAACATTCGGAATACCTGATAAACTGGCATCTGATGGGGGTCATGAGTTTACATCCGCCGCTACCAGACAATTTCTCCACGACTGGGGTGTCCACCACAGGCTATCCTCTGTCGCATATCCTCATAGCAACTGCAGAGCTGAAGTTGGCGTAAAGACCATCAAGCGTCTCATTATGGACAACACCGGTCGTGAAGGCAGCCTTGACACAGATGCATTTCAACGTGCAATGCTCCAATACAGAAATACTCCAGACAGAGATACCAAGCTTTCCCCAGCAATGTGCGTATTTGGACACCCGATTCGAGACTTCATCCCTATTCCCCCTGGAAGATACAGACCACATGACACCTGGCATGAGACCCTTGTTGCTCGAGAAGAGGCACTACGAAATCGCCACTTGAAAGCTGCAGAACGATTGTCTGAACATACAAAGAAACTGTTGCCACTTGTTGTCGGTGATTATGTTCGAATCCAGAATCAAATTGGACCTCATCCTCTCAAATGGGACAAGACTGGTATTGTAATCGAGGTGCGCCAGTACGACCAGTATGCTATCAAGGTTGATGGATCTGGTAGGGTCACACTGAGAAATAGGAAGTTCTTGAGGAAATACGTACCTGTCCAGAAACCGCCACCAAGGATGACTGTCGAGAACGACATCAAGTTTGAAAAGACTGTACCATATAGATGATCTTCCGGTTCCGGTTATGGTGTCTAGTTGGCTTTTGTTATGCTCTGAGAAAAATCGGTTATTTTTTACTTTTTGGATCATATAGAGAGTAAAACTTTAAGTACCAATAGTAATGGCAGAACGTAATAGTGATGTAAGTGGTGATGAAATGGTTGAGGGGTCTGATTATGGCTCTGAAAGTGACATTAGTGATTATGCCGTGTCTACACAAAACCGGTTCAAAGATGGCGGACATTCCAATGATCAACAATGGACACGAACTTCGCGTGCACAGAAAAGACCTAGGGTAAGCTCTAGTAGCATCAACAACTCGCAATTTACACAGCTATCAACACCTAACAAACTCTTGAACATGTTCGAGTCTATTAACAGAAATACAGAAGTTCTTGACTCTATGAGGAAAGATCAAAATCAGTCAATAAATGACATTAAATACTTGACCGAGAATGTAATGAAAAATCAGTATAGACTTACAACAATGGAGAGGTGTATCGACAATCAAGCTCGCAAACTTAAAATGTTAGCCCTCAAATCAATCGATCTTGAAGCCAGAAGCAGACGTAATAACATTGTTTTCTGGGGAATAGCGGAAAATCTTCAAAAGGACTGTAAAGCTCTAATGTACAAGTTTTTAGAAGATGAGTTAGATGTGGAGGCAGGATCTGTATCAATCGAGCGAGCTCACAGATCGGGTACATACATGTTGGGTAACCGTAAAAGGCCAATTATTGTCCGATTCTTTAA
The DNA here is from genome assembly GCA_922989275.2 of Gari tellinella. Lineage (NCBI taxonomy): Eukaryota > Metazoa > Mollusca > Bivalvia > Cardiida > Psammobiidae > Gari > Gari tellinella. The sequence continues at coordinate 44,281,108 of OV277867.1, forward strand.
CTACGCTGATTCTGACATAGTAATGACGTCTGCTTACAAATTGAAAGGGACCCCTTTTGGGATTGATAGAGACTATCCCAAAGAAATTGTAGATGCTAGAAAGCAGCTATATCAAAGTGATGAGGCGAGAAATGCACGTGTCAAGAGATTGAAATTTCAGATTAAGTACCCTGCTAGACTTTACGTACAGGACAGATTAGTAAAGGACTGTTTCCCAGATTGGTTTACACTACTCAGAGAAAGTCGTGTGCATGGTTTTGACACAGGTATAACAGACGAACAGTATGAAAGCTATAATTCTGCATACTCAATAGAGACTGAGGTGGACAGATCAGGAAAGAACAGTGTGTTTCCGTCTACAGCGACAGGACACACCCCCACACAACGTGTAAACAACAGTAACACGGGGTCACGTGACATATCAGCCATTGCACGTGGGGAACAGAACTCAGACTATATTAGGACGAGGAATGTAAAACACCACTCACCTGTGACAAGGGGCTCCAGCCGATCAAGTGGTTCGAATAGGGAAAGCCGGGCAAAAACAGTATCTCCGAACAAGAATTCAAAGCACAAAACACCACCCAAGTCCAACAATGTAAGCTCCTTAAATCCAAACGCCAGCTCTACACCTGTACATACTGGGGGTAATTCTAAAAATATCCCTCCGGGTAAGCCGAATGACCAGCCGAATGAGACTATATTTAGAACAGGGGAAAACCAAGATCAAGAGAGCGCCAATTCAATAGACAGGTGTGACCGTCACGAGAGCGCCTAGGCCAACGGGGAGAAAAGTGATACATGTATTCGCGTTTGTTTACTTAATATAGAGGGGTTAATGGGACAATCATATAACAAACTTGAAGATGATGAACTTAAGATAATTTTCGAATCACATGATATTATAGTATTAACAGAGTCTTGGCTAAACGACAGTTTTGATTGCAAATTTAATGACTTTAATTATTACAGATTAAACAGAAATTTAAATAAAAGAACTGCACGCAGAAACAGTGGTGGCATTATTGTGTACGGGTCGATTAAAATAGATAAACACGTGACTTTACTAAAAACTGAAAGTGACTGTATACTGTGGCTAAAAATAGATAGCTGCTTGTTTAATTTTGACAATGACTTGTTTTTATGTGCTTGTTACAATATTCCGACAGGTAGCAGTAGGGTGGCGTTTGAAGAGCGTGGTTTCTATGATATGTTGTATGAAGATTTGATGTATTTTTCAGACTTATACAATAATTTTCTACTCGCATATCCAACTATTTTTACTTACAATGACAGTTTCGGCACTCCATTGGAGTGCCTTCTTCAGACTGTGATCTAAACCGTTGGTGACGTCATGAGTTTTGTTTACTACTGGTCATTTTTCCCGTAGTAAACAGCGGCCGGTAGATGGGGCTCATTAGATATCCCCCCTCGTCCCTGTTCATGACTTTGTCCTCCTGTACAATGCATAACGATTCTCTTAACCTCCTCAGTGATGTATTATTCTCTTTGTCTATCACTTTTACACCCTCCCAGTCTATGACATGGTTGTGTCTGGCAATATGATTTGTCACAGCACTCGCATGTTCTGTAGACTGGGATGTCTTGTGCTCTGCCCTTGTGAACACTTGTGGACAATTATCCGAGTCTTTTATATGTTCTTTTATCCTGGTCTCGAGCTTTCTACCTGTCTCACCGATGTATGCCGCATTACAGTTTTTGCACGGTATGCGATAAACACATCCACATACTTCCTCGGTTTTTGTGTTGTCTTTTGGGTGCACCAGTGCTTTCCTAAGGGTGTTTATGGGCCTCATAGCCACACTTATATCATGTTTACGAAACACCCTCGCCAACGCCTCTGATACATTTTTAACATATGGGATAACCACATTCCCTTTATACTTTTTTTCCTCTCTCCTCCCATTACACTTCCATTGTTTGTCTCTATTCCTGTTCTCTACCTGATTGTTCACCTTTTTAATGGTCCATTGTGGATAACCAAATGCTTTGAATGCGTCACTTATGTGTTCAATCTCCTTCTTCTGGTCTACTTTTTCTGTTATAACCGAAAAACACCTGTCTATACGCGTCCTAATAACACTGAGTTTATGCACTAATGGGTGATGCGAATTAAACTGCAGGTATTGGTCTGTATGTGTAGGTTTTCGATAAACTAGTAACTTCACCGTTCCATCTTCCTTCCGCACAATCAAAGTATCCAAGAAAGGAATCTGACCCCCACTCTCCTCTTCACTAGTGAATTTGATACTATTCGTTGTATCAACTGTATTTAAATGCTCGGTTAGATTATTCACTTGTCCTTTTCCAATGATCTCCAAGATATCATCTACATATCGCTTCCAGAGTTTAGGAGCACATGTAAGAGGTGATGTAGCTATTGCTTCTTGTTCTAACCATTCCATGAAAAGATTTGCCACCAACGGTGAAACCGGAGAACCCATCGCCGTGCCAAATTTTTGTTGAAATGTTGACAAGTGAATAATCTAACCGAGCATTTAAATACAGTTGATACAACGAATAGTATCAAATTCACTAGTGAAGAGGAGAGTGGGGGTCAGATTCCTTTCTTGGATACTTTGATTGTGTGGAAGGAAGATGGAACGGTGAAGTTACTAGTTTATCGAAAACCTACACATACAGACCAATACCTGCAGTTTAATTCGCATCACCCATTAGTGCATAAACTCAGTGTTATTAGGACGCTTATAGACAGGTGTTTTTCGGTTATAACAGAAAAAGTAGACCAGAAAAAGGAGATTGAACACATAAGTGACGCATTCAAAGCATGTGGTTATCCACAATGGACCATTAAAAAGGTGAAAAATCAGGTAGAGAACAGGAATAGAGACAAACAAAGGAAGTGTAATGGGAGGAGAGAGGAAAAAAAGTATAAAGGGAATGTGGTTATCCCATATGTTAAAAATGTATCAGAGGCGTTGGCGAGGGTGTTTCGTAAACATGATATAAGTGTGGCTATGAGGCCCATAAACACCCTTAGGAAAGCACTGGTGCACCCAAAAGACAAAACAAAAACCGAGGAAGTATGTGGATGTGTTTATCGCATACCGTGCAAAAACTGTAATGCGGCATACATCGGTGAGACAGGTAGAAAGCTCGAGACCAGGATAAAAGAACATATAAAAGACTCGGATAATTGTCCACAAGTGTTCACAAGGGCAGAGCACAAGGCATCCCAGTCTACAGAACATGCGAGTGCTGTGACAAATCATATTGCCAGACACAACCATGTCATAGACTGGGAGGGTGTAAAAGTGATAGACAAAGAGAATAATACATCACTGAGGAGGTTAAGAGAATCGTTATGCATTGTACAGGAGGACAAAGTCATGAACAGGGACGAGGGGGGATATCTAATGAGCCCCATCTACCGGCCGCTGTTTACTACGGGAAAAATGACCAGTAGTAAACAAAACTCATGACGTCACCAACGGTTTAGATCACAGTCTGAAGAAGGCACTCCAATGGAGTGCCGAAACTGTCATTGTAAGTAAAAATAGTTGGATATGCGAGTAGAAAATTATTGTATAAGTTAACATATGCTATCCTGATGAATTTCTTTCGTGATATTTTTCAGACATTTACGAAGATCAATTTAATCTTTTAGTTACTGGAGATCTAAACAGTAGAGTTGGGAAACTGAAAGACTATGTAGAAAATGAAAATTTGATCGGTTTTGATATATTGCCAGATGATTATGTTACAGACGAAATGTTTGATAGAGTAACCAGAGATATGACTGTGAATGAAAATGGCAAATTATTGATTAACTTTTGCCAGTCCACAGGTATGCGTATTGTAAATGGTCGTGCTGGTGACCCGACTTCGTCGTGTGAATATACATGTATTAAACACGCAGGTAGCAGTATGGTCGACTACGTGTTATGTAGAGAAGATATGTTCCGGTATTTTCGTGACTTTTATGTACACGAACCCAGTGTGTTAACAGACCATTGCGCCATAAGTTTTCATTTACAAAGCATGTGTACATGCAACAACAGCGATTTGGATAATGCTGAAAATGAAGAAGACGATGAATTAGAGTCTGTTATGTTTAAATATGCATGGAATGATGGAATGAAAGAAGAATTTATAAATGCATTAAATAATGAACAATTTAAAAATGACTTAGATTTATTAAATAATGAAATGAAAAACGCACATTCCGCTTCAGATATAGATACAAACCTTGAGCAGTTTTACAATATGTTGCACAGTGTATGTAAACCTTTATTTAAAAAAAACATAAGAAAGAATAAAAGTAATTATAATAAAAACGTTAAAAGTAATCAACCATGGTATGATGATGAGTGTAAACACTGTAAATGTAATTTCAATAAGCATTTAAATAATTTCAGACAAGATAACAATGCTCAGAATAGACAGGATATGATACATGCACGATCAACTTACAAAAACGTTATTAGAAATAAGAAAAACAGTTACAATACTACACAAACGAAAAAGCTTGAAAATATGCGCTACAAAAATGCACGTGAATATTGGAAATTACTGAAATCAGCAACTTCCAGTAATAAAGAAAGTAAACCTAATATTTCGACACGACAGTTTGCGGAATATTTCAAATCTATTAATGATCCTCAATCAGCATTTTTTCAACCCGATGATGACGTTGTGTTTTATAATGAGCGATTTTTAAACGGTGAATTACAAACTATGTTTGATGAATTAGACTATGAAATCAGTTATGCTGAAATTGAGCAAGCTTGTAAAGAATTAAACAATAACAGATCTGCAGGGGCGGATTATTTGATAAATGAGTTTCTAAAATATGGCTACGGTCAGTTAGCAGATTATCTATATCGAGCTTTTAACACATTACTTAATACAGGTTACTTTCCAAATATGTGGACAGAGGGTTACATAACTCCTCTGCATAAAAAGGGGGACATAAATCTCCCTGAAAATTACAGGGGAATAACTCTATTGAGTGTTTTTGGCAAACTGTTTACCAAAGTTATTAATAATAGGCTAAATAGATGGGCCGAAGAATACTTTGTTTACGTCGAAGCGCAAGCTGGTTTTAGAAGGAGAAATGGGTACTGTAGACAACGTGTTTGTATTACATTCATTAATTAACCACTTTTTAAATGAAAATAGAAAACTATTTGCATGTTACGTTGATTTTACTAAAGCATTCGACTATCTAGTCAGAGAAAACATATTTTATAAGCTTGTACAGCATGGAGTACGGGGTAAGATTTTAAACATAATTAGATCACTTTATACTAATATAAAATCAAGAGTGAAATATAATAACACACTGAGCGAACCCTTTGAATGTCATCTGGGAGTATTCCAGGGGGACTGTTTATCACCTCTAATTTTTGCTCTTTATGTTAATGATCTGGAAGATTATATGGTGCTTAATGGTTGTGAAGGTATTGATATTGGAATGCTTAAGTTATTTTTGTTGCTATATGCGGACGATATTGTTATTTTTGCTGAAACAGAGATAGGTCTACAGAACGGGTTACACACGCTATCTAACTACTGCGATAAATGGAAACTACAAGTTAACGTTCAAAAAACAAAAATCATGATATTTAAGAAAGGTGGCGCTTTAGGACGAAATTTGAAATTTTATTACAAGGAAACTGAAGTTGAAATTGTCTCTAAATTTACTTATTTAGGTATTGTATTTACACCAGGAGGGTCATTTAGTTTAACTATTGACGCACTAAGCGGTCAATCACTTAAGGGTTTATTTAAATTGAAAGCAATGTTGCATAAATTTCCGACATTATCAATTAGTCATAGATTAGATATATTTGAAAAACTTATAGTACCTATTCTCAGCTATGGGTCTGAAGTATGGGGCTATTTAGACGCCAAGAAACTAGAAACAATACATCTACAATACATGAAACAGTTACTCGGAGTACGACCACAGACTCAGAATAATTTCATTTATGGCGAACTTGGTAGATATCCATTACAAACCTATAGATTTATTAGCATTATTCGCTACTGGCTTAAGATTATTTCTTTAGACAGAAGAAAGTATGCTAGAATAGTTTACAACTTAATGATTCATGATCTACAAAACCACCCAAACAAAAAGAATTGGACTTTCTATGTCAAACAAATTTTGGAAAATTTTGGATTTAATGAAGTTTGGCTTAATCAAGGTGTAGGTAACAGAAAATTATTTTTAAATATTTTTAAACAGCGTGTAAAAGACAATTTTACCCAGACATGGCATGACGAGTTAAGCAATTCCACAAGGGCAACTACCTACATTCGTTTTGCTGATTTTAAATTTAGTAAATATCTAGATGTCATAATGACTGTTAAATACAGATATGCATTAACTAGACTTAGAACATCTAGTCATAGATTAGAAATAGAAACAGGTCGCTGGACGAAACCTAATATCACACCAAGATCAGAACGTAAGTGTCAGTTCTGTAACAGTCTGGAAGACGAATTTCATTTCATTATAGAATGCCCTCTCTACCATGAACTTAGATCAAAATACTTAAAAAGATATTACTGGAATAGACCAAATATCCCAAAATTTATAGAACTAATGAAATCTAATAACGTAAAAGAAGCACGAAGCCTGTCGATATACATATATCATAGTATGAAAAAAAGAGATGAAATGTTTTTCTCCAGATAAAGCTTAAAAAGTAATATTGTTGTTTTTGAAAAGTTGACACACAATTTATTATGATTAATTCGTATGCCGTCAATTGTTCTGTTATCTGCTTTGAAAACAATTGTTACCTAAACTACTGTTTTCAAAACGGGTAGCGAAGCGATACAATACCGATAAGAGCTGTAAGCAGTTCAAATCCAGATCAGATGCCGTGAACCGCGACGTCTGATCAGGACCCGAACTGTGTGCAAAGCCGACCTCAAACAGTGAATTACTTCGCTGATGGTTTAAGTCCAAAGTAGACGCCGTGCGAATCGACGTCTTATCAGAATGCAAATTGTTAGTAAAATTCAACTATCCCATTAACATTTTTGTTATTTGCTTTGAAGACTGTATATATTATTACATGTACATGTATTTTCAAAATGGGTAGAGTACCGATGAAATACTGATACCAATTTCAATCAGCTCCAATCCAGATCGGACGTCGCGTGGCACGACGTCTGATCAGGATCCAACCTGCGTGAAACATTGACTTAAGTTTCAAATGGACCGGTAAACATACCGATTATTGCTTTGCTTACAGTTCGAATCCAGAACAAACGCCGTGCGATGCGACGTCATTTTTTTTAGGATCCAGACTGTTAGTAAAGACAACTATTGCCGCCTATGTCGGGAAATGGTTTAATATTCATCGGTTACTCAGTAACATTTGATGTGCACGCCTTTTGTCTATGTGTTTCATTCTAGGAAACACATTGAATCAATAGGGACTCAGTCATGTACTATTGTTTTTTAATTTGGTTTCAGTCTCTTAAGTTGTTTCGTTTCACTGTCACAGAAACTGCTTTAAGTGACTGCTACATTGATACTGTATATATAAATGCATTAAAAATGGGATATTATTCTGTCTAGAAATAAAAGTGGCAAACAGTTCGGAGCCTGGTCAGACGCCGAGCTTCTCGGCGTTTAATTTGGCTCAAATCTGTTTGATACCTCATATAACTCACGGGATATTATAATTATTATTGATATGGCAGCCCTGTTCATTAACTTTATCAATAACATATGATGTCAAACCAACATTTTGTGTATCACGTTGGTGTAGTTAAATATCGCCGATACTTGTCTGGAAAAATGTTAACATATCCCCTTTTATATTCATTTATTATTTTGATGATTAACATGGTGTACATATATTTATATAATAACTATAATTAATAATAATAATATGTGATTAAGGGAGGTAATTAGTCGACTCATATGTATGCAGTAAACAGCGCTGCTTCCTCTGTACATATTAGTTGACAAATTAGCTGAAACCAATAGATCAATATTCTCTGTACAAAACTTGTCATAATGAATTGGATAGTTAAGGACACTTTTCTCCCATAATGAATCTAAATATCTTTATATACAGAGAAGAACACGTTATTCTCCTTATATTAGCTTGTTAGCCGAAGCAATTATTTTCAATGCAAATAGCCTGGAGCCTGGCCAGATGCTGGACAACCCGGTGCCAGGTGAGGCTAAAAGCTATTTGCCGATGAGTTCAAAATAATAATAATAATAATAATAAAATATTTTATCAATGAATAAACAGAAATATGTAGCCATAACCGGATTTGGTATTGTATGTATATTTTGTATATTACATGTATGTATGCTCATGGACTATTAAGTCTATTGCAGAAATAAACTATCTATCTATCTATATCTCCTTACAGAGTTCCCATAATGCTGACAGTCAGAAGGCACCTGCTTACCCACCTGTTCACAAGCCCTTACTGCCACAAACAGTCACTACGCATGGTGATGAACAAAGACTTTCCCCACAGAATAAATCACCTTGCATCACTGAGTTACAAACACCAGTCATCTCCAAGCAACAAGATAAATTACTTGACCATATAAGAGCTACCCCAACCCTTGAACGACGGCGTTTAGTCTTTGAAAACAATGTCGAGCCAAGAGAGACACACAGTGCACCACAGCCTACAATCAGTTCTGACAAGACCCCACCAACTCGTGATGTCACAGTGGTCCAACCTACCATAGCAAATACCATGACTCCAACGCCAGCCAAGACTCCAAGACGGTCTAGTAGAAACACTCGCACACCAGTATGACATATGGACTATAATATGAACACTTAGAGGACTAACAAATGTTTCGTGTTATTTTATGTATGTTCAGTTTTGTTGTTTAAATCAGAATGGCATATAGACTATATGAACAATTTGAAGACTGACCAATGTTTCACGTTCATTTGTGTATGTTCGGTACGCGCTTTGCTGTTTAACCAGCACTGCATATGGACCAAAATATGAACACTTATATAGGACTGACCAATGTTTCACGTTGATTTGAGTTAATTCAGTTGTGTTGTATCATAAATACCAGTACGGCATATGGACCATATAATATAAACAACCAGAGGACTTAGCAATGTTTCATGTTCACTGTTTCTATGTTTATCCTGTTGACTAATCAGTCGTTTCCATGCAAAAGACTTGGGGGATATAGAGGATTATGACTACATGCCACATGAACACTGACTATTCAATGCATTACATATTGTTCCTGTTCTCGTTTCAGATGACCGTTGTCATTGTTGATCATTAAAGACATTAAACTAGTGAGACACAAAGAGACATTGTTCTTATTTACCTGTTGCTTTTATTTATTCTTGTAGCTTATTTCCCTTCTTGTGCATGGCTTCTTAATGTGGCTTATTTTCCCTTCTCGTGGCTTTATATTTCTTCTTGAGGGTTACTGTTTCTACTTGTGGCTTATTGTTTCTTCTTAACACATTTATATCATACTGACGAGTCATAGTTCAACGAAGTCTCCGTGGCTCAATAGTGAACGAGTCGGACTAGAACATCGTGGGTAGCAGGTTCAAACCAGACAGAGTGCGATTTTTTTTTTCTGAACGACTTTTGTTCATAGATTCGTTTCTTTTTTAATATTTATAAGTAACAGCTTAAAGCATGCTGAAAAGAAAATGTAAAATTCTTCAATTCGAAGGTTTCCTTTCTATTGTCAACCTGTGCCAACACTAATAATGCTAAGCACGACTTGGTTAATATTTACTAACTGTACTCCAGATGGGACGCCGCGTTACTCGGCGTATGATATGGATCTAACCTTTTTTGCCAGTTATATTTTACTTTTCTTCAGTTTTGAAAGCATATTTTTCCTCAGATACTGCATTTGCAGCAGACGGCAAAACAGTATGAGAAGAGTAAAACAGCAACCTGCATGACGTTCTCATAGTACTCTTCAAATATCAAGAAAGAGCAGAAGCATGAAAACCATTTCTAGAACGATCAGCCACTGTTTAAAAATACATTTGGTAAATGATTATTTACAAATGAGAAAAAAAAACTACACTACCAACGACACCTCAAATAACAAGTCATTTCTACAAACATGTATTTTCTTAGAGGAAAAGTTAGTAAATCATTTTTCTAAAGTGGAAAATGTTAGAGTTAGAAATTCTAAACCAAAATAATTAGAATGTTTCAGAATACGGACCTTGTTCGTCGGTTATAATAGATGTTAAACAGTATTTCTTCAAATTGTTACAAACTCAGTCAAAACAGTTATTTTGGACTTTTAGCCCCATACGAACGCTAGGTTGTTAAATGTAAATGCTTCACATCAAAGAACGCTCTATGGTCACAGTATGATGTGACCACTTGTTACGAGGGGCATTTGAAAAGTACTGATAATTGAGCGATAACTTTTCATCGAATCGTCTGATTTTATAAAAGTGAACATTTTCTGACAGATTTCATAGTACATGTATATTTATTCTAACAAATTTGATAATTTCTGATTTATTTGTATTCAAGCAAGACATGGTTTTAGGTATTGACCGAAATCCCTCTTGATTGTGCGAGGTAATTGCGTTGTGTTGGAAGCATGTATATTTCAGAGCGCACTTTTCAAGCATCGCTCAGGCTGACTGAAAAAAATGATATTATTTGAAATATGGTTAACAGTAATAAGCCATCCTTGTTCACGACATAAATCAGGGATTATTTTAAAATTTGTTGTCTTTATTTTGTTCTTATCAACAACACGAAATTTTATATCTTCACTGGGGTGGATTTCTGTGGTGTGTTCAATTATCCCTCTAAATGTTTGGAATGAATCCGCACAGTAAGTACACAAGTTGTAGTTTGTACTCCATGGTAGACCTGAAAGAAGACAAAGAACGGTCATGAAGTACTAACAAGAAGAAGTACAGTGAATATCACTAGCCTCCGCAAGAAACAGTACATACGTATTGCAAGATGCAGTACAGTAATGCTGCCATAAATCGACCAAATTTGCAATCTGTAGATCATTTTAGCCAACACTGTCAGATATTCATAATACATGTAGTTATTTGCCATCAATCCAGTAAAAACAATTACATGTACATTTTAAATGTATATAATGCACATATTCAACCAATTTGTGCAAAATTGGCACACGTTGGTGGTGATCGGACAGACTAAACGCTCATAATTCACGGACCAATCGACGTTATTAACATAAGAGACTTATTTGCGACAGGCAAAAATTAGTTCTGATTCGGTACGATTAAATGTTTAATACTTATGTGTTGCAATAATTGTGTAATAGACGTATTTCTTACCTGGTCTGACATTGTTAACATAAATTCACCATGGATTCCGAATCACTTTGGGCCAATATCCGGTGTACGATGTATACCAGTGATTACTATCATTGGCAAAATTGCAAAATTATTTCCATTGTGGTCCCCGATACCAGTGGCAAATCCATGAAAGTCATGCATTGATTACATAAACAAAATAATAATTTAATGATATGAAAATATTTAGTAAGTTTTCAATATCACATAGTTTATGAAAATATCACATATTGCATTAGTTAAATTATGAATTATACTTGAAAGACATATGTAGACTTCTTATCACAAACTAGTTATGATGTTACTTACATAAGTATAATTATATGCATTACACTCAATACATTAAATGACCATAAACAGATGCTATTGCACATATATGCCGTGTTGTGATAATTTAAAAGGTCCTACAAGAAACAGAACATTACCCAGATTTAAAAAAAAAAGAATTGAATGAATAAAAACTCAACCAATCTGTCACATACAAGATATGACATTTTGATATAAAATAGAGCTGGTTTCATAAAAAAATTAGTATATTAATCTGAAAATATATATTAAAAACATAAACAAAGTCATGTAAGTTTGGGTAAATAAGATTATACAGTTAAATGATTTTTCCCAATGGTCCTGTCTCAATGAATGCAATTCACTGAAACATTACCATCAAGAAGAATCATACTTACAATACTGAAAATACTGCACCTCAAAAACTTTATATTGTAGTTAAAAGATGTGTTTCTTGGTGGATTTTTTAAACCTAAAAGTGTCAGTGATGTCTCTTAAATATTGTGGGAGACTATTCCAAGACTCGATACCGTGACAAGCAAATGATTTTTCACCAAAACCACGTACCTTGGGCTTGGCAAACCGCCCAGTATCAGAAAAAGTCATGTTAGAAAAATCTTCACTTAGACTAGCAATTTTACTTGACCTTGTGTTACGGTTATGAACAGTATTCAAAAGTTTAAAATCATCACTTAAGTAATCAGGGACAGAACCGTATCTAATTTTATGAACATGACATAGCATCGTCTGTTCAACCCTTTTGGTCACAGGCAACCAATTCAGACAAGTAAACTGTTCTTTGCCAATGTGCGATCTACTATCTAAACCAAGAACAAACCTAATAACCTTATTTTGTGATGTTTGAAGCCTATGTTTATAGTATTTGGCTAGCCCAGGGTACCAGAAAGAGCAAGCATAGTCAACATGACATTGAATTAGAGACATAACAAGCAATTTTCTGGTGTGCATTGTAAGGAATTTGTTTTTCCTGTAAAGAAATTTTAATTTGGAATTAACTTTGCCAATGACTGATTTGGCAATATTTTCACAAGAAAGTGACTGATCTAATACTGCACCTAAATATTTCACAGAAGAAGAATATGAAATACTTACTCCATTACATTTAATATTTAATTCAGAATTTTGTTTAACTTTTGGTTTTGAACCAAATAAAATAGACTCTGTCTTGCCTAAGTGCAAAGATAGTTTGTTATCTACCATCCAAGCACCCACCAATTCTAGAGATCGAGTAAGGTCATTTTCAATATCAGACTTACACTTAAAGCTTTGCAACTAGAAGGTTTAGAGAAATATCAACTATTGTACTGGGGTAATTAGTTGTTATGAGTAAAATTACTGTCTTTTTATCAATCGTTATATAAATATCTGTAGTAAACCACGGATTTATACACAAATTTAAAATGCCATTGGTAAACTTAGCTGTTTCAAACATAAATTATGCTGTGCGCGACCTCTGATCTGATTGTAGATGATCAAAGAGACGTGTGCTTGCAATTGTTACCAGTAGTTCTTATCAAGAAATAACCTCTCCGCCAAGTTTCGCAGTCATGCACTCTACCACTCGCAATAAAAGCGCGCTTGTACAGCAATGTCGTACAGTTGATGATAAACATATACACTGCGATACAATTATTACCAACTGTCGATCAGAAAAACAAATTTCATACTCTTGACCCAGATCAGCTTTATGGTATGATCAGGGTAATTTTGCAATTATTATCAATAACTCCTGCAATTATTATAAATATTTCCTGAAGATGGTAAATTACAAGTGTTTTATCAATATATTTAGCTATCCGTTACACTCTTGGGGTCAGTGGGGTCCACCGTGCAACCCCGACCCCTAGACTTTTTTCATGGGTACCAAAATGTTCAGGAGGGTCTACTGAATCAGAATCGCGAATTTACTAAAAAAGAAACTCTTTTATGATATGTGTATTCTAACCGTTTCCATGGCAATCCCCCATTTTCGTTATGATGACCAATACCTGAAAAATTATCCATATCACAGTCTGTTTTTGTTCTAAACATATAAAACTGGTACCAAATTGAAGATAAGACATTGGGCTTTTATTTCCAATTATTTTCTTTAAACACTGTTAAATATGGCATTTTCAGCAATTTAAAGGTAGATAACTCTTGACCTATTAGTCCGATTTCAACCATAATCAAACTCATTCGAACTCTTATGGTAATATACAATCTGAGCAAGTTACAGAAAGATTGGATTAAAATTGTGTCCTCTAGAGTGTAAACACTAAAATTGTTGACGACGGACGACGAACCACAAACGACGGACGACGGACATTCAAGGATAGCAGAAAGCTCACCCTGAGCTAGCTCAGGTGAGCTAAAAAAGTATAGGGGTGCAGGGTAGACCCTATTGGCCCCCAGAGTATAAGTCGTATACTTCGAAATAATAATATGTTGTTGAAAAATCATGTTTACACACTCAACAAAGTTTTCAGTACGTTTATAATTTCTGTTATGTGTATTTTTCAGAGTGAACATTTTGCCAAATGGATGTGTTGAGTGGTCACATGAGAGTGTTGCTAGAGCAAATAGGGCTGATCTAGATCCAAAGGCTATCAATTCATTCACCCAGAAATTCCACAGTATCCTCACCTAATTGCCAATACATAAATGGACATTTATTGTATCATTGATATGTGTTAATAGAGAGGGAAGCGGTATCTTAAAGAAATAGAATACGAATGAATACTGTGTCTTCAAATACAATCTGAACGCTTTAAAAAATTGATGTCTGTCACATTTTAACCCTTTAACCCATTAAAGGGACTTGCAACCAGAATTATTTGGTGCGTCTGGTTCACCCTTTCCTTTATAAATTGGAGCAACAAGAGAACGTTTCCATATATAAGGAAATTGGTTTTTGGTTAGTGACATGTTGAATAACTTTGGTAAAGGACTACAAATGGACGATGCTAAATGATGTTGTGTTTTAATGGAAAAAAAATCAATGTTTAACCTAGATGTGCAACGAACCCAAACAACTTGATCAGTATTAATACAGTACATGTAGAAGCTGCACCATGCCAGGGACGTATATCCGTTCTCCAAAGCTCTGACCATATTAATTTCAGAGAAGATGTTTGAAATTTCATTACCAGTATAACTCTATGTAAACGTGTGACCCCCAGGGTGGAGGCATTTTTGACCCCAGGGACATAATTCAAACAATCTTGATAGAGGACATGTAAATGATGCTTTGTACAAAATATCCAAGCTCAGGGTACTGTGGTTTCAGACCAGAGAAACTATATTTAATTGTAATTAAAAACATATATTTTAGCTCCCATGACCTAGATATGCAATGGTCCGAAACTGTTTGAACAATATTGGATAAGTACCTATGGAAATGACACCATTCCAAACATCAAAGCTCTGGCCATATTAGTTTCAGTGAAGAAAAGGTTTGAATATTTCACGATTCAACTCTATGTAAATGTTTGACCAAAGGGACATAATTTGAATAATCCTGATAGTGAACCTGTAGTTTTTGCTTTGTGCCAAATACCTAAGCTCAGGGTAGTGTGGTTTCAGACACGAATTTCTAGGCTTTCATTGAAACAAGAGGACATGAAGGCCCTGATATCGCTCACCTGTTGTACTGAAGCCTGATAGCTTTACGTTTCTGTTTCACCCGTTTTAAACTAAATCCATTCAAATTTGTAATATAGCATGTAAAATGTTTTGGAATACAACCTCATAATTCTAGTATAGTAGAATACACCAAGGGCAGATAACTAGAGTCTAAACAATACTGAAATGAAGCCTTTTCTAGCATTTCAAAGTATGTCAAGGGTAGATAACTATTGCCACAATGATTAGATTTCAACAGTAATTGCATTCCTTCAAGAACTTATTGCTATATACTCTGTGTGCAAGTATAATCAAAATCCATCGAAAGCTGTAGAGTAAACGCTGTTAACATTAGATATGGCATTTTCAGCAATTCAAGGGCAGATAACTCTTGACCTATTGGTCTGATTTCAACCATAATCACACGTATTTGAACTCTTATGGTTATATACAATCTGAGCAAGTTTGAAAAAGACTGGATAAAATGGTTGCCTCTAGAGTGTAAACACTGTTAAATATGGCATTTTCAGCAAATTCAAAGGTAGATAACTCTCGCCCTACTGGTCTGATTTCGACCATAATCAAACTCATCTGAACTCTTATGATCATATACAATCTGAGCAAGTTTGAGAAAGATTGAATAACAAGAGCCCCATGGGGCATATTTCGCTCACCTGAGAATAGCTGACAAAATGGAGATAATGATTTATGTCCAGGATGGGGTCATTTTTAACCTGAGGGGCATAATTTGAACAATCTTATAATAGAGGACCTGTAGATGATGCGATGTGCCAAATATCTAAGATCAGGGTACTAGGGTTTTAGACCAGAAGTTTCCATTGAAAAAATCTATTTTTAGCTCCTGTGACCTACATATGCAATAATGCAACAGACTGGAACCATTTGATCAAAATAGGTAAAGGACATCTAGAAGTGTCACCATGCCGAATATAAAAGCTCTGGCCATATTAGTTTCAGGGGAGAAGACGTTTGAAAATGTCACTATATAACTCTATGTTAAACTGTGACCCCCGGGGCGGGGCCAATTTTGACCCCAGGGGCATAATTTGAACAAACTTAATAAGGACCTGTAGATGATGCTATGTGCCAAATATCTAAGCTCTGGCCCTTGTAGTTTTTGATGGGAAGATTTTAAGTTTTTATAGAAAAAATCTATTTTTAGATCATGTGACCTAGATATGCAACAGACCGGAACCTTTTGAACAAAATACGTAAAGGATATTTAGAAGTGTCACCATACTGAATATTAAAGCTCTGGCCATATTAGTGTCAGAGAAGAAGACGTTTGAAAATTTCACTATATAACTCTATGTAAAACTGTGACCCCCGGGGCGGGGCCAATTTTGACTCCAGGGGCATAATTTGAACAAACTTGATAGAGGACCTGTAGGCGATGCTATGTGTCATATATCTAAGCTCTGGCCCTTGTAGTTTCAGACAAGAAGATTTTTTAAGTTTTCATTGAACAAATCTATTTTTAGCTCCTGTGACCTAGATATGCAACCAACCAAAACCATTTGAACAATATTGGTATAGGACATCTAGAAGTGTCACCATGCCGAATATCAAAGCTCTGGCCGTATTAGTTTCAGAGGAGAAGACGTTTGAAAATTTCACAATATAACTCTATGTAAAACTGTGACCCCCGGGGCGGGGCCAATTTTGACCCCAGGGACATAATTTGAACAAATTGGATAGAGGACCTGTAGATGATGCTATGTGCCAAATATCTAAGCTCTGGCCCTTGTAGTTTAAGACAAGAAGATTTTTTAAGATTTCCTTATTTTTTCACTTTGGTTGCCATGGCAATCAGAGCTCTACATTGTTTTACTTCTTTTAACAAATTTGAAAGAGCTTGACCCAAGAAACATTCCTGTAAAGTTTGGTTGAAATCTGTTCAGCGATATAGGAGGAGATGTCATTTGAAGCAATTGTTAACGACGACGGACAACCCACGACGCACACCGCACGACTGACGAATGACACAGGGCCATCCAAATAGCTCACCTTAAGCCTTTGGCTCAGGTGAGCTAAAAACTGTGTCCTCTAGAGTGTAAACACCCTTAAATATGGCATTTTCAGCAATTCAAAGGTAGATTTATCTCGACCTATTCGTCAGACTTCAACCATAATCGAACTCATTTGAACTCTTATAGTCATAAACAATCTCAGCAAGTTTTAAATTGATTGGATAAAAAGTGTGGCCTCTACAGTGTAACTGTAAACACTGTTAAATATGGCACTTTCAGCAATTCAAAGGTAGATAACTCCTGACCTATTGGTCTGATTTCAACCATAATCGAGCTCATTCGAACTCTTATGGTAATATACAATCTGAGCAAGTTTGAGAAAGATTGGATAAATATTGTGGCCTCTAGAGTGTAAACACTAAAATTGTTGACGACGAAGACGAACGCCGGACATTCAAGGATTGCAAAAGCTCACCTTGAGTTAGCTCAGGTGAGCTAAAAATCTATTTTTAGCGCTTGTGACCTAGGTATGAGATGGACCAGAATCGTTAGAACAATTTTGGTAAGGTACCTCTTGAAGTGTCACCATGCCAAATATCAAAGCTCTGACCACATTAGTTTCATAGGGAAAGAGGTTTGAAGATTATACTACCGGTATATAACTCTATGTAAATTGACCTAAGGGGCGGGTCATTTTTTATCCAAGGGACATAATTTGAACAATTTTGATAGAAGACCGGCAGATGATGCTTTGTGCTAAATATCTAAGCTCAAGGTACTGTGGTTTCAGACAAGAAGATTTTTTATGTTTTTATTGAAACAATCTATTTTAGCTCTTGTGACCTAGATATGCAATGTACTGGAGCCATTTAGTTTTCAGGAACCAGAACCAACAACTTTGAAAGAGGGCCATATAAGGATCATTCCTGCCAAGTTTTGTAAAAAATCGTCGTTTAAAGAAATTGTTGATGACAGACAAACAAAGGAACGGACGGACAACGACGGACACAGCATGATCAAAATAGCTCACCTTGGCACTTTGTGCCACTGGTGAGCTAAAAAGGTGTATTTACAGGGGGCAGGGTTTAGGTTACCAAGCGTAGGGAACAGAAACTCACTGTGAAGAGGGTTGACTGTAAAACAAACTCATATGTTGGTATTTAGATTTTTACTGAAAATCTTCAATATACATTATGATGTACAAAACAATTGCACAATTAAAAATTTCATTAGATCATATCTCAATCAACATACATGTATATTCAAGCAACAAGCTGTTAGAGTACAACAAATAGAAGCATATAGGGTTCAAGCCATACAGAACTGGGTAGCAGCCGATAAGACTAATGTTTAACTGGGTACAAGATGATACATTGAGTAACAGCAGTTATCCCATTACCCCATAGCCTGCTTCTAGTATTGAAGATAGGTGACCACTTAAAGCAGGTGGAAAGTAAAGCAGAATGCACCTTAAGGCACATTCTGCTTTACTTTCAGCCTACTTTAAGCTATTATCTGCTAGAATATAGAAAATATTTTTGTAACAGTATAAATTGGAACTCTTTTCTTCAGTAGAGGAATAAATTAAAGGCGCAAACAGGCGTATTTATGGAGTAATAGGTTAAGACTCATTTGGGTACCATCCAATAAGACTGTCATTTTAAATCAGGGTTTCATATGAGGCACCTATAAATAGGAGGAATCTATTATAGCAAATAGTGCAGAACATACGGTGGAACATCCCTAATGAGACTGGGCCAGTGTAGGTCAATATCGGTATGTACATGATTGTGCTCTATGTAAAAAAATCCACATTCTTGTTGTATGTCTGTCCGTATTGAATCATGCTTAAGCATTGTTCAGTATTGGCGTAAGGTGACAAGAATGGCTGATCGCTCTACCTAGAGTACCAATATTGATAACAACTGTTATAGATTACAATATTACCAAGTGCTCAAAGAGTTATAACTATAACTGATACAAAGAAACAGGAACATAGCTGCAACTAGCACCAAAACATTGAAACATCTGTATGCATTTGATTCATTTCACCACTGAAGAAAATAGCTCCGTTTTACACAGTAATGAATATGGAATATAAATAGTTCCTACATCCTACCATCCATGAATAGCTTAGAGCAGGCATTCTGCTTTACTTTCAACCTGCTTTTAGTCACGGAATTATACACTCATCTTGTATATAATACCGTGTTTTAGTGGTCACCTGTCTTCAGAACTAGAACAAGAGGGCCTGAAGGCCCTGATATCCCTCACCTGTTGTACCAGGGACGTATATTAAACACCTTTAAATATGGCATTTTCAGCCATTCAAAGGTAGATAACTCCTGACCTATTGGTCTGATTTCAACCATAATCAAACTCATCTGAGTTCTTTTAGTATTATACAATCTGAGCAAGTTTGAGAAAGTTTGCATAAATATTGTGGCCTCTAGAGTGTAAACACTGTTAAATATGGCATTTTCAGAAATTCAAAGGTAGATTACTCCTGACATAATGGTATGATTTCAACCACAATCAAACTCATTCAAACTCTTATAGTCATATACAATCTAAGCAAGTTTGAGTAAGATTGAATAAATACTGTGGCCTCTAGAGTGTAAACACTTAAATACGGCATTTCAGCAATTCAAAGGTAGATAACTCCTGACCTATTGATCAGATTTCAACCATAATCAATCTCATCTGAACTCTTATGGTAATATACAATCTGAGCAAGTTTGAGAAAGATTGGATAAATATTGTGGCCTCTAGAAAACCATAAAATTGTTGACGATTTTAAAAGAACGACAGACGCTGGACATTCAAGGTTTGCAAAAGCATCGCCCTAAGCTAGCTCAGGTGAGCTAAAAAGGCTATGGAGTAATGGGTTAAAGAAGTATCCTGCAGTCCTATATTACTTGATGGAATAGTTATAGCCTTGCACCCAGAATTAACACATTTCTTTCATTAGAAAAGCCATTTGATACTGTTATGAAAATAAGGATACATCAGCTAAAACACATGGGTTAGTTCCAAGCAAAAATAATGATAGGGTAACTAGCTTGCAGGATGAAATTTCATACTGTCAAATTTGTGTTCAGCTACAACTTAAGACAGGTAGCAGCTTCATGCAGTACAAAATAGAGAGCTTTCTTCTGCAATTTCTCCAGATTTTTCCTGAATCTTCGGATTTTTTTCGAGTAAATGGTAGCTTAAAGCGGGCTAAAAGTAAAGCAGAATGCACCTTAAGGCGCATTCTGCTTTACTTTCAGCCTGCTTTAAGCAGCCATGTGTCAACAAAACTAGAAACAGGCAATAGGGAAAAGGTCCGATTTGTAAAATGGCACTTGAAAAATGCAAATTTGGAAATGTTAGGATTTTTCATGCCAACTTATGGCAGCCCTACAAAATTCTTCAGTGAATGGTCTCTTAACTCTTTCCCCCATAGTTGTATAAGTAGGCTAAAAGTAAAGAAGAAAGCTGCTGAAAAAGCTTTCCTTTTTACTTTCAGCCTGCTTTAAGTATTCATGTCAGATGCAGGAACATTTCTTATGGGTCTTGCATGGAAATCACATGGAAAAAGCATTTTTATGAAGAATAGCTAGGGCTGTCAAAAGATATTTTTACCGGAGAAAGGGTTAACATTGTTTTGACATCTTCAACCATTACAAATGTTTGTCACAAGAAAAAACACTCCAAAACATTGCAAAAAAAATACCTAGAAATGTGGCTGCATTGTAAGCAAAGCATCTTAATCTACAATTTTGAAGTACATGTATGACCAGGTTACACTTTTCTTAACCCTTTACCTGATAGCCTGTTTCTAGTATTGAAGATAGGTGACCACTTAAAGAAGGTTGAAAGTAAAGCAGAATGCGCCTTAAGGCGCATTCTGCTTTACTTTCAGGCTGCTTTAAGCTTCCATGTGCTAGAATATAGAAAATTTCCCTATAATATATATTCATGACTGATTAAATTGGAACTATTTAATAAATCATATCCGCTAAAAAGCGCTTCTATGGGGGAAAGGGTTAAAGACCAAAACTTTACTGGTACATGTATTTGCGAACATTTTGGATCTAGATCAAGACTAAGTATCTCTGCATCTGATTAGCATCCAAATTGTTTGATACTCTTGATTGATTTCAATATGCAGAAATACTTTTGTGACATACTTTGCAGACCACAATTTCGAAGCAGACAACACTACGACAGGGAAGGATTAAGGTTGGTAGAACTACATAAGTCTTAATAACGAAAACGATTCAACATACAACAATTTCCTTTCAAAAGTAATACTGAACATGCTAACAGATTTTATGGCAGCCATATTGAATATCTGTTTATAGATAGATCCATTTTTAGATAAATCTAATTTTAGATATGTCTATTTTTAGAGATATCTTTTTCCCAGATATGTCTATTTGTAGAACTGCCTAATGCTTCTTATGTCACACATATAAAATCTTTCAAGTACACAACATATTCTCTAAACATCTGAAACAGCACTCACAAACACATCTTCATGAATACATCAACATACATGTATTCATGCTCATCTTGTACATTTTCCATGACTTTATGTACATATTTATTTTGTACAAATTTCATTAACATGACAGCCAACTCTGTGATAAGCAACCATTCAAAAGAAAATTCAATGGCCATCTTAATGACAAGTAGAAGCTTAACCCTTCTCCTGCAGAAAGCTCAGCACAGCATATTGTGCTTCTAGTCAGAATCTTCTAGTTTTGGAAACAGGTTAACACTTAAAGGAGGTTGAAAGTAAAGCAGAATGCTCTTTAAGAAACATTCTGCTTTACTTTCACACTGCTTTCAGTTCCAATCTGGAAAAGTAATTCAAATGCCCTTTACATGTACAATGTACATTTAAAATTAAGGACTTCCTAATTGGGGACTACCGGTACTTTTCTTAGAGCATGAATAATTTGTTAAAGTGTTCAAAGGTGTATTCATGGTGTAAAGGTTAAGCAGTAGCATGTCTTGAGAGATGGCCATGTTTCTTCAACTAATGGTTGCTATACACTGGGTTGACTGTTTACAAATATACAATAAGGCATGTGTAAGGATGAACGTTAGTCATGTCAGTTTTTCAAGGCGAAACTAAGTTTAACAGGGGAAGTAAGCAATGTCATACACATTTACTTCAAGGCTGATCCCCATCACGAAGTAGGGATATATCCCGGTATCTCATACTTTTGACCTGGTATTGTGCTTCAATAAATACAGTAGAACCTCTCTATTACGACCACTAAAAAGAAGGCTTATGGTATGTATAAAAGACAGGTAACAGCTTAAAGCAATGTGAAAGTGAAACAGAAAGCTCCTGCAGGAGCTTTCTGTTTCATTTTCACATTGCTTTTAGCTGTCACCTGTCTTAAACGACTAATATTTGACAGAATTTAGTGGTCGTAATAGAGAGGTTCTACTGTAGTCTTAAATACTCGAAGGGGAGGGCATTTTTGTCATCTTTAGCAGAGCTCCAGGTAAGGTGGGTATTTACTATTTGGAATACTAACTTTTTTTATTTCTTCACCAAACCCTAAGAGAGGGGATTCTAATGAGTGGTCATAACATAATGTTTAGAGAAATAAAAAGAAAGAACATTTTGGAGATGTTCAGTTTACCCACTCTTATGACACTCCATGAACCCTGTTTTAAGGACAGGTTACTGCTGAATGCAGGATAAAAGAAATGCAGAAATTCTTTTCTAGTTACATGTACATGTACTAGTACATGTATTATGCATTAACCCTTAGCCTGCCACTCACGACTATAGCTCCATATGCAAACAGCTTGGATCCGGATGAGACGCCGAGTAACTCGGCGTCTCATCCGGATCCAAGCTGTTTGACACTCGGACAACATTTTCAGCAATTATGAGCAACTTTGAAGCACTTTGAAACTTGAAGCAGACGAGAAATATAGCAGACGACAATTTATTTGGCGGGCTAAGGGTTAAGATTGAATTGCTTCTTCTTTCAGTAATCACCAAACACAAGTCTGGCCATTATAATGAATTTACAGATTACAACTAAACAATTTGAAATTTTCTTGTCAAATTTTAATCATTTTAAACATCCATCTCAATTTAAATTATTAATTGTTTAGATCAATGTGTCATTGCGTGTTTTAAATATAATTATATTTTAACCTTTCTCCTGCTAAATATTCATAATTAATATAAAATTTCTCCAATTATGATTATTTATCATCTGAATCGGCCTTTAAATAAATTAAGGAAAACAATTTCCCAGGAAAGAATGCAGACTCAGATAGATCCAGTAAGAGAACAGTGCAGATCCTGATCAGACAGCTGCTTCAGGAGCTGTCTGATCAGGTTCTACACTGTTTTCAAAAACCATCAATATATGCTTAAAGCAGGAGAAGGGTTAAAAAGTAAGTATATTTAGGTTAGGTACATGTACAGTAAAACCTCTCTATTACGACCACTAAAACGAAGGCTAATTGATTGTTTAATAGACAGGGGACACCTTAAAGCAAGGTGACAGTTAAACAGAAAGCTCCTTTAGGAGCTTTCTGTTTCACTGTCACCTTGCTTTAAGCGGTCACCTATCGTAAACACCCTAATAATTAACATAATTTAGTGGTCGTAATAGAGAGGTTTTACTGTATATCAAAAGCATGATTTATTTTCATAGCACTCAAAGTTCACTGTAAGTAATCAAAAGTCACACCGACCCAAAACGATTGCTCTAACCAAAATGAAGTTTCAAGAAAATCAGGGTTTTTTTCATGAGGCTTGCATTGAAAAATATAATTACATAAATGGATATTAAGTGCAGACCTTACAGAAAAAATCTATTGCAATATTATATACCTATGTCAAATATGAGGTATTCGTTAAAAATTTAATCATAAAAATCTCTTAAGAAATAGACAATAAGTGTATACATATCTGCATAATTATAAAGAATTTGTATTGCAAGATTCATATTTCAGGCTGCACTAAATTCCACATGTTTAACCATAAACACATGTATTGCTGAATTATATTGCAGAACAACATATTATGCCATTTAAATTGTTGTGTTTTTGTAATCAAATGCCCGGTAAGCAATTCAGTATAAATCTCTCTAGCAATAATGATATTTCAAGACAGGTGGTTGATTAATGCAGGGCAAATGTAATGCAGAAAGTTTTATAAGGAGCTTTCTGCATTGTTTTTATCTTGCAATAAGCTGCCTCTTGTCTTTTAAGACCAACATTGAGAGTCGGCCTCCCACCATGACCCAGGTGTTTGACACTGTGACCCTATTTCACAGACAATTCTTGTATTTTTTTCAAAGTAATTATAGAACCGTAGCAGACACCAATTGTAGATAGTTGCCGATTAACAAATTACTAATAGTTAAATGAATGCTGTTCCATTTACCATGTAAACAAAGAAAAAATGAACAACTACAAAAAAACTACAGTTAACTGTTTCCATGGAAACAGTTTCTGTTGTCATAGAAACTCAAAATCAAATGTCAATGATTAAATAGAATGATTAGAGTGAATCTTTGCAGTTCCACTAACTGTACACGCTATATACAATGCAGAATAAAATACAGTAGAAACTCAATAATAATTCCATCTTACTTAACCCATTACCCCATAGCATGTTTCCAGTTTTGAAGACAGGTGACCACTTAAAGCAGGTTGAAAGTAAAGCAGAATGCGCCTTAAGGTGCATCCTGCTTTAAGCTACCATCTGCTAGAATAAAGAAATTATTTCTTCTAATTCATAATCGTGACTGTATAAATTGGAACTATTTTCCTTCATGGAGGAATAAATAACAGGTGTAGGAAGAGGTATTTATGAGGTAATGGGTTAACCTACTTCAACTGGTGGTGTCTAAATTTCAAGATTGGCTGTGTATGAATACAAGTATGAGGAAAGGCAATGGGTTTTCTCAGAGCTTACAACAGATAAACAGCTTAGAATTGTCCCCACTTAATACTATCTCAACCCTTAGGTTTCCAAATACAGGGCAGAAGATGTTATTCTTTCCTTTTAAAACGCAAACGAAACGCAAGTGCTTCGGAAGAAAATGTAGAAAAAGACAGTTTTTTCACAATTCCGCCGATTCAAACAGAGTAGCAAGCAGTTTTGGTGTCTGATCAGACACAGGGTTACCCAGCGTCTGATCTTGCTCCAAACTGTTTGCAATGGATATAATAAATTTAGCCTAAATGTATTTATTGGGAAAGAATAATGTCTTCGCCTCTGTAGACTTTTCCATTTTCTAAATAACTACTACAGTTAACACTGACTTTTAAAGGGGTTTGTCACAAAATATATTATAATATTAAGGCAAACAGTGCATATGTCCCTATCAGAGGGCTTCAAATGAAGTTCTCTGATCTGGATCTACACTGGGTGCAAATATGATGTATGATACTCGTTTCCCGCAAAGTAAGGATTAGTGCTTGAAAAGTCGGGGACTGAAACTAGTCAGTGGAAAAAACCAAAGTCAAAATAACTCAGTTGTTAAGTGGATATTTCTTTCAATCTTTCAATGCCTCGACAGATAAATATAAATGTAACCTCAACCATTTTAGACTTTTCATTCAATCTGGAATGTGAGTCGGTAATACTGAAACTGAAATCTTAAAAAGGCCTTTCTGCATTCCTGTTGTTCACAAAATTGATTTCTCATTATTTGTTCAGGAACACCTTTTTTATCATAGCTCCAAAACAATTTTAACACTTCCTCCATTACCCCTTTAAGGTTTCTAAAATCCCTTCTAGTTTTGAAGATCGATGACCTCTTAAAGCAGGTTGAAAGTAAAGGAGCATTTTGCTATACTTTCAAACTGTTTTAAGCAAATGCAGCTTCACAGCGGGCAGAATATTCAGTGGGGAAACGGTATGTCTAAAGACCCCAAACCTCTCCAAACTACTTTTAAAAGCAAGTTCTCAATATTCTAGCAGATGGTAGCAGGCTGAAAGTGGATACCTGTCTTCAAAAACAAGAACAGGTTATTGGATAATGTGTTAAAATCTAGAAGTAACTGTGTATAGCTATCTTCAGTTTTGTACGAGTTATTTCCCTTGAAATGAAAACCACCATAGATTGTTTCCTGTCAAAGACAGGAATGTTATCTCTTTTAATCTACTGGTTAAAACGTTAACCCATCAGTAATGATCAGAAATCTTGGTCAATGACCGCTTGCTTGAACTGCAGCACTCTCATTGGCCGAATCCCGAGGTCAGAGACCACCAAAACATTTCCATATACCTCCATTATAACGTTCAAGGATGTGCTGAGCAAATTTGAACAGACATTTTAAGCACGGAATTATACACTATGCAAACTTGTGTATAATTCCAATTTTAAGTTTATATAATGAATACTGTTCACTCCCAAAATAAACTAACTTTCGATGGAAGATCTTTTTGAAGATATTCCTTGTTGAAATAATTATTTTAGTTTAAATTCGCCATTTTTTAGTGGTTTATGCAGGTTTGGAGAGGTTTGGAGTGGTTCAGGGAGGTGTACGGTCTTTAGACGGACCTTTGGGGGAAGGATTAAACATGTAAACTTTGTAAAGCCATGGATATTAATTGACATGTTTTATTGTAAGTAACTGTTTGCATAAAATACTTAAATTATCAACATACTTTGTATTATTTCCCAATACCCAACAGATACACCCTTTCAAGTTATTCCTTAACTGAAGAAAAAAGATCCACTTTATACAGTCATGAATATCTATTGTAAGAAATATTTTCTTTATCCTAGCAGATGGTAGCTTAAAGCAGACTGAAAGTAAAGCCCTTAGGCGCTTTCTGTTTTCCCTTCAATCTGATTTAAGTGGTTAAAACTTGAATCAGGCTATGGAATAAAGGGTTAAGTTAGTAGGTTTATTCAGTCCATACATAATTTGAGCAACATGTCAAAAGATTCTGCATGATTTTTAATGCAAACAGCAATTCAGAAAGTTAATCTCAGCATCATGTTTAAGTTTAATCTTCGGGTTTCAGCTGAAGCAGTAGACAAATTATCCCTATGGAAACAGAGATCTTGAAAGATGAGGGGAATATTTGCCATAACAAATGCAGTGTACAATGTCAGAATAATGAAAGAAAGCCTTGAATATAACATATACCAACATAATATAAATGATGTTTAGTGTTGAAATACAAAATCAAATTCATAACATGACACTGGGACTTTAAAATCATCAAAAAATGAATGAATAGCATTCTCCAATTACCATGGAAACTTTCTGTTCATAGAAGCACCCTCACCCCCAAACCCACCCACCAACATCTTTGAAAGTTGGCCACAAAATGAACTCTTCTAAAGCAAATGTTACGAAAATTAATAATCGGGACAGAAATACGGTACAAGGCAGCCATTAAAGGGGTTGTGTCAAGCTTATCAAAATTTATTAACCCTTCTCCCGCTGAATATTCATATATCAAACTCCACCCACTATGAAAATCTACACATATATGATAATGGTTACAATTTTCAGAAAAACATTTCTTCAGGAAAGTATTCAGACTCGTGTTAAGACAGATTCTATACAAAACAGTGCATATCCTGATCAGACAGCTTCTTTAGGAGCTGTCAGATCTGGGTCTACACTTTTCCCTTTAAGTTTCAATTATATATGCTTTTAAACAGCAGGAGAAGGGGTAATATTGAATTTAAATGAGGGCAAAACCATTTTTGTCACACTTATAACAGGTTCCTCATACATTCATATTCCATTAACAAAATAAAAGGATAGGTGCCTGTCTCTAACACTCTGACAAGACATTCAATTACCATGCATACTGAGCAAA
Organism: Gari tellinella; assembly: GCA_922989275.2. Classification (NCBI taxonomy): domain Eukaryota; kingdom Metazoa; phylum Mollusca; class Bivalvia; order Cardiida; family Psammobiidae; genus Gari; species Gari tellinella. Next base: position 44,309,169 of record OV277867.1, read on the forward strand.
TAGAAGAATCACTGTGACAGGTGTGTAATATAACCATATAAACCAGGGTACAGTGAAGACCATCCACACATCTGCAATGAAAACTTGTCCTAAAGTCTGTACTGTCTGCCTGCTTCACTACACTCCAACAGGGAACCAAGCTTCTTGTGGAATATTGTTCTCCTCATTGGTACCTCCTCATTAATACAAGTAATATGTTTAACCTTTATCATGATTTAACCCTTTGCCCCCTGAATTTTCCATATGGACAGTTCCATTTTTTAAAATGACTACTTTATGCTGGTTTGAGGGAGGTTTTTTTAGTATATAAATGTTTTTCAGAGAAAAGAAAGAAAGGCAAACAGTGCAGACTCTGATTAAGTATCAGGATCTGTACTAGCTGTTTGCAACCTATACAGTCGAACTTCGAAATCTCAAATTGTTTAACTCGAACTAGCCAATAGTTCAACATATAAACTGCATTATTCCCTGCTTGGTTAAGTCGAACATACCCATATTTCAAAGTTAAAATGTGGCTTAGCCACGTTTTAACTTTGAGATACGGTTTTGTTCGACAAAACCTACTTCGAGATATCGAAGTTTGACTGTACAGTTATATAATTTATTGGTTTCCAGGATAGGAAGGGATAAATTGGTCAATTTTACTAGTGGTTGTTTCATTACACAATTCAAACATTGAAACAGCTGTCAACTAAACTTTCCAATTTTACTTCAAATGATCATGTCCTATGTAAACTAAAGGAACATCTGTATATAAATATCACAAACATTGGATCCTGATTGGGGGGGGGGGGGGGGGGGGGGGGGGGGGGGGGGGCAGGCATGATATAGGTTAAACAGCTTAGGCAAAAATGGTATATGAGTTTTACTATCTGAATAATCATATGCCTTGGTTACAAGCTTTAACATACCGGTAATTAACCAATTAAGTTTACTGTAACTTCTGAATATGTTAAATGAGTGCTTTGATTGTGCTAATGTTGGAACAAATCATTATCATTTATGGGGATGTACATGTAATATAGACAATACCAACTTTGGAAAAAACTACTGATAAGGCATGAGAATCTCAACAGACATGATTGCTGAATGCAGGGCAATATTAATGGAGAAAGCTCCTCCAGGAACTTTCTGCATTACTTCTGTCCTGCATTAAGCTGTTACCTTTAGATGTCTGTAAATTTATCATGTTTTAAGTGGTCACTTGATACAGGTTTTACAGTACAATGGAAAATATACAGCAAACAATATAGACCCGTATGAGACATCATGTTTGGCAATGGCTAATCCAGGTTTACAGTGTTTACAAATATAAAATGCTAAAACAATGCTAGTCAATAATGTTATTATGCTGTATACTTATCCAGGGCTCCAGATAAGAGGGAGTCAACATTTTCTCACTTATTTCAGCACCAAGTCCTATGATGTTACTACTCGTTAGAATTGTCTTAAAGAGACGATTCTAATGAGTAGTGACACCATAAGGTTTAATGCAGAAATAAACATTCTAGCTTTTGAAATACTCCCCTTGTCTGGAGCCCTGCTTATCTCATTTTGTCCCTAACAAATAATGTCCCAGACCCTGACATGACAACAGAATGATCTGATTATTTATTTTCTAAAAATCTTAAATATTTATACAAAAAACTTTCGAAACAATGAACCTCAAAACGATCCAGTCGATAAACATTCAACAAAGTGTTACATTTATGCTCTCAATAATAAATCCTATGGCAATTTATTATTTTATAATCACAGACAAATAACTTCAACTATCTAGGTCAAGGTCAAACTCACATGACCCAGATATTCAACATCCATGACCAGGTCCTTCATTTGAACATCCAATCAGGAAGCTCAAATGTGGAGGCAAGATCTGTGTGAACTACCTTATGTTTTATTTTATCAATAGTATTCCATAAAAATCCTAAAAATTGGGACACCAATAATTGTCTGGAAATTTGAACAAATTACTTATATCACACAGTAATTTGTATAAAAGGTGCAAACTGAATGGCAAATATGGTAGACCCTGATCAGACTGTTCCTAAGGTAGCAGTCTGATCAGAGTCCACACCATTTGCTCAGGTCTGTCTGTCCCAATACTTAGGATCATTACGGTAATCACTGTTGGGTTTGTTGCTATAGGCACCTCATGTGTCCGTGTACATATATTCCTCTCTTGAAATAACTTTAGCAACCCTTTCACACTAATATAATAAGGAATATCACATTAATTATTCTTGTCCTATCTAAAAATAGCACAAACTATGTCTCTGAGTGCCAGTTTTGACTGTATCTCCTCTTAACATTAAATTCACTTCTAGCACACTTCCACTTCTTCAAGAGAGTTGTAAACCAGTCCGTTTTCTGGCACACATTAGACTTATCTCCCTTTGTAAGTGATTTCTAACCAATCAGGCATATGTTGATTTTGTTGGAATGGTAAGTGTTGTCAGTAAAAATCATTGGTTTCTGTAACATAACTGTTGTACACATTTATATCTGCACATGCTTTCAAACTGAGCAATCAAACACGAGCTGATCTCTGTTTCACAGATCCACCCCACCATGTACCCCTATCCTTGGCCTAGTGCTACCGAACAGTCCATGTTATATGTGCATTGTTCAGTATATGTAAAATTGAAAGACAGAGACATGGGAGCAATGCCCATGTGTAAGTCAATGATGCTGCAGAACTGTCTGCAACTATTGTTCCGGTGTTTCCATTGTCAGGCACACTTATAACTATTTCTGTAGGATCCGGAATGTCTGAAAGAAAACAAAAAAAGAAAAATTACTACAATAATCTTTTAGGCATTTTTTCTTTTGATATACACATACATAGCTCAAGATAAGTGGATTATTTCCAAAATCAAAATCCTTGAATGTCAACAACATCCTTTATTGTGACTTCTCATTCTAATCATCTTGTTGAGACAGTTCTAATGAATAGTCATAACATAGGGTTTGGTTAAGACATAATTTAACCCTGTACTCCATAGATACACATTTTAACACATTTTATTTATTCCTCCACTGAAGAAAACAGTTCCAATTTATACAGTCATGAATATGCATCACAAGAAATATGTTCTGCATTCTAGCAGATGGTAGCTTAAAACAGGCTAAATGTCAAACAGAATGTGCCTAACAGAAAATTCTGCTTTACTTTCAACCTGTTTAAGTGGTTACCTATCTTCAATTCTAGAAACAGGCTATGGAGTAAAGGGTTAACCCTTTATCTGATATCCTATTTATAGTATAGAAGATAGGTGACTACTTAAAGCAGGTTGAAAGTAAAGCAGAATGTGCCTTAAGGCACATTCTGCTTTACTTTAAACCTGCTTTAAGCTGTCATGTGCTAGAATATAGAAAATATTCCATATAATATATATTCATGACTGTGTAAATGGGAACTATTTTCTTCAGCGGAGGAATAAATCATATTCGCTAAAAGGCACTTCTATGGGGTAATGGGTTAAACAAGCCAATATTTAGTATTGTTTGTTATACTGCCTCTTATTTTCAGCTTTGCATAAGTACACACTAAGGTAGGGTACTACATGTACATGCTTGCCCATTATAGTATCCTACTAACAAAGAATCAGTGCAACAGAGAGTGCTGTCTATACATTAAAATTTGCACGACATTACAGTGAAGCTTGTATTAAACCACCATCAACTCATTGAGCCCTAGTGATGCATATATGCATCATTTGCCAAAAGTGTACCTGTGGAAGGTACATTTGTCTAATGCAAACAGTGAAGTCCCTGATTAGAGGGCTCCTGCAGGAGCCCTCTAATCAGGGACTTCACTGTTTGTTATTTTGCAATATATTGTAAAAAACAACCATAAATAGTCTAAAATGGACCAGCCTTTATTGTTAACTGGATTTGTCCATTGGAAGTTTCAGGGAATAATGAGTTAAGAAGCCTGGGGATCTTTGAAGACAGGTGGTTGCTTAATGCAGGACAAAAAGGAGCTTTCTGTCTCACTTTTGCCATACATTAAGCTGCCATCCATCCTAAAGGCTACACATGTTATATTCTTCTGATAAGTAAAGTGGTTGGTGAATACAAGACTAGCTAAAGTATCTACTTTAAAAACATTTCTACTAAGTGTAACACTGATAAACAGACACAATTTACTTGAGCATTGTAACGAGAAACAGGGAGCTGGCATACCATATCTCAAATGGGTGGGGTGTTATAAAATACAAGTTTGGCTGCCACTAAGTTTAAGTAAATCAAACAATTCTAACATTTTTCTCCTTTATTTCTTGACTAAACCCTAAGGTTTAACTACTCACTAGAATCATCTCATCAAGATGGTTCTAGTGAGTAGTCACACCTTAGGGTTTTGTGCAGTTATAAATAGTTGGGGTTTTGAAAGCCTTCACCTACCTGGAGCCCTGACAGGCATACCAGTAGCTTATGAATAGTATTAAAGCCAGTGTGATATGTAACAAGTCCATAATCAATTAATAACAAAATATTATTGATCTCCAATAATATTTTGTCAAATTGACACAAAAACCTTTTTGAATTTGTTATAAAAATGATACACATGTAGTCAGGGCCCCAGATAAGAGGGAGTAAACTGTACAAATTCAACCGTTTCTCACTCACTATAGGATCAAATCCTATGTGGTTACTACTCATAAGAATCCTCTCTTTGAGACGATTATAATGAGCAGTGACACCATAGGGTTTAATTCAGAAATAAAGATTTTAGTTTTTGAAATACTCCCCATATCTGGAGCCCTGCACAGTAGACAGTATACATAGTTTCAATAGGTGTACCAGTCAATGTCCTACATTTCTACAGGTGCAACAATGTTCTTACATTCCTACATGTGTTACATAATTATACAGACATGTTTTTACAAGTGTAAGATATTTTCCTACACTCCAAGATGTAATAGTCAGTGTCCTTCATTCCTAAAGGTATAATGAATTGTGATCGTACATTTCTATAGGTGAAACAATAAACATACTACATGTACATTACTATTGGCATAGCAGACATAGTCCTATATTCTTATAGGTGTAACAGAGATGAACCTACATTCCCACAAGGGTAGCTGTGAGTGTCCTACAATCCTAAGGGTGTAGCATATATTTCTAAGGGTGAACCAGACATGTCCTACAGTATCTAAAGGTGTACCAGACATGTTCCTAATGGTGCAACAGACATGTCCAACAGTCATAAAGGTGTGTCAGATATGTTCCTATGTTTCCTAAGGTGTAATAGACATGTCCTACATTCCTGAAAGTGTACAAGACATGTTCCTGTGTTCCTAAATGTGTGTCAGATATGTTCCTACATTCCTCTTAAGATGTATCAGACATGTTCCTATTTTCCTACAGGTGAGATATACCTCAAATTGAGGATTAAGCAACCAAACTGTATAAGTGGTAAAGTTTGTAACATTGAAGAATTTCACAAGTTAAAGAGCTCTGACCTCTACAGCTACATGTACCACATGATTCAGTTACTGAATCTTCAAGAAATGTCCTCTACCACCTGTACATACACGCCATATGTACTGCAATGACCCGTATTTGGACAGACATGCCTGAGCAAACAGTGTAGACCCTGATCAGACTGCTCCTGAGGGAGCAGTCTGATCAGGGTCTATACTGTTTGCCATTTTCCAACAAAAAGCAATCAGTTCAAGTATTAGGATAATTACATCACTTGTATACATGGTGTCCCATTGTTTTAGGTACATGCTGATTCAAGGCAATCACTAACAGTTTTTTCTCTGAAACCAAATAACTTTTTGACACACCATTTTTATCCACTTATACAGTTATGAAAATGTCTGAGAGAAAATGATCAAACGTGATTTACATGTAAACAGGTATAAGCAAGTCAAATCTGAATGAAACAGTCATTTCAAAAGACAATGCATGTGCAGTCTTTAACCCATTACTCAATAAATATGCCTTTTTATACCTCCAATTTAATCCTCTACTAGAAAAATAGTGCCACTTTATACAGTCATGAGTATGCACCAAAGGAAATATTTCCTATATGCGAGCAGTTGATAGCTTAAACCAGGCTGAAAGGCACATTCTGCTTTACTTTCTACCTGATTTAAGTGGTCACATGTCTTCAAAACTAGCTAAACAGGCTACGGGGTAATGGGTTATAACAGGTTGAAGCTGAATGCAGAACAAAAATAATCCAGAAAGTAATGCATTTAACCCATTACCCCATAAATAAGCCTTTTTACACCTTTAAATCAATCATGTACTGAAGAAAATAGTTCCAAATTATACAATTATGAATATTTATTAGAAGAAATATTTTTTATTTTCCAGTAGATGGTACCTTAAAGCAGGCTGAAAGTAAAGCAGAATGCGCCATAAGGCGCATTCTGCTTTACTTTCAACCTGCTTTATATGGCCATCTATCTTCAAAACTAGAAACAGGCTATGTGGTAATGGGTTAAGTATAGTGTCTTACTAAAGTGGAGATTGGCAATCAGCGAAGACTCTCATAAGACACCAAATTGTGCAATGTCTCATCAGGGTCTACACTGTTTGCTGTTCCATATGTATTTCTTCACTGAGCTATGGCTGAGTGCAGGTCTGACTTACAATTCTAATCACAGCAAGGTGAAAGAAGAGAAGAAGAGATCATAAAATAACACAAAAAAGTATGGTAAAAAATAATAACTGTACAAAATTGAATTTAAAGTGGGTTTGCATAGGTCACCACGACACTACTTAAAGCTGTTGAGTAACACTGGCATGGTGTAACAGACAACGAGACACTCACTACCTATGTAAAGATGCCTCCAGTGGACAACTAAAACGTCTGTAAGATAGAAACAACCCTTGCATCAACGGCTTTGGAATCTACACCCAAACATACAACTGAACCCCCATCTCATCACTGTAGTCTTCAGCATAAGCAGCTCAGAATGATGTCTTTACCCAAATTCCTAACCCATTACCCCACAAATATACCTTTAAGCGCCTGTAATTTATTCCTTTACAAAAGAAAATAGCCATGAATATGTACCAAAATAAATTGTTCCTTTCCTAGCAGATGGTAGCTTAAAGCAGGCTGAATGTAAAACGGAATGTTCCTAAAAGAGCACTCTGTCCTATTTCAAGTCTGCTTTAAGCAACCATCTGTCTTCAATACTGAAAATTTTATGTTGCTTAAATTGAAGAATAACTGTACTTAGCCTATGCTCAATTATATATATTGCTCAAACTGTACTTACAGCATATGCTTATGCTGCTCAAACTTTACAATAATTGTACTTATAGCATGTGCTTATGCTGAAAAAACTGTACATTTATTGTTAGGTATAGCATGTGCTTATGCTTATCTATGCTGCTCAAACTGTATAATGACTGTACTTATAGCATGTGCTTATGGTGCTCTCAAACTGTACATTTATTGGTACCTGTAGCATATGCTTATATTTATAATGCTCAAACTGTACAATAATTGTACTTATAGCATGTGCTTATGCTGCTCAAACTGTACATCTATTGGTACATATAGCATGTGCTTAGGTTTTTACTGCTCAAACTGAATAATAACTGTACATATAGCATGTGCATATCCTGCTCAAACTGTACATTAATTGGAATTATAGCCTGTGCTTATGCTGCTGAAACAGTACAATAATTGATATCCTGTGCTTCTCAAACAGTACAATAATTGCAATTATAGCCTGTGTCTTTGCTGCTCAAAAAGACTTATTCATACATTTAAAATCTATAATATTTATGTAAAAGTGTTTTTTTAATATCGGCCGCTTAAGAATTGTCATCTGCTTTTATTTTTCAGTACAAGGTCTGGGTCTGACCTGTTTACATAGCAACAGTGTACTCTGTTTGTAAAAGTTACATTTATACTATATTAAATCAGTTCAGCGATCTGGACTTATGGCTATGGGGTAAAGGGATAAGCAAGTTTACAGAAAGTTAATGTGAAAATGAAGTCTGTGAATTGCAAAAAGTAATTACTTGTAGGATGAGGTTTCTGTGTTGTCCTCCGTGGTGTTGTACCGCGAGGTGTGGTTCGTTCTGTAGTTGTTCTTGTCCGCCGTGTTGATGACACAGTTGGTCCAGCTGTAGGCGTTGATGGCTTTTTAGTTGTATGTCTAGTTTCATTGGTTGGACCTGCAGTTAGAAGTCACAGAAATCAAATCCTGAACATGTACAGTGCAGAAGACATTATTCATTCCCATTTGAATGAAACTAAATGCTAATGCAAGGCTTTATACTATTTGAAAATGACAACTTTTTGTAAACATTTACAGTTTATTTAAATCTGTTCATTATATTTTTTATGAATATACTGATGGTGTTGAATAATGGTGACAGCTTAAAGCAGCTACCTGTCTTAACCCTTTCCGCCCTGAAACCTTAAAATGGACAATTCTAGTTTTCAATTTAGTCTAGTCCATTTTGACATTTAACCCTTTCCCTTATAGAAGCGACTTTTAGCGCATTCATTTTATTCATCCACCAAAGAAAATAGTTCCATTTTATACTGTCATGAATATGTACTATAAGAAATATTTTCTATATACTAGCAGATATTAACTTAAAGTAGGCTAAAAGTAAAGCAGAATGTGCCCTAGGGCACATTCTGCTTTACTTTCAGCCTGCTTTAATAGGTCACATATCTTTAATACTAGAAACAGGCTATGGGTTAAAGGGTTAAGGGTTGATTTTTATAATTTATGTCAAAATGAAAAACAGTATAGATCCTGATCAGATGGCTCCTTAACTCTTTTAACCCTAGTCACGCATATATGCCTCATTTGCAAACAGGGTACATGTGAGGAGTACGCTTGTCCTATGCAAACAGTGTAGACCCTGATCAGAGGGCTCCTTAAGGAGCCCTTTGATCAGGGTCTAAACTGTTTGTCATTTTGACATATATTGTAAAAATCAACCCTAAAAAGTCAAAAATGGACTAGACTAAATTGAAAATAGAAATGTCCATTTTAGGTTTTAGGGAGAAAAGTGATAAGGAGTCCTCTGATCAGGGTCTACACTGTTTGCATAGGAGAAGTGTACTACTTACAATTACGCTGTTTGCAAATGACGCATATATGCGTGACTAGGGTGCAATGAGTTAATCCATTAACCCTGCTTGTTTCTAGTTTTAAAGACAGGTAATCACTTAAATTGCAGGTTGAAAATAAGCAAATTCATTTTCAGCCACTAGCGCTTTAACCCTTTACCCTATAGCCTGTTTTATAGTTTCGAAGAAAAGTAACAATTTAAAGCAGGCTGAAAGTAGAGCTGAATGCGCCTGAAGGCACATTCAGCTTTATTTTCAGCCTGCTTTAAGCTACCATGTCTCAGGATATAGAAAATTCTGTTGGAATATGTTTATGACTGTATAAATTGGAACTATTTCTTTTGTGGAGGAATAAATCAAATGCGCTAAAAGGCGCTTCTATCAGGGAAAGGGTTAAGCTACCATCTGCTAGAAAATATTTCTTATCTTACATTTTCATGACTGTATACATTTACTATTTACTTCAGGGGAGGAATAAATTAAAGACGAACATTTAAATCTTTATTTCTGTATTAAACCCTATGGTGAACTAGACGATGGTAGTAACCCCATAGGATTTGGTGCTGAAATAAGTGATTAAATGTTAAGATTTGTTCAGTTTACTCCCTCTTATCTGTAGAGCTGGTTAGAACTGCTTGTTTTCAGGTACGTACCATGAGTTGGGAGTGTGGTTTGGGTGGGTTTGTCAATGACTGTCAAGTTTAACTTCATGTGGTGGTCTCTACAAGCTCCACCATATTCATTATCTAGTCCTTCTTTTGTGCCCGAAGAAAATGCTGAAATGAAAAGAAAACAATGCTAATTTATAAATTAAACCTGTGTTAAGTGACCACTTAAAAAATGATTGATTGACAGGTTTATAATAGTTATTATATAGGTCACACAGCTTAATGCAGGACATAGGTAAAACAAAACCCTTCTACTTTTGACCTGCATTTAGCAATAACTTGTGTTTGGAGATCTTCATGCCTTATCATTTAATCAGTGCTCTAGATTATTTGCACATTTTCAAAAACTAAAATCTTTATTTTTGAATGAAACCCAATGGTGTCACCACTCTTTAGAATCGGTAAGAGGACTCTAATGTGTAGTAATACCATATAGGGCTATGGTGCCGACATGAAGGAGAAAATGATGTTTTGTTCAGTTTATTTAATCTTTCTGGAGACCACATTCAGTCGCAGCATACGGTATTAACCCTTTCTCTCATAGAAGCGCCTTTTAGCGCATTTAATTTATTCCTACACTGAAGAAAATAGTTCCAATTTATTCAGTCATGAAAATGTACTGAAGAAATATTTTCTATATTGTAGCAAATGGTAGCTTAAAGCAGGCTGAAAGTAAAGCAGAATGTGCCTTAAGGCACATTCTGCTTTACTTTCAACCTGCTTTAAGTAGTCACATGTCTTCAAAACTAGAAACAGGCTATGTGGGAAAGGGTTAACATGTTTTACTGCACATGTAGCATTGAGTAGTTGCTTAACTCCCTGAAATTTTAAATGGACAATTAAAGTTTTGATTTTAGTCTAGTCCATTTCTTACTTTTAAGAGTTGTTTTTGTCCATTTTTGGCATTATGATAAACAGTGAAGACCCTGATCAGAGGGCTCCTTTAGGATCCCTCTGATCTGGGTCTTCACTGTTTGCACAGGACAAGTGTATGTTTCACATGTACACTGTTTGAAAAGGACGCCTATATGCAGGACTAGGGTTCAAAGGGTTAACCTGTTACCCTGAAGTCTGTTTCTAGTTTTGAAAACAGGTCACCACTTTGGCATGTTGAAAGCAAAGCAGAATGGCCAAAAGCATTTTGCTTTACTTTCAATCTGCTTTAAGCTGCCATCTGGAAAGGCACTGTACATGCCTTTCATTGTTCATGTTCTGGACTTCCTGAATGGGGACTGTTTTCTTAGTGTATGAATAATTAAAGCATAAAAAGGGGCATTTGTAAATAATTAATACAACATTGACTGTAAATGTGGCCACTGAGTTAAACTCTTTACCCAATAGCCTTGAAGATAGGCGACCACTTTAAGCAGGTTTAAAGTAAAGCAGAATGCACCTTAACCCATTACCCCATAGCCTGTTTCTAGTTTTGAAGATGGGTGTCCACTTAAAGCAGGTTGAAAGTAAAGCAGAATGTGCCTTAAGGCTAGAATATAGAAAATATTTCTAATGATTTTTATTTGTGACAGTATAAATTGGAACTATTTTCTTCAGAAGGGGAATTAATTAAAGGCGTAAAAAGGCGTATTTATGGGGTAATGGGTTAAGGTGCATTCTGCTCTACTTTAAGCCTGCTTTTAGCAACCATCTATTAGAATGTAGAACGCATTTCTTATGACACATATTCTTGACTGTATACATTGGAATTATTTTCTCCAATGGAGTAAATTGCATGCATAAAGTATGAAAGCCCGGTGGTGACATTCTAATTTCCTACTTCATAGTTCCAACTTCAAACTTCCGACTTCCAAGTTCCAAGTTTTGATTTCCAAATTCCAAGTTCCAAGTTCCGACTTCCAAGTTCTAAGTTCCGACTTCCAACTTCCACTTTTCTACTTCTTAACTGTTAGTTAATGTTTGAGAGTTATATCCGTTCTCGTGACGTCATATTTCTGCGCCGTTTACTTTACACGTGTGTACTGTATATTTCACGTGTATGTAAATCTTAGACAGGTGCGCTAGTGTGTTAATTGCCTGATTTTAATACGGTATCTGAGTCTACACTGTTCAAATTCTTTTTATGACGATATCTTTAAAAATAAAAAGAAGATAACTTATGTTTATATGATTGTCCTTCTTCTCCCTTCGTATCAATTAACTATGTTTCAAGTCTATATGTATTGAATTTCTTATTTGTGTAAATATAGATCATTGTGTTCAAAGATACAGTCTGATTTATATTAAACAGCCATTCTGTGAATAAGCATAGATTTATAACGATATGACTGCTAAATGCCAAAGTAAAACAGAAAGCTCCTTTACGTCTAGTAGGATTCTGGTTTTAACTTTGTTCTGCATTAAACTTCCTTCAGTGTTTGTTTATCATTCACAAGTAGACTGACTATCGGTATCCATTACGTCATAGTGTATACATGTGCTGAGAATGAAACTTGGAAGTTGGAAGTCGGAACTCAGAAGTCGGAACTTGGAAGTCGGAACTTGGAAGTCGGAAAATGGAACTTGGGAGTAGGAACATGGAGCTTGGAACATGGTACTTGGAAGTCGGAACATGGAACTTGGAAGTCGGAACATGGAACTTGGAAATCGGAACATGGAACTTGGAAGAAGGAATTTTATATTATACAATAGCTATATAGTAAAATATCTTGGTAGTAAGAAGTAAGAAGTTGGAAGATGGAAGTTGGAAGTAGGAATATGGACTGTCACCATGGGGCTTTCGTAGTAAAGTACTAACTATGGTGACACTTACTAACGGCATAATAACTATTGTTGGGCGGGAAATCCTTGGCACCTGGCGTGAATGCTTCTATAGCCTGATCAAATTGTATACTCATGTTGGGGTTTGTACAGAAGAGAAGTATTGTTGTATTACCCAGCTTTTTACATGTACGAAACGCTTCTTCAGAAACCTACAATGTAATAACATAGTAAACATTAATCTTGTGAAAGTAGTGGGAGAGTGTGTGACACTTACTAGTAGCATAGTAACTATTGCCAGGTTGAAAATCCTTGAAACCTGAAGTGAACGATTTTATTGCCTGATCAAATTGTATATCTAAGTCTGGACTTGTACAGCGGACAAGCACCTCCATCTCTTCGGTTTCATTACGCAGCTTTGCACACTTAAGAAACTCTTCTTCAGTAACCTACAATATAATAACATAATTTTTGTAAATGATTGTCATCCGCTGATGTTCTAAAACAAAATTCTCATTTTCTTTCAAAAACAGGGTCAGAGTGTCAAACAGATTGAATCCTGATGAGACGCCATGTAATGCAGCATCTAATCTGTATCAAAACTGTTTGCAAAGGTAATCACTGTGGCCACTTCCATGCAAAGAGTTAACCCTTTACGGCATAGCCTGTTTCTAGTTTTGAAGACAGGTGACTACTTAAAGCAGGATGAACTTAAGAAGAATGTGCCTTAAGGCACATTCTGCTTTACTTTAAGCCTGCTTTAAGTCAAAGTCTGCTAGGCTATACAAAATATTTGTAATGGTTATTGTTCATGAGGGTATAAACTGGAACTATTTTCTTCAGCGGAGGAATAAATTAAATACGCTAAAAGTCGTTTCTATGGGGGAAAGGGTTAATCTTCTGCAGTTCGTCTCAGAGTTGGTAATAACTGTTGCAGACAGTTTGGAGACAGCAAAATAATTCAGCTTCTTATCCAAGTCTAGGCTGTTGGACACTCCCTGGCAAATTACTGATTAAATTTGCAAATAAATGACAAATTAAATTAAATACATAAACAGGGTTCCAGATAAGAGGGAGTAAACTGAACGAATGCAACATTTTCACAATAATTTTAGCATCAAATCCTATGGTGTTACTACTCATTATAATCGTCTCGAAGAGACGATTCTAATGAGTAGTAACACCATAGGGTTTAATGCAGAAAAAAAAATTAGGTTTTGAAATACTCCCCTCATCAAATTCTGGAACCCTGCATAAAACTTCTGTTGCAGATGACAATGGCATAGCCTGTAAAGGTTAAAATCTGTGTTAACCTTTCTTGTAATAAGGACAAATATTGATGACTAGAAAAACAAGAGCTGTATACAGCCCTAAATCACTCACCTGGAACGGTTGATGTAAATGTAACATACCTTGGAAAGCTGAGGAATTATTACAATATGACTGTGCCAATTGCAGTTTTAATTGAAACAAAACTTAGCTCCTCTAGAAATGGCACCATGACAAATATCAAAGCTCTGGCTATAAGTTTCAGAGAAGAAGAGGTTTGAAGATTTCAATATATAACTCTATGCAAATTTGTGACCCCCGGGCCGGGGTCATTTTTTTTAAAGACATGTGACCATCTGAAGCATGTTCAAGAAAAAATAAAGTGACATTCTGCTTTACTTTCAGTCTCAATTAATTTGCTAGGATAATTATAGAAAATATCTCTTATGATGCATAAACTTATAATTTGGAACTATTGTTACACGTGTTCAGAGAAGGAAGAAATTAAATACGTAAAAATATATGTATCCATAGAGGAAAGGGTAAAAAAGCTTAACCCATTACCCCATAGCCTGTTTCTAGTTCTGAAGGTAGGTGGTCACTTAAAGCAGATTGAAAGTAATGCAGAATGTGCCTTAAGGCACATTCTGCTTTACTTTCAGCCTGCTTTAAACTTTCATCTGCTAGGATAAAGAAAATATTATTTATGTAAATATTTATGAAGGTATAATTTGGAACTATATTCCTCAGTGGAGGAATTAATTAAAAGCGTAAAAAGACGTTTTTATGGGGTAATGGGTTAATATAGTACAGTAACTGTTTCTAATCACTTACCCAATATATCAAATAATACTCCTGAACTGGAGCTGTTGGGCAGTGGAAGATAACATTTGTGCCCACGCTGACAGTCATTTTAGCTCCTACATCTTTTATAAACCTGAAAAATAGCAAAACACATATCATTGAAAACCTCCAGGAAACTTCAAATGGACAAAATCAGTTTCCTAATTAGTCTAGTCCTGTTTTTGCCAATGTATTACAATTTGACAAACAGTGCAGACCCTGGTTTGAGTGCTCCAAAAGGATACATAATAGCATGACTATTGTTTCAAGGGTTAAAACATGAGCTATGTACAGTCTGATGGCAACATGAAACGTAACTCTGGTTACACTAATACAATCAATTATTAAGAGTTATTTCCCTTACATTCATATTGTGCTGACAACCCTGTGTGAGTATTAGAACATTTTGATACTTTTACCCTGCACTGATTAACCCACTTACCCAATTGTTTCTGTGTTTTAAGACATGTGGTTGTTTAAAGCAGGCTGAAATTTAAGCAGACATTCAATAGCTTTTCTGCTTTACTTTCTCCTGCTATGAGCCCCCATGTTTCAATGTGCATGGAAAGTTTCCTATAGGCTCTTTATGAGGATATTGTACAAGCATCAGGGCTGCCATTTCTCCAAATTTTTCTTAGTATTCGGATTTTTATCCTAGTAGATCCTAGCTTAAAACTGGCTGAAAGTACTTTCAACCTGTTTAAGCAGCCATGTGTCTTCAAAACAAGAAACTGACTATAGGGTAGTAAATACGATTAGTAAAATTGCGTCTGAAAAATTTAAAATTTGAAATCTTAGGATTGTTATGATCAACTTATGGTAGTAGCCTTGAAGCATCTAAAAGTAATTCTTTGAGCATCTACCTGGCTGAATGATACAGAACATGAGTAACGCGGTATCGGGTTTGACAAAGTCTCCTATAGACAACTACCATGCACACGCAAGAAATACAAGAATGAAGTACTCTCATGCAAATTGAGATGCATGATGCTGCATTTCATGCTGCTATTCTCGCCTTTCCTGTGAGTTAATTGATAAGCTCACTTCTCTTCTCTAAGCCCTCCATTATTTCCACAACTACCCAACACTTTCAATTACAGAGAGGATAGCTCACAGCTCGACAACAAAAAACAACCCAAACCAATGAGAGACTGCCTCCTCCGTTAATGTGTAGCATCAGGCAAGAGTCTGATTAAAAACACATTCTACTCAACATGGCTATCAATAAATAAATAACATGGCCCATCAGTTAACCCTTTCTCCAATTTATTCCTCCACAGAAGGAAATAGTTTAAATTCATATAGTCATAAACAAATACCATAAGACATATTGCCTATATCTCGCAGTTGACCGTATGGCACATTCTGTGTAACCTGCTTAACCCAACACCCCATAAATATGCCTTTTTATGCCTCTAATTCATTCCTCCACATAAGAAAATATACAGAAGCTCTAATTTGCCATAATTTGTAATAAACACTTTTTGATTTAACAACTTTTTTTCTTCAATCAGCATTATTTTCCGTAAGGCCTTCGCCTTACATGTATACACAGCATTTCATTCTCACGTAACCGTTAGATCGCTCTTTATCGAAGTTTTATACCTAACCCTAACCGCACATGCGCAGCCAATACCGCGGGAATTACCATGTGATTGTCATATTTTCATTTTGCGTCCACATAAGAAAATATACAGAAGCTCTAATTTGCCATAATTTGTAATAAACACTTTTTGATTTAACAACTTTTTTTCTTCAATCAGCATTTTCACAGGCAGCTGGGGAAGAGACACTTCACGGCAAGTTGAGGGATGAACTCCTAGACTGGTGCCACTGTGGTGGTAGTCAGGCCAAACAAGACAGAGGTTTTCACATGTTATAGGATCAAACAGGGAACAAGGAAGAGACATTTCACAGAATTACCAACCAACTCGTTCACATTAGCATGCCGGTTAAGTGCATGTGAGCCTCGGAGTGTGCCAATATGGCGTCTTCACTGTAGACTGAAATCTGTTCATGCCAAGAGCTGTTTGCATTTATGCTGCTTATGAGACAGATCTCGAGAAGCCCTTTGAGCACCAAGTAACTGTCATCTGCTCAAAATGTCTTCTGCTAAAATTCTGAAATCAATTCCCTCTTTTTTTTATATTTACAGAAACAGAATCGGAGTTACAAACAGTTTGGATCCAGATCAGGCCCCACTAAACGTGGGGCCTGATCTGGATCCAAACTGTTTGCAATTTAGATTCTCAAAACAGGTCTACAGAGTTGAAATGGTTGACCCTTTGAAAATTAATAAATGTTGTCTGCTTGCTCAAATTATTGAATTAGTTCAATTGTCTATAAGTGTCCCTGTATATGATCCAATTAAGTGACAAACATTTCAGAACCTGATCAGATGCCAAGTTACTCGGAATCTAGTATATATCCAAACAAGTCTGCGATTATGAAAGACTTCAGCATAAGCACTCTAAAAATTTCCAATTCAAGGTCACGATGAAGTAATGTTAATGCGCTGGTAAGTTAATTATCGCACTTTCAGCTATATGCGACTACGATAAAATCCCTGTGGTAACACTTCATTGATTCCACACAGACTGGTTCAAAATATTGTTAAATTAAAAAACAAAGCCTGCAAATAAACTACATTTGATAGAAAACATCTGTCACCCTAGCAACACAAACTCCATTCTCAGGGGAGATGCAAACTCTAGCCTATGACCATAACAACGTAGAAAAGTTTAAATCCATTACCCCATAGCCTGTTTATGTACTGAAGACAGATATCCACTTAAAGCAGGTTGAAAGTAAAGCAGAACGCTCTTTAAGGAAATTTCTGCTTTACTTTCAGCTTGCTTTAATCTCCCATCTGAAAAGGCACTGGAAATACATTTTACGTCATATGTTCATGGATGCTTCAGTGCAGACTTCTTATCTTAGCGCATGTATAATTAGAGACGTAAAAATACTTATTTATGGAAAAATGGTTTAAATCACCTGAATCCCCCCCACCAAACGAGTTAACTCCCAATAGATAGTATACACATACTTTACAAACAGTGTACTTGTGAGGAGTATACTTGTCCTGTGCAAACAATGCATACCTAGATCAGAGGGTCCGTAAATCTGGATCTGCACTGTGCAAAAACAAACACTCAAATACATTTAATCAAAAATAGACTAGACTTAACTAGAAATTGGAGTTGTCTGTTTGAGGTTTCAAGTTAATATATCCCCATGACATCAAGACCAATATAAATGTTTTTACAGTTAAACTTCTCTCATAAATCTAATTATGGGTATTTTTGAGACCGGTTGCCTTGATTCAGAAGGCTCCCTAATAGACTAAGTGTATACTTGATTAGACTATAAACCTGGAAATTTGATTTGTCCATTTTGAAATTTAAGGGGTGAACCCGTATTGACTTTGAGACTGGACAAGTTTGGAAAAACCCTGTAATGGCTAGATTAACCCATTACCCCATAGCCTGTTTCTGGGTTAACAGACCACCTACATGTAGTAATTTTAGCTATCATCATCCTGACCGATTTATTTTCTTTTTTAAAATACAGTTCATAAATTTAAATATGTTTTGTCTTCTTGAGATAGTTGCTATCTTCAATATATCAAAATGATATTTCCTTACCTAAATTACGGTAGAAAAAACCCCCAGCAGGGTTCCAGATAAGAGGGAGTAAACTGCACAAGTCCAACATTTTTTCACTTATTTTTGCATCTAATCCTATGGTGTTACTACTCATTAGAATCGTTTCTCTGAGATGATTCTAATGAGTAGTGACACCATAGGATGTTAAAAGCAGAAATAAAGAGATTTTAATTTTTGAAATACTCCCCTTATCTGTAGTCCTGATCTCAGGATATCTCATCCACATGTAAATTATAAGCAAAAGTCATCAAAAAAACACTATAAGCAAGAGAATGGTTTAGTTTACTCAATTTTTTCCAGGTCAGTGATGAACATGAGACTCTCAAACCTCTGAACCTAATCACTAGACTAGAGAAGACCTGTCACTGTTAGTGGGATATCAGATAGGTGCAACTCTAGATCTTAACTGATACCAAACATCATAAAACATTCGCAAATTTATAACTTCTCCTCTATAAAAAAAACCCTTCAGTTTATGTAGACTAGATCCCCTTTGATTACATCATGCTCAAAACAATGTGAACATTCTTCTAGATTTTGACAGTTATGGCGAAAACACTACAAATACTGTAACAACTAATATGCATTGCTGAATTTCTTAATGGACTATTCTATTTTCAAACAAAAAACCAGTGTACATTTCTTACAGGGATTGTTCCAAAAATATTAGAAATTAAGGCAAACACTGCAGACCCGATCAAAGGTCTCCTTCGGGATCCCTCTGATCTGGGTCTACACTGTTTGCATAGGTTTAGTGTACTCCTGACAGGTATACTGTTTGCAAAGACTGCATAATTATTTGCTTCACTAGAGTTAAAAGTCTAACCCATTAAGCCATACTGACTCATTTTGACTCAATATACAATAGCCTCATACTGACTCATTTTGACACACTTTAATCAAATATATATATAGCTAGCTTATATTGAGATAAGCAATGATAATTGTTAATTGCTTATGAGTTAAAGGGAGCTGTCAACATAACTTTTGTCATGCTTTCAACTGCAGCCTGTTTTAACCCATTAATACCCCATAAATATGCCTTTATTTATTCCTCTACTGAATATTTCCACAGTATACCATCATGAAATACCTACCATAAGATATATTTTCTATATCCTAACAGATGGTAGCTAAAATCAGGCTTAAAATAAAGCAGAATGCGCCTTTAAGTGTATTCTGTTTTAAATTCAACCTGCTTCAAGTGGTCACTTTTCTTTAAAACTAGAAATAGACTATGGGGTAATTGGTATCTTTGTTATTGGTTCAAAATGTTGGTTTGACTGTACTACAAAATGCAGCATTGTCTGACAACGCTAACAAGGTTAAAATTTAAGGCAATTTCTCAGGCAAGGGATTCACACATTAGGAGTCTAATTTGCAAATTATACTATCACAAGTATCCGGAACCAGCAATTTTCTTATCAAGCAAAGCTGTCAGTTTCCACTGAACTGCCCTGGATTTATTCTGATTTAATCTTCATCTGTGTAATACAAATGCTTTCAATGATCAATTCCAATCTCCTAGATGATCATAATAAGGCAAGCATCATGGGTAAAAAGTTTGGTAATGGCCCAAAACAATCAGAAAACATTGAAAAGGAATCTATTCCAGTGAGGTCAGAAAAATTGATTGACCTAGCTTCAAGTAGCTTATCAAACAATCTGATATGCAAAAAATATTGATACAAGAATCAGTAGACGAGATTCTCATTCACTGAGCTGTCACGATGTCAAAAATCTGTCAGTGTAACGTAACAGTCATGTCATCAAAACAGAATGGGGAACAAAAATCTCCCAGAAAACAATATTGAAACATTAAGTTCATCAACAAGTTTAATACTACATTTCATGATAGTGACTTTGCTGGCTTCCCAAATTATCTGAGGCATGATGAATTATTCAGATTAAATGTTTTCCGTCATAAATTTAATCAAACTGAGCTTTACTTATTACAGAACGTCCTGAAAAATATGCCTTTGTTTAACAGCTTCGCCCACAGTTTGATTTCAGTATTAATGACAGATGGTAATGCTTAAAGCAGCTTTTTGAGACTATAAAAAATATTTCTTGAGGTGCAATATTCTTGACTATGTTAATTGGAACTTTTTTCTTTAGTGCAGGAATAAATTAAAGGCAAACAAAAGTGTATTTATTGAGTAATGGGTTAAAATAGCACCTTCTAACTGTTACCAATTCTGCTCATTTCACCCAACTTCTTTTTTTCAATGTCTGGAGAAATGCTATATATGGAGATTGATGGACAATTCCCTATCAACTAGTGGAACATCACCCAAATCTGTAATTAAATTTGGCTATGTAAACACTGTTGGGACAAGCAGGGGTCAAGGTCACTGGGAGATGGATGAGCCTGTCATGTGATCATGGAAAGATATTGCAAAAAAAAAATATTGATAAATAAAAACCATATTAACCTTTTAATTGCTAGGAACATATTGTTTTAGACCATAGCAAACAAGTTTGAATCCAGATCAGATTCCATGTCCCTTAGAATCTCATCTGTCTTTTGACCTACCTTCTTATGCAGCAGTAGATATGCAAAGAACTGTCTATTTTAGAATTAAACAGAAACATTTTCAGCAGGCTATATCTGTTTAGCATTCAAAGGATTAACCCTTATCCTGTTGTAATATTGGCTGCTTTTAAATTGTCTTCTGCAAAAAATATTCAATTAAGATTTATACATTTTTGACACTTATTTAAGTATTTTAAAGTCAAAATACTAAAAACGTTAAAGTTGAGGAACAAAAGCAGACGACAATTGTTTAAAATTGATGATGTCATGGCAGTGAAGGGGTTAACAGCAAAGTAAATTCAGCTGATGATCTAAGCCTGTGCCTGAAGGCGGAGTAATTCACTTACACTTAATTACCATATACCTTAACAACTAATTGCCAATAATGAATAACTCAAAGTCTTTTTTTGTCTATTTTCTCACTTTATTGAGTAGATTGTTTCTATAATTCATTTTATAGATTAACTTGTACCTGTAAGCCAAATTTAAAATACTTTCTCCTTCAAATGTCTCAACTGAACTCTATATTGTGACTGCTAGTTAGAATCGTCAAATGTTGCCATTAAACTGTATAATGTGACTGCCTATAAGAATCGTTTCGAAGAGATGCTTCTAATGAGTAGTCACAATATAGCATTTAGAGATGAAATATTTCCCTAATCTGGAAATACTGTAAACAAACACCATTCATAAATATTTTCCTAGCTAAATATTTCATGCTGACACAACATGGCAGGATGGTTGGGAAAACAGAATTATTTCACTCCCATTTTCTTAGACTATTGTTCCCTCTCACCCAGCCGTGCCGAATCAGCTCAAGAATTAATGCAAATCAGCTAGAATTTGTTACTGTTCATTTTCACTAATCGAATTATCTCCGAATTAAACACTCTCATATGCTAATTAATTTGATGAGTCTCCAATTTATCAAAAGGAACATTTAAATATCTCCATAGACAACTGCTCAAATATCTGCTAATCCGATGATGTCTGCAAAACCCAGAAAACCGTCAAAATTCATCTATGCCCAAGCAGCACAAGTATCGATTTTGAGTAACTACTTTAAGTTTAGTCGGTAGGAGATTCATAATTAACGAAACAATGTTATAGATGACTAATGTGTTCCTTGGCTGGATTTATCATTGTGCCAGCATTGTCATAGCGTTCTCTTAACTCTTTGCATGCTGGGTATTTTTTGAGACTGCAACAATAATTATCGTCTGCTACTGTTCTAAAAATAGAATTTTCAAAGATTCTTTTCAAAACAGGATTTAAGTGTCAAACAGTTTGGATCCTGATGAGACGCAGCATTATGCGGCATCTCATCAGGATTCAAACTGTTTGTAAAGATTAGCACTGTTTTGTCACTATCATGCTAAAAGCTAAGATAGCCACGTATAATTTATTTTTGAAGTCCATGAGATTTTATCTATGACAGCGATAAAACTACAGTACCATTACTGTGTATAATGATCTGAATATTATGCATTTAATATGACTAATGAGAAAATAATGAGAAAGCATGCAGAAAATCTATAGCTATTCCAAGTACCCATTCCAAGAAAACAAATGTCATAAAACAGTATCTTAGCTCCAGATAGATGCCGGGTCCTTTTTCTGTTACATCTTTCAGATCAAAGTAAAGTTGCAATTATTTTAAACTTTTTATATCAATGTTTGAGAACATAACAAACCTCAATATAATTTAAGTGGTCAATAGTTTGGATACAGATCAAATGCTGTGTTTCTCTGCATATGATCTGGATCCAAAACGTTTGCATATTCCGCTGAATTAATGATTAACAAGAGTAGGGATATCTTGAAACATATGGGTTCAGAATGCTGCTTCAAATATCTTAATAATGCCTCGTTATCTCAATGGGTGGCAGCTGCCTCCGTTCATAACATCTTAAAGCTTCTCTAATCACAGGTGAAACAAATCTCAGGTGGAACTGCAAATATTTGTACACAACAAATAAACAAGAATAACCATGAACATATAATACAATTAAATTTAAATTGGTGAGCTATTTAACCCTTTGAACCCTAGTCCCACATATAGGCGTCATTTTCAAACAGTGTACATGTGGATAGTACACTTGTCCTTTGCAAACAGTGATGACCTAGATTATAAAATGCCAAACAAAAACAACCCTTAAAAGTCAGAAATGGACTAGACTAAACTGGAAACTGGAATTGTCCATTTAACATTTCAGGGTGAAGAGTTCATGAAGAATCTTCAGAGTAAATGTTGCATTGTGCCTTGTTTCTTAATCTCACATCTTTTCTTCATTTTCACATCTTTACACAAAAAGAGCAAATGTTTCATTTTCACAACTGTACTGTTACCTAATTAGAGCAAATGTTATTTAGACATTACTCCCACAATGCATTGCTTCATTCGGATGCTTACTTCTGAGCTTCATTCACATATTTTTACTCATAAACAGCATGCAAATGTTTAATTCTCACTTTTTTACTTCTAAGTACAGTCAAACTTCGATATCTCAAACTCGGTTATGTCGAACATACCCGTAGTTCAAAGTTAAAACGTGACTTAACCGAATAATTATGAAATAATGTTATTAATGTGTCGAAATATTGGTTAGTTCGAGTTAAGCGAGTTTGAGATATTGAAGTTCGACTGTACTAGCAAATGTTAGAGACTTTACTCTCAAATGCATTTCTTTATTCTCAAATCTTTACTCATAAAGAGCAACTGTTTCATTTTCATAGTTTTACATCTCTAAAATCTTTAATTTCACAAAGTGAAAATATCTTATCTCAAAATTTCTTATTCTCTACTGTGAAAAATGTTTCATTCATAAATCCTTGCTCCCTAAGTGTACCTTATTAGAATGGAGACATTATAATCTGGTTAGAATTCTGACACTTTGTTGACGACCATATTAAACCTATCAGCTACATGCAAATAATTTAATTTTACTTTTGTCTTTAATATACTGAAATACAGTCAAATTTTACTTTTGTCTTTAATATACTGAAATACAGTCAATCTATTATCACCTGACCATTCAGGAGAAAACTCATTGTCAATCTTCAATGCAGATGAATGCTTATACAGCATAAAACAATGCAGAAAGCTCCTTAGGGAGCTTTCTGCATTGTTTTTATTCTGCATTAAAACAAAGTGTCTTCAGAGATGTATAAGCTACTTCAATGACTGGTCCCTCAGTATGAGTTAGACTGTGACCCCAACCCACCTAAAAGGCCAAGAAACAGTGACACTAATGCTGTTTGATAGGTTGCCAGTCTGTATTTATGACAGTGTTATCCCGTCTTCTCTATATGGCCCACAACAGACAGCTTAAGCAAAAGTGACATAATAAGATAATGGCAAACCCATTTGCTGGGTGGCAAAGGCCTTATTTGTTATCTGTACGAACTAAACCTTTGGAATACTAAACAAATATGTCATCACCTCCAAATGGCTTCTGCTGAAATTCTGCATTGAATTCCTGAATTTGCATATTTGCTGATAATTATGTTCAGCCTGATAGAAAAGAGTAGTTTTATTCCTGATCTAGATCTTCAAACTCTTTGCAAATGTCTACAAAACTATTCTCCTTTAATTGTTCAAAGGGTTAACCCTGAAATTAATTGTCAGCTTTAAAACAAACTCTGTCATTTGTTGATAGTTCTGATTTATAATTACCATTATTATCAAATACAGCCTTCAACTGACAATGAGTTTAAAGACACTGACCACATGTCAGTTATATTGCATCAGATTTGGATGAAAACCAATGAAAACAGCCTCTGAAGTTGCAATTAATGCTATTAGAATTAATACCATGCCAAAAACTGAAAAAATAATGGCCACAACTGTGGTTGCCATGACAAAATCTGTAGAGTAATGACTACCTGTGGACATGTCACCTGAGAGTTACCTCCCCTGACGGAGGCAGCTGCAGGTGTAATTATAGACCTGCCGCCTTCTCACACATTATGTGACAAGTTTTCTTTACATTTTTACACCTTCGCGGCAGACGGGCCCAGGGTGGCGAAATTAAAGCAAGATAGTCTTCCGGTAATTGTAGAAGTTTGTCTGTCCGAGAGTGGTTATTTTCTGTAATTATGCTTGATAGATTAAAGTCAAATTCAAATCAGTGGTGGCGATGGAATTTCCTACAATCACATGTTACCATATGTCAGTCTCTAATCAGAGAAAAATCTAAATGAAACATGCGAGATATCAAACTAAATGATGGGAAAATACAATGGACATTAACTTTTTATACCCTGACCCGCCCTTTGTACTCTAGGATACAACGAAACCAGCATCGAGTGACCAGTCAAAACAAGCAGTATACATAGTGTTTAACTCTTTGCATGCTGGGGAATATTTTCTATTTGCAACAATTGTCGTCTGCTATTGTTCTAAAAATAGAATATTCTAAATTTCTTTTCAAAACAGGGTCAGAGTGTCAAAATAGTTTGGATCCAAATGACATCGCCGCATAACGCCCATATATGTATATAAAAGTTTTCTATACAATTTTTCTGATAAACAAATTTCCCAGTTCATTACAACACTGATGATGTAATGATGGCCTAATGACTATCATGTATGTTCATGCATGGTTCATAGCCCTAAAGCCAATTTGACATTTAAACCCTCACCCTTCTCACTTTCCTAATGAACTCTTCCATTTTCTAAATGTTAGCACCGATTCTTCAAGGTTTGCCTCAAATATATCTTAGATTATTGCAAACAGTGTAGACCCAGATCAGAGGGCTCCTTCAGGAGCCCTCTGATCTGGATCTACACTGTTTGCAAATGACAATTATATTTTATTTCCATGCACAATAAGGGTAAACATCAGAAGCTTCCTGTAAATGACTTCATTAAAATCAAAATCAAATGATTGCATGGGTTATTACTAAAGATGAGAGCAAATCTTTTAATAACATAGAAAATAAGGCTGAATTCCCTAGCCCCATCCAGATAGTTCTTAGTCTCAATCTCATCTAAGCTCCCCTAATGGATTTCCAGTGAGAAAAGATTCCCTAGTATCATTAGGTCAAAGATCTTTGTCATAGGAGAGCTTTCTTGGAAATTATTCATCATTTGTACACACTAAGCACTTTCTAATGAAAAGGTCTGCAACTTCATCAAGTTTTTAACTCTTCCTATGCTTATTATAAAGCTATATTCGTTATTCAAAACAGAGCTCTAGATAAGGTGAGCATTTCAAAACCTAAAATGTTTATTACTGCATTAAACCCTATGATGTTACTACTCATTAGAATCGTGTCTTCCAGATGATTCTAATGAATAATAACACCATAGGATTTGGTGTTGAAATGAGTGAGAAAATGTTTACCCCTCTCTTATCTGGAACCCTGTTCAAAATTTGGGGTAATGGGTTAACTATTATGGTGCTATCAGAAACTTGACTTATCCTTGCAAGCACTTTAAATAGATCAAGATCAACCTTATAGTATAAGTAACACTATATTTGATCAAGAACTCTATTTTATTTCTTTGAAGAATCAGAGGAATGAATCCAATTTAGAGTTTCATTGGACAACAGTTTGAGAGCCGATGACGTTCTCGCGGCATTTTGAGGAGTTAACCCTTTGAACCCTAGTCCCACATATTGGCGTCCTTTGCAAACGGTTTACATTTGAATAGTACACTTGTCCTATGCAAACAGTAAAGACCCAGATCAGAGGGCTCCTAGGAGCCCTCTGATCAGGGTCTTCACTGTTTGTCATAATGCCAAACATAGACAAAAACAACCCTTTAAAGTCAGAAATGGACTAGACTTAAATGGAAACTAGAATTGTCCATTTAAAGTTTCAGGGAGGAAAAAGTTAATGTTTCCAACTTACAATTAATTCATTTTTTAAACCAGCTTTCTACGCCTTAAATATTTTCCTCGTGCTAACCACTACGCTGCATTAATCAAAAATATTACAGCAGTCGATTCCAGCCTCACAATGATGAGATTCCTTCCGTTTGCAATCTTAGCGTATTAAATCCTTCCTGAGACGAAATTCTATGTTAGAATCATGCCACACGAAGAAATATGGAGACAATTCAATTTCCATGGCTGTGTTTTTTATAATCTCTATGTTTAGTTGGCCCAACATTATACTGCCTATCAAGCTAGAAATTCACTAATGGCGTTCAGTCAAACCTTTACTCCATATCCTGAATCTAGTTGTGAAGACAGGTGACAAATACAAGCAGGTTAAAAGTAAAGTAGAATGTGCCTAATTAACTTTCAGCCTGATTTAATCATCTGCTTGGATATAGAAAATATTTCTTATGATTCTGACTACATTTAGTTGCACTATTTTCTTTAATTGAGGAATGAATTAACCCTTTACCTGATAGCCTATTTCTAGTACTTAAGATAGGTGACTACTTAAAGCAGGTTGAAAGTAAAGCAGAATGCGCCTGAGGGCGCATTCTGCTTTACTTTCAGCCTGCTTTAGGCTATCATGTGCTATAATATGGAAAATATTCCCTATAATTAATATTTATTACTGATTAAATTGGAACTATTTTCTTCAGCGGATGAATAAATCATATCCGCTAAAAGGCGCTTCTATTGGGGAAAGGGTTAAATGCGTGAGAAGGCGTTTCTATGGCAAAAAGGCTTAAAACATGCAATGAAGAGTGTTGGTCATATAATACTAACAAGAGAAATTTTGCTAATAAACAAAGCAGTGCCGATCCAGATGACACATATTTTGAGGCACCTCATCAGGGTCAAATAGTTTCCATTTAAACTTTTTAAAAATCATATTTTGTGGTATCCCATCTAGATCTACACTATTTGCACTAGTGTCCTCTTGTGTGTGTGTGGAGTTGATGGGAGGGGAACATTTGGCATTAATGGCTATGTAAGTCACATGCCAGACTATTCCAGTTGTCATGGTACCCCCATAAATGCCATTCCCGTTGATTTCACAATTCTTCAACTTTAAAACAGCAGCAACAAAACAGTGGTACCCAATTTAACCCTTTCCGTATTGGAGATCAGTATTCAACATGCAAACGGCTTAAATTCAGACCATGCCCTTCCAAATGTGAAGCTTGATCAGGATCCAAACTGTTTGTCACACAGATCATGTTTGTACAAATGACAAAGAAAGCCGACCAAATTCAATTTGGTTTTTGCAGAAAAAGAATTGTTGAAGACAACAATGATTCGGTATGGTAAGGGTTAAAACATGAGACCAAGTCGATTCATCCACAGCTTTCGAAAATAAAGCCACTTAAGAGAGAGTGAAGTTACATGTCAGCATTACGATTGATGCCAACGTCTCGGGTCGTTTCAATTGTTATAAGTCCTGATAACATTCACCAAGAATGGAAGTTATTTGGTTTTTATGACACGTTTTCCTTCTATTAATTATCGGTAGAACCTACAATTTCGAAATGAATCTTCACTGGCTCAAAGTTAACGCAATTCGATTTACAATTTTATTGTAATAGAATTGTGTCTGTTGGTACTAACTCTTGTATTGAAATCCTTTAACCCCATTAAACAAGGCAAAACAAACCGTACAGTCCTTTGCAAGTAGTATAGAACCATTAAATTTTCAGAATGAACAAGTCAATGTCTGATCAGAATCAAAATTATTTCCAACTTGGTTCATATTTCTGTAAATCTAACAAAACATGAATTTGTTTCGCAATTTCAGGTAACAACAGTTTTGAAGCAGAAAACATCTTTTAACATTCTATGGGTGGAGTATTGTTAACTCTTTGCATGCTGGGTATTTTTTTTCTTCTGCAAAAATTTGTCATCTGCTACTATTCTAAAAATAGTATTTTCTAAATTTCTTTTCAAAACAGGGTCTGAGTGTCAAACAGTTTGGATCCTGATGAGATGCCGCGTTAAGCGGCATCTCATCAGGATCCAAACTGTTTTTAAAGATCACAACAGTTCAGTGGCTAGCATGCTAAGTGTTCACCCATAAAACCACAGAATAGCTATGGCTGTTTATTCAAGCCATTAATGTATAAGGCCAAGTCATTTCACACAAAAATTCTTTTCGACAATTTGTGTAATAAGATGTACCGTAATAGCTACTGTCTCGTTCAATGGTCTTTTCATAAATGAGCAATTCATGATTCAATTTCGTCCAAATCATGCAATCAATTTAAATTTTGGGATGAAACAAATTAGAAACTTTAATGAAATTTTCCAACATGTTCGCTCAACAAAACAGAAATGTGTAAAGTCATTTATTCTGTGAAATTGCTCTGAAACATAGTGATACAAGTTTCATCACAGCACCAGATAAGGGTAGTTTTTCAAAAATCTAAAATCTTTATTTCTGACTTAAACCCTATGGTGTCACTACTCGTTAGAATCGTCTCTTTGAGACGATTCTAATGAGTAGTAACACCATAGGATTTGGTGATGAAATGAGTGAGAAAATGTTTGATTTGTTGAAATAACTCCCTCTTAGCTGGAGCCCTGTTCATGTTGGAATAATCATCTTGGGCACTAAATAATATTGCTGTCTACAACAATTGTCTTCTTATACCAAATCTAAAATTAGGATTTCTAAAATTTCTTTTCAATGTCGGTAGGAGTTGCAAACAGCTTGGATCCTGATGAGATGCTGCATTATGGTGCATCTGATCTGAATCCAAACTGTTTGCAAAGGTAGTCACTTTCACTGCTAGCATTCAAAGAGTTAATACTGATCTGCAAATTTTATGGCAACCAAAACTAATCATCTTTACAAAAGATCCACAACAGCTCCCAATGACCAAAAATATGCTTTTGTAGCCAAAAGTCACACTTAAAAATTGGTTTCTGATAAAGATAAAGAAAGGAAACATTTTGCCATGAAAGAATTGCAGACCATCTCAGGAGCAGTCTGATCTGGGTCTACACTGTTTCACCACGTATCAATATACGCCGACAGCAGAAAAAGGGTAAAGAAATATTTTGTTATATCTACAAGCATTAAAAATACTGTAACATACCATATCAATTTCAGTTTTATATTTTGAAATCATTGTAAACATTTCTGAAGTCCATAAAGGTATAGCAATAAATCAACCCATTATTAGACGTGAGTATTACAATAGGGGGTTAAGTGCCTGGGGAATTTCTAATACTTATGAATTACAAGAGCAATAATTCTGTCAGTTAAAACTTTACCCCATAGCACTTCTTCTTCGTTTTGAAAGCAGTAAAAGCAGGTTGAAAGTATAGCATTAAGTGCTAAAAGGCGCTTCTATGGGGGAAAGGGTTAAGTAGGTTGAAATTCAAGCAGAATGTGCCTTAATTATGGTACATTTTGCTATACTTTCAGCCTGCTTTAAGCTTTCATCTAAACAGATATAGCAAATATTTCGTATCATGCCTATTTATGACTGTATAAAATGGAACCATTTTCTTCAGTGAGGGAATATATTGAATGCATAAAAAGGAGTATCTATGGAGTAAAGGGTTAATATTTATAGAGAAAACAAGCTGAGAGCTTGTAAGCATGATCCCAAAGAAGCCAGACATGGAAACTTGTTGCTTTCAGAAGAATGTTTTGACTCCCAATGTTGCAAACGAAAGAACACGTTTTCTCCCGTCATGACAAATCGTTGTAAACTGTTAGAACACAGACAGCAACACGATATGGACCTTTGGAGTGTGTGATGTTAAACTTGTTACACTGGATAACAACACTGACAGCATTGTTCATAATGTCAAAGTGACCTTGACCTCCTATGAGCCAAAATAACCTGTCTATATCGCGTAGTGAAACCATCTTAACCCATTACCCTATAAATACGCGTTTTTACACTTTTAATTTATTCCTCCACTGAGGAAATTAGTTCCACTTTATACATTTATATATGTATGATAAGAACTATTTCCTATATTCTAGCAGATGGTAGCTTAAAGCAGGCTGAAAGTAAAGCAGAATGTGCACTGTTTCTATTTCCACTTCCAGCAGTGGATATGTTGTGCTCTTAATACTGTTTCAACAGATGAATTACTGTCTTTGAAAATTCTCTCCATAAATCTTTCAAATTAATCTCATTTAAATTTGTCTGTCTCAGACATATAGTGGTTGTAATGGACTGGGATACATATACCTCCACTCTCCAATTGGATGTGTCAGAATTCGTTTCAAAAACACAGAAATCTATTTGAAATTCTATCACTTCTTTCTTCTTCAAACATTTTGTAGATATAATTTTCATCTTTCAATTCCTCAAAACCGTCTACACTGGCACAAGAGAGTTCCGCTAATGGCTAAATCATACTCGATGTCATTTGGGGCACTCGGCTGGGGAATATCTGCTATTATTGTAACAACGGGCATGTCTGCAATTAATTGCATTGGGCCAGATTGATCAAGAAACAATAGTCAAAATTACTACATGTAATGAATATCAATGGCCCCCAAAACCAACTTGAATGATTAACGAGGCTTCCAGACTAATTCAAGAGAATGTAACCATGGAAATAAGATACCAACCAAACCGATCAAAAGTGGCGAGGTTGAAGTAGGGACAGGAGCTTGATAAATTACTGCACCATCTAGTGTTGGTAATGATGACCAAATTTCCATTAGGTAGACCCTGCTCCCATTAATGTTTCATTAAGATGGATTGATTTTAGATCGCAGAGATTGCACTTTCCTAGCCCGTTCATTGCTTGATATGGTGTTTAATTTCAGTGATTAAAACTTATGCAAATTATTAGCAAACGATACAGTGTGATTTCAGAGGTTTAACACTTTAAATGCTAGCGGCGTAATTGCGACTAACCATTGCAAATAGTTTGGAACCAGATGAGACGCCGAGAAACTCGGCGTCTCCTCTGGTTCCAAACTATTTGACATGCTGACCCTGTTTTGAATTTAACTTTTAGATAATTCTAACTTCAGAAAAGTAGTAGATGACACTTGCAGCTGACGCCAATGTTACTTAGTGTTTTAAGAGTTAAAACAGTGTGTGAATTAATCACACAGAAGATGATAAATGACGGAGCCAAGACTGACTCCTCAGGTCCTGCAAGGCACAACCAAACTCCCTACTTGGGTTTCTAATTTATGCAAAAGGGCAGCGATAATCTCAATCAACAAATTCACAAGTCGGAAGGAATGCCGACTGTATTACGATTTCTATGCATTAACATATACAGTCCAGTGCTTTAAATGGAGGAACATGACAATCTTTACAAATATGAGGTTGCTAGGTGCAGGTTGATAATTAAACAGAAATATTTCTATGGTACATATCTATGACTGATTTTCGTCAGTGGAGGAATAAATTCAAGCCGTTAAAAGGCGTATTTATGGGGGAAAGGGTTAAAACCTTGACCAGAGGGCTCTGGTGTAGCACTTTTTTATATTTATTTTTTTCCCTAAATGTTTTCTGAAATTAACCCTAAAATTAAAATTAATTTGTAACTTTTCAAAAGCGGATTCGAACAGTCTATTCAGCATAAAAAGGGAATCCACCTATTACCAAAGAATAGCAAATGATGCTATTAAATGTTTACAGTATCTAATCAATGGGCTTCCCCCTTTTTTTTACCTTATTAGGTAATCATGTTGGTATTGGAATCTCACTTTTATTTGTTTATAATGAGTTAGGAGGAAGGCAGAAAACAGATATACAGTAACACCCATGCTAATGACCACTCAATAAATAAGCACCAAAGTTTCCACCCAATGCAGGCCAAAAGTAATGCAGAAAGCTCCTGTAGGAGCTTTCTGCATTACTTTTGGCCTGCATTGAGCTGCAACATGTATCTAATTAAGATAGCTATTTCATCTTGTTTCCAGTGGCCAGTTAGGGCAGGTTTTATCGGTACTGAGACATACCGCTGGCAGCAGTAAGATTGGTG
Source organism: Gari tellinella (assembly GCA_922989275.2). Taxonomy (NCBI): domain Eukaryota; kingdom Metazoa; phylum Mollusca; class Bivalvia; order Cardiida; family Psammobiidae; genus Gari; species Gari tellinella. The sequence goes on from OV277867.1 coordinate 44,341,796, forward strand.
CCAACCATCTGGGGTAGCCCAGCAATGATACCTATCTCTCCACGTTTATTGCATCAGGGCATGCAAGGTCCCCATAAAGTGCTGCTAGAAGATAAATAGACGTTGTCACGTCACCAGACAAATATGCGATAAGGTACTTAGCGGTGGACTGCTTCCACTAAACAGGTTAATTAAAACGAGCATGGCAAACTCCTCCATAATAATATTTATAGCGCTTGATTGATATGCTTCCTTGCCACGTCAAGTTGTTGATTGCAAAAATTTCAATTTGCGATAACCCGTTAATGGCTTTTTCTGTAATAATTTCAACACTTAAATTGTCAAAGATTCCTATGAATAATAAAGACTGATAGATTAAAGCACCAAGAATGGTTAAACTTGAGTGACCATGGAAAATATAAGACAATGTTCAGCATTCAGGAATTCCTCTGAAGAAAATAGTTCAGTTTTATACAGTAATGAATTTATATCATCAGAAATAGTTTCTATATCCTAACAGATTGTAACTAAAAACAGGCTGAAAGTAAAGCAGAATGTGCCTTAACATCAGTAGTAGAAACAGGCTATCGGGGAATGGGTTCATGCATATTTAGCTAACAACCTCAGGGTTCGACATTAACTTTTTTTTTCACTAGACATTCGGTCTTGTAGCCTGCAAACATTACTAGACAAGACCAAAAAGTTGGTAGACCAAACAGAAACAACTGAATCTTTGGTAAACAGTTAACTTCAATAATTTCGCAAAACTTTCTCTGTCTTTTTTGCTTTTCATAGCGTGTCTTTGACTCCGCCGTAGCTGTACTCGCCCCTTTCTCTTCCTTTTTCTTACCATTAAAACCGAAGCTGAATAAATCTGACATGATTTGACGTTACGATGTCATGATGTACACAAACAAAAAAGCGTTCGCTGAATGTCGTACTTATACTTGGCAGAAAAATGGATATTTTCGTTAACAAAACAAATAATATATCAGAATTGGGATTGATTTCGGTTTCGCACGTAAAAATTGATACAAAACTGTGTTTTAGGTAAAATAATTGCATTGAAGATACTTACGACAATCATGGTAGTGAAAAGCGTGGGAAAGTGTAATATCCGGTTCCTAACTACCGAGAAATATCGGTTCGCAGAATAAATTGTCATTTTCAATCCCAAAAACTGAGACTGCAGTTACCTTTTCGGATATTGTACCTTTCTAATTAAAAATGATCAATTCTAAAAACGTTCAAAACGTAACTGTTATCAACACAATCAGGTGTTTTAAGTATAGCGCGAGATGATCAATTAATCACACCGATATTTTTCGTAACTGAACCGGATTTTACTCATCGCCCTAATTACTGCGGGATAGTTGGGATAGTTACTACTGCTAATTTTAGAACAAGGATTTCCCGACTGCGTGCTTTATTTAGATGCGGAAACAGTTTTGAGGTCTGAGCAACCTACTTGTCTGAAACCACAGTGGCGAACTGGGTAGGATTTTAGCTTGAACATAATGATGTCATTTTCTAAATGCGTGAATTTAAAAAAATCATCCTCAGATTTTAACTAGACCATTCGGGTTAGTAACTGCGAGGGGTCACTAGACCGAACATCGCCGTTACTAGTGAATGTCTATCGGACGTAGGCCAATGTCGAACCCTGAACCTGAATTACCCCCATTAATACTCCCTTTTAACACCTGAGAATTCCTGAACATGAAATTTAACAGACATGATTATGCAGAAACTTTCAGATCAGTGCTTTTAAAGCAGGCTGAAATTAAAGTAGAAAGCCTATGACAGTAAAGCAGAAAGCTCCTGCATGAGCTCACAGCTATCTATATTCAATGAGTATTTGCTGCAGTGGTATAGATCAATTTTATTGACCTGGCAGGGCGGAGTTTCAATACGGACCTTTGCATTTCAACTTTGGGGCCGGCAGCATGCTCTTTTATTATCGGAATTTACCGTTGTCATCTGCCGGTTATTTCTCAGCATTATACATATCAATGGACATTTTGACAGAAAGAAGATAATGAAGAATGACAAACAGCTTGAATCCAGATCAGACGCCGTGTACTGGATTCAAGCTGTTTGCAAATGTTAACCAAGTCTTAATTTCTCTTCCTATAACATTTCCCTACGAACAACACACGCAATATTTGTCTTCCATTGGGTGTAGAGAAGAAGCACTGTATATATCAATTGAACATGGATATTGGTGCACGCATAAATTGTGTTTCTTCAAGTTGAAAGTATCGGACAATACCGATATAATACGGAACTATACCTATCAACCCTAAAATCAAAAGTAAATTAGTTTATCTTGCCAAAGGTTAGCTCCGCCCTGCCAGCTGAATAAAACAGGCCTATAGTAACAGCAGAACTTTACTGTACCAGCATCCAATGGAAACTCTGGGGAAATCAAATGAACAATTGTCATGGTAACCCTTATCATACCAGAAACTTGTCATACAAAGAGAACAAAGTGTTGATTCCAATTTCTGCAAAACTACCACTCAATCTTTATTACAAAGATAATTTCACTGAAAAAATCCAAACTGGAAAATGCATTTACTACAGGGCTGCCATAAGTTGACATGAAAAATCCTAAGATTTCTAAAGTTGCATTTTTCAAGTGCGATTTTACGAATCGTCTGTTTCTTGTTTTATTGACAAACGACTTCTTAAAGCAGGCTGTAAGTAAAGCAGAATGCGCCTGAAGGCGCATTCTGCTTTACTTTCAGCCTGCTTTAAGCTACCACGTACTGGGAAAAAATCCGGAGATTTAGGAAAAATCCGGAGAAATGGCAGCCCTTACTAATCAATGATGTCATTGAATCCATTCCTATACAAAATGGTCAAAACTTTTACTTCTACTCCATAGCCTGCTATTTAGGTTTTAAAGAAAGGTGACTGACTTAAAGCAGGTTGAAAGTAAAGCAGAAAGCTGCTGAAAATTCCGTAGCAATCCAAGAATTACTAAACCCAGCTCTTTCAACCAACAACTAATGAATAGCTACAAGCTAATTTATTTTATGGCAAAATATTGGCTTTCGGCCCACTCGTAATTAATTTAAAACTGCTTATTTTGACGTTATGTCATTAATTGGCCTTACAGGAAATATATTTTCCTTTCTTTATGTTTTTTTTGTGACAAACATCCTAATCAAAGCTTTCCAATTCTTCACTAATCGCTTCAGGCCAAGTTGATGCATTCCATTATAACATGCAAACATTTTTAAATCATCGCTTTGCTGGCGGGGCGATTTTCGTGCGATATTACGAACAGACAAGAGAAACAAATAAAAGCTCCTCCAAAAAAATTTAATCATGGAACTCCCAGGATATCAGTGTTTGCATAATGACAAGCCAATAATACATTGTAACTCTGCAGCCCAATCTGTGTAGGCCTGACGTTTAGAAGAAGATGCGAAAACAGTCTTTAATAGAGATGGCACCTTAACTCTTTCCTCCCTGAAACTTTTAATGGACAATTCCAGTTTCGATTTTTGTCTTGTCCATTTCTGGCTTTTAAGAGTTGTTTTTGTCAACTTTGGCATTACTGACAAACAGTGAAGACCCTGATCAGAGGGCTCCTTTCGGAGCCCTCTGATCTGGGCCTTCGCTGTTTGCACAGGACAAGTGTATTATTCACATGTACACTGTTTAAAAAGACGCCTATATGCGGGACTAGGGTTCAAAGGGTTAACCCATTACCCAATAAATACACCTTTTTATGCCTTTAATTTATTTCTCCACAGATGAAAATAGCCCCAATTTATACAGTCATGAATATGTATCACAAGAAATATTTTCTTTATTCTAGCAGATGGTAACTTAAAGCACATTCTGCTTTACTTTCAACCTGCTTTAAGTGGTCACCTATTTTCAAAACTAGAATCAGGCTATGGGGTAATGGGTTAATAGAGGTTGCACCTTAATGCAGGAAAAAAAAGCTCAGAAAAATCTTAAAATATTTAATTGCCTTTTAATGATCAATATTTTAAGAGCTTGTATACATGAATTTTATAATAACCCTGTGTTGTCTTGTCTTAACTTTTTCAATTTTTGTCATACAGATTTCAATTTCTTTGGCAGAAAATGCAAGCTGACAACGTTTTAAGTAGATGGCATCTACTAAACCCTTTACCAGTCCTAGTCCGTTTCTAAATTTGAAGATAGATGACCACTTAAAGCAGGTTGAAAGTAAAGCTTCATTCTCAGCCTGCATTAACCTACCATCTGCTTGGATAAAGAATAAATTTCTGATGGTGCATTATTATTATTCATGATTGTATAAATTGGAACTATTTTCTTCAGTGGAGGAATGAAGTAAATGCATAAAAAGACGTCTCTATTGAGTACAGGGTTCACGGATAAACTTCAGCAGACTACTGCTTGGGAGCAAACATGACTTCCATCACTGAAAAACAATATTAAGGAAATGAAGTATGGTTCTGTCACGCGAAATGGTCCCAGGTCACTAGCAGCGTTCTTCTCGTGTGGTGAAACCTCGAATCAATGCTTGTGTTGCTCACTGATCAGTGGAGGTAATACCGGATAATTGGACGAGCATGAAATTTAAGAAGTTCGGAAGTCACAAGGTTAAAGGCAATATAAATTATTGACCAATTTTCTATTCTTTAGAGCTAAAACCCTGTCACAAGTCGCTCGTCTGCCATAAATAATGTGCATTTGTGTAACTGTCGCATTATCATGTCATTACAACGCCACAGTCACAATGTGACAGCCGTATGTAATGATCAAAGAGTTATACTTACACGTTAACCCGTTACCCAATAGTAGCGCCTTTTAGCACATTTAATACATTCCGGCCTTGAAGAGAAAAGTTCAACTTTATACAGTTATGAATATGTATCAGAAGAAATATTTTGTATATATTAGCTGATGGTAGCTTACATTAGGCTGAAAGTAAAGCAGAATGTGCCTTTACCTCATAGCCTGTTCCTAGTTTTGAAGACAGCTGATCACTTAAAGCAGGTTGAAAGTAAAGCAGAATGTGCCATAAGGCACATTCTGCTTTACTTTCAGCCTGCTTTAAGCTAAAATCTGCTAGGCTATATAAAATATTTGTAATGGTAATTGTTCATGAGGGTATAAACTGGAACTATTTTTCTTCAGCGGAGTAATAAATTAAATACGCTAAAAGTCGCTTCCATGGGGGAAAGGGTTAAGGCGTTCAGCATGAGAGGGGTATAATAATGTGTGTGAATGCGTGTCTAGAGAAAGTGCTGTCTCCCGCACACTGTCCCTGAATTATTATACAATAATACATACATGTTTAACCATTTCAAGGCTAAGAAACATAACAGTGTCTGCAACAATTTAAAAATATGAATTAAAAATAAATTAATTTGCAGATATTCATTCAAAGAGACCAAAAGTTTGGATCTTACTTATAGTTTTTCACGGTGACGTTACATCTGATCATGATCCATGTTCTTGGTGTTTAGCCAGTCAATTTCTCACTTTCTTCATACAACCTGTATTTCTGCACATTGTCATTGATATATCAGCTGACAACGAGAGTGTCACAATTATTGTGTTTCTATTTCTACTATCCCAGTTATATAAATGCACGTGGAGTTTCGTGCACATCAAGGCCACTTCAATTCTTGATACTATTATTGCAGTGTTGTTGCTTTTAACCCTTTACTCCATACAGGGCTCCAGATAAGGGGAGTATTTCACAAACTAAAATCTTTATTTCTGCTTTAAACCTTATGGTGTCACTACTCATTAGAATCGTCTCAAAGAGACGATTCTAAAGAGTAGTAACACCATAGGATTTGGTGCTAAAACAAGTGAGAAAATGTTGGATTTGTTCAGTTTACAACCCCTTATCTGGTGCCCTGTCCATAGCCTGTTTTTAGATTCGAAGACAGGTGACCACTTAAGCAGGTGGAAAGTATGTAGAATATGCCTTATAATATATAAGTAAGTCACATTTTGCTTTACTTTCAGCTTGCTTTAAGCTACAATCTGCTAGAATATGGAAAATAGTTCTTATGCTGCACAAAAATTCTTGATACTTGCTGTGTGCTGAAAAAGCTATTCTTGCATCAGAATCTGATGGTTTTTTCTTTAAATCAAATTTGAGAGAAAACTGAATCTGAATGATTGTCTTGGGTATATGAGTTTGATCAAATATTTATAGAGTTGGATAAAAGCTCAAATCAAATATAATTGTATGATATTGTAACACTACATGTACATCTCCAAAATCAGTTATATCCTCATTATAAGGCCTTCTATGGTTTGTGTTCACTGTTCAGTACTTCCTTACCGTGGGCACTGCTTTCTTGAGTGAATAATTAATTAGAGGCGTAAAAATGCACATTTCTGGAGCAATGGGTTAAACCAATATAAATCATAATACTTTATCTTTGCATCTATATAAATCTGGTTTTATTTGCAGTTCTCTACGTGATGGAGGGCAGTAAAACCCTATTCAAAAATTAACTCGCTACATTTTCTCAAACTTTAAAAGCACCAGAGGCAAAAGATGGTTCTGGAGTTCCATTAGCTTTTAAAGAAACATATTCCATACTAAAAAGCAAGAACATGAAATTTTTGCTGATTTTCTATACAGAAAACACCTTAAGATATAACATCCATTAACAGTTTGAACATGGAAAACAAAAGTACTAAATATTACAACCCTTTGAAAAAAGTAGGAATCCAGCTAACCCATTACGCCATAAATACACCTTTTTACACCTTCATTTAATTTCCTTCACTGAAGAAATAGTTCCAATATAATATACAGCATAAAAAACACGTTTTCTATATTATAAGAGATGGTAGCTTGAATCATGCAGGCTGAAAGTAAAGCAGAATGTGACATCTAATCAGGATCCAAACTGTATGACATTCTGACCCGAAAAGAAATTCAGTAAATCTTATTTTTAGGACAGTAGCAGATGACAGTAATGTTGTTGCAGACGAAAAAGAAAAGGCAGTTAAAGCAAAAGTAATTATGCATGTTAAGGGTAAAGAGCAAAAGGATAACCAAACTCGTACAAAAAACACAGCCAAACTCATCTACACTCGAATGCTATTAGTTTTTCAAAAATTGCTTCCGTCAATAAAGAGAGGCTTGAAGAACATAATATAGCACTGATTACATCATCCCAAATGCATCATAGCTCATCCCATATAGCCATCATAGCCCACTGAAAATGGCACTCTACACCCATAGGTGATTTATGAAGCCATCAGTGCTAATATCAAAGTTTATTTTCATCAAGTAAAATCATTTCTCATCACATCTAAAACACATTGTACGGCCTACAAGAAGCTATTTGCAAGTTTTTCTTATAACTAAATGCCTTCTGTCAAAGTGATATCTTTATCATAAGTCCTTACATTATATTTCCTAAAAGTTTCAAAGATGAATAAAATGATGTCCGCTTAAAAATCCAACTGCTGAAATTGAAAGCCTTCTTTGTTGGGTGAAATAGAAATAGATTTAAACAATTTCAGTTTTTACCAAAAACTCCAAAAAATTGCTGTCAACAACTTTGTAACTACCATAGCAATATTATACCAGGACAAGGGTCAATGTAATTGCCTACTCGTAATTGACTACAATGTAATTGGCTTTTTGAATACTCCACCTTCTCATTAACTCTTTGCATGCTGGGTAATGTTTTCATCTGCAACAATTTGTTATCTGCTATTGTTCTAAAAATAGATTTTTTTTTAAAAAAGTTTCTATTCAAAACAGGATCAGAGTGTCAGCGTCGCATCTGGATCCAAAATCTTTTCAAAGGTAAAAACTGTGGCACATATCCACTGCGGGCATAAACTGTTAACTCTTTGCATGCTAGCGGCGGATATACCTGCCATAGTGATTACGTCTGCAAACAGATTGGATCCAGATGAGACGCGTAATGCGGCGTCTCATCAGGATCCAAACTGTTTGCTATTCTGACACTGTATTTTAAAGAAATTTTGAAAATTCTATATTTAGAACAATAGCAGACAACAAATTGTTGCAGACGAAAAAATTACCCAGTATGCAAAGAGTTAACAGTCTCTTTGGTCTTATCACAGTTATGCAGAATGCTGATGAGCAATCATCAAGCACTTTAGTGACCATTTCCTGCTGATCTTAAAGACAACACTCTCTAGCTTGCAGCAGATCTTCAGAAAGGCAAGTTATTCAAATACAAAAATCTGAAAGTCGATTTCTTTAAAAAAACAACTACAGTGTAGCTCCATTATATCGCGGAAGTTGGGGTCCACGAAATGAAATCCGCGATGTGGTCGGATCGCGATATAGCCGAATTCTGAGCTGAACTATATTCTGCAATGATTCTAATGAGTAATCACAACATTGGATTTGTTGAAGGCAGAGCTCCAGATAAGTATGTTGTGACCACTCATTAGAATCGCCTCGAAGAGACAATTCTAATGAGTGGTAACAACATAGGGTTTAGAGGAGAATATTTTGGAAATGATCTGTTTACCCACTGTTATCTGGAGCTCTTATTCCTGAGAAAATTATTGACGCTTTTAGTTTACTTGCTCTTATCTCGAGTCTTGCTTGCTGAGTATGGATCATTTCGAATGTTTCGCTAGATATTCTTCTTTCTCAGAGAGGGTAAAAAGTCAAATCAATTGCCAGCCATCCCCGTAATATAATAGAACAAAATTAGACAACCATTTACAACCATTAGATATGATATTACAGTATAACCTCTCTATAGCGGCCACTATTTTTTGTTGATTATTGGGTGTTTATGGCAGGTGACTGCTTAAAGCAAGGTGACAGGGAAACAGAAAGCTCCTTTAGGAGCTTTCTGTTTCACTGTCACCTTGCTTTAAGCTATCACCTGTCTTTTATACTATGAATTATCCTTCGTTTTAGTGGCCGTTATAGAGAGGTTTTACTGTAGATATAATACCCCATTTTTTTCTGGCATTTGGTTACCATTTGGTAATGGGTTGTTTGTCTAGGGTGCTGACAAGTATTTTCAGCAGAACTTTATGATATTGTCAGGGCTGCCATAAGTTGATCTAGAAAAATCCTAAGATTTCAAAATTTTCTGAGATCTGAGAATATACCATTCTCTCAATCAGAGCTCCAGATAAGATTGAGTAAACTGAACGGATCCAACATTTTCTCATTTATTTCAGCCTAAATCCTATGGTGTTATACTACTCATTAGAATCGTCTCAATGCTCAATATAGTAAAATTTAGATCATCCTAGCCATGTAATACTACACTATATTACGACATGTGCCATGAGATAGTGTTAAAACAATACCAGACTGGCCACACCATGGGTACGGTTTAATCTGTTTGTATCCCAGGGAACAAATGCTGCTAAATGTTTCTGAATTGTAATAGCCATGTCGAGGCACGAAACAAGCGTCTTGACACTGGCTAAATCAATACGAAAATCTTGGACAGAAAAAACATAATAGCAGAGTATGTGAGAAATGGTATAAACAGTAGTGGCAAGGATTTCATGGAAAATACAGGCAAGCTAGTGTGAGATGGCCTTTCAAGAGATGATGATTTATCAACCTTTAACCCATTACTTCATAAATACGCCTTTTTATGCCTCTATAACTATTTCTACATGAAGGAAAGTAGTCCCCATCAAAGAATCCATGGACATAACAACACTTAAGGCATTTCCAGTATATTTGCAGATAACTGCTTAAAGAAGGTAGAAAATAAAGCAGAAAGCTCCTGTCAACCAGCTTTAAGAACTAATCTGACTGTTTATGGGATAATGGGTTAAGCAACCACCAGTCAGGATGCAAAAACATGTTTTCAATAGTATTCTGTCACCATGGTAATGATAGAAGCATGGAAATGTATTTCTATGAAGAAAAGACTAATGTTCATTTTATGGTGTTTTTCTCTGTTATAAATATATGAAGAAAAGGTAATTTGAGCATCAAAATACGTTTCTATATGGGGGGGGGGGGTTAACCCTTTACCCAATAGCCTGTTTCTAGTTGTTAAAACAGGTGACCACTTAAAGCAGGTTGAAAGTAAAACAGAATGTGCCTTAAGGCACATTCTGCTTTACTTTCAGCCTGCTTTAAGCTAAACTCTGCTAGGCTATATAAAATATTTGTAATGGTAATTGTTCATGAGGGTATAAACTGGAACTATTTTCTTTAGCGGAGGAATAAATTGAATACGCTAAAAGTCGCTTCTATGGGGGAAAGGGTTAATAAAAGCCAGTTTCTTTTACATCCAATTGCCAATAAGTTTACACAGCAGATCAATTGTATCTCTAAACTGGCTGGTAATGAGTTGGGTAAATATTGATACAACAGGACTCCGACAGACAAACAAACTTTCTGTTTGTTTATGATTGATAAGACAATTTCGGGGAGAGTCAATTACAGTAATTAGCAGCTAGTTCAAGACTGGTGCACACATTTTCCAGGCTTTTTCTTTGATTGTGTCCAAGCTAGATAAGGAAACTGTGTCACAGTCCAATCTGACAGGAAGTAGTCCCTGGAGTGTTTGAAGAATGTGATGTTCTACGCAACTGCTGGAGACACAGCGATAATGGCAGGTAGCTCGATCAATTCTTTCATATTTGTACAATATGTCAACTCTATTGGGACCTGAATGTCAGGCAAAATGGATGATGTGATAGCCACTAATATTTCTCTAAATAGGCAATAAAACACCTCCCATGATTCCATCTGCCAGCAGCATCAACTCCATTAACCCATTGTATGCTGGGTAATATTTGGCGGCCATTTTAAAATGTCGTCTGCAGTGGGTATAACTCAAATATTTGCGAAAGATTTTAGCAGTTTCTGATAGAATATTGACTTAGCTGCAAACAGTTTTGATCTCAGATCAGGCCCCACAATGTGGGGCCTGATCTGAGATCAAAACTGTTTGCCTAGAGGTACACCTAAAAGTGTATCTCGCATAAAATGGGTTAACCTTTCCAACGCTGCGAACATGTTCTGAAAACATTTCCCTGACAGTTGCAGGCATAATCACATGATCAGGATCTACACCTTTTATCACTCTTATTTCAGCAACTGTGAAGAAAGGAGTTAATTTTTTTATTTAAAGAAGCCAAAAGTTTGAGTAGACTCCAGTGACAAAGAAATGAAATATAGATGATATGCTTTATAGGAACACTTATATAATAACCATATAGTGTAATAAAGAAGCAATTGTTTCAAGAAGATTTTGTTTAAAGTGAACTGTATATCTTCCCAATTTTTTTTTTTAACATGCTATATGCAAGCCAGTAATGCCTAGTAACATGTATACACAAATCATTTACAATGTAACTGTGTAGAGTACACTTGTCCTATGAAAACAGCACAGATGCTAATCTGAGGGCTCCTACAGGAATTATTTGCACTGTTGGTGCTGGAGGGAAGGATCAACATTTTGTCTCATATCAATGATCTCTTTTATGTATAAACTGTACTAATTACTCTCTAGCAACATCATCAACAAAATCACATATTGCACAAACTCTTATTTCTAGATTTTTTTCCATGAAATTTTGGCAAACTTGCAAAGCTGCACAAATTCACACAACTTGGAATTCTTATAATCATGTTTTATGACAAAACACCACAATTTTGACCCAAAAAATCCATGAGAAAAACTGTTCTAATAAATCTGTTTGCACTATCACTGTTTATATTTTGTGATTCCAGGTCTGCTCTCTTTTTTTTTTCATCATTAATTTTCTGTAACTTGCAAATTTCCATCAAGACTAGCCGAAATCTCTAGGATTAAATCAACATTGATGCTAGCTGTAAAACCATGGTAACCGTTGCAAGCAGTTTAGATTCTGATGAGATGCCGCGTAATGCGGCATCTCATCAGGATCAAAACTGTTTGACATTCAGAACCTGCTTTGAAAATAAATTTAAAAAGTTCTGTTTTCAGAACAGTAGCAGTAGCAGACAACTATTGTTGCAGACAAAAAAAATAACCAGCATGTGCAAAGTTAATCCCTTATGGTGTTATAGTGCACCTTGACTCACATTTCCAAACAGTTTAGATCTAGATCAAACACCAAATAACTTAAATGTCTGATCAACATCCAAACTGACAACTAGCTATGAAGTTTGTTTAAGTTGAAAAAAGGAAAAAATTGTCTTCAAACAACATGCTGATGACCATTTCAAAGCAGACAATTTTGTTAAAGGTTTTGGTTTAAGACTGGGCCAACTGGAATGCAATTTCAGCAAAACGCAGAAAAAAATATCATTACGAGACGTAAAGGCATTAAATAGCACCGTTCAACCATATGAATTCTGATTCAAGATATCTTCTCATATGCGTTCAATCTTAACAATGTTACAAACAGTGAAACTGTAACCTTTACAAACAGTTTCAATCCAGATGAGAACCTGTTTTGGATTTGAATACAATAACCCTTTACCCAATAGGTTAAAGATATTGACCATCTTAAAGCAGGTTGAAAGAAAAGCAGAATGCGCCTTGAGGCGCATTCTGCTTTACTTTCAACCTGCTTTTAAGCTACCATCTGCTAGAATATAGAAAATATTTCTTATAATACATATTCATGAGTGTACAAATTGGAACTATTTTCTTCAGTGAAGGAATATATTAAATGGTTACTAAAATGATACATAAGGAAACTTAATAGCAAACAGAGGGCTAATCAGAGGACTCTGGGCCTACACTGTTTGCAAATGATGTAAAATAATGGTTAATTGCTATATACCAGGTAGTTTATTATAGACAACAAACAAGATAATTGATGCATAAAACTAAATCTTAAAACATATCTACAGATGAAAGTTATTAATTTAACCGAAAAAAAAATACGTTTGACCCTTAAACCTGCGTTTGATTGAGCACTTGTCATTCTTGCCCTAACAATGGCTTTTCAAACAGGCTTTACAAATTTATGAAAGTTAACCAGTTAACATTGACTCTTGTGGGGTTTGTTTCCTCCGTATTCAACAATATGCCCAATAATGCAGACCTTGATCAGAAGGCTCAACTTGGAGCTCTCTGATCTAAGTCTACACTGATTGCAAATAATATATTCAATGGGTTTCTGCACAACTGTAATAAGGGCTAAACCATTAACCTGAATCTAAGGCAGGCAAATATTGCATAAATAGCTGGAGTTTTATTATGACAGATTACTTGCAAACACAGTCTTGGTTTGGTAATATATTGCTACCAGAGATACTGTTTACCCAATTATCAATCATTATATATCATTTCTAAATTGTCTCAATGACTCTATAGAGTATAGTGTCCACTTTCTAAATGGGGGGTAGTACAATCAATCTCCACACTTTAACCCATTACCCTATAGTCTAATTCTAGAACTGAACATACAGGTTACCATTTAAAGCAGGCTGAAAGTAAAGCAGAATGCACTTTAAGGTGCATTCTGCTTTACTTTCAGCCTGCTTTAAGCTTTCATCTGCTAGGATGTTATTAATATTATTTAAGGTGCAAAAACCCTGGCTGTATAAATATGAAACGTATAAAGAAGATTTATCCAGTATTGCATTATAGTATCAAAGTAAACCAAAATGTAAAAATTTTTATAATTTATCATCTTTTTTTTTTTCATTGAATAAAGTTTGCCCTGCATTGGGTTTAATCAAGTCATTAATGTCAACATATTTCCGTCAATTTTAAGTTTTATGGTAGTGCAAAAAAACATGAGCTGTCATTGCAGTAGAAGTAAAAGTTTATTTGTCTATCGAGTCATCCATTATTTGTAAAATTTAAGACCTCCCTGAGACGAATAACAATATTAAATATCCCTGTACCACATAACCTGTTTCTAGTTTTTTGAAGATAGGTGACTATTTAGAGCAGTCTAAAAGTAAAGCAGAATGTGCCTTAAGGCACATTCTGCTTTACTTTCAGCCTGCTTTAAGTTATCATCTACTAGGATAGAAATTATATTATAATGTATAAATTGGAACAAATTTTTTTTAAGGGGTAAAAAGTCGTATCTATGGCGAAATGGGTTATCGATGATCAAGCCTGTACAATCATATTAGTATGATCCAATTGAAATGTATGGCAATCTCTGAAGACAGATAGCTGTCTAAAATAAAATTAATGCAACAAAAAAGTACAATGTATTAATCTTAAAAGCTCCTAAGAATTTTATTTCATAATGGTTTTTTTCAACTGGTCACATTTCAAAAGCGATAGAGTCCATTTGAAACTTCAGCATCCATTGACTTACAAGTGAAACACTGTATATATTTGGAAAAATGTGAACTTAAAGCTCCAGTGGCCATCGACAAGCTCGGGGATCCAATTAATAGCGGGAGATGATTTATTTGCTGGTGTTGTAGGTATTCTATTACAACATGTTGATGTTATCACTGAAATGGCCATACATACAGGCTATTCTCATGCAAGCTGGCCCCGTCATTATATTCCACAATGAAGCCTCATTAGCCTGTTATAGGTATAAATGAATTCTTTCTTGTAAACCGCCCGCTGGCAGTCGGACATAACTTCAAAGGCGGGCAGATTGGAGGGTCAGCTAGCCATCCATGTTCATACACTGACAGAACTCATCTATAACATTAAAAGGTCCAGTGCTTATCAAGAATGATTAAACGTTTTCAAAACACACATGAAAGAATGTCATTAGACAAGCTACAAATTATCTTCCTTTTTTTACCCATAGTTCCATGCATGCTGATCTTTAACTCTTTGCATGTTAACAGTAAAATCATGAATACCATTGCAAACAGTTTGGATACAGATGAGACGAGGCATAATCTCGTTTAGGACTGATTATGACTGATGTTTTATGGGACTATGTTTAATGGTGTTCTAAGAGGCTGATGCTGAGGAATGGGTAAAGCAGGGCTGCCATAAGTTTACATGAAAAATCCTAAGATTTCCAAATTTGCATTTTTCAAGTGCGATTTTACGAATGTACCTTTACCCAATCATCTGTTTCTAGTTTTTATGACATTTGGCTGCTTGAATAAGGAAAGAATTTATTACTATACTACCTCTCAGTCTGGCAATAATTATTCAGAATGACTCAATAGTTGTTAGAAAAAAACTTGTCCTTCAACTCATTAATTACCAGTGACTTGTGAGATTTTATTATCAATTACTTTATTGAATCCTAATCCAGATATTCAGAATTTTAGCACATCTTGCCCTTGAGCTGCTGAGGGGTGAAAAAAACAAACGCACTGCAACTACATTTCTATAATCTACTTAGGCTTGAAGCTGTTTTTATGTGACATAAAGAATGAAATGTTTCGTTTGATAAAAACAACAGTATTCTGTGAAAGATTACTGTAAACTAAGTTAGCAGTGTAATTCCGTGTGGCGTAAGAGAACTATTTTTCTCCCCAGCAAGCTCAATGTTAAACACCTTGGTCTTTATTTGGTAATGAAAATCTTATAATTGCTACCAGCACACCAGTATTGTTCAGTGGTATGATTGGCTAATACCCTTTGAGCAGTTGACACGCTCACATTTTCTGATTTCCCTCTTCATACTATATGAGACCTTGACGGATGGTACATTGGAATCTCAGAAGCCAAGATAGGGGAAGGGGTGTATTTTAAACACTTAAATCCTTATGTTTCAATAAAACCCCATGCTCTGACTTCTCATTAGAATTGTTGCTCTGCAACAAGTCTAATGAGTAGTTACACATTTGGGTTTTATGAAGGCATTATGGTTAAAATGTTAACTGAATCAATTTTTTTCATTTATTCTTTTAGCTCCAGGATCTCCTGTAAAAAAACAATTCTTCGTTAAGAAATAAAATTTTGAAATATCCACTAGCTATACAGGGTCCAAATTTTCCTCCTTTACTTCTCAATTAAATTTTAAGTAGTTTTCTCCTTAGAACCTTGTCTTTGAAAATCATTTAAATGAATAGTCACAACATAGAGTTTAATGTGGTGATATTTATCATTGAAACATTTAAAACACTCTCATGATATGAAGATATGGATAAACGGCTATTTGTAAAGTTAATATTAAACGGAAAACTGTGTTGCAAATGACAAGAGTTGATTGGCCGATATTTTAATGAAATAATTTTCATGCCGTGGAGTTTTGCCAGCAGATTAATGTTGGTAGTAAATGAGTTTATCACAGATAATACTGGGTTCATGAAAGCCTTACAGAAAATCACCCAGTGCTCACTAAACCTGCCCAAATCATCTCGATGGCATCGCTGTTAGGGAAGTGAGGTGGAAAATTAGCTTCATGCTCTGTGGGTTGCAGTGGCTACCATTACAGTACAGTAAAACATCTCTATAACGACCACTAAAATGTAATAATTTTATAGGTGTTTTCGACAGGTGACTGCTTAAAGCACGGTGACAGTAAAACAGAAAGCTCCATTCGGAGCTTTCTGTTTTACTGTCACCTTGCTTTAAGCTGTCACCTGTCATTTATACAATCAATTGGCCTTCTTTTAGTGGCGGTTATAGAGAGGTTTCACTGGATTACCCCTGCACTGCTGACTCCTAATAGACTCCTGGTTATTAGATGGTCTGCAACTACAAGACATGAAATAATACAGAAAGCTCCTTTATTTTCAGCTTGCTTTAAGCACTAACTATAAGTGTGACTGGGAAAGTGGACGAGAGTACAAACCAATCTAGTTAAAGCAGGGCTCTAGATAAGAGGAGTATTTCAAAAATTAAAATCTTTATTTCTTCATTAAACCCTATGGTGTCACTACTCATTAGAATCGTCTCGAAGAGACGATTCTAATGAGTAGTAACACCATAGGTTTAGGTGCAGAAATGAGTGAGAAAATAGAGGATTTGTGCAGTTTACTCCCTCTTAGCAAGAGACACAGGGTATATGGTCCTGTATAATACACCGTCTCTGCTATAAAAATTCTCAAGAGGGCTTGACAGCTAGAGAAGTACCATTCACTAGCCCTCGACAGCCCCTTCACCGTGTTTTCCCTACAATTGTAACAGAACACCCTCAATATTGGCCCAATAAGGCATTCTTGCGCAATTATATACTACAGTAATACTTTATTTTGCTGCAATTCAAAAAGAAGTAAATGTGCAGTTTTTAAGGTAGATGGCAGCTAAATGCAAGTCAAAAGAAGCTTTCAGCATTACATTTGCCCTGCATTAATCGACCACCTGTATTTAGTGATCATCAAACATTAATTTGTCATTGAAAAGTTGTCAAACTACAGGTTTGACTTACTTGGGGCACTGATAGTATTGTATTGGGTTGTTCAGGGCTCCAGATAAGAGGAGTATTTAAAAAAAAAAAATCTTTATTTCTTCATTTAACCCTATGGTGTCACTACTTATCAAAATCGTGTGTTCTTTACATGTACACTGTAATGGACATGCTTATGCATCACTAAGATTCAATGGGTTAATATTAAGCTTACTCAAATATCCTTAGATAGACTCAATTACCATCTTACAGCATAAAGGTTTCCACAATGCACTACAAATTTCATAAAACGATGTACGTTGTTGATTTAATCCTTCAAATATTTGCTTAAGAAAATTAAAATTGTAATTAATGTTGTTCATTTTGCATCCAATACTTTAAAATGACATTTTTTTCAAAAAGTAATTTTCAAAAGTTAATTACGATTTTTACCAAATCAAATTTACAGGGGGGGGTATTTCAAAAACTAAAATCTTTATTTCTGTTTAAAATCCTATGGTGTCACTACTCATTAGAATCGTCTCGAAGAGACGATTCTAATGAGTAGTAACACCATAGGATTTGGTGCTGAAATAAGTGAGAAAATATTGGATGTGTTCAGTATACCCCCTCTTATCTGGAGCGCTTGCACAACCCATATATACCCTATATCTTGTTGCAGTCATTAAATTTAATTGACAACTAGATATTGGTTTTTCAACAGTATATATCTATTCTGTCAAAACCAAGCTGCACAAATACAAAATTACAGCATGCCATTATTCTGGAGCTGAATATTTTCCATGTTTTTTTGGCAAATTGTATTAAGATGTCATCTCTCTGGAATTTAATATTTTTGTCAACCTATTTTCCAATATTGTACCGTTATTACAATACACCATGTTTTCTGCACTTGCAGCTTATGCCATTATGTTTAGCTTTTTGCATGCTAGGAAACAATTGTCATCTGCTACTGTTGACTGATCTAAAAAAAAAAAAATCTTTCTAAACCAGTGTCAGAGTGTCAAACAGTTTGGATGCTGATGGGACGCCGCATAATGCGGCGTCCCATCAGGATCCAAACTGTTTGCACTGAAAACCATAATTCCTCGGCTTTCATGGTAAGAGTTATAGATATCAGAGATTGTAATTATTTGCACGCTAGCGAGGAAATGTGATTTTACATTTGCAAACAGTTTAGTTCCATATGAATGCTAAATAACTTGGTGTCTCATCAGGATCCCAACTGTTTGACACTATGACAAGGATTTTAAATAAACCTTTTTAGAAAATTCTGATTTAAGAAAATAATGCAGACTAAATTTTTGCATATCGTGACTAATGTACAATTAGAGTTAAACAATAAGTTCCGTTCAGTTTCTCTGATATATCTCCACCAAATCTATAATGTTGTATATGGTGTGATGTTATTACATAATGATGTTAGTATTTGAAGTGTTTCCCTCATGGCTGGAGCTTTTTCTGCATTATTTGTATCATGCATTAAACAGTCACTTTGCCCATGCTACTTCCAGGGATCCAGATAAGAGGGAGTAAACTGCACAAATCTCACTCATTTCAGCACCTACACCTATGGTGTTACTACTCATTAGAATCGTCTCTTCGAGACGATTCTAATGAGTGGTGACACCATAGGGTTTAATGGAGAAATAAAGATTTTAGTTTTTTGAAATACTCCTCTTATCTGGAGCCCTGTACTTCAATGGATGGTTTCAATATTACAGGATCGGCTGTATTGGGAGACAATTTTGTTGAAAAATAATTCTTGCAGCAAACCGGTCTTCAGAGAGTATGTCTTTCCTCCAAACAAAAGCCATTCAATACCAACTTTTAACTCTTTGAATGCTCGGTAACTTTTTCGTCTGAAACAATTGTTGTCTGCTTTTGTTCTAAAATTAAAATTTTCAAACTTTCTTTTCAGAAAAAGGTCAGAGTGTCAAACAATTTGGATCCTAATGAGATGCCACCCTTAAATGGCATCTAATTAGGATCAAAACTGTTTGCAGAGGTTATCATGGTTTCACCGCTTGTGTGCTAAAAGTAAACCACTATTGGCATTGTGACTTTCATTTCACAATGTACAATTGAATCAATGCTATAGAATGGAACTATTCCCAAACACAATCAGGGGAGTAATAACATGGAATAATGCATGCATAATTACACAAGTTGTTGTAAAATTATTCTGCGCTTTTTCTCCTAGAAAAGTAGAAAAGTTTCTCCAATGATCTACAGTTTTGGTGCTGTGAAAGTTAAGTTGACTGTTTAAATCTTTGAAAGTGTAAGTTAACCCATAACCTAGTTTTGAAGGCAGGTGACCACTTAACCCTTTGAACCCTAGTCCCGCATATAGGCGTCCTTTTCAAACAGTGTACATGTGACTAGTACACTTGTCCTATGCAAACAGTGAAGGCCCAGATCAGAGGGCTCCGAAAGGAGCCCTCTGATCAGGGTCTTCACTGTTTGCCATAATACCAAACATTGACAAAAACAACCCTTAAAAGTCAGAAATGGACTAGACTAAAATGGAAACTGGAATTGTCCATTTAAAGTTTTAGGGAGGAAAGAGTTAAAGCAGGTTGAATGTAAATCAGAGGCAACGAAAGGTGTATTCTGATTTAATTTTAGCTACATTCTACTAGTGAATATAATTTATTTCTTTAGGATAATATTTATGACTGTATGATGAGTTGAAATATTTTCTTCATTGGAGGAATATATTAGATAATTATGTAAAAAGGAGTATCTAGGGAGTATAGGGTTGAATACTGTTATCTGCAGCAAATGTCGTAGACAACAGCAACTATTGTCAGCAACTGTTCTTATATTTGAACTTTTTTTATTTTATTTTCCATTATGGGTCAAAGTGTCAAACACTTTGTATTCTAGTGAGACGCAGAGTTACCTAGATCCAAAACTGTTGGTAAATGTAATCTGATACACTTACATTTATACCTCTGTTACAGAGTCTGTAGCAAAATATTTTAACCAATCAAAGTTTGTATTACTCATCAGTGCAGAACTGAAGTCATGTGACATGATGAAAATTATTAATTATAAATGATTTGCGATTCTCATCAACTTTGTTCAAGCATAACACACAAACTAATTTCCCTACACAAAGCAGCCATACACAAGAAAAACAGGCATTACGAGCCAGGTTTAGAAATCAGAAGTCAACTTCATTAAGGCTCGTGATCAATCACGGGCATATGAAAAGCCCAGCAGAGACTCTTCCGGTCATGCTATGGGCTTTTGAAACCGGACACAATGCACTTTGTCCTATGCGATCTGTCTTCCCACCCATCTCGATAAATAAATTACCCTCAGTGCATTAGCTGAGGTAACTCAAGAGTCTGTTGCTGAGGATAGAGAGCTAAACCTAGCGAACGACCAAATATGGCATACGGTCACCAGCATTGAATTACATACCATTGAACAATAAAGAGCACTCAGTGGATGTTGAACATACCACTTATATGACCACTGACAAAATGACTTTCATCCTGCTTTAAAAAGTCACTAAAAATTTAATTCCTAATCAAAACTTGTTTTAGGTGGGGGGCGTGAACCTTAACTCTTTGCACTCTAGCGGCGGATATAGCTGCTACAGGCATACCCTTAGCAAATAGATTGGATCCAGATAAGACGTCGCATTTTCAAAACACGGTCAGAATGTCAAACAGTTTGGATCCTGATGCAAAGTTAATCACTGTTGGGCATTATCCACTGCTAGCAGGGTTAGAGTTAAGGGTCTCCACGGTTTGCTATATAATTTCAAATATGTCCATACGGAAAGATAGCAGTATAAAGGTAAGGTCAGTAGCTCATCAATGTGACATAGTTTGGCTGTCGTGTTTTATTGCCTGTTTGTTTCCTACCTACATCACTTTAACTCTTATTGCAGCAATCAATAAATCAATACAGAGACTAGTAGGGTCACTAATAAACTTCACATCTTCCCGAACACCTTACCTCTATAATCTGATTGTAGAACAATTATTCTGCCTCTACATATCATTACAGCTACGTCCAGTCACCAATACCTCTCCGTAATCAATTTTACCGAAAAAACCCAACAACAATAATGCCGAAAGTCATCAATATATTGTAATTAGCTAATGCCGTCTTTGTTAACGCTTGCAAAGTTCACTGTGCTAATGCTACGATGCCTATCGCACCGCCGCAAAAATATTACCATCGTGTTCGACAAGCAGGAACTGTGTAATTACAGTCTGTTACTTATGATGGTGTCAACAATGACAAAATTACCGCATTCTCAATCGTTATTTCACACGAGCGGCAGGAAAAGGGCCTCCTCTTATTGATCAAGCTATATTGTAATTGGCTATTACTACATGCGGAGAGGTCTCATTCTACCAAAGCAACAAGCTGATCAACAATCAGCTCTCAACATATAAACTCTTCAACACCCGACCTTCAATTGCTGGGCGTTTACAAGCAGTTTGGAGCCAGATCAGATGCCAAGTAACTTGGCATCTGATCTGGCTCCAAACTGCTTGACACTCCCAATAATGCCACACAGATAAACAGAAAATAACGCTAAAATTTAAACGAAATTCAGAAGACCATTTTTACGTAGACATCATTCAAAGCGTGCTGAGGGTAAAAGCAATACCACACACATCGAAAGCCTGTCACTGGAATCGAGATTCCATAAAGTGCACGGATGCATTGACTGAGTTAATTCTCTGCCATTCATATTTTGCTGAGTTCAGAAAATTTGATTTCTTTATGACACTGTCATCAAAACGTCAGCCAGATTAAATTCTGCACCAACAATGTTAAGCTTGGTATCATGATCCTTCCTAACAAATATGTATTCACAGTATACCATTGTAATAGATACAACGGTTTCACTAGAATATGCACTCAACACTTTTATAGCATCAGATAATGCAGGGATATCGATAGTGTATGTAAACTGAACATTTTCAAAATGTTTCTCCTTAATGTATCTCCTACATCCTATGTTAAGACTTATTCACTACAATTGTTTCTTTCAGACTTTTCTAATAAGTGGTCACAACATAAATTTTGGTGAAGCCATTATTATAAGGGACAAATGCTGCAAATGTTCTGTTTATACTGTTATTTGCGATACTTATATCAATAACATTAGATCAAGATCAAACTTTGGGTCACATATCTGCCATTATTTTTTAAGAAAAATTTATATGCTGCAGAGAATGAGGCATGGGCAAGTGTTTGAGACTAGACAAAGTCATCCTTTGTAAGCTTCCTGCAATAATTTTATCCTGCAATAAGTAAGGGCTCCAGATAAGTGGGGTATTTCAAAACCTAAACTCTTTATTTCTGCTTTAAACCCTATGGTGTCACTACTCATTAGAATCGTCTCGAAGAGACGATTCTAATGAGTAGTAACACCATAGGATTTGGTGCTAAAATAAGTGAGAAAATGTTGGATTTGTTCAGTTTACTCCTCCTTCAATACTTTTATCCTGCAATAAGTAAACATCTATCTTCTGTGATCTCTATGCATCTACACCGAACAGTACCTTCAAACATGTTTGACAGTATTAAGATAACGACACTCTGTCCATTTCTCTTTCATCTCCCGAAACATTGGCAGGGATATTGACAAACCCATTAGATACATAAATATGGATATGCCGTAGAGCGGCGACAATCTGCGATTACATCTTCTACATACAGGCTCCAAGAGGACACGCTCCACAGAAATGATGGAATATTATCATACAATTATTCTTTTAGTCCAATCCTTTTAAATGCTGGAAATAAGTAGTGTCCACCCAGGGCTCCAGATAAGAGGGAGTAAACTGAAAAACTCCAATGTTTTCTCACTCATTTTAGCACCAAATCCTATGGTGTTACAACTCATTAGAATTGTCTCTTCCAGACGATTCTAATGAGTAGTAACACCATAGGGTTTAAATCAGAAATAAAGATTTTAGCTTTTGAAAAACTCCTCATCTGGAGCTCTGGTCCACCTATACTAACAAGGTAGATTCAGCACAAATGCCGAGTAAATGACAGAACTGATAGATACACTGAGATGGACAGATCCATTGGTGGACAAACAGACAGTCAGGTACCAGCATGCCCTCATCTATCTCTCTACATCCCATCCAAGACTCTACCCTTCTAAAGATATTAACATATATTGAAGATTTCATTTATAACAGTATAGACCCACTATTTAAATGTATTGGTGATTTTTGAAAACAGTACAGACCCAGATCAGACAGCTCCTAAAGGAGCTGACTGATCTGGGTCTGCACTGGTTTTTCACATGAGCTTGCATGCTTTCATTGGGAAAATTTTCGGAACTCTATTAGCCATTGTAATAGTTCAGATGATAATATGTAGATACACGCGGAGTTTAATTTATAGATATTCCGCAGGAGAAGGTTTACAATTGGAGACATTTTAAGGTACAAGTTACCTATTTATGATAGGCAGTATGACCAAGAGGCCAGGAATTTACGAGGGCTATATAAAACATAAAGTGTCACTTACCTATTGTGATAGCAGGTACAACAGCACATGAAAAGAGAAAATAAAACAACACCATTATAGACACTGTCAAGACCTAGCCTACAATTGGTACTTGTGTTACAACAGATAGCACAACCTGTATTAACCCATTACTCCATAGCCTGTTTCTTCATTCTGAGGATAGGACTGGTGATCACTTAAAGCAGCTTAAAAGTAAAGCAGAATGTGCCTTAAGGTTCATTCTGCTTTACTTTCAGCCTACTTAAAGCTACCATCTGCTTTTAAGGATACAGGTAATATATCTTACTATTCATGATTATTAAAGGTGCATTCTGTTTTACTTTTAACCTGCTTTCTTCAAAACTAGAGACAAACTATGGCGTAATGGGTTCAGCAAGAGAAGATTTATTAATTCAGGGCTCCAGATAAAGGGAGTATTCCAAAAATTAAATTCTTTATTTCTGCTTTAAACCCGATGGTGTCACTACTCATTAGAATCGTCTCAAAGAGACGATTCTAATGAGTAGTAACACCATAGGATTTGGTGCTAAAATAAGTGAGAAAATGTTGATTTTGTTCAGTTTACTCCCCCTTATCTGGAGCCCTCTGATTTGCTTTTTTGATGAGTCAGTTTAATGTAAACATGGTAAGGGAGTTTTCAACGGTTTCTGATGAGGCAGCTCAGAACCAAAGCAAACATTGAATCGCTGCCATACAAACCAATCGGAAGTAGACATGCTGATTGAAACTTGGTGATCCCCGCGTACAGTAGAACCTCTCTATTACGACCACTAAAACAAAAGCTTATTGATTGTATAATAGACAGGTGACAGCTTCAAGCTAGGTGACAGTAAAACAGAATGCTCCTTAAGGATTTAACAATTAACACAATTTAGTGGTCATAGGTTTTACTGTATTACAGTTTTGAATTTATTTAGTCTATTTAGTTTAGTATTTAGTCGAAAATACCCATCTGCAACTATCTGTCTTCAATACTGAAAACAACATAATTATTACTGAGGAACAGTTTAATGCATGATAAAGTATTTCTTTATCTCTTTACTGTCTTAGACAAAGCGTAAGTAATTTTTTCATTTGCAGCACATCAATTGTCTTTTGCTACTTACTATTCTAAAATTAGAAATTTATAAATTTCCTTTTGAAATAGGGTCTGAATGACAAACTGTTGATCGAGATGAGACTCAGCGTATAATGGCATCTCAACTGGAATAAAACTGTTTGCAGAGGTAATCACAGTTTTGGCCGTTAGTGTGCAAAGACTCACTGGAAAGTGTTAACCCATTACCCTCAAAGACTGTTTCTAATGTTGAAGATAGGTAACCACTTAAAGCAGTTGCCTTAAGGTGCATTTTGCTTTACTTTCATCCTGCTTTAAGCTACCATCTGCTAAAATATATTACTTTTTCTTATGGTACGTACATATTTTCATGACTGTATTAAGTGAAACTATTTTCTTCAAAGGTGGAATGAATTAAAGGCATAAAATGTTGTGTTTATGGGGTAATGGGTTAAATTTTGCAGCCAGTTTGCAGTGAGGGACTTCCATTGTATGTTTTATTAACTCAGTCTCACTTACAAACCCATGATTGTGAAAGGTCTCTGTCAAAGGGGACAACATCAGCCATTAACGGCTCATAAATATTTTATGAAACATTCATGGATAAATTACTGCTGTTTAATATTCATTTCAGTAAGAATAAAAAGTCCTGTCTTACAACCTGTAATACAGTATCTCTCAGGTGTAAAAATACTGCAGACTATACAAACAGGTTGTAACCTTTGCACTGTGAAAATTTGCATTTTCTTTCTATCCTACAATTCTCTGTCAAAAGCTAGGCATGCAATGAATTTTTATAAATCAAGCGTATGACAGTTTAGAAAGTTAAGAATCTGATCAAAACTTGAGATTTGATAAACCCTCAAAATACCAGAGTAACTTTTTGTTGTCTGCTAGAAATGATATCTGCTAAAAAATCTAAAACAGACAAGGTCGTCTTTACATTAACTCTTTGAACCCTAGTCCCGCATATAGGCATGGTTTTCAAACAGTGTATATGTGAATAGAACACATGTCCTATGCAAACAGTGAAGACCCAGATCAGAGGGCTCCGAAAGGAGCCCTCTGATCAGGGTCTTCACTGTTTGTCATAATGCCTAACATTGACAAAAATAACCCTTAAAAGTCAGAAATGGACTGGACTAAAATGGAAACTGGAATTGTCCATTTAAAGTTTCAGGGAGGAAAGAGTTAATTAATGGAAATGGGATCCGTGCGGCATCAGGATCCAAACGTCTTGCATACAGGTATTCATTGTTTTGTTGTATATGCCGAATGATGTTTTTGTGAAGGATGTTGAGGTTAGATTTCAGTCAGAACATTTACGACTGCATGACCTTAGAAGGTGACAAGTTTTATAGTGTGAACATTGTCATTTTATATAGAAAAAGACTTGCTGTAGCCCTTAGCATGCTAATGGTAAAATCCACATTATCTTCGCAAACAGATTGGCTCCTGATGAGATGCAAATTAACTTGACATCTCATCAGGGTCCAAACTGTTTGACACTCTGACCCTTCTTTAGAAAGAGATTTTTGAAAAATATTTTAGAAAAGTAGTAGACATTGGTTGCAGACAAGAAATTAACAAGAAGTTAACCTTATTCCATTTCAAACTCTGACCTCATTTTGAAGAGAATTGTTCAATAGTTTTAGTTTTAGAACAATTATTAGCAGACTTCAGTTGTTGCAAACAACAAATATTACTTAGCAATCAAAAAGTTAATAATGTATCCAATAATAGATGTGTGAAGTCAATCTTCTTCTTGTAAAGAATGTATACAGCACGTTAATGTTTCACTATAATGTAAGTGTTGGCTTGTGGTTTGAAGGTGAGGGTAGTGTGAAAACAACCTCCTGGCACGGGTATTGAAAGTAGAAATTACTGGTGACAGTATGGTCAGCCTTCTTCTCACATATTATGTAAAATATCACAGCTCCAAACATGGCTGTGATACACTGGACGAGTCAAAAATAACAATTTGGAGAGGTATGTAAATGGTAGTAGTTGGTAGCTAAATAATGATAGGATCGGTGTACCCCAGCTGAAACCAAATTTTATCGTCAGAGAGATAGTATTAGTATGACTGGTGGTGCAGTTTTTAATCCTAAATCATGAAATGGACAATTCTAGTTTCCAATTCAGTTATTGAGTCTTTTATTGACTATTTTGTCATTTACAAGTCGTTACAAAATGACCCACAGTGCAGACCCTGATCAGAGGGCTCCTGTTTGCACTGAAGAAGTGAACTCTTCATACACTGTTTGTAAATGATGCATACTTGCGTCACTAGGCATTATTGTATTATAACCATTTGAACTCTTGTCCCGCATATAGGCACCCTTTTCAAACAGTGTACATGTGAATAGAACACTTGTCCTATGCAAACAGTGAAGACCAGATCAGAGGGCTCCGAAAGGAGCCCTCTGATCAGGGTCTTCACTGTTTGTCATAATGCCAAACATTGACAAAAACAACCCTTAAAAGTCAGAAATGGACTATACTAAAATAGAAACTGGAATAGTCCATTTAAAGTTTCAGGAAGGAAAGAGTTAATGTCTTGAAAAAGCTATTAAAGGCTGGGTCAAAAAAACAATATTGTTTTGCGTTAAGATGCTGGTACTTTGTGGCACAAGAAGCCATGAGACAATTGTTCAGCTATGCCGTTGTGTTTCCTACATTTAACCTGTGTGTGAATGTGCCAAACGCTTATGAATATTTCATATTCAGTGCAGGAAAAGAAGGTGGCGAGAGCTGGAGAGATCATTTCTCAAGCAGTTTAATCATCTCTGAAGTAACAAAGACAACAATGCCGCGCAAATACTCACAAGTATTCAGCTTCTTTGCTGCGAAATTACGTTTCTGACAGAATTATTTGAATGTTACTTTTGAGGATTTGCTCAGCGCTTTTGAATGCTGAATAGATATCATCCTCACAAAATATCATCGACTAGCTTATTTTTCTGAAACTGACTTTTCAGTCTCTTTATTGTGAGAAATACAACCCACTATTGCATCAAACAGTTTTGATCCAGATTATATGCTAAGTTACTTCATGTTTGATCTGGATCTCAACTGTCGGAACAGGTCTGCATTAAATGTGTTTATTTCCAGGAGTTTAAGATGTTTTCCACTCAGGTCCTTCACAAAGGCTTTGCCCTGCAATTTCTCTTTGTACAACCTGAATCGAAAAATCAGCTAAAAGTCAATTGCTATTAATGTAAATTTCAGACGGGGCGAGACATTGATGAATTAGACTCGCTATTCAGTTTGTCAATTCCAATGGTTTCACAGTGTAGATCTATCACGTGAGTATTTTGTTGTATGCATATTTCTTAAGTCTGAAGGGAGGCTTGAGTCAATATAATAAGACGACTACGTAATTGGATGGAAACAGCTTACGATGAAATATCACACATATTGGAAATAAGTCTTCCGAGATGTTGATTTTGATATTCATTATTTTCTTACATGCCAAGAAATCCATGCCCTAGTATCGTTTTCCTCAAATTTATTGGGAAAGTCAAAGTTTTTTTCTACATCGCTTTACTGTTGAATAAATGCATTTTTGTCATTTTAATGTATTGATTTTGTTTCACAAAGTTGATAGCCATGGAATACTGCTGGTCTTTTTCCCAGTACTATGGGCGAAATTCAATTTAATTTTTCAAATGCAAATAAAAAATTTACAGGCACTTTTACTTTTTTACAAAGTTTGTACTAAATGTGAATAAACAAATACAGTCAATTCAACATTTAATCAAAACCTTTAAACTATTCACATTAAGTTAAGTTTTGAAAAACTAATTCAGGCTGACAAGCCTTTTAAGATGAAATTCTAAGATACTGGGCATCCCATCTGGGTCTAGATTGTTTGCAAGAACCATCCATATACAAAGTATCAGTACACCTATTACCCTATAACTTCACCATTTTACACTCAAGAAAATAGTTCCATTTGATACAGTCATTAATATGTATACCATAACAAATTCGTTCAATATCCTAGCAGATGGTAGCTTAAATCAAATCAGACTGAAAGTTAAGCCGAATGTGCCTTAAAGTGGAACTATGTAAAAAGGCATATCTATATATTGGGGTAATGGGTAAGAGAGGTTACAGTAAGAGATCTTGGCACTTCAATGTCTTCAATGTATCGATGGCTCCAAATAAGACCGAGTCAAATCCAACATTTCTCCTTCTTGTCAACACCAAACCCTATGGTGTTACTACTCATTAGAATCGTCTCTACGAGACGATTCTAATGAGTAGTGGCACCATTGGGTTTAATGCAGAAATAAAGATTTTTAGTTTTTTAAATACGCCCCTTATCTGGAGTCCTGATGTATGACATAGGCGCTGATGACTTAGTCATTCACAGGAGCATCAAGTTGAAAAATTTCGTACTTGTATCCATTTCAGCCCTATCAACCTTAAGTAGTGTCACTATTCATACCAAATGGAATATATGAATACTTAGATCCCACATGAACCCCGCTGACCTCGGTACGGCATTAGTTTTGTGCTGCGATTTAATACGGAGTCTGATCCAATCGAATACCCTATTGAATTCTTGGACACGTTACATTTCCAGTTCAATGGTTTTCTACGGTTGCCAATACTGCGATTTTTTGTATAAAAGGGCATCAGAATAAACCCACAGCGTGCTATTCACTGCATGGGTTATTATCTAGATAATCTTCCACACAACAGTATCGCCTCTCATAAACAACCAACCATACAGAACAAAGTGGGCATCTTGAAATACAAGTGGCTGCTTAGTGCAGGACAAAAAGTCATGCACAATGTTCCTTTAAGAAGCCTTCTGCATTACTTTGGCCCTGCATTTAGCTCCCTATCTTATAAGGACCAAAAACTGAGACATGTATTTTGGGTTCGAGTTTCGCTTAAGATGGGTAGAACTGTAGTATAAATAAGTTCATTGTTTTCTGAATCAGATAGGGAAAGGCATATCCAAATATTAATAAGTTACAGTGAAAATTGAATTAGGCGACTGATGATGAATGAATGAGCATGGCAATATCAAAAGATGGATGAGGGCTCAAATACAAGAATAAGCAGTGTGGGTCATAATTTTTTTGTGCTGCATTACACGTACTGCCACCTGTTCTGTTAAGACAACAAGTGTTAACCCATTACCCCATAAATACGCCTTTTTACGCCTTTAGTTATTCATCCACTTAGAAAAATAGTTCCAATTTATACAGTCATGAATATGTATCATAAGAAATATTTTCTATATTCTAGAAGATAGTAAATTAAAGCAAGTTGAAAGTAATGCAGAATGCGCCCTAAGGCGCATTCTGCTTTACTTTCAACCTGCTTTAAGTGGGCAGCTATTTTCAAAACTAGAAACAGGCTATGGGGTTTGACTGTTCTCTGAAAATATGTTTCACTGGCAACAAGCTGTGAGTATTAATTGATCATTGAAAAGGGATTTGACCTCATACAAGTACATTTCAAACTTCTTCCTGGGTGGGAAACGAGTACATGTCTATCCATCAGCAAACAGTGTAGACCCAGATCAGACGGCTCCTGAAGATTAGCTGTAGCCTTGGTCTCCTGCACTGTTTGTCATTGATTATTTTGGAATCAAACATCTTAAGAATCAATGTAAAGTATAACAGGGCTCCAGATAAGAGGTAGTTATTTCAACAAATCCAACATTTTCCTCTTTTTAGCACCAAATCCTATGGTGTCACTACTCATTAGAGTCATCTCAAAGAGACGATTCTAATGAGTAGTGACACCATAGGGTTTAATTCAGAAATAAAGATTTTAGTTTTTGAAAAACTACCCTTATCTGGTGCTCTGGTATAAGCCATAATAAGTAAATAGAAGCTCAGCAAACAGTGCAGATCCTGGTTTAATAGGTTTAAGCTGCCATTCACTTTCCAATACACAAAGGTTTCAATAGTATCAATATGAAATTGGAAATTCCCAAGGATCCCTCAGATCATCAGGATTCCACATTGTTTGTACAGCACTCTGGGTCTTAATGCCACCAACAATGTTTGTGTTTAATCTAATGGTTTATTGGTTGCGGGTGTTATGCTATGATATCGTTCATGACACTGATGAGGCCGATAATGAAATAGCAAAAGTCTGGAAAATTAGACAAAATATACATAGCAACAGATCGGATAGCCTACCGACAGTATACAGTAAAGCCTGGGGTAGTCCATTCTCAAGAGAGCTTGAATTGGCCGTCATGCTTGGTACCAGCAAAAATATGATTATCTTTGCAAACAGTTTGGATCCTGATGAGATGCAAAGTACCTCAGTGTCTCGTCAGGATCCAAACTGTTTGACAACACTAATCCTGTTTTGGAATTTAAGTCATGAAAGTTCTTATTTCAGAACAATAGCAGATGAAAACTTTCTTAGCATCCAGAGTTAATGCAGGGCTACAAAAGTTTTTTAACCCATTCCCCCATAAATATGCCTTTTTACGCCTCTAATTTATCTGAGGAAAATAGTTTCAATTTATACAGTTGTGAGTATCTAACATAAAAAATAATTTCTATATTCCAGCAGCTGGTAGCTTAAAGCAAGCTGAAAGTAAAGCAGAATGCATTCTGCTTTACTTTCAACCTACTTTAAGTGGTCACCTGTCTTCAGTACAAAAAAACAGGCTATGGGGTGAGTGGTTAATTGTTTGCAGGCAACAAGTTTGAAACAGATGGCATTTAAATACATGTAATTGAAAGGAAACACTTAAACCTGCATTCAAAGCAACTATTAGATGTAGATGTATGAAGATCTTTAAAGACATGTGATTGTTTAACCTACGGTATTACTACATAGATACACGTTTTATGCCTTTAATTTATTCTTCCACTTAAAGTAAATAATTCATTTTTTTACTCATGAATATGTATCCTAAGAAATGTTTGCTATATTCTAGCAGATGATAGTCTCAAGCAGACTTAAAGTAAAGCAGAATAAAGTGCCTTAAGGCACATTCTACTTTCTTTCAACCTACTTCTAGTAGTCATCTACCTTCAATACCAGAAAATAGCTATGGAGGTTTTATATGGCAAAGGGAGCTTTCTGCATTAATATTATTCTTATTCTGCAGTAATCTGCCACAGGTTTTTAAGACCACCCATACATCCTCTCTTGAATGGTTCCTTGACTTAAACACGTCTCTGTACATTCCAGTATGCATGTGGAATTCAGAAAACAGTCAAAAAGTGCAAATAATTTCATAGCAAGACAAATGGTAAATACAGACAATCTTTCCAGTTTTGTTTGACAAGATTTTGCCAAAACATCAGAGGACAAAGACTTGAGGATAATTCATCTTCGAGCTAATGATTTTTCAAGACAGAAACAAGAAAAACACCTGCTGTGCTCCGTTCCCTCTCACTACTAAAGCAAAAATTTAACATGTTAGTTGCGCAATTACAAAATTTTCATTACGGAAACTGGTTTTCATGCTGATTAGCTTGCACAGTCATTACTCACAGGGAAAATTGCTTTTTTGATATAAAGTTTAAATGACAAACAGTCACACCCTCAATCCTGCTGTAAGTTCATAAATCCCTGACACTTCAAATGGAAATAGCCAGTTTCAAAATAAGTCTAGTCCATTTTTTTCTATTTAGGGTCCCTTTTTGCAATATATTGCAAAATGACAAACAGTGCAGACCCTGATCAGAGGACTCCCTTAGGAGTCCTCTGATCTGGGTATACACTATTTGCATAGGACAAATGTACTCTTCACAGGTACACTGTTTGTAAAGGACATTGTATACTGGTCACAAGGGTTGAGCAGCAATTTTTCTTCCAAACAAATGAAGACATTAAAGTCTGACATTAATCTAGGGAAAAACTATTTTAGAGAAAAAATACAATTTAGCTTACCATATTATCTCCCATTGCAGTTGATTCAGGAGTAACCCCCCTTTATCAGCTCCGAGCTAATAAATTGCCAATCGTGAAGGGTTTATGACTTATATCAGATGTATAAACTACAGAAACATTATCTCCTTGCTAACAAGGCGTCTCAGAGGAGCAGGCACCTGTTCTGTCTTCCTAATTAACCAATTATCTCCCCATTACCATTTCCTCTAGGGGGCACCACTGGTCTCTATTTATACATGCTTTTATCAAGATGGAAAATGTACATAATTTCTCGGGGAGAAAAGCCACAGGATTCTAAAATAATCTTTTTCCAAGAAAATAATACTTTGAGTGTCAATCAGTCCTAGAGGAATACAAAGATATGGGGGATTACGATATATGGTATATATTATCTATTACATGCTGTCAGCTAGTTAGAGGGGGTAACTGATTGGTCTGATCTTGGCACTAACAAGATACCCATAGAGAGTCTGGTAGAAGATTATGTCATACTGTTTGACATCTTAATGAGAAGGAAATCCTATAACCAGTTCCAATGAAACATGTTTAATCCTTTCCTCCATAGACAAAATTGTCAAAATTTCAAATCAACTTTATCAAACTGTGTGTAACCCTATTTCTAGTATCAAATATAGGTGACCACTTAAAGCAGGTTGAAAGTATGTGCCTTAAGGCGCTTTCTGCTTTACTTTTAGCCTGCTTTAAGCTACAGTCTGCTATAACATAGAAAATATTTCTTATGATATACTCTACATAGTTTAAAGCAGGCTGAAAGTATAAAGGGTGCATTCTGCTTTACCTTTAACCTGCTTTAACTCTTTGAACCCTAGTCCCGCATACAGGCGTACTTTTCAAACAGTGTACATGTGAATAGTACACTTGTCCTATGCAAACAGTGAAGATCCTGATCAGAGGGCTCCGAAAGGAGCCCTCTGATCAGGTTCTTCACTGTTTGTCACAATGCCAAACATTGACAAAAACAACCCTTAAAAGTCAGAAATGGACTAGACTAAAATCGAAACTGGAATTGTCCATTTAAAGTTTCAGGGAGGAAAGAGTTAAGTGGAAACCTGTTTTCAAAATTAGAATCAGGCTATAGAGTAATGAGTTAAATAAGCTTGATATTTGTACGAGATAACAGGTTGTTGTTTTTCTACCTGTGAGATTTGAGTGCACTATTCAGTTAACAGTAAGCTCTGTCTCTCTCTATGGAAGCACGGATTGCAAGGCAAGAGTACACACATGATAAATAAAACATGCTCTTTTCCTCAAACGTGTCTGGTTAACATGCATTATTTATATGGGCACATCATCAATTCTTTTTGCTCTTGTTTATTTCCGTTCCTATCTCGACAGCCTGTCTACTATGCAATCGTGTCTATATCTAACTGCTTTATGTCGCAATCGTATAAATGACCTACTTTAAGTATCATAGTTTTTACGAGCCATTTCATTCCATCTCTGCCAGTTTGGAATTTCTGTTTGATACCAGTACCTAGTTAGGACATTGGTTCAATGATCGAACATAAAATGTTTTGTCGTTATTTTTGGCAGAAATTTATGTTTTCAGCAGTAAATTGTCTGAGACGTATCACCATGACAACACAGATCTTAAAAATCTCTTGCTGTAAATCAACTTTTTGTAGTCGTTATTTTGCTGCAATAAGATGAAACTAATCTGTTCAAACAACGAATTGCACAATTTCTCAAGACTATTTGAGCAACCACAACCCATGACAGAAGACGTAGAAAGACATTCAATTTTAGGCAGATTTCTTCCCCAATGTCTAAAAGTAATTGTGGAATGCCCTGCAAGTGTGATTAACATTTCTATGTGATTAACTCTTTGCATGC
This sequence comes from Gari tellinella, assembly GCA_922989275.2. NCBI lineage: Eukaryota > Metazoa > Mollusca > Bivalvia > Cardiida > Psammobiidae > Gari > Gari tellinella. The sequence goes on from OV277867.1 coordinate 44,376,294, forward strand.
TGGGTAAACTTTTTCGTCTGTAACAATTGTCTTCTGCAACTGTTCTAAAAATAGAATTTTCAAAATTTCTTTTCAAAATAAGGTCAGAGTGGCAAAAGATTTGGATCCTGTTGAGACGCCGTCTCATCAGGATCCAAACTGTAAGCCGTGGTTATAACATGGTTTCTCCGCCAGCATGCTACGAGTGATGTTATGTAAGGTTTCATATAATAGAAAACTATTCCTGTATATTGTATTTTGGTTACCACCTAAATGGTAAGCAACATTGCTACCCTTATTTGGCGATAATATATGGCTATAGATCAATTTTTGTTGATTTTTTTACTGAAGAAGTTTTAACCTTTTCATCACCAAATGTTAAATCGTCTGATTTAACTTGTTTATCTGCTAAGATTTGCCGTCTACAATTAACTTTTTTGAAGTTTTAACTATAGAAATATTGATACAAGTGGCAAAAACTTTAAAATCTAGTGTAATGTGATGTCTTAATCTGGATCCTCACTGTTTGTAAAGGTGACTTTAGTTGCCTTAAGATCAGTGCAAGGATTAAGCGTAGCTATTTCTCCCTATAGAAAAACTATCTATAATAGCATTGTCAATCCCCTCCCCAGCTTCATTATAGAAACGCTTTTCAAGTACTTACAAGATATTTCATTTTCCTGAATTGCTTATAACCTGCTACCTTTGAAATGCCGCCAAAAATATCAATACTGCCATAATTGGTTCTTACAGAAAAGGAAGCCAACAAAAGTCAGGGAAATACTTCAGGTAATCAATATTACTGTATATAAATAAAACCTGATACTGATCTGCAAATCTCTCAGTAGACATTCAACTTGTTCCATTTAATTTTTACACTTCCCCTAATAAATAGTCTGACATATTAAAACTCCACCAAGTATGAATATTTAGCATCTGAACTACTATCTGTTTGGATTCTGGACAGAAAACCATTTAGCCTGCATCTGATCAGGAGCTTGACTGTTTGCAACTGTCGTTAAATTCACCTCTGGCACTATACAATTACAAGACTTACAAAATTATATAATGTACGAGTCAATATCAAATTTGGCAGAAAATAATTTCAAGGCGGACATTTTCTCTCTCTATTTTATGTGGGGTTTACATTTAGCCTAAATAATGCAAAACCCAAATTGAATCTAGGAATAATTGAAATTCAGATAAGTTGCCAAGTAAATCTGAAACATTATATGCTTCCAAATTATAAGCATGCAATCCCACACTGCAGGTCTGTGAGAGATATAGAGAATGGGATATCCAATTTAATCCACTCAATCTGATTTTTTTATTCCTACGTGTTCTACTTTTAGACAGCTTTTGGTTGCCCCGACTAAACCCTGCTGTCTTTAATTTATCTCATTATGTAGCCCAATAAATACACCTTTTTAAGACATTTATTTATTCCTTCACTAAACAAAATAGTTCCACTTTATATACATGTAGGAATGAATATGCACCATAAGAAATATTTTCTATATCCTAGCAGATAGTAGCTTAAAGCAGGCTAAAAGTTAACCAGAATGTACCTTGAAGCACATATACTGCTTTACTTTCAACCTGCTTTAAGTGGTTTGTGTGATCTATCTTCAATTCTAGAAACAGATTATGAGGTAAAGGGCTAAGAAGCGGCATGAACATGTGTTTAAGTATAAAGAGATGGGCAAAGAACATTAAATATGTGATAGATACAGCAAAACTTTCATATACATCCCAATGCCTTGATAATGGTAATGAAACTTGGACGGTTCAACTTGGGAAATTACTTTTTTAGCATGTCAATAACCTGAAGTTTTGTCAGCCTCACCTACAGCCACAGGAAGATATACGTACATGTGGAAAAAGACACGTTGTCAAACAAAATTGCCAGGGCTGTCATAGAATATGACATACTCACTGCTATACTTTAAGACATTTGGGGCCTATATAAGAAACACAAATTGACAGTTTCATTACATACCCAGACATTGTCAAATGCAATAAACACAAAATACGCTTTATACCAAATTACTCCTCTTTAACTAATACATCCCTGAAACTTTTAATGGATGATTCCAGTTTCCAATTAGGTCTAGTCAATTTTGTACTATTAAGGGGTATATTAATTTAATTTATATTTCAAAATGACAAACAGTGCAGACCCTAATCAGAGGGCTCCTGCAGGAGCCCTCTGATTAGGGTCTGCACTGTTTGCATAGGACAATGTTACTATCTTCACATATACTGTTGTTAAATGACAAGTATACTTGTCGCTAGTGCTGAATGTGTTAAACTTTTAATCCTTACACCATCCTAACAGACTTCCTAAATTAAATGTCTAGTTTTACAATGACTCTTGAAAAGTATATCTATGAGTTATTTAAAAGATTAACATTTTAACAGTGCAGACTCTCTAATCAGTATAAAACAGAACTGTTTTCATCAGCAGAGGAATCAAGGCGTAATAATGTGTATCTATCATCCAGGAGTAATGTGCTATGTTTTAGTATTTACAGGGCTCCAGATAAGGGGAGTATTTCGAAAACTAAAACTTTATGTCTACATTAAACCCAATGGTGTGATTTCTCATTAGAATTGTCTCTTTCAGAAGATTCTAATGAGATCTGTCTATGGAGTAATGGGCCAAGTTTCTGTGTTTTTGCAGTGTCCACTATGACATCAGTATCAGTGTCCATACATTGTTTACGGCAGATGGCAGTTTGTCAATGGTGGCAGGGGGTGTGACAAGCTGTTACTGGACAATTATGAGGTTAACACTGTGTGTCAACTCTACATACTAACTCTCTCCATCAGGACCATACTTGATTTATGATCTCCAACAAAAAACATAAGTAACCCCAGTAATGGTCATTTATGATGGGAAACTAAACATAACTGGACAACCGGGTAGCAACATAATGTCAAATATTATGAATAATAAAGCTTTGCATTTTGTCCCACAATATTTAATCCATTTCCCCATAGCCTTATTCTTTTTTTAGAGAACAGGTGACCACTTAAAGCAGATTGAAAGTAAAGCAGAATGTGCCTAAGGCACATTCTGCTTTACTTTCAGCCTGCTTTAAGCTATCACTGATAGAAAACAGAAAAAAAATTGTAATAGAACATATTCACTGTATAAAGTGGAATTATTTGAAGAAGTGGAGGCATAAGTTAAAGGCGTAAAAGGGCGTATTTATGGGGTAATGGGTTAAGAAGATATGGCAAATAGTGCAGCAGAAAACTCCCTCATCTCAGTCACCCCTGAACTTTCGAGTTCCCGAACTTTCAAATAGAGAATTCCAGCTTCAGATTAAGTGTAGCCCACTTAGACTTCTTAGGGTTAACAGTTCTTACAGTATGTATTTTACAAAATGACGGAAAGTGTATGCATACACTGATCTGGGTCTTCACTATTTGCATTGGACACATGTATTCTTCACAGGTACTTGGTTTAAGCGTAAAGGGTGCATATTTCATAAGCCAATGTTATAGTTCAGTTATTTATTACTAAGTGGGCAGAGTTTTATACATATAAATATTCAACTGGATAGGAAATCAGAACGTTTTGACCACACTGTGCATGCAGTAACTGATTAGTAGAAGAACTGTGAGGCAGCCATCAAACTTCACTCTGATATTTTCAGCAAGAAGCACTTTTTTCCGAGCATTGTAATTAATCACATCCATTTGTTTCCAGTGCCATGACCATTAACCATTCTAGAAAAAGTGAAAAACACGATAAAAAGCACTTAAAACCTGCAAAAACGCTGCAGCGAAATTGGAAATCTTGACAAAATGAAAATCTGATGTGAAGAGGTCTGTCACTATAACCATCACCCTCTGCCGCATAGCTGCCACGAAATTGGCCAGAAATTACTGCCTCATCCTTATAAATACAGTAAAACCTCTCTTAAACGACCACTAAATTGTATTAATTATGAGGTGTTTAAGACAGGCGACTGCTTAAAGTAAGGTAACAGTAAAACAGAAAGCTCCTTTAGGAGCTTTCTGTTTTACTGCCACCTTACCTTAAGCTGTCACCTGTCTTTTATACAGTTAATTAGCCTTCTTTTTCGTGGTCGTAATATATTTTTTACTGTATCACAAAATGTTCCACTCCAATCCATATCTTCACACCTCGTGGTTTTAAAAATTTATCAGTTAATCAAATCACTTAATGATTAGGAACACAATTTAATTATATACTTTTTACGCTTTAACACATTGCCTTTGTTTAACCCCAAATGTTTCCTCTGTAGGCAATAGTGCAAATCAGCCATATCCACTAATGTTTAGAGGACGTCATACTGCTTAAAGCATGATGAATGTTAAGCAGAACATATCTTTAGGGTCTTCACTGTTTGCAAAATACAAATAGTTGCATATACTCGTCAAGATCAGAACAAAATGCAAGTTATCAATCAATCAATCAATCTTTTATTGCATTAAACACCATACAGGATGCTTATAGCAAGCAAAATATTTATGAACAGTAGATACATGTTATCGGCATTTTCAGAGGAACATTTATGTCATTATATAAAGGAATGTAAAATTAGTCTTTATGTTTTTGTCTATTATTTTTTAATGCTAGCATTAGACAAGTCGTTTTCAACTCTTGTAAATTATCAAACCAAATGGACTTCCATTAGCAACTAGTTTGGATCTTGGCCCAGAAACTGATTTACTCAATACCTAATCAGGATCCAAGCTGTTTAAGACTAATTTAATATCAATGTTTCTTGAGTTTAGAAAACCTTAAGTTTTACTTTACAAAAGAACAAAATGTGCATGAAAAAATGCATAACCCTGATGATATTTCAGCAAGCTAAGCGTTAATATCAACGATATTGTGATTCATATTTATAGCCAGCAACAAAATCACAACACCATAAAAATGTGGAAAACCAATCAAAATAAATGTGCTTCTCTGCCAAATATTAACCCCTTCTCCTACACTGCTGAGACTTAACTGGTATTTGCCAATAGCATGCATGTTTCTTTAAGTGTCCTGAAAGAGCTTTCTGTTTTACTTTCATTTAGCTTTAACCCTTTAATCCATAGCATGTTTCTAGTTTTTGGATCCAGATCAGATGCCACGTAATAAGGCACCTGATCTCGATCAAAACTGTTTGTCACTCACATTCAACTTTTTTTCCGTTGAGAAAAGCATCAATCTAATTTTGATTTTTTTCACTGACGGTATAACTGAAGCAGACAACAATTGAGCCTGGTAATGGGGTAATGGTTTAATTTGGCTGCTAGGGTAGGCAGCATGCAGCAGGCATGGAGGGGATGAAGCATCATAAGGTTTTATAACTACCATGAGAATATTAGAGGATAAGTTATTGATTAAATCTGCACTAATCACTTAGAGAAGATAGCCTGCAGACGAAAATTCAGAAATTCTGAGAAAGTTGCAAATTTCTTCTGAAATAATTTAAACATTTAATGCTGTTAATTTGAACAAGCGTGGCTAAATTGATTTCAAACAAAATTCTGAGAAAGTTTTGTAGGATCCAGATCAGACATCACAAAATTCTGTTTCTGATCTAGCAGGCAAAAGATGCAGGACATTATTCCTAATCATTTTATATTATAGTTTAAAAGTTCAGACTGATTTTGAAAAAAATATGGCAGATGACATTCACCATACATTAAGCATTAACTCTCAGAGTGCTAAACATTTTTTTCCAGCTGCAACAATTATTGTAGTCTGCTACTCTTCTAAAATTAGAACTTTTGAAAAATTATTTGCGTAACATGATCAGAATGACAAACAGTTTGGATCCTGATGAGATGCCGCTTTAAGCGGCATCTCATCAGGATCCAAACTGTTTGCAAAGGTTACCATGGTTTTCCCGCTAGCATACAAAGAGTTCAGCATGAGCAGAATTTAATACTTGTCATAAATAGAAACATGATCAACTTCTAATAACCTTTGAGATTCTAAAAATGCACCATCTGCTCAAAACCTGAAATTTTACCCAACTCATCTGCGTCTGTACAGTTACACAATCTACACACCAACTTGTTTGGATCCTAATCAGACGCGGAGACCCTTAATATCTGATAGGGATCCAAACCATTTATAGGTGAGCGCACTGTCTAAATTCCCTGTAGTAATAAGGGTTTAAAAGTATGGCTGTAATTTGAAGCTAACCATCAAACACTGCCACGAGTAAATGCACAAAATTAGCACAAATCAGCAACCTCATTAGCTTCAGATGTGATGATAAAAATCATTTCAAACACTATTGATTGAGTGACCTTTCCATTACCAGCTTGCTAGATACAACATGTCAATTTAAACTTCCATTTTAACATTAAGTTTTTTCCGCAAATTTTTTTACAGAAGCGCTTATGATGACTAATAAAAGTCTGACTCATGACTGGAATGAAACAGACGCACAGACAGACACACACAGAGTTAGACATGTCAGCACGTAAAGATTGACACACAAACATACACACAAACCAGTAAATCTACCAAACACTGTGGATCCTGATCACACCCCACATTCATTGGGCTCCAAAATGGATCCAGGCTGATTGCAACGAATTTCAAAACTAGTTTCCAGTGTTAAAGGGTTAACCCATTACCCCATAGCCTGTTTCAAGTAATAAATATAGGTAACCACTAAATCAGGTTGAAAGTAAAGCAGAATGTGCCTTAAGGCACATTCTGCTTTACTTTCAGCCTGCTTTAAGCTATTACCTGCTAGAATAAGGAAAGTATTAAATATGACACATATTTATTACGGTATAATTTGGAACTATTTTCTTCAGCGGATGAATACAATGTATGTGCTAAAAGTCGCTTCTATAAGGGAAAGGGTTAAACAAGAAAGACCTAATATTATTGAGAAAGTCACACCTGTGATAGACTGGGAACCAATCAATTTGCCAGAAATAACCAGGTAATTGTCAGATCAGCACTTTTACATCAAGTAATTTGTAGATTTGCACCTTTTATCTATCATAGAACAGCTTTTCATTAATTGCGCAACACATAAACACGGGAACAATTGATTATTCTTGTCTGTCTGGGCTTCAGATTGTAGCGAAGAGGCACAGAACTGATCACTAGCTGTCTCGCCATTTATTAACTCTTCTCACGATCAACAAGTTTTCTTTTTCGAGAAAAAAATACAGTTTTCTTTAATTCTTTCCTACACAGCCATAAGTGCAAATATGTCATATCAAACTGTGTTTAAGGCATGATACCGCTTAACCCTTTACCTGATAGTCTATTTCTAGTATTGAAGATAGGTTACTAGTTAAAGCAGGTTGAAAGTAAAGCAGAATGCGCTTAAGGCGCATTCTGCTTTACTTTCAGCCTGCTTTAAGCTATCCTGTGCTAGAATATATCGAAAATTTTCCCTATAATATATATTAAATTATTAAATTGGAACTATTTTCTTCAGCGGAGGAATAAATTAAATACGCTAAAAGTCGCTTCTATTGGGGAAAGGGTTAATTTCATTGTGCTCATGCAGAGGAAAGAATTAACCCATTATTTCATAGCCTATTTCTAGAATTTAAGATAGGTGATCACTTAAAGCAGGTTGAAAATAAAGCAGAATGTGCCTTAAGGCTACCATCTGCTAGGATATAGTGCATCCTACCCTTATGCCCACCCATGGCACTCACACTACTCCAGCCAATGCACTACCATATATGCCTGGTTCTTTCATGTAGACCTATTTCAGTGAAGCATAGTTCTTTCATGTAGACCTATTTCAGTGAAGCATAGTTCTTTCATCACTGCCTACCAGATTTACAGTCAGACAAGCCAGCTTCTGGCCATTACTTGTATAGTTTATGAAGTGACCCATGCGAATACCTTCCCACTACAAAGCCCCATCAGTAATTAAACAATTCCCTGATACCCAATAACTTAACTGTTTCCCTCCCCGGGAGCAGTAAAACAATCAACAACAATTAGTTTATCCCATGACCAACTCTTTCCAACCTCTCCATAAGTAGTATCTTCCTCATAAAATTTCCTACAGTTAACCCATAAATGCCTATTGTCCACTAAAATAGATATTAGTGGTGTAGACCCTGATTAGAAGCTGCATTTTGAGGCGTCTGACATCAGGGTTTACACTGTTTGCTGCCAAACAATCTGCTGTATGAATAGACAAACTCTACAGTGTCTTTTAAAGTTTAGATACACTTGTAAATCTATAAAAAAAAATCTTCTAACAAGCACATAAGGCAGATTTCATTGCAATATCTAGGTTAGCAAATAATACTATCTGTAAAGCAAATTTGAAATATTACTACTTTGATTTTTCTCTCCAAAATGAGACTGTCTGAAAAATCATGCTTGTGTAATATTCATTCAATACCGAAGAACCTAATATCATACCAGTAGAGACACTGTTTGCTTTCACCAGAACTAGACTTTCAATTGTGGGAAACGATGTATTTTATGACCAGCTATGGAACCATTTCTTAGAACGGACAGACAGATATATTGGCTGTAACTTGTTCCCAGCTCTGGCTCGGAGCGTCAATGAAAGCTGCCTGGGTATCTGTGGTTTTATTACTACGAGAGTGATCACGAGCCCCATTGTTCAGAGTGAAAATTACCTATTAAACAGCAATTACCTCACTTGAGAGATCATCGCCTCTCGCTAGACAGTGTGCCAGGAACATAGTGCCTAGCCAGATATAGCATGCACAAGCCTAGTGCTGCGGGCTTTTTATTATGCTGGTGAGCATAAATAAAGTTAAGCTGCTCAGACATACAATGATACACATCCAACAAAACCATGTGAAATGGTAAAAGCTTGCTAGTGGCTTTTTCTTGAATTAACTCTCTCAACACTAAGTAACTCTTGTGGGTTATCGGGTTCTCTTGTGGATCTTTATGGAATTCTGGGTAGTTAAATAGATACTGGTCTAAGTTAGCAAACATTGTAGACCCAGATAAGAGGGCTCCCACAGGAGCCCTCTGATCTGGGTCTACACTGTTGCAAAGAGTATATTTCAAATATGTCCATGGTGTTGCAAGAGTTAACATTTACTCATTGACACCTAAACATTTAAAAGGATCATTTCAGTTTCAAATTAAGTATATTCCATTTTGACTATTTAGGGTTGTTTGATTTGGGGGATTCTACCATTTGCAATAAGTTCATTACAGTAAAACCTCGCTATTACGACCACTAAAACGAAGGCTAATTGATTGTATAATAGAGAGGTGACAGCTTAAAGCAAGGTGACAATGAAACAGAAAGCTCCTAAGGAGCTTTCTGTTTCACTGTCACCTTGCTTTAAGCGGTCACTTACCGTAAAACACCCTAATAATTAACATAATTTAGTGGTCGTAATAGAGAGGTTTTACTGTATAAAGTACATGTATCCAAATTTTCACAGCAAAATAATGAATAGCACACTTACCTATTGGCCATACAGCAAAAACAGCACATGAAAATAGAAAATAGGAAAACATTAATATATATAACGAGACTACTATTAGTTTATAAAGATGCGTAATCATTTAAATTTTCACAGTATAACCCTTATCCTGTAATTGTGCCTACTCCTTCAAACCTTATCACTACTAATGTACACATTGTTTACCTCAAATTCTGCTTACAAAACTGACCCATGAAAGAATAAATGATAAATGATAGTGAATGCGTGTCCACCAGTTCGGTCTCAGATCAGATACCAGGTTACATGACTTGCTAATCTGGATTCAAACTGTTTGTCTCAGTCTGGTTGCAACTAGAAGGTTAAGGGTTAAACTAAAAGTCTTGTACCTGTCATGTAGACTTTGTCAGATGTCATGAACTGTGCCAGAAAGTGTTTACAGTGACATTTCAAGTCTACAAATGCTCTATAACCCTTTCCTCCATTTTAAGCCACCTCTATATAACCAATTTAATGGCAAGATACTGCTTATAACAAGATGAAAGTAAAGCAGAATGCTAGCTTTACTTTCATCTTGCTTTAAGCTGCCACTTAATTTCAACACAGTTTTTGAATATTCAATTTTGGCACTTATGTAGGCACCCTATGGCACCTCTGTTCAAGAAAGGGTATTAAACACTTTCTTCCATGGCAAATTCAGGGCCCCAGATAAGGGGAGTATTTCAAAAACTAAAATCTTTATTTTTGCATTAAACCCTATGGTGTCACTACTCCTTAGAATCATCTCAAAGAGACGATTCTAATGAGTAGTAAAATCATAGGATTTGGTGCTGAAATGAGTGAGAAAATGTTGAATTCGTTCAGTTTACTCCCCCTTATCTGGAGCCCTGGCAATATAAGAGCAAATCACATAAAACAAACTGACATAACAGAGTTAGAAGTTCTTAGTTTTATATAAGCAGTGAGGTGACAAGTCCTTAACCCTTTCCCACATAGCATATCTCTAGTACTGAATATAGGTGTCCTCTTAAAGCAGGTTGAAAGTAAAGCAGAATGCGCTTTAAGCGCATTCTGCTTTACTTTCAGCCTGCTTTAAGCTATCATCTGCTAGAATATAGAAAATATTTTGTATTGTACATATTTATGAATGTATAAATTGGAACTATTTTCTTCAGGGCAAGAATAAACTGAATGCGCTAAAAGGCGCTTCTATGGGGGAAAGGGTTAAAGCAAGTTAAAAAGTAACTCAGAAAGGATCCTATATGAGCTTTCTGCTTAACTTTCATCATGCTTAATAAAGTAGCCCTCTTCTTAAAATACAGTTTGACAACATTCTGATTTGAAGTTTTGCTGGATATGGAGGAAAGGGTTAATAAATTTGGATTAACTCTTTCCTCCCTGAAACTTTAAATGGACAATTCCAGTTTCCATTTCGGTTTAGTCTATTTCTGACTTTAAGGATTGTTTTTGTCAATGTTTGACTTTATGACAAACAGTGAAGACCCTGATCAGAGGGCTCCTTTCGGAGCCCTCTGATCTGGGTCTTCACTGTTTGCATAGGACAAGATTAGTGTACTATTCACATGTCCACTGTTTGAAAAGGATGCCTATATGCGGGACTTGGGTTCAAAGGGTTAAGATTATTCAGTGGTGAAAAGAAATAGAGCATTATGTATTGATTTTGACTTAAGTTTATTTCGGAACTCTTTTAGTTAACTCTTTGCATGCTGACTATGAAACCCCTGACTACCTTTTACAAACATTTTGGATCCAGATGAGACACAGTGTAACTCGGCATCTCATCAGGATCCAAATTGCTTCACACTCTGATACTATTTTGAAATTAAATTTTCAAAAAATTTAACTTTAGAACAGAAGAGGTTATTGTTGCTTACAGTACAACCCCCTATTATGACCACTATAAGTGTTAATTATTGGATGTTTAAGGCAGGTGACTGCTTAAAGCAAGGTGACAGTGAAACAGAAAGCTCCTTTAGGAGCTTTCTGTTTCACCATCACGTTGCTTTAAGATAACACCTGTCATTTTTACAATTAGCATTCGATTTAGTGGTCGTAATAGTGGGGTTGTACTGTACGACAAAATTACTTAGCACTCTAAAGAGTTAAAGCTGCAGTGCACATACTCACTGTGGCAACGAAGCGCCTCAGAAAACACATTCACACAGCAGTAGTGCATGCAATATTTATCATGCACTCGAAATCCTGCATTTAGCAATTAATATTTCATCGCAAGGAATTCAGAAAATCTCGTAATCTGGAAAGACCTTGTTACTATTAATCACATAACAAACAGCATGAGTTATCATATGTAGTCAGGCTTTCTTTATTGACCTGTATAATAACATGTAATGGATTAACCCATTACCAAATTTTTAAAGATATGCTTTTTTACGCCTTCAATTTATTTCTCCACTTACGAAAATAGCTCCTATTTTATACAGTCATGAATATGTACCAAAGGAAATCTTTTCTATACCCTAGCAGATTTTAAATGTAAGACAAAAGTAATGCAGAAAGCTCCTATCAAAGGAAGCTTTCTGTATTTAGCTGTTTCATGCATAACTTTTCTTCTGCATTAAGCAGCCACCTGCCTTTAAGACTGTCCATGAATATTTATATTCTTTTGAATCACCATTTCACAGTGTTTTAACCATTTATTTTGCATTTGCAAACATTGGAACTTCACTAGATTGAAACTGCTTTGCAAGTAGCCTCTGGCCAAAAAGAGCTGTTTAAATTGAGCAGATCAAAATCGATTAATTTCCAGAAGTGCTTGTACGAATATTACCATTATTACTATTCAGATCATGAATGCAGTAGTTAATCACATTTTTAAATCAATGGCGGATCTGTTGTTTTAAGACATTGTGTGCATCCTCCAAAAATCAACACATTTCAAGTCAACACCCATGCAATAAAATACCTTATTCTACTAATACCCGATGTACAATGGCGTCTCTCAGATATACAGCAGTCACTCATTACAGAATCACGGTATTCTCTGAAGATGCTAAATGCAGAACAAAAGTAAGGCAGAATCTAAGCTCCTGTAGGAGCTTTCTGCATTACTTTCATCCTGCAATAAGACACCGCTATTATAAAAGAATATAAAATAATCTTCTTTTGAAAAGTCATGCTAAACCAGTATATAGCAATCAAAGTGGGTCCAAACAAGACACCCTAATACCCCAACCCCTCCCTTCCTCTTTGTATCACCCACACTCCTCCCTCATTAATTAATCCTTGATCCACTCCTGCAAATCACTGGTGAAATATTGGAAGTGAATTTAGAGAAGTTTAATTACAGAGTGTGAATAGGGTAAGTACTGTTGGGCAATGACAATACCAACCAACTCAATTACACAGTTAACGCACCATTGTGTGCAAGCCCCATTTTTTTTGTTTCTTTCGTTGGCAGATTAAATTACGTCTTGCATGCCTCACAACATGTAATCTGCATACCAAATACCCACCGCTTGATGAGAATTACAACACTTTCAACACTGCTACTGTCATCTCAAGGTCAAGGTCACCTGATTATGCAAATCATGGGCAACTTCATAATTTCATCCCTTTGTCTGCCCTAGACATTATATTTAATCTTTATTGAGACTAAATTGACTAGCATTTTGCAAACAGTTATTTTCAGTATGCTTTAACCTATTACCCCATAGCCTGTTTTTAGTTTTCAAGATATGTGACCACTTAAGCAGGTTGAAAGTAAAGCAGAATGCGCCTTATGGCGCATTCTGCTTTACTTTCAGCCTGCTTTAAGCTATTATCTGCTAAAATATGGAAAATATTTCTTATGATTTTAATTTGTGACAATATAAATTAGAACTATTTTCTTCAGTAGAGAAAGTAATTATAGACGTAAAAAGGCGTATTTATGGGGTAATGGGTTAAATTAACTCTTTACTCCATAGATACCCCTTTTTATGCATTTAATTCATTTTTCGAAAGAAGAAAATAGTTCCAATAGGCACATTCTGCTATACATTCCTTTAGCTATACATTCCTTTAGGCACATTCTGCTATACATTCAACCTGCTTTAAATGGTTCCTGTCTTCAAAACTATAGAAACTGACAATGGAGTAAATGGTTAAGCTACAACTTGATAGAATATAGAAAATGTTTCTTGTGATACATTATTCATGATTTTATAAATTAAAACTATTTTCTTCAGTGAATGATTATCATAAAGGCTCAAAAACAGTGTATCTATAGAGTAAAGGGTTAAGCTAACATCTTATTTGTATTTTTGCACGGGTGACTCAGAGTGAGTGAGCGAGTTTGGTTTATCATCAACAGTATTTCGGTCCAATATAAGAGGCTTAGAGAGGGTGAAAGGGTTAAAAAGCAAGATAAGCTTTGAAATTAAAAGTGTTTTGATCATTTGGAATGTCGTGTGGGCAAAGAAAATGCATTGAAGATACTTAGTGTCCCATTGTTAGATAAGTTATCCTCATTTGAAATTGGTTGGGCATAATCTTCCAGCCTTTAACGGGTGTGTGAAACTTGCCAATTTAATTGTCACGGCAAATCTGTGCAAATCCAGTTTTTGTCACCTTCCTTAGGCGTGTGTGGAGAACTGTTTGCTAGAGGATTAAGAATGTGGCGTCTGTCCGTCACACCACACGCAAACTGCTTAATGGATTAAAGAAATCATTAATGGCTGGAAACAAGAAATTTATTTCGAACTTAATTTTTATTTGCTGATTTATGCACTACTAAAATAGTAACAACCTGTTAAAAGGAGAGTTCTAGATTAATCTAAATTCTTCACAGAGAATAAGAATATCAGGGACATACAGATTTATGGTGACACAAATTGCCAAGTTTGTTTGGAATTCTGCTATGGAAAGAAATTCCTTTCCTTGTTTTATAACCCTTCATTCATATGCTAATTACCCAGTATTGCCGTTAAAATGTTAGAAAATTGTTAAAATGTTTTATCATGCAAAATTACAGGAAACAGAAAGCCAATTAATTTCTAAAACTGAAGATAGGCAACGGATTATAGCAGGTTGAAAGTAATCTGCTAGGATAAAAGAAATATTTCTTATGGTACATATTTATTACTGTATAAAGTGGAAGAAAGTGGAACTGCTTTCTTCAGTGGAAGAATAAATTTAAGGCATAAAAAAGGTGTGTTTGTTGAGTAATGGGTTAAATTAGGTGGCAGCTGAATGCAGATGTCAGTAACTGAGTTGAGTAGTCTTTACCACAGGGGACAGCTAAATGCAGAATTAAAGTAACCTCCATAATAAGCTTTCTACATTAATGTTTGTCTTGCATTAACTCTTTCCTCCCTGAAACTTTAAATGGACAATTCCAGTTTCCATCTAAGTCTAGTCCATTTCTGACTTTAAAGGGTTGTTTTTGTCAATGTTTGGCATTGTGACAAACAGTGAAGACCCTGATCAGAGGGCTCCTTTCGGAGCCCTCTGATCTGGGTCTTCACTGTTTGTATAGGACATGTGTACTATTCACATGTACACTGTTTGAAAAGCACGCCTATATGCGGGACTAGGGTTCAAATAGATAAATCACATATACACCTGTCTGAATTAAGGACTCTCCATGCCTCTTGGTTAAATTACTGGTTGACTTGGTTTGAAATTTTCAGATTGGAGACCTGTGGCGAGTATCCACTTGAAATGGACATGACTGCGTTTGTCCAATAACGTACAGTAGCACCTGTCCTTAAATAAAAAAAATGTAACATTCTATAAAGACAGGTCATCAATATGCTTAATACAACATAAAAGAAATGCAGAAAGCTCCTTTAAAGAGCTTTCTGTATTACTTTTAACCTGCGTTAAGCTGCAAACTTAATATGAAACTCTATATAAATGTATCTTCTGTTGAGTGACTGCTAATGTTACCGTAACTGTACAAGGGAATAGAGTGGGGGAGAGAAAAAAGGTCACTTCTTCAACCAATTATAACCCTATCGAAAACTCATCAAAATTCCATCGCCTCCCATAAACCAGTCTAACACAGACGAAGGGTATTTTCCACAAAGCTTCTTCACACATCCGCTTTCACCCCTCAAACCTGTGGTCATATTAATTTAAAACAATAATGAGCTGTGACTGCGACTAAAATTGCAGTCGAGGACTTGGCAACAAAACTATGTAAACACTGGCCAGGGTCCTGCCTAATCTTTGTTCATGTGGTCAGCTTCGAACACCTATTGAAATTTTACGAAATGGTTTTATCAACGCGATACAGGCCTCCTTATGTCACAGTGAAAGATCACTACTGTCATATATCACCCAAAACGATCCAACAATATTTTGACATAACCTGATTTTGAAAGTTCACAAGATCAATTGAATCGTTATTTCTCAAATAAAGCTGGGAGCACAGTTGTCAAATATGGGCACAGTACAGGTGCAAGCTACAATTTATTGTCTGCTGTACTGTTTAATCAGAAGTCATAACATAGGGTACATATTGATTTAACCCATTACCCCATCAATGCACCTCTAATTTGTTCCTCTACTGAAGGAAATAGTTCCAATCTATACAGTAATGATTATGCATTATAAGAATTATATTCTATATCATTCTACTTTACTTTCAACCTGCTTCAAGTGGTCAACTATCTTCAGTACTGGAAACAGACTATGGGGAAATGGGTTAACTCTTTCCTCCCTAAAACTTTCAATGGACAATTCCAGTTTCCATTTTAGTCTAGTCCATTTCTGACTTTTAAGGGTTGTTTTTGTCAATGTTTGACATTGTGACAAACAGTGAAGAACCTGATCAGAGGGCTCCTTTCGGAGCCCTCTGATCAGGGTCTTCACTGTTTGCATAGGACAAGTGTACTATTCACATGTACACTGTTTGAAAAGCACGCCTATATGCGGGACTAGGGTTCAAAGAGTTAAGTGTTCATCCATCTTCAAAACTAGAAACAGGCTATGGAGTAATGGGTTATAAGTATTTGAAATACTTCCAACTATCGACAGCTATTTCAGAATATCAGATGTCCTGAGCAAGAAACTGTATGGAGTTATAAGGGTCCTGTAGATCTGGATGTTTAACACATTTTCAACACCTGTAACAACTTGTTTCTATCTAAGAAAGAAATGAATCTTTATGTCCGCATGGATTATAGGCATTCCAGTACCACTTCTAAATCTCTTTGGGCATATTTTTAGCATATTTTTTCCTGGCATATTTTTTCACTGTCTTGATAAAGATGTCTAGTGTTGTTCAGCGCTACCCAAAAAGCCATTTATCATCCTAACAAGACATAACCCCCTGAAAATCATTCCACAAATATCTATGCTAGCTTTCAACAATTTCTGATGACAGAGAGTCACAGGAACTTTTCTGATATTCATGAATAATTCAGCACAAAAATTATAGCTGAAATTTTAGATCAAAAACAGGCCCAATACTCATTCATTAACTCTTTCCTCCCTGAAACTTTAAACGGACAAATCCGGTTTCAATTTTAGTCTAGTCCATTTCTGACTTTTAAGGGTTGTTTTTGTCATTTTTTGGAATTATGACAAACAGTGAAGACCCTGATCAGAGGGCTCCTTTTGGAGCCCTCTGATCTGGGTCTTCACTGTTTGCATAGGACATGTGTACTATTCACATGTACACTGTTTTAAAAGCACGCCTATATGCGGGACTAGGGTTCAAAGAGTTAAGATCAAGAAAGATTGCCCAATCAGGCATGATACACCACTTAACCCATTACTCAATAAATATAGTTTTACATCCTTAATTTATTCCTCCACTAAAGAAAATAGTTCCATTTTACGCAGTTATGAATATACATAAGAGATATTTCTTATTTCAGCAGATGGTAGCCTAAAGCAGGCTGAAAGTAAAGCAGAATGTGTCTTGTGGTGCATTCTGCTTTACTTTTAACCTGCTTCAAGTGGTCTGACTGACTCAACTGTCTATTATGCTGATGGGCCAACATACTTTTTGCCACTTTGATGATTTATTTCTAGAATTATACAAAAGTATGACTGTGTTAAAATTCAAACTTCAGTGGATGACAATTTCTGAAGCTGGCGGTTTATTTTCCAGCACATAAAGTTTTTAGCATACAATATGCAAGACACCTGTTCCTGTGCAGTCTGATTAATTATGATTTTGTGTGGGCTCTTACACCTGAGCCCATGATTAATTATCAACGATGCAGGATCACTTTACAAGACGAGCACCCCATGCACAGCAACATTGTACCCCGGGTATCTTTTATCCTTCATTACCCGTAAATATCTCCTGCTTTAAATTGTCCCCTGCAAGATTTGACAAGATATTTGTGCCACAGAGATTACTTTTGTAAACTGTTTAGATCCTGACGAGACACCGTATAACGCAGCATCTCATCAGGATTCCAACTGTTTGACATGCTGACCCTGTTTTGAAAAGAAAATTAGAAAATTCTATTTTAAGAAACATCAGCAGACGATAATTGTTGCAGAAGAAACAATCACCCAGCATGCATAGAGTTGAGTACTGTTTACTACTCATTCATACAGATTCAAGAATAAATATAGCACAATAATGTTTATATTCAATTCCACATCAATTCCTTTAAATGAAACTTTCATTCTCAAGCAGACGACAGTTTCTGCCAACTCATTATTTACGTCTGCCTCCACGATTGTATCAGCCGGTCAAACAGATGAGCATTTATTTGCTTAAAATTCAACTGGGAGAGCTGTTAATGAATTATTTATATCAGAGACGTGATCTTCGATCTGCAACCATCGGGCAGACATGCAGACGACAATAATCCACAGATGACACAATTAGCAGACGACAATGATCCTGCCCCGCGATTGCATGACAATCTTTCAAACATACCTATGGCATGCCCTCCTATTATTTCATGTCAAATTACAGTCTGATTAATGCAGAATACATGTAAGGTTGTATGTCATGTGCATTGTGAAGACTCATGTGCATTGTGAAGACGGGCTTAGTGATTTTGTATAGACTTTTGTTTGTCATGATGCACATCGGAAACCAATCTTCCACAATGCATAGTTACAGTCTATCTGAATGCATACAGTCTATCTGCCTTTTTACAAGTTAACCCATTACTCTATAAATATGACTTTTTACGCCTCCAATTTATTACTCCACAGAAGAATATTGTTCCAATTTATACAGTCATAAATCAGAATGTTTTTTCTATATCCTATCAGATAGTAGCTTAAAGAAGGCTGAAAGTAAAGCAGAATGCACATTAAGGCGCATTCTGCTTTACTTTCAACCTGCTTTAAGTGGTCACCTATCTCCAGTATTAGAAACAGGCTATGGGGTATTGGGTTAAGTGTATTCCTCCACTGAAGAAAACAGTTCCATTTATAATGAATAAGCACCTTAAGAAATAGTTTCTATATATCCCAATATGGTAGCTTAAAGCAGGCTGAAGTAAAGCAGAATGCGCCATACTTTCAACCTGCTTTAAGTGGTCATCTGTTGTAGCAGAAAACATTTTACATCGCTTAAACATGAAACATTGCAGGAAATCAACAATTACTGAAGTAGCAGACAATTTATTCATACCAGATAATACCGATAGTTACTGTTAACAGTATCAGTAATTTCAACAACCTTCCACTTTTTTTTCAGAACCATTAATAATTGCATAAACATTACGAGCTCATAAAATATTCATTGCAATATGATTTTAACGATTTCATTACAAAGCCATTCCCCTCTTTGGAGCCCCTATGTATTCGGGTATCAATCAGCTCATCAGAAAAAATTGACTTCGGGGTCGCGGAGAAACGCAAAGTTGATACAGTCTAAAAACGAGGTTTTCAGACACAATACAAATAAAATTGAACACACCATCCATTCAACCTTAACCAGGTAGAACTAACTTATGTGGCCTCCGACACCCGTCCACCCGCAGGACTCAAAACGTCTTACAGCAAATTACCTTCATGATTGTGCTTAATCACGCAAGCCTAAATAGACTATAACCCCTCTATTACGACCACTAAAAACAAAGACACCGTATTGGTTGTTAAAGTCAAACTGCAGTTTTAAGCAAGATCAAATTTAAGCAGAAAGCTCCTGAAGGAGCTCTCTGCTTTACTTTCATACTGCTTTTAGCAGCACCTTTCTTTTAAATCTTACAACTTTGATTTTAGTGGTTCAAAATGTGAGGGTGTTACAGTATAAGGTAGAAAAGGTTGCCTTTACTTAGTCATCAGGTAAATATGAGAGACATTAATAGATTGTCAATGACAGTTTTAACTGTAACATTTGCAGGCTTTACTTATCTCTCATAGAAATGCCTTTCCACGCTTCCTCGCTGATATCTGATAACACATTCTTCCAAATACAGAACCAGAGAATCCATTGAAAATGTCCTAGCATAAATAGTTACAGTCAGACATAAGTTAAGCAAAGACAGGGCAGTCATTAACCCATTACCCCATACACCCTTGTTAAAAACTGCTAGGAGACCACTTAAAGCTGGTTGAAAGTAAAGCAGAATGTGCCTAAAGGCACATTCTGCATTACTTTTAGCCTGCTTTAAGCTATGCAATATACTAGGATATAGGAAATATTTCTTACACTCTATATTCATTACTGTATAAAATGGAACTATTTTCTTCAGTGGAGGAATGAAATAAATACATCAAACGTGTATATCTATATATGGAGTAATGGGTTAAAGCATGTTTGCGTATCAACAGATGGTATAGCAAGTGACAGTATGCTCATAAATTCACCGTATAAGTTCTAATTCCAAGTACCACAGATGCTTGGCCTGACATTGTGGCAATAAAGCCTAGCAGAAACTGTCAGAAAACAATATAGGCAACAAAACTGATTCACCTCTACCTCTTAATGGCACTTTCAACTTCCATCTCTCAAACAAATTGGAGAGAAACAAAATGAAGAGACACACTTAAATTCTACGACTGACAGATACAGTTGAACTGTGGCATCTTAAAATCACTAAAGTCGAACTTATTTAGTCTTCAAAGTTAAAATGTAGCTTTTCAGCCTGCTTTAAGCTATTACCTGCTGGAATAAGGAAAGTATTAAATATGACACATATTCATTACGGTATATATTGGAACTATTTTCTTCAGCGGATGAACAAAATGCATGTGCTAAAAGTCGCTTCTATAAGGGAAAGGGTTAAGGTCAATATTCGTGGTAGAAAAGAGTGATTAACCCTGTGAACACTAGGTAATGTTGTCTTATATTGTCATCTGCAATAATTGTCTTCTGTTACTCTTCTACAAAAAGAACTTTCGAAAATCTCTTACAAATAGGGTTAGAGTGCAATAAAGTTGGGATCCTGATGAGATGCTGTGATACACAGCGTCTCATATGGATGCAGACTCTTTACAAAGATACAGTTTTTCCACTTAATAAGCATGCAAAGAGCTCAACTTTATGTGGTGAAAATATCATATGTACTTTTTATCTTGTTGTTTGCTTAATTTTCATTTCAAATTTTCAGTGGTTTGTTCTTTAATTCAAGAAATATCCCTAAAGGTATCTAACAAGGCCAGCATTTCATCAGGCTCCAAACTGTTGTTTGGAAATGCATGTCAAATTAGGATTATAGCACTGTAGAGTTCATGGAATAAAAACTCATCTAATGATTCAAAGTTAACTAGATCGTGACCGTGAACATGTGACAGTTATTGCATGATGAGGAGAAACATTCCAATTCCAGTAACTGATGTCTGCTTTCAAATTAACTGACTGCCGAAGTTCTAAATTTAACTTTACACTGTACAGAAACACCTCACTACTATGAACACTAAAACGAAAGCTAATTGATTGTATAAAAGACAGGTGACAGCTTAAAGCAAGGTGAAAGTAAAACAGAATTGTTGTAGAATATCAATAACATTCTGATCAAATACTATACAGTAAAACCTCGCTATTACGACCACTAAAATGAAGGCTAATTGATTGTATAATAGACAGGTGGCAGCTTAAAGCAAGGTGACAGTAAAACAGAAAGCTCCTATAGGAGCTTTTCTGTTTTACTGTCACCTTGCTTTAAGTAATCACCTGTCTTAAACACCCAATAATTCACACAACTTAGTAATCGTAATAGCGAGGTTTAACTGTATTTCATAATGTGTCTGAGCTGAAACCTTTTGAAAGATTCTGCATTATTTTGCCCTGTATTAAGTAGACACCTGTTTTAAGTGAGCTTGCATGATGCAACTTTAATTGCAATTAATACTGCATAACTGTTCAGTTCCTTTTTTAAAGTCGAAAACAAAAAAATAACTCGTTAATATTAAAAGATCTTTTATCGCAGCTTTTCACAAAACTTTGTAAAAAAGGAATTATTCTTTGATGTAAGTTCTACTAAAAGGAAACAACGTTATTAGTCTGTCCTAAGAGAGTTTCCCCGATCTTGATCAAACAAAGTCGGTAACTTCTAAATGAGTATAGCGAATACACCAATCAATTATTCACACAATCCAAGGGGACTTACTTCATCAATGCTTTGTGAGTTTGAACTTTTATAGCAATCAAAGTTTGTGAAAGTGCACATTCGTGCTCAACCATGATTGGTCTAAATCCTTCAGATGCTTTAAAGATGTTGTCTACAAGAAATACAGTCAGCTCATATTCTGAAATCAACTTCCTCTTCCCCATTATCCATACTTGTGTTAAATACAATCTAGGCTACAAACAGTTTGGATCCTGATCAGGCCCACCACATTTGGGGCCTGACCAGGCTCCAAACTGTTTGCAAAGTGTTGGGAACAGGGTTCCTAGATTCCAAGGTTAAATTAGAGATAAGTTGACGGCTACATCACACATCAAAGATTTATTGATTCCGGTGGAATCTTGCCAAGAAACAAAAATTTAGCTCTAGCAATAAAACAGCATATGCAAACGCCAGGGCTCCAGATAAGAGGGAGTAAACTGAACAAATTCAAATTTTTCTCACTTATTTCAGCACCAAATCCTATGGTGTTACTACTCATTAGAATCGTCTCGAAGAGGCGATTCTAATGAGTAGTGACACCATAGGGTTTACTGAAGAAATAAGATTTTAGATTTTGAAATACTCCCCTTATCTGGAGCTCTGAAACGCTAGTAAGACGTTGAAGTAAGCCAACCAAGTTTATATCCAATTCCAACACTTATATGAATTAATGTATAAAATGCATGTTGTGAGATATTCTTTAAAAGAATAGCTGTTGAGAATCTTAATACTTTGAATGCCCAATATTTCGTATGCTGCGTTTGAACATTGCAGGGCTGGTTTCAAGCCTTTGCCAAGGGCTCCAGATAAGGGGGGTATTTCAAAATCTAAAATCTTTATAACCCTATGGAATCACTACTCATTAGAATCGTCTCTTTGAGACGATTCTAATGAGTAGTAACACCATAGGATTTGGTGCTGAAATAAGTGAGGAAATGTTGAATTTGTTCAGATTACTCTCTCTTTTCTGGAGCCCTGCTGTGCCTACTGGGATTTGTTCTCTACCATAGAATGTCTTCTCTCAGCTGTGTGGGGATATTATAAGCATTGACATTTATACCTTCTTATACTAAAATTAATGCAAAAAGTCCTCTCCACTGTACAGTCAGTGCTGTATAATATTGACATTCACTAGAAGATCAGGGTGTTTCCTTAATCCATTACCCCATAAATACGCCTTTTTACGCCTTTAATATATTCCTACACTGATGAAAACAGTGTAAATTTATACAGACATGAATATGTATCATAAGAAACGTTTTCTATATTCTTGAAGATCGTAGCTTAAAGCAGGCTGAAAGTAAAGCAGAATGTGCCTTAAGGCGCATTCTGCTTTATTTTCAACCTGCTTTAAGAGGTAAACTGTCTTCAAAACTGAAAACAACATATTATGGGGTAATGGGTTAAGACAGGTTTAAGTTTAATTTTTAATGCAGAATCAAAATAATGCAAAAAGAGTTGCAAATCTGTTGTACGAGATAAGAATGCTTCTTTATTTAATGACCGGTTGATGCATGTTTAACTGATCTGCACAACTACAGGAATGCATGTGAAACCATTAAATTACCTTGCTGAACATAACTTTCTGGGTGACCAACCCTCTTCATGCTGTGAGAACTATTACACATAATAGGAGTTCATTGCTGCTTTCCTGGTAAAAACTTGCCAGAGAAAATGCTATAATTGAATTAAGAGAACTTAGAAGTCTATCAATTAGTTCCTATTACTGAGAGAGAACTTTTCTAACAGTCTCACCGACTGCAGTAATTATAATTTTCCCCATCTATTTTCTCATTTTCGCTTGTCCCCATTACTTATTCTTTAACGCTTTAAATGTTACCAGGTAAGTGATTTTTTTCATCTGCAATGATTGTTGGTCTGCTACTGATCTAAAATTAGACCTTTCATAAAGATTCTTTAAAGAAAGAGTAACTATAAAAGTGTCAAACACTAGTTTGGATCCAGACAAGACACTGCATGAGATATACGGTATCTCATCAGGAACAGAACTGTTTATAAAAGATTTACCACTAGCTTGCTTCAGAGTTAATATCGGAATGTCAGCCCTCTGATCAGGGTCTGCACTGTCATTTTGCAAGAAATCAACCCTCAATAGTCAAAAAGGGACTAGACCTAATTTAGAAATTGGAATGGTCCATTAAAAGTTTCAGGGGTGAATGAGTTAAAGACCAGAGGAATCATTGTCCATCATGTTATTATAGCTCTCTTAGTTTAATGCTGCTTTAAGTATACTACTCTCCACCCCAGGCCATGTTCATCTGGTCCACCATTCACTTAAACATCCATATTTTCATTACCATTATGCTAGCAGCTTTATTACATTAATGGAAATAAAGCCCAAACACCGGCCAGTTCCTTCAAGCGACCATTACTGTCAGCCACAGTTGTTTTCCTGGGGTCAGTTCCTGGCAGCAAATTGCTGCAATCACTGCAGCCGCTGACCGGTAAAATGCGGCCATAAACGCTCATCAATGGCCGAGTGACAAAACCAGTGCAGAGGACATCAATATTAGACCCGGTCATCACAATGTTATTGATTCAATAAACGGGTCCTAACACATCCCATATTCCCCCATGTTTTTCCGAGAAATGACCGCTGGTCAGCTTGGAGCAATACTGATTTTGATCCGTGATTACTGACCGTCGATGATTTATTTTGCAGGGATCAATAAGCCAGTGTTGGAAACTGTTTTCTTACAGGCGGAGAGATTTGACAATGTCATCAGAGCTATTAAGCCCATTGTAGAGATCCAAAACAAGATCCTCCACCAGGCTCGGTGCTTTTAATGACTTTCTCAAGGATGTGCAAGAACAACGGCTTATGTTGTACTACATGGCTAATATGGCCAAACAATTTCTAAATTGAACTAAAGTTAACCAATGAAGGTCTTGGTTTATGGAAAGCAGCATCCTGAAGAGTCAATCACTTGTTTTGAAGTTTTATCTAGCTGAATCTCTAAGTGAGTGAATGGATTTAACCCATTCTCCCATAGATACACCTTTTTTACGCTTTTAAATTATTGCTCCGCTGAAGAAAATAGTTCCAGTTTATACAGTCATAAATATGTACGAAAAGAAATATTTTCTATATCCTCGCAGGTTTTAGCTTAACTCTTTCCTCCCTGAAACGTTTAATGGACAATTCCAGTTTCCAATTTAGCCTAGTCCATTTCTGACTTTTAAGGGTTGTTTTTTTCAATGTTTGGCATTACGACAAACAGTGAAGACCCTAATCATAGGGCTCCTTTCGGAGCCCTCTGATCTGGGTCTTCACTGTTTGCATAGGACAAGTGCACATTTCACATGTACACTGTTTGAAAATGACGTCTATATGCGGGACTAGGGTTCAAAGGGTTAAAACAGGTTGAAAGTACAGTAGAATGTGCCTTAGGGTGCAGTCTGCTTTACTTTTCATCCTGCTTTAAGTGGTCACCTATTTTCAATAATAACAAACAGGCTATGGGGTAATTAACCCTTTGAACCCTAGTCCCGCTTATCTGCGTCCTTTTCAAACAGTGTACATGTGAATAGTAAACATTGACAAAAACAACCCTTAAAAGTCAGAAATGGACTAGACTAAAATGGAAACTGGAATTTTCCATTTAAAGTTTCAGGGAGGAAAGAGTTAAGGCAGATGTATTTACTTATTATATAAAGCAAGATGAAAGTAAATCAGAATGCAGAAAGCTCATTTACTCGCATTTTTGCTAATATATAATACAAAATACAATTAACCAATATTTAACTCTTTGCATAATATGCTAGTGGTGGATACATGAAAACTGTTAACACACTGACCCTGTTATGAAAAGAAATTTTGAAAATTCTATTTTTAGAACAGTAGCAGATGACAATTGTTGCAGACGGAAAAATGACCCAGCATGCAAAGAGTGATTAGTAAAATTTATGTAGAGAAGTGTAGAGGCACTCAAATGTGCTACTATTAAGAAACTAAAAAGCCAGCAGATGACAATTTGAGCCAAGTTTTACTCAATATTCAAAGAATTAAGGCCCATCAGCTTTTGACATTTCTATCTTGGGAAAACAGAGAGAAAACTCTTTGTGTGACAGATACATCTGGAGTATTGCTTTCTTATCCTATAAAATTATTGGTTTTATATCAACGTTTTGTATTCAGACTTTGCATGACAATATCAAGTCTTTACATATATCATATATACATATCACAAAAAAATGAGAAATGAATGGTTGACCTTTTAATCTTTTGAATTTCAGGAAAACAGTTTTAAAGCTTTTGTCAAACAGTTTTAAACCAGATCAGGATCAGGATCCAAGCTGTTTGTTTCCCAATTGGCATTTCTGCTATTAGGGAAAAGAAGGAATATTCAGAATCAGGGCTAAGAGGGGGTAGACTGAACAAATCCAACATTATCTCTCTCATTTTAGCACCAAATCCTATGGTGTTACTACTCATTAGAATCGTCTCTTCGAGACGATTCTAATGATTAGTGACACCATAGGGTTTAATGCAGAAATAAAGATTTTAATTTTTGAAAATACCCCCCCCCCCTTTTCTGGCGCCCTATTCCTACATGACAACTACTATGGTTTATTGAAAGTATTCACTCTGAAAATGCATAGAACATCTCACTATTTTCGAAACTGTTGTCAGCTAAAATTTGAAAGTCATTAGCGCATAAGTACTACCTCAAAATGTTAAATTGGTAGACGAACAAAAGAAACGTAATCTAAAGTCAAAGCAATCTATACCAAAGCTTCGAGCTGAAAGTCATATCCCTGCATTACAGGAGTTAACAAAGCTATAAAATATGACAACTTTTGCCTGTTAATTTATAAACAACAAAATATTGAATTGCAGCCTCCCTGAAGCATCAGCCACAATTTGCTGGAATTAGATCAAATGCAATGTGCAGTGGAACAATGGAACGGAACTTTAATGAAACAAACATGCCCCAGAGAACATATTCCCAACAGTTTTCTGTAACAAAATCCAATTATCCGGAGTATCTGCAGAAAACAGGGAAAATTATCCACGTAAGTGTGCAATATTTATGCCTCTGTTAATTCTTATCAACGTTCTAAGAAGCCTGAAGGTGAATACCATTAATTTATATCATTTAGCAATCTTTGTTTAGAAACATTTCGGAATAAAATGCAATTTTCTAAATTACTTTTGAGTTTCTCGTCAAAATTGAAAAGTTTGCTATCACCTAATTTGTATTGTCACTTACTCTTTAAGTGGTGAAACAAAATGTATGCGTTGATATGGCGACACATTTGCTTTTCTACAGAAATGAAGAATTTGTGTGATTTGATTAAAAACTGTCATTCTGTGTCAATTTCCTTAATTTAAAAGAAGATGCATCTTATCTTTAATATTTGAAAACTAATTACCTGTACATGATATTTGCTCAAAATGTCCTTTGCTGAAATTTAGAATTGTTTACCAGTGTAGAAGCACTATCATAGTGACAAACAGTTTGGATCCTGATCAGGCCCCATACTTATATCTGGATTTAAACTGTTTGCCCGATTCTAATGAGTAGTAACATCATAGGATTTGATGCCAAAATAAGTAAGAAAATGTTGGATTTGTGCAGTTTACTCCCTCTTATCCTGGAGTCCTGAAAGAGGATGGCACTATGTAAAGACAGGTGAGTTGTAAATGCAGAGAGAACTTCTAAGTTTTAGCTGAATGGCCGATACTATGGTTTGCCTCCCTGATAACTGGTAAAGAATCTTCCAACGAAAACAATAGAGCAATTCATTGACAAAATTTAGGTTGATAGATTGATATGCTGTCACACAACATGAGGAATGGGTATGAAAGATTATATACCTCAGGTTCCATGATTTCTTTTCCAAGAAGACAACTTGTTTAAAGTAAACTATAGGGTTTAAACAAGCCAACTTGTTTGGCAGGAACAAGGTTAAGCATCTCATCTTCAGACAGTAATCTCCCAAGTCCCAAAACGAGTCTTCAGCACAAATATGTGATGCGTCAATCAAACTTCAACAGAAGAAAGTTTTAAATGACATCGGAGATTGCTTGTTAAGGGATATGGATGTTGAGGGGGACAATGTTGGTTGTCATGGTAACCCATGGCCCACAGCAACTGGGATAATTGAAACATAATGATCAGACACCATCAAGTTGTTTCAGGTTACACTACCAAGAAAAAGAATGACACAAAAACGCTTGGAGCCAAATATCTATCTTAAATAAGAGCCTGCTTACATGGGAAAATGTCTTCAGAGGATAGAAGAGACCTCTGACAGGCAGTGATATTGACATCCGCCAACCCTTTCAATGCTAACACTTTACTCCATATAAATGCCTTCTTAAGCATTTAATTCATTCCTTCATTGTAGAAAATAGTTCTATTTTATACAATAACAAATATGCAACATCAGAATTATTTCCTTAATCATAGCAGATAGTAACTTAAAGCAGGCTGAAAGTAAAGCAAAATGCACCTTAAGGTGCATTCTGCTTTACTTTCAACCTGTTAAACAGGCTTTACTTTCAACCTGCTTCAAAAGGTCACCTATCTTCAATAAAAGAAACAGGTTATGGAGTAAAGGGTTAAATAAGATCCAGCCTGCTTACTAGGAAAAATGTCTTCAGAGGATAGAAGAGGCGTGCGTACAGGCAGTAATATTGACATCAACCAACCCTTGTAAATGCTAACAGAATCTCATCAAAACTTGTATATAATGATTTATATGTTTATAGCAAAACTAAAGAAAATACAATCCACTTGACAAATGCAGTATGGATCCTGATCAAATTCCAAGATCACTGTGGCCAACTGATTTAAGACAAGCCAACAAAATACTGGTTCTGTGAAAGTTAAATAGGGGCCTTCTGATCTGAATCTACAGTATACTTTTAACTTCTTTAACCCTTTACCTCATATACTGTTTCTAGCTTTGAAGACAGGTGACCACTTAAAGCAGGTTGAAAGTAAAGCAGAATGTGCCTTTAAAGGCACATTCTGCTTTACTTCCAGCCTGCTTTAAGCTTAATTCTGCTAGGTTATATAATTTTTTTGTAATGGTAATTGTTCATGAGGGTGTAAACTGGAACTATTTTCTTCAGCGGAGGAATAAATTAAATACGCCAAAAGTCGCTTCTATGGGGGAAAGGGTTAATAGGTAGTCTGTTTGTATAGGACACATGTGTGCATCACTAGGGCTCAATGGGCTAAATTCTATTTCTATAAACATCTACATGTGTAGGTTAGGTTTCGTTTTCCAATTCCATGCAGATGACAATAAAAACCCACTACCAAATATATACACCTTTTCATGCCTTTAATTTATTCCTACACTGAAGAAACTAGTTCAACCTTTAATACAATCATGAATATCCAACATGCATTATAGTTGAGGGATCTATGCAAATAGCCATCTGTAAATCCCTGTTCAGACTGCCCCAAAAAGGGGCTTTGTCAAACGTGTTTAATTTTTGTGGCTTTTTTTATACAATCCGATTAAATACTGAAAGCGGTACTTATGACCAAATTAAGTAGTTCGCGCGATTAGATCGCTCACAAACTCAGCAGTTGCCACTGTATGAATAGGGACACGCTGAGACTAAGATTATTTTTCCGCCAGCATACGAACGTCAGTCCAGAGATTAGAGAATCCTTCATCTCTTCCAGGCTTAGGGGAAAATTTGCATAGATCTATGACCTCAGTTATGCATCTCACTTCAGTAAATTCAAAATGACAGCTGCGTGATTGATGAAGTTTTGAACCGAGGGCACCCTCTTTAAATTTCTCAACACACTGCATTACTTTGATATGCTTCTTGTCCATTCTGTATTACAAAGTTGGGTGAATGTGGTAAATTAACAAATGTTTGTTATTGATCGGAGATCAGTGCTCCATTCAAACCTACATGAACTTGACACATTTACACCCAGCTAGTAGCTCGCCTCAATAAATACATTGGCATGCAGAGTATCAAACTGGGCAGTCTCATCTGGATCTACACAGTTTGTCTTAAATATGTTTTACATTATATAATATAATTTAAAATTACTCAATTCTAATATTTCTACTAGTTGTCTATTTCAGGAAATATATGACAATGTCAAATGATCAGAGAAAGGAATATTTTTGCATTAAAATAAATAATAACTATTTGCCTGTATTATATACTACGGCTATAAAGAGAATAGTAGTTATTATACATGTCTTTTAACTGGTCAGAGCTCCAGATAGGGTGAGTATTTCAAAAATAACTTTCTTATGTTGCAATAAACTCTATGATGTGACTACTCATTAGAATCATCGGGAAGAGACGATTCTAATGAATAGTCACTTCATATGGTTTTGTGCAAACATGAAGGAGAAATTGATGGAAATACTCAGTTTACTCGTTATTACAGGGCTCCAGATAAGGGGAGCTACGTAGTATTTCAAAAACTGAAATCATTATTTCTGCTTTAAACCCTATGGTGTCACTACTCTTTAGAATCGTCTCAAAGAGACGATTCTAATGAGAAGTAACATCATAGGATTTGATGCCAAAATAAGTGAGAAAATGTTTGATTTTTGCAGTTTTCTCCCTCTTATTTGGAGCCCTGTATTATATGTAGTCCTGTTGATACCCGACTTCTCCCTAATGAGTATTTATAGAAAATTTTAACATTCCAGTAAACCTTGGTTAAATTAAACTGTGACTACAATACAATGATAGAATCAAAGCTATAAAAGCCTAATAACAAATTAATGAGAAAAAAAATGTCTTTAATCATTTTAATTATGGAAGCTTATAGCAAGTTATGTACATACTCTCCATATAATAGAGATTTAATGAAGACAAAAGCTCGAACCAATCAATTGTTGTATACTCAAAGGAATATATACCTCATTGCAATAAAAAAATCTAATGATAAATTAGCAGAAAAGTTTCGCACCTACACTGACAAACAGGGAGGAAACGACACGTTGTAAAAAACACAAGATGATCAAAATGCACAAAGACACAGCTGATTCGTAATTAGCACAAGTTTTACAACAGAAAATGGGCGACAAAATTGGAATTAAACCCTTATCTTTCTATTATACCTTTACATTCAACATTATCATATTCAAACAATTTTTCCTTTTTTTCTTTCCTTTTTTAAATTGTAAAAATCTGCATATTGGTTTAAAAAAGCTTGGCTCCTGATCGGTTACTCGGCATCTCATCATGATCCACACTGTTTGCAATTGGTGGTGATTGAAGTGTTGGCACACTGAGGATTAACCCCGGTAATTGCATTCCCAAAGTTACTGTAATACTATTTCATTCACATGCTCCCTTGTTCCTCATAAAACTGCACTACTGCTGTACATGATTGGATTTTAGAACAGTTTTTCTATCCCCTGTGTCTTAACCTTATTCATTCTAAATAAAGTCAATCTTATAGCAAGGGACCACTCAATAGAAGATCCTTGGAAAATCTTAAGCCTAAATATATACCAGTGATTACTTAATGCAGAAAGCTCCTATAGGAGCATCACTTTCTGCCTTATTTTTAACCTCCATTATACAGTCACTTATCTTCAGAGATCTCCATGCTACAATCACTAAGTCGTCTCATAATACAAGAGTGACTGTTAAGTACCACTCTCCACCCATGTCTTCAACATGACGGGTTGAAAAATCAAAACATTTTATACAAGATTTTTACAGATATAGAATTTCAGAAATAGTCTGAGAAATTAATCTGGATCCAGCCCGTTTCAAGTTAGCTTTCTAAATATTGACATAGGGATAAGTCTAAAACCACCCGTATA
This sequence comes from Gari tellinella, assembly GCA_922989275.2. Lineage (NCBI taxonomy): Eukaryota > Metazoa > Mollusca > Bivalvia > Cardiida > Psammobiidae > Gari > Gari tellinella. The sequence goes on from OV277867.1 coordinate 44,407,982, forward strand.
TGCTAGTAATCGGCAGAAGATCTATCAGTGTAAAAAAAGGTCATTTCCTGTGCTTATTATCAATAGTGTCATCGTTCTTGTAAAAACTTGTTAAACCAAAATGAGGGGCTAAATTTGTAACATTTCTTTAGGATACACTCAATCTCCTCAATCTAAGAATTTGAACCCAAATATGGGCGTAACTCTTGAGATAGATCTTTGTTGTCATTGTACATAATGTTGAAACCCAATATACCCATCCTTAGCAAACAGTGTAGACCTAGATCAGAGGGCTTAATCCCTAACACGGATCAGAGTCTGCAAGGTTTGTCAAATTTTTAAATATTTTAGGGACAAATCCACCAAGCATCAATATAAACTGGTTATCATTTAGAAAATGAAGAGTTCATTCCGACAGTCAGCAATGTCATGATGGCAGTTAACGATGACAGTATCTGTTTTTATGTCGCTGATTGGATCTCTTGGTTTCAGTCCGTTTTCTTCCAACTTACAATACTATCCTCACCTTTGGGCATCTCTCCTTAGTGATAAGGCCTATTGTAACAGTTTGAACTCTACAGAAAATTCCATCTGCTTAAAGAAATATGTCAACTGAAAATACAATTAACTCTCTCGTCTCTACATCTGCAGTTAACCTGTCTGAGTAACAAACAGTCTTGATCCTGATCAGGCCCCACATTTGTGGGGCCTGATCAGGATCAAGACTGTTTGCAAATTTTAAGGTATTCAGTGATCAATTCTTGTCTCCTAATTTGAAGGAAAGAAGAATGATCAAATTTTGTTAATCAGATCCCTAATCTGTAACACCCTTTTCTGAACATTAATCTATATATCTTCAAAAACCTCAAATCTTCATAGAATGCTTACATTTTATATGGGGCTCTGTTAAACCCTTTGCATGCTGGGTAATAATTTTGTCTGCAACAATAATTGCAGTCTGCTACTGTTCTAAAATTAAACTTTTCAAAATTTCTTTTCAAAACTTGGTCAGAGTGTTAAGCAGTTTGGATCTTGATGAGATGCTTGTGTTATGTGGCATCTCATCAGAATCCAAACTGTTTGCAAATATTATCATAGTCTCACCGCTAGCATGCTAAGAGTTAAAACAAAAACTATGAACACAAAAGTCACACATAGAAACGAAAATTTGCATTCTTTAACGCTATCTCAAGACAATTTAAGATATTTATCACCTTGCACACAAATAGACCACTGAGGCATCATGCTTTTAAAGATAGAAAATCTGATAAGCAAAATGCCACTAACCCACACAATTTGTCCAAAATAGATGTGTTAAGGTGATTACGCATTCTCATTCAAAAAACTTAAAGACCTTGTCGTAAACAGCTGAACCAGGCACAGATTAAATTTCCTGCGCTGTTAAAAGTTTAAAACAAAAGGCTTAAAGGCTTGCTAGTGCGTAACAGCTAAAACAAAAAAAATTCCGAAAAACCAGCTAAACTAGGAGAGAGAAAAATACAGAAACCATGCAGTCTTTTAATGTGAACACACTGGTGTGTGAAGACAAACAACAGGCTCAAAATTGGTCAAGAAAACCTGCCTAGAAATAAAGTTCAGAAGTTTATAAACATTTTCTTCAGTGGAGGCGTAAAAAGGTGTATTTATGGAGTAATGGGTTATTTCAGAATTCCTAAAATACATTATAAAATACAAATTTCTTTATTACTCTCGGTTCATGATTTAACATGAATATATGAGAGTATTAAGAATGCAGGAAGTATTAAAACTCTCACCAGATTTCCATAATTGACCAAATTTGCTATAAAAATACTTAATCGTGTGAAATTCTTTTTACAGTACTTATACTTATGACTAAATGCCATTGGTCAACTTTCATCACCCAATTAACAGACTAATTACCAACCACTGACCGAACTCGGAACTTGCGAAATTGGTCTAAAGCATTCCTTATCACATTAACATTTTTTGATATAATCACGACAGGAAATACAATTATCACATTATTAGTCAAAATATTCTTTGATATTACACACAATCACAAATACAAATACTTCTTTCTATGACAATGGGGGTAATTATTATCAGGAAATACAGTAATACAGGTGATCAGCTTATATTCCATGAAGGCACTAAATGTTTAAGACAGGTGATTGCTTAACGCAAGACTAAAACAAAGCAAAAAGTCACTTTAGGAGGTTTCTGAATTGTTTTAGTCTTGCATTGGGCAGCCCCCATCTTAAATACGTCCCATGTATGTTTAATTGAGCGGTTGTTTACTACAGGTTTAACTGTATGACTGTATTAGATAAGAAGTAGCTAAGATGGTAATCAGGTGGGTTTAACACACGTTTAATTGTTTGTCCTTCCAGTCTACGTAAACACAACTGAATGGCACTGTAATGTCATGGTAATGTGAAAAACTGACGCAACCTTACCAAACTTAAGACCAGAGGATTAAGGCAGGGCTGCCATAAGTTGAGATGAAAAATCCTAAGATTTCCAAATTTGCATTTTTAAGTGCGATTTTACGAACCGTACCTTTACCCCATCGCCTGTTTCTAGTCTTGTTGGTGCATTCTGCTTTACTTTCAGCCTGCTTTAAGCTACCATGTACTAGAAAAAAATCCCAAGATTTAGCAAAAATCAGTAGAAATGGCAGTCCTGTTAAGGCTGTCATACTAAGCTTTTTCTGGACACCCACTTTTGTTTATGCAACAGATTATAGAGGGAATAATTCTTACTGTAACAAGAGATTTTCCTCAGATAGTGTTTAATACAGGGATTAGTATGTTTACCTTAGTAAAACTTGTTGCATTGAACTGCCAGATACATAGACGTGCCAAAAACACCTCTCTTTATACATTCGTTAATAGAAATTAATTCTCCGAGTGAAAAGAATGTGTATTGATGTTTTAATAACTAAGCCAAACCCCAAACTAAAATGTTCCTAACTTAAATCCCTTCTGTAATCAGGTTTTTCCACGACATTTTTCCGGCTTACGTATATCTGTAGCATTCAATAAGATAAAATGGACAGTCTAAATAACGAGATGTCTGTTATAAACCTGCGACCATTATGTTTTAGTATTGCACCTTTAAATGCCAAACAAACAGAAACTGCATAAAATGTACATGTCTGCTATAAATCAGCCATCAAAATTCTTCTCTAAATTTGAAGATACACAAACCAAGTAACAATCAGTTTGGATCCTGATCAGATTCCGAGTATTTCACTATCAAAACTGGATCCAAACTAATTCCAAAGTTCTAGATAGTTTGTATGTCAGCATTAAAAGCGTCTAAGTGCTCAGTTTATTTTAGACTAAAGTCTGGGGTCTTTAAGCTCTTCAATAAGACCCCGGGTCGTTAAAGCTGTCATATTTTACGAAAACATAATGAAAGGGTATTATATTCTATTGTGAAAGTCCATTTATTACCAACTGAACACCCAGCGATAATAGTGATTTTGGTAAATAAGTGTATTAGTCAATTGTTGAAATATGTCACACCCTGCCTGCGCGGGTCGCATATTTCCTTTTCATACCACATTCAGAATCTGACAGATAGTTTATATCTCAGACCATCTGAATGTACCACCTCTAACAACATAACTCCCATATTACAACTAAACAATTTAGAATTTTTGCTATATCACATAAGAGATGACCAATTACAGAAGAGCCTAGCTTCTTTTTGGTTTAAATCAAAGCAAATAAATGGCGGCTTTAAACGGTTTCCTCCAAATAAGCCCCTAACATACACTTAACCCTTTCCCTTATAGAAGCGACTTTTAGCGCATTCATTTTATTCATCCGCTGAAGAAAATAGTTCCAAATTATACCGTAATGAATATATGTCATATTTAATACTTTCCTTATTCTAGCAGTATATAGCTTAAAGCAGGCTGAAAGTAAAGCAGAATGCGCCTTAGGGTGCATTCTGCTTTACTTTCAGCCTGCTTTAAGTAGTCACATATCTTCAATACTAGAAACAATGCTATCAGGTAAAGGGTTAAACAATACAAACATTTTCTGGTCATTTGAATCAGGTATCTGTAAAAATATAGAAGGAGAATATCAGCAGAGAGTGTTTTGGTGACCAACAGACTGATTCAGTGTCCAAAGGGTTCAAGGGTAGGCCGCTATACCTCGTTTTTACCTGAATTTATTTGACCAGAGTCATTGGGACTTCAACCGGAGCCATTAACATTTACGGCTTCACTAGACAACATGTGTTCACCACTAGAATGGCTCATTCAATAAAAATAAACCTAGAAATAAATTGACTTGAAAGATAATTAACCCCTTGAACACTGGAATAAATTCTGTCTGCTCAAATTGTTGTCTGCTTTGCATCTGTAATCTACAACCTTCTAATCTTCATTTTCAGACAAACAATCAAAGTAAGATACAGTCTGGATCCACAGATCATGATACTTGGTGTCTAATTGGGTTCCAAACTGTTTGCAAAGATAAAAATGCTTCCCTGCTTTCCCAAAAATAGAGCTGTAAGAAGGATCATAAAAGTAACCAATTGGACTTCATTCAATTTGCAGTCAGACTAAACACTGCACAATCCCGTTACTTTACAGCATATTACGATGTCCTGTAATTCAAACTTGTGTGTAACAGCCTGAAATGGGCCCTAATTTAGGGTATTTATGCAAGTTCATGGTAATTTCCTCCATCGTCTGACACTCTTTTGCCAAATTCCAAAGAAAATGAACTTTTTCATCATAAAATTGAGACACTGGCATCTTTTAACGTTTAAATGTTGATGAAAATGTCCCTTGTTATAAAATGTCATCTGCAGATATTTTGAAAGCTACTAATTCTCTTATTATTTCAATAGATATTTGATGTGAGTTTCAAACAGTTACGATGCTCAGGTGCCAAGTTACTCGGCATCTGATCTTGATCAATGTAACTGTATGTAAATGTGTTTTAAATGTTTCCCTAGTTCAAAGCTTTAAACTCCATCATTTCTTCTCCAGTTAACCAAATAAGCATGCTTGAGAGAGAAAAAATGGCTTTATTTGAGAACAGAGACAAGCGGTAATAATATGAACCTTGATTGAATGAACTGCTGAAAGCTCAAAATGAAAAAAAATTCTGCTGGATTGACAAAAACAGAGAACTTGTTTTTATTATTAAAGTTCTTTTCATATCTCTGTCAAGACAAAGTGACATAGAAAACATTTCCTACATCCTGACAGGTGACTGCTGAAAGTAGTTTGAAAAGCAACCACACAGCTCCTTTAATAAAGCAGACTGAAAGCAAAGCAGACAGCTCATTAATAAAGCAGATGGATTTTTTTTAGTAAAGCAGACAGTCCCTTTATAATACAAACTGTGAGTAAAGAAGAAAAGCTTCTTAATAAAGCAGACTGAAAGTAAAGCAGAAAGTTGCTGCAACCACCAAACAGGTAACCAAGAAATTTAATTAACAGAAAAATAAAGGTCTGTTTTTGTATTTTTTTTGTACAGTATTGGACTGCCCAGAGTTCATTTGATAGGTCGTCAAAAAGGTGATGGGGTTGATACCTGGCTAGGTAAACCACACTGACAACATTTGACTGACACCTGTATAGTACCTGCAACAATCACTGTATTGTTTCCCAGCTGACATAATTACTCCCCCAGGGAACCATTGACATCCTCATACATCAATTTCACATCAAACACCTACAAAGCTGAACAACGTTCAATTGACAGAATAAATATTTGGATTTCATATTATTCATTACTTCTGCTCAGCTTTCAATAAAATGTCAACTTATGACTGTGTATCAGTTGTTAACGCATTTCTCCATGAATACACATTTTAACACCCTTAACCCATTAAGCCATACTGACTCATTTTGACTCATTGCGCAATAGCCTCATACTAACTCATTTTGACTCACTTTAATCAACTAGCATGCATTGAGGTGAGCACTGATAATTGTTAATCGCTTATGAGTTAATGGGTTAATTCATTCCTCCACCTAAGAAAATAGTTCCAATTTATACAGTCATGAACATGCACCGAAAAAATAGTTTCTACATCCTAGCAGATAGTAACTTATAGCAGGCTGACAGTAAAGCAGAATGTATCTTACGATGCATTCTGCTTTACTTTCAACCTGCTTTCAGTGGTCACCTTTCTTCAAAACTAGACCCATGGGGTTAAAGTTAATTTAACCCCTTACTAGTAGGGAAAGATGAGTGCACACCGCCCACTAATCTAGGATTAACCGCTACTGCCTATCACAGCTGAGTGTCAAAAATAACCTTTTCATTCACAGAATCCTGTTTACTGTCATGCCTATACTTTTTCTTGTCATTGATTTTCCTGGTTTCAAATCGCAGAAATAAAATCGTGCCATAAAAGTTAACCTATCCTGGTCTATAACTTTTCCATTGCCAATTTTGTTGCTATTTGTATAGCCTGTGTATCACAAATATGCAAATTGCTCTCACTGTTTCCCGAAAAAAAACAGTGAAAACTGCATTCCGCTACAATTAAATACAAGTCTGTATCGATTTCTAAAACAATCTTGTGCTACATGAAGATCTAAAGTAATGCAGAAAGCTCATGTAGGTTCTTTCTGTATTACATTTGATCTACATTATTTTGCCACTTGTTTGAAACACTTGGTTGTGTATCTGTTTTGACTTGTCAGTTGAAATATGGCCGACTGTATGTCACAAATATGCAAATTGCTTTGTCTCTTCTAAATACATAACATGGTCTAATGTACTGCTTCAAAGCTGGCTTTTATTACCCTTTACATGATAAAAACATAATTAAAAGTGCAATGATCAAGAGAATACCAAATCTCATTTGTCCAAAGTGAATTTTGCCTTTTCCTTTTTTTTTCAAACTTAAGCATCCTCGATCAACAAAACAATATTATCTTAAAGGCAATGTGACCTGTGCAAGCAAAACAATATTTTAATTCATGGCCAGCATAAAACACAGATGGAAGCTTCAAATGCAAGAAAACAATTGTAGAATGCTGTCTGCATTGCATGTACTGCTTCTTCTGAATTAAGAAGTCAGCCATCTTAACTCTTTCCACACTAACTTAATCTTGTGGGTTATATAATAGGTTACCTTGAGGATATTTTTGTTACCAAAACATTTACCAGTCTATTTGGAATTCTGAGTAGTTTTATAGATACTTCTCTAACTTAGCAAAACTGTGTAGACCCTGATCTACACTGTTTGTTAATGTGATTAGTATTTTTAAACAGGCCCATGGTGTTGAAAGAGTTAATTGATCTCCATCTTTCATCAATGAATGGTTGATGAACAAAGATTTTTGTGTATTTCAAACTTCGACAGGTAGATTCAACGCATGATTACTCTGATTTCTATGTGTCATGAAGTGTTTCGAAGTGGATATTTCATTCAAACATTACTTACATGCCCAATTATCGTTACTTCAATTTAGATGCTGGTTTGTCCTTTAACAGTTCAAGCGAAATAAATCACAAACACTGATTTTATGTGCTACTTTCACCTGATTTGTTGAGCTATTTAATTACCAACACATCAACTTTATCATGATTTTAATCTCTTGACTATAATCATAGGGGGATTTTACCCCAAAAAAAATCATAAAATGGTAGTTTAATTGTGGCCAACCTTATGACAGTGTTATTACCAATTTATGAGATAGATCCGACACTAAATTTTTAGCATTTTCGTATTGGACTTTATAAGTGAATCCTCTCAAAAAAAAAAGTTAACCCTATGGATACCACATTAATGTTGTTTGCTACGAACTTGACAACAACTGAAATATTTCAAGTTACATGTCCTTGTGTATTATCTCAGGAAATTTCAGAGTGACAAACGGTGTGGATCCTTTCAACACAAGATCTGCAATAGCTATAATAGCCTGTTTGATAAAATTTGAATGGGATTTTGGTGGACATTTATACACTATTTGCAAATAGTGTAAACCCAAGATACATGTAATGGAATAGTCCATTTAGAATCGCAGCTGTCAGAACCGGAAGCTAAGGGTTAAAATGCATAATATCTCACTTACCTATTGTGTCACAGGTATAAAACAGCACATGAAAAGAGAAAATAAAACAACACTATTATAGACACTGAAAACTCGTACATTTAATATCAAGTGGTAACTCATTAACAGACGATATTTATTTTAGGAGTTCTAAGGACCAACATTCACCACATCAAATCAAACAATCTATTCAAGGTTATTTTTGGTTCAAGAGTAATGATAATATCATTGGTTGATAACCTCTGTCAGTAAAGATCCTATACCGCAACTTCTTAAATGTGTTGTGTTTAAGGCAGCTGCATGCTTAAAGCAAAATGAAAGTAAAGCAGAAAGCTCCTTTAGGAGCTTTCTGCTTTACTTTCATCTTGCTTTCAGCTTCCACCTGTTTTACACACTATCAATGAGATTTGTTTCAGTGATGATGATTATGGTTTGACTGTTGCCCAATTCCAATTAGCTGATTTTCCTGTAACAGATATGTGCGTGCATACAAAACTATATTGACCAAGGTCAGTTCAGATTGATGATTTATAGAATATATCTGATAAACATGATATTCATCTGTGGCATGATCTACAGGTTGCCATGGTTTTCATCTACGTAAAAGATGTTTTTGACCAATAAATCTAAGGTAAACTCAGGTATGGATGCTTTGGTGTATAAACTAAACATCCTCCCGCCCTTTTTCTTATGATTCTATCCAAGTATTCCAAATGTTTCATTATCCAATTAAATCCAATTAAATTGAATTAAATTTGTTGCCAATACTGTTTAAAACAGTTTGAATGATATTAAAAATGAAACAATTTCTAATCTATTTCAGCAAATCTTTAACCAGTTCCAACTATTTTAAGTATTGGTGTATATTGTGGCTTTTGACAAACAGTGAACACCCAGCAGCTCTTGGAGCTGTCTGATCTGGGTCTTGACTGTTTTCTTATTGATCTGTCTATTATGAGTCTGCTTTCTTTCCTTGGGAATTGCTTCATTATTTTATTAGCCAATACAGTTCAGATGATATGAAAGTTCCCAGTAGGCAAACTTTCATACATGACTATATATATTCATTGTGAGAAGGGTTAGAATCAGACACTGGTACTACATTGTACAATCTCTAGAAAAATCCATCCCATATGATAACCTCACTGATTTAGGAATCCCATCCCTTCTCAAAACTCAAAGTTTAGTCCAGCTTGTGAGTTGTCCCATGACCACTCCATAGTAACCCTTAATTCTGAATAACTGTTGCCTGGCCTTCAAAACCATCTGCTGAAATTTGGATATCTAATTGTGTTTCTTTAAATATATTTCTAGTTATACAATAAGAATGACAAATAGTTTGAATCCTAATCAATACTACCGGTAATCATCTAGATCCACACAGTTTGCAAAGGCTTGGGGTAGAGATTTCCAGCAATTTAAGGGTTTAAATATTTTTGTTATCATTGAAGCAATACTACATAATCACAGTACTCTGAACATATTTTGCTATCATTCTGAATTCTAGCATATGATCCTTTCAGTGAATTTGTAAATTTGTACTATTTGCATCTAAAACTTTCTACAATCTTTCATCAATTAACGCAAATTAAAAAGTTTAATGCTAGGGTAAGAGTACCTCGGTATCTTACCCCTTTAATTTCTGAAATGCTTTAATATTATCATCTGCTTTTGATCTCTCAAATTTAGACTTTCGTTAGAAGAGGAAGAAACATTGATATAATTTTAAGTGGCAAACTGTTTTGATCCAGATCAGATGCCACATGATGCGGCATCTGATCTGGATCAAAACTGTTTGCAATTGTATTGAAAGTCAAATCACTACATTCACTGTTGAGGTTGATGATTTGGCTTTTTGTAGTATGTGACCACTTGTGACAAGTTCACATCATCACCTGGTCTCCTCAACAACCTCTCCCATAGCTTTATCCTCACTTTATCACATCATTATCTCATCATTATCTCATTGTTATCTCACTATTATCATTATTATCATCATATGACTATGAGGAAGCAAATTATAATGCTGATGTAATGAGGGTAACAAATACAAGGATTCAGACCAGAAGGTGGATTTAACCCATTATGAATATGTAACAGAAGAAATATTTTGTACATTTTAGCAGATGGTAGCTTAAAGCAGACTGAAAGTAAAGCAGAATGTGCCTTAAGGCACATTCTGCTTTACTATCAACCTGCTTTAAGTGGTTACTTGTTCACAAATTGGAAAGAAGCTATGGGGTAATGGGTTAAGCTTATTAATTAATTCACTACCTAATACTATGTATCTACATGTATATCTAGTTTTGAGCAGATTGAAAGTACATGTAAAGCAGAATACACCTCATGATTCCCATTCTTGACTGTATAAATTGAAACTTAGTTTATTTCAGTGGAGGAATAAAGGCATATCTATGGAGTAATGGATAAATTCCTTCAGTATTTCTAGCTATACTTTTCTTTCTTCACACCTTAGATACCAAATTTAAGCAGCACTGCTGTATTTCATCTAATTCAGTTTATTCTTTTTTTTTTAATTAAAAAATTCTGTCCCTTTTAAAACATCTACAAACCTATAAGTTGAGCCATTCATAATGTTTTAACTTCGGGAATATAATAGGTGTTGTCGCTTTTGCTTTTTTCTATTACTCAAGTGTTCACGAGGTCAAATAGTTCACTTGCAAAAATATCTGCTTCAAACTGACAAGGCCATAAATCATACAATGTTTAAGCTCAACTTTTTGCAAGTCGACACCACTTTATACTTATCAGTTTACCTAAAACCTTTTCACAATATCAGTTTACAGAAAAAAACTTTTCATAATCAAAAATTAACATGCATTTTTATATTTCACTGATACTCTTGAATCAGGTTAAAGGGAATTGTTGTGTTCTCACCAAATCCTATGTTGTGTCTATACTCATTAGAATCATATAAAGGAGTATTCTGCTTCACTTTAAAATTGCATTAGGCAACCAGCAGTCTTCAATACTGAAAACAAGTAATGGAGGAAAGGGGGTTGTATAAAGTTCAATACAAGTTCCATCACAATTAGGTACAGTTAAACCTCTCATCAATAATTGTCAAATCAAACCTCCACAGGCTAATGCAGGACAAAGGTAATGCAGAATATTGCCTGTAATGCCTGAAGGAGCTTTCTGCAATACTTTTTGCCTTGCATTAAGCAGTCCCCATCTTTTAAAGATCCTCATTCTATTTACAAGTATGCTGCTCTGGAAGAGAGTTGACACTGTACTAGAAGCTAGTATCTCAGTACATGTATTCAGCTTCAGCCCAGATATCTTTCCAATACATATCTTACTCAACCCACTGTGAAATACTAGTAATTGATATACAAACACAATAAACAAACTCAATATCTCAACCCTTACCCTCCTTCCTGCCCAAATAGACTCTTCCATTTCTTAAATAATTACTAGTTTATCATGTCTTCCAGGGGATAGTAGTTTTCCATAATAATTGTGAGTAATGTGAACAGTGCATACCCTGATCAGATGGCTCCTTCAGGAGCCCTCTGATCAGGGTCTACACTGTTTGCCAATGATGTTTATATGCATTTCTTGAACATGAAGGTTTAACCCTTATAAACATTGAATAAATATTGTTGGCTCTTTATTTACAAACTTGTCTCTTTCTTCTTATTATCTCAAGGTTTTGCAATCAAAATTATATGGTGACAATTGGTCTGGATCCTGATCAGGCATCAAGTTACATAGCAATCAGCGTTAGATGAGAATCCAGTTTGCTATAAGGTCTACATAACTTGTTTTATTCCAGCACGCCCAGGGTTAACTCAATTTGTAATTCCCTGGCATCGTAATTAAATACTGCATTTCCTTGATCTCTTCCAAACTTTCATGCACATACGATGGGAAAAACACTGACTTAGATGGCTGTGATAAAATCAGCCTTGATAAACGAGAACAGCAGGAGTTGAAAAATGGTTTACTGTGTAGATTCAGATTAGATTTGTCAGTTATTATCTTATTCATTAACGTTAGAAAGAAAAACAAATTGACCATTCTTTGCTGGTAAAAAAGATGTTTTAATTACTTTAATAAGGTTGTTTTGCAATAGTGTCAAACAGTTTTGATCTTGTTACATGGCAACTCATTAAAATCCGAACTGTTTGCAAATATAATGAATATACGCGATATTAAGCGTTAAGGACGAACATTTTCTTCTTTTTTTCAGAATCAAGAGACAGAATATGAATAGAATAGGATTTTATTATTTACAGGGTTTCTGGGCTGAAGTGGTGCTGCTATTTCAGTCGTCTGAGATACCGTAGTGCTTTCAGACCAATTAATTCTACCCTAACCACCACGCTATAAGCAGCGGCTGTTTGGCTTCGCTCAGAACATGAAATTTGCAGGCACGGAGTCCACGGTTTAATTGGAAATAGTAACTTATCCTTCTCCAGTTTCTCTACCCGTCTCTCATGTTTGTTTTCACAGAAGAAACTCGAGACTACTGATGCATAGTCTGTGGTGTACAGTCAAACCTGCCAGTGATTGTTATCTCAATCAAATTATGGACAACATGCATAACAGGGGGTTGCTTAATGCAGAACAAAAGTAATACAGAAAGCTCCTGAAGGAGCTTTCTGCATTACCTTTGTTCTGCATTAAGCAGATTATTGTGTTTAGAAACGTTAGAGACCTGCATGCTATTTGGAACAGCCATTTGACAGTGATTCAGTTACACAGTGCCTGATATGAGGCTGATATCGAGGGACACTAATTCTTTATTGCTCAAGTTGCTATTAATGGGGAAAGATCAAAATATGTAACTCATCTTGGTTTGAAATGAAATGATTATGACAATTAGTATGAGTCATTACCAGTGAAAGAAGAGATTGACAGACTCTCATCTTGACTCATAGCATATGGAATTCTTCAAATGGAGGCTGAGAGCAAATAGAAGACGGACACCGTCACCTTGAACTAGGCAGCGCAAATGAGAGACAGACACCATCATCGTGAACAAGACGGAGGAGCCGGACACCATCACCAGGAACAAGTTGATCATTTATTACCGGTAAAATTGTCACTGCCAGCCTCAGATTGTTTAACCATTCCTTGGTTTATTAATAATACAATATCAACAAGTTGTGATCCACTCTATTAACCTATTCCTCCATACATACACTTTTTATGCCTTTAATTTATTCAAGACTAAAGAAAACCATAGTTCCACTTTATACAGTAAATGATCAGTCAGTATTTGTGCTGTTAATGTAAGATGCGTATTTATACAAAAGGAAATCTCCTTTATTTTTTAATTTAAAAGACAAAACCTTTAAAGCGAATGACATATTCCCACCACATTCTCAGATCAGCAAAATAAAGTTCAATTTGTATTGCATATTGGCAGAAATATGTCAATTGTTTGAACAAAACTATTTTCAGGAAAGATTAACCCTTGATTTAAGGTATCCCAGTTCTGACAACCTTTATCAGCAAGTCAAATCTTTATTAGCTGCCGCTTTACTAATCAGGTAATCAGAATACAAACTGTTAATACGGCTTAACCCATTTCGGTAGGTATATAGGTATAAAGAAGTCAATTTCATCGTTTCTGCAGACAAAATATTGAGCCAACACCGTATATTCAGTATTTCTGGGGTTAAACACCGACTAAATACCTTTCTGATTGCACTCTGTTTGCTAACATACACTTTTTATTTTCAAACTAGTCAAACCTTGATCATTCATATTCACCTAAATTGAACTTACACTTATTGCAAAGTTATAATGTGGCTTTGCCACGCTTTAACTTTGGAATATGGGTATGTTCAACCTATTCGGGATTATATATAGTTATTGAAATTCAAATAAAAAAATATGTGTTCCAGTTAAGCGAGTTTGAGTTATCGGGGTTTGCCTGTACTTTCATTTCAGTTTGTTATGACCCGAGTTCATTTGAACAAGACTTCAATGCAAATACAATTTGTTTAGTTAACAAATTTTAACATGTGAACATTCTCACTGAATTTGAAAAACTTTTTATGATCGACTCGTCTGTCCAGATTTAAATTTCGCGATAAATTGAAGCTCATCAGAAATTCCATTTCTATTTCATACAGCCTGCAAATAGCCGATAAACATCTGACGGCAATCAATTTCAACCCTTCTCAAGCTATACTTGACGTGAGAGTGATTTGTAAACAGTTTGGATCCAGATCAGATGCCAAGTAACTTGGCATCTGATCTGGATCCAAACTGTTTGATACTTTAATATAATGAGAAATTTTTGGCATAAAATGGTCTATTACTAAAATTGACACAGCTTGCAGACAGCAATCTATAGGTAGACAGTAGCATAGCCTGTGAAGGGTGAACTCCTAAATTTGATGGATTTTAGATATTTTATTGTCAAAAACTGACAGTGATTGTGGTAAAAAACTGCTTCTGTCATTGTTTTTTGCTTCTTCTGTTGGTTGCGATTATGGATAATGTTCGCGCTGGCCAGATGTCATAGAGCTAAATGTTACTCTTGATGGGTCTGCTTCACCTAATGTCAGGATAATGTGACGTCTGGTTTTACACTGAGGGTGCTTCTACATAGAACTCGATCACTGGTATAAGCAAACAGTTTGGATCAAGATCAAATGCTAAGTTACTCATGAGCATCTTTCAAGAATTTTGTGCATTAAAACTGTCAGTTGTCATACTTTCGAAAGCCACTAAAGACATGTTTTACTGAACACTGACTATAGCCATTGTGTCATAAAATCTGGATCTACACTAGTCCTACTTTTTCTAAAACAAAACTTAGACGTTACATACCTGTACCAGATAATCAATTTTCTTTTAACAGCCATTAACATTGGATGACTCATACATTAAACTAGAGAATTAAGTTCAGGTGCAAAACATATCTGTCGTTTTACATTCTATCAATTTGACACATTTTTATAGACAACTCTCCCAGCTGACTCATCTATATCAACCCATTACCACATCATGGGCCATGTGGCTGCAACCTGTGTCAAAAGGTAACACAATATAGCACTTGATCAGGCTCTAAACTTTTTGTCTCTTAGCCTTGGATTGGATCTAAACTATTTGTCACTTACATTGGGACTTTATGAAAATTTCAATGCAGATAGGGTGAACAACTGTTTCATGAAATTCTGTATAAAAAACACTGATTTGCCTGTTGTCAATGAAGCATGCCCCCACAAAAATGCTGTTTTCTACTTTTGAATGTTTACATTCTAGTTGTAGGTTTTTCACGGCTTCTTGACGCCGTTGATTGGACTTTTAACCTGAAAGTTAAGTGACTTGATATAAGTAAAGAATTGAGTTTAAGGCTTGTTGGATGTAAAAATTCTGTTTTCAAAATGTATAGGTATGGCCTAATCACATATATAACTATCGGTCGGTCCACATATATCATCTGAACTATTACATTGGCTGGTAAAATACAGAAAATATTCACTAGGAAAGAGTGCAGACTCTGGTCTGACAGATCCTTGCGATAAGAAACCAGTTCATACCCTGATCAAACATCTTGAAGACTTCAGGGGCTGTCTGCTCTGGGTCTACACTGTTTTCAAAGTGTCAAAGCAGGAGAAGGATTATAAAGCCTGCATACTCTCCAAAAACAGATTGTCTGTAAAACAGATACCCTAGCTATAACACAAAATATTGAATTTTTGTGGAGCTAACGAATGTCACTATAGGCTCACTTTAGGAGAAAAGAAACTTTCCACCTTGCAGCATTAATTCCAGTAAAATATTTCTACAGGGAATTAAAATCACTCAAACTTGGGTAACTTGGATGCTAGTATTTCAATGATGTGTAAAGTATTACAACTATTTTAGTCAAGTCTCTGCTATGTTTCCCCCATTCAGATGAAGACATATTGGTTGCCAATATGGTGTCTTTTAAAATAGGTGGTTGCTTTATGTGTGATATAAATAATGCAGAAAGGTTTTATAACCCATTCCCCCATAGCCTGTTTCTAGTTTTGAAGATATGTGACCACTTAAAGCAGGTTTAAAGTAAAGCAGAATGCGCTTGCTTTAAGAGGTCACCTGTCTTCAAAACTAAAAAGAGGCTATGTAGTAATGGGTTAACCCTTTCCCACATAGCCTGTTTCTAGTACTGAATATAGGTGTCCACTTAAAGCAGGTTGGAAGTAAAGCAGAATGCGCCCTAAGCGCATTCTGCTTTACTTTCAGCCTGCTTTAAGCTATAATCTGCTATAATATAGAAAATATTTCGTATAATACATATTTTTGACTGTATAAATAGGAACTATTTTGTCCAGCGAACGAATAAAATTAATGCGCTAAAAGGCGCTTCTATGGGGGAAAGGGTTAACCAATCTTCTGCCCTGCATCCCGACAGGTGGGTGCCTAAATTACAAGCTTAAAGTAAAGCAGAAGGTTCTGAATGAGCTTTCTGCTTTACTTTCAGCTTATAACTTTAGGCAAATCACTTGCATTTAAAACAAGCCGTGGTGAAAATGGGGGTTATATAACTGTGATTGGCCACCAGTTTGCTTATACCGAACTTGTATTATATCGGAGCAATATTACTAGGAACAAGTCTACAGACCCAGTCAATCTTTAAGATAGACGGAAATATTTATCATTTTACATAGAGCACTTATAACAGTGTGAAGTTCCACAGAAAATCAGACAGCTGCTATTCGGGTACTATATCATTGCAGAGAAATAGGAAATAACCATTGTAGGGAAATTGATTGAAAACTGGCTATGGGAGTTGAATAAGGTTCTGATTGAACCCCGAAGATCTTAATTGCACAGTCTTCAGTGGATAGAGGCAACAATTAGCCCAGGAGATGTGAACGACTCTGTGCTTGCTTGATGAATGAACATAACCAAGCAATTTATCACCCAACCAAACCAATATGCTCTCAAATAACACCACACAAAACAATCACAACTTATAATGCTCAATTTCCAAATGAATTCATCTGCTTTCTAATTAACATTGATGCTAGAGGGGTTTGTCCCCAAAATATTACAATGTATATAATATGACAAACAGTCAAGACACTGATCAGAGGACTCATTAAGGAGCACTCTGACCTGGGTATACACTATTTGCAAAGGATCATGGATATATCTAGTTCCATTGCAGTTAAGGATTATTATATAATCTCTTTGCATGCAAACAGCCAAACTATGATTATATTTGCACACAGTTTGGATACAGATGGCACATCAAGTAACCTGGAATCTCATCAGAATCCAAACTGTTTGAAACACTCACCCTGTCTTCAATTTCTTTAAAAATAATTTAAGTATTAGAAAAGAAGCAGATGACAATTGTTACAGATGACAATATTACATAGCGCTCAAAGTTAAAGACGGTGGAGTAAACCAGCTGTAATACTGCAGCAGCTTGCACCCATCTCAATCAATTATCTCTGATATGTGAGATAAGGTGGAGTTATCAACCTTTAATCTCGCTGAAACTGTTGCCTGCCAAGTATGTCTGTATTTACAATAGTGTACATTTCATCTTGCGATGCATTCAGTCTGGAAACATTTCTCAACTGCATATTTGAATCATTTACCAGGTTGTCGAACTCTTGATCAGGAGCTGTACTGTAAATACCTGTGTTGAGCAGACACTCAAAATACAATGACTTTGCTGTAGCGTAGAAAGGTTGCCCCTGCTGTAGCATATAAAGGTTGCCCCTTAACCCATTACCCCATACATATGCCTTTTTACGCCTTTAATTTATTTCTCCACAGAAGAAAAAGTTTGAATTTATACAGTAAAATGAATATGTATAATTAGAAATAATTTCTATATTCTAACAGATGGTAGCTTTAAAGCAGGCTGAAAGTAAAGCATTCTGCTTTACTTTCAACCTACTTTAAGTGGTCACATATCTTCAAAACTAGAAACAGGCTATAGGGTAATGGGTTAAAGAGTTCGAGACAATCAGACTAAGGGAGGCGCTGGCCAGCTGGCATTGTGCACATGGAATAGTGCACGCCAACCATGTAACACTTAGGGGATGCTTAACTTTTACAACCGCTAATTGCAATTAGAAAATTTAATCTAAGAAACTGGTGCGAGCCTGCTGCCAAATGATGATTGGTTCTGAATTTATGCCTACAGACAGATTCTCAAGGATTTTACTGGCACGGTTTATGCAATATAGCTGTACAGAGATTCTGCAGAACAGGTTGGATTTTTGAGAGACAGACAGCTAGGAAGCGGTAATAATGCTTCACAATTCCTTTTGTTACTCCATTATGGCCATGGATCATGATTATTAGGATTGTATTTCAAAAATCAACAAGTTTTGTGTCTCATCTCTATAAAACATCAGGACTCAGTGAAGTAATTTTTACTCCATAAATACACCTCTTGCAGGACTCCAGATAAGGGAAGTATTTCAAAAACTAAAATCTTTATTTCTGCTTAAAACTCTATGGTGTCACTACTCTTTAGAATTGTCTCGAAGAGACGATTCTAATGAGTAGTAACATCATAGGAATTGATGCTAAAATAAGTGAGAAAATGTTGGATTTGTGCAATTTACCCCCTCTTATCTGGAGCCCTGCTCTTGATGTAGTAGCTGAGATGAACCTACTGAGATGATAGATATTTATAAGCATAAGAGGGCGAAGTTTTATATTCAGCCGTAGAATGGTTCAAATCACACGACACTCGTTCCAGCTGAGTTGAACGGGTCAACTGGGTTGTAATTGACTCTCCAAGTGCACACAAAGTATCGCTGTTACACTAAGTCAACCAGGTAGGTTAGCCACTTTGAAAGACAAGTCAAATTGCAGTCAATCTTAATTTAACTATCACTAAATGATGAAGCCTTAAGAACTCTCAAGACAAGTGACTACTTAATGTAGGGTAAACATAATGCAGAAAGCTCCTTTAGCAGCTTTCTGCATTAAGTTTATCCTGCATTGAGCCAAAATTTGTATAATGATTCCCAAAGGGACTTTTTTTTAGTTGTTTTATACAATATTGACTGTTAAACATCACCCAAAGCTTGCCAGTTTCAAAATTTTTACACAACGATATTATTTGAAACAGGCACTGAAAATGATCAAATTTTATATGCATAAAAAAGTGACAACCTGATTCTATCCCAATGCAATATAAGTTAAACTTTGATTCTTTATTTCCGAATTTATTCAATTAAAAGTAGTTCTTGATGACAAAAATTGTTCAGGAACAGTTAAAGTTTTTACCTTTTAACATTTCTCTAGTCTCAATGACACCTGCAGAGTTAACTATTAAACAGCACAGGCGGACATGGCGAGCCACTCAAATTGTAAACATTCAAATTCAAATCTTTTTACTAAAATGTGCCGATCTCGAAATTGAATTCACAGCTTAATTACAACTCTGTGTACACCATCTATGCCCACTGTCTGTTTGAATCAACATACAGGCAAAATTCGATACTTCGAACTCGCTTAAATGAATCTTACCAGTAGTTTGTAAGTTGAACTTGAAATTTGATAAGTTGATCTCGCTTAAGTCGAAACTACCCGTATTTCAATGTTAAAACGTGGCTAAGCCACATTTTAACTTTGAAATATGGGTATTTTCGAACCAACGCAATTTCGCAAAATCGAATTTTTACTGTACTGTCACTGGTATTTGGCAGTTTGTTCAATTTTGTCAAGTTGGTTTTCGAGGACTATTTATCATTGGCAAGGAGAAAAGGCTGCGAAAGCCAATATCTGTAATGGCATATACTTCAATTAAGGTCAGTAAAAGTGTAATAGGATTTTATTGGGTCATGATTCAAAACAGGGAGTATCTGAAATGTCTAATTAGAGGTGTGAGCATACTGAAAGTCAGAAGTTTTTCCTTTACATTTGTCTTGCAATGTGCAGTCATCAGTCTTAACCTTCTCCACATAGCTCATTTCTAGTTTTGAAGACAGATGACCACTTAAAAGAGGTTGCAAGTAGAGCAGAATTCTCTGTTGGGGACATTCTGCTTTACTTTCATCATGCTTTATTCAGCTACCATCTGGAAAGATACTGAAAATATACCTTCTGAGTTTTGCATTCAGGACTTCCTAGATGAGATCTAACTGTACACAGTATACCAATAATTCTAGGCGTAAAAAGGCACATATATGGTTGGAGTAATGGGTTAAGAAACACCATTGCTTCTTCAAGGAGTGGCTGCTAAACACGAGTTTCTCTTCCGAATCTATGAAATCATGAAAATACATTCAACAGAGAAATGAGCTTTCAGACAAAGTTCATCATTACACCAAAAATCACAGCACATTTCTCATTGTGAACAAACTTAAATAGCTGAGATAGCATCAGAGCGGAGTAGTTACAAAACTTGTCAATTTTTAAACCCTAAACTGCTGAATTTTTCATGTGGACTATTCCATTTCTGAAACATGATCAGTTTATGTTGAATTTCAGGCGTCTTTAAAAAAACATTTCAGAAAAATTGAAGTCATGTAAACAGTGTAGATCCTGATCAGAGGGCTCCTAAAGGAGCCCTCTGATCAGGATCTACACTGTTTGTAAAATACATAAAAAATACACATTTCCAGCATAGAAAGGGTTAAATACATTTTTTATCACACTGAAGCGATCTATCCAATCATTACTATACAAACTGTCCTTCAGAAGTCAAAACTCAGCGATACCGAAAAACAGCTTTAGCTTGCACTCGATCAATCAAAACATTGACAAAAAGCCCAAACCAAACCTGATCCAAAGGTACACATAACATCTGATAAAGATCCACACAAATTCAACATTTGGAATAACATTATCTTGCTTGAAAAATAAGGGGTCACTAAATTATGGATTAAAATATTTCAGCAAACGTCATTATTAAATGGATAACATGTTGCAAGCAATTCAACGGATATCTGATTTTGACTGAAGAAAACGAAATACAGTAAAACCTCTCTATAACAGCCACTAAAACGAGGACTAATTGGTTATTTAAATGACAGGTGACAGCTTAAAGCAAGGTGACAGTAAAACAGAAAGCTCCTACAGGAGCTTTCTGTTTTACTGTCACCATGCTTTAAGCAGTCACCTGTCAAAAACAACTAATAAATTAGCACACTTTAGTGGCCGTTATAGAGAGGTTTTACTGTAAACACAAAAGTTAATTAGTAATTTATGTTTTTACAAAGTGCACCATATGACAAACGTTGTTAACTCAACGCTGGGTGCAATCGTGTCAGAATGGCTGACAATTTTATATCAACTCCATCTTCAAGGCCATGTTTGACTGTCCTTCACTAAAATTCCCTAGTTTAGTCCCAATCTTCACTTTTATTAACTGGTATCTTCATCTCAATCAAGTTTACATGTAAGGGTTCAAAAACTGTGGTGGTCACGTCATACAAGCATTGTACAATTTACATAACTAACAGTTTGGATCCTGATCACATATCAAATTACTTGGCATCTGATCTTAATCTAAACTGTTTTCAAAGGACAATACTTGACCCATTTTATGCAGTCAAATGGTTAACCCATTACCCCATAAATATGCCTTTATACGCCTTTAATTTATTCCTCTACTGGAAAAATATAGTTTCAATTTTTACTGTTACAAAATAGAATTTCTATATTCCAGCAGATACTGGTAGCCTTAAGGCGCATTCTGCTTTACTTTCAACCTGCTTTAAGTGGTCAACTGTCTTCAAAACTTGAAACAGGCAATGGGGTAATTGATTAAATGAATACTGTTAATTACAGGATATTAATATTATTATTCATAATTAATGTTCTTTAAAAGAAATCTAGAAAATGATAGCCATTTTAGTGGTTCTGTACAATATTTTTTTAATTAATGAATTCATCAATGCTATTGAATGAGAAAATAAATTGCAGATTTTTTTATTTTTATATTTTTGTGTGCATAAAATTGCAATTTGGGCTGCACTGAATTAAAATTAAGTGGTTTAAGTCTAATCAAATAATAATGTTTAAAAGTACTGTGCCAGTACAAACAAACGGCATTCCAGGTAAATATTGACCAATACAAGGACATTATCACTCTCATCAATACTGCTCCATCAAATAAAGACAGAAATAATACATATTCATATAGGCTGTTATTAGATTGGTCAATTTACTGGTATCTTTTTTAAGCTGGAAACAGTTTATGCATATTTCCACAAAACAGCATAGACACTTAATTATAAGTGTCTGCAAAGAATGTTTTACAGTTATTTTTTCTGAAATATTTTCTAAAAAATATAAATTTCAATTAAATAATGATTCATCATTGGTTATGATTTTCCACAACCCAGATGACATGATCATACTTTTATAGGTACAAATTTGAACACTTATTGGATAATTGATTTTTTTACAAAAAAAGAAATTGAATTTTAAGACTGTTTTAAATATCAATATTAAGCTACAACTTTGATGTTAAATCAAATATTTATATGAAGGAAACTCCCAATTTTTTCTCAATTACTCTATGACACTTCCAATGAAAGCATCTTAATTAAAATCAGCTTTAGTATAAACTTAGACACCATCATCAATAAAAGAAATACTTACTGACACAGAAAAGCAATTTATAAATTAGTCTTTTTCCTTCGAACTAAAATCTTTGCATGCTGGGTATTTTTTTTGTCTTCAACAATTATTGCCGTCTGCTTTTGTTCTAAATTTAGATTTTTTCAAAATTTCTTTAAAATTCAGGATCAGAATGGCAAACAGTTTGGATCCTGATGAGACGCCGCGTTACGCGGCGTCTCATCTGGATCCAAACTGTTTGCAAAGGTTATGACTGTGGCAGCTATATTCCCCGCTAGCGTGCAAAGAGTTAATACTAATGACAATCAAACCCTGATATCTTAAACTTGCTTAAATCAAACGTACCCGTATCGTAAAGTTAAAACGTGGCTTAATCACATTTTAAAATATGAAATACAAGTATATTTGACTTAAAATAGCGTGAGTTTTCTAAATTCAAATTAAGAAATAAATTGAAGTTTAACTTTGTTTAAGTTTGAGTTATCCAAGTTCAACTGTATGTCATTATCCAGCTAGTTTATGATTTGGTTCAATACACAAGACATTCGGAAAACATTAACGAGAATCTTGGTTTATAGAGACAGTAAAAACTCCCATACACAGCAGAAACTCAACAGTAAACGAGTTTACAGTTTTCTATAGAAAGTATGCTCAATGCAGGTAAAAAGTAATGCCGACATTTTGTATGACTTTAATTCTGCACTAAACACAGAACAGAACAGAACAGAACAACTAAATACAGCAGTAACAAGTCTTAGGAAATTGACAATATTGTTTCTGTAATGATAGTTGAACATGTTTCACTGTTATTTATATGGGGTTGGAATTCTGACAGGTTTTTCAGCTGTAATTAATGGCAATTTATCTGGGAAAATCTTACAAAGGAAATCCACTCATCAATTAAAACACAAGGTGCTAAAAACATTCAGATAATTAACTCTTTCAACAGCGAGTAAAACATGTTGTCTGCTGTAAATATTGTCTCCTTAAATTCTAACATTAGATTTGTCTTCCTTAAATCAATTATTATTAACAGAAGATTACACACAATTTGGACCCTGATCAGTTCCCATATTATAGTGCTGGCTTAGGCTCCAAACCTAAAGACAAGTAGCATGCACATATATCAAACAGTTTGGATACAGTTCAGTCACTAAGCAGACAATTGTCTTTGGAGATCTGCATGAATCTTCCTTAAGTCTGTAAACATAATTTTCTGAAAATTTTATTACAGTCAGCATTTTAGCATTTATTTGTTTTAAGTATTTTTTCTATATTTAATCCCAAATTCATAATCATGATGACCGAATTATTCAAATAAATGACTAAGAAATTAAGTGACAGTAACTTAAATGTATGAAATTTAAAGTGGTCACTCCCGACCTTATCGTTAACAAGACGCCTAATTTTTCAAACATTTTCAGGGTCAGGCAGTTAAGAAGTCTACATTTTAACATTTCTGTCTGGCAACAGTGATATTTACATGTCAACTCTTGCCCTATCTCCATCCTGGCGACTCTAAATTCCACCGTGTTTCGTAAAACTTTATGCATGGACTTACAGTAAAACCTGTTTTAAGTGGTCACTCATTGATAAGAGTAAGACATGCAGTCTTAATATAACGGAGGACAAAATTATCCTGAATGAGCTTTCTGAATTACTTTTGCCTTGTATTAAACTGCTACCTTCTATAATTATAAGCCTAATTAGTCATGTTTTAAGTGGAAGCTTAACCCATTATACCCCATAGTCTATTTCTAATATTGAAGATAGGTGGCCACTTAAAGCAGGTTAAAAGTAAAGCAGAATGTGCCATGAGGCACATTCTGCTTTACTTTCAACCTGCTTTAAGCTACCATCATTCTGTAGAAAATAGAAATTATTTCTTATGATATATATTCATAACTGTGTGAATTAGAACTATTTTCTTCAGTAGAGAAATAAATTAAAGGCGTCAAAAGGCGTATTTAAAGGGTAATGGCTTAACATAGGTTTTACTGTAGTTTGGGCAACAGCATGTACAAACAGTCAAGTTGTCTTCTGAAACAGCGAGCACACACCCATTTCAGTTGGCACAAAACAAGCAGCATCAACCGAGTCTTCACTGTTTGCAATTCTGCCTACTGGTACAGTGCAATTACAAGCACTAATGAACGAATCAGGATTAAAGTAAAGCTTATATGGGCAATGTTGAGAAATAATAGATTTTTTTCCTCAGTTTTTCTCCCCTCTAATCTAAGTGAGCTCTGACGAGGTTAATTTAATTTGTGTTCCTATGATGCTGCATGCTCCAATGACCGTAATCTTTTCTCAAAGACCAATCAGCTATACGCATGTATACGGAATATATCACACAAATCATTAAACCTTTTCTAGGCTGGAATTTGGAAACCAGTATAAATACATTTCACAAACAATGAAGACCCTGATCAGAGGGCTACTGAAGGAGTCCTCAGATCAGGGTCTGCAATACTTGTTTTCATTTCATTTTTTCTGAAATAATTTCTCAAAATGGTCCTTAAAATCAACTTAAACTGGGCAATTTTCAAAAAAGAAATTAGTCAATATAAAAAATGGTTAAATTGCCCTAATTCTACTGAAGTAAAGTATTTTAACCCTTTGCACGGGAAACTTAGCAGTAGTACAGACTTGGTCTAACATTTTGGATCCAGATCAGTGCTCATGATCAGGATCCAAACTGGGTTTTTTACTTAAGTGATATTTCTGCACAAGCTCACTATGAAATCTTAGAGAGTTATTATCATAAATTTCAGGAGAGTGCAATGTTTGAAGCAGATGACATTTTTGTGAGTTGTCAAAGGGTTGAAGCTGATTTATATTCATCTGTCAGGCACTTACTGTTAATAGATGACAATGGGAGTCTTATCAATTAAAAACCATATATCATTAATGGTCTAGGTAAAAGCTCTGTCACCTGCGTGACACACATTTATACTGGAATTATGCACACCATCAATACAATAAGCAATTTATTTTTAACTCTCAAACTTATACTGAATTTTCCATATTGACTATTCCACTTTTTATGCATTAATTCCCAGCTAGTCCATGGTGATTTGGCTGTTTAAAGAAAATATTTCAGGAAAAACTAAAATAACCTATGATTAGGGTCTACACTGTTAACAAAATGTGCATATATATACATGTAACAGGTGATGATTAATCAATGAAATTAAAGATTGTTTTTGTTTTTGTTTGGGGGGGGGGGGGGTACTTTTATGTTTTTTTAAATTTACTGAAACTGTATCTGTATGATGCCCTGTCATTGTCATTACAACGATTTTGTGTGTTTAAACTGTAAATTGTATAAAACTTAATTATGTATATATGCCATACCAAGATAAGGTGCCATATAATACCATTATATATGTATTGGTGTATAATGAGACCTCTGATCGGGGTCTGCACTGTTTGTAGAGCCCTAATATCAATATTTACCCCTTTACTTGCATGACATCGTCTGCTATCAACAATTGTCATTTCCTTTAATTTCAAATTAAGGAAATACTAAATTGAGACTCAAAGTGTCAAACAGTTTGGATATACTGATCAGACGCCGCATAACACGGCACCTGATCAGTATCCAAACCATTTGCAAATAACCCTTGCACCCAGGGTAAGGCATCAAGATATTAACCGGTGAATTTTTCAAATTTAGAATAGTGCATATCAAGGAAAAATTCAGCATATTACAAGGGTTAAGGTAATAGCCTTACAGTGATACTTACACATTGTTATCCTTGTACCACTCTATGGTAGGGGTCGGCTGGGTCTCCACCACCGAGATCATCGTCCCCACACTCACGGGTAAAATCCAAAAATAGTGAAAGAACCAAAGCATTATCCGTGACAACTTAGGACTGATCACTCTCAAATTCATTCTCATTATCCCAGTAACTTCTCACCATGTACATTCTCTACCAATACTACAAGTTTTACATATTTTCTCCTTTTTTTACTTCCAATAATTTTTATTCCTTATAAGTCGTACTTAGTAGAATTTAAGAAATCACCCAAAAACCCACTATCGAATATGTAGTGACACTGTTCCCTATTTATAGTGCACACACATATAACACTGAGAGTATGTGAGGTGTATTGGCCCCTCTCTAATACATCTGAATGTTCTCACTGAATGAACAGAGTAACAGTGCCTGTATAGGCTATACCCACGGTCATGTGACTTTACTGCGGTATGGGTGCCCTAAGGGGAGTTAACACAT
This sequence comes from Gari tellinella, assembly GCA_922989275.2. Classification (NCBI taxonomy): domain Eukaryota; kingdom Metazoa; phylum Mollusca; class Bivalvia; order Cardiida; family Psammobiidae; genus Gari; species Gari tellinella. The sequence goes on from OV277867.1 coordinate 44,434,763, forward strand.
CGTACTATTGTTTGATTGGTGAATGATGAATAGGCCTTTCTGTCTGACTGGTCACACAATGGGCTGTAATTATTATGAAAAGATTTGCTAAAGATTTATTCTTAATACTGTAGTTATTTACTGTTATATGTCTATGTTATCAGGGACAAATGATCTAACGGTATCAAAGATAGAGTAAGAGAGTGAAATTCCTCTGGTGATTAAAGTGTATAGGTATACCTATTGTTATAAACAGTGGGATATACTTATTTAGCATACTTTGTCATATTTGGTGTAATGTTCAGAGAAGGTTAAAAATACTATCAAATCAACCAACTGGAAAATACTTGGTCACAGTATAATTATATTTGTTCGTTATTTCTTTTCCTGGTCGTATATGTAGTGATACAGATACCCTCAAAATCAGTGTTAATTATCTCTTTGAACAGCAAGTAATACTGTTGTCTACAACATGTGTTGGCACATTCTGCTTACTTTCAGCCTGCTTTAAGCTATAATCTGCTAGAATATAGAAAATATTTCTTATCATACATATACATAACTGCATAATAGTGGACCTATTTTCTTGAATGTAGTAATAAATGAAAGGCGTAAACAAGTATTTATGGGTGAATGGGTTAAACTACTAATATATCTTCTTGAACCAATCTTCCATGGCCACCAGTACAATTCAGCTGAAATATATTTTAAGTGGTCACCTGTCTTCAAAACTACAAGCAGGCCATGGGATAATAGGCTAAATAGTTGGTTGCTTAAAGCAAGATGAAAGGAAAGCAGAGAGTTCCTGAAGGAGCTTATTGCTTTACTTTCATCTAGTTTTCAGCTGCCACCTGTATTTCACAATGTCTGAGTGCATTTATGAAGACAGAGTAGAGGCTAAGTCCTCAGGTGTTTCAGAGAAGAGGACTATAATTAGGGTTGATTAACTTTGCACAGCTTGCCGCGAAATTTTGATAACTTAAAGTTTGCAAAGCTTGGATACACGGATGAGATGCACCATAATGTCATTAACGTGGAATCTCATTAAGATCCAAATTGTTTGTAACTCTTACCCATTATAGATGATACAATTTGACCATTTCAGGGCTCCCATAAATCGACATGAAAAATCCTAAGATTTCAAAATTTGCATTTTTCAAGTGCGATTTAACGAATTGTACCTTTTCCCCATAGCCCTTTTCTTGTTTTGTTGACATGCGACCACTTAAAGAAGACTGTAAGTAAAGCAGAATGCGCCTTAGGGCGCATTCTGCTTTACTTTCAGCCTGCATTAAGCTACCATGAACTGGGGAAAAATCCGGAGATTTAGGAAAAATCCGGAGAAATGGCAGCCCTGCCATTTTGATTTCAGAACAATAGCAGATGACAGTTATTACAGACAAAATTATTACAGTAAACAGTTGTAACAATTGGGTGTATCTATATACTATACCGGTAGATAATGTCCATCACCTATATATAAATAACTCTGATGTAACTCTGCATCATGTGAATGTTATCAAAATTGGTACAGGTAATTGACAAAAATGAAAGTACAGAAATAACAGTGAACTTTGCACATATTTTATACACAGTCTGCATTGGATATATAATTAAGATCTGTCATGCGTCCATGTTTAAGATAAGCTGATCTCAAACGAGTCTAGAATTGAAATGCGAGCCTTGGCGAGCTTAATAACTTTTCTATTCTAAACGAGTTTCTTAAAGCAGGCTGAAAGTAAAGCAGAATGCGTCTTAAGGTGCATTCTGCTATACTTTCAGCCTGCTTTAAGCTAGCATCAGCTAGAATATGGATAATATTTCTTATCATACATATTTATAACAGTATAAATTGGAACTGTTTTCTTTAGTGGAGAAATAAATTAAAGGTGTAAAAAGGAAGGCGTATTTATAGGGTAATGGGTTTAGTCTTTAACACCATCCATATCGCCTTATAAAGTCTTGCATGATGAGGGGTCACAATAATGGGTGGGGTAAAGGGTTTTTATTGAATCACAAGATTTGGACCCTGACTGTCTACAAGTATCATGTTATTTCCCTGTTATTATCAGCTATGTAACTGGTACCCGGCCATCAATATTTACATTTGAATCGATACTGCCCCACCTTTGATGGTCAATCTCAAACACAAATAGTCCTCAGCTATTTACCTTGAAAGACACCATTAGCCCTTCACCTGCTCATCTCTCACAATCACTGTTTGCCATGCAAACAATAAAGATCCAGATCATATCCCCCCCCCCCCCACTCTTACAATGAACTTCATTAATTTTTTAGGCTACTAAATGTTTTTCAAAGAAATGTAACTACATGTATAGCCATAGGTGCAAGTAATTTAAATTCTTAGTCTTATACTGACAAATATAAGCATATATGGCAATTGACTTAACCCATTACCCCATGAATACCCTTCTCGAAAAAAAATTCACTTTTTACCAAAGTACACTTAAAATGCGCATTTTTCCTGCACTTTTTGACAAAAAGCGTATTTTTCCTGCACTTTTAAAAAAAAGTGTATTTTTTCTGCATCTTTTGGAAAGAGAAGTGCATTATATCTGCATCTTTTTCTGAAAGTGTATTTTTTCTGTATCTTTTCCTAGCAAAAAGTGTATTTATTTTTTCAAAAAGTGAAATTTTTTCAAATAAGTGTATTTTCTTTAAAACGGACTGCATTAAAGTGCATTTTTTATTTGTAAAAGTGAATCTTTTAATTTCTAAGATTTTGTATGTCACAAAAAGTGCACTTTAAGTGAATCTTTTATAAATAAGTGTATCTTTTAATTTCTATGAAAATTGTTGTCATTGGCAAGTGCATTTTGAGTGAATCTTTTATAGGAAAAGTGAATCTTTTTCTCAGGCTACTTTAACTGCATTTTGCTTTTTATTGGGATTGCTGAATAACATTCTTATTCACCTTCTTGAGTACATGTCTCTGTTTTGAAGCCTGACTTGGCCAATATTCTTTCAAATGTTTAACTCTTTCCATCCCTTTGAATTATTCAAATCATTTAGACAAAGAGAGACACAAATTTGTTTAAATATACTTATTATTATTTATTCAAAAATTGAAAATCCATAGCGTCGAAAGACGCTATAGAAAATGATCACAGGCTCAGACATAAACCCGAGCCGGATTATGTTATTGTATGTTCTCTCCATCGCTACACAGTGAAATACGTTAAATCGCTCCCAAATATATTAATAGTTCCGTGGGTCAAGTGGTTTCCTTTTTTTGCCTTATGTCTGCCCATGCCAGGTCCCGGCCAGAGCTCAATATTTTTTTTGAAATGCATTTTTTTAAACAGAATTTCTTATCCTAAACTAATTCTTACCCGTTTATATAAGCGTTTGTCACATATTTACAAATTACTTTTATTAATGCTAAATCTGGTTGCGAGTCTCTTTAAAGCAGGCTGAAAGTAAAGCAGCATGTGCCTTAAGGCACATTCTTCTTTTCCTTTCAACCAGCTTTAAGTGGTCACCTGTACACATAACTAGGACCAGGCTTTGGGGTAATAGGTTAGATGTTGAATAAGGGCTGAAAATACATTTTTTGACATAGCTACCTTATAGAGATAAAAAAAAAAGGGGGGGGGGGGGTTATAGGGCAAAATATAAACCACTGAAATTACTCATTTTAGAGGGGCTATTTTATTGGGGGGGGGGGGGGGGGGGGCTGATTTTGATATTATGTTATATTACTACATGTATATTGTTTATGTAATAAATTACTTAATACATATAAGAGTTTTGGGGGCTGGATTCTCTAGACATTTAGTTCAACAGGGTGATAAGGTATTTAAAACTGTTTGTTATTGTTTGATCAATGTAGTGCAAAGGTCCGATTTTGGTTGACCTACTTTTCTAAAAGAAAAACAAAGGCTTTCAAGCATTAGTTTAAGTATGATTTCACACTTTTATTTATCCCCCTAGTATTTATAGTTAATCATCTACCTTTATATGTATTTGTTTATTTTGTTGTATGTGATCATAATCAATTTCTGATAATTAAAAGTTAATAGCCTTGCATTTGATGAATATTTTCTAGTTAAAGATTTTATTTATGAATGTTTATTTATGGGATGATGTCAGAGTTTTACCCATAACCCATCCAAAGACCTTTAGCCAATCAGTGGGTTCCATTTTAGACCACCTGACAGGAAGCCATTTTTTTCAAACTTCAAATGATAAACAGAGTTTGTAGGAGGCAGGAAAAAGCCCTTGCAGGTAAAACTTAAAGCAATATTTTTCAGTTCACAGTTATCTTTGAACATTTGGCTTATTTAATGTCCTAAATTTGGAAAGGTTTTGTCCTCAATTATGTTTTTAATGGTTAATTAACTTTCCTGAATATTCAGCCAATCAGTGTGTTGCATGGGGGAGCCATTATTCAAACTACTAATTTAGCTAGTCTGACTGAAGCATGAGCCAAATAACCCAGCAATTACAATATTACCGTTTCAAGCAATATTTTCAGTTCATAGTTATCTTTGGACACTTAATAAGCTTATTTCAATTGCTACATTTAAATTTTTTGAAAGACAGGCTAAGCATGCCACTGACCAAGTATCCCACTGCCTAAGTGTACCTTTTCTAGATATAGCCAGCCATCTTTGAAATTATACAGGGTAGATCTATGAGGTGGTATACAATGACATGTGTTAATTACACTTAATAGGGATTAATACTTGTTAGTGTCTCTGTGATTCCAACAGGCTTCCAAACTGCAAACAAGTTTGGATATTAATGACATTTAACACATATAGGTGTGAAAGAAACCAAATGCTAAACAATTTTCTGGTTTTTGACCATAGAGGCCAGTGATGTCATCCTGAATGTGATCAAAACAACTTGACTTATTGAATTAATTTACTCAATTATTTTAACCCATTACCCCATGGCCTGTGTCTAGTTTTGTAGACAAAGGACCACATAAAGTAGATTGAAAGTAAAGGAGAATGCACCTTTAGGTGCGGTCTGCTTTAATTTCTGCATACTTTCAACACATAATGTTTAAAAGTTTAACCCGTTACCCCATAAATACGCCTATTTACGCCTTTAATTTATTCCTGCATGGAAGAAAAAAGTTTCACAATGTTTCTCTCATGATTGAAAATATATCTTAAGAAATATTTTCTATATTCTAATTTCTAGCAGATGGTAGCTTAAAGCAGACTGAAAGTAAAGCAGGATGTGCCAAAAGGCACATTCTGCTTTACTTTATGTGGTCTCCTATCTTATTCTTAAATACTAGAAATAGGCTATGGGGTGATGGGTCAAGTTCTTGAAAGAGTGCCATTATTATCTAATTGATAACTGTCAAGAGTTATCTGCCCTAGTTTAGTAGTTAACTCAGATGTATGGTAGAAAAGGCTTCATTTCAGTATGGTTACAGTCTAAAAACTTGAATGGATTTAAATGAAACTTTGATCAATTGTTTTTGGCAAAAAGTTCTCAAATGAATTAATTTATGGAAGAATTCCTTTCAATTGGTCAAGATTAAGCTGCCCTTGAAATGTTGAAAATGTATATAAATAGTTTTTAAAGTCTAGGAACTAGTTTTGTATGGATTTTCAATTTTTCACAGGTGAGCAGTGATGCAAACCTCAGGCTTCAATTTAATTTTGTTTCTGTGCTTTAAATTTATTTGCTTGGACAGCTTTGTAAAAGTGTATTTTTTCTGCATCTTTTCCATTCTTAAATGTATTTTTTGTGACTTAAAAGTGTACTTTTGTGGAAAAATGTAGAAAAAGTACACTTAAAGTGTATTTATAATGACTAAAAGTGTATTTTTCTGAATTAAAAGTGCACTTTTGTGCAAAAAATGCAGAAAAAATACACTTTAATCAGGAAAAGATGCAGAAAAAGTACACTTAAGCGTATTTTTTCTGCACTAAAAGTGTATTTTTCTGATTTGAAAGTGTACTTTTTTGTCCAAAAATACACTTTGAGTGCAGATAAAATGCACTTTTCATTAGCAAAAATGCAGAAAAAATGCACTTTCAGTGGAGAAAAAATTCACTTCTTGAAAAAATTCACTTTAAATGCACTTTTAGCGCAGAAAAAATACACTTAAATTCACTTAAATGCACTTTAATGTACTTTTTGCAAGGAAAAAGTGAATTAATGCACATTAAATGCACTTTTTTGATCAATTTAATTCACTTTAAATGCACTTGGTAAGAAAAAAATGCACTTTAATACGGTGCGAATACCGCTGCATTAAACGCGCGTTAAATGCGCATTTAATGCGCATTAAATGCGCATTTAATACACTTTTTTGAGAAGGGTATCCCCTTCCCCTGTGAAAAGTGTACAAGAATTAAGAATGTTCATGAAAGTTAAATGGCTGCTTCTTGAACTTCAAGAATTTCTTAAACATTCTAGAAAAGGAGTTCAAGAACTTTTGAAATTGTAGCACAATTACTGGCTCTAAAACCATCAAATTTCTAGAATTTTTATAGAATTTTTTGCAGATTAAATTTCATGAAAGTTAATGAATTGTTCATGAATATATTCAAGAAATTATTCTGCAATATAGTTCTATAATAATTCAATACCTTTCCACAGGAGTTTTTACGCCTTTAATCCACTGAAGAAAATAGTTCCAAATTCAAACAGGCATGAAAATATATCATGATTTTTTTTTTTTCATGATGATGGCATAACCCTTTACCCCATAGCCTGTTCCTATTTCAGAAGACATGTGACCACTTAAAGCAGACTGAGAGTAAAGCAGAATGCACCTTAAGGTGCATTCTGCTTTACTATCAGCCTGCTTTAAGCAATTATCTGCTAGAATTTAGAAAATATTTCTTATGATACATATTCATATTTGTAAAAATTGGATCCATTTTCTTAAGTGGAAGAATAAATGAAAGGTGTAAAAAGGCGTACTTATGGGGTAATTGGTTAAAGCATTCTGCTTTTCTTTCATCTTGCTGTGCCATACCTATATCTAACACCATCAGTGAATCCTTAATTGCCAGCATTATCAGTATTCAATGCAAAGATACTATTGTGAAGGAATAGGTAAATGTGTCCCTAAGGCACTTCTGTGAAGGAAATGGGTAATTAACAAAAAAAATCTGGGGAAGGTGAAAATATTTTATCAATCAAACAATAGTTGTTGTAATATAGTTCATTGAACAAATAATTATATATAATAATATTGCAATATGAAAATTGCACATTAAATTATGCAGACCCTAGCTGATATTGACACCACATTTTGCAGTGTGTCATCAGGGTCTTCACTGCTTGGCAGTACATGTATAATTATGTAAGTTAGTACTTTGCAAAATGAATTTGTTCAGGATATACAAGGTATTAATGGGTTACTCAGAACCACATAGCATGTTTCTGGTAGTGAAGATAGGTGACTACTTAACTCATTACCCCATAAATACGCCTTTTTACGCCTTTTAATTTATTCTTACATTGAAGAACATAGTTTTACTTTATACTGTCATAAATGTGAACCATTAGAAATAATTTCTATATCGTAGTAGATGTTACCTTAAAGCAGGCTTAAAGTAAAGCAGAATGCATCTTAATTTAAGCATGCTTTTTAGGGTGAACCCTTTTTATATATCTTCTAGTAGGATATAGATTATACTTGCTTATGGCGCATATTCATGACTATAAATTGGAACTATATTCTTCAATAGAAGAATAAATTAAAGGTATAAAAAGGTGTATTTATGGAGTAATGGGTTTAACTAAAGTTCAACTATCTACTTAAGACCCACTTGACATTATAAGGAATTTTGAACACTTTAATACTAAGTTGCAACATTCTACCTCAATATAACTCATTGAGCAAATCTTGTTTAACATTAAACAAACTCGGACAGTACTTACCATTGAAGACCTAAACAAACACTGGTCGTGCACAGCCTATTGTTTGACAAGGGTCAACATTGTTTGTCATTGTGATTGTCTTCAACATGTATACATGTTACAGTGCAATATTTAGCCAGCCTAAACTAAAAGTTACTACCCTTTATCCTATTAGCCTATTTCTAGTTTGGAAGATCATAAGGTGATAATCTCAAGCAGGTTGAAAGTAAAGCAGAATTATCCTGAGGAAACAGTGTGCTTTACTTCTGATCTGCTATAAGCTACAATATCTGAAAAGAAACCATGAATGCCTTCTTCATAATTATATGTGTTCTATGTTCATGACTTCCTGATTCCTATATTTACCAACAAGCACAGAGGGAGATTTCTCTGAAATATTGAGACATAAATGGATGAAAGCTAGAAATGTTGTCTTATGACTAGTATGTACTAATCCCTCCAGCACGTCACTCTGATCTGCCTGTTTTACCACTGAAACATCTGACAGACCTAGTCAGCTAGCAGCGCTGATAAAATCTCAAACATTTCCGACAAAATGCCATCAATAAGATAGCACGCTTCAAAGTGTTATTACTGCAGTCCAAAAACATACAGATTCATACATCAGCAGACATGTTTGACAAAGTTTAGCACTGTTGGAATTATCAATGGACAAGAAAAATCCATAGCGGGGATAGTAATATGTTGTACTCGTGATGTTCACTCAAGATAGTGGCTAGAATTACTGCAACACAGTTGTTCAAATAGACAAAACAGATAAAAAAAGAGAAATTTGAATAAATACAAACAAACAGAGTAAACTTTACGGAATTCCAGGTATGTTCAGCCCGAACTCCGGGCTCTTATCAGCATACCACACCACTTGTACAGATAAAAGGTGAAAACAGTCCAACTCGGGCTATATGTTTCTCGTTTGGCATTATAAATTTGGTCGGAAATCCTGATTAAACAGGGCGCTCCTGATAGCGGTGATTAATTATTGCATAATTAACCTTTAAACCCTTCAAAAAGCTGCCTTCTTACATCAATAGAACATGGCTATACTTTGGTCTTTTTTTCATGCAAAATATCAGAAAACCTTGCTGTTGTTTACACTGCAAGATGGTTTGTTCTACCCATCCTGACCTTTTGATTGTATTCTTTCTTAACTCTACAGCCAATATTGTCCTTTTTGGAAGACAATGCAGACCTGATCAGCATCTGCACTTTTTTCTAATAGGATTTGTCTTAGTTTGCACTCTTTTCCTGGGGAATATTTTATATATTTCATTAATCAATGTAATAGACAAATGTACATTTTACAGTTACACTGTTATGAGAGTGTTCATCTCCTACTAGAGGGCTGTAATGGCAGCCCTGTGATCAGGATCTTCACTGTAATCATATGACAAATGTGCAATTCATAGATGCACTGTTTGGAGAGGATGGGTTACATGCATCATTAACGGGCATTGTTTTGCTAACTAAAAATAAGCCTTCTTTAAAAGAACAGACTAGCCAAGATGTTACTGTACAAGATACAAGATTTTTATCCTAACTGATTGTGACGAGAGCAGGATCCCATACTAGGTGTATAAAGGAAAAGCAGATAAAACACAACCTCAGCGTTACCTAACAAGGGGCATGACCTCATAAATCCTCCATCTACAAGGTGATTGTCAATGTGGTAGGTTATCTTGTCTCCTCGTCTTGTCTTCTTCCCTTAGAAAATTAACTCTTACACCAGCCCAGTTTTATCATATCTGCGTTCACCCATTACCCCATAAATACACCTTTTTTTGCTTTTAATTTATTCCTCCCCGAAGAAAATGGTTCCAATTTATACAGTCAAGAATATGAACCATAAGAAATATTTTCTATATCCTAGCAGATGGTAGCTAAAAGCAGGCTGAAAGTAAAGCAGAATGTGTCTTATTTTTCTTTACTTTCAACCTGTTTTAAGTGGTCACCTATCTTTGAAATTAGAAACGAGCTATGGGGTAATGGGTTAAAGAACATTCTGCTTTACTTTCCACCTGTTTTAAGTGGTCACCTATCTTCGAAATGAGAAACAAGCTATAGGGTAATGGGTTTAACCCTTTCACAGCAACTATATTTTTCCAACATTTACAGTTGCTGTAGTAAAAAGACAAAATGCAACCCGGATTTGCACCTTCTGCTATATTAGATGTATATGTCAATGATTTCTATATACAAGAATACTTCAGTGAAACCATTCTACAACAACTACCGAAAATTACCTCCAAATATGGTATTTAAGACACATGTGACAGTTCAAAGCAAGAAAAAAAGGAAAACAGAAGCTACTATAGAAGTTTTCTGTTTTACTTTTATCTCGCTTAAAGCAATCACCTGTTTAAATGTAAAATGCTGAAACAATTAGCCTACTCTGTGGTCATAATACAAAGGTTTTATTGTATTTACATAATGTTCCACCCCTACAATTGGTATAGTCCCTTCCAGCTACAACAATGGAAAGATCCACTATCATTTCCCAGCACTACAGGACAGTGACGATGGGAAGTTATAATCTAATTCTGACCAAAGAATTTTGCTATTGATAATTCAATAAAACATCTAGACTATGCAAAATTAGGAGGGGAATTATTTGGTTCAAGATGCAAGCTGAGTTTTATATTTTAATACAATTTAGCTCTGCAGCAATAGAGTATGTGGGCGTTACATATACAATAGTGAAACCGTAGGCAAGATGGTATTTCTAGTTTAAAAGAAAACTCTGTGAAAACAATGTTTTTTTCCCCATACAGCAGAACATTTCATATGCAATAGCAAACAGTGCAGACCCTGATGAGGCGCTGTGTAACACTGCATCTTATCAAGGTAAACACCCCAGTAGGGTCGTTCGGTACTATGCACAAGAGCTTCTTGAGTACACATGCAAAATATGAAGTTTGTATCACATGTAGTTTCACAATTATGGTCAATGTTAAATATAGTCTATTTGACCTCTAAATGACCTAGACCTTTTTTGGATATCATCAAATTTGTACTGAGCTCAAGAGCTGAGTTGAATACATATGCCAAATATGAAATCTTTTATCACAGTTATGGCTAACGTAAAAGTTCAGTCTATCTATTATATTATTTCCCTGACATTTGACTCATTGTGCTTTCTCCAGTTCAAAGTGCATACATTGAAGAAAATTTTGAATATTTTAAAAACCTGACAATTTTCGAAACCCTCCATTATAAAAGCAGGATTAGGAACATAGAAAATAACATGGAGAATAAAAAACATGAACATCTGTATTGTGTAACGGCAAATAATCTCCTAGCCTGAAAACCTACAGACATAAATGTGCTAGTTCTTATCAAACTTTCTGGTAAACCATGATACAAACAGCAATTAATATTTCCTCACAATCTAAAACTGTCCAAGCAATTGGGTGGAACACTTGGAACATACTCCAGAAACAGTCACAGCTCCATTAAACACTCACTAGATAAGCGGGAGAATTTGTGGGGGTTTAGCAAAGGTAGCAGCTTAATGAAGGACACAAGTATTGCAGAAAGCTCCAATAAGAGCTTCTTGCTTTACTAATGTCATTCGGCAGTACCTTTTATTAAGAGATTGTCATGTATTTTTATTGGGCTGCTCCTAAATACATTAGTCTTTCTGTACCCAGCCTCTGGTGATGATAAAATGGCTGCTATGTACAAGGTAAAACTTGTATTAGATGCCCACTATTTGAGGAAACATTATTCATTCCATAGACAAGTTGCTGTTTAAATGCAGGGAAAAAGTAAAGCAGAAAGCTCCTAAAGAGCTTTCTGCTTTACTTCTGTCCTTCATCAAGTTGCAACATTTATCAAAATTGTTTATTCATCATATTTTGAGCTGCTGCTGAACCGAAGTGTTACAGTAATTTTACCCTAAGTGATGCACTTGTATTTTATTCCCTTCATGCTGAGTAATAGTTGTACCATAAAACACGAGCTCACAGAATCATTCCATGATCACCGAATGCACATCTTAACCCATTACCCCATGAATACGCCTTTATACTACTGAAGAAAATAATTTCATTTTATATTGTTACAAATAAAAATCATAAGAAATATTTTCTATATCCTAGCAGATAATAGCTTAAAGCAGTCTGAAAGTAAAGCAGAATGCGCCTAAGGCGCATTCTGCTTTACTTTCAACCTGCTTTAAGTGGTCACATATCTTCAAAACTAGAAACAGGCCATGGGGGAATGAGTTAATAGACATGTGACTGCTAAACATAAGACAAATTTTAAGCATAAGACAAATTAACTGTTGTTCTGGGTCAGGCTTGTTGCACCATCTGTCATAAAGTCTGCCCATTTACGAATGTTTGCTAAGCACAAGATTAACTTTAGTGGAGTAAGAAATTGTTGTAACAAATTGACTGCCAAGAAGTCAATGTATTTCAGCCTGGGCTGCATAGAATATGTTGTAAGTCTCTATATCTCGCTGCTAAAGAATATTGCATGTTTGTATTTGGCTGCTCATGATCATACCACTATTTGTCTGTTCAAAACCATACCACTAGCTATTTGTCTGTTCTAAACAATACCACTATTTTGCTGCTCAAAACCATACCACCATTAATTTTTACTGCTCAAAATCATGTTACTATTTGACTGCTCTAAACCATATATCACTATTTTGCTGCTCAAAACCATACCATTTGGCTGCTAAAAACCATGCCACTATTTGACTGCTCAAATATGTAGACAAACATACAACTATAATTTAAGCTCTAGTCGTGATCTACTGTTCATATTTAGTTTGAGATATTTAGGCTCTACTGTATATGTATCATTTTGATCTGCTATTGCTCTGTATTAAGTTCCCTCATAATATCATCAAGCAATTCATTGTGATTAGTGTTAATCCAGATTATTATTCTGATATATGAGTATGAAATAGTTTGGGGAATTACTTCATATTTTATGATGGATGATTGCCTCAGTACAAATGATTGATCATTGTCCAATAATAGTTTTAATATAACATTTAACCCTTACTGCACCGGGAACCAATATAACTGACAGGGATCCTGAAAAGGGGAGCGTAGGATTCCAGATAAGGGGGAGTAATCTGAACAAATACAACATTTTCTCACTCATACTGCACCAAATCCTATGATGTTACCACTCATTAGAATCGTCTCTTCGAGACGATTCCAATGATTAGTGACACCATAGGGTTTAATGAAGAAATAAAGATTTTAGTTTTTGAAATACTCCCCTTATCTGGATCCCTGGGAGTGTTTCAAAAACTAACATCCATATTTCTGCATTTAGCCCTATGGTGTCACTATTCATTAAAATTGTCTCTTTAAGACGATGAGATTATTCTAATTGGTAGTAGCACAATTTGTTTAGTTACTCCCTCTTATCTTATTATTAGTATTTATCCTATATACAAACAGTGTAAACTCGGAATAGAGGGCTATGGAAGGATCTCTGATCATGACCTGCACTGTTTGTTTTTATTCTGAATATTATCTGGAAACAGCAAATAAAAGATCAACATAGACCTATTATGGTGGGGACGCCCCCAGCAAAGGTAAGTCATTTTAGTTTTGGGGGAGGGAGGAGTGTGTGTGTGTGTGTGTGTGTGTGTGTGTGTGAAGGGGGGAATGGAGATGCAAGGGAACTCAGTTTTTAAGGTCTTATCCTAAAATCCATCAGTAACTTTATTTGGTGAAGCGGGAGCTCGAACCAGCGACCCCTGTGCTACTAGTCCAGTGCCTTACTGCTCAAACACAAATCCACCACTTATGGTTACGTTCTTATATATAAAAATCTTTATATACTTCCTCGCAAATCTGAACCAAAGTATCGACCAATCAAGAGCATTTCTTTAATTGTATTAATTAGCCTGTTCAGCCAATCAATGCAGATTCAGAGCTATTTTCCAGGAATGAGAACTAAAATTAGTAGCCTTGAGGAACACTTTCATACCAAGTCCACATTTTCTGTGAAGTCATTTAAAAGGAGGTATGAAATGTTTTTAAACTACCATTCTTTCACACTTAAATTGGTGAGTTTAATTAAGAATTAGCCGCAAACCATAGGCAAAAAACATCCCATGACGACGACCATCAAAGCGTCGGAACATATTCTCTGGAAATTTGGGAATTGTGTAAAAGGAGTTGCCCCCTAGGCATGCGGAGAAGTGATGGATGAAAAGCTGATAGAACTAGACAAACTTCTTAATATAAATCATGGAAGATTAAAATTCACAATGGTAGTCATAAATGTAACAGCCAATAACGATGATGCGAATATTTTGACAAATTTGTGTCATAATTTCACTTCTGGCAAAATACAAAGGGAAGAAAACAGACACTGAAAAATGTTGATTATTGTTGAAATAACTGGGTACCGTCAGCCCATTTTATTGTCATGCAATCCCCCAATAATTATTTGAAATCAGATTCTTTGTTCATTAACCCTTTCAACACTGACAACCCTGCCACACTGAATACCTTTACAAACAATTTGGATCAAGATCAGGCCCCACTAAAAGTGGGGCCTGATCTGGATCCAAACTGTTTGTTCCTAAAATCCTTCTTTTGTAAATATAGAGAAGACTAAAAAACTTTCTAATATTTTTGCAGACAACATTTTCAGCAGACGACATTACTCAATGTTGAAGGGAGTTAAGGAGGTAAATATCCTTGGGCGTTTTTGAAATGACATCTGCATTCTTCACTGAATCATTCTCAAAGTGATTGTCTTCTTCTTCTCTAATATAACCTCTTTATCTCGGTAGAAACACCAAAATGAGCTAAAGGTATGATCATAATATAACCCATTACTCCACAGATATGCCTTTTTTACGCTTTTAATTAATTTCTCAACTAGAGAAAATATTTCCACTTTAAACAGCCATGAATATGTACAACACAAGCATTATTTTCTATATCCTAGCAAGATGGAAGCTTAAAACAGGCTACAAGTAAAGCAAAATGCTATGTAAGAAGAATTCTGCTTTACTACCAACCTGTGTTTAGCAACCACCTGATTTACAAAACTTCTATCAGAATTAAACAGTTTGATATTAATTACACACCGAATAAGCAAATGTTTATGTAAATCAAGCAGTGCTAGAAAGGGTACCTATAAGGTTAACCAAAGCACAACTGAAAACAGCATGAATAAATTACATCTTTGATACCGAGATCAGATGCTGAGTATAATTTCTCCATTTTAATCAGTACCTAACTACGCTGTATATCAATTTTGATTGTTTCAAATGAATCTGATCTAATAAAACTATATTGAGTTTCAGAATATGGGAGATAATTTTTTCTCTTGGACAATGGAAGACAAGCACGGTTGTTGAAAGGATATGGATGGAGCGGAGTGTTACCTGTAATTAGGGCCGTGGAACACACCTGCTGTCAGTAACCGTACACTTGTCTTCAGAAAAATCCTTACAACCAGTCAAACAAAACCACTCAAAACTCGTTTCAACAACTCAAATTTCGCCATTTTTTTTCTAAAAAATCATTTCACAGCTTACTGCAGGACAAAAGTAATGCAAAAAGCTCCTTTAGGAGCTTTAAGCATTACTTTTATCCTGCAATAAGCAGTTAACTTACGTATAAAGATTGTATTTTTTTCTGTTCACGTTCATCAATCTAGAGAGGTGATACTGTACCCACATCTGGCTAGAGCCAATCAGGTAGAAACAATGAATGAATGAATGTCATTAGGACATCTGTGGCAGTTTGATCACTTCAAATTGGCGTTAATTAGCTTGAAAGCCTTCCTCAGTAATGAGATAGTATAGCTGTTAAGGTAATACTTAGAGACGTTTGTTCTACAAACTTAACGATACTCCTTCGGAAAAAGAATTTAACGCTTCTCCTCCTATTAGCTCTTTGACCGATAACAGTGACAAATGTGACCTACCTTTGCAAACAATTTGGATCCAGATGAGACACCGCTAAAGCGGCGTCTCATCAGGATCCAAACTGTTTGACACTCTGACCTGATTTTGAAAATATATTGTAGAAATTGTGATATTTTTAGACTAGAAGCTGCAGATCATAATTTTACTTAGCCTTCAAAGAGATATAGAGTGTATTAATGACTTTTTCAAACAATATGGATCTAAATGATGACATGCCAATTAACTTGGATCTCATCTGGATTCGAGTTGCTTGACACTCTTTTCGCTCTTCCACAGCAATAGAGAGAAATATTCTAGCTGTTTTAGTTATATGTAAATGACAACACAGATGTTCACGGAGATGAAGTTATGGTCTTCTTCAAAATCGAAGGACGAACTATTAATTAAAATGACAACATTTTGTAAGAAGGCATCTTGTTTACTGTGGACAATACATCAAGAAAAATATTAACAAGAGAATTCTTACAACAGAAAAAGAACCTTAAGGTTAAAATAGATTTGCTCATCTGAAGAAAACACGACTGGCTTACAGACTGATATAAGCGTAACCTATTGATGCCTGGATATTGCAATGAACTCTTTCTATATGATTGCTGGAAGAGTTTATTATAGATATTCAAGTATGATCTAAAGACACTACAGTACTTGTCCATACAGCAAAACATTTCACATTATGAGATGTGAACAGTGCAGACCCAGATGAGATGCCGCATCACGCGTCATCTCATAAGGTTCAACACTGTTTGCTAATGTCTACTTTATGGGCATTAATGGGTTAAACCTCCCCTTGCTATTAGCATATACTGATGCATGATGAAAACAGTGTAGACCCTTCAGGACCTGTCTGATCAGGGTCTGCACTGATTTTAATTAGGATTTGTCAGACTATAATCGTTAAAAAATGATGTTTAAGAAAATATATCCATGTAAACTGTGTTTTCTTATTTTACATGTATATAAACAGTGAACCTTGAACTTTTAACATCTGTTTATCACAGTCTCACCATTCTGTTTTACATATCCTGTGATATTTAAAAAAGATTGATTTTAATCAGAGCTTTAAATTATAGAGCCAGGGTTCACCACGCCAGGGTGAACCGTATCAAATGTTCATCTAGTATAACCAATAATGGTCGATAAACTTTTCGACATGCACACACCTTCGCCATTGGACAAAAGCTGAAATCTTTTATCAAAGGTAATTAACTTGAACAAATAGCATACTATTTTCACATCAAAGTGTTTATGAGCCGGACCTCTTCATTTGACCACCACTAAAATTCTTGTTAACCCATAACCCAATAGCCTGTTTCTATATCGTCTTGCGGACCACTGAAAGCAGGTTGAAAGTAAAGCAGAATGTGCCTTAAGGTGCATTCTGTTTACTTTCAGCCGGTTTTAAGCTATTATCTGCTAGGAATAGAAACAAGAGGGCCTAAAGGCCCTGATATCGCTCACCTGTTGTACTGAAGCCTGATAGCTTTACTTTTCTGTTTCACCCATTTTAATCTAAATCCATTAAAATTTGTAGAATTAGCATGTAAATAATTTTGGATGTGGGGGATCTTTAAAACCAGGTGATGGCCTTTAACCCAATACCCCATCCATGGCCTATTCCTAGTCTTGAAGACTGGTGACCTCTTAAAACAGATTGAAAGTAAAGCAGAATGTGCCTTCAAAGGCACATTCTACTTAACTTTCATCCTGCTTTAACCTACCATCTGCTAATATATAAAAAATACTTTTTATTTATGACTGTATAAAGTCGAAATTTTTTATTCAGTGGAGGAATAAATTAAAGGCGAAAAAGGGCATTTTTATGGAACCCACGTCCAAACATTTGGTGCTGGATGAAGATATTATTGGAGAATTTAATGGCCGGAAGCTGAAATATGCTATATATCTTTACTGGAAAACATATCTTCTTTCAAGTGGCCGCAATACTCGAAGTTTTACTGTATTAATCACGACTGTGATTTTGAAATTGTAGACTTTGGAGGCTCGTTGTCTGTGACACAGTGTTGATAAATCATAGGAGCATCTAATTGTCAGCGAAAGATGATGTTATCCTAGAGTATCTAATGGAGGAGATTCCATGATCTATCTCTATGCCATATCTATAGACAGTGAAAGGTGCAGTATTTCCCCTGTCATTTCTGCTATAGGAATACTATTTACAACTGTTCCACAGAAATATGACTCTATTATACACGGCCTGAGACAGAAGGAGGACGTATTAAAGCAATATGCACGTTCTTACAGTCTGAGAGCTACGAGTTACCAGCAATGCCAGGGCCTGAGACAGAATGGGACGTATTAACTCATTACTCCCTCCTATGATACATAGTTCCATTATACAGGGATGAATATGTATCATACGAAATGTTTGCTATATTCTAGCATATATGTACAGTCGGCTGAGCGGTCATTCGGACTGAAAGTAGACTTTAACTTGGTATATTACTTTTTTTTTATATGACACTCTCTGCTTTACCTTCACTCTTCTTTAACCCTTTACTCAATAGCCTGTTTCTAGTTTTGAAGACAGGTGAATACATAAAGCAGGATGAAATAAAAGCAGAATGTGCCTTAAGGCACATTCTGCTTTACTTTCAACCTGCTTTAAGCTTCCATCTGCTAGAATATAGAAATTATATTTTATGAAATATATATTCATGACTATAAATTGGAACTATTTTCTTCAGTGGAATAATAAATTAGATGAGCGTCTATGGATTTAATTAACACCCACCTGTCGGTATCTTAGAGAAAGGGTTTCTTATAGCTACATTTATATGTGTGTATAGTAAAGACCTGGGCCCAGGTGCATGACACATAGTTAGTGTCTACCTGTAAGGTAAGTACATCTCCGTTAGTTTATCTATACTGAGTATAGTAGTAAAAAATCAATATTTAACTCTCAGCGATGGAGTTAGCATACAGGTAAGCACTAACTATGTGTCATGCACCCGGGTCCAGGGCTCCAGATAAGAGGGAGTTAACTGCACAAATCCAACATTTTCTCACTTATTGCAACTCAAAGTCCTATGGTGTTAATTACTATATTCATTAGAATCGTCACTTCGAGACGATTCTAAAGAGTAATGACACCCTAGGGTTTAAAGCAGAAATAAAAATTATAGTTCTTGAAATACTCCCCTTATCTGGAGCCCTGAAAGACATGACAAGACAATGCTATGGTGAATAGGATAATATAAATCAAAAGATGTATCTATATAGGTGAAAGCGTCAACAGGTCTCTTTTGCAGAATTATTAACGTTACACTAGAGTGATGAAGCAGGAGAGCTTTCACCATGTAACATATTCAAGACATTATGTTTAGCATCCTGTCACATCCTTGTTTGGCACAGCAAGGGACACCCCGCCTGATGTTTTGGCAAATCACTGCCCGGGGAAATTAAATGTCCGCTTCTTAAGTTGGGTGCCACCAGACTGGAACCCATACATCAACACTCATGGAGAATTACTAGACAATATACAAATAACCAGTCAGAATCAACATTATAAACAAGGTTCCAGTTTGACATTTGGTCTGTTTAAAGTCACCATTCTAATCATTAAGCCTCAGACCCCGTATTGTGTCTTCATGGTTTACAATTCCTAGACTTTTACAAAAAGCTTCATTCTGTATACAAACATACGGTTATAGATTATTAACCAATTACTTAATAAATATGCCAATATAAGGACTATGTCTCTAAATATTTCTACACCAAGGAAAGTAGTCCTTACCACAGTAGTCCTGATGAAAATAGTTCCAATTTATACAATTAAGAATAATGTATGATTAGAACTCTAAGTTTCTATGTTCTAGCAGATGGTAGCTTAAAGCAGACTGAAAGTAAAGCAGAATGTGCCTTAAGGCACATTCTGCTTTACTTTCAACCTGCTTTAAGACGTGGTCACCTGTTTCCAAAAATAGAATCGGCTATGGGGTAATGGATTAAAGCAGGCTGAAATTAAGGCAGAATGCTTTTTCAGGAGCATTTCTGCTTTAATTTCAGCCTGTTTTAAGCACCTATCTGTCTTCAAAACTAGAAACAGCCTTGGAAAAAGGGTTATAATTTCAAAATTTTAATGCAACATCATTGATTCAAACAGAAATCTGATTGTTTTTTTAATTCCCACATAAACCCACATAAACCAGGAAGACTAAATAAATTAATGTAATGCTTTGTGCCAAATATCTAAGCTCAGGGTACTGTGGTTTCAGACAAGAAGATTTTTTAAGATTTCTTTGAAAAAATCTATTTTTAGCTCCTGTGACCTAGATATGCAACTTACCAGAACCATATTTACAATATTGGTTGAGGGCTTCTAGAAGAATCATCATGCCAAATATCAAAGCTCTGGCCATATTAGTTTCAGAGAAAAAGATATTTAAAGATTTCACTATATAACTCTATGTAAATTTACGACCCCCGGGGCGGGGTCATTTTTTACCCCTGGGACATAATTTGAACAATCTTGATAGAGGACCTGAAGACGATTCTTTGTGCCAAATATCTAAGCTCAGGGTACTGTGGTTTCAGACAAGAAGATTTTTTAAGTTTTAATTGAAAAAATCTATTTTTAGCTCCTGTGACCTAGATATGCAACGGACCGGAAATATTTGAACAACTTTGAAAAAGGACCATATAAGGATCATTTAGGCTAAGTTTGGTAAAAATCTATCCTGTAGTTTTGGAGGAGATGTCGTTTAAAAGAAATTGTTGACGACGAACGGAAGGACGAACGAACGACGACGGACGACAGACAGCGGACGATCAAAATAGCTCATCTTGGCACTACGTGCCAGGTGAGCTAAAAACACTACATATAAAGACAATAGAATATAACAGTTTAAACTATTGGCCTCAATTCAAATCACCATTGATATCGGATTCAGCATCGTATACTTCCTGGTTCAAAGCAGGTTCACTGATTTTAACCCATTACCCCATAAATATGTCTTTTTACGCCTTTCAGTTATTCAGCAGGGCTCCAGATAAGAGGTAGTAAACTGCAGAAATCAACCATTTTCTCACCTATTTTAGCATCAAATCCTATGGTGTTACTACTCATTAGAATCGTCTCTTTGAGACGATTCTAATGAGTAGTGACACCATAGAGTTTTAAGCAAGCAGAAATAAAGATTTTAGTTTTTGAAATACCCCCACTTATCTGGAGCTTATGGCAATGGTAGGTAGAGACATCCGAAATTGCTTCTGTGGAGGAACGGGATAAACCACTCAGCTGCGAAACTCTACATACAAAGACAATAATCATTTAAAATTACCGCAATTTGAGTCTCCTCGATTTCATTGTCATTCAAATTAGTTGAATAAATATTCCTCCCAAGCGAGCAATAAGACTGGGAAAACATGCGTGCATAATACACTAGTCAATCAGGCAGGTTAAACCGAATCTTCGAGAAAACTTTGGCAGCAAAAACAATTACGCCATTGTGTACTTCCAAGTATTCATGTAAATAGTCGGAACACAGTGGCACCAAAGTAATTTCAATGTTGAAACTTTCGGATATTATTACTGCTGAATTGGTAAATTGACAGTTATTGTATACAGAAAAACTATTGTGTTTGTTTAAGACAGGTAACAGCTTAATGATACTTACTTAAGTCCTTTACCTTAAAACAGAAAAAAAAGAAATGCAGAAAACTCCATCAGTTAGTAGCTTAAAGCAGGCTGATAGTAAACCACAATGCTCCTAAGGGAACATTCTATTTTACTTTCATCCTTCTTTAACTCCTTCAAGTTTCAACACCATGGACCTGTTTAGAATATATTCTTTACATTTGCAAACAGTGTAGACCCTGATCAGAGGGAGCCTTCTAATCAGGGATTACTCTGTTTGCTAATATAGAGCAGTATTTATTAAACTACCAGAACTCCTGTTTTGGTAACTAGAACGATCCACAGGGGTGTTCGGATAGCGCATCCGCATCTCACCGATGCGGTCTCGAGTTCGATCCCGGGCCGGGGCTACAGTGGTCGCCCGTCCAAACACGTGGGTTTTCTCTTGGAACTCCAGTTTCCTCCCACAGAAACGACCAGATATGCCACCATTCGAGCCATCAAGAGTGATTTGTAAAAGTTATTGTAGTTTGTTTCATAATCAATGTAAAAGAAATAAAGTTTTTTTAAATGATCCACAAGGGAACATAATAACCCACAAGAGTAACTAAGTGTTGAAAGAGTTAAGTGGTCATCTGTCTTCAAAACTAGAATTAGGGTATTGGGTAATGGGTTAACTAAACAATTTCAACATTCTCTTCCTTATGTTTCCACCCAACTCAATATTGTGACTACTCATTACCATCCCCTTAACCCTTTCCCCCATAGAGGCGACTTTTAGCGTATTCAATTTATTCCTCCACTGAAGAAAATAGTTCCAGTTTATACCCTCATGAACAATTACCATTACAAATATCTTATATAGCCTATCAGAATTTAGCTTAAAGCAGGCTGAAAGTAAAGCAGAATGTGTCTTATCCCTTTCCCCCATAGAAGCGCCTTTTAGTGCATATGATTTATTACTCCGCTGAAGAAAATAGTTCCAATTCAATTAGTCATGAATATATATTATATGGAAAATGTTTGATGTTCTAGCACATGGTGACTTAATTAAAGCAGGCTGAAAGTAAAGCAGAATGCGCCTAATGGGCGTTCTGCTTTACTTTCAACCTGCTTTAATTGGTAACCTATCTTCAATACTAGTAATAGACTATCAGGTAAAAGGGTTAAGGCACATTCTGCTTTACTTTCAACCTGCTTTAAGTGGTCACCTGTCTTCAAACTATAAACAGGCTATGAGGTAACGGGTTAGCCCTGTGCCAAAATAACATGTTTCTAGTATTTAAAACCAATGACGATAACTTAAAGCCAGTAGAAAATACAGGCAGGATGTGCATTTAAAGACCATTCTGGTTTACTTTCAGCCTGTCTGCTACAATCTGCTAGAATAAGAAAACTATTTAAGGTGCACATTCATGGCTGTACAAATTAGAACTATTTTCTTCATTGGGGAATATAATTTATAGGGGTAGAAAGGCATATTGATGGAATAATGGGTTAACCCTTTCCCCCATAGAAGCGCCTTTTAGCGCATTCAGTTTATTCTTGCCTTGAAGAAATTAGTTCCAATTTATACATTCATAAATATGTATAATACAAAATATTTTCTATATTCTAGCAGATGATAGCTTAAAGCAGGCTGAAAGTAAAGCAGAATGCGCTTAAAGCGCATTCTGCTTTACTTTCAACCTGCTTTAAGTGGACACCTATATTCAATACTAGAGATATGCTATGTGGGAAAGGGTTAAGGGACATGTAATGACGGATAACAGATAATGATCATTTTTACGATCAAAATGTTTCTTGTCTTACGCAGTCATCAGTGGAATTAATTTTTAATAAAATGACCATAAAACTGCAGATTGGATCGAGGCGTATTGATCTGTGGTAAAAACGCACGCCATAAAAACCGTACAAATTTCATCAAGAGGTGATATGGCTTCATTAAAATCATAAAAACAATATCAAGCCTTTGCTACAGGATCTGTGCTTGAGGCTTCTGGTTTAAATGGTCAATCCTTTCAGTGGTCCAGCAGAAAATTACAGTGTAATCTAAGATAAAAATCTCAAACTCAACACTTATTACAATTAAATGTAGATACAGTCAAACATATTGAACAACCCTTCAACAAAAGTACATAATTGTGTACAGAAATCTATCAATAGATTAACCCTTTACCACATAGCATGTTTCTAGTTTTGAAGACAAATGACCACTTAAAGCAGGTTGAAAGTAAAGAAAAATATGCCTTAACTTTCAGCCTGTTTTAAGCTACCGTCTACTAGGATATAGAAACTAATTCTTCTGGTGCATATTCATGACTGTTTAAAGTAGAACTATTTCTTCAGTGGAGAAATAAATTAAAGGCAAAAAAGGCACATCTATGAGGTACTGCAATGTGATAAGGCAGACTTTGATAATATAGGAAACTGCTTGTAATAATGACCACTAAGGAGGTTTTGATTTTGTGTGTTTGACAGGTGGGTGTTTAACCCATTACCCCATAAATACACCTTTTTATGCCTTTGATTTATTCCTCCACTGAAGAAAACAGTTCCAATTTGTAGAGTTAAAAATAAGCAACACAAGAAGTATATTCAATATCCTAGCAAACAGTACCTTAAAGCAGGCTGAAAGTAAAGCAGAATGTGCCTTAATGTGTTTTCTGCTTTACTTTCAATAAGCTTTAAGAGGTCACCTGTCTTCAAACCTAAAACCAGGCTAACGGGTAAAGGGTTAATGCACTGCTATAATAAAGCAGAAAGCTCAGTGACCATTTTATATTTAGATTTGTTTGCAATCAAAATGCTTAAAATCAGAGGAGATCTGAATTAAAGGTCAAATTAAAAGTCCATTTTCTGCTTGCAAAATACTATATAGTATAAGATTAAATTAAAAATTCAGTATTGAAATTGGGTTAAAACACCAGAGTCAATGGGGACCTAGATCTACACTGTTTTAATGTCATACTGGGAAATAATCAAACTTCCTTAATTACATGTGGACACACAAAACATGCAATAAAAGCAAAATTGAAAACAAAACCTCTGACAATATTTTTCTACATCGAACATCAATAGCTGTCATTGTCAACACAAAAATTATGATCGGCTGTCAATCTGGGTTGTCATTTTATGCACTTCGAATTTCATAATCTGTTTACGGGACATCTCCATGTTGGTGACATTGCGCAATATGTGTCAATAGAAAGAGTAAATTACTTGTCAATGTGTGTCAAATTAATGTAATCCCGGCAGCAAGAGCCGTCACCCTAGAGGCAACATATTGCAGGTTCAGTGTTCATTATTTTATCATCCATGTTCATCTCCAACAGCGAAAAGCCCAGAGGGCGAGGTGTCAATATCTTAAGTGATTTAACTGTAAAAAAAACTTTATATCAAATGTATCGAAGTATGCCAGTATGAGATGGTTATCACATGATAGACAAAGCTGTAACAATTGTTGAGAAATTGCTCTTAATTCAGCAGATCTTATCTTAATTTCTTACTTGATCACAGGAAGCCCTGCAGACATACAGTAATACCTGTGTTTAACCCATTACCCCATTAATACGCCTTTTTACACCTTTAATTCATTCCTCCATTGAAGAAAATAATTCCAATTTAAACAGTCATGAATGTGCATCATAAGAAATATTAACCTTATTCTAGAAAATTGTAGCTTAAAGCAGGCTGAAAGTAAAGCAGAATGCACCTCATGGCACATTCTGCTTTACTTTCAACCTGCTTTAAGTGGACACCTATATTCAATACTATAAACAGGCTATGTGGGAAAGGATTAACCCATTACCCCATAGACTGTTTCCAGTTTTGCAGACAGGTGACCACTTAAAGCAGGTTGAAAGTAAAGTAGAATATGCTTTTAGGGCATATTCTGCTTTAATTTCAGCTAGAATCTGCTAGGATTTAGAATTGTTTTCTTGTTTCCTATGGTGCATAAATTTTCAAGACTATAATTATATTTTAGGATTATTTGCTTCAACGGAGGAGTACATTAAAAGGCATAAAAGGGCTTATCTATGGGGTAATGAGTTAAACAACCAATCAGTGATGAATAATTTAATTAATATATCTATAAATAGGTGCTTGTTTCATGCAAAGCTTCTCTATAATACTGTGTAGGTCTGTACATTATATGGTCCAGTGCCTCTTTATGACTGGTTGTTGAGCAAAGATATTTGATTGTATGACAACTTTTGACCTGATGCATTTTGCATGTGTTTTGTAATCTTCACAACATCTATAAATCAACAAACAGCACAAGTTTTACAGACTGTTCAGGTATCTCTAAATGGTCTTTTAATTAACAAAGGTTTCATTGTACATCACGGTATTACTAATTTTAATGGAGCTTATGTATGTTAATTGTTCTTACAATCTTAACACAATCTATGATTAAAACAGCCAGCTGCTTAATACATGGCAAAAAGTGAGGCAGTATATTCTAAATGGAGTCCTCTGATCAGGGTCTACACTGTTTGTAAAATATACATGTACTGGTTTCCAGCATGAGGGAATGCTGATTTCAGGGTACCAGTACTTCATTGTTCAAATTTCACTCTTTGTACACAAAATAAATGTCTTCTGTTTACAGTTTGCTATCTGCCGACATCCTCAAATAAACTCACTTTATCACCATAAAGTTCTATCATCTAAGTGACAAACAGTATGGATCCTCAGACAAATATCATTTTGTTTTATCAACTCTTTGCATGCAGGGTATTTTTTTTGTTTTCCAACAATTATTGTTCGCTATACTGTTCTAAAAATATATATAATTTTCAAAGTTTCTTTTCAAAACAGTATCAGAGTGACAAACAGTTTGGATCCTGATGAGACACCGCATCACGCGGCGTCTCATCAGGATCCAAACTGTTTGCAAAGGTAATCACTGTGCCACATGTATCCGCGGCAAGAGTTCATGTTCATAAACTGTTTGTAAATGGAAGTTAATTCACCATCTTTAAGCTCGCTAAAAGTGAAAAGCCATTAATATAAGATATAGAGCTTAATAAACAGATCCCTAGATGAGTATCTCTTGAGATAGAAACATAATCAAGAAAAGAAAAAATAATGCAACTTTAACACAACAGTCAAAGTTTGTTTTCAGTCACAATATAATTTGAGAATCACTTGTTTCTTTAAGTATAGTCTACTGCTATATGCAAGACAAAGCAATGCAGAAAGATAGCTCCTATTGGAGTTTTCTGCATTACATATTACGTCCTGTTAACTGCCAACAAATCTGTTTATGCATTTTCACCAGCATGTTTTCAAACACAAGTATGATTGTACAGAATAAAGCCATATAAAAAGCTTTATAAGTCAAACTATTAGAAAATGTCACAGTTTAATAGATGGGATTTTTTTCCTCTCTTTTTTACAGTATCATTATTACTTGTATACAGCTTTGTTCTCTTTCCTTTGTCTCATTTTGTAATTTTTTGTCAATTTCACTAAATGACATTTATGACCCATATGACTTCTCTCTGAACAGATTCACCCCTGAAACTTTTAATGGATACTTTCCATTTTCAATTAAGTCTATTTTTTAAAAAATTATGATTGATTTTAACAACAAATTGCAAAGTGCAAACAGTGCAGACCCTGCTCAGAGGGCTCCTGTAGGAGTTTGTCAAAGGAATCCTTTGTAAAACTTTCTGCTTAGCTTCTTTCAGCCTTTTAAGAAACCTTGGAGCTATCTTGACTTGGGAATATTTACTGCCATGGTACCGCAAGAAATATTTTTTATATCCTACAGTAGGTTGTAGCTTAAAGCAGACTGAAAGTAAAGCAGATGTGTATTCTGATTAACTTTCAGCCTGCTTTAAGTGGTCACCTATTTTCAAAACAAAAACAGGCTATGGGGCAAAGAGTTAACCCATTACCCCATAGCCTGTTTCTAGTTCTGAAGATAGGTGACCACTTAAAGCAGGTTAAAAGTACTTTCAACCTGCTTTAAGCTACCATCTGTTAGAGTATTGAAATTATTTCTTATCATATATATTTATTACTTTATAAATTTTAACTATTTTCTTCAGTGGAAGCGTAAAATTAGAGGCGTAAAAAAGGTGTGTTTATTGGGTAAAAATCTTAACTATGTTTGCCATGATGGAAGTTGGTGAAACTGTATATCACAGGCAGGTGTAAGAAATGAAACAATCTTAGCCATCTACTTGTCTCAGGCTCAACAGGGAGGCTGAAACACGACTCCTCAACGACCTGCCATCTTCCTAAATCACTTGATATTGCCCAGTAGTCTCTAATATCCATTCTAACACAGTTATCTTGAGACTGGACATTGTACAGTACAACCTCTCTATAGCAACCACTAAAGTGTGATAATTTATTAGGTGTTTTCGACAGGTGACTGCTTAAAGCATGGTGGCAGTAAAACAGAAAGCTCCTTTAGGAGCTTTCTGTTTTACTGTCACCTTGCTTTAAGCTGTCACCTGTCATTTATACAATCAATTAGCCTTCGTTTTAGTGGCCGTTATGGAGAGGTTTTACTGTAAATAGTTTGTATTCAGATCTAATATTCACAGGTGTGGTAATAAAATCTTTATGCCTACTCAAAACCTATGGTGTGACTACTCATTTGATTCGTCTTGCAGATCTGATTTTAATGAGTAATCACACCATTGAGTTTTAGATTTTAGTTTCTAGAATAGCTCTGTGAATCAGTGAAAAGAAATGGCCAAACTTTTACAAGCTTAAAGTTTGTCCATTTTGCTTTAGAAATATAAATACATGTATGTATGATAGGTTTTGTTAAAATTTCATTGTTTTGCAGCAGACAACAATTTCTCAGCAGACTGTCATGGTCTAAACACTAATCTCATTCCTATTCCAAACACATTGATCGACTGTTTCCTGGTAAACTGCTATACTGTTATTATGGTGTATATTATATGTGACAACAGACATTTCAGGAACAGAGATCCTGAAACCACCAACATCTACTGTTCAGTTCAACACTCTCCTGCAACATTTGTGAACCTGATCTGGATCCAAACAGTTATATATCAACACTTTTAAAAACATCAACACCAGCATGCAAATAGTTCACCTTTCTCCTGCTATAAGTGCATATTGACATTTCTTTAAAACAGTGTAGACCCAGATCAGACAGCTCACAAGCTGTCTGATCAGGGTCTGCATTGTTTTCTTGTAGGATGTCAGACATGAGTTTTCACAATTTCCTAGGAACATTTTCCTTATTATAAAAGCCAATGTAATAGTTGAGATTTTATTCAGCAAGAGACAGATTAACACCCTGGCAATTGACCATGCACATCCACTGCAGTATCAATGGATATGAAACATGCATGGTACAAATTGTATAGCATAATTGTATGGTATAGTACAGTGGAGAAAATGTTAGTCTTTCCAAATAAATGCGTTTACGCTTAAACTATTATTTCCGTTGCAAACAGTTTGGAGCCAGATCAGACGCCGGGTAACCCGGCGTCTGATCAGGCTCCAAATTGTTTGCCACTAAGATTAACATGAATATTCAGAATTGTCGAAGTGCTGTCTATTTCTACGTTTTATTGTGGTGTGTTTGTGTTTCGTTTGCGTTGAAACGGGAAAGAGAAACGTCTTATCCACTGTAGATTGAAATAAACATAAACCCATCTGTACTTTATCAAAAATCTTCCAAAAGCATCCCAATAAACTGGGATGCATTCTTTAGTTTCAAGTTTTTCTTGTCATCTGCTACTATCCTAAAATTAGAATAATGCTTGTCTGTTATTGAAGATCAGTGAAAAATACAGTACAATTAGGTCAAGGTCATTTGGTTGTCTGGATAAGACTTGTCAAGATGAAATTGCGTATACCAAAAATGAAGGTATACATAAGTAGATGAAAATTTGAAGAAATGATGGTCGATTTTAAGATTTCAGATGATGACAACAACAACAACCCAGGAGTGAAGGCAATATAGCTTTAAAAAAATAAATATAAAGCTAATTTTTTTCTTTAAAAAAAGCAGACAAGCTAAAACTAAAGAGGAAATTGTCAAACTGTATAGTCTCTGATGTGATGCCATGTTCTGTGGCATCTCATCTGTGTCACAACAGTACTGTTAGCAATTTCATATGAAATCTGCTAATTCATGGACACACACTGCAGTTCTTGTATATCTATAATGAAATATTCCAACAAATACAAAGGGAGAGTTCATCGCTATATCCAGGCATAAATTGGTTAACCCTTTCTTCCCTGAAACCTCAAATGGACAATTCTAGTTTTCAATTTAGTCTAGTCCTTTTTTGACTCTTTAGGGTTTAATTTTACAATATATTTCAAAATGACAAATAGTATAGACCCTGATCAGAGGGCTCCTTAAGGAGCCCTCTGATCAGGGTCAACACTGTTTGCATAGGACAAGTGTACTCCTCACAGGTACCTGTTTGCAAATGATGCATATATGCGTGACTATGGTTCAAAGAGTTAATACAAGTTTGACTGTATAATATAGCATGCATAAACCACTTAATATAATGTATGATGATGAAGACAGCTTGGTGCTGGTAGTGGGCTAGAAGTATGTGATTCCAGATCTATGAGTCAATCAAGGCTTTTTGCCCACTATAAACAAGATTGACTGTCATATCGAATATTCCATCTCTTTATAACCTTATAATACCCTCATCTCGCAGGGCGGTAGAAACAATTAGTATACCATTATCTTCACCATGTTAGTGGATGCGTGGAGCCGTCGCATCGAGTGCTTCACCGATTAATTGATCACTATCTCTACGCATCCAACAAAATAATTGTCCCCTGTACTGTGGTCTTGCCTTAAGTGGTGTTTTTAAACTTTGATGTGGCGATTTATAGCTTAACTCATCCCCTGCAAAATGTTGTTTACTTCCAAATCCGCCATCTGCATTATCTTTCCAATAGTTTCTTAATCGTCTTTTCAACTAAACGAAATCTTGATATAAATGTCTAAGTTTGGATCCTGATCAAACGCCGAGTTACTCTGCATCTGATCAGGATCTTAACTATTTGCAAATCCAGTCAAGCTATACTCAGCAATTGACAGGTTAAGATTGTTGTGGTCACTGTTAGGGGGGACAGTTATTGAGTTGCATGTCAGAAAACAAAGCCCCTCACTGATAAATCTGCTGATGACTTGGTGGTTTTGACAACAACATGATTAAGACCTACACAAGACTTTTAGTGTATTATAGGATTATAGCCACTGTGGTTTACTTATTCCCTACAAAAAATGTCAAATAAAACAGAATTACAATCATAGACAGGCCTAGTATGGAATGAAAAATTAGTCACTTGATAATTAGTCAGAATTTTGAATCAGAAATAAGTGCAATGCATCTATGTCCATCTGATATAGCAGTTATAGTAGTTCATGTTCAACCAATCAGGCCATTACACCCATAGATATGCCTTTTGACACATTTAAATCATTCCTCCACTGAAGAAAATAGTTTATTTCATACAGTACGTAATGAATGTGCAACATTATTAAAGAAATATGTTCTATATCCCAGCAGATCTGAGATGACAGCTTTAAGCAGGCTGAAAATAAAGCAGAATGCGCCTTAAGGCACATTCTGCTTTATTTCCACATTCTGCTTTATTTCCAACCTGCTTTAAATGGTCACCTATCTTCAAAACAAGAAACAGGCTATGGGGTAATGGGTTAAGCCAATGAGAGTCATTTGTTAAAAGTTACGATTACTAATGTTTCAAGATACTGTGAGAGTCATCTGTATAAAGTTACGATTATGGTACTAATGTTCGAAGCTACTGTGAAGGTAAGTAGGTAATTTGTTCAGCGTGAGAAGTGTTAATGACTGGTCAGCTTTGCACGACAAGCTGGTGTGGCGAACCTGTCATGAACAGTCAGAAAACAGTGACAGCAGTCCGTACAGCTGTCATTTGTGGTGGCACTGTTTGCAATATTTATAGGGTCATCTTCCCCAACTCCCAGCTTCAACATGAGGCAGCAATAGTCATGACATTACAGCGCTCCCTCTCTACAACGACACCCAATGGGAGACACAGATTGTGTGTGTTGTTCGTAGGGAGTCGTTATAGGGAGGGACATTGGTTTACATTTGCAAACAGCTTGAATCCAGATCAGACACCGTGTAACGCAGTGTCTGATCTGGATTCAAGCTGTTTGTCACTCGTCATTATATTTATTCTATTAAAACTCCACTTATATATAACTTAGAAAAAAGCAGACAACAATTTTAAGCAGACGATATTGCAGCAGTAAAAGCGATAGACATAATTGTCCCTTTAAGGGAATTACGGCAAGGGTTGTTGTAAGGAGGGAGTCGTTGTTGGGAGGGCAGTTGTATGGAGGGATGGAGCGCTGTATAATCTAGCTCAAAATACCAGTGACTAAATGTTTCATAAATAGTCTTATGCCAATGAGTTTTCCTTGCTGTATCACTTCACCTCATAGCCTTTTTCTACTTTTGAAGACAGGTGGGCATTTAAAGCAGGTTGAAAGTAAAGCAGATGGTTTCTTAAGGAGCATTCTGTTTTACTTTCAATTAATCTGCTTTAAGCAACCATCTGGAAGGATTGTGGTGTCGAAAGAACTAGAGGCGTTATAAGGTGTATTTATGGAGTAATGGGTTAAACAGTATTCGGACATAAACATGTATGATTTGTACTATTACCTAAGGAGAAAAATGTTAATGCAGGAGCTTTCTGCATCATTTATATTATGCATTAAGCAGCCTGCTTATGTCATAAAGTAAGATTACCAATAGATAATGTTCTATTGAATTGTTGCTTAACCCTTTACCCAATAATCTGTTTCTTGTTTTGAAGACAGGTGAACACTAAGTGAACCCTTATAAGGCCCAGTGTGCTTACTTTCAGCCTGGTGTAGGCTACAACCTGACAGAATATAGAAAATGTTTCTCATGGTACATATCCATGATTGTATAAATTGGAACTTTTTCAGTTGAGGAATAAATTAAATGTGTTTAAAGGCACTTCTATGAGGGAAAGGGTTACTACAAGCCTGACTGTACATGTATATCAATACTGTTTCAGCAATTTCACTTTATTTCAGTCAAATCCATCCCTATCCCAATAATCAGTGTTCTTTTCACTGTCTTTGAAAGCTATAATTTACAAACCCATTCCTTTTCTCAAACTAAAATTTTCCCTGAAACCTGTCAACTATATTCTGGTGTCACAGCTACATTGAATATACAGTACGTATACATGTATAAACTCTTAAACTACATAATATATAGTTTATCCACACTATACAGTGATTGAGTTGTAATCAAATGACTGAGTTGTAATCAATCTCTATGTATGGCTTAGTCATAAGCAATGTTATAACAAAGCTTGGACTCCATTGCATTTCAACAATGTAAAAATGTTACAGTATGAGTAGTAATCAAGTTCTATTAAGTTGTAAACAAGGTTTTGTTGAGTTGTAATCAAGCTTTGTTGAGTTGTAAGCAAGCTATGAATTTGTCAGAAACCACAAACTGGTTTGAAAAAGCTGGTATTGTTTAAGATGCAATAAAGTCATTGCTTATTTGCTTGACTATGCTATGAATGGACTTTAATTGAGTTGTAATCAAATTTACAAAATCTAATTTAACCAATCTTGAGTTATGATCAAATCATAATTGAATTATTACCAAGCTATATGTTACTATCTTGCTATAACTGTAGTAGAGTCATGGCTGAGTTGTACCGGTAATCAAGTTCAGACTGCATAAGTTGCACTTTACTATGGCTGAGTTGTAATCAAGCTCAGACTGCATGAGTTGCACTTTACTATGACTGAGTTGTAATCAAGCTCAGACTGCATGAGTTGCACTTTACTATGACTGAGTTGTAATCAAGCTCAGACTGCATGAGTTGCACTTTACTATGACTGAGTTGTAATCAAGCTTAGACTGCACGAGTTGCACTTTACTATGACTGAGTTGTAATCAAGCTCAGACTGCATGAGTTGCACTTTACTATGGCTGAGTTGTAATCAAGCTCAGATTGCACGAGTTGCACTCTACTATGACTGAGTTGTAATCAAGCTCAGACTGCATGAGCTGCACTTTACTATGGCTGAGTTGTAATCAAGCTCAGATTGCATGAGTTGCACTTTACTATGGCTGAGTTGTAATCAAGCTCAGATTGCATGAGTTGCACTTTACTATGGCTGAGTTGTAATCAAGCTCAGATTGCATGAGTTGCACTTTACTATGGCTGAGTTGTAATCAAGCTCAGACTGCATGAGTTGCACTTTACTATGACTGAGTTGTAATCAAGCTCAGACTGCATGAGTTGCACTTTACTATGACTGAGTTGTAATCAAGCTCAGACTGCACAAGTTGCACTTTACTATGACTGAGTTGTAATCAAGCTCAGACTGCACGGGTTGCACTTTACTATGACTGAGTTGTAATCAAGTTCAGACTGCATGAGTTGCACTTTACTATGGCTGAGTTGTAATCAAGCTCAGACTGCATGAGTTGCACTTTACTATGGCTGAGTTGTAATAAAACCCACTGAGAATCTCATCTCACTATCCCTGAGTTGACTCTATGTACTCTAAGGACAATGTAGTGATTACCTTTGCAAACTTTTGGGATCCAGTTGTGACGCAGAGTAACTTTGTCCCTCAAAATATTTCAGAAAAGTCTAATTTTAGACCAAATGACAATTACTGACAACAAAAATTCTTCACATTTAAAAAGTGAATATCAAACAATAATTGGGCTGTTATCAAACTATAACTGAGTTGTAATCAAGCTTAATGTGTTTGTATTTCACTATAATTGAGTTGTAAGGATACAATGATTGAGTTGTAATGATACAATGATTGAGTTGTAATGGATTACAATCGCTATACAGTTGGATAAAGGTCAGTGCTTATAGCTAATCAAGGTGGCTAATTGAGATTCGAGATACAGCACTGTGAGAAATGTCGCAGACAGTTGGGTAATCCACGAGGATCAGGTCAGATTGCCACAGTGTGCACACTTAACATGTTGAAATGGAAAAACATCACCAACAGTACAGTCAAACTTGTGTTAAGCAACCAATAACTGAAGGTGCATGTTGATTATTATCAAGAGGTGACCGCTAAATACATTTCTTTAGTGCTGCATTTAGTTATCACATGTCTTTAAAACTACAAACATATTTTTACAGTGGTTGCTTATATCAGGTTTGACTGTATCTAGATAGCATGAGCTGAAAAATCCCCTAAAAATCTCATACTCAGCAAAAAAAACTTCACTACATCAGGGCAAAGCCCTTGCACAAAATATTACAGTTGAAACTTCTCCCACCAAATATTCTTATATTTATAGTTGAAACTTCTCCCACCAAATATTCTTATATTTATAGTTGAAACTTCTCCCACCTAATATTCTTATATTTATAGTTGAAACTTCTCCCACCTCATATTCATATATCTATAGTTGAAACTTCTCCCACTAAATATTCATACCGGTATATTTATAGTTGAAACTTCTCCCACTAAATATTCATATATTTATAGTTGAAACTTCTCCCACTAAATATTCATATATTTATATATCTCCTCCCACCATTAACATCTATCACCTGAACCAGTCTTGCCTTAATGATTAATAACTCACTTGCCCGAAGCCCAGGGCAAGTAATTTCTGATTCAGGCAAGTGTGGTTTGCATCAAAATTTGGCATATTACAGTGATTTGATTGTATATACATGCTTTACAAGCAGTGTAGACTACATGAAATAGAAGAGTTACACTTACCTATATAGCCACATGGAAGAACGAACATCATATGAAAAAGAGCAAAGAAAAATTAATAAATCATGAGTAAATCAAATTTTCAGAATCATGCAAACAATGGTTTCAAGAGCTTTCTTCTTTACTTAATATTGCATTTACAACTACCTGTCTAAACCCATTAATTACCCTACATATACACATTTGTATACCTTTTATTTATTCCCTCAAATAAGAAACTATTTTCACTTTATACAGTAATGAATATGCAATCTGATAAATATTTCCTAGCAGATTGTACCTTAAAGCAGAATTAATGCTCCTGTAAGACTTTTTTAGTGACAACACTGATAACCATTTGGGGGGGGGGGGGGGGGGTGTAATACTTCTTAAGCTATTGACACTTTAAGTAAAGTTTGTAGACTTGGATCAAACCTATTTTCCTATAGACCTAAGGGAGAAGATGTTGGGTGAAAAATAGTTTGACTCCCTCATATCTGGAGCCCTGACAGAGCTTAATTAAATAGGGAATACTTACGTGTGATTTAAGGAAATAGGTAATATAGACCTTTGTATACTGTAGTACAGATCCTCAGATCAGACACCATGCCACTAGTTGTCTGAAGTTCTCAAATAGAATTCAAGCATTTTCCTTCTTGGATCATAAATATACAGTCAAAACGTGATACTTCAAACTCGCTTAAATCGAACGTACCAGTATTTCTTTAGTTGAATTTTGATAAGTTGATCTCGCTTAAGTCGAACATACCCATATTTCAAAGTTAAAACCTGGCAAAGCCACGTTTTAAATTTGAAATATGGGTATGTTTGAACTAACGCCAGTTCGAATCAAGTTTGGACTGTACCTCAGAGCAACAGATAAGGGTAGTTTTTCAAAACTTAAAATCTTTATTTCTGAATTAAACCCTATGGTGTCACTACTCATTAGAATCTCTTCGAGACGATTCTAATGAGTAATAACACCATAGGATTTGGTGCTGAAATGAGTGATACCTGTACCTGCCATTTAAGTCTGAGAAGAATAAATTTGAGAATGGACATGTGAATGTCAAGTCTTAGTCAATGTTATTTATTTAATGTTCAAAGAGTTAAATGCCCAAGAGCTTGTAACCCGAGTAAAGGTCTTAACTTAAATCATCCTTGCTACCTGACATATCTATACACAGAAAGGAGACACAGTCTTCTTTGAACCATTTTAATGATTTCTTTTCTCCCCTCAAATATGCAGAAGGTGATTGCTTACAAACAACAGTTTCGTTGTCTGGATAAATTGTCTGTCCTCGGATGTGCATAATAACTATTTATATAAATTGGTTTTATAACAAGTTCATTTAATAAATTGTGATCAACTTGCATCCATCCCTTTAAATGCTGAAGTTTACAAATAGACTGATCCACTTTTGAAAAGAATGACTTGCGCATGTTTAGGGCTGTTAAAGAAAATGACAGAGCTCCAGATACGGGGAGTATTTCAAAAACTAAAATCTTTATTTCTGCATAAAACCCTATGGTGTCATTACTCATTAGAATCATCTCGAAGAGATGATTCTAATGAGTAATAACACCATAGGATTTGGTGCTGAAATGAGTGAGAAAATGTTGGATTTGTTAAGTTTACTCCCACTTATCTGGAGCCCTGAAATGATTCAGGAAAATAAAAGTAAAACAAACAGTGTAGATCCTGATCAGAGGCCTCTGATCAGGATCTACACTATTTCAATATACATATGTAATGGTTTCTAGCACAGTAAGGGTTTCCGGTATTCAACTCTCATCATGCTACAAGTGTGGCCCCCTTACACGCAATACTCAATGTACGTTTGCATACAATATTGTGACATATGATTAGATTGTGCAATCATCTCTTTCTCTGTATAACCAGATAAACAGTCCAAGTGACAAAATTAAGTGTTGATACTGATCAGACAACGTGTTATTCATTTCTTGTCAGGATCTAACTTTGCACAAGTCTCGAGCAGCATTTCAAATGGTTAAGAAATCTCATAACAAGCAAGGCATCATGTTTCAATTATTACTTTCGCTATAACGAACAATTTGCAGATGAGTCACAGGTAACTATTGAATACCTTTAACCCACCTTCAATGTTTCTATCCTTGAACCGGTGACCACTTAAAGCAGGTTGGAAGCAAAGCAGAATATACCTTACGGTACATTCTGCTTTACTTTCAGCCCACTTTAGCCAATTACCCCATAAATAAAATGTTTACTCATTTAAAACTGGTTTTTCTCCACTGAAGAAAAAAGTTTAATTCAAAACAGCAATGAATGTGCAGCGTAAGAAATATTTCCTAAATCCTAGCAGATTGTTACGCTTAAAGCAGGCTGAAAATAAAGCAGAACACACCTTTAAGTCCATTCTGCTTTGCTTTCACCCTACTTTAAGTGATCACCTGTCTTCAAAACAAAGAAACAGGCTAGGGAGTAATGCGTTAAGAAAAGTGCAGACAGCAAAACTTGAAAAGATTTTCAGCCAATTACTGGTATCAGCTGGAAATACGAAACTGCAAATTCCTAATTTCCTGCAAATTAATAAGCAGTCAAAAGTTTTGAGCCAAATGTTTAATACAGTAAAACCTCTCTATTACGACCACTAAATATTGTTAATTATAAGGGTGTTTACGGTAGGTGACCGCTTAAAGCAAGGTGACAGTGTAAAAGAAAGCTCCTTTAGGAGCTTTCTGTTTCACTGTAACCTTGCTTTAAGCTGTCACCTCTCTATTAAACAATCATTTAGCCTTCATTTTAGTGGTCCTAATAGCGAGGTTTTACTGTATGTTCAAGAATACTTAGCCGGTATGGAAATGAGACTCCATGCTCTTTGCAACTGCACCACTGTGCTTCTTACTAACAAATTACAGTCAAAACCTGTGTTCAGCAACAACTAAAATGACAATTCATTTGTTGTATTCATGACAGGTGCCAGTTTAATGCAGGGTAAAAGTCATGCAGAAGGCTCCTATAGGAGCCTTCTGCATGACTTCTACCCTGCATTACACAGCCACCTATATTTAAAGACGATGTGCATGCTTGTTCATTCAGTGGTTGCTTCACCCGTATTTGACTGTAACAACCTCAAGGAGCAAACAGATGTGTATTGATAATTCATATTCAGTTGATTCAAGGCTATCTCTAATGATGTGTTTCATTATTCCTAGGAATACTCCTGTCTACTATTAACTCCTCTCTCTAATATCTGTCCTTGTGCTTGAGGTACTCTAGTATGCTGGTTCTGTAAGAGAGCCGGCAGTGCCAGATAATACCCCAGCAGAAGTGACAACCAACCCAACAGCTAGGACAACCTAGTCCACAAGCTAGACCTTTAATTATTAAGGCATAGGGACCAGGGTCTGTGCTCAAATTCTTTTATTCATATTCAACTATATAGTAACGGTTACTCACACAAATGCTCTTTCTTCGAAGCAAGTGAAATAAAAAAAATTATATTGAAAATTCATAATATGCAATGGATTCATGGCTAAAGTCAATCTTGTAGTAAGTGACTACTTAATAGAAAATGACCTATGTGCAGTATTTAATACATATGATTGCTTCATGCAAGATAAAAATAATGCAGAAAGCTCCTATGATTGCTTGATGCAGGATAGAAATAATGCAGAAAGCTCCTATAGGAGCTTTCTGCATTATTTCTATCCTGCATCAAGCAGTCACTTATCTAAAGAGTGAAATCTCCTAGCTACTTCATTATACAAGCTTGACTGTATTTCTAATTGTGTGTTTCATTATTCCCTGTAATACCAGTGTCTACAGTTAGAAGGCCTCTTCTAGTCACCATTCTGCGTTTATTCAATATTCCTCATTATTTTCCACGGGAATATCGCATGCAAACGGTGGTCATTTCAAACGGTTACCTCAATTTTTTATCGACAAACAGTGGACTATTTTACACAAGGCAGAGTCTGAGTTTAGTATATAATCGTACATTAGTGTGGTCCCCATTGTATTTTATTTCCATCATTAGCATAGCAAGAAGTTTTTGGGACCCAAAGGACACAGTCAGTTGTCTGACGGAAATAAACGACTCTCTGCATATTGTCCAAGCCTCACTACCCCGAGAAATGCTGACACGTTGTCTGCTTTATAAAACTTCTGTCTATCCAAACTTTTCAAAATAAAATGTGCATGTCTTTCAAATAGGAAATAGGGGCTTTCTGAATTACTTTGGTACTACATTAACCCATTACACTATAAATATGCCTTTTAACGCCTTTCATTTAATGCACTACTCGGGAAAATAGTTCAAGTTTAAACAGTTATGAAAATGCACCCTAACTTAGTAAGAAATATTTTCTGTATCCTAGAAGATTGTAGCTTAAAGCATGCTGACAGTAAAGCAGAATGCGCCTTAAGGCAATTCTGCCTTACTTTCAACCTGCTTTAAGTGGTCACATATCTTCAAAACTAGAAACGGTTTATGGGGTAATGGGTTAAGCAGTCATCGGACACATTTAAGGCTATGAATATACCCAATGTTCAGTGGTTACTGAAAACAGAATGTTGTGAAGCTTGTCACCGAATTTAAATTTGTTCCCCCTGAGAGGGGTCAGATTATCACAGACATAGTATATGGGCTGGAGGTGTGGGTATCGGAGACAGAGGCTGATGGAATCAGGCGTACAAGACAACGAAGTGCTATTATATGACCACCTTAAACCTTTTATTGTTTTTATGTTGCAAATGTGTATTTTTTGCTGAGTATTTAAAACCGACTAAGGGGTATTTCACTTCTGAAAAACAAGCAGCTTATGTTAATTATCAAGGATGTGTTTTAGAAAATATTGCAGAAAATATAACACAGAAAACAAACAGTTCTGACCCTTATTAGAGGGCTCCTTATGGATACCTCATGGAGCCCTCTGATCAGGGTCAGCACTGTTTGAAAAATATACATATATACCGGTTTCCAGCACTGGATTGGTGAATATATTTACTTATCTGCTCAAAATGGGGATATTGCTGAAAATCTTTATTTCACTTTCCTTTGCATATGAATAGAATTGTAAATATAAGAAGGACAACAGTTTGGACACAAATCAGGTCCAACTTTAAGTGGATCCTGATCTGGGTCAAAACTGTTTGCAAGAGTTTTCAACACTTGTCGCCGGTATTCTAAGGGTTTCAATGGCCATCATAAATTTCCAAAACCAGAAAACATAATTCTTACGTGACAAAACATGATTATTCAAAATCTGTAATGGATTTTTTTACTTCAAGTCTCTAGGTGTTAACAGCGCTATAAAGTAATGTATCCTAGGCAGAAACACATTGTCGGGAATGAACGGAAGACAAAAATATCACCACAAATAAAATGTTAACCCTTTTAGCGCCAAATATATGCTGTCTGCTAAAAATTGTCTGTTTTTCTCCATATTAGCTGATATACGCAATTACTGTGGCAACCTCAGTGTAACTCTGTGTCTGATCAGGATCTAAACTGTTCGCTGGGGTTAACCCTCTTACCCCCATAGCTTGTTTTTAGTATTGAAGACAAACGGTGATTTAAAACAGACTGAAGTAAAGCAGAATGCTCCTTTAGGAGCATACTGCTTTACTTTCAGCCTCCTTTAAGCAACCATCTGCTAGCAAATAAGAAATATTTTTATTGTGCATAATTATATCCATGACTATATAAAATTGAAGTGTGACTTTCTAGATGGAGACTATGGTCTGTGTATAGAAATAAAAGAAGGCATAAATAGGTGTATTGATGGAGTAATGGGTTAAAACAGAGAAAGTTGTCCGGTCTGTTTCCCAAC
The DNA here is from genome assembly GCA_922989275.2 of Gari tellinella. Classification (NCBI taxonomy): domain Eukaryota; kingdom Metazoa; phylum Mollusca; class Bivalvia; order Cardiida; family Psammobiidae; genus Gari; species Gari tellinella. Next base: position 44,475,719 of record OV277867.1, read on the forward strand.
TGATGGTTCAGATCAACTGTTTCAGCAGATTGACTATCATTTTCTATATTGATACTTTGTCAATGTCCATCATTGTTTAAGCACCTGCCAGTAAGAATACTGAATACTGTATTTCACATCGTCACAACATGTATTCAGTATCATGCTAACTTCACTACAATGGAGAGGCAGATAGCTCTATATCCATATTAACCATCAAATTTGCGTTATCTGGATAAAAAATCACTGGACTTTCACGCCTACATTTCTCGGTCACTATCAAGGCCATCATCACACCACTATCAGGTGTTATATCAAATAGCTTTTCATATCTCCTGGACTTATTAAATATAATTACAGTGATCTCCCCTGAAGATACTCTTCAAAACAGAAGATAAATTAGATCTATGAAAGTCCCACAACTCTCTTGGTCTGTAATTAGTATAATGAGGTGAAAATGACAGTGAGATTTGGAATTGCCTTCAGGCTTGTAACCGTTGAACTGCGGAAAATGAACAATACGCTTGTTTCTTAGACATAGCATAACTACAAATTCCTAAGTACAATAAATAGTGCTGGAACCAAATAAATACATTATTTGCAAACAGTGTAGATCCTGAAGGAGCCCCGATCTGATCAGGGTCTGCACTGGTTGTTACACCTTTCAATTTTTGCATGCTGAGTAATTATTTTGTATGTAACAATAATTGTCATCTGCCAAATGTTCTAAAAATAGAATTTTCAAAAATTCTTTTCCAAACAGTGTCAGAGTGTTACAGGGCGTCTCATCAGAATCCAAACTGTTTGCAACGGTAATCACTGTGGCACATGTATCCGCAAAGAGTTAAATATTATGGTGACAAATTCCTTGAGAGCTACTGTTTGTTATTTGTTATTTATCAGTAAAACAGACAAGTCTATTTCTCAGACATAGCATAGCCATTAATACAACTTAACAAAATACTTTGTGCTGAAAGCAGATGATTGCTTACAGCAGGTCAAAAGTAAAGCTGAGGCCTCCTGAAGGAAACTGCCAAAATTGTAATTGAAACCTTGAAAAATTAATACAAATATCACGTTTTTACTGAATATGAAGACGGTATCCGTCATTATAAATTCTGCAAGTACATGAAATTGGACCTGATTCCTTAAACTAAACATTTTATACCTTTTCTATATACGGTAATAACCAACTGGAAATGAGACTTGCCTTAACCAATAACCCCATAAATACTCCTTTATACACCATTAATTTATTCCTCCACTGAAGAAAATAGTTCAAATTTATAGTCATAAACATGTATGATACGAAAGATGTTAGCTTAAAGCAGGCTGAAAGTAAAACAGAATGTGCCTTAAGGCACATTCTGCTTTACTTTCAGTCTGCTTTAAGTGGTAAATTATCTTCAATACTAGAAACAGCCTATGGGGTAATGGGTTAAAGCAACCAATGTTTTTACCATATTTATATGTTACTGGTCATTGAATGGTCTTAATTGGTGAGATTTTCACTGTATGAAATAGTTTCGCCACAATGATAATAAATATTACAAGTAGTAGAACATGGTTCTAATGATGATGAGAACATGATGATGATAATCTTGATTGTGGTAATTGAAGTAAACTGGAGTAATGTCAGCTTTGTGTGCCTTCAATCTGATACAAGAGAAGTCATTAGACTTCTGTAATTAGCTCTAATGATATACAAACAAACTCAATCATCCACCCAAAGGCTATGATTAAAGAAGCATTAAATCAATCATTGCTATTTCAATCAGTAAACTCCCGATGTTTAACCTCTTGTCATTCATTGTTCTACCGTATTACTCCCATTTAAATGCACCCCCTTAAATAAATGCCCCCCACCAAATATCTGCGAAAAAAAAATAAAATCCGAAAACACTTTATTGTGAGGGTTTTACCGCCATATCGTCTGCATCAATATTGTTGTCTGCAATATTGTTTCAAAGTTAGATTTAAGGCCGTATAACTGACGTAATTTCAAAACAAGTGGCAAACAGTTTTGATCCTGATCAGACACTGCATTATGCAGTGTCTGATCAGGATCAAAACTGTTTGCAAATGCGCTTTATGACGTTATTGAGAGTGAAAGGGTTATCTGAAACTGTAGAGTTTTAATTCTTTTAACATTAAGTAACTTTTTGTGTGCAACATTCGTCATCTGTTATCTCCTAAATTTAGAATTTCCAAAACATTCTTTTAAAATAGGATAAGAATGGCATCTCATCTGGATCCAAACTGTTTGCAAAGGTACTACTGTTTCACCATTAATGTGCAAACAGAAACCCTGATTAAATTTTTGGACTTTGTGATTGGCAGCTTAAATTTTAGAATATGACTTAACCCATTACACCATAAATACACCTTTTTACGCCATTAATTTATTCCTCCACTGAAGAATCTTTTCCAATTGATACAGTTATAAATATGTATCATAAGAAATATTTTCTATATTCTAACAGATGGTAGCTTAAACCAGGTTGATAGTAAAGCAGAATGTGCCACTCCTTAAGGCACATTCTGCTTCACTTTCAACCTGTTTTAAGTGGTCACCTATCTTCAAAACTAGAAACAGGGTATAGGGTAATGGGTTAAGGTACATTCTGCTTCAAACTTTCAGTCTGGCTTATGCAACCATCTGTTGCCATTACTTAGACAACAAGCTTTTGGAGAGAGGGATAAGGTTATGGTATAAAAAGTTTGATTATCATTTGACCCTTCAAAACTCATGATTTAGTGATGACATGCAGATTTTAGTATATTTCAGATACTATGGTATATTATTTTATGCTATTTTCGTACATTTCACAGTACATAACTTTTTCATCAAAAGGTATTTCACTCCTTAATTGTTGCATAGCAAACATGTCATAAAACCGTTCATACGGGTAATATGCAAGATCAAAGCTATCTTAACCCTTTGATTATTATGTTTTTCTCAATGTACCATAAACATTCAAATTGATTTTGTGTGTAAATAAAATGACATTTTGTGCATACTTTAGTCTCGAAATCATTGCCGACATATAAAACAACAATAAAAACAAAGCTATAACAAAGTTTCTATGAATATTTGAAGCTGACCTGCACATCTTACACTAAAAACTTAGGAACGTTCAATCCCTAATGTCTCGAATACCCTATTTTACAAGATGATAATTGGCATAGGGTGACATTATAATATATCAGTGATATTTGGCTGTTAACCCATTACCCCATAAATACGCCTTTTTATGCCTCTTATTTATTCCTCCACTGAAGAAAATAGTTCCAATTTATTTAGTCATGAATATGCAGCATAAAAAATACTCTCCATATACTTGCAGATGATAGCTTAAAGCAGGCTGAAAGTAAAGCAGAATGTGCCTTAAGGCACATTCTGCTTTACTTTCAACCTGCTTTAGGTGGTCATCTATTTTTAGTCCCAGAAACAGGCTATGGGGTAATCATGGGTCAAATGTCAAGGAGAATTCAAGCAGATCCTACTTAATGGTATCATTTACAAGACCTGGGTCAACATTGTTTACAAGTTTGGCTGAAGTAAGTGACTGCAATAAGAGACCTGCAGGTGAACTTTGACCAGTTTACATGATGTTTAGTTTGGGATCAGATAAGATCACAGTTCCTAGAATAGCACCAAATTGGCCAAAGTCTTGGGAAACTGTTCGATCCATGGCAATCAGTTTATTTGGTTTAGCTGAAGAGTTTGGCAGGTCTCTATCTATATAAACAAACAGGTACATCAGCCAAACAACCCTTCTCCTGCTCAATATTTATAACCCATTACACATTTTTACACCTTTAATGTACTCCTCCACAGAAGGAAATAGCCCTAATATATACTGTGAACCATGAGAAACAGGAACTTGAAATAGGAACCTACTGATTTGGGTTTTCACTGTTTGCATAGGTCAATTTTAAGTGTACTCTTCACGGGTACACTTTTTGTAATTGGATGCATATATGCATGACTAGGGTCCAAAAAGTTAAGTTATTCCCTATCTAACATCAGCTCAGGATCTTCATTTGAATTGATGCTTATCAAAACTTGAGAATACATTAATGCATATTAACAGTCTATAGCTATTAGATGCAATTTGATCCCGAGCAGACTTGGTTCATTTAGGATGTGTCCGTTTTAAATTGGGTGCCCCACCCACTGTCCTGTGACATGAGGTGAGGTGTACCCAAGCATGAAACGTGTTTCGGATGAATGCTAATGTCTGATCAGGAACATGTGACTGGCCATATACTCACTATAAACCTTGAAAGGATGCTTTCATTGTAACAGCTGGACAAGGTTTTCATCAACACCAAAACAAAATCATCGAAGAAGTTTTCTATTTTACATGTATCTTGCTCACCTATTCTCTTAGATAGTATCCCCTTCGAAACCAAGTTCTTGATTTTAAGAACTGTTCTTGAACAGTGCAAGAACATCAAGAACTGTTCTTGAACTGTTCTTAACTAAAAATGTAGTAGCTAGCTGTGTTCTTGAACTGCAGTTCTTTAAACTGTTCTTGAACTATTTAAGAACAGGTCAAGAACAGTTTCAAGAGCAGTTCAAGAACAAAAGTGTTCTTAACATGTTTTTAATGTGTTCTTAAAATGCTCTTAATGTGTTCTTGACAAGAATTAAGAACATTTTAAGAACAGCTCAAAAACAGATGTGTTCTTAAAATGCTCTTAATATGTTCTTGATTATATTAAAGAACATTTTAAGAACAGTTCAAGAACAGACAAAGGGGAATAACTCAAAACATGTTGATGCCAATTAATAATAACCCTTTTAAATGGCACTTTCTCTCATCAAACTCTGTTCATATATGAAATTTCATTCCATCAGCATCAGTAGAATTTGAGTTATCTGCAGGCTAAGAACAAATGACAAAGGGAAATAACTCCCTAAATATTGATTCAAGAGTTATGACCCTTGCAAATGGCACTTCCTCTGATCAAGTTCTTTCCAAACATGAAATTTCATTTCCCTAGCATCAGCTAAGAATTGGAGATATCTTCTGGACAAAAAGTGTGACAGACAGACTATCTGTAATATGTGCTAGAATTGTAAGTTTCACAAAACAGTGATTATTATGACACCTGATATATCCACAGTCATCAAGGGCACAGATCTAAGTTTTCTGTTTATCTATACTTTAAAATGTGAATATGGCAAAAATGAAAGACTCCAAACCAGTTCAAACTCCTGAAAACAGGTTTATGGTAAGTAACATAGCTTACATTTATACATAATCAGGGTTCGACATTAACTTTTTTTTTCACTAGACATTCGGTCTTGTAGCCTGCAAACATTACTAGACCAGACCAAAAAGTTGGTAGACCCAACAGAAACAACTGAATCTTTGGTAAACTTCCAATAATTTCGCAAAACTTTCTCTGTCTTTTTTGCTTTTCATAGCGTGTCTTTGACTCCGCCGTAGCTGTACTCGCCCCTTTCTCTTCCTTTTTCTTACCATTAAAACCGAAGCTGAATAAATCTGACATGATTTGACATTACGATGTACACAAACAAAAAAGCGTTCGCTGAATGTCGTACTTATACTTGGCAGAAAAATGGATATTTTCGTTAACAAAACAAATAATATATCAGAATTGGGATTGATTTCGGTTTCGCACGTAAAAATTGATACAAAATTGTGTTTTAGGTAAAATAATTGCATTGAAGATACTTGCGACAATCATGGTAGTGAAAAGCGTGGGAAAGTGTAATATCTGGTAACTACCGAGAAATATCGGTTCGCAGAATAAATTGTCATTTTCAATCCCCAAAACTGAGACTGCAGTTACCTTTTCGGATATTGTACCTTTCTAATTAAAAATGATCAATTTTAAAAACATTCAAAACGTAACTGTTATCAACACAATCAGGTGTTTCAAGTATAGCGCGAGATGATTAATTAATCACACCGATATTTTTCGTAACTGAACCGGATTTTACTCATCGCCCTAATTACTGCGGGATAGTTACTACTGCTAATTTTAGAACAAGGATTTCCCGACTGCATGCTTTATTTAGATGCGGAAACAGTTTTGAGGTCTGAGCAACCTAAACCACAGTGGCGAACTGGGTAGGATTTTTAGCTTGAACATAATGATGTCATTTTCTAAATGCGTGAATTTAAAAAAATCATCCTCAGATGTTAACTAGACCATTCGGGTTAGTAACTGCGAGGGATCACTAGACCGAACATCGCCGTTACTAGTGAATGTCTATCGGACGTAGGCCAATGTCGAACCCTGATAATATATTTTTGATATTTACATGACACAACTAAAAGCATGTGGTACCCCAACCACTAGTAGTTTACTATGACAAAAGTATTATTACACATGATTTGTATGCCTTTGCAAGCAAAGTACTAATGCCAGTTTAGAAAACTGTTAAAAGTATTTCTGTTATTGGAGCTTATTAGTTTTTAACTTGACTTTGTATTAATTTGGAAATATGATGTTAAGGAACGTTGAAGGATAATATGTTCTTGAACATTTCAATAAATGTTCTTGAACATGTTCTTGAACATTTCAAGAACTATGTTCTTGAACATTTCAAGAACTGTGCTTACACAGTTCTTGAACGTTAAATGAGACAATGTTCTTGAATTCCTCATGTTCAAGAACAGTTTTTGAACCGAATGAATCAAGAACTGTTCTTGAAATAACAGTTCTTGAACTGTTCATGAACAAACAGTTCTTGAATTGTTCATGAACAAATAGTTCTTGAACTGTTCTTAAACGAATGGTTCTTGAACAAAAGTTCTTAAAAATTTGTCTCATTTAACGTTCAAGAACAGTTCCTGAACAGTTCTTGAACAGAATGACAGGAACTGTTCTTGAACTGTTCATGAACAAATAGTTTTTGAACTGTTCTTAAATGAATGGTTCTTGAACTGTTCTTGAACAAAAAGTTCTTAAAAATTTGTCTCATTTAACGTTCAAGAACAGTTCATGAACAGTTCTTGAACCGTTAAAGCACAGTTCAAGAACAATTCTTGAACATAATTCCAGAACAGTTCAGGAACATTTCTTGAACTGTTCTTTAAATTCTCGCAGGGGTTAGGACTAACCCCTCCTATCAAGAATCAATGACTGTATGACACTGTTCTCTTGTCTCTTTCTTTGTGTCTCTGTCTCACAGTCTGTCTCTCTCACCCTTCCTCATATTCCCTTTGTCCCTGTATCTATGTATTTGTCTATCTATTTACTGTGTGCCTGGCATTGTCTGTAGTTCTGTCTGTCTCTATCCATTCTCTCTGGGTCTGGGGACTGATGGGGGAAATCAGTGCATGTTTTTCTTCAAACAACAGAAACTGCTTCAAATGGAAAGTCATGGACAATATGCAAACCAGCCTGATTAGACATTGTGTTTTTCACCATCTCACCTAGGTGTACTGTGAAGGCCAGATATTCATGTGCACTGTAAGCATTTCTAAAGGTGCATTTTAAAACATTTACTTTTTCCTTATAGAGATACCTTTTCATGCATGTCCTGTTGACCCTTTACCCCATAGCCTATTTCTAGCTTTGAAGACAAGTGACTTCTTAAAGTAGGTTAAAAGTAAAGCAGAATGTGCCTTAAAGATCATTCTGCTTTACTTTCAGCCTGCCTTAAGTTATTATCTGCTAGAATTGAGAAAATATTTCTTATGAAACATTTTCATGACTGTAAAAAACTGAACTATTTTCTTCAGTGGAGGAATAAATTAAATGCGCTAAAAGGTGCTTCTATGGGTAAAAGGAATAGACATTATAAAGAAACTTTATTTCCTGCCTCCTGATAGGTAGATGCATAAAGCAGACTTAAAAGTGAAGCAGAAATCTGTGCTTTACTTTCACTATGCTTTGAGAAACCACAAGTTTCAGGGCTCCAGATAAGAGGGAGTAATCTGAACAAATCCAACATTTTCTCACTCATACAGCACTAAATCCTATGGTGTTCTCTACTCATTAGAATTGTCTCTTTGAGACGATTCTAATGAGTAGTGACACCATAGGATTTAAAGCAGAAAAAAAAGGTTTTAGTTTTTGAAAAACTCCCTTTATCTGAAGCCCTGCGTTTGAACTTCTGAAAAGAAGCAATGAAGGAAAGGGTTAAATATTAATAAGGCTCTTTCAGAATTAGCCCTCTGCTACTAAATTATTGGTGTTTGAAATATAGACAAACTTAGCCCCAGTCATCAAGTCTCCAGCATTGAGAGTTAAAAACTTGCCCGTCCTTTGAAGAAAATATGTTCAAGAGGCTACCTCTGCTTAAAGAGCATGTACAGACACATTAGCCCTTAATCTGCTGTAAACAACACCCGCATTAAAACCAGTGTCCAGCAAAACAATATTAATTCTTGGTTTTTTCTGTCTTTTTATCTAAAAGTCCTGAAATTATTTGAATCCTGGTCAAATCTGCAGTACTTAATGGCTGATCTGGATCAGAGGTGTTTTTAAGTAACAATTGAGTGTTGTGTTGCAGGATTAAGGTTTAAATCATGGCTGTAATTAGGCAATAGCTTTTTAGCTAATCTAAGATATAATTAATCGGGTCTTTTGATTCATAGTCATCAAGATTAGCATTAGAACCATTAGCCCTTTAACCCTTAGCCCGCCAAATAAATTATCGTCTGCTATTTTCTCGTCTGCTTCAAGTTTCAAAGTGCTTCAAAGTTGCTCAAAATTGCTGAAAATGTTGTCTGAGTGTCAAACAGCTTGGATCCTGATGAGACGCCGAGTTACTCGGCGTCTCATCCGGATCCAAGCTGTTTGCATATGGAGCTATAGTCGTGAGTGGCAGGCTATGGGCTATGCCTGAATACTGTCTGCTTCAACTTTGTCCTCTGTTTGTACTTCTCAAATTCAGATTTTAAGCATTTTGGATGAACAGACATTGATATGAGTGTCAAACAGTTTGGATCCAGATCAGATGCCGCGTTACGCGGCGTCTGATCTGGATCCAAACTGTTTGCAAATGTCAGCATAGTTAGATTTGGAAGTGAAGGGATTAAGAACTGGTGAAATCTTTACTAGGATTTAAATGAATAAACCCTTGAAATGCCGTAAACCAGTAATTAAAGGCTCTACAAACCGTTTAGATCCAGATCAAACCTTACAAAATAATTTCGTCCCAAATCTTGATCCAAAAACATTTCAAACTTACTCTGTATTCCTTTAAAATTAGAGGTGAATAAGAAAGTTTTACAATTTTGAAGATGTGTTTGTTTTAGCAGACAACATTACCCTGGCTCTAATGGTTAAAGGTCACCTTCATTTGTAAGATCAAAGGCAGGTGAGAAAGTCAAGGTGTTCCCTCTTCAAGCATTAGGATCATCCAACTAATCTAAGTTAATCTTTTCTTCATGCCTTTCATTGACAAATAAAAAATGTCATTTGCTTAACCCATTACCCATAAATACGCCTTTTTACGAGAAAATAGTTCCAATTTATGAATTCATGAATTATAATGCACCATTAGAAATATTTTCTACATCTTAGTAGATGATAGCTTAAAGCGGGTTGAAAGTAAAGCAGAATGCGCCTTAAGGCGCATTCTACTTTACTTTCAACCTGCTTTTAGTGGTCACATACCTTCAAAACTAGAACAAGCTATGGGGTAATGGATTAACCCCTTTCTATGCTGGAAACAGGTAGAATAATTTGATATATATTTGCAAACAATGTAGACCCTGATCAGAGGTCTACTATAGTTCATTTGAAATATTTTGCACAGAAGGGATTAATCTGTAACTTGACAATTTTCATAATTTCAAAATGATCATCAGTATCTCTAGAACTATTCCAGAATAAATTCATGAACAATTCTAAAAGTGGCAATTTAAATTTCATGAATATTTTGCAACAAATTCTAGAAAAATTTAATGGTTTTAGAACTATTGTGATAGAATTACAAAAGTTCTTGAACTCCTTTTGTAGAATTTGTAAAGTAATTCTTGAAGCTCTTAAAACATTTCTAGGAGCTGCAATTGAACATTCATGAATATTCTAAATATCTTGAACTTTTCACAGGGGATTACTTCTCTTAAATAATTTATCATTAATAATGAATGGGGACCTTTAAAAGCAGGCATCATACTGCTTAATACATGATAAAAGTACTTTAACAGCAGAAAATTGCCATAAGAAGAAGCTGCAATCTTTATATAAAACTACAAATCTACCGGTATGTCCTTCTGTGTGGTGTGGTATTCAGGTTTGACTGTAATATGGAAGTTGCTTAGTGTTTCGTCATTGTTTTTCGGCGGAGCTGTCTGTTATCTATTTAGTCACACATTTCTATTTAGACAAACATTTGAACCAATCATATTTGATCAGAAATTTAGAATTAAGAGCACCTGTTGAAACTGAATTGTCTGATTGGATAGTAGCCAGGGCTCCAGATAAGAGAATTATTTCAAAACTTAAAAACTTTATTTGTGCATTAAACCCTATGGTGTCCAACTCATATGAATTGTCTCTTCGAGACAATAAAAATGAGTGGTAACACCATAGGGTTTGGTGCTGAAATGAGTGAGAAAATGTTAGATTTGTTCAATTTACTCCCCTCTTATCTGGAGCCCTGAAACAGTAGCCTAGCTGTTTATGCACTGATGTGAGTGTAAAATTAGACACAGCCAGTGTGTAATACTGAGCTTCTATTTTAAGATATGCTAGCAGAATCTGATGTGTATTTATAGATAGACAGTGGCAGCTAGGTATTTTGACTTACAATTTATTTTAATTGTTAACTATTAATTTTGTACAAATTTACCATACATTGATAGCAATATAATAAATGGCCTCAAGTGAGTTAAACACAATTGTGTTGTTTCATCATTTATTTACAAGAGTGAGGTGTTATAGACCTTGTAAAGCAGGGCAGACTGTTCTGTATGGGCCTGCACAGTTTATCTAGTTATAGTTTGTTTCAAGAAACTCCCCATGAATAAAGTTTGATATACAGAACAATATAATTTAATCTGAGGATCTCCTACCAGTAGCTAGGATATGTTTTGCATTTCTGTACATTTATAGTTTTTTAGTCAGAGTTATGCTATATCGTTGAATGTGTATTTTTTGCTTTTCAATCCAAGATATTACAATTCTTTGAAAACCTCCAATTTCGTACAATTTTGCACACCAATCAACAGCATGAATTCCACCAACCATTCCGCCGAATATCTTTTTTAAAGATATTTCTTGTTTGTTATTTACATCAGTTTCTGTTAACCTAATGGGCTACCTGGATGTCCAAGAGAGAGGGCTAATAGTCCAGGGAGCCAGATAAGGGGAGTATTTCAAAAGCTAAAATATTTATTTCTGCATTAAACCCTATGGTGTCACAACTCATTAGAATCGTCTCGAAGAGACGATTCTAATGAGTATTTATACCATAGGATTTGGTGCAGCATGAATGAGAACATGTTGGATTTGTTCAGATTACTCCTGAAGCCCTGGGAAGCAGATACATGTACATAGAAACCCAGGCTATGTATGACCTACTCTTTTTCAATAGAGCTCTGGTTCTTTTACATGCCCAGTGCATAAGCACTGCATGATACATGAAACCCAATGGCCTTTTTACCAGAGATAGAAAAAAAGAGAAAATAGAGCTATGTAATTATCATAATCATGTATGATAATAATCTTACAATCGGTCAATGATCGAAAATATTCCCAAGAGGTTGGTTCTACAAGTCCTTGAAATAAATTTGTCATGGCAGAAAAACATAAGATAAAGTCTTGTAACCCTTACTGTATGGAAAACGAGTATATAAACATTGTAAACAGTGTAGATCCTGATCAGAGGGCTCCTTCAGGGGCCCTCTGATCAGGGTCTGCACTGTTTACTATAAGTTTAAATATTTTGGGACAAACCCCTCAAGAATCAATATCAATTATTCCTTATTCAGAAAATGGAAGAGTTCATTCTGGAATTCAGCATAGTAAGGGTGTACCCTTTCGATGCTGATAAAAAAACCAGGGCTGCCATTTCTCCGGATTTTTCAAAATTTATGGATTTTTATCCTAGCAGATGATTGCTTAAAGCAGGTTGAAAGTAAAGCAGAATGCGCCTGAAGGCACATTCTGCTTTACTTTCAACCAGCTTTAAGTAATCACGTTTGAAAAATAGAAATTTTTTGAAATCTTAGGATTTTTCATTATCAACTTATGGCAGCCCTGTAAAACTGTCATCTGCTGATAATTCTTTCATTAATAAGCTGCTGAAAATTCTGCAACTAGCTTGATCCTGTCTGTATTTACTTCAAGAATATATTGAAAAGAATATTTTGAAAATGTTATATTTAGAACAGTAGCAGAAGAGAATTGTTGCAGACCTTGTTATTTAGCATTCAAAAGGTTTAGATAGACAGTGTCATGCAGAGTTATCTACCTTGATAATCAGAATTATAGTGTAATTAAGATTCAGAAGATAGCCTGCCCTTGCCCCCTTCTTCCCCGTGATCTTACTTAAACATCAACCCCTCTGTACATGGAATAGATGCTTCCATAGTCCCTACTGGAAGGATGCATTTTCCATCAATAAGCCTGTCTTCATGTCTTTTATAAACAAAATGTCTGATAGTTATTCATGCTAACTTTGATTACATTTGCACTCAGTTTGGATCAAGATTAGATGCCATTAGGGATTCAATGTCTCCCGGCTCCAGATAAGGGGAGTGTTTCAAAAATTAAAATCTTATTACTGCATAAAACCCTATGGTGTCACTACCCATTAGAATCATCTTGAAGAATCATCTCTTCCAGACGATTCAAATGAGTAGTAACACCATAGGATTTGGTGCTGAAATGAGTGAGACCATGTTGGATTTGTTTAGTTTACTCCCTCTTATCTGGAGCCCTATTGTCTCACAAGGATGGGAACTGTTGGACACTGACAGTTTGATTTTTTTAACCCATTACCTCATAAATATGCCTTTTTACGCCTTTGATTTATTCCTCCACTAAAGAAAATAGTTTCAATTGATACATTAATGAATATGTAACACAAGCAATATTTTCTGTATTATAGCAGATGATAGCTTTAAGCAGGCTGAAAGTAAAGCAGAATGCGCCTTAGGCGCATTCTGCTTTACTTTCAGCCTGCTTTAAGTGGTCACATGTCTTCAACACAAGATACAGGCTACCGGGTATATGGGTATTGGGTTAAATTCTAATTTTAGAATAGCAGAAGATGGCATTTTTAATTTGCATTCAAAGAATTCAGATGAAGTGTATACAGACAAATTCCACCAAAATATCTCCGAGACAAGCTTCCATAGTCACAAGTAACATGTTTATTTGACAAGTTATATTTGCAACATATTTGAGACAGGTTACCATGGTAACAATATAAATGATTTTTCAACAAGATATATTTGCAACACATCATTTTTGACACAGTTCATCATTGTGACAATTGTACAGTCTTGTATCCTTTTGACAAGTTGCATGTATACCTGCATCTGGGACAAGCGATATTTGTAGCGAAACATATTTTAGACACATTATAGTTGCACCAAAATATTATTTTGAGAAAAGTTATCCCTTGGTGACATTTGGCCTTGAATGAAGGGCCCACTCGTAAATCTATTTTTATTTTTATTTCCTTGTCGTTTCCTTGACTCCCTACTGGCATTGCTCAGAGACTTCACACGACACCACTACTCTAGAAGACTACAAAGCGCATTCTTGAAATAGTCTGAAAACAGTACAATTAAACTTCACCCAGTATCAATTTCAAGGGAGAAATTTTATTATAGCCCAAATTTACACAATTCGGATATTTATTTTATTTTGATCCAATCCCACCTGGGTAGATGCCCCTATAAATCTAAACTAAACAAGCTCTGTCTCTGTGTTAATCACTCCAGGCTTCCCTGACATCCCTTACAATGCAAACAATAAATACAAACATGTACTTACATCTTTTGCAAACAGTTTAGATTCAGATCAGGCCCCACGTTTGTGGGGCCTGATCTGAATCCAAACTGTTTGTCACTTGGATAGTAATCTTTTAAACAAAAATAGAAACGATTCATTTTCAGAATATAAGCAGACATTATTTTCAGCAGACAACATGCATTTAACACACAAAGGACTAATCACGGCAGGTTTTCGCCATAAAAGTGCAGAAACATTTTACGGCCATGAAACCAAATCATGACACACAATACTAAGAGGACTAGTCAGCTTTGTTTTTTGTCGCATAAATTCATCATCATTGACCAAAGTCCCTATTAATCTTCTTTCTAGACCTGATATTCAATATTCTGGGCTTGGGCTCGGGCGAAAAGTATCCAGGTAGTTATTTCTCTTCGCCCTGTCCACAATAAATCCACAGGTATTTGTTAATAGCGACTTATACGGAAGAAAATGTTAAGTAGGTACTTAGTGAAAAAATACTTTTAAAATGTTTGATGCCATCTTGAGAGCTTTAAGAATGAAAGTGGGTGGGTAAAATATTAGTCATTTATTTATATTTTCAAAGCAGCCATTTAAGCTTTTGATATATGACCAATAGCCACAAAGGAAGTGGAGGGTTTGTCAATATTTCAGAGGTTAGGATACTTGAAAATATATAAAACTTGGCAAACACTTGTGATACAGTAAAACCTCTCTATTACGACCCCTTAATTGTGTTAATTACTAGGTGTTTCTGACAGGTGAATGCTTAAAGCAAAGTGACAGTAAAACAGAAAGCTCCTGTAGGAGCTTTCTGTTTTACTGTCACCTTACTTAAAGCTGTCACCTGTCTTTTATACACTCAATTAGCCTTCTTTTTAGTGTACGTAATAGAGAGGTTTTACTGTATTTGGGCCCTGCTTTTAAAAATCATTAACCCTTTGCATGCTGGAAACCAGTATATATATTTTGCAAACAGTGTAGATTCTGATCGTAGGGCTCTAAACTGTTCCGTGTTCTTTATTTTTCCTGGAATATTTCAGAATTAAACACTTAACATTAACATGAAACGGCCATATTTCAATAGTGGAATAGTTCATTTAAAAGTTCAGCATAAAATGGGTTATTAATCTATTAAATAATGGGGAACAAATATGATGATACCATTGATGTGCTTAACTATTTAACACTGGGGAGACAAATGTTAGAAAACCTTAAAAAACAGAGTGGATCCAGATCACAGGCCCCACAAATTGAGAGACCTCATCAGGATCCATTTACTGTTTGACACTTGGATGATATTTCTTTAAAATGTAGAGCAAAACATAAGCTTTTAAATTGCCAAAAAATACAGCATTTTATGTAGATGAGATTTTAAATAAAACATTTATAGTGCAATGTCATTGTTGTGACCCGCTATAGATGTAAACTGTAAACTTCAGAAGACTGGGGTCAAGTCCAGGCAGAGTTTATGAACCATGCATTAACTCTAAAAAGAAACAGACATATATATAGCATTTGCCAGCAGTGTAGAGCCAGATCAGGGATCAAGTCCATCAAGATCAAATACAAAGTGGTTATAGCTTGATAAAGGAAGAGTCCAGTCAGTAAGTTGGCAGTGTAAGCGTTAAGTAGCTGGTTGATACTGTTATAAACAGATAAACCACACTGTTACAAACACATAAATTAACTCTTGAGTTTGTTATTTAACCCATTACCCCATAAATACACCTTTTTACGCCTTTAATTTATTCCGCCACTGAAGAAAATAGTTCCATTTTATACAGTCATGAATAATTATGTATCATAGTAAATATTTTTTTATATTCTAGCAGGTGGCAGTTTAAACAGGCTGAAAGTAAAGCAGAATGTGCCTTAAGGCACATTCTGCTTTACTTTTAACCTGGTTTAAGTGGTCACCTATATTCAAAGCAAGAAACAGGCTATGGGGTAATGGGTTAAGGCAGGTGGCTATTTAAAACAAGAAAGCTACAGCTACAAGGAGTCTTCTAATTGATTTTCATCTTGCTAATAACAACAACCTGTTTTTAAGTTACTGTATGTATATTATGATTCAAATGTAAAACAGTGTTGTCTCATTCTTACTTCTGACAAAAATGTTGCACACTAAGCAAAGTTTAACAAAATGATTCTACCAATTTAACTTTGAATTTTTCGGTGTCATCATTAGATTTTCAGACATGAGGCCGACTGTCTTGTATTCAATGACCAATACCGATAGATCAAACACTCATCTTATATACAGGTGAATGCTTTACATGCAGGGTGAAAATAATGCCGATAGCTCATATAGGAGCTTTCTGCATTAATTTATCCTACATATTTATATAAAGAAGTCACTTGACAATTAAGGGATTATTGAGCGGTATAGTGAAATACAAAACAGACAACTTTTCAGCAAATGACAAAAAATCTAGATTGAAAAGGATTAACCCTTGGCCTGCCAGTCACGACTATAGATCCATATGCAAACAGCTTGGATCCGGATGAGACGCCGAGTAACTCGGCGTCTCATCCGGATCCAAGCTGTTTGACACTCAGACAACATTTTCAGCAATTTTGAGCAACTTTGAAGCACTTTGAAACTTGAAGCAGACGAGAAATATAGCAGACAATAATTTATTTGGCGGGCTAAGGGTTAAAAACTGAGACTCTGATTGATGAGGCAATTTCCAATGTCTATTTACTGCCATCAAGGCTATATGTAAAATAGTTGTGTGCAATACTGTTTGTCTGCTACTATTCTAAAATTAGAATTTTCGAAAAAACAATTCAAAACATGGTCAGAATGTCAAACAGTTTTGATCCTGATGAGATGCCACGTTACAACATGGCATCTCAACTGGATCAAAACTGTTTGCTAAGGTTATCACGGTTTCACTGTTAACATGCGTTAAGAATTAATATGCAACCAGCTGTCAAAATCAAAACTTGATTTCACTTAATTCACCCCATCTATTCTATTTCAATTAAAACGGAACTTGCTTTATTATTTACAAATATTTGTGATTCAATAAACACGTCAGAACCTCTTTATACAAGATCTGGATTTATCGGTACTTAAAGCCCAGCCAATATGCACAAAGGATAGTTATAGTAAATCTGATGCAATTTTCGTGATATGCGATCCGATTGTGAAGAGTCTCTTCACTGGATAATACAGAGCATTTACATGATCCTTGGATGCAGACATATTGCAAAGCAATAACTCTTTGAATACTGGGTAATTTTTTTATTGGTAAAAATCGTCGTCTGCAACTGTTTTTCTTAATTCCTTTTCAAAACAAGCTCAGGGTGTCAAACAGTTAGGATCCAGATGAGATGCTGCATTACGCGGCATCTCATCTGGATCCAAACTGTTTGCACAGGTAATCACTGTGGCACATGTCTGCAGCTTAGCATGCAAAGAGATGAACGGTATAAATCACGAGACAGGGTAATCATGGCCATGAAATTCCATCCACTATTAAAACGCCTCATGGTTTAAACGATAAAAACTGGAGAGCGTAAAATGGAATCCCTTGTTTAAATAAAATGTTCACTAAAGCAAACAAAGTACCAGACATCTAGTTTTTGTTAGTGCCAATTTTTCTGATTTGAAAATTATGCACTCATTACTAATGAGGAAAAAAACTCACTTGATCATATTCAACCAGTTAAACACATCACAAAATTACAAACAGTGCAGACCCAGATCAGAGGGCTCCTTTAGGAGCCCTCTGATCTGGGTCTTTACTGTTTGCATAGGACACATGTACTCTTGATAGAAACACTGTTTGTAAATGACAAGTATACTCGTCACTAGGGTTGAATGTGTAACAGTAGATATCTAAGGACAATGCACTGATTAAATGTCGAGATCAAATCATTCTTGGCCGTCATAATATACACCATTGCCATATTGCTAGTCCATAAAATATTTATATTTCGCAGGCTTCTTTTGTCAGCACCTTTATTTGTCAGACAGAAGTGCTAGCCTGTGCTCCCAGGATTTCCAGGAGTATTTCGTATCATTAGGCAAAAACTGATTACAGCTCGGCCACCGAAGAAAAATGAGGCTTTTAAGATTTTGAAGTTCTGCTTTAAATTAGTCTTTCAAGTGGCAAAATTTAACACTGAGGAAAGAGCTCTTGCAGTTTCACCATACTAAATATTTCATAAATAGTTTCCACCCATTAGTCTACTGAGAGAAAACATATTCTTTAATATGCAGGAAGCAAAGTCTCAACAGACTGCATGTAGTCAAGCTGCACTAACCCTTTACCCTATAAATACACCAGAATGAAGAAAGCTTCTTAGTTTAGTTAACCAATTTATGCCTAAAATCTAATAAAGAGACCATTGGCAAATAGTATAGACCCTTATTAGACATGTAGTGTTTATGTCTCTCATGTTGGGCCTTCATTGTTTGCAATTTCATATAAAATGATCTGCTGTTTGGGAACACTTCATAGAATACTAGCTTTTAGTAAATATTTCTTATTTCTGATCTGGCAATAACTGCTATCAATGGAGCCAATCTTTCCAATATCTGGATATAATGTTCTCTGTACAGAAATTATCTACTGAATAATGAAATTCCCCAGTTCATAAGTATCATGACAAACAAATTTGGATTCTCAGTTAACTAAGCTTGCCAGACCACACTGTATTAAAAGACATTTCCTCAGTCCTTGATGGATTCCCCCTTATTGTTCTTGATAGGCGTGATAAAAACTGTAGAGCAGGAGCAAAGTGTGCACAGCCAATCTCAAGTTGTCTAGATAGGCCCTGACATACTCACATTCAAGGTTTTTTCAATGGGTTTTACTTACCGAACTAACAAATAAAAGGTAGGGCCTCACCACTCTGACCCTATCTTGAAACAAATTTTTGAAAATTCTAGATTTAGAACCATTGCAGATGAACTGTTGCAGGCAGCAATATTTCATAGCATTTGAAGAAACATTTGAACCCCTTTGAACCCTTTGGTCCCCTTGACAATATTATCTGATAAAACTTCAGAACTAACTTGTATTAATATGCATACAGTACTTCCAGATATATGATTGTGGCAAATTGTTTAGATCCTGATTAGATGCCAAGTTACTTGGCATCTGATCTGGATCAAAACAGATTGCTAAGACCTAGAATCTAAATGAAGTGATTGTTTAGTTGAAGGTATTTCCGCTGGAGTTTGTTTACATCATTTGATACCAATAAACTCCACAAGATGTCTACAGAACCCTCCCATAAATCTATCAATTACTACTGTAGTAAAGGATAGTTTACATTCAAAATTTTATTACAGGTTTCTGGTTTTTCATATTATATAAACTTCAGTGAGGAACTAGGGCTATAAAGGCTCCTGTTAGTTTTTATAGACATGTGTCTTTGGTGTGGAGTCAGTTTATAGAGATTACACTCTCTACTCCACAAAGATTAACCCACAAGTACGCCTTTTTAAGCCATTACCCCATATATACGCCTTTTTACACCCTTATTTTATTCCTCCACTGGAGGAATAAGTTTCAATTTATACAGTCATGATTAAGTATTATAAGATAATTTTTCTATATTCTAATAGATTATAGCTTCAAACAGGCTGAAAGTAAGCAGAATGTGCCTTCAGGCACATTCTGCTTTACTTTCAACCTGCTTTAAGTGGTTTCTTATTTTCAAAACTAGAAACAGGCTATGGGGTAATGGGTTAAAGCTTTTAATTTATTCCTCAATCAAAGAGAAAAGTTCCACTTTATACAGTCATGAATCTGCACCATAGCAATAATTTTCTATACACAAGTAGATTGTAGCTTAAAGCAGACTCAAAGTAAAGCAGAATGTGCCTCAAGGCTCATTCTTGCTTTACTTGCAACCTACTTTAAGTTGTCACCTATCTTCAAAACTAGAAACAGGTTATGGGGTAATGGGTTAAGCAACCACAATATATAGAAGACTATAAGGATTATGCTTCACTATACATGTTTATTTAAATTTTTCATAAGCACTCTTCAAGGGCAACACTAAAGGTAACACTATATTATAGATGTATGTAAGGACATGGGTAACACTATATTATAGATGTATGTAAGGACAAGGGTAACACTATATTATAGATGTATGTAAGGGCAAGGGTAACACTATTTTATAGATGTATGTCAGGACATGGGTAACACTATATTATAGATGTATGTAAGGGCAAGGGTAACACTATATTATAGATGAATGTTAGGACAAGGGTAACACTATGTTATAGATGAATGTAAGGACAAGGGTAACACTATGTTATAGATGTATGTAAGGACAAGGGTAACACTATATTATAGATGAATGTAAGGACAAGGGTAACACTATGTTATAGATGTATGTAAGGACAAGGGTAACACTAAAGGTAACACTATATTATAGATGTATGTAAGGACATGGGTAACACTATATTATAGATGTATGTAAGGACATGGGTAACACTATATTATAGATGTACATGTATGTAAGGACATGGGTAACACTATATTATAGATGTATGTAAGGACAAGGGTAACACTATATTATAGATGTATGTAAGGACAAGGGTAACACTATTTTATAGATGTATGTAAGGACATGGGTAACACTATATTATAGATGTATGTAAGGGCAAGGGTAACACTATATTATAGATGAATGTAAGGACAAGGGTAACACTATATTATAGATGTATGTAAGGACAAGGGTAACACTTTATTATAGATGTATGTAAGGACAAGGGTAACACTATTTTATAGATGTATGTAAGGACAAGAGGAACACTATATTATAGATGAATATAAGGACAAGAGTAACACTATTTTATAGATGTATGTAAGGACAAGGGTAACATTATTTTATAGATGTATGTAAGGGCAAGGGTAACACTATATTATAGATGTATGTAAGGACAAGAGGAACACTATATTATAGATGTATGTAAGGACAAGGGTAACACTTTATTATAGATGAATGTAAGGACAAGGGTAACACTATATTATAGATGAATGTAAGGACAAGGGTAACACTATGTTATAGATGTATGTAAGGACATGGGTAACACTATATTATAGATGTATGTAAGGACAAGGGTAACACTATATTATAGATGTATGTAAGGACAAAGGTAACACTATTTTTTAGATGTATGTAAGGACAAGGGTAACACTATATTATAGATGAATGTAAGGACAAGGGTAACACTATATTATAGATGAATGTAAGGACAAGGGTAACACTATATTATAGATGTATGTAAGGACAAGGGTAACACTATTTTATAGATGTATGTAAGGACAAGGGTTACACTTTATTATAGATGTATGTAAGGACAAGGGTAACACTATTTTATAGATGTATGTAAGGGCAAGGGTAACACTTTATTATAGATGTATGTAAGGACATGGGTAACACTATATTATAGATGTATGTAAGGACAAGGGTAACACTATTTTATAGATGTATGTAAGGACAAGGGTAACACTTTATTATAGATGTATGTAAGGACAAGGGAAACAATATATTATAGATGTATGTAAGGACAAGAGGAACACTATATTATAGATGAATGTAAGGACAAGGGTAACACTATATTATAGATGTATGTAAGGACAAGGGTAACACTATATTATAGATGTATGTAAGGACAAGGGTAACACTATATTATAGATGTATGTAAGGGCAAGGGTAACACTATTTTATAGATGTATGTAAGGGCAAGGGTAACACTATATTATAGATGTATGTAAGGACAAGAGGAACACTATATTATAGATGTATGTAAGGACAAGGGTAACACTATATTATAGATGTATGTAAGGACAAGGGTAACACTATATTATAGATGTATGTAAGGACAAGGGTTACACTTTATTATAGATGTATGTAAGGACAAGGGTAACACTATATTATAGATGTATGTAAGGACAAGAGGAACACTATATTATAGATGTATGTAAGGACAAGGGTAACACTATTTTATAGATGTATGTAAGGACAAGGGCAACACTATTTTATAGATGTATGTAAGGACAAGGGTAACACTTTATTATAGATGCATGGAAGGAAAAGGGTAACACTATATTATGCATAAAATAACCAATTTATTTTGATGCTATGAGCTGCTCAGGTGCTGTCTGATCTGGATCAACACTGTTTTCAAACAATGTCAACACATGCTAATAACAAGAGAAATGGTGAAGTCTTTTACATGCAAATTACTGGTAACACCAATCTTGTTCCAAGTGACCACTTTTCTTAGGCTACAGCTTGATCTTAAGACACAGGTGTCTGTTTCAGGCATGCAATGATTGAAATAATGCAGAAAGCTCCTATAGGAGCTTTCTGATTATTTCAATCATGCCGGAATCAGACACCTATACTTAATACACTCATGGGCAATATATTTAAGTGGTCGCTTAATACAAGATTGGCTGTAATTTATGTTTTCCTGCATTTTTGTTACAAATTTCCCGATTCTGCATGCAACAATAAATCCCTACAATATGAATACACATAGACAGGTATGTTTTAAACATTAAAGCAAAATGAAAGTGAATCAGAAAGCTCTCTTTGGAAGTTTATAATTGTTTTTTCTGCTTTTATTCTGCTTCAAGCTGCAACAAGATTTTTACACATTCAAAAATGTGTTGTTTCAAGTGATTGTAAAGGCCCGGTGTAACAGCCCAGAATTTCTCCCCAGTCAGTTTTTTCCCCGGGGAAAAACTGGACTAGTCCAAATTTTCCCCGGGGAAAAAACTGACTAGTCCAGTTTTTCCCCACCCGGTCCAGTTTTTCCCCCCCTTCTTACTGAACTTGATGGTGGGGAAATTCTGGGCTACTCCAGTTTTTCCCCCCTTCCCCATTTTTTTAACCAGGTTTTTCAATGAAAAAAAACCCAGGTTAATTCTAATTGTAGGTGTCCAGTTTTTCTTCTCTTTCAAACTTACAACTGTGGAGGGTGGGAAATTCTCGGCTACTTCTGTTTTTCCCCCTAGCAAATTGATAAATGCAGGTTTAACAAGGTTTTTCAATGAAAAAAACAAGTTAATTTAAATTGTATGTTTTTCTTCTTTCTCGAACTATCTACTGTAATGGTAGAAAATTCTTGGCTACAAGTCCAGTGTTTCTCCCCTCTCACACAAATTACTGTGGAGGTAGGGGAATTCTGGACTAGTCTATTTCCCCCCCCCCCCCCCTTTCAATATTTGATTAATGCAGATGTATGCAAAGTCTTAGCAGTCCAGTTTTTCTCCCCTCTCAAACTAGCAACTTTGGTAATGCTGAAGGGGGGAAATTCTGGGCTAGTCCAGTTTTTCTCCCCTCTCAAACAAGTAACTGTGAATGTTGGGAAATTCTGAACTAGCCCTCCCAAACTTACTTGTTTGGAGAGTTTGGGAAATTCTGGACTAGTCTAGTTTTTCCCCCTTCACAATTTGATTAATGTTGATGTTGGCAAAGTCTTGACTAGTCCAGTTTTTTCCCCCATCACAATATGAGTAATGCTGAAGGGGGGAAATTCTGGGCTAGTCCAGTTTTTCTCCCCTCTCAAACAAATAACTGTGAAGGTTGTGAAATTCTGGACTAGTCTAGTTTTTTCCCTTCACAATTTGATTAATGCTGATGTTGGCAAAGTCTTGGCTAGTCAAGTTTTTCTCCCCTCTTAAAGTAACTACTTCGGAGGTGGAGAAATGCTCGGCTAGTCCAGTTTTGCCCCCACCTCACAACCTGATTAATGCAGAATTTGGCAAAGTCTTGGCTAGGCCAGTTTTTCTCCCCTCTCAGACTTAAACTTCAGAGGTGGGGAAATTCTGGACTAGTCTAGTTTTTCCCCCCTCTTAAACAATATACTGTTGAGGTGGGGAAATTCTGGACTAGTCTAGTTTCCCCCCCCTCACACTTTGATTAATGGAAATGTTGGCAAAGTATTGGCTAGTCATGTTTTTCTCCCCTCTCATACTAACTACTTTGGTGGTGGGGAAATTCTGGACTAGTCCAGTTTTTCCCCCCATCACAATATGAGTAATGCTGAAGGGGGGAAATTCTGGGCTAGTCCAGTTTTTCTCCCCTCTCAAACAAGTAACTGTGAATGTTGGGAAATTCTGGACTAGTCTAGGTTTTTTCCCTTCACAATTTGATTAATGCTGATGTTGGTAAAGTCTTGGCTAGTCAAGTTTTTCTACCCTCTTAAAGTAACTACTTCAGAGGTAGAAAAATGCTCGGCTAGTCCAGTTTTGCCCCCCCCCCCTTCACAACCTGTTTAATGTAGAATTTGGCAAAGTCTTGGCTAGTCCAGTTTTTCTCCCCTCTCAAACTTAAACTTCAGAGGTGGGGAAATTCTGGACTAGTCTAGTTTCTCCCCCCCCCCCCCCCACCAATTTGACTAATGGAAATGTTGGCAAAGTATTGGCTAGTCATGTTTTTCTCCCCTCTCAAACTAACTACTTTGGTGGTGGGGAAATTCTGGACTAGTCCAGTTTTTCCCCCCATCACAATATGAGTAATGCTGAAGGGGGGAAATTCTGGGCTGGTCCAGTTTTTCTCCCCTCTCAAAAAACAAGTAACTGTGAATGTTGGGAAATTCTGAACTAGCCCTCCCAAACTTTCTTGTTTGGAGATGGGGAAATTCTGGACTAGTCTAGTTTCCCCCCTTCACAATTTGATAAATGTTGATGCTGGCAAAGTCTTGACTAGTCCAGTTTTTCCCCCATCACAATATGAGTAATGCTGGAGGGGGGAAATTCTGGGCTAGTCCAGTTTTTCTCCCCTCTCAAACAAATAACTGTGAAGGTTGGGAAATTCTGGACTAGTCTAGTTTTTTCCCTTCACAATTTGATTAATGCTGATGTTGGCAAAGTCTTGGCTAGTCAAGTTTTTCTCCCCTCTCAAAGTAACTACTTCGGAGGTGGAGAAATGCTCGGCTAGTCCAGTTTTATGGCGCTAGTAAATGTCGTCTGCAGATTTTGTCGTCTGCAACAATAGTGAATACTCTGAATTAATTTTTGTGCATTTTCTTTCAGAAAATATCAGTGTCCAACAGTTTGTATCTAGATGAGATGATGCGGCGTCTCATCTGGATCCATACTGATTGCATAACAAATTGTTAAGTTGCTAACTCTTTTTTGATCTACTCCATAGATAGAAATCTAGAACATTTGAACTAATTCATTCATTCTCTCAAGAAAATAGATAAAGTTCCACTTTATCTTTACTAGTCATGAATAAGATAAGATCCATAATAGGAAATAGTTCTTATATCCTAGCAGATTGTAGATCTAGCTTAAAGAAGGCTTAAAATTTTGCTGAAGCAGAATGCTCCTGAAGGGTATTCTGCTTAACTTTCAGCCAGCTTTACACAACCATCCTTTTGCAGTACTAAAATACTAGAATAATAGGCCCATGTCAGTATTATAAGAACTATATCTCTGGGTGAAAATTGTCTCTGTCTTAGTGGTCTATAGACTTCTTTATTCACTTATTTTATATTGAAAATCTGGACTAGCCAAGACTTTGCGTACATCTGCATAAATGAAATTTTGAGGGGGGAAAAACTTGACTAGCCCAGAATTTAGCCACCTCCACAGTAATTTATTTGAGAGGGGAGAAAAACTGGACTAGTCAAGACTTTGCGCACATCTGCATTAACCAAATTGTGAGGGGGGAAAAACTAGACTAGTCCAGAATTTCCCCCCTCTGAGTTAGTTTGTTCCAAACGAATGAAAAACTGGACAAGCCAAGACTTTGCGTTCATCTGCATAAATGATATTATGAGGGGGGAAAAACCTTGACTAGCCCAGAATTTAGCCACCTACACAGTAATTTGTTTGAGAGGGGAGAAAAACTGGACTAGCCAAGACTTTGCGTACATCTGCATTTATCAAATTGTGAAGGGGGAAAAACTAGACTAGTCCAGAATTTCCCCCCTTGAGTTAGTTTGTTTGAGACGAGTGAAAATCTGGACTAGCCAAGACTTTGCGTTCATCTGCATAAATGAAATTTTAAGGGGGGGAAAACTTGACTAGCCCAGAATTTAGCCACCTCCACAGTAATTTGTTTGAGAGGGGAGAAAAACTGGACTAGTCAAGACTTTGCGCACATCTGCATTAACCAAATTGTGAGGGGGAAAAACTAGACTAGTCCAGAATTTCCCCCCTCTGAGTTAGTTTGTTTGAAACGAATAAAAAACTGGACTAGCCAAGACTTTGCGTTCATCTGCATAAATGAAATTGTGATGGGGGGTAAACTTGACTAGCCCAGAATTTAGCCACCTACACAGTAATTTGTTTGAGAGGGGAGAAAAACTGGACTAGCCAAGACTTTGCGTACATCTGCATTATCAAATTGTGAGGGGGGAAAAACTAGACTAGTCCAGAATTTCCCCACGCCCACAGAAGTAAGTTTGATGAGGGGAAATAAGTTATAATGGTCAAGACTTTGCCTACATCTGCATTAATCAAATTGTGATGGGGGAAAAACTAGACTAGTCCAGAATTTCCCCACCCCCACAGAAGTAAGTTTGATGAGGGGAAATAAGTTATAATGGTCAAGACTTTGCGTACATCTGCATTAATCAAATTGTGATGGGGGGAAAAACTAGACTAGTCCAGAATTTCCCCACCTCCAAAGTAATTTGTTTGAGAGGGGAGAAAAACTAGACTAGTCAAGACTTTGCGTACATCTGCATTAACCAAATTGTGAGGGGGGAAAAACTAATCTAGTCCAGAATTTCCCCACCTCCAGAGTAATTTGTTTGAGAGGGGAGAAAAACTGGACTAGTCAAGACTTTGCGTACATCTGCATTAACCAAATTGTGAGGGGGGAAAAACTAGACTAGTCCAGAATTTCCCCCCTCTGAGTTAGTTTGTTTGAAACGAATGAAAAACTGGACTAGCCAAGACTTTGCGTTCATCTGCATAAATACAATTGTGAGGGGGGAAAAACTGGACTAGTCCAGAGTTTCCCCACCTCCACAGTAATTTGTTTGAAAGGGGAGAAAAACTGGACTAGCCAAGACTTTGCGTACATCTGCATTTATCAAATTGTGAAGGGGGAAAAACTAGACTAGTCCAGAATTTCCCCACACCCACAGAAGTAAGTTTGGAGAGGGGAAATAAGTTATAATGGTCAAGACTTTGCGTACATCTGCATTAATCAAATTGTGATGGGGGGAAAAACTAGACTAGTCCAGAATTTCCCCACCTCCAAAGTAATTTGTTTGAGAGGGGAGAAAAACTGGACTAGTCAAGACTTTGCGTACATTTGCATTAACCAAATTGTGAGGGGGGAAAAACTAATCTAGTCCAGAATTTCCCCACCTCCAGAGTAATTTGTTTGAGAGGGGAGAAAAACTGGACTAGTCAAGACTTTGCGTACATCTGCATTAATCAAATTGTGAGGGGGGAAAAACTAGACTAGTCCAGAATTTCCCCACCCCCACAAAAGTAAGTTTGGAGAGGGGAAATAAGTTATAATGGTCAAGACTTTGCCAATATCTGCATTAATCAAATTATGATGGGGGGAAAACACTGGACTAGTCCAGAATTTCCCCACCTCCAAAGTAATTTGTTAGAGAGGGGAGAAAAACTGGACTAGCCAAGACTTTGCGTACATCTACATTAATCAAATTGTGAGGGGGGAAAAAGTAGACTAGTCCAGAATTTCCCCACCTCCACTGTGAGTAGTTAATTACCTCAACTTCATATAAAATAGTTAGTAAGGTAAGGGGAAAAAAAAGAACTAGCTGAGAATTTCCTGCCATCACTTCAGTAGTCAAATAATGAGGGAGAAAACATTTGATGCAAGTATGATGAAGATTTGCCTAAAAGTGTCGCTTTTTAGCACATTTACAAGGTTTTTGGCTCGGAGAGCCTATATCGAATCCTTAAGAAAAAAATTGGTGCGAGTCTAGCTCCCCCTACAAACAAATCCTGTCATACGGGGTTTACATATGCTATCTAACGGAGCTTCAGTTGGTGGATATGTCACTATCAGATAAACCGTGTAGCAGCACTGAGTTAAACTCAGGATCCTG
The DNA here is from genome assembly GCA_922989275.2 of Gari tellinella. NCBI lineage: Eukaryota > Metazoa > Mollusca > Bivalvia > Cardiida > Psammobiidae > Gari > Gari tellinella. The sequence goes on from OV277867.1 coordinate 44,503,659, forward strand.
AGTATGTACCTGTGGTGATTTAAACACCGTATTTACTCCCTTGTAATAAACATTCACCTAGTAGTCATAGCAGACGATGCATAAGACATGCACATTACAAAATTCTTTAGGGTCTTTAAGCGCTGCCGGTTTCGGCTTAATGCATGCCAATGGTAATGCAGAAACTCCATAATTAGCTTTCTGCATTACTTTATTCTACATTAAACTGAAAGTCCGAGCCTGCAGTACTACAGTACTTTGATTGTATGATCTGACCTAGTGCAAATTTTTGACCCAACATGACTCTCTTTTAAATTTGACATAGATTGAATCATGATCAACATTAGGTGCAAATCTGATGAAGATTGGCCCAAAATTGTGGCCTCTAAAATGTGAAAAAGAAACATATTGGGGGGAAATTTGACAAGTCCAGAAGTTCTCCAGTTCCTACGTAATAAAAAATCATAGGGGGGAAAAACTGGACTAGTCCAGAATTTCTCCCCCTTCATTTAATAAAATAGGGGGGAAAAAACTGACTGGGTGGGGAAAAACTGGACTAGTCAGTTTTTTCCCCGGGGAAGAACTGGACTAGTCAGTTTTTTCCCCGGGGAAAAACTAGACTAGTCCAGTTTTTCCCCGGGGAAAAAACTGACTGGGGAAAAACTGGACTGTTACACCGGTACCAGTGTAATGGTTTAGCGAGGATTTGGAGGTTAGTTGGTTTCTGAGCTATAATAAGTCAGTTATCTAGATGTCTGCATCCTGTAAATTCCCCATAAATATTTCAATTATACTTGTCTCACAGCCATAATGTGCACTATACACTTTGCATGCTGGGTAATTTTTTCATTTGCAACAATTTGTCGTCTGCTATTGTTTTAAAATTAGAATTTTCAAAATTTCTTTCAAATTCAGTATCAGAATAGCAATCAGTTTGGATCCTGATGAGACGACGCGTTATGCGGCGTCTCATCTGGATCAAATCTGTTTGCAGAGGTAATCACTATGGCAGGTATATCCGCCGCTAGCGTGCAAAGAGTTAACTGTTCTTTTGTTAACTGTTCTAGTGCATAAAAAACCTCATTTACAATCGGTGTGGGGAACAGATTAGCTGCTAGGTAACTAGGTGTATGATCAGTACCTAAATGGACACACTGGATCTACACTGTTGTTAAATATACGTTTACAGTACTCCCTCCCCACAATGGCCCTCTGAACAATGACTCCCTTTGTACAACAAGGCTTGCGGCTGTTCCCTGAACAAGACTTTTCAGGACTGCAATATTGTCTGCTTAACTGTGTCCTCTGCTGTTTTTCTCAGTCAGGTATTGGACATTTTGACAGAAATAGAGGATATTGTATGAGTGCTCATTATTTATCATTTTTAATAAACGAGTTGACTAAAATAATATGATGCGAGCCTTGGCGAGCGTCATATTCATTTTAGTCAACGAGTTTATTAAGAATGATAAATAATGAGCACGACTGTGATATTCTATTTATCACATAACAAGCTTAAGCACCTATAAAATTAATTGAAGCCGTAGTTTGTAGACCCTCCGCTATATAGATTTTCCGCCAAACGTTACGTTGTTTACGTTAACGTCATAGTAAATGACGTCATCTGGCGTCCTGCTACATGCAGCGCTTGTGGACGAACAGGTTGGGCCGGAGCCCAATCGCTTTATGCAACTCCCAGGCTGCAAATTATGTGATTAAAAAACATATATGACAAGTGACAAACAGCTTGAATGCAGATCAGACGCCCCATTACGTGGTGTCTGATCTGAATTCAAGCTTTTTGAAAATGTAAGCCATACCCCTCCCTCCTTCCCTTCAACTCCCTCTGAACAACATACACAGTCGTTGTCTCCCATTGGATGTAGGAAGGGAGCAATTTCCTGTTTTCCATGCAAAGGGTTAAAAAAAACGTTTATATCAAACTCATATCAGTCTTGAACAGAACCACAAAGTTTGTATAGCTAGCTGGGAACTGGGTGATGGGTAAGGATGGAGTGTTATTGGCAAGACGATAGTCAACAGAAAACTCCCCAAGGAGCTATCTGCTTTATGTCTATCCTGCTTTTATGCTGCTACCTATTTTTATCATCATCAATTAGTCATTAGGGTGGGGTTTTCAATTGCAAAGGTTCAAAGATCTGTGGAAATTGAGAGTAGAGTCCAGGATCTTCCAGTAGCAGTGTCCGAGGTTATAAAGCTTTTAATTTGAATCTAAAGACGTTCTCAAGCATTTGATTGGTCAGATTTGAGCCTAGGCTCAAATCTGACCAACCAAATGCTTGAGAACACACTCAGACTCAACTTAAACACTTTATAACCTCGGAGCCTGGTGAGTTGATTGCCTCTCAAACTGCATGTTTCTTAATACTAACAATAAATCAACAAGTGTGTATGATCACTGCTCAAATTTCAATCAAGATCATAGAAATGAGTCAGTTGAGGAAATAAGTCCAGGGTGCATATGATACACGACACTGCGCCTGTCATAAATCCTCCGCCACAGATGTGTTTACCATACAAATTGGACAGAACACGCCAGAAATCATACAGTTATGAAACCATAGTATACCTTCATTGTTCCAAACAGCCATTATAATTCTCACATTTTCTCAGTAAATTTTTTAAGCTGTCACACATGCAACAGTTAGATGAAATATGGCCGTGTAATTACCGCCTGGTTGTGTGAGAATCGTCCCCTAGTCTTTGTTGACAAGGGATTCCAGAAAGCTGAGATAATGACAGGGCGAAACCCTGGCGTCATTACATCTAATGAGGGACATACCTGACCCCTGTGATTTTTGCTCCTGCTAGATCATGGCAAAAAAATCAATGAGACACAGTTGATGGTAGCGTTCCCATTATCATAGTTTTTACGTTGATTTAATGACAATAAGGCGATGGTAGGAATAACCAGGAAGACTGTTTATCACTTAGCCCTTACAGAGTAGCAAGATCTATCTGAACATTTGCAAATAGTTTGGATCCAGATCAGATGCCACAAATGTGGCATCTGATCTGGATCCAAACTATTTGCAACTCATTTTTAGATTCCTGCACTTTTACAAACATTAACATTAGATTTGAAAACGTAGTTGAAGATGACAAACCTGAGGTTGAAGAAATTTCCACAGGTGAAGAGTTAACTTTGAACTAACATCTGTTTTCCAGAAAATTAGATTAAATTTATATCTTTGACAATAAAATCAGCAATTCTTTTCTCCTAGAAAATAAACCTGACCAATTTTATTGATATTTGGAATCTTTTTATTGCTTCTGTTGAACAAAGCAATTTACCATTGTCTTCAACAATTTCTTTTGCGAAAATATTTTTTGTCATTTTCACAGAAGAAATTTCAATACAAATGTCATACAATTGAGAACCTGATCACAAGTTGTTTTACCCAAGGATATTTATGCCTGGATATTGCAATGAACTCTCCCTATTACAAGCTTACTGGAAGAATTCATTGTAGATATACAAGGATGATCTAAAGACATAATGTTTGTCCATAAAATATTTCATATGAATTATGATATAGCAACTAGTACAAACCATGATGAGATTTAACGAGGTGTCTCATCGATCAGAGTCTACACTATTTGCTAATGTCCACTTTAGTAGAGACTAGGCTTAAATGGGTTAACCTGATACTTGCAGATCTGGATTCAAACATTTTGCATAGATCAGTGTATTATGATGGAAGTTCTTAGTTGGAAACAAGAAAGGAGAGCAATACAATCTCATAAGCAACCATGAAAATGCCTCTTTATACCACTAGCTATTTCTGCATTAAGATAAGTAGTCCCCCAGACCTAGTAAGTCCTGAATATAAAACAGTGGCAGGACTTCCAGTATCTTTCAAGATGGTAACTTATAAAGCAGGTTAAAGGTAAAGCTCCTTAAAGTGGTGGACTGATAAAACAAGACACAGGCTATATGGGCAAAGGGTTACAGCAGTATTGCAAAACAGCTTCCAAAAGAACTTTTTGCAAAGCCTTGCCAGGCATTAGGCTACCAACCTGTCTTGGTCCTTCTCTTGCAATTAATGTAAACAATTCACCCTTTTTAGTTGTTTTAAAGTTTTCTTTTTTGCAATGGCAAATATTAGGTTCTTGAACACATGAATATGATATGTATTCACCAAAATCAATATTCGAGTATATTTTCGAATATTCGAGTGTATCGTTACAGCCCTACAGAAAATAGATGTTCATATATGGAGGAGTTTTTATTTCAATATTAATGTGGAAGCAAGTTGAAACTAAAGCAGAATGTACCTTTAGGGGCATTCTGCTTTACTTTCAACCTGCTTTAGATGCTATCTGCTTGGGTTATGGAAACTTTTCTTATGGTGAATAATTATATATGACTTTATAAAGTTAAACTTTTTTCTTTAGCAGGGGAATAAATTAGAGACAGAATAAAAGGTGTATTTATGGAGTAATGGGTTAAACATATTTTTGTTGTTTAGTTGTTTCTGGATTGCCTGCAGACATGTGTGTGATGTCACTGTAATAGGGATTCAATTTGTCACCATAATTTGATAATTTCTCACAATTTCGCATTTGAAAACTAATGACGAGATTTCTCTATCGCCATAGTAATAAGACACTACAGGCTGTCAACAATTACCCAAGTAAATATCTACAATTCCTTTCCCTGAAGTAAGCAGGTGACAAATTTCAACTCTGTGAACGCAAAAACCAAATTATGCAGACCTTTCCTTAACCTGCTACTCCATAGCCTGTTTCTAGTTTTGAAGAAAGATGGCCACTTAAAGTAGGTTGAAAGTAAAGCAGAATGACCCTTAAGGTGCATTCTGCTTTACTTTCAACCTGCTTTAAGATAACATCTGCTGGGGTATAGAAAATATTCCATACTGTACATAATGATGACTGTATAAAGTGGAACTATTTTTTTTAGTGGAGAAATAATTTAAAGGGTATAAAAGGTATATCTATGGAGCAAAGGATTATAACAGTTTAACCCATTACCCCATAAATACGCCTTTCACTTATTCCTTCATTGAAGAAAATAATTCTAATTTATTCAGTTATGATCATGTTCCAAAAGGAATAATTTCTATATATATCCTAGCTGATGGTAGCTTAAAGCAGGCTGAAAGTAAAGCAGAATGCACCTTAAGGTGCATTTTGCTTTACTTTCAACCTGCTTTAAGTAGTCTACTGTCTTCAAAACTAGAAACAGGCTATGGGGTAATGGGTTACTCTGATCTGGGTCTTCACTGTTTGTCATAATATCAAACATTGACAAAAACAACCCTTAAAAGTCAGAAAAAGACTAAACTATTTGGAAACTGGGATTGTCCATTTCAAGTTTCGAGAGGAAAGAGTTAAAATTAATCACAACCTATGTAATGTGAAGTCCATGAAAATGAGCATGTTTTATGGCCATCTGGTACAAATTCAACGCTTTCTATCCTGATCATTACAATAAACTTATTCTATTTTGGAAAAAATGACCAGTTTTAGATGGTTTTAGGGCAGTTTTTAGAATTACGTTAGAGCAGTAGAAATTAATAATCACAACAGTGTAGATCCTGATCAGAGGAGAGCCCTATGATCAGGATCTACACTGTTTGCACAATACACATATACTGGTTTCCAGCATATAAAGAGTAAATTGAAGTACAGAATTTCCAAAGGTGCAAAACATGCATTAACCCTTATCCTGTGGTGATGTTGTCTGCTTCGAAATTGTCGACGTCAAAGTTTGTCAAATTTAGATTTATACATTTTGTAAGTAAAGAAACCTAAAGAAGAGTGTCAAACAGTTTGGATCCAGATCAGACGCCGCGTTAAGCGGCGTCTGATCTGGATCTAAACTGTTTGCAAAAATCAATAAAGTCGCGACCAGCAGGCAAAAGGTTAACACCATGGCAACCACATAAAGGTAATATTTTATAAATAAAAGTAACATTTTATGCAAACTTTTCAAATATATGATAAAATAATGATCATCATTATTTCATTTTCATGTAAATTTTATTTTCAAACAACCATTATGACATCCTCGCTTTATTTCCTAACTTTTGTTTGCACTGCTTGTTACAACAACCTTTTTCCATTATACACAAACTTTTTGAGCTATTAAACGCTTTGCCTACTATACTATCATTGGCTTCAAAATTGTTCTCTATGTACAGTCTTGTTTCAATGTCTTGTTATGTAAATAATCACAACTACAAGTGTCAAACAGTTTGTATACAGATAGTGTGTGTATTTAATCTGCATCTGATCTGGATACAAACTATTTGCAGATTAGAGTCAACTCATGTTTACAGGGATAGGGATTAAATTTTGCAAATATTTACTGAACTGATAAAGTTTTATTGATTTAGATAACAGACCTGTGATTCACAACATTCCTGTAGTCGCAAGATGACACTATCACTTATCATGTATGGTGCCTAAAATCTTAACCCATTACTTCATTAATATACCTTTTTATAATTATATCTTACATTTATTCAAGCTAATACATATTCTACAAACTTGTATGTCTGCTGCTAGCCAATCTTAGATGTGTGTTGTCTGCTTGTATACATCAGTTGCTAGCTTGAATGTCAGGCTTATAAATGTTAGCTTAATGTCTTCTTTGAGCTAGTATGTCTGTTACTGGCTTGTTTCAGTTGTTTGTCTATCTGTTATACTCTTATACATCTTATACAAGCTTATAAATGTGGCTGCTGCTAGCTTGAATGTCTACCTCAAGCTGGTATGTCTGCTGCTAGCTGTCAATGTTTGTTGCAAGCTTTTAAGTCTGCTGAATACCTATTTCAAGTTTTAAAGTCTGCTGAAAGCTTATACATCAATTGCATGATTATATGCCTGCTTCTAGCTCATTTAACTGATTCAACCAATGACCAATTCTGATTTACTTTCAACCTGCTTTAAGTGGTCACCTATCTTCAATACTAGAAACAGGCTATTGGGTAATAGATTAAGGTTTTGTAAAAGGAATTAACTTTTATTTACTGCATTTTTTAAGTTTCACACAACAATTTACATTCTTGAAATCAGATTCCTACATATTTATGATTGAAATTACAGAATAACAATAATGTCCCACGAGATTTACAGATTAATAAACATTATAGTGTGTTATATATTTGAAAAGACAAGAAACTTCCTAACTTTATGTCCAATAAAATATTCCATATTCTAATTGACAGTCCAACCTACATTCAGCTACAATTCGATAGGGAACCACAGAACTTTTACCCCTTTACTCCATAGACACCAACTTCTATGCCTTTGATTTTTTCCTCGTCTGAAGAAAATAGTTCCCATGTATACAGCCATGAATGTGTACAAAAAGAAATGGGTTTTTTTCTTTGTTTGTTTGTTTGTTTTTGTTTTTTGTTGGTTTTTTTTGGGGGGAGGGGGGGGGGGGGGGGGTTAAAGTCCATTCAACAATAGGCATGATGCTGACCATGGTTCCAATCCTGAGACAATTGGATGACACACCTGAAAAAGCTTATGCCGGACTATAAACCTTAGCAGCAACACCACAACAAGAATTTTGTTACATCTTAGCAGATGATAGCTTAAAGCAGGATGAAAGTTAAGCAGAATGTACCTATATATATCTTGAGTTGAGTACACATGCTAAATGTAAAGTCTCTATCACATGCAGTTCTAAAATTATGGCCAAAGTTCAATCTATTTGACCTCTAAATGACATAGACCTTTGTCTGTCATGACCAAATTTATACTGAGCTCAAGATCTTCTTGCATTGAGCAGACATGCCAAATATGAAGTATGTATCACATGTTGTTTCAGAGTAATGGGAAATGTTAAATTAACCCTATTTGACCTCTAAATGACCTTGAACTTTGTCTGACATGACCCAAGTTGTATTGAGCTCAACAGCTTCTTGAGTTGAATACATATGCCAAATATAAAGTATCTATTACCACATGCAGTTAAAAAGTTATGGCCAATATTAAAACCCCACCCTTTTTTACCCTGAATGACCTCTAAAAGACCTTGACCTTTGTTGGATATGACCCAAATTATACTGAGCTCAAGATCTGTTTGAGTTGAGTACACATACCAAATATAAAGTCTGTATCACATGTAGTTCTAATGTAGTTCTAACGTTTAGATTTCTGATGAAGAGGACAACGCAGGCGCCAAGAATGATGACAATAGCTCATAGTTTCTTTGAAACAGACAAGCTAAACAAGGGCCACTATGGCCCTAAATCGCTCACCTGGTAACCATGTAACCATGTACACCGTGTGAACTAGTTTTTGACCGGACATGACCCACATTCGAACTTGACCTAGATATCATTGAGGCAAACATTTTGATGAAGTTTCATGAAGATCCAATGAAATTTGTAGTCTCTAGAGTGTTAACAAGGTTTTTCGAAGATTTGACCTAGCGACCTAGTTTTTGACCGGACATGACCCACATTCGAACTTGGCCTAGATTTCATTGAGGCAATCATATTGATGAAGTTTCATGAAGATCAAATGAAATTTGTAGCCTCTAGAGTGTTAACAAGGTTTTTCGATAATTTGACCTAGTGACCTAGTTTTTGACCGGACATGACCCACATTCGAACTTGACCTAGATTTCATTGAGGCAAACATTTTGATGAAGTTTCATGAAGATCCAATGAGATTTGAACCTGGTAGAGTGTTAACGAACAATTGTGGACGGACGGACGGACAGACGACGGACGACGGACATCCAGCGATCCTAAAAGCTCACCTTGGCACTACGTGCCAGGTGAGCTAAAAAGGTGTTTTTATGGAGTAATAGTTTTAGTTTCTAATTGCCTTAATATTTTCTTCAACTGTGATCTGGATCTAAACTGTTTGTAATGCTAGTCACTAAGTCATGTTTGGATTGGCACCATTGGGTTAGGTCTTGAAAATAAACACAGCACAGACGGTTACAATTAAACTTGTCTCAGCATCAGCTGATGTCCAATATAAAAGCATGGAGATCACTTTATGTCTGCTACATGAAGGACAAGGGTAAGGCAGAAGTCTCGTTCAGGAGCTTTCTGCCTTACCTTTGTTCTCCATCAAGCTGCAATGACTAAGAAACCAAACCTCTATCTTCTTTTTAAACAACACGGCTAAAGTACAGCAGGGTCATATTGTACATCTAACATGACACTAAAAACTTCTCATGGACTTTGTGAGGAGAGAGATCGGGGCAGTAGACTGTGAAAATACAAGTTAATTTCATTTAATTAGATTGATATTGGCCAGATCTTGAAGGTTGGTCGTGTTTTCACTCATGTAAATTACTCAATAATCATGGCATGATCGCTGCCTATTTACGTAGCTAAGGTTTCACCACCTGAGCAAACAAACATAGCAACATCAGTATCCGACAAATTTCATTTTTTTCATGTGTTTCATGGAAGAAGACTATTATGGATGGGGAAAGTGTTGATCTACAAGAACTGCCATAAATACATTGGTTAATCAGGAGTGGTATGGCATAGTTGCCTGGTGGGAGGGGTGTTCCAAGAAATTCCATAAACAAACAATAGACCTGGTATACTAAAATCTGGAGAAAAAACTTTGTAGTGCTGGAAATGGAAATGTCCATCCTTTGAAAACAATGAAGATCCAGATCAGAGGGCTCCTTATGGAGCCCTCTGATCTGGGTCTCCACTGTTTGTCATAATTTATTATAAAAATCTGAATAAGGGGAGATCCTTTGAAAGCACAGAAAACAATGCAAATACTGAAAATTGCAGACTCAGTTTAATTGAGTCTGTTCATGAGCAATACTGAAATTTGCTATATCTATTTTTTATACACACCATAAGGATTCAGTAGGTTAAAGCAACTCGCAACCGGATGGTGTACTTGTCAAAATAAAATAAAATACTCAAATAAAAGCAAATTTGTGCCATTATTTGGCTTCTGACATTAAAAAAATATGATCAGTCCAAAAAAAGTCTCAAGAATCGTCACCGAATCTTAGTTTTTTTAGATATATTCCATCGTTTTTCAATAGCGTCAGCTGACGGTTTTGCTGTTGTTGTTGCTTCTCTACACGGGCTCTGACATAAACCGGAGCAGAATAATGCAGTATTAAGCGCTACCAGTGAAGTACGTTAATTCGCTACCATATATATAGAGAGCGTCCGTGGTCAAGGCGGTAAAGGCGTGTCCTCATTTTTCTTGTTTGTCTCCGCAATGGAGGGTCACGGGTTCGAATCCCACCAGAGCTTCTTCTCTTTTTTTTTTTTGAAATGCATTTTTTAACAGAATTTATTATCCTAAACTAAATCTTACCCATTTATATAATCATTTGACATATATTTACAAATTACCATTTTTAATGCTAAATCCGGTTGCGAGACTCTTTAAGGTAACTTAAAATGTTTATTCAACAGATAAAATATCAATATGAGTATCAGAAAATTCTGATCAAGATCAAATTGTTTTGATCTGCATGTCAACTCAGACTTAATATGATGAAAGTAAACACTACCCATCTATGAAATCAAAAGTCTAGAGCTTAGCCATTTTAGAGACCCTAGTTCTGGTATGTTTTGCAAACAGTTTGGAACCAGATCAGGCCTGACAAAATTGTGGTTTCTGATCTTGATCCAAACTGTTTGATACTATTGAAAGTTTTTTTCGGCGGAGCTGGTCTGATTTCTCATTGAGCCTCAAACCTTATATGGCCCAACCAATCGTGAATGACCAGAAATGAAAGCTTAAGGACACGTGCTTAAAATCGAATAGTCTGATTGGGTAGCGGTTAGACTTGACTACTGCCTTTTACAAATTTGTAAAATAAGAGACACAGACTGTTATAGGCTGATTTGCTATGTAGCGGTACCAGTAGTAAACACGACTTTCCGCTACTGCTAGTGAGTTATAACCGAGAAATTTTACGTGTCCCGACCGTTAGGTAGTGATTTGAATGACATAGTGTTTCTATTTTAAGATATGACATATTGTCTCAAATTTCGGCAATGATTTGATGCGTTCTGCAAATCAGAACGAAATTGTTCATAATAGAATTGATCATAATTTTAATCTAGTACCAAGTATATGAAAAAGAAAGAATAGCAGTAACAATTCAGTGAGATTACGAGAAAACTGGCGTTTGAATTTAACCTAGATATCGAAAAGATTAAAGATTTCGAGCATGATGGGTATTTTTTGTGTTAACACCGTTTTCCTCCAGCGCATGCGCAACTCTGTGACCTCTAATGTAAACAAACCGTGATTTTCTAACGCGATCGCAATCTCTTGGTTAAATGCGAAAACACAACAACACGTAGATACCTAATTTTAATCTAGTACCAAGTATATGAAAAAGAAAGAATAGCAGTAACAATTCAGTGAGATTACGAGAAAACTGGCGTTTGAATTTAACCTAGATATCGAAAATATTAAAGATTTCGAGCATGATGGGTATTTTTTGTGTTAACACCGTTTTCCTCCAGCGCATGTGCAACTCTGTGACCTCTAATGTAAACAAACCGTGATTTTCTAACGCGATCGCAGATACGTAGATACCTAAAACGTACATTGCTACACTTTGTAGATATTTTTATAATAAATCAGAACATAGAACTAACTCTACAAGACAAATCCATACACAAATTCTTGAAGCGGACACTTGCTTTATTTTCTCATTTGAGGGGTCGTTTCAAACAATTCATATTCGGCATATTTCGGGGGTGCTTTCCAAAAATCTCAAATCAAAATCAGGTGATAGAGAATATTTAAACAATCAAACCATATTTAAAGTAACTAACAAAAGAGCACACACATACGAATTTTAGTAATTTATGGTATCTACAAATTACAAAATAAAAATGATACACGTAGATCTAGACATGGAAGTATAATTCCGTGATCTAGATCTGTCTTTAAAAATTCTAATCACTTTCAGTCACATCCTAGGAAGAAGTAAGTGCAATTCAATTGGCTTATAAAGATGGAAGTGGAAAATTGATTTACCATCCTATTTATTGCAACTTGGATAAAATCAATTCCATATACATCATTACCTTAATTCACCACCCATTCCGCCAAATATCTTTTTTAAAGATATTTCTTGTTACTTTTCAAAACAAAATAGTAGCTATTGATGTTGACGACAAGAGTGTCTAGTATAGCAAGGGGTTCTGGGCTGCATTGATATTTGAAAACATAAATAAGCAGAAGCAGTCACTTTGTCTGGCTTTACAGACAATAAGGTGTATATCATTATCTCTTATACACTACTGACTTTTAAAATGGACTCTAAATACTGACCAGTTTACTTTGCTTTCCAATGGGTTGTTTCAAAATTTAAATAAAATTGTGATAAACAGTGCAGACCCAGATCTGAAGGCTCCTTTAGGAGCCTTCAGATCTGGGTCTACACTGTTTACAAATGATTTGTATACTTGTTTCCCATACAGTAAGGGTTATGTCTGAATTGTAATGGCTGTTCCTAGCAAATTGCTACATTTGTTACTCAACTAAATACCCTGTGAATTGTGTTCATAAATAACAAGATATCACTTTGATGCAGACAATCCCAGGCAATGGTACTGAACCTGCAACTTCTGAACAGGTTGTCTTTAATCAATCTTCTCTTTAAACCTTTAATTCAGCACCTCTGTGGGAAGGTATTTAATTATTTCACAACAATTCCAGAACAATTCCTTGAATGGCTATGAACAATTCTAGAAGCAACCATATAACATGCATGAATATTCTGAGAAAATTCTAGAAATTTGATGGTTAAAGAACCATTTTTCTAGAATTGCAAATGTTCTTGAACTCCATTTGTAGAATTTGTAGCTCTTTGAATTTGTAATTTTGAAGCTCTAGAACTATTCTAGAAGCCACCATTTAACGTTTATGATTATTCTAAAATTCTTGAACACTTTGCCTTTTCATATGACCTTGTAATTCCACTTTCGAAAATTGACAAGTTTATGTAGTTTTTAAGGCTGTTTTTACAACAAAAATGAGACAAATTCAAGTTAAGCAAACAATGCAGATCCTGTTCAAACGGCTCCTTTTGAGATTTCAATATTTTTCCATTGAATTGCTATTCAACCCAAGTTTCATCAACTGTATAATTTTTCTGTAACTTGTAAAAACTATTCCAAATTACATTCGTTTAGTCTGGTCTAAATGCTCGGAGATGTAGAAGTAAAGTGTATTGCTTTCTGGAGAATGCCTTTCTTCAAATTCTAAATTGAGAAAATTCCTTTGAGACAAGATGAAAAAGTTTGCATTTGGATATTTGAATGAATACAGATTCCCTGTAATTGCCTTCACCAAGCCTTAACCCATTATCCCATAGCCTGTTTCTAGTTTTGAAGACATGCAGCCTCTTAAAGCAGGTTGACATCTGCTTTACTTTCAGCCTGCTTTAAGCTATTATCTGCTAGAATATAGAAAATATTTCTAATGATTCTTATTTGTAACAGTATAAATTGGAACTATTTCCTTTAGAAGAGGAATAAATGAAAGGCGTAAAAAGGCGTATCTATGGGGTAATGGGTTAAGTGCTCAGTGTTAATGATAGTATGCTATGGACAAACTTGTTATACCTGATGCAAACAGATTAAACCTTTCCTCCATAAATATGTATATTTACACATTTAATTTATCCATACCCTGAAGAAACTAGTTCCAATTTAAACAGTCATGAATGTATCATAAGAAATATTTTCTACATTGTAGCTGATGGTAGCTTACAGCAGGTTGAAAGTATTCAACAGAATGCGCCTTAAGGCACATTTTCAAATGGATCATTTCAATTACTTAATTAAATAAGGGCTATTTTCTTTTCTTCTCTTTTTAAAGATATTTTGTTAAAGTAAAACAAAAAGTGCAGACCCTGATCAGAAGGCTCCATAAAGGTCTACATTGTTGTAAAACATAATCATGTAGTATTATATTTGTTTCCAGCATGGAAAAAGTTAATGCAGATGAAACCCCAGGTTTCTTGTCTAAACATAAGATTCCAAAGTATTTGAGTCTCTGATGATATAGTTGTAACCGAAATGGCTGAGAAAGCAAATGTCTGTAGAGACAACAAAATGATAGACTAGCTACTTTTAGGGAGCTAGCAAAACCAAGTGTGCCAGGCAAACAAAACAAGAGGCAAATCAGCAGAAGAGAAAAATACTAGACATTGAGAAAGCCGGTATCAGATAGCATAAGAACCAAAGACAAAATAGTCAGAAAAAACTGGAGAAGAAATGTATGGCAAGACTGAGAAAACTGGAGAAAGCCAAGCAAAGCAAGATAATGCGAAAGCAGAAAAGTGAAATGTCAGGCAAGACAGTGAGAATGCAAACTGCAAGGCAAGACAGTGAGAAAGCTGGAGAAAGCCATGCAAAGCAAGATAATGCGAAAGCAGAAATGTGAAGAGTCGGGCAAGACAGTGGGAATGCTGGAAAGTGAACTGCAAGGCAAGACAGTGAGAAAGCTGGAGAGAGCATGACAAGACAGTGGGAATGCTGGATAGTGAACTGCAAGGCAAGACAGTGAGAAAGCTGGAGAGAGCATGACAAGGCAGTGGGAATGCTGGAAAGTGAACTGCAAGGCAAGACAGTGAGAAAGCTGGAGAGAGCATGACAAGACAGTGGGAATGCTGGAAAGTGAACTGCAAGGCAAGACAGTGAGAAAGTTGGAGAAAGCCATGCAAAGCAAGATAATGCGAAAGCAGAAATGTGAAGAGTCGGGCAAGACAGCGAGAATGCTGGAAAGTGAAATGCAATGCAATGCAAGACAGAAGATAGCTGGAGAAACTAATGCATGGCAAAACCATGAGAAATCTGGAAAGTGAAATGTAAGACAAATTTAGTGAGAATGCTGGAAAGTGAAATATAAGACAAATTAGTGAGAAATCTGGAGAGAGAAATGGAAGGCAAGATTATAGTGAGAAAGCTTGAGAATCTAAGCAATGTAAGGCACAATTTGAGAGAGATGCAGAGAGCAAAGGGATTAACTTGAACAAAGTTTGGTATATTATTTGTTTCCACTCCTTAATTAAACCATACTGTTTTCGCGAACTTATTCGGTGTAATTGAAACCTTAAATTAAATCAGAAGCACATAGGGGTCAAATGTTTACTGGAAGTCTTCTTTATTATGTCTGAAACAAAAAGGTCGAGATAAGATTAAGCACATTAAGACTTGCTCCCAGCTGAGAAATAAAACAAAGTCGGTTAACCTTTAGTTGCTATGTAGATCTGATTGTTGTCTGCAGAAAAGTTGTCTGCCTAAATTCTAACAGATGATTTGTACCATTTCCTTTCAGAAAATATCATTTGAGTAATTGTGTCAAACTGTTTGGTTCCTTATGAGGCACATCTCATCTGATCTGGATCTAACTGTTTGCCACAGATATTAGGGTTCCAGATAAGAGGGAGTAAACTGAACAAATCCAATGTTTACTCATTTATTTTAGCACCAAATCCTATTGTGTTACTACTCATTAGAATCGTCTCGAAGAGAGGATTCTAATGAGTAGTAACACCATAGGGTTTAATGCAGAAATAAAGATTTTAGTTTTTGAAATATACTCCCTTTACCTGGAACCCTAAGATATCACAGATACCATGAAAATTAACTCTTACCATGCTAGCGGTGAAGATGTCCCACAGTGATTACCTCTGCAAACAGTTTGGATGCAGATGAGATGCCGCGTAACGCGGCATCTCATCAGGATCCAAATTGTTTGACACTCTGATCCTGTTATGAAAAGATATTTAGAAAATTCTATTTTTAGAACATCAGCAGATGACAATTGTTGCAGACAAACCAACTACCCAGCATGCAAAGAGTTAAATCAAGACTGACAAAAAAATCATAGGCCAACCATGTGTGCTGTTAACTCTTCTCCTACTGCCATCATAATCATATACTTTAAAATTGTCATCTGCAAATTTTGTCAAATTGAAACTTGTGCATTTTCTATCTGAAGAATCCTAAAGACAAGTGTCAAACAGTTTGGATCCAGATCAGACACTGTATATTGCAGTTTAGGATCTGGATCCAAACTGCAAATATCTGTCAAGTGAATCAGCAGGCAAAGGGTAAAGATCCCATGCGAAAAAGTTAAGCATTATATTTGGATCCAAACTATTTGAATCTTGTAACTATATTTCTTCAGTTTACCCATAACTCCAAGAGACAGGCCTTTTTGGCACCTATATTTTTTCTTTACTAAGGAAAGTAGTCACTACCATGGAATATAATCTTTCCAGCAGCTTAACCCATTACCTCATAGCCTGTTTCTAGTATTGAAGACAGGTGACCTCTTAAAGCAGACTGAAAGTAAAGCAGAATGCTTTACTTTTAGCCTGCTTTAAGATATTATTTACCAGGACTTAGGAAATTTATGGGCCATATTCCTGACTATATAAATTTGAACTATTTCATTAGTGGAAGAATAAATTAGAAGCGTAAAAAGGTGTATTTATGGGGTAATGGGTTAAAGCAGGTTTAAAGTTAAACAGAATGCTCCAACATTTCAACCTGCCTTAACTCTTTCCTCCCTGAAACTTTAAATGGACAATTCCAATTTCCATTTTAGTCTAGTCCATTTCTGACTTTTAAGGGTTGTTTTTGTCAATAATTGACATTATGACAAACAGTGAAGACCCTGATCAGAGGGCTCCTTTCGGAGCCCTCTGATCTGGGTCTTCACTGTTTGCACAGGACAAGTGTACTACTCACATGTACACTGTTTGAAAAGGACGCCTATATGCGGGACTAGGGTTCAAAGGGTTAAGTAGTCACCGGTAGTCCTCAAAACTAGACACATTAGCTATGGGGGTATTGGTTAAAAAGAGATTTCCAAATACATTTGAAAATTGTTTGCAAGAAAAACAACATTGTATGTATGATATTGCAACATAACAAAGATTAAATCTGTTAAAACCTTCCGCTTAGAATTACAAGACTTCAACATGCAAACATTTTGTATCCACATCCTACGAGTGATGCCAATATATAACAGTCCAGATTCTGAACAAAACAAAACTTTTTGAAACTAATATTAAAATGTTTGCTTTTAAAAATACCGTTAAATTAATTTTTCAACTAGAATAGAGATGAGAATATTGCAGCAGACAATATTTTGGTGAGAGAAGTGTTAGAAAGATAAGCATGCAGGGGGGTTGACTTGAAACCATCATTGACGTTTTTATTATTTCAGTTTTAAGACAATATTGCTTTTAACCATTAGCATGCTACAGAAATCTCATCCCAAACATTTGTCCTCTGCAGCGATGTATAATCTGCCATTTCTTATAGGATTTATCATTTCAGTGTCAAATAGTTTGGATCCAGATAAGATGCCAATTTTCTGAGTGTCTCATCTGGAGCCAAACTGTTTGCAATTGTTATCAGAAAGTCAGTGGTAGTCTGCTAAATGTTTAACTCTTTGCATGCTAGCAGCGGATATTCCTGCCATAGTGATTACGTCTGCAAACACTTTAGATCCAGATGAGACGCCGCGTAACGTGGCGTCTCATCAGGATCCAAACTGTTTGCTATTCTGACACTGAATTTAAAAGAAATTTTGAAAATTCTTATTGTAGAACGATAGCAGATGACAAATTGTTGCAGACGAAATGAAAAAATTACCCAACATGCAAAGAGTTAAACAGTGGGTGTAGAAACTGGAGTAAGTCTTGGGACAATAAAAGAAATTCTGCCAAATCCACTACTCAGTATGACTCCAGTAGGACTAGAGGAAATTTACAAGGCCATAAAACATGTTTTAACAAATAGACTACTGCATAAATGTAGCTTAAATAGAAGCAACCTCAAACTGTTCAACATTTTCGAAGAACAAGGGGCATAACTCTGTCCAACCTGATCCTTATGTACCTACATTCCAAAATTCAATACAAAGTGTAATAAGCAGACACTCTGTCAAACAATTATTAATGGTCGACAATAAATTCTTACTTGAACTGTGTGTTGCCATTTCTTTATACCAAATTTCAATTCAAAATGTCAATACATGACTGAGATAATGAGCGGAAACCACAAATTGTCAGAAATTTTTTAAGTCCAAGGGCTATTGCTCTGTCAAACATTATCTGTTGGAAGCCAAATTAAAACTTGACCTGCATATTGCCATGATGTATCTATATACTGAAAATGAGTCCAGTATGTGCATCTATGGCAGAGATAATGAACGGAAACTGAATGATGAGGGAAGAACAGAAGGACAAAAAGGGGTAACACATAATAACAAGGCATATTCGTGGGGTAATGGGTTAAGTATAATATTGGAATTTTGCTATGAGTCACATGTTGAAGATTATCAGGTTTGGGTAATAATGTTTTAGGGTAAGAATGAATGTCTCCCTAGTGGGGTTGATGTGCCTTGCCTAACAAACAGCAAGTCCTCGGGGTTGGCTTGTAGGTATTGTGAAACATCACAGATGTACACACATGCTTAACACCAATTAACATTGCAGGAATGAAACACATTAAAATTCATTTTAATTGATTTTGACAAAGACAAGACTAGTTTACCCAGTTTCTCCATAGTTTAACTATTTTTTTTTCTCTTGGCAATGGGTTTCAAAAATGTACATATCTTCAGAGAAAAACCTTACTATGCTTCTACTCTGATCATGATAAAGCAGCAATATTATCTTTCTCCTACATCTTGACATGTGACTGCTTAAAGCAGATTCAAGTATTGGAGCAGAAATTTTCTTAGAGATTTCTCATATACTTGCAGCCTACTTTAAGTAGCCACCTGTGTCTTTAAAACTGAAGCTAAGGGGCAAAGCCACCCCAGTTAAACAATAAATCATTTAAAAGGAATGACAAACAGTGCCTTCAGAAGTCCTCTGATCAGACTGTATAAGTATCAAAGCTTTGTAGTCAATAGTGTTGATGCTAGACGAAACAGCAAAATCTAGTTAACCAAGAAATAGCTAATTCAAAATATTTTAAGTCAAAATTAGGTCAAGGTCAAGGTCAAACTCAAGGTTAGGTAATTTGGGGGGGATTGGAAGTTGTCCAAGGCAACAAATGTATAAAAAGCATTGAAGTCAGTTGTGTTGACAATAGAAGAAATGGTAAAATCTAGTTAAATCATTACCCTATAGCCTGTTTCAAGTATTAAATATAGGTAACCACTTAAAGCAGGTTGAAAGTAAAGCAGAATGTGCCTTAAGGCACATTCTGCTTTACATTCAGCCTGCTTTAAGCTACCCCAACTAGAATATAGAAAATATTTCTTATTATACATATTCATGATTAAATAAATTGGAACTATATTCTTCAGTGAAGGAATAAATGAAAGACGTAAAAAGTCGTATTTATGGGATAATGGGTAAAAAGGCATTATTATTGGTAAACGGGTTAATGAATGTTGACTCCACACTAGTTTGACTACAACACTAAGGGGTGGCATATGTTTTTACACTACATAAAAGTGTCACAGAGATCGGCAATGAACCACTATGAAGTGATTATTTGTTTTGTTACCAAAAAACCCAACACAACCCTCAAACTCTTCCAATTAATCCCTTAACATACTGAATCATCTTCAATTCCAAAATTGTTGTAAACAATTTATTACTATTATTCAGATTTTATACTTTTTTGTTAGATCTCGAAATAAATCAACAGGATTTCCAAATAGTTTGAATCCTGATAAGAAGACGAGTTACTTAGCATCTGATCAGGATCCACACTGTTTGGAAACAGGATAAATAAAGTTGGTTATCCATGGTGAGGGTAAAATGCTACAATTTCGTGAAAAAAAAATAGATATCTCTCCTAGCCATTGATGGAGATGGCAGGCTAGCCGAGATAAATAACTGTATGTGTATACAAGAGCTGTGGTGAGAGCCGAACCTGTTATCATCTGCCATGGATTTATTGTCAATTTGCAAAAATGAATGGTAAGTTTATCAGCAAATATGTAAACTGGATTGACAGAACGCATCCTTCTTGGGAGTACAGCCATCCCAGAATCCTCGGCCAGATCTCAAATCTAGCAGACATGTTTGCAGAGCTTAATTAAAATATATGTATAGACACGCCAAATTTATTGGCTGACAGTGGGCAGAAAATTCTTCACATTTGGCAGGTTTTCATTTTTTTAACAAATTGCCCAATTGCTTCGCAATTTTTCAAAAAATGTTTTTGGTTAGATGTACGAGTTTAAACTTTGACACTTCATAGGCAATAATTTTGTCTGTTTTCAAAATTATACTCTATAACAGGAGAGCTGATTTGATTGTTGGTGAAACTTTGAAAATTAAATTAGTGTGTCAAAACATTTTAACCCTTTTCCCTGTTGAATATACTCATATATAAAATTCTGCTAAGTTTCAACATATATCATCTAAATTCGTTGGCTAGAAAAGGAAATAAGTGAAGGAATCTCCCAGGTAAGACTGCAGACTGACATGTAAGACTTATCCTATAAGAAAACAGTTCAGACCCTGATCAGACAGCTCCTGAAGGAGCTGTCTGATCAGGGTCTATACTGTTTACATAAAGTCAAAATATGCATACAGCAGAAGGACTAATATTCGATAGGTTTTATAGGAAAAGTATTTAGCAAAAAGCTCTATGTAAAGTGCAAACTGACATTCTGACTGTTTTTGTGTTAAGGGTGTATCAATGTCATGACTTTGGGAAAATTTCAAAGTATATGAAAACACTCTATGATGGTTTTGTATTGAAGAGCTATTTAAGATGAATGAAAAAATAGAAAAAGTGTACATTTTGGTGAACAACAGTTGGCTCTACGGCCATGTAAAATTTACCCCACCCACTTCCTCTTATTTTGTCCTTTTCAAACAGCCCACTTCAATAAAATTCATTTTAAATGAAAACAAATATGATAATTTGGTTTTGTGTTATTTATTTCCTATCTATGGTAGTATTTCTTCATACAAAAACTAATTTAAGAAAAAAAAGGCACCAAATGTGAAATTTATAAAGCTCTAAATAGCATTGATATGGTACTTTTTTGTAAATTGTGTAAGGGGCGATAACTCTTTTTACTTTAATAACTCAAAATTTTCAACACTGACCTTTCAATTTCTTTTCATATTTTGAACTGTCTTAGTATGGGCTTTCATCTGGTAGAATATAAGAAAAAGTTTAATACTAGAACTATTTCATTTTCAAACGTTTTTACTTTTTTTCATAAAAAAAAAAATCTAATAAAATCATGCCCTATATATAAAGCATATTTTTGATATTCAAGGATCCATATTGTTCAAACCTGGTGCCTGCTTTGTCTAAATTTGGGTATATATATGTGAACATACCACCATAGACATGAAATATATAAAGAAAACCCAAATTAACATTTTTGTTTTGTTTTGAAATAGATTTTACTGAAGCTTGTACTCTGAATGGGTAAAATTTGAAGAAAAAAATCCAAATTTGACATACCTTTTTCAAATCGCTGTAGCTCAAAAATAAGGACACCACCATATATATTTTTTTTCATTTTTTCATTCATCATAAATAGCTCTTCCAAAAAAACAATGATAGAAAAAAAGTTTAATACTTTGAAAAAATGGCTCATGACATTGATACACCCTTAAGATCATATATTGTTTTATTTGCGACAAAACAATACATCTTATCAAGGGATACAGAGCTCCAGATAATGGTGAGTATATCAAAATCTAAAATCTTTATTTCTGCATTAAACCCTATAGTGTCACTACTCAGTACAGGCAATTCCAATGAGTATTACACCATAGGATTTGGTGCTGAAATGTGTGAGAAAATGTTGGATTTGTTTAGTTTACTCCCCTTTTATCCTTAGCCCTGGGTTCTAGATAAGAGGGAGTAAATTAAACATGGGTTCCCTTATGTCTAAACCCAATGCTTCGTTATAGCTGCTATTGTATCAAAATACATTTTGTAAATGAAATACATAACAATGAAAATTTCATGCAGCAAGTTTTTTTATCTGCATTAATCAGTAACCAGTAAATAAACTATGAAACAATTTTCAATTGCAAATAATTAGATTGAGAATGTATTAAATATACTGAAGGAAAAGTACTCACCTATAAGGTCAAGGTCAACAGCAAATATGAAAATAGAAAAAAATACAATAAAATAAATTGTACAACATTAAAAATACACATGAAAGTACAACTAAACAGTGGTCTCTCAAAATAAAAACATGACAAAACGGTATGCACAGGACTACTAACCTTTTAGAATAAATGAAATGCAGAAAGTTTTATGCATTACTTTTATTCTGTGTATTTAAAACAAGTTGACGACTATACCTACAAAATCATCTTGTTGTGAGTGGAATACTTTAACCTTTTACCCCATAGCCTGTTTATGGTATTGAAGATCAGTGAACGCTTAAAGAAGGCTGAAAGTAAAGTAGAATGTGCCTGAAGGCTTATTCTACTTTACTTTCAACCTTCTTTAAGCCACTCTCTATGTTTCTTATGATACATATTCTTGACTGTATAAATTGGAACTATATTCTTCAGTGTAGGAATAAATCAAAAGCCTAAAAAATTAATGTATATCTATAGAGTAAACCCATTTCCCCACAAATATACCTTTTTACGCCTTTAATTTATTCCTCCACTGAAGAAAATAGTTCCAATTTATACTGTCACAAATAAAATTCATTAGAAATATTTTCTATATTCTAGCAGATAACAGCTTAAAGCAGGCTGAAAGTAAAGCAGAATGTGGTCTTCTCTCTTCAATACTAGAAACTGGCTATGGGGTAAAGGGTTAAAGGTGTTTCTATGGAGGAAAGTGCTAGCCTGCAAATAGGCCATATTGGTGTTGGCTGGTTCCAAAATCTCATATATAGTCATACACTATATAGATGAGATAGGAAACATCATTGATGACATTAATTAACCTTTTACCATACAGCTGACATAGACTAATGGTAGGCACTGACCAATGAGTCATGAAAATACATAGTGCTGATGAGCCGTTTGTCAGACATAGCACTTGAGCCTTATAGTGATGATAAAATGATAAAACTAATTAATCCTTCTTCTACTGAGAATTTATATCTCTCCACCCACTATAGATCATCTCAACTACACTTAGAGCTTATAGAATACAGAAAAAATTCTCCAGGAAAGTCAGTTAAGAAATGTTAGGCGAATACTATAAATTAGCTGTGCAGCTTGATCGAGACAACTCCTCATAATTATTAGTGTCTGCACTGTTTCAAAAAGTATGAATTAAAAGACTTAACCCATTACCCCATAGCCTATTTCTAGTTTTGAAAACAGGTGATCACTTAAAGCAGATTGAAAGTAAAGCAGAATGCGCCTTGAGGCGCATTCTGCTTTACTTTCGGCCTGCTTTAAGCTGTCATCTGACAGTATAAAGAAATGTTTTCTAATCAATTCCAGTCCGTTGAATTAAAGCCAGTATTGGTATCTTCAACGTAATACACATACAGATACAGATACAAATAATAGTATATACAATCATAACGTAATAAATTGGAACTATTTTATTCCATGGAGGCGTAAAAAGGCCTATTTATGGAGTAATGGGTTAAGCAGGAGAAGGGTTTACAAAACCATGGCAGTTTACTCAATCAACGCCAAACTGACTTTTGAAAACAATAAATCAAGACTCGGATGAGATGCCACTAGATGAAGCAAGTCTATACTGTTTGCCTATTGGAATTCATCTTCATACCAAGGGATAACCTAATTTTGATACCAATTTAATATTTCTACAGTAAAACATGTCCGTTTCTGCCAGTTTTTGGTTAATTGGATTCTATGATGATTCTGAGGGGAGTGGATACAGAGGAACCCGGGCAATGCCCAATTCTTTTTCAATAGGGCCCTAAAATTGATTCTTTTACATGCCCAGTGTATAGCACTGATACATGGGACCTCTCTATTTGACATCCAACTTTCTCAAAGTTGACAGAAACTGACAACAGATCGAAAAGGTGTATTAATGGAGTAATAGGTTAAACAACTTTTCGAAATGCGTTATCTACTTCAGTCCTGACAGTGAATACTCAGGTTCAATAGGTCACCTACTAATAAGGTAATTTTAAGCCTTGAACAGCTGACAGATTCCTTCAGAAGCAGGTGTACTCTATATTAAGTATCAGACCAGTAGATCCCGGTACCATAAACACAGCAGGCCTTATCAGAACTTGGCCACAAACTTGGAAACCAAAGAAGCTCTGTAAAGTTACCAAACTGATAAATAAAGCCCATAAATCCACTAGCCAACTTTCCCCTGTCAAAAGCATCATAAAATTTCTCTAATAAAATGGGGTTTGGGTAGTTTTGTGATTGACCCTCAATTGGGAACAGAACAAGAACAAAGGCTCCGGGCTATAAACTAATGGAGCGGGCACTTGTGGTGGTGCTGGTAGGGGTGGTAAGGATCAGAAGGGGACCAATAAACCTCAAGTGAACCAACCATTATTCTCATTAAAATGACTATGTGGCCAGTATTAGGGAAAGTAAAAGTTGATTTATCTCTTTCATCCTTAGCATGCTGCCAGTAAAATCAAATATATTGTGACAAAAAATGTTGCAAACTGTCACAACTGATTACAATGACTTGATGCATTAATTAACTCCTTGAATTCTAAGTAATTTCCATGTCTGAAACAACTGTTGTTTGCTTCTGTTCTAAACTTACAAGTTCTAAAGTTTCTTTTCAAAATAATTCAATTTTAGCATAAACAAGTTTGGATCCTAATGAGATGCTACATTACACAAAATTGCATCTGGATCCAAACTGTTTGTAAGGTAATGACAGTTACAATGTGCAAAGACTTTACCAGATAAACCAGTAGTCATAAGAATAACCCATTAACCCATAAATACACCTTTTTTTTTATAACTTTAATTTATTCGTCCACTGAAGAAAATACAATCATGAATATGATTCATAAAAAATATTTTCTATATTCTATCTAATGGTAGCTTAAAACAGGAAGTTTTGGAGACATGTGACCACTTAAAGCACTTGAGGCAGGTTGAAAGAAAAGCAGAATACGCCTTAAAGTGCATTCTGCTTTACTTTCAATATTCTTTAAGTGGCCATCTACTGTATTTTCAAATCTAGAAACAGGCTATGTGGTAATAGGTTAAAGTAGAAACTGGCATTCAATCAATAAAACATTTACTGTTCTAAGATATTAGTTTGTAAAACATTCACTTTAAATGTGGTATACAATTTTCCCTGCTTGTACTTAAAACTGTATCTGGAAGTACGATACATTGCGCAAAAAGTGATTGCCGAACAATCCAAGCTGAAAAGACCAATTAGCCTCTAAAACTAATCAAGTTTCCCCTCTCTGAGTTCTTCTCTCATAGCTATGGGACGCTTCAGGCGGGATACTGCAGGCAAAACTTCCAAAGAAAATTGCTTTGTGCAATGAACAACGCTGTTTGCCACTTAAAATCCTGCTGCCTATATTAGTTAAACCAAAAACAAATTACAGTCAAACTTCTTTGAAAAGGATTGAAGATTACTACCTGCAATACAAAAGTAAAGCAGAAAGCTTTACTTTTGTCCATCCACCGTAGGAGCTTTTCCCTTTACTTTTGTATTAAGCTGATAGTAACTGTTGTTTTCAAGCTGTTTATTCAACACTTTTTAAGTGGCCTCTTCACTTGGGTTTAACTGTACTACACCTCTGCAAATTTACTCCGTATAGCAAGAGAATTCAAGGAACTGGTTCCATAAGGTCTGTAAAACATTCAAAACAAGTAAGGCAAGAGACAATGGACCTGCTTAGTGCTTCCTTTCTCCGATCTTAATTAGAAAACAATGTAAATATTAAGAATAACTTGTAGGATTTTAGGTTAGTAATCTATCTACTATAATTTTTAAAATGCATGGTCCTGGCTGAAGAGTGTCAATTCGAAAACAGTGTAGACCCAGATGAAATAAGAATATCCCGCAATAGAGGCCATTCAAACCTTTGTTCACAGGTAGTTCCAAAGTTATGGCCAATGTCAAAGTTGTGGACAGACAGACAGACAAACTAACAAGAAAGCCTGAAGGCCCTGATATCGCTCACCTGTTGTACTGAAGCTTGATAGCTTTACATTTCTGTTTCATCCATTTTAATCTAAATCCATTCAAATTTGTAGTATAGCATGTAAACAATTTTGGAATACAACCTCAAAATTCTAGTATAGTAGAGTACATCAAGGGCAGATAACTAGAGCCTAAACAATACTGAAATGAAGCCTTTTCTAGCATTTCAAAGTATATCAAGGGCAGATAACTATTGCCACAATTATAAGATTTCAACAATAATTGCACTCCTTTGAGCACTGATATGTATATACTTTGTGTGCAAGTAAAATCAAAATCCATTGAAAATTGTTTGTTTTCAGCAATTCAAAGGTAGATAACTCTTAGCCTATTGGTCCAATTTCAACCATAATCACACTCATCCGAACTCTTATAGTCATATACAATCTGAGCAAGTTTGAGATAGATTGGATAAAAATTGTGACCTCAGTGGAGTGTAAACACCCTTAAATATGGCATTTTCAGCAATTCAAAGGTATATAACTCTCGACCTATTAGTCTTATACCAACCAAAATCGAACTCATCTGAACTCTTATGGTCATAAACAATCTGAGCAAGTTTGAGATAGATTGGATAAAAATTGTGGCCTCTAGAGTGTAAACACCCATAAATATGGCATTTTCAGCAATTCAAAGGTAGATTACTCTTAACCTATTGGTCCAATTTCAACCATAATCAAACTCATCCAAACTCAAAAAAATTTACAATCTGAGCAAGTTTGAGAAAGATTAGATAAATATTGTGGCCTCTAGAGTGTAAACACTAAAAGTGTTGACGACGGACACCGGACATTCAAGTATTGCAAAAGCTCAACCTGAGCTAAAAACAATTTACAGTCAAACTTCAATATCTCCAACTCAATTAACTCGATTTTCTCTAGAATTTCTACAGTTGAATTTCATTATTTCTGCCTAGATTAAGTCGAACATATCCTTATATCAAAGTTAAAATGTGGCTAGCCACATGTTAACTTTGAAATACGGACATGTAAGTTTAAGATATGGAAGTTTGACTGTACTACCGAGAGCAAAGGAAATCTCCATTGAAACAAGCCAGGCATACCCAGTGTTGGCTGTTTTTGATCAGATACCTGATTACAAGGTGTTAGATACTAAATTCCTCATGTGGTCAAGTGTTATGTATCTAATCCTACCATGACACTGCATTTTCTGCTTAATTTAGCTGCCTCCTTTCATCTTTTACACTGTAGATAGCTTTTAATTTTACAACAGTGCAATATCGAGATATTCTAACAAGTTTTGAACTAGCCCTATACTTCTTGATTGAATTGGTTTACAAACAACAAATATTATGGATCAAACAACAGTTGTAGATCAACATACAAAGACTAACAATGTATCCGATTTATCTAAAAAAATGTTAAAATGTTTAAAGACTTGAACAAGAAATCTAAGAGCATTATAAAGGTATAAAGTAAAGCCAGCTTTTATAACCAAATAAAGTGGGCTTATTGATATAATTTAAAGACAGGTGGCTGCTTAAAGCAGGATAAAAATATAGCAAAATAGCTCCCAAAGGGAGCTTTCTGCTTTACCTCTATCCTGCTTTAAGCAATGATCTATCTTCAACATGATTACCGGTAGTGAGGATTGTATTGCGTGGTCATTATAGAAAGGTTAGTATAAGTGGCTTATACCGGATTCAAGAGTGACCTAGTGAGATAAGTATGGCTAAACCATCTATAAGCACCTCTAAACTAGCCACAAGGTGTCAGCCTCCTGTCAAATAGTGGGGCCTCACCCTTAGAACACCATTCTATTTTAATCTTAGACATATAATTATTCATTAACTGAGCTGCATGGATGTTTGAAAAAATTGAACAAATAGATATCTTATACAAAACAACTGCGGATAGTTTCTCAAATAATACAATACCAAGAACTTGGTATCCATGGTTTGAAAAATTGATCTAGTTTGATTTTAATTTAGGATGAAGGGTGAACGGGGACCCCCACATAGTCATAATGACTGTGGACATCACACCAGATCTTTGATATATATCTACCATCCATCGGAACTGACATGTTTATCATAAACTATCAGTACCCCCAGTGCTTTGATAACAAACATGAGTTTGACTCCCAGCATACTCCTTTAACTATTTGCATGCTTGCCACGGAATCGTGATTATCTCCACAAACAGTTTAGATCTTGATGAGACGCTGCACAATGCGGCATCTCATCAGGATTCAAATTGTTTGAAACTCTGACCCTAGTTTAAAAGGAAAAATCGACAATTCTATTTTTTAGAACAGTAGCAGACAACAATTGTTGCAGATGAAAAAATTACCAAGCATGCCAAGGTTTGAAAAAAATTGGATTAAAGCATGAAATTTTCAGACTGTTCATTGTACAAAAGAACCTTTTTTCTCCTTCCATCCAATGAAGAAGTCTATAAAGACAGGTGATTACTTAATGCAAGACCATAGTAATGCAGAAAGCTCCAATGGGAGCTTTCTGCATTACTATTGTCCTGCATTAAGTTATGCCTGTTCATGTGTTTCAGAGACTCTTCATGCAAATTCTTTCAATTTTTTTGCTAAAAAAAGACTGGACTGTAAGCTGACTGATAAGCCCAGCCCAATGCCATCTGTCAGTGGTCTGTTTCCAGAACATTTCCCAGCATTTTAGGGTATGACAACTTGCTCCACAGGAATAAATTTTTATGGCTAGAATTGTATTCTTTTCCTGCTGTGTTGATGGGTATTTAATGATATCAGTAATTTACCTCCCTTGGGTGTTGAATTTAATTCCTGAGTTATGTGTCCGATGATCAGACATGATTTATGCATGTTGGTAGCAGATACTTTACATCTACTTAGGGTAAGGTGTTTCAGTAAAATAGCAAATCTGATTCTGTACTTTACTTCATCATACCCTTTTACTCTATGGTCATCAACGATACAATTATTTCCAGATAAATTTAGAACTTCTGTGTTGAACAATTTACCCATAGCCTGTTTCTAGTGTTGAAAACAGACTGAAGAAGCTTTTTGCTTGAACCCATCATCCAATAGCATGTTTTTGGTTTTGAAAACAGGTAATTTCTTCTTTAAAGCAAAGTAGAGAAGTGAGTATGGTCGTTATTGGAAGGGGAGTACGACACTACAGAAAAGGTGGTTTTGTTTGTAGCTTAATTCATTACCTTATTTCAAACTGCTTTTATCTAATACCTTAACCCATTACCCCATAGTCTGTTTCTAATATTAAAGAAAGATGATCACTTAAAGCAAGTTGAAAATAAAGCAGAATGCGCCTTAAGGCACATTCTGCTTTACTTTCAGCCTGCTTTAAGCTATTATCTGCTAGAAAATAGAAAATATTTCTTATGATTTTTATTTGTGACAGTATAAATTGGAACTATTTCTTCAGTAGAGGAATTAGTTAAAGGCGTAAAGAGGCCTATTTATGGGGTAATTTGTTTAGCATGTCATGAGTCTTCTATTGAGCGGCCACTATAGAGGGATTTTACTGTATGAAACAGGGCTCCAGATAAGAGGGGGTATTAACTGAACTAATCAAACAATTTCTCACTCAATTTAGCAACAAGTCCTATGGTGTTACTACTCATTAGAATCGTCTCAAAGAGACAATTCTAATGAGTAGTGACACCATAGGGTTTATAGCAAAAATAAAGATTTTAGTTTTTGAAATACTCCCCTTATCTGGAGCCCTGATGAAAGTGTGAGTGTGGTAGCAGATGTAGTGTGTCTTTCATGTCTTCTCCACCTGTTGCCACATAATAAAGTCATGAAATGTTCCATCATAAACACACCATTAATTCCTCACCTACTGGATTAAAATGTGTTTTATTGTCATCATTTGCTAACATATCTCACTTTACAGCCAGCAGGCATTGATTTAGGTCCACCTGAAACCTAAATGTCATCATTAGAGGCAACTCTGCAACAACTCATACGATATTAACAACATATCTCCAAATACTACTGAGTTCACCAATTATTTCACATGTTTACTCTTTTTTGTATTGTATTGTTATGATTTGAAGTCGCTTTCAACAGTATTTCAGTCATATCATGACGTCCAGCTAATTACAGATGGAGGAAGACCCCAGAAGCCCTTTATACACTGTTTCTCTTTTTAGTGTCCATGGTGTGACTTTTCATTAGAGAAAATCCTGTTAGAAAACAGTGCATACTCTGATCAGACAGCTCCTTCAGGAGCTGTCTGATCTGGTTCTACACGGTTTTCTAAAACAGTCAATATACTCTTAGGATTAAATTAAGTCAAACTTATTCATAATTCTTCTCTTGAATGTCAACAATTTCATCTAGCTCAAGTCAAAGTTAAAATGTGGCAAATCTTTGAATTATGGGTAAGTTTAAGTGAGTTCAAGCTAACAGATTTGACTGTGTTTCCAATGTGTTCTCCTGTGTGACTCCACCATACCCTATTGTTGTGCAAAGCATAATTTTCTAATGAGTAGTCACACCATATAGTTTGGTGGAGAGATAGAGATTTTCGTGTTCTAAAATATTCACTGAAGAAAATACCAGTACAGGTGTCACAGAGTTTGGAACCTAATCAGATACCATAGTTTATTATATGCCTTCGAATGATATCGAGCGTTTTCGTGTGTATCTGCAGAGTAAAATACAAGAGTCTGTATCAGCCACCTTGTATCAGCCACTTTGTATTTTACTCTGACGTCGCTTTCGATTTAACATGACGTCATTTACGTACATGTACGAGTGCCGCGTTATTCTTTGTGGCATACAAAACTTCTCGTTCTGCTTCAAATAACTAATAAATTTTGGATGTAAAATGATTTAAACAACTATTTAGGTGTTTCTGGTTTGTATTCAAGGCATATAATAAACACATTACCAGTTGGCAGTGCGCAACAGAGTGTTGCATTTAGCTCTCGACGTTTTTGGCGGAAACAACCGATCAGACTCGCGCCAAGGCGCTCGTCAGATCGGCTATTTCCGCCAAAAACGTCTCAAGCTTTAAATACATCACTTTGTATTGCACTGTCAACTGGTAATGTGTATATGTGGCGTCAGTGATTAGATTCCAAATTGTTAGCATACTCACATTTTAGCCCCTATGGTAGTGAAAGACTTAAAGTGACCTTGACCTGAACCAACGTCTGCCAATCATGACTTTACCCATTACCCCTTAGCCTTTTTCTTGATTTGAAAATAGATGACCACTTAATTAAAGCAGGTTGATAGTAAAGCAGAATGCGCCTTTAAGGCACATTCTGCTTTACTTTCAGCCTGCTTTAAGTTACTATCTACTGGGTTATAGAAAATATTTCTTTGATATTCAGTCATGACTATATAAACTTTAAAGTGGAACTATATTTTTTAGTGGAGGAATATATTAGAGGCATACAAAGGCGTATTTATAGGGTAATGGGTTAACTGGTATTTTGCCAACAGTTCGAATCAAGAATAGATGCTGCATTTACAGTATTAGATCGAAGGTCCCAACAGTTTGATACTCTTTGTAAATTTCCTCAACTTAAAAAAAAAAAAAATTATATCATAAGATATAACAAAATAATAAGTGTTAAGCCAAATATCATCCCCCCACCTTCAGCATGCAACAGTCTATGGATATCTTTCTATTGAATTAATATGGTAGTGAGACAATTCATTGTGGAAATGTGTCGGTCATTTGACCAGTCCTAGACTCTTCAATTCCCTTTTATGACCTTGGCGTCTTGCAGTCATGGACACTTTTAGACATTTATGGTACATAGGCCCGTTATCCTTACTGTATCCGAGATACTGATACAGTAGCAATGACCTAATGCTTGCCCATTTAAACAAAACGATACGCAAATGCAATGCAATAAAATGGCGAATACAACTTTTAGAAAAATCTGATAATTTAGCTTTGTCTCAGTGGCAAACAGTGTGGAGCCTGATCAGATGTAAGGTTACCTGGCTTCTGATCTGGCTCCAAATTGCTTGCAATGGACAAAAGGGTCTTAGCATAAACATGTTTATTGGGAAAGAATAACTTCTTCCCCCCACTGCAGTGGTAAATGAAATTATCAGATCCCGATATCTGATCCCGATCACTCACTATAAGATGGAGCTTTCTGACACAGAAATCAATTGAAAATATTTCATATTTAGTATTTTAAATTTCATACACCTCACAGCAAGGCTGTTACTAAGCACCTTTACAATACTTTAGCCAATGTATATATTCTCAAGACAGTCTGGAGGAAAGGAGTGAAGAAAAAAAATTGATGTTTCTTTCTTTTTATTACCAGAGACTAGGTGTCTGTATAAAATTTCTACAGTACATTCTTATATAACAAACATACTAGCAAAACAACTGGAGATCTTTAAACTTGTAAATGGCTGCTTAATGCAGGACAAAAGTAATGCAGAGCTCCTAAAGGAGCTTTCTCCATAACTTTGTCTTGCACTAAGGTGCAATCTGTTTTAAAAATTTGGTTATGAAAACTTGAATGTCGGTGAGGAGAGGTTTGATGGTAGCATTCGGACAGAGTACCCAGACTATGACATAACAGGCAATCATATCATATTAGCATAATCAATATCAAAAGTGTCACGATTATAACACTGTCCATCTAAAGTATGCAGGAGCGAGTCTTGTAAATGGTATACGGTGCTAACATCACTATAACATAGGCAGCAGCATCGAAGCTGTCTCCAGAATTGATCACAGCTCTTCACGATCTCGTGATGAAATTTGGCAGAGGCAGATAATCCAATCTGCTCCTGAGAAATTACAGTAGGAGGAAATTTGGCTCGACCTAAGACCAGGGGCTACTTTAGAGGTGAGGAAGGAAATAACATTGATCAAGACAACAAAACACCCGTTCACAATATCCCACTTCCCTGACAATAGCCGGCCAGCTTAACCCGAGGACGAAAGTGTTATTTTTGTCTGACAGGAAATTATTGTAACTACTTACGTAATTTACATGACACAACTTTTCCTAAAATGCCAAGTGTTTGTATAAATCATTGGAGCGACAGAGAGTAAATCAAATTACCACAGATAGGTCTGATTTACATGCAAACAGAGTTTGAGGAAAAGATGCTTTGGCCACTAGATCTTGGTAAGGCAAGCTGCATTTACTGGTGAGTTAGTCAAGACTTCAGCAACTGCTTTATAAACAACACAATTTAATGGCCAAAATGTCAATATTCCCATATCACATACAGAATTAACTAATGACATCAAGATTTTCATATCACCTATAGAAGCAACTGGTGGAATATGCCATCAAGCTTTCCATATTCCTTCATGCGCAACATGTGAAATGCTGTCCGTTTTACCTACAATGGTAACCCTTGGAATAACATCAAGTTTTCCATATAACCAGGAAGGAACTGGTAGAATGCCATCATTACCTACAGAAGCAACTGGTAGAATGCCATCATTACCTACATCATTACCTACAGAAGCAACTGGTAGAATGCCATCATTACCTACAGAAGCAACTGGTAGAATGCCATCATTACCTACATCATTACCTACAGAAGCAACTGGTAGAATGCCATCATTACCTACAGAAGCAACTGGTAGAATGCCATCATTACCTACAGAAGCAACTGGTGAAATGCCATTATAATAAGCAACAGGCAGAATGCCAACAAGTTTTCAATATTACCTACAGAAGCAACTGGTGGAATACCATCAATATTTTCATATTACTTACATAAGAAGCAGGTGGAATGACATCAAGCCATATTACGTACAGATTGAAGCAACTAGTGGAATGCCATCAATATTTCCATATTACTATCAGAAACGACTGGTGGAGTGATGCCAATATTACCTACAGAAGCAACTGGCAGAATGACATCAGTATTTTTTATATTATTTACAGAAACAACTGGTGGAGTGCCATCAATATTCCATATTACCAAACAGAAGAAACAGGTGGAATATCATCCAGCTTTCCATATTGCCTACAGACCCAAGCAACTAGAAGAATGCCATCAATATTCCATATTACCTACATAAGCTACAGGTGGAATAACATCAAGCTTTCCATATTGCCTACAGATCCAAGCAACTAGAAGAATGCCATCAATATTCCATATTACCTACAGATCAAAACAACTGGTGGAATAACATCAAGCTTTCCATATTACCTACAGATCAAAACAACTGGTGGAATGCATTCAATATTCCATATTACCTACAGATCAAAACAAATGGTGGAATGCATTCAATATTCCATATTACCTACAGATCAAAACAACTGGTGGAATGCATTCAATATTCCATATTACCTACAGATCAAAACAACTGGTGGAATAACATCAAGCTTTCCATATTACCTACAGATCAAAACAACTGGTGGAATGCATTCAATATTCCATATTACCTACAGATCAAAACAAATGGTGGAATGCATTCAATATTCCATATTACCTACAGATCAAAACAACTGGTGGAATGCATTCAATATTCCATATTACCTACAGATCAAAACAAATGGTGGAATGCATTCAATATTCCATATTACCTACAGATCAAAACAACTGGTGGAATGCATTCAATATTCCATATTACCTACAGATCAAAACAACTGGTGGAATAACATCAAGCTTTCCATATTACCTACAGATCAAAACAACTGGTGGAATGCATTCAATATTCCATATTACCTACAGATCAAAACAAATGGTGGAATGCATTCAATATTCCATATTACCTACAGAAGCAACTGGTTGAGTACAGTTAAGCTTTCCATATAAAGTACAGAAGCAACTGGTAGAATGCCATCAATATTTCAATATTACCTACGGAAGCAACTGGTGGAGTGCAATTATTATTAAGCTTTCCATAATAAAGTACAGAAGCAACTGGTGGAATGCATTCAATATTTCCATATTACCTACAGAAGCAACTAGTGGAATGCATTCAATATTTCCATATTACCTACAGAAGCAACTAGTGGAATGCATTCAATATTTCCATATTACCTACAGAAGCAACTGGTGGAATGCATTCAATATTTCCATATTACCTACAGAAGCAACTGTTGGAATGCATTCAATATTTCCATATTACCTACAGAAGCAACTAGTGGAATGCATTCAATATTTCCATATTACCTACAGAAGCAACTAGTGGAATGCATTCAATATTTCCATATTACCTACAGAAGCAACTAGTGGAATGCATTCAATATTTCCATATTACCTACAGAAGCAACTGGTGGAATGCATTCAATATTTCCATATTACCTACAGAAGCAACTAGTGGAATGCATTCAATATTCCATATTAACTACAGAAGCAACTAGTGGAATGCATTCAATATTTCCATATTACCTACAGATCGAAACAATTGGTGGAATGCATTCAATATTTCCATATTACCTACATATCGAAACAATTGGTGGAATGCATTCAATATTCCATATTACCTACGGAAGCAACTAGTGGAATGCATTCAATATTTCAATTTTACCTACGGAAGCAACTGGTGGAGTGCAATTATTATTAAGCTTTCCATATAAAGCACAGAAACAACTGGTAGAATAATGCCATCAATATTTCCATATTACCTACAGAAGCAACTGGTGGAGTACCATTAAGCTTTCCATATTCAGTAGAAAAAACTAAGCTTTACTGATCCTCTCTGTTGCTGATCTTGGTGCACATTGTTTGCAATGTCTGCAAGCCTGTTTCCTCATAACACAATTCAAGTTGTCATCATCATATTGGCAGATATTGCCGAGCATGTTAAACCATTTTATGCGGGATACACTTTTAGGTGTACCTCTAAGCAAACAGTTTTGATCTCAGATCAGGCCCCACATTGTGGGGCCTGATCTGAGATCAAAACTGTTTGCAGCTAACTCAATATTCTATCAGAAACTGCTAAAATCTTTTGCAAATATTTGAGTTTTACCCGCTGCAGACAACATTTTTAAAATGGCAGCCAAACATTACCCAGCATACAATGGGTTAAAGTCACATCTATATACATCAGACACGTACCATTATAATATTAACATGTGCAGATCCAGCATTTTCTCTCAGGCAATGTCTCACTAAATCCTTAACCATTTTCTCCACAGAAGTATCTGAACATGCCTCTACCTTCACGATAACATATCCACATAGCAGATTCATTGATGGAGATGAATACAGGTGACAACTTTCTGACATTCCTCATCTCATTTTAACCCATTACCCCATAGCTTGTTTCTTGTTTTGAAAACAGGTGACTACTTACTTTCAGCCTGCTTTAAGTTACCATCTACTAGAATATAGAACATATTTCTTATGATTCATGTGTATGATTATATAAATTTGAACTATTTTCTTCAGTGAAGGAATAAATAAGAGGCGTCAAAAGGCGTATTTATGGGGTAATGGGTTAAGCAGCTATCTGCCTTAACTCATTACCCTATAAATACACCTTTTTACACCTCTAAATGTTTCCTCCATCGAAGAAAATAGTTCAAATTTATACAGTCATTAACATGACGTACCAAAAGAAAGGGTTCATATATCTTTGCTGATGGTAGCTTAAAGCAGGCTGAAAGAAAAGCAGAATGCGCCTTAAGGCGCATTCTGCTTTACTTTCAACCAGTCCTGCTTTAAGTGTGCACCTGTCTTCAAAACTAGAAACAGGCTATGGGGTAATGGGTTAAACAGAATCCAGCTGCTTTGTAATTCTAGAGTTATGAAGGAAAGGGGTATGAATCTAATTGTCCACTACAAACAAATCAGATAACCACATTTTTGCCAGTAGGAAAGAGAGGGTGGGGGTGTTGTTTCAGTACAAGTTGTGTGCACCTCTAGATCCGCACATAACTTTTCTACTTTCCAATAACAAATCGCAGTGCAAGTTGAAAATGTTTAATTTTGAAAGTAGGTTGTATGTCAGTTGTAAATTATAAACTACATAGTATACTGTGATATATCTTAAAGGATTCTACTCCATCTCCCCATTTCTCTCCCAAGCAAATGTTTTTGCATGGGAGAAATTTTACAAATTATGAGTTGAGTATGTCACTAAATGAATATAGATCATGGAGAATAGTAAGTATAAAAAGCCCCCATAAACAAGTCTGATCTCTTCCTGTTACAGGGAACTACTGAAAATTGAATTACTCCGCCATCTTATTCCCAGTCAAACTTGTATTAACCCATTGAACCCTGTCAAACTGGTTTTAACCCATTACCCCGTAAATACACATTTTATTGCCTTTAATTTATTCCTCCACTCAAGAAAAAAACAAGACGGCGTTCAATAAACGCTTATGCCCCCGGTGGCATCCTTGACAATATATTCTGATTTTTTGTAAGTCCAAATTAGGTCAAGGTCAAGGTCAAACTGAGCTTGGTTATTATTGTTGAGTTGGTAATGGTCCAAGGCAATAACAGTATAAGTATCAAAGCATTGTAGTAAACGGTGTTGATGCTAGACGAAACGGTAAAATCTAGTTAACCAAGAAAGAGCCCATTTAAAATATTCTAGGTTAAAATTAGGTCAAGGTCAAGGTCAAAATAAAAGTTTGATGATATTGGTGGATAGGGAATGGTCAAATGCAACAACTGTATAAGTATCAAAGCATTGTAGTCAGATGTGTTGATGCTAGACGAAACGGTAAAATCTAGTTAACCAAGAAATAGCCTATTTAAAATATTCTAAGTCCAAATTAGGTCAAGGTCAAAATCAAAGTTTGGTGATATTGGTGGATAGGGAATAGTCCAAGGCATCAACTGTATAAGTATCCAAGCATTTGGGTAAGCGGTGTTGATGCTAGACGAAACGGTAAATTCTACTTAACCTTGTTACGGACAGACGGACGGACTGACGGACATGACGATTACTATATGCCTCCGCATCTGTCGATGCCGGGGGCATAAAAATCCAATTTATTTAAGAAAAGCAGTTTCATACAAAAGTGTGACCAGGTGTTTTTTTCATAACTCCATTAATACAATAAATATTCGAATTATTCCTTATAATTAAATATCACTACTGAATTTAAGAAGTAGTTAAATAGAGTATCTAACACGAGTGTTCATTATTTTATCACTTTTAAAACATAGGTTGTAGTCCCTCCGCCATATATATTTTTGGCCAAAACGCGACATTGTTTTGTAGTTATGTCGACGTCTATGACCGCTTGTTAAGAGCAGTTGGACTAAGAGAAAGTAGTCCTGACAAGGCGTGGCCTGATTCATTAATTTTTTCATGGGGTAATGAAACAATAGTTACAGCCAATTACAGCTAACCAAAAGTGATGAAAACAAACAATATAAATTATACAGTCATGATAGGTAATGTTAGAAATATTTTTTTATATCCTATCAAATAGCAGATTAAAGCAGGCTTTACTTTCAACCTGCTTTAAGTGGTCAGCTATTTTCAACTAGAAACAGGCTATGGGGTAATGGGTTACCCACTGAAAACAGTATTTCTGTACAGAGTAAAATTGTCCTGTACAAACAGTGTAGACCCTGATCAGACAGCTCCTTCTTTCTACACTGGTTGGTTGGGTTGTCTGTTAACATTCATTTCTGGCATACATGGGCTAATTGGATCCCCTAGAGAGGGGAACGGATTCAGAAAACCTGGATGTGATGCCCTACTCTTATTATCAGAAGGATTTGGTCCAGAGGGGATCAAACTTATGACCCCTGGTACGGCAGTTGAGTGTGCTACCACCAGACCACGTCTGCCAGTACTTCTACACTGGTTTCAAAAAGTACTGATGTACAGCGCTCCCTCTGTACAACGACACCCAGTGGGAGACAAACATTGTGTGCATTGTTCAGAGGGAGTCGTTATAGGGAGGGAAATTGGTTAACCTTTGTAAACAGCTTGAATCCAGATCAGACGCCGCGTAACACGGGGTCTGATCTGCATTCAAGCTGTTTGTCACTCATCATTAAGCTTTTTCTGTCAAAATTGTCATTATGCAAGCAGACAACAATTTTAAGCAGACGTTACTGCAGCAGTGAAATGGTTAGAAATAATTGTCTTGTTTGGGGACCAGCATCAAGAGTCGTTGTAAAGAGGGAATCGTTGTTGGGAGGGCCGTTGCAGAGAAGTATCACACACTGTATGTTGATAGCAGGTGAAGGGTAAAATATAATTTGTCTTTTATTTTAAATGTGTTTAGCTTTATTTTAGCATATTCTCACCATTTGGCTCATAATTAAGGCCATGGAGAACAATTTAGAATATTTTCATTTGACTGGAATAAATTATTGTGCATTTAGTACCTGGCAGCTAGAAATTCCTGGCAATGCATAGAGTCAGTCTGGGCAATCAAGTTGATTGACAGCTCTGTGGGTACAATTCACATCAAGGGAAAGCAAGGAAATTGGGCAAGAAATGTTTTACATAACAGCTGCCATAGAGTCATCATCAGAATGCTAAACATGATGCACAGTTACATATTCTTTAACCCTTGAGGTGTGAAGTGTGACTTTAATTGCCCTTTAAACTAGCCTTGGTTGCAGATCAAATACCTAGTTGGTTAACTATCTTTCTTCAAACTTATCTAACTTTCACGGCAAGACGAAATAAAGCAGAATCCTCCTGATGGCTTTTAAACTTTTTAAAGCCGCAGCCTAAGGCTGCTTAACGAAGAATGTAAACCATAGCAGAAAGGTCCTGAAATCTTTCAGTTTAAGGCAGGTAGCTATGTAAAGCAGGATGAAAGTAAGGAAAAAAGCTTTCTGCTTTATTTTGGGAAATATAATTTATGCATCATAAGAAAAAAAATCTTTATTCGCTGGATGGAAGCCCAAAGCAGGCTGAAAGTAAAGCATAATGTGCAATAGACGTATTCTTCTTAAGTTTCAACCTGCTTTAAGTGGTCACCTGTTTTCAATACTAGAAACAAGCTATGGGGTAATGGTATAAGTAATTCAGAAGCTCTCAAAATGAATGATAAATATATATGCACCATTTTTGTCTAGCAGAAGTTTCCATCAGTCTATGGTCGCTTAACCCATTACCCCATAGCCTATTTCTAGTTTTGAAGTTAGGTGACCACTTAAAGCAGGTTGAAAATAAAGCAGAATGCGCCTTAGGGCGCATTCTGCTTTACTTTCAGCCTGCTTTAAGCAAAAATCTGCTAGAATATACAAAATATTTCTTAAGGTACATATGCATAATTGTGAAAATTGAAACTGTTTTCCTCAATGGATGAATAAACTAGAGGCGTAAAAAGGCATATTTATGGGGTAATGGGTTAACTTCATCTGCTTAATATTCATAAAATTCCACCTACAATCAACAGCAGTTGCTACCATCTGAACTATTACACTGGCTAATAAAGTAAGAAAAAAATAAAGTAAGAAGAAAAAATAATGTAAGAAAAAAATCCAAGGAAGAGTGCCGACTCATGTTAGCTCCAATAAGAAACACAATGCAGACCCTGACCAGGCAGCTGTTTGAGGAGCTGTCTGATATAGGTCTACACCAT
This sequence comes from Gari tellinella, assembly GCA_922989275.2. Taxonomy (NCBI): domain Eukaryota; kingdom Metazoa; phylum Mollusca; class Bivalvia; order Cardiida; family Psammobiidae; genus Gari; species Gari tellinella. The sequence continues at coordinate 44,544,178 of OV277867.1, forward strand.
TTTGAAAAGGGCCAATACATATCAATAGAAGGAGCTAGAAGGACTAAGAAATACAGTCAAATGTGTAAAGCAAACAATCAAAGAAGTATCTGAGATACAAGAAAGGTTGTTCCTTGATGCCAGGACAAAAACAATGCACATATAATATCCCACACAAACATTCTGCATTACACCTGTCGGAAAAGTCTGCCTACGCATTTTCTGGCAAAACAGCAGCAATTACATCTTTTTTTAACCTATCGTCGCAGCAACAGATGACATTTTCAGCTGTAAAATAGATGTAACTTTCCTCCGCAATTATAAACAATGAAAACAATTACCCACTAATCTATCAACAATATACCCAACTTATTCTTTATGAGATTATCATTCCGTTACAATGTATAGTACATGTACATAAAACCAACATGTACACTAATCTTTCAGCAACCTTATTGTTGTCAGTGATATTATTGAAATTAGCTGCGACTTTATTATTCCCTAAGTACATCATAATTAGACAATGGATCATCCATGAAAAGTTACATGTCTCTATCTTTGTTGCAAATTGCTTAATCCTTTCCCCCTATAAACTTTGTACAGACAATTCCAGTTTCTGTTTAACCCTTTCCCCCATATAAGCGACTTTTAGCGTGTTTAATTTATTCCTCCGCTAAAGAAAATAGTTCCAGTTTATGACCCCATGAACAATTACAATAACAAATATCTTGATATAGCCTAGCAGATAGTAGTTTAAAGCAGGCTGAAAGTAAAGCAGAATGTGCCTTAAGGCACATTCTGCTTTGCTTTCAACCTGCTTTAAGTGATCACCAGTATTTAAGGTTATAAATGGATTATTGGATAAAGGATTACGTAAAGTGATTTTTTTACGATCTAAGATTGTTTTTTTACCATTTATGTCAAAGTTTCAAAATACAAACAGTGTCGATCCTGATCAACAGGCTCCTTTTTAATGACAAGTGAACTCGTAACTAGGGTTAGCCTCATGAGGTTACAAGTTCTGTTGAGTAATGGGTATAAAATAGAGCACACCTACATGAAGCTCTCCAAGGAGACTGGAATAAGTTCCAGATGTCCTGGATGAACAGGGAATTAAATCTGTCACACTGATGCAAATTTGCTAGCCAGTAAATTGCTTTATAATTTGTTTTATTTTTCCTTTGTTCTCTTATAATTGGCACAAAAATCTAGCGCTTGCATAAGAAACTAGACATACTGTCAGTTTCAAAAGAATTACTGGATCATCAGAAATTATTTGTGTCTTTTCTTGTAGCCTTAAGCAAGTCATGTGCATACGTACATGTACACTCAAATTTATGTTCCCAGACATTTTTAAAGAGCCATTTATTCCAAAGATATGCCTTTTATGCCTATAATTTATTACTCCACTGAAGTAAATAGCTCCACTTTATACGTTCATGATAGCTCTAAATTTGTAAGGAGCTCTCTGCATGTTTTCTCCTGAATTTAACAGTAAGAGTTTTCCATGATTCATTAAAATTCTGCCAGTAATATAGAAACCCTTTTCTTCCCGTAAGCGCCAGATGACGCCTTCACCCCTTCCTCCTTATATAAGCACCACAAATGAATGTTCATTGATGCACCTAAATACAGGTGGCAGCTTAAGGTAAGCTTAAAGAGCTTTCTGCTTTACTTTCATCTTGCTTTAAATAGTCACTTGCTTTTTTCATACTTCTTTTTAGCCCACCTGGCACGAAGTGCCAAGGTGAGCTATTGTGATTGGGCTGTGTCCATCGTCCGTCATCGTCCGTATGTTCGTCATCGGAACCACAGGGCCAATTTGTTCAAAACTTCATAGGATTGTTGCTTGTAGGGTACTCTCTCCAATTTCTTCAAATATAATTCATCCAATTGAAATTGTGTTTGCCATGGCAACCAATTGAAAAAACTTTAAAAATCTTTTTATCAAAAACTTCAGGTCTGAATTAAAAATCATTTTACCAACATGCTCCATGGGTGACCCTCTATCAGATTTCTTAAAATATTTTTTCTAGCTTAAAAAACATGACTGCCAGTGGGTGGAGCAGATTTTCCTTATATGGCTATATAATGAAAACTTGCAAAATATTCTTGTCTGAAACCAATGGTCCGATTTGAAAGTAATTTCAAACAAGTGATCCATGGGTGACCTAAACTGTAGAAATTGGTTGTTGCATTGGCTAACCATTACTGCTTGTAACCAATGATTACCAACTTGTTGCTTCTCTGTGACATGTCTAGCAGCTGGTCTGCCAGCTGACCTGTCTATATATTTACATGCTACATAACAAGACACCTAAATCTTAACCCATTACTCCATAAATATGACCTTTTACATCTTTTAATTTACTGCCCCACTGAACAAAATAGTTCCACTTAAAAGCTTACCATATGTTTACATTTTGTTTATGGCGATAAACATGCATAGCATGTTTGAGCTGAAAATAAAAACTGAAACTAAAGTAATAGTCATGAATATGTACTATAAGAAATATTATCTAAGCCATATTAACATGCCTTCTGCTTTCTATTCAGCCTGCTTTAAGTAAATTTTACTTATGGTTCATATTCTAACTGTGTTAAGTGGAACTATTTTCTAAGTGGAGGCAGAAATTAAAGGTTGTTTCTAGTTTTGGTTTTAGGCTTAACTTAAAGCTGGTTGAAAGTTACAAAGCAGAATGTGCCTTAGGCACATTCTGCTTTACTTTCAACCTGCTTTAAGCTAACATCTCTCAGGATATAGAAAAATATTTCTGTTGGAACATGTATATGATTGTATAAATTGGAACTATTTTCTTTTGTGGAGGAATACATAAAATGTGCTAAAAAGCGCTTCTATCAGGTAAAGGGTTAAGATTACCTGTATATGGAGTGATGTAACAAGTTTGCTCATTCTTCAAGGCACAGAGAGGCTAATGCCTCTCTTCAATATTGTACAGATCTGTTCAATACTGTATAGCTGTTAGGGCAGACAAAAAATCTATTGGTCTTGTCTATTCTCAGTACTGGTGCCTGGTCTAAGGTCAGACATTCTGCTGATGGATATGGACATTTAAATAAGTAATGGTAGAAATGATTTCCCATTAACCATTAACGTGCAATGATATTCCGGCTGCTTCCAAATTGTCGTCTGCAAAATTGGTAAATTCCTATTTTTATACCTGTTTAATTGAAGAAATGTCTAGATGAGGATCAAACAGTTTGGATCCTGATCAGATGCTGAGTTACTCAACATCTGACCCGGATCTAAACTGTTTGTAAAGGTAAATCAAACTATTTGGCTCAATTAGGGTAAAGGTCGTCCTCTGAATGGAAAAAAATTGGTCAATGGCTAACTGTTACTGTACATCCGCCATAATCTTGGGACACGGGCAAAAAGTCCTAGGACAATTGGTAAATCGTATCTGATAAATTGATAGTGATGTAACAATGAACAATTTATGGGAGCAGCCAGTCACGCATTACAAACAGAATTCTGTCTGGTATCGGAGGGAGGCAAGAGAACGGCCTACATGGAAGACATGGTGGGTCCCCTGGAAACCCTTTTAAAGATTTTGACAGAAGAAAGCCTGGCAATTGTCTTTAAAGCCTTGGCTACACATCCCCAGAGTTTACAAAACTAGTATTAAGATGTTTTATGGAGATATGTACCTATTAACAATTCTCAGCTCATAAATTATAGATATTTCACTGTGCTCATTGCTAGAGATGATTTACTGTAACGATTGGTAGATCTGTTCCTATATCTCCAAAGAAATCTATGTCAGAACTCCAGATTAGTGCCTCTAAACCAATTATGTCTAACTTTTTCTCCATTATCCAGTCAAGATCACTATATAGAAGACATATTGATAGTCTAAAGTATTTACTTAACCCATTACCCCATAGACTGTTTCTAATTTTTAAAATGGGTTTCAACTTAGAGCAGGTTGAAAGTAAAGCAGACTGTGCCGTAAGGCACATTCTGCTTTACTTTCGGCCTGCTTTAAGCTAACATCTGCTAGAAATTAGAAACTATTTCTTATCATACACATTTATAATGTTTAAACTGGAACTATTGAATTAAAGGCATACAAAGGCGTATGTATTGGGTATTGGGTTAATGCAAAATGAAATACTGAAAGCTACTACAGGAGCTTTCAGTACATTTGTATTATTTTTATCATGCATAAAGGAAACATAATGTGTGTTATACCATAACCCTTTACCCCAAAGCATCTTTTTTTATTGAAGATAGATGATCACTTCAAGCAGGTTGAAAGTAAAGCAGAATGCACCTTAAGGCACATTCTGCTTTACTTTCAGCCTGCTTTAAGCTACTATCTGCTAGAATACAGAAAATATTTCATTCATGACTTTAAAAATTATTTCTTCTAAGGAAGAATAAATTAAAGGCGTAAAAAAGCCTATTAATGGGGGAATGGGTGAAATATATTGCATGTGGGCCTACTATTGAGTGCATATTTACTGCATATTGTCTAAGACCCATTACCCAATATACACCTTTTTACCCCTTTAAATTATTCATCAACTAAAGACAATAGTTTCTTTTTACACAATCATAAATTAGTACCATAAGAAATATTTTCTATATCCTATCAAATAAAACTTAAACAGGCTGAAAGTAAAGCAGAATGCGCTTAAGGCACATTCTGCTTTACTTTCAACCTGCTTTAAAGGGTCAACTATTTTCAATACAAGAAACAGGGTATGGGTTAAAGGGATAACTGCCTTTAGTCTGAATTTGAAACAATACTACTGGTAAATAAGATGATGTATCAATGAAAAGATAAAGACCAACAATAATTTTGGTGATGAAAATGGTAGAAACAAGATTTATGTTGTAGGTTAACAATATTGGTCAAGCAAAGTAATTTTTTCTCCACTTTTATATTTCATACTATTTCCATATGACAAAATGGAGTTCAAGGTTTCAGACATATATGAATTTTGGTACATCATGTATTTGCAATCAAGGCTATAGACTTAAATAATGTCTCCAGTCTCCATAAAACCATATGTTGTGATAATTAATATGAAATAGGGCATGTCGAAACTCTAACTCTTTGCACGCTTAAGCGGATATACCTGCCATATTGCAAACAGATTGGATCCAGATGAGACGCCATGTAACGCTAATGTTAGAGAATTAATGTTTCAGTTTTTCTCACTCTTATTGGGACCTTGAGAACTAATCTCTTTATCCCATAACCCCATAGATACACCCTTCTACATCTTTATTGTATTCCTCCAATGAAGAAAATAGTTCCCATTTATACAGTCATGAATATTTGTCTTTTTAGAAGTGTAGCAGAATTGGTATCTTAAGGTAGGCTGAAAATAAAGCAGAATGCAACATCAATGTGCCTTATGGCACATTCTGCTTTACTTTCAACCTGCTTCAGGTGATCATCTATCTTCAAAACAAAGAAACAGGTTATGGTGTAATGGGTTAAAAAGAAGCTCTGATACTGGACATAAAATGGTTACGCAACACTTTGCCACAGAAAAAACAATTCTGTGCAAATGAAAATTTAGCCTCTTGAAAATTTCCACTTAAATGGACTGAAAATCTTTTTACTTTGCCAGACTCCCATGGGAGTTTTCAGAATTTATCACCAGTTTTCAGGCCATTCAAAAACTTATTTTTCAAACAGTAGACATTTTCGACAGGCCATATTTCTTATTTCTGGGAAAATCTATCTTTGTGAATATTGCATATAAGTATTGAATTAATTTGCAAGCAGTTTTGATCCAAATCAAACTCCACAAAATGTGGGGCTTGATCAGGATCCAAACTGTTTGTCACGCAGATAATCTTTCAATGCATATAAAAATTGAGACAGTTAAATTTAGAATTTCAGCATAAGACATTTTTTAACTTTTTGCACGCTAACTGCTAAACTGTTAAACTGTTATAACCTTTGCAAACAGTTTGGATCTAGATAATTATGATGCTGTGTAACACGGCCTCTCATCTCTGTTTAAGTCTTTTCTCCCTGAAACTTCAAATGGACAATCCCAGTTTCCATTTTAGTCTAGTTCATTTCTGACATTTAAGGGTTATTTTTGTCAATGTTTTACATTATGACAAACAGTGAAGACCCAGATCAGAGGGCCCCGTGAGGAGCCCTCTGATCTGGGTTATCACTGTTTGCATAGGACAAGTGCACTTTTCACATGTATACTGTTTGTAAAGGATGCCTATATGAGGGACCTAAGGGCTCAAAGGGTTAAAACTCCAGAAATTTCCATTAAATTATCTATAGAAAAGAAGCAGATGACAAATGTTTCAGACAAAGAGTTTAAACCTGTCTTTAACAATACTTAATTTTTTTAATAAACTGTTTCATTAATTGATAAATGACCAGTCAACATGGCCACTCATGTCCAAAAACTGTCTAAAAGAATGACAAAGTGTGCAGACCCTAATCAGAGGATGCTAGTCCTCAAATCTAGGCATCTAATGTTTTCAAAGCATGTATTAACTCCGTCTTTGCACTGTTTGAATTAAGACACTTCAAAGCGATTTACATTTAGATTGCTATATCATCCAGATTCAATTATTTTGTTACATCCGCCAAGAGCAAATTTGTATCGTAATTTCAAAACTTAAAGGAACTTTCTAAGTTGCTTACAAATTAACAGTTTATATTGTCTCTAGATGGCCTTTGCTGTCCACAAAGTATTTTTAAGTATAATAAATAGAACAGGCCCTGGTTAGATGGCTCTTAGGAGTCCTCTGATCTGGGTCTACAGTTTTAGCAAATGATGACTAGAATTGAAGACAGATGGTCTTAAGACCTTTGAAGGAGATTTCTGCTTTACTTTCAGCCTGCTTTTTCCAAGCTAACTTCTGTTAGGATATAGGAAATTTTTATTACTTCTCTTGCATATTCATGACTCAGTATAAAGTGGAACTAGTTTCTTCAGTGGAGGAATGAATTTCATTCGTAAAACTGCTTATCTATGGAGAGTTGGGATAATGGTTAATAGTCTGGTCCCCAAAATTAGACAGGCCATGCGATTCTAAATATAGACAATAATTTTTGTCCAGACTCAGAACTCATCCAATTAGTGTGTTTATCTAACCATGAAATCGTACTAAATCTGTAGACAATGGTGCTGTTTACTAACCATGAAATTGTCTAAACCTGTAAACAATGGCTGCCTTGCTTCCCAGCGGTCACTGAAATCCCCCTGTCTCTCTGACCACTGGTCAGTCATTGGTGCCTATGGCCAGGAGTCAAGTTTGACCTAATGCCTGTCAGCTCTGCTAGCCTCACCACTGACCTTAAATGACCCTCCTTGGTAACTAATTTAGCCCTTAATTACCCCATGTCTGTGAAATCAGCAGTTGTGGGGTAGTCTCAGAGACAACTTAACCCATTACCCCATAGCCTGCTTCTAGTTTTGGAGATAGATAACCACTTAAAGCAGGTTGAAAGTAAAGCAGAATGTGCCTTAAGGCACTTTCTGCTTTACTTTCAGCCTGCTTTAAGCTACTATCTGTTAGGATATAAAACGTGTTTCTTATGGTACATACTGTAAAATCCTGAATATAGGTGTATACTCTAATTTTGTATTTTGGTGACGCCTATATGCACTTATTTTAGCATATAGGACAGAGAGCGCTTCTTTTCGAAGTCAGAATAAAATTACCGTGTTATTGATTTGGTCCTGTTTTAACCGGAAGTGAGTCAAAAAACCCATTTTTATCGACACAGGTAAGGCTGCATACATTTTGGCTAGTGAGTTAGACTGATACACCGCTTCCGCAAGAGGCTTTGTAAGTAAATATGTACCCGCTTATTTTATCAGGAAAAACATTGTGAAGGGTGGACTGCTCCTATTTTAGATATACGCTTACTTTTGACTTTGCGCCTTAAATACTAAAATATCAGCAGTCTGCAAGTTTGAAATAGATGACATTTTGTTGAATCAGTTCAAAGACTAATTTGGAGCAAATGAATGCATGTAATTAGGAATATGGTAATTTGAAACACAACCAAACCCCTGAACACATATACACCTGTGTCCTATTCTCTGATTCAAACCATACAAAACAAGCAATTCAATTACGCTAGTTTAATTAACCCATCCCTCAATAAATATGCTCTTTGAAAAAGTCCTTTAATTCGATCATTCCTTCGCTGAAGAAAATAGTGACAATTTATATAGTTATGAATATGTATCGTAAGATATATTTTCTACATTCTAGCAGTAATGGAAGCTTAAAGCAGGTTGAAAGAAAAGCAGAATGTGCCTTGATCAGGATCCAAGCTGTACCCAAATAGAACACTGTACTCTGGGTTAATTAGTGAAAGGAATTTTTAGTGACCATTTACAATCATTATTAACATGAACAAATATGACATTCATTCTTAACCATTCTCCTCAATATTCCTATATATAAACTCAACCCACTATTAACTACTAGCACAGGAACTAGTACATTGGCTAATAAACCCTAATAAACTAAAATAAGTAATTTTTCCTCTGGACAGAGTGCAGACTGATGTCAAGTGGATCTTAATAAGTATAAACGATTGTAGGAAAAAATGCCAGAGGAAAAAATGCCATAGGTAAATATGCCATAGGAAAAAATGCCAGAGGTAAAAATGCCATTAGAAAACGGAAAATATGCCATAAGTAAAAATGCCAGAGGAAAAAATGCCATAGGTCCATATATTTTTTTTTAAATAATTATGTATTTTAATATGATTTAAAAGGTTATAAGTTCTTATCAAACAACATATAGAGGGTACTAATTAAGTGGTCTTGTAGATTTAACACAAAATGGGTAGATTTATTTATTGAAATTAATATTTATATTTAGAAGAGAGTGCCTAGAAATTTTTTATAATATATATATTTGGTTAAATTATATTGTAGAGTATATAATATTTTAATATGAATTCATTCTAAACTATAAATGTCAGATCATGATCATATGTTAGCAGTGCTCAATATTGTAGGCAAGATGGCTCAATGATCAGGGGGTAAATGTACAGTCGGCTGAGCGGTCATTCTGACTGAAAGTAGACTTTAACTGGTACTTTACTTTTTTTTATGATCCAAACTATAAAACACGTTTTTTTATCATGTCACAAAGCCAGCCAGCAAGTTATGGTCAGATTATACCAGACTGCAGGTGTTAATCCCCCCCGTACGAAAAATCCAGGCGGAATCCGCCCGGAAATGAGGCGGAATTGGGGCGGAAATGGCCGATTCCGGGCGGACTTGGGGCGGAAACCTAAATTCCGCCTCAAGTCAGTCAGTTTTACGGGCGGAATTTTGAGAAGATTCCGGGCGGAATTTAAAATCCAGGCGGAATTTTGTACTTTGACATTTTTCAGAGGCGGAATTTCTCACTTAGACTAGCAACTCGAGGCGGAAAATGAGAAAACATTGGAAATTGGGGCGGAATTTTTGACTTAGACTATTTCAATAAGGCGGAATTTCGGACTTAGTTAAAATTCTGCCTGAATGAGGCGGAATTTCATACTTAGACTATTGCAACAAGGCGGAATTTTGGACTGTGAATTTTGAAAAAATGTTTAAGTCCAAAACGTGAAAAAAGTTTTAAAAAATTGTATCTTTTTAATTATTTAATAAAATCAGGGTGTTCATGGATTCAAAATTATCGCCATAAAACAAAGAAGTCATATATGTACAAATGAGGAAGGTCTTTTGGTCAAATATAACAAAGGGGAATAACTCCGAAAATATTAATGTCTAGTCAGAGTTATGGACCCTGCACTTAATCTCTCCAAGCTAGCTATTTCCATATATGAAATTTTATTCCACTAGCATCAGTTAAACTGGAGTAAATATCTTAAAAAAAAAACAAGGGCCACTATGGCCCTAAATCGCTCACCTGGTAACCATGTAACCATGTACACCGTGTGACCTAGTTTTTGACCGGGCATGACCCTCATTCCAACTTGACCTCGATTTCAATGAGACAAACATTTTGTTCAAGTTTCATGAAGATTCAATGAATTTTGTAGTCTCTATAGAGTGTTAACAAGGTTTTTCGATGATTTGACCTAGTGACCTAGTTTTTGACCGGACATGACCCACATTCAAACTTGGCCTAGATTTCATTGAGGCAATCATATTGATGAAGTTTCATGAAGATCAAATGAAATTTGTAGCCTCTAGAGTGTTAACAAGGTTTTTCGATAATTTGACCTTGTGACCTAGTTTTTGACCAGACATGACCCACATTCGAACTTGACCTAGATTTCATTGAGGCAAACATTTTGATGAAGTTTCATGAAGATCCAATGAAATTTGTAGTCTCTAGAGTGTTAACAAGGTTTTTCGAAGATTTGACCTAGTGACCTAGATTTTGACCGGACATGACCCACATTCGAACTTGGCCTAGATTTCATTAGGCCAATCATATTGATGAAGTTTCATGAAGATCCAATGAAATTTGTAGCCTCTAGAGTGTTAACAAGGTTTTTCGATAATTTGACCTAGTGACCTAGTTTTTGACTGGACATGACCCACATTCGAACTTGACCTAGATTTCATTGAGGCAAACATTGTGACCAAGTTTCATCAAGATCCAATGAGATCTGAACCTGGTAGAGTGTTAACGAACAATTGTGGACGGACGGACAGACGACGGACATCCAGCGATCCTAAAAGCTCACCTTGGCACTACGTGCCAGGTGAGCTAATAAAGACAATAACCCTCCCCCCTCTCTCTCTCTCTCTCTCTCGGAATCAGTTGTGTGAATTTACTTTCAATTCAGAACTGCAGTTTCATTTAGGTAAGATTTTTAAAGTTGTTTCAATTGGTTGCCATGGCAACCACAGTTTCAACTGATAGACCTATATTTGAAGAAATCTGATACAGATTCACCCATTTGTATGAAATTATTTTTAAATTGAGTCAGTGGTTTCAAAAAAGAAGAATTTTAAAGTTTCCACTATATTTATAGCCAAATAAAGGAAATACGAGTGCCCCACCCACTGCTGTTGTTTTTTTTATCTTGGAAAAATTATTTTAAGAAATAGCCATTGAACTTTAAGGAAAGAACAATTTTAAATTCTCTTCAACGTTTTCCGTAGTTTTCATATGCGCATAATATTATTTCAGAGATAATTCACGTTTATTCTCTGTTTCTAGCAGAAAGAATAACACATTATTTACGTGAAAGGCCGAAACTCTATGGGGTCGAAGTTTCTCCGTGTGCTCCGTTCCGTGCATGCGCTAGCTGTTGGCATGGAGAAAGGACAAATGGAGAAGTATCCGGCCTGCTCGCGATTTATCGTGTCGTTCAATCAGCGGCGCTCGCTGGCGGCTAGAAAACAACGTTTTTCCGAAAGTTTGGTGTTAATAGAAATGCTTTTAATGTTATCTTTTCGTTATAAATTTTAATACAGATGTTTTATTAGACCATGATCTCACGACTAGTACAAAATTTGAGGCGATAGCTTATAATTTGTTTGTTTAGTGAGGTTTTGAAAATGAGAGAGAAAACGTACAGTACTGTATTTTCCGTTTTTCCTACGAAAGTTTGGTGTTAATAGAAATGCTTTTAATGCTATCTTTTCGTTATAAATTTTAATACAGATGTTTTATTAAACCATGATCTCACGACTAGTACAAAATTTGAGGCGATAGCTTATAAATTGTTAGTTTAGTGAGGTTTTGAAAATGAGAGAAAAACGTATTTTTTCGTTTACCTACGAAGTTTGGTGTTAATATAAATGCTTTTAATGTCATCTTATCGTTATAAATTTTAATACAGATGTTTTATTAGACCATTATCTTACGCGTAGTACAAAATTTGAGGCGATAGCTTATAAATTGATAGTTTAGTGAGGTTTTGAAAACGAGAGAAAAACGTATTTTTTCGTTTACCTACGAAGTTTGTGTGTGTCTATATTTCTCTGCCACTGTCTGTATTTATGTCTCTGTTTCTCTTTGTGACTGTCTCTCTGTCTGTCTGTTTTTCTCTTATCTCTGTCTGTCAGTCTCTCGCTTCTTCTTTTCTGTCTCCATCTTTCTGTATGAATGTCTGTCTGTCTCTCTGATGATCCTCATGCGGAGAAAAGGTAAAGTGTGTCATAAAGAGCTTAATTTGAAAAAGGGGTAAACTATATTTCAAGAGACATACTCTATGAATCCGACATTTTTGCAGCCTGGTCTGGATTACAACTGTTTGCAATTGCAATAGTCATCATGTTACTGATATTCAGTAATGAGAGGGTTAATCCAGTCATCAACCAAACCAGGTGCATTGATGTTGGGTTTTTTTTGGGTTTTTTTTGTTTTTTTGTTTAATTCAATTTTATTATCTTTATTTTTTGTGATTTGTATAATATATAAACATCATGCGGTTACAGAAGTCAAAAACACATGTTCAAGTTACACGCACGGGTAGCATTGATCTTTTTCATTAATGTGGCAACCCGCTGGTGTCCATCTTCATAGATAATCGGCATGTTCAAGAAGCATGGACTTCATGCTGGGACAGTTTTATGACGCTGATAATTGTCCTGCTAATTTGGTGCGGGTTCTGTATACGGTTACGTTATGTGTCACATTCCTTTGTGATGTGTAATATGGTAGACATTTTGTAAGTAAATAAAGCTAAGGACGAGTGTCAAACATTCTGGATCCAGATCAGACGCCGTGTTACGCGGCATCTGATCTTGATCCAAGTTGTTTGCAAAAAAAAAGTAAAGTCGCGATCAGCAGGCAAAGAGTTAAGCAGTCAGTAAAATAGATTGCTTAAGGCATTGGCTGCTTTATAATTTACTCCGTTATATAAGACATAAGTAAAGCAGAAAGAAACGGAGATCTCATGTTATCATGTTTGCAATTAATTTCTGAAGATAATGCAAACTGTTACCTCTTTCATAGAAATGGGACGGATAATATGTATATTTTAGTCTGGATGTAAAACTAACCCTAAATTCATTTTTTTGAAGTAATATGTTAATAATTCTAATTTTCCTTTCAATAATAATAATGATCACATACGACATAATAATACAGTTACAACTTTGGCCGTTTTGGATTTTGGCCGTTTGACGCGCACTCCTTTCAAATGTCTCTTTACATACAAAATGGATTTTTATTTTTGCTTCCAAGGAAATATCTCCTCCATGTAGAACATTGTAACAATGCATGAACACATTTTTAGAAGTTTAGAAGTTTGCTTAAGTTTTTATACGGAAGGAATTCTTTTCTTACGCGAGTTGGTCTAGTCATTTCATTAGCCAGCAACCTTTGTAGGTCATCATTACTTTTTTCGCTTCAAGAAAAACCCTGGTATTTTAACAACCGAAAGATAAGTGTCACGGCTTTATATCAAGACCTTTTTGTTTTAAATATATAATATATATCGGACGAAAATTATGGATTAAATTCAAGTTTTTGAAACGGGACGTAGTATATATTTCGCGATCGCCTGCTCTCGTTTATCGACTATTTCATTTGGCCATCGCTCTTTAACTCGCCATAAAATTTGTCGATTTCGAAAATAAACACTTGCATTTTTACAACTGAAAGAAAAATATCTAAGCTTTCCTTTAAGACCATTTCTTTGAAAATCGGTGGAAAATTGAGGGTTTTATGAAAGGTTTTGTAACGGGGCGTGATATATTTATGCCCGAGTGCTTGCTCCCTTTTATCGGCAAATTCATTTGGAAACCACTCTTTAACTCGCCATAAAACTGATCAATTTTAAAAAATAAAATCTGTTATTTTTACAAGTGAAAGATAAATATCTTAGCCTTCTTTTAAGACCATTATAATGAAAATCGGGTGAAAATTAAGGATTTTATGTAACTTAAACTAACAGTAGGTAACCATTCAACACGATAAAAAAATGCGATAGCCCGCTATCGGCGTACCGGTGCAGTTGAATTATCGATCGATTAAGCGTTATCGCACATACAGGTAACGGACGACACCATTTTCGGGAAAATGCAGATTTGAGTATAAGTAACTTCTCCATTTGTCCTTTCTCCATGCTGTTGGTCTCGAAATTTGAAATGAAGAGCCATAATTTGTAACGACGATACACGAATGTCCCTGTGTTTTTACCAAGAAATCACACCTTGTATGGCTCATACACGTTGTCGCGGACAATGCGTGTTGTGATTAAAGGTAAATTGTGTATTTAAACTTGTATGTTCGTGTATAAATTAATTCAGATGTTATCGCACGTTGCCTGGGTGTTTGTTTTTGTCAGTTGATCCTACTAGGATATTGTAAGATTTAATGCAGATATATTTACATGTATTTAGATTTGTTTCAGTAGATAGGTGTTCAAGTCGAAGCTGCAAATATTTATTTACCTAATCCATCATTTGAAATGCAATTGATAGGCAGATTCAGGTGAATACAGTCTCCTATGCTGAAAACGTAGCGGTTCAATTCGTCCCAAGTCAAATCGTAACTGGTTTAATTCGGCCTACACACTATAGAATAGTGATTGCAGTGTATAGTTAGATACAGAAAATCGTTTCAACATTTTGTAATTACAGAAAATCGTTTCAACATTTTGTAATTAAGTTGTCCCGTATTTGATTGTTTTTCTTAGATTTAAATACATTCTTTTAGTTTAAACAAGTTAATTAGAGTTTAATGTGTGGTAAACAAGTTATTTAGATGTGATTTTATCTATCTTCTCACAACTCAAATTTAGATCTAGATACACTTTAATTTTATCAAAGCATATGTCTCTATTTCAGATTCCATGAGTCAACCAATAGAATAGTTACAACACTTGAAACATCTTATTTAAAGATCCATGGACCAGAGATATTGAGGTGGCTTAACAGCTGTAACCATTTCACAAGGTAAAGACTGCCGAAATATTAAACAAGAGTACTTCTATTTTAGATGATCAACACTGACAGGGTCTGTGTACGTAGCTCAGTGGTAGAGCATCCCGTTCTAGTGCAGGAGGTTGCGGGTTCAATCCCAGGCCGGGGCAAACCAAAGACTTAAAAATTAGTAGTTTTTAATGACTTCCCTCCTCGCTCAGGGTTTCGGGTTACATGTAGCATATAGTAACAACTGGTTTCGTCGGTGTCACGATAAAGTGACCGGCCGGTAGTGTTGGGTCAAAATCAAATGGAAAAGTCAACGGTCTATTGTGATCGCCCTGTGTCCGTCGTCCGTCCGTCGTCAAACTTTTTCTTCAAAGATCTTTTTCTTGGAAACCACTGTGCCAATTTCATCAAAACTTCATAGGATTGTTCCTTGTAAGGTACTCTCTCAGATTTCTTCAAATATAGGTCATCCAATTGAAATTGTGGTTGCCATGGCAACCAATTGAAAACACTTTAAAAATCTTCTCGTCAAAAACTACAGGTCCGAATTGTAAATAATTTTACCCAAATGTGCCATTGGTGACCCTCTATCAGATTTCTTAAAATAATTTTCCTATCTTAAAAAACATGGCCGCTAGTGGGTGGGGCAGATTTTCCTTATATTGATATATAGTGAAAACTTTAAAAATCTTCTTTTCAAAAACTACTGGTCCGATTTGTCAGTAATTTTATGCAAATGAACCATGGGTGACCCTCTTCCAGATTTCTTAAAATTATTTTGATATCTAAAAAAACATGGCCTCCAGTGGGTGGGGCAGATTTTCCTTATGTTACTGTATAGTAAAAACTTTAAAAATCTTCTCCTCTGAAACTACTGGTGCAAATTCAAAATAATTTTACACAAATGGTTAATTGATGACCCTCTACCAGATTTCTAAAAAATATTTTGTTATCTTAAAAAAAACATGGCTGCCAGTGGGTGGGGCACGTTTTCCTTATGTTACTGTATAGTAAAACTTCTCTGAAACTACTGTTGCAAATTCAAAATAATTTTACACAAAAGGTAAATTGATGACCCTCTACCAGATTTCTTAAAATCATTTTGTTATCTTAAAAAGCATGGCCGCCAGTTGGTGGGGCAAGTTTTCCTTATATTTCTGTATAGAAAAACTTTCAAAAACAATTTCTCTGAAACTATTGGTCTGATTTAAGAATACTTTTACACAAATAATGATTCATGGGTGACCCTTTGCCAGTTTTCTACAAATAATCTTACTAGCTCAAACAACATGGCCACCAGTGGGTGGGGTGAATAAGTGAAAAAGTAATAATTACTGGTCCATTTACATGACCGTAATCATGGGTACCAGGTGAGCGATTTAGGGCCGCATGCGGCTCTTGTTTTATGAAAAAGGCGTGTGAATCGATCAGCTTTTTTGTGATAAAGACGTGAAACGTCGAAAGATGAAGTTAATAACCGAGTCTGCTGAGAAGATACTGTTATAATGTCGACAACGTGCGAGAAACGCATGTTACGCGTTTTTCGTAGTTAGAGAGTCGATTTCCATGTTTGATGTTTCGGACCATGTCTATTTTGTAACTATCCGAATTCAAAGTCGCCAAAAAAATATTTGACACATTGATTCTTTATATATTATTTATTTAATCACTACTGAACACAATTTCTTTAGTGTGTTTTTTTAACACTAATACACTAGAATTCCACATTGTTTTGGCAATTTTGAATCTATGATATATATATATAATGAAAATTCAAATGAGTTTTCCCCCCACCATTCCCTCAGAGTTACGAGAGTACCCATTAAAATACTTATTGAATTTGCAAAGGACTCTATTGTAAAATAGTTCTTTGAGGTGCAAAAACTCACAACTTTTTCACTTCAAGGACATCTCTGAAAGAACATTGAATTTGAATTAAAATTCCATGGACCCGTCCCTACAGTGAGTATAATTCTGGTTTCTTATTAATTCATCACTAATTTAGATAAATTTTATTTTTCAGAAACTATGTAAATGATGGAGTCAGGACAGAAAATGAAGGGAAAAACCCATGATGTTGTTGAACTTTAATGTTGGATGGTTGTCTTGTGTGGTACAACACAGTCAGTGATGCTTTACAGCGGCGTGAGCCAGTCATCCATGATAATTAATATGTGACCAAATCATCAAATGGTAAGGATTAGAACTCCAGATCAAAGCGTACCATTTTTTATCGAAGCGCACCACATATACTAGATATATCACGAAAATATTCAATTGTGTATTAGGTGTATTTGATGTTTGAATGATTTCAATAATATGACAAGCTTCCTAAAATAACAAAGTTAGCAGATTTAACAGGGGTCGTTTGTGATTTTGATATTGTTGCTGATAATTTTCCGTAGCGGTGCGAAAAACTTCATTTTGACAATCTAAAACCTCTTTTATCGCCGCGACATTCGATGGTTTGCAGCTTCATTTTGTTTTCGTCGGAGTCTTACTGGGCGCTCATTGTTTTATGAATGATGCCGATAACCAGAAGCTAAAATATATCACGCGGAACGCCTCCTGTTTTATCGTTGGGGTGCACCAAACTGCAATTAGTTAATTTTGTCACCAGTTTTCGCGAATTTAATATACTGGCGTATCTGTCAAACGCAGCGTAAAAGTTAACTTTTATTTAACGCAATCTAAACAAAATTAAAAGATTGAACAGGAAGTTCGGTTTTAATCCGATTTAATGATAAAACAAGTAGCTTACTGAAGTTAATGATTTAAGATTTAGGACCCCTAATAAGATCAGACCACAATTGGTAGTCTAATTTCTATGTCCATCAGCCATTCTTGTCAACTGCCAAAGTGTTTCGAACCATGCATGTTTCAGCACAGTTCAAAACAGGTCGGCAGTTGATGAGAATGGTCGATCGCTCTCTGTAGAGTTCCAATATTGACCGAAATTGGCACGATCTCATTAGGGGTACTCAACCTTAAGATCCATTTTAAAATTAATTCAGACTCAATTTTTTTGTAATAAATATTTGAAGTCATATTTTAAATTTAGTGTCTCCTGATTGTCTTTTAGATTATGTCAACACTTGATGTGGGAAAATATTGGCCAAGTTTTTACCAACAAGGCAGTGAATGAATGATGCCCGGTGACAGTGACATGGAGATCATCTTATGCTAGGAAACAAGTTACAACTAAAACCTTAGACATTTGATATGGATGTGTCATTAGAACTAGACTTATCCTGATCTTAGAATGGATTTGTTTAGGTAATTCTGTAGGCCAAATTGAACATTACCTGTGCCATATTTTTTTAACTCTTTCCCTCATAGAAGCACCTTTTAGTGCATCTAGTTTATTCCTCCGCTGAAGACAATAGTTCCAATTTATAGTCATGAATATGTATCATAAGGAATATTTTCTATATTCAAGCAGGTGGTAGCTTAAAGCAGGCTGAAAGTGAAGCAGAATGCACCTTAAGGTGCATTCTGATTTACTTTCAACCTGCTTTAAGTATAGTCACCTATTTTCAAAAAGGGTAAACTCTATCAACACAATTGACCTGTTTAAAATATACTAGTTATATAATTTGCAAACAGTGTAAACCCATTTCAGAGGGCTATTCTGATCAGGGTCTACACTGTTTGTTTGTGTAGAGCAGTATTTATAAACTACCCAGAATTCCAAGTAGACATTGGTTCATATTTTTGTAACTAAAGGATCTACAAGAGAACCTAATAACACACAAGAGTTACTTAGTGTTGAAAGAGTTAAACGAGCTAAAGTGTTTATGTCAAAGATAGAAATTTTCTGTTTGATAATCTGTAACCCATCAAATTTATATGAGGTTTTTAATAAGAAAATAGAATTCAAAGACAATGACTTGATAAATATCTCTGTAAATAATAAGTGTAAAATATTTGATTATACAATTGTACATTAGTTAAGACAGATTAAATATTTCCCTCATAGACACTTTTTTATGGCATTAACAAACTGAGAAGACCCAGATTTGACTGTTCCTGATCTGTGTTTGCTCTGTTTGTTTATCAAATTTTGCAGGTGTTATCCTGCTCTTTTTACTTGGATAAGAAATTCCCATTCCAAGTTCAAACTATGTATATTTCTGTCAAGTACTAATTTGATTATAATTGGAGCATGACATTTTAACCATTATTCCATAGTTTGTTTCAACTTTTGAAGACAAGTGACCACTTAAAGCAGGTTGAAAGTAAAGTAGAATGCACTTTAAGACACATTCTGCTTTAGTTAATTTCAACCTGCTTTAAGCTACCATCTGCTAGGATATAGGAAAAACAGAACTTTGGGGTCATAAGTTAAAGATGTATTTATGGGGTTATGTAGGTTAAAGCAGGTTGAAAGTAAAGCAGAATGCACTGTAAGGTGCATTGTTTTGATTTCAGGCTACCATCTGCTAGGATAAAGAAAATATTTCTTATGAAGCACATTCATGTCTGTATAAACTATTTTCTTCAGCAGACTAATACATTAAAGGTGTAAAAAGGCATATTTTTTATGGTTGAATGGGTTAAAGAAATAGTGCTGTTGGGGAACGATTTCAGGTTTGTTCTTCCAAGGAGATATTTTATCATACGAGACACATTATAAGACATTTGGTTTCTAGGACAGCATCAAGGTGTGTGATTATGTAAGTTAAATTGATTAATATTGTTACTTTTTCAATTAAAAAGTTTAATGATATGCACTTTTTTGGTTGTTTATCTATTTTCAGTAGCTCTTGGAGTTTCTTTTTCGCAATCCTTGATGGAAGTTGTGATGGGCATGCCTAATTTGACTGCAAAATTAAAAGAGGATGTTCTAAAGTCAAATTCTACCCAAAATAGATTTTGCAAAGCTTCTACCCTGAATATTCCCCTTCCTTTATTTACTTATTCTGCATCAAAATTTCAGCCCCAAAGAAAATTCCGCTTCATTTGCATATCCT
The DNA here is from genome assembly GCA_922989275.2 of Gari tellinella. NCBI lineage: Eukaryota > Metazoa > Mollusca > Bivalvia > Cardiida > Psammobiidae > Gari > Gari tellinella. The sequence continues at coordinate 44,563,962 of OV277867.1, forward strand.
AATTCCGCCTGAAGATTGTCCGCCTCATTTACATATTTCGCCCCAAATTCCGCCCCGTTTCCGCCTGGAATCCGCCCGGAATATATTCCGCCTCATTTGCATATCCTAATTCCGCCTGGAAGATTTTCCGCCTCATTTACATATTCCGCCCCGTTTCCGCCCGGAATTTTTTCCGCCTAAAATTTTTCCGTCCGTAAAATGTGCCTCATTTACATATTCCGCCCCCGAATTCCGCCCCGTTTCCGCCTGGAATCCGCCCGGAATTTATTCTTTATTTCATATAAGTGGAAACAGGCGGAATAGGATGTGAGATTCCGCCCCAATTCCGGGCGGAACATTTCGTACAGGCGGCACTTCATTATGACACTTGACACATAACTCATTCAACCATGAAACTCGTTATGGACAGTTTCAATATCTGATTAAGACTAGTCCATTTTTTGATAGTTTATGGTTGATGTTAACAATATATTGCAAAATAACAAACTGTGCAGAACCTGTCTGCTTTTCTGAAACAGTCTAAATACAGGTCAGATGCTAATTTATTTGGGTTTTTATCTGAATCTACACTGTTTGCAAATGTTATTCCAGTTGTATAGCAAAGCAATGGTAGATAGGAAAGACATCTCCATGTAGAATAGAGTGTGATCTGAATCCATACTGTTTGCAAATAGAACTCTTATGTATGTTTTATAATACAATAAATTTCATATTTTATTTATAAACCTATGGCATTTTTTCCTCTGGCATTTTTACCTATGGCATATTTTCCGTTTTCTTATGGCATTTTTACCTCTGGCATTTTTTCCTATGGCATTTTTTCCTCTGGCATTTTTTCCACACACCGTATAGATTGTATAAACAGTGCACATCAGACAGATCTTTCAGGAGCTGTCTAAACTGGTTCTACAGCGTTTTCAAAAAGTATGAAATACAAGCTAATATTATTAAGAGAAGTGAACTTAACCTTGCAATGTTTCTATAGCATTGAACACTTCGACTTAAATATATTGATAAGACAGTACTCACCTATCAGTTCAAGGTCAAGGTCAACAGGAAATATGAAAATAGAAAAACAGTATTATAAGATAAACAGTTACAACAATTTGAAAACACCTACAGTAGAACCTCTCTATTGAGACCACTAAATTGTTCCAAATATCAGACGTTTAAGACAGGTGACTACTTAAAGCAATGTGAAAGTGTAACAGAAAGCTCCTACAGGAGCTTTCTGTTTCACTTCCACATTGCTTTAAGCTGTCACCTGTCTTTTATACAGACAATTAGCCTTCTTTTTAGTGGTTGTAATAGAGAGGTTCTACTGTACTTCTTATCCTTCTCAACACTGTAACCCATTACCCAATTGCATGTTTCTAACTTTTAAGATAGGTTACCACTTAAAGCTGGTTGAAAGTAAAGCAGAATGCTCCTTAAGGCATTTGATATTGTGGGAAAATATCCCTCAAGAGGCAATTTATCAGAAAAATAAGAATCAATTTAAAAATGCAGCATTGTAAAGGGCTGGTACAATATACTAAAAGCTTTTTTAACCAGTTCACAAACAAATGATTGCCTGCTACTGTAATATACTTTCAAATATCACCCAGGAAATACTACATACATTACAAATCACATACAAATCACCATAGTGACAGCATTTTGCACCATTACCCTTTTCTTTCTTCACACTGTCAACTGCTCAAATGTCGTCTGAATCATTGGCAGAAAAAGATAAACATATCCTATAATTTTCACAGTAATACAATCTGATGTCCCATCAGTTCGGATCTCAGATCAGTTCTTGTGTTTTGAGGGGCCTGATCTGGATCAAAACAGTTTGTAAAGATTGTTACAAGAATTACCGAGAATGCAGTGGGTTAATCTAGTCAGTAAATCATCATAACTATGGCAGATGCAGGCATTCTCATAACTGTCTGCTAGAATGACATAACAGTCTAATACTCTATGTTAACTCTTTCCACCAAAATATAGTCTTCTGCCAAGATTCTGAAATTGAATTCAAAGCTCCAGGAGAATATTTCAAAAACTAAAATCTTTATTACTGCATTAAATCCTATGGTGATACTAATTAGAATCTTCTCTTCGAGACGATTCTTATGAGTAGTTACACAATAGGATTTGGATATATTTAGTTTTCTCCCTCTTATCTGCAATGGAGCCCTGAATTGAATTGGTTTTCTGTTTATTTCCAGAAACAGTATCAAAGTGACAAACAGTTTGGATCCAGATCAGGCCGCACATTTAGTGGAAAAACTATTTGCCAAGGTCTGCACTACACTGGTCTTCAGAGGCAAAAGAGTTCTAACTTTAACTCATTTAAGCCTAGTGTTTATACTGGAGTGGACATTGGCAAAAAGTGCACAGGTGCCAGACGCATGCTTCCTCCAAACACAAAAAAGTGAATAACACCATAAAAACACCCTTTTCTATGATCAAACACCATATTCTGACTTACAGCTCATTTTAAAAAAAAAAAAAAATTTATATAGTATTTACCTTGGGAAACTCCCGCGGCAAATGTGCTTCGCGAAATGCACTGATTTCATTCCGAGTCTTGTTGCACAGTCAATTCTCGATTGCGAACAGACAGAAACCATCAGATGCAGAAAATCCTATTGTACACCATAAAACATTGAAGTCAATCAAGTCTCTACCGACACATACACAGTGCTTTTTACCGCTGGGGTCTTGTCTTTACACCTTAAATCTACGACATGCACTCCATGCCCTCCATATTTGGATAAAATCATATAAAAGAAGTATAACTTATGCATGTGAAAGCCAAAAAACTCTGCATTATAGCGCATCGGCCTATGTTTTGAAGCGACTCTTCATGGAAAGAAGATGGTCAGTGCAAATTCTAGTCCGGCGTATTTGATTTCAGGCAGTCCATCGTGTAAAGCCAGAATACGACTTAAAATTCTAAATTATTAAGTTCAAACACTGTATTACAGGCTGAATACCCGTACAACAGGCTGAATATCTTATCACCATCATTGTTTGTTGCATTAAATCGCGTAACTTGATAAACATCCGGTTTAAAAAGCAGCCTAACTGCATGGTAGCTATACAACAACAGAATTTTCTATGAATATTAATTAAGATTTTTCTTTTACGATGTATGATGGGCTGAAAGTACGGTTGTCTGTTTAATATAAATGAATATTGATAACTTCACGTTATGCGACATATGAAACAATTAGACTGAGATGATAATTTCGAACAGGTGGCAACGGAACAAAACAGCCGAATGATGGTTTGAAAGGACAAACATGGCTTACCAATCAAACATTGGTTGATTGATTTCAGGTTTACGTTACCTCCAATATTAATAATACGGATTTCTTTTAGCCCATCCAAGTCGAAATCAAGCAAATCACTTGCATATTTCATTCCTCTTTTCTGAAACTTCGTTTGATATCCGGAGAAAAGAATTTGTCGTATATTTCTCGGGCCTACTTTTCTTTGAATACGAACTCAATTAAGTGACCCATGTCACGAATTAGACCTTTTTAATCGTTAAGCAGTTCATATTCTTAATTATACAACTAGATCAAACAAGTCTTTGTATTTGATGCGATAATTATTGATTGAGAATGCTTCTCAACACATTCGTAGAGTTTTAAACCTCCCATGCCGATAGGTGTGAAAAGTTTACGCCGTGCGAAAAATCTGGCCCCGGGCTGATCGTGCATCTGACCTAACGCGATGAAAACAAGGTAATTATTTTTGAAAGGGACAGGTAAGGCATAGGAATAAATGAATTTTCCGAACTAGTTCAGATCCAAATAATCACATTTTTTCTACATATGAAATGCATAGAGACATGATGGGACTACGAAACCAATCCATACCAAATCATCGTTATGAAGCAACGTGATCCGAACGATCGTAATTAGACAGTATAAGCGTATGTGGCAGGAGAAGGGTTAATACCTAGCACCATTTAACTGTCTTATTTCTGTCAATTACTAATCCCAGTTCTGTCAGCTCATTGCCAGGGCCATACATTACTACTACATTATGGACTAGGTAACACTTAGCCACAGTAAACATGCAATATCTAAACACAGGTTCATGCTTCATACAGGACTAAAGTCATACAGAATGTTCCATAACCCTTTCCCCATAAATACGCACTTTTATGCCTTTAATTTATTCTTCCACTGAAGGAAATAGTTCCACTTTATGCAGTTATGACAAAGCATCATAAGAGATACCTTCTATATCCTAGGACTTTGTAGCTTAAAGCAGGCTGAAAGTTAAGCAGAATGTGCCTGCTTTACTTTCAACCTGCTTTAAGTGGTCACATATCTTCAAAACTAGAAATAGACTAGGGGTAATTTTAGGGTTAACAGTTTTCTGCACTACTTTTATCTTGCATAAACTCTTTGCATGCAAGCGGCGGATATGTAAATAATTATGTGCCACAGTGATCACCTTTGCAAACAGATTGGATCCTGATGAGACGCAGCATAACGCCGCATCTCATCAGGATCCAAACTGTTTGACACTCTGACCCTGATTTGGAAAGAAGTTTAGAAATTCTACTTTTAGAACAGTAACAGACAACAGTTGTTGCAGACGAAAACAAGAATGCACATCCTTGACAATAAATTTTGATTTTTTTCTAAGTCCAAATTAGGTCAAGGTCAAGGTCAAAATCAAGGTTGGGTAATATGGGTTGATTGGTAGTGATCCAAGGCAACAACTGTATAAGTATCAAAGCATTGTAGTCAGTTATGCTGATGCTAGACGAAACGGTAAAATCTAGTTAACCAAGAAATAGCCCATTTAAAATATTCCAAGTCCAATTTAGGTCAAGGTCAAGGTCAAAATCAAGGTTGGGTGATATTGGTGGAAAGAGAATGGTCCAAGGCAACAACTGTATAAGTATCCAAGTATTTGAGTAAGCGGTGTTGATGCTAGAGGAAACAGTAAAATCTACTTAACCTGTTACGGACAGACGGAAGGACGGACGGACGTGCCACCGAAATGGGTTAGAGGGCCTTTTCTTTTGTTATTTTCTTTTGTTTGAATAACTGGCCATGGCCCCTTATTCTATTGTTACGGAATGAACTCTATTGTCTTCTTTTGTTATGTTTACCGTTATCTGGCCAGAAAAGGCCCTCTAACCCATTTCGGTTGTGCGGATGCACGGACGGATGCACGGACGGACAGGACGATTACTTATGCCTCCGCATCTATAGATGCCGGGGGCATAAAAATACTCAGCAAAGAGTTAGCAGAAGACACTATATTTTACTGTAAGGCCTGATAAATCCCCTCAATCACTGCTTGCTAAACCATGTTTCCTAGAATAGTTCAGATGAAGATTATTTTCAAAGTTTTTGAGTCTAAGACATGTTGAAAAGTTCCATAGTCTCATTTCTCTTAAGTTTCAAAACTTGAGCAGCCAAATATGATATTACATATTTTTATACTGAGAAATTGCATCAGAAGACAGCATACAGCGCTCCCTCTCTACAATGGCCCTCCTAACAACGATTCCCTCCATACAACGACCGATGTTGCTCTTCCCCAACCAAGTTAATTATCTCCAACCATTTCACTGCTGTATAAACGTCTGCTTAAAATTGTCGTCTGCTGTTTTTCTAAAAGTTGCATTAGTGACATTTTGAAAGAACAAGAGGGCCTGAAGGCCCTGATATCGCTCACCATTTGTAATAAAGCCTGATAGCTTTACCTTTGAATTTCACCCTTTTTATTCTAAATCCATTCAAGTTTGTCGACCTACTCTAGTATAGTAGAGTACATCAAAGGCAGATAACTAGAGCCTAAACAATACTGAAATGAAGCCTTTTTCTAGCATTTCAAAGTATATCAAGGGCAGGTAACTAATGCCACAATGATTAGATTTCAACAATAATTGCACTCCTTCAAGAACCTATAGCTATAATTATATACTTTGTGTACAAGTATAATGAAAATCCATTGAAAACTATAGTTGCAAGAGTGTAAACACTGTAAAATATGGCATTTTCAGCAATTCAAAGGTAGATAACTCTTGATCTATTTGTCCGATTTCAACCATAATTACCCTATTTCGAACTCTTATGGTCATATACAATCTGGGCAAGTTTGAGAGAGCTTGGACAAATATTGTGGCCTCTAGAGCGTAAACACTGTTAAATGTGTCATTTTCAGCAATTCAAAGGTAGATAACTCTTGACCTATTGGTCCAATTACAACCATGAATAAACTCATCCGAAGCCTTATGGTAATATACAATCTGAGTAAGTTTGAGAAAGATTTGTTAAAATTTGTGGCCTCTAGAGTGTAAAAACCCTTAAATATGGCATTTTCAGCAATTCAAAGGTAGATAACTCTCGACCTATTAGTCTGATTTCAACCATATCAAACTCATCTGAACTCTTATAGTCATATACAATCTGAGCAAGTTTGATGAAGATTAGATAAAAATTGTAGCCTCTAGAGTGTAAACATCGTTAAATATGGCATTTTCAGCAGTTCAAAGGTAGATAACTCTTGATCTATTTGTCCGATTTCAACCAAAATCGAACTCATCCGAACTCTTATGGTGATTTACAATTTGGGCAAGTTTTAGAAAGATTGGGTAAATATTGTGGCTTCTAAAGTGTAAACACTGATAAATATGGCATTTTCAGCAATTCAAAGGTTGATAACTTATGACCTAATTGTCTGATTTCAGCCATAATCAAACTCATCCGAACTCTTATGGCAATATACCATCTGAGCAAGTTTGAGAAAGATTGGATAAATATTGTGGCCTCTAGAGTGTAAACACTAAAATTGTTGAAGCCGCACGACGCACGACGGACGACGCACGACGGACATTCAAGGATTGCAAAAGCTCACCCTGAGCTAGCTCAGGTGAGCTAAAAAGCTTAATGATGAGTGACAAACAGCTTGAACCAAGATCAGAAGCCGCCTTACGTGGTGTCTGCTCTGTATTCAAGCTGTTTGCAAATATCAGCCAATTTCCCTCCATATAACGATTCCCTCCGAACAATGCACATAATATTTGTCTCCCATTGGGCGTCATTGAAGAGAGGGAGGGCTGTATTACCTACATAGACTATCTAGTCATCTTACACTGGAGGACTAAAGCTATGGTGGGGGAATTGCTGATTGGAAAAACGTAATGAATTTCCCAGGAGCAGATTTAACTAAGTAATCATAAAGTCACTTACACGTGTAACACACACTTAAAACCCTTCTCCTGTCAGAGCTTTATCCTATTACTCTTAGTATGCCTTTAATCTATTCCTCCAATGAAGAAAATACTTCCACTTTTTACAGTTATGAAAATGTATAACAGGAAATATTTTCTATATTTAGCAACTTGTAGCTTAAGACAAGCTGAAAGTGAACCAGAATGTGCCTATTAGGCCCATTCTGCTATACTTTCAACCTGCTTTAAGTGGTTAATATTGTTGCCTGCAAGAAATGGTCAAATATTAGATTTTTTTAAACATTTCTAATTCTAATAAAATATGAGAAAGGCTGTCACTGTTTGGATACAAGACACCAAGTTACTCATCATCTGATCTTGATCCAAACCATGTGAAAATAACTGTAAAGTTATGATCAACCGAAGGGATATTTATTAATGTTTGTTGCTGCACAATTTTTTTGTCCCTTACGTGTTTGGTTTAAAAATGGTATTAGTTTGATTCTTGGCAAGATCACAAGGCATTGGGGACATGTCTTTATTAGTACCAGCATCCTTGTTGGCAATCACTGTTGGAAAAAGCAACTCTTTGGTATTAGTCTTGCTTTGAAAAAGACATTGTAATACTAATCCATTGCACAATCAATATACAGTCGAACTTCGATATCTCCAACTCGCTTAACTTGAATTGTCCGATAGTTCGACACATGAACTGCATTATTTCATGCTTGGTTAAGTCGAACATACCCATATTTCAAAGTTAAAACGTGGCTGAGCCACGTTTTAACTTTGAAATACGGGTATGTTCCATTTAAACGAGTTTGAGATATCAAAGTTCGACTGTATAAACATTGGCAAACAGCTTCTATCCAGATAAGCTCTCACAAAATGTGGGGCCTGATCTGGATACCAACTGTTTGTCACATCTGCCATTCATATTTCTGTAAAAACTAAAAACAGAAAAAAAAGAATTGATATTGGACATTTAACAGCAGGTACTATATATTGTTTTCAGCATGTAAGAGATGTTTGGCCTTCTCCTGCAGTAACATCATCTGCTTCGAAATTGTCATCAGCAAGGTGGATCAAAAATGGTTTCATAAAATTTTTGAATTGCGGAAACTTAAAGATGATTGGTAAATACATGTAGTTTGGATCCAGATCAGATGCCATGTTATAGAGCATTTGATCTGGGTTTAAACTGTTTGCAAATACATGTACAAACTAACTCAAATCGGCAGGCAAATTGTTAAAAAAAACTCTGATTTCCTGAGTCATTGCGAACTGTCGCAATGTTGTAAAAATAAACATCAAAAACTCTTTTTTGCTTCATGTGTTAGAGAGAAACTGTTTGATACTATGCTGATGTGTTTCATTGTTGTAAAAACTAATCACCTCAAGACAGAGAACTTTGCAGGGAAACAAAACCATATAACAATTACATCAAAACTTGTATAAAGCATCACTCATAAGAATACAGAATACTGATTAACCCATATTTTATTTATTCCTCCACTTAAAAAAATAATTCTAAATTTATACAGTCATTAATATCCAACATAAGAAATATTTTCATAATCCTAGCAGATAGTAGCTTAAAACAAGCTGAAAGTAAAGCAGAATGTGCCTTAACAGACTACTGATTAACCAATAACCCCATAAATACCTTTATATGCCTTTAATTTATTCATCCACTAAAGAAAATAGGTCTAAATTTATACAGTCATGAATATCCAACATACCCCGGTAGGAAATATTTTCAAAATCCTAGCAGATTATGAGTAGCTTAAAACAAGCTGAAAGTAAAGCAGAATGTGCCTTAAGGCACATTCTGCTTTACTTTCAGTTTGCTTTAAGTGACCATCAGTCTTCAACTGACAACAAGCTATGGGGGAAAAGGTTGAAGTTGCCTTGCATTGAATCCTACCTGTATTAAAATACTGGACATTTTCTCTTTTATTGAGTCATGGTCTTGTATGAAAACTCATACTATTACAGTAAGTGTCCCTGTCGGGAAAGACTGGATATGGAAGCATTAGATGTATAAGCGGTGCAACAAGGTTGGCCAGTGATAAATCTGCTGCCATTACAGGACAGTCTGGAGAGCTTTATCTGCTGTCTCGTGGACAAAGGTGAAGCAAGGGTCCAGTGTAATTAGCTGCCATCTGTGTTTACATAGACAACCCCTGCTCACATAATGTCAACCCTCTGTTAAACCTTCTCCTCTATAACCTTGACTGCAAATCTCCTATATCCTAGCAGACTGAAACTTAAGGCAGATAATTATGATCTATATGATTCATTGCTAAATCAACCATGCAGAAATGAAGACCATTCCCACATGTAAAATCATTATCAAATGTTACTTCATGTCTAGAAATACATGTTAAAACAACTACATTGTATACATTAAAAATTTTAAGATTACAAGGATCCACTCATATTTTCTCACTTTCATTTTCCCCAATATCTCTGAGATTGGCATTCTTGAGATTCCAGCCTGATCCTTGACCGCTGTCCCCTGATCCCCTTGACTCCATGTCCCCTTACGCATGGACAAAGGTTTTCCACCTTATTAACTCTAGACCCTTACTATGCTCATTTTCCAAAGGGTTTATTCCATTTTCAAATAAAAAACAACCAGTGTATATGGTTTCTCAACAATTTATTTAAAGATTAATTGTAAATATGACACACAGTGCAGACCCTGATCAGAGGGCTCCTTCAGGAGCCCTCTGATCAGGGTCTGCACTGTTTGTAAATACTGTTTAATCATTTCAAGCACAGCAAGAGTTAAAGAGCCGACAATGATTTAACTTGCATTTAAAAGCAGTTTGTATGGAGTCTGATCTGGATTCAAAATATTTGTCACTTGGATCATATATATTTCAAGAGAGAGAATCAAATTTTACCATTTCAGCACAAGGCAACTTAAAGCAGAAGATATTTATTCAGCCAGCAAGAGCTAACATTATTGAATACCTAAAGGCAATCTACTTAGTTCTAAAACAGGATTACACAAGCCCCTTTCTAGCCCCTTCTAACCCTTTCTGTGCTGAAAACCAGAATATGTATATTTTGCAAAATTTAATGGTGAGCATACAACCTGATTAGAGGGCTCTTTAAGTCTAAGCCATCTGATCAGTGTCTGTAATGTTTGTTTTATTTTTATTTTTCTGAAACATTTTCTAAAAACACCCCTAAACATTAACATGAAATTGCATAGATTTTTAAAAACTGGAATAATCTATATGAATTATTTCACATAAAAAGGTCTAAAGTCCATTACCATCTTAGACTAAGGCCAATCGAAACAGCGTACAGTCAAAACTCAATATTTAGAACTTGCTCAAATTGAACTTAGCCGTATTTCAAACTTAAAATGTCGCTTAACCACATTTTAACTTTGAAATATTGGTAAGTTGTACTTGAGTGAGATTGAGTTATAGACATTCATTTTTCTCATACAGAAGAAGGGATAAAGAAAGCCCTCCTTACATGGATAGAGAGTTAATTTGTTTACCCAAACCACTTAGCATACATAACTTCAGGGTTAGTCCTTACGGTACTGAAAGTGTCAATAAATTTTATCTTTTTTTTCTTCAGTTTTTGTGTGAAATATTATGTAGTCATAGAGGTGAATATATTACTTGCAGATCATTACATAGGCTAGAGGCATGATATGGGTATAAACTGGCCGCACAGGTCCAAACAGAGATGAAATGATATCACAAAGGGTTAATCCTGCCTCGCGCCTGTCTGAGACGTATTCAGGCCTACTGTCATGTGACTGTCATGTGCTTTATGAACGTATCAGTGTCACAGGGCACATGTTTTGTGTGATACATCCCCTCCGACATCACTTCCTCTTTGTTCCCATGACAACTCCCTCCACACTCCGTTATGCCCCAGCTTCCTGGGATGTAATCTTCAATACCGATACATCTCAACACGACGACCACATTCATACAACTAAATTATGGTGTTGAAGACAGGTGGTGGCTTAAAACATGATAAAAGTGAAGTAAAAGCTCCTATATGAGCTTTTACTTCACTTTTATCATGTTTTAAGCCATCACCTGACTCCAATAATCTATAACACTTCAAGTTTCATGTGGCCGTAATAACATGCCTATACTGTTTCATCAAAATATTGCTTTAATTTTTGTTCTGAAATCCGTGATTTAATAGCCACATGGAATCTGCTTAAATTTGCCTTTTTTATACAGCCTCTTTAAATGCAGTGTAACGGGCAAATTCTGCACGCTTTGCAAAAAGAGCAGAATGCAAGGATTCCGAGATCTCTGCAAGACATTACACTAAATATGCTACAAGAGATTGTAATATTTGTCACATTGAAAAGATTAATGGCTTCTTTTCATACCCCTTGACAAATCATGATGAGAATCATGACAGCCACCTCCCCAGGCGTCCCATAGAAATGTTTGTAGACATTGATGACATGACTACAATAATTAGTCCACTAGCGGGCACGAACAACAGCCTGATGTTTCCCTGTCCAGCGACCTTGAACCCTGATTTGCTGGCTTGCAGCTTTTGATAGATATTGGTGACAAAGCATTTTTGTTGCCATGGTGACAACTGTGTTCATATTTCTGCACAGATATCATGGAGAGCTAGGTGTAGGATGATTTACACCGAGATTTTATCTGAGATTTGAGATTTCATGGATATTATTCCGAAGAGAGTGCTTGCCACTACCATTGCGGCTTTTGGGATTACCGTCAGTCGTGAATTAAGCTAACACTCATTGAAGTGTTATTGCTATATTTTAATACAAGTGATTGCTTCAATGCAGGATAAAATGATGCAGAAAGCTCCTATGGAGCTTTCTGCATTATTTTTATCCTGCATTTAAGCAACCACTTGTATAAAAGAGATTCCCAGCATGTTCTATTGGATGGTGACTATATAAAGGGTGACAGTATCTGTATTGTCACCGGAGTCCAATTTGAAACTATCTATACATTATTGATGGTGGTAGAAGCTGCTGGTGTTGTCATGGCAACCTGTCACCTTCCCTACATTAACACTTACTGCGCATGAAACAAGTTTATTCCACATCAGCTGCAAACAGTGTAGACTCAGATCAGAGGGCTCCCTGCTCCCAGAAGGAGCCCTCTGACTAGGGTATACACGGTTTGCCATAATTTTAAATATGCTCTGGACAAACTCCTCGAGAGTAAAATGTAAACCGGTCAGTATTTAGGAAATGGAAGAGTTCATTCCTAAAGTCAGGAATGTAAGGGCTGTAACCCTTTAATTACCATGCTGATTTTATTAAATAGACTATTCTGCTTTTGGAATTTATCCATGGAGGCATAAAAAGGCGTATATATGGGATATTGGGTAAATGAAGAAGCAATGAGATCCCTGGAAGATCAAGGCAATTCAATGTAAAAACGTTAGATTTCAAGCTCCTTAAATACTCCACAATACTGTGCCCATAGCCTGTTTTAATTTTGAAGACAGATGACCACTTAAAGCAGGTTAAAAGTAAAGCAGAATGTGCCTGAAGGCACATTCTGTACTTTCAGCCTACTTTAAGCTTCCATCTACAAGGATAAAGAAAATATTTCTTATGGTGCATATTTAACACTATATAAAGTGGCAATTTTCTCCAGTACAGGAATAAATTAAAGACATATATAGGCGTATTTATGGGGTAATGAGTTAAAAACTGTCTGTGCTTTCTCTTGAAAGTGGTTTGGCTGGACACAGAAAACGTTTAAAAACTATTTAAGGGTAAAAAACACAACTTTTGTCCACAAATTTGTTGATATCTGTTTGATCTAAATAGGGTTTAATCATGTTTTCCACTATAGACTCATGTTTTGCAGTTCTGAACGAGCACCTTAACATCATGATGGTGAACAATTCAATTAAATTAGATCCAAAGTTCCAAATCAATAAATATGCTATCTACAGTTCAAGTCATGCTCTTTATAATGTTGATTTTACAGAGATTCAACATAAAAATCTCATTTTCCAAACAATTTATATTAAATAGGTGTTCAAGACTTTCTCATATTTCAAATTTATGTTCCTTTATTGATAAAAATCTCCATTCACATTCACTATCAAGCTCAGAAATCACTGGTTTCAAAATTGTCATCAACACATCGCTCATTAAATTCTGTTAAATGATGTCAAAAGAAGATTGACCATCAGTAAAAGGTAAAACAGTTTAGATCCTGCGCAGATGGTGTTGTATGGCATCTGATCTGGATCCAAACTGTTTACATAACTGTGATGGTCGAGTCATTGCAAAATAAGGTATACTGGTTCCCACAACAAATTGTCATACAAGTATCCTAATGCAGTCTGGTTCCCTGTCTCATTTTCAATTTTCTCAATTTATCAATTTTTTATCAATTTAAGAAATTTTCGTCTGCAAAACATTGTCTTCTGCAGTAAATTTAAAACAAAACTATTTTTTTTATTTTGTTGATAAGATGTTTGTCACATTGTCACACAGTTTGGTTCCTGATGAGACGCCAAGTGTTTGCAGTACTAGTCTCAGAGTTCCCAAGTCTAATAGATTTCCAAAAGGTTTAAGAATTTCAAAAAGTATACCATCAGAAATATAGCCTGCTTTAAATAAACATGAGAATTAAAACACTGATACCAAGTTGTGAAGGGAAAAGTATTAAAACAATGAAGCCACAATACCAAAACCTCATTTCCTGCCAAAAACTGAATTCATAACTTCACCAAATATTAAAATAGCTATTGAGAGAAAATTGTAGCACGAAATCCCCCTCCACCAGGCGAGACAAAAATGATTTATCTTGATTGAAAAGAACTCCTCACAGTTTGGTGAGGTTTCATCACACTATCACAAGCACTTCATTTGTACATGCATTAAGAACAGTACAGCCTGTGTAAAGTGGGTATTAACAAGAAATATCTTTAAAAAAGATATTCGGCGGAATAGGTGGTGAAAGTAATGATGTATATGGAATTGATTCTATCCAAGTTGCAATAAATAGGATGGTAAATCAGGATTTTAAGCTTAATATTTATCAAATAAGACATGCGCAGTAATCAACGACCACATACATATAATCAAAGACTGAAGGTCTTGAGTGTCGCCAAGAATGAGTTTTTGCAATCATTAAACTACTGGATCTGAGGTTAATCATTAGTTTGTTAAGGCAGTTGGTCTCTCAAAGATTGAAGGTGAAAGTACAGCAGAGAGCATTTACACACGTTTATGCTTTTGATCGGGCTACATTTTGCTGCAAGTTGTCAGCTGTTTTTATTCCATTAATAAGTACTTTTTCAGAGGTGGTTGTAGAGAGATTTACAATTCTTGACAGAAGGTACAGTTTGCACTTCTTCCTATGATGTGACTGAAAGTGATGAGAATTTTTAAAGACAGATCTAGATCACGGAATTATACTTCCATGTCTAGATCTATGTGTATCATTTTTATTTTGTAATTTGTAGATACCTAGTCCACATGTGCACAGTTACATGATATGGAGCTATTTCTCGTCTTTGCCATATCCAGGGACGACAACTGTCACAAAATATAATGTCGTTCCAGGGGTTCATTAATGAGACTAGTAGATACCATGAATTAGTAAAATTCGTATGTGTGTGCTCTTTTGTTAGTTGTTTATACTTTAAATATGGTTTGATTGTTTAAATATTCTCAATCACCTGATTTTGATTTGAGATTTTTGGAAAGCACCCCCGAAATATGCCGAATATGAATTGTTTGAAACGACCCCCGTTGCCACCGGTAAATAAAGCAAACTTGTGTCCGCTTCAAGAATTCGTGTATGGAATTTGTCTTGTAGAGTTAGTTCTATGTTCTGATTTATTATAAAAATATCTACAAAGTGTAGCAATGTACGTTTTAGGTATCTACGTGTTGTTGGGTTTTCGCATTTAACCAAGAGATTGCGATCGCGTTAAAAAAATCACGGTTTGTTAACATTTGAGGTCACAGAGTTGCGCATGCGCTGGGGGAAAACGGTGTTAACACAAAAAATACCCATCATGCTCGAAATCTTTTCAATATCTAGGTTAAATTCAAACGCCAGTTTTCTCGTAATCTCACTGAATTGTTACTGCTATTCTTTCTTTTTCATATACTTGGTACTAGATTAAAATTATGATCAATTCTATTATGAACAATTTCGTTCTGATTTGCAGAACGCATCAAATCATTGCCGAACTTGCGACAATATGTCATATCTTAAAATAGAAACACTATGTCATTCAAATCACTACCTAACGGTCGGGACACGTAAAATGTCTCGGTTATAACTCACTAGCAGTAGCGGAAAGTCGTGTTTACTACTGGTACCGCTACATAGCAAATCAGCCTATAACAGTCTGTGTCTCTTATTTTACAAATTTGTAAAAGTCAGTAGTCAAGTCTAACCGCTACCCAATCAGACTATTCGATTTTAAGCACGTGTCCTTAAGCTTTCATTTCTGGTCATTCACGATTGGTTGGGCCATATAAGGTTTGAGGCTCAAGGAGAAATCAGACAGCTCCGCCGAAAAAATAACCCATTACCCCATACATAGCCTCATAACTTTCTAGTATCAAAGATAGATGACTTCTTAAAGCAGGCTGAAAGTGAAACAGAATGTGCCTGAAGGCACATTCTGTTAAATTTTCAGCCCACTTTTTTAATAAGCTAACAGCTGATTGGATATCCTTAGCAAGCCCGGATGATTTTGTACACATAACACAGACACTACCGGACTACTTTTGAGCTCATTTTCTGAATAAACACTACACTCTGACATCTCAAAACTACTCTGACGTGTCAACACGAAACAGAAAGTGACTATCTATTTTTAGAAGCGCTATATTTAAATCGCGTTCACGCAATACCCCAAAAAAAAAAAAAAAAAAAAAAAAGGGGATCCTGAGCTCAGTTTGAGCTTTGTGAGCTTTGTGTTGACATGTCAGTGTTACTGAATTCCAGCATGAGTGCTATTATAACGGGTTTTGACAAAAAGGTCGAGTACATTTTAAACCGAAAGTAGAAAGATGGACCGTTTCGGCCCCTCTGGCATTCGCCTTTTTCCAATATTGCAAATTTGTGTCTGGATCCATTTTGGATGCTGCCTGAAAGTGTCACATTTTGCAGGAGACCATTGATATTCTAGAAATAGGCAGTGCCGAACCTGGCCTTTCAGAAAAGTCTTCCAACGCGATGTGCGAATCATAACTTTTCATTCTACGGAAGCCAAAATGTGCCATAAACGTCAAAACGTTTTAATACGTTATGGGCGTTGAAAGGATATAGAAACTATTTTTGTGGTACATATTCATGTGTAAAGTGGAACTATTTTCTTCAGTGGGTGAATGCATTAAATGTGATCAAAGGCGTATGATATGGAGTAAAGGGATAAAGTAGGCACTCAAATGAGATCAATTATTGACCTTACAAAGGGCAGACAACTCAGTGCAAGGTTAAAGTAATGCAGAGAGCTTGTGTCTGAGCTTTCTTCATTTCTTTTCTCCTGCATTTACGTAGTGACGTCACAGTCACCCTTTAACCCTAGTGACATCTAAACACATTCTTTAACAGTGAACCTGTTAAGAGTACACTTGTCCTATGCAAACATTGTATACTGCCAGATCAGAGGGTCCCTCTGTTCAGGGTCTGCAAAGTATGTCATTTGAAATACATTGTTAAAAATAACCCTATAATAAATTTTGAATTGTCCATTGATTTTGCTTCTTCACGGAATGTCAGCTGACCACAGGTTCTACTGTACATCAAGCAGCCTTTAACCCTTTACCCCATAGTAGTGCCTTTTATAGCCTGTTCAATTTATTCCCTCACTGAAGAAAACAGTTCCAATATATATGGTCATGAGCATGTTCCATAAGAAATAGTCTCTATATCCTAGCAGATGACCACTTAAAGCAGACTGAAAATAAAGCAGAATGTGCCTTAACTTTTTCCTCCCTGAAACTTTAAATGGACAATTCAACTTTCCATTTTAGTCTAGTCTATTTCTGACTTTTAAGGGTTGTTTTTGTCAATGTTTGGTATCATGACAAACAGTGAAGACCCTGATCAGAGGGCTCCTTTCGGAGCCCTCTGATCTGGGTCTTCACTGTTTGCATAAGACAAGTGTACTATTCACATGAACACTGTTTGAAAAAGATGCCTATATGCGGGACTAGGGTTCAAAGGGTTAAGGCACATTCTGCTTTACTCTCAACATGCTTTAAGTTGTCACCTGTCTTAAAAACTAGAAACAGGCTAATGGGCAAATGGGTTAAACATCCTAGTATCAGGGCCTTGGCACAGTGTCACTTCAAAATAGTTTGGATCCAGATCAGATGCATAATTTAACTACATCTGAGTAAAAGCAAAAGTGTTTAAATACTTGAGTCATTGTTTTCTTGAGACAAAAAAAATCATAAAACTTAAGTCCTCAAAAACTATTGCAGACAATTCCGAGGCAGAAAACATAATGGCACTGGTTTTTAACCCTTAGCCCGCCAAATAAATTGTCGTCTGCTATATTTCTCGTCTGCTTCAAGTTTCAAAGTGCTTCAAAGTTGCTCAAAATTGCTGAAAATGTTGTCCGAGTGTCAAACAGCTTGGATTCGGATGAGACGCCGAGTTACTCGGCGTCTCATCCAGATCCAAGCTGTTTGCATATGGAGCTATAGTCGTGAGTGGCAGGCTAAGGGTTAAGGGTGAAAACATTTTTAAATATTATGCATAATTGATGAAGTAGACAACTGTTTTTCAAAAAATTGAAAACCTTCGTCACCGATTCCTATTTAAAAGGATAATGTATGTAGCATTCTGTGACAAAATCTTGAAACACTATAATGGATTGTTTTCACCTTCTTTTGTCTCTAGATAAATGGCAGTTAATCATTAACCCTTTACTCCATTGACATGCCTTTTTACACCTGCCATTTATTCCATTTCTGAAGAAAATAGTTCCAATCTATACAGTCATGAATATGCAGCATAAGACAGCTGACCACTTAAAGCAAGTTTAAAGTAAAGCAGAATGGGTTAATTTAGCAAATAAGACATTAGGTCACCTATTGGCAAACATCAGTATAACATTCTCTTTCCATAAAAGAAATTTCATTTCAAAATTTTCTGTAAAACAGAAGAAATCTGCATGAAAAGAAAGTGTTGCAAAGGGGAATAACTCTCACAATATTGATACAAGAGTTATGACCCTTGTGCAATACACTTCCACTTGTTTCATCTTAAAAGCTTCAGTACAACAGGAGTTATGAGGTGTGACAGACAGATGGAGGGACGGACAGACAGACACCGGAAATGTGATCCCTAAGTGTCACCTCTGCCTAGAGCAGGTGACAAAAAAAGTATGGATTCAGATGAGGTATGATTATTGTTTGAAAAAGTGACAACCAAATTCCCCAAAGCATGCTGAAGATTTCATGGAAAATGTCCCGCAGTGAGTGTTGGTGATCCCACTATTTTCTAATAAAAGTCCGCAGCAAATCCCATTGATTACAGGATGCTGGGGAAGCAGTGGTTCCACCTACATCACTGGAGCTTGAAGCAGGCTTTCATCACAAACCACACAGCCTCTTCTAAATCTTTGCACAACTGAATAAACTTTACCCTTACTCTGTCAACCTTCCAAATGGACTATTCCATTTTCTAAACAATAACTACAGCGTTCCCTCTATACGACGACACCAAATGGGAGACAAAAATTGTGTGCGTTGTTCGGTGGGAGTCGTTATAGGGGGGGAAATTGGCTTACATTTACAAACAGTTTGAATCCAGATCAGTAGCGGCGTAACGTGGCGTCTGATCTGAATTCAAGCTGTTTGTCACTCTTCATTAAGTTTTAACCCATTACCCAATAGCCTATTTCTATGTTGAATACAGGTGACCACTTAAAGCAGGTTGAAAATAAAGCAGAATGTGCCCTAAGGCACATTCTGCTTTATTTTCAGCCTGCTTTAAGCTACCATCTGCTAGGATTTAGAAAAGATTACGATCGTACACGTTTATGTCTGTATACATTGGAACTATTTTCTTCAGCGGAGAAAAAAAATCAAATGCGCTAAAAGGCGCTTCTATTGGGGAAAGGGTTTATCTGTCAAAATGTCCAATATGTAACTTTGAGAAAAACAGCAGACGACAAATTTAAGCAGACAACACTTTGAAATGGTTGGACATATTTGTCTTTTGGGGGCAGAGCGGCAATCGTTGTTGTAAGGAAGGAATTGTTGTTGAGAGGGCCGTTGTAGGGAGGGAGCACTGTAGTTTACATTGTTAACCCTTAGCCCGCCAAATAAATTGTCGTCTGCTATATTTCTCGTCTGCTTCAAGTTTCAAAGTGCTTCAAAGTTGCTCAAAATTGCTGAAAATGTTGTCCGAGTGTCAAACAGCTTGGATCCGGATGAGACGCCGAGTTACTCGGCGTCTCATCCGGATCCAAGCTGTTTGCATATGGAGCTAGTCGTGACTGGCAGGCTAAGGGTTAATTCAAAACTAATAACTATGACAAACAGTGCTGACCCTAATCAGAGGCTCTCTGATCTAGGTCTACACTTTTTGCAAATGTTGTTCATACTCCTTCGCCGCTAAGTAAGGGCTTGTATCCTTTGCAAACAGTGTAGACCCTGATTAGAGGGCTCCTCAAAGAACTCAGCTCTGTTCAGGGTCTGCATTGTTTGTTTTCGTTTTAACTAGATTAGCTTAATCTGATCATTTTTCAAAATTGAAATACATGTAGTCTGTTTGACAATTAGAGTACAGGAAACCAGCCTTTTCTGACTTTTATCAACAGTATGGATCCTGATTAGAGATTCTGGTTAGAGATTTATCTTGCATCTCAAACATAATTGATTTCACTAAAATCAGAATTTCAATATTGCAGCAGAAAACATACACTGCAATAGCTGCCAGTTGCATTTATTAGGATATCAAGTTCAAGTTTGTCTGCCTGCAGCTTTTATAAGCTTCATGCAAAATGCTTGTATTCCGAAAACCTGGGCCCTCATAAGGAGCCACACTTTTTGAAAAATTGATTGTATATACTTTAAAAAAAATACTTTTTATTTTATTTTTTTAATACTGCAGATGACACTTTTAGCAGACAAAAACCTGCTTACAGGGTGATAGGTCACAACCGAGGCTTATTTCCGGCTCTCCATGT
This sequence comes from Gari tellinella, assembly GCA_922989275.2. Taxonomy (NCBI): domain Eukaryota; kingdom Metazoa; phylum Mollusca; class Bivalvia; order Cardiida; family Psammobiidae; genus Gari; species Gari tellinella. The sequence goes on from OV277867.1 coordinate 44,584,336, forward strand.
TGGGAGGTCTGTGTTTTAACCCTGCTCCTTCCGTAATAATGTCTGCTTTGAAATTGTCTGCTGTAATTTCCAATTTTTCCAATTAAGATTTACACCATTTTGGATTTAAGCAACCTTAATACTTGTGTCAAACAGTTAGTATCCAGATCAGATGCCACATTATGTGGCATCTGATCTGGATCCAAACTGTTTGCAAATAGGTGTCAAGTTGTGAGCGGCAGGCCAGGAGATAATCGAGATCAATTTAATTCATACAAAACATCACCAGGCAATCAGCCCATGTCCCCAGTAACCCCTACCAGAACTAATGGAAAAGAAATAATGCAATTAATATGTTATAATAACAAATTAATTGCAGAAGCTGAGCAAAATTAAAAGCAATTTCAAGTTTTGAGAAACCTTAGTGTAGAACTATTGATTCTTGAAGGTTGTTCTTTGTTTTGGGGAATTCAGTTGTGATGCTTGTTGAGAATATCAATCTATGGGGGTGATCATATTTATTATTATATAGACATATTGGATTGACAAATATTCTAATTTAACCCTTCTCCTGCTATTATTGTAAAGTGGTGTGTTTTGAAAAACCAGATCAGAAGGAGCGGTCTGACCAGGGGCCTGCATGTTTCATAAAACTTTGTACGACAAAAACGGGTGTAAGTCAAAACTTTAAATACATTTAATTTCTGATTTCTCTATCTAATTCTGTCTTGTGACATCTCTTTGGAATTGTCGGATTAGATGGAGAATAAATAAAAATTGAGACTTTTGTAATCTGACTTACGACAACATTTGTCGTACAAAGTTTTATGTCAAACTGAGTCTGCAATCTTTTCTGGGATTTTTTTTCTTTATTCTATAAGTCAGTGTAATAGTTCAGATGGTAGAACTGATTTTCATGTAGGACGGAGTTTTATAAAGCCGTATCAAGGTTACCGGTAATGCTTATATATATATACACTATATTTGACAGTACAATATAACTTACTTAATGCATGGAAATTTAATGAGACATCTCCTAAGGGAGCTCTGTGTATTACTTTCTGTCTTGCAAGAACATGCAAATCTGTCTAAAATGCTATAATGCATAACAACTTAATAAGTATATTACTTAATTGTATTATCCCTTATATAATGATATTTTTAATAGCGAAAATGTAAGACCTACTCAGAATGAAGTGAAATGGCTTACATTTACTAATACAGCATTCCCTCTCTTCAACGACATCCAGTGGGAGACACAGAGTGTGTGTGTGTTGTTCGGAGGGAGTAGATATAGAGAGGGAAAATTAGTAATTGGCTTACATTTGCAAACAGCTTGAATCCAGATCAGACGCCGCGTCATGCGGCGTCTGATTTGGATTCAAGCTGTTTGTCACTTGTCATTATATCTATTCTATCAAAATGTCCACTTATATGTAACTTTGAGAAAATCAGCAGACGACAATTTTGAGCAGACGATATTGCAGCATTAAAAGCGTTAGACATAATTGTCCTGTTTAGGGAACAGCGGCAACGGTTGTTGTAAGGAGGGAGTCATTGTTTGGACGGCCGTTGTAGTAAGGGAACACTGTAGTTTGGATACATGTAATTACTCTCGGGCTGCATGTATTATACAGGATAGGCCCTTGTCATTGTGACAGAGAAGCAGACCAACTCTTTCTGAATCATTCACTCAGGGTATTTATTAATAAATTTATGAGGCTTTTAAATCATCTGGTATCTGACAATTTTCTTTGACATTGTCTCAAACAAGGCCTAATGTGTTTTAAATGAAAAACCCAAGTCAGATAAATTGTCTGATAAGATGAATGGGCTTTGCCTTGTGATGTCAAATACTGTTTGTCCGAAATCATTCCTTGTGTTTCTATTTTAAACTAAAACCCTTGAGCATGGTGTCTGGTAATTATCCACTTAATGAATTGCTTTATATATACATGAACTTGATAATTAAATTGTTACAATCTAAAAGGGGCTGATGGAAGCAATGGTTACGAAACACTGACATCTTATAAAGTTCTTGGACAAAGAAGCAAACAAAGTTACTTTTTTTACTCTTAAAAATTTATCAAATATGCTTGTAAAGTTGTTGTCATTCAAATTATAGTTTAACCCATTACTCCATAAATATGCCTTTTTATGCATTTAATTTATACTTCTCTGAAGACAAAAGCTCAACTTTATACAGTCATGTCAACATGTACAATAAGACATATTTCTATATTGATTTACTTTTAACCTCCTTTACATGGTCACCTATATTCAAAACTAGAAACAGGCTATGAAGTAATGGATTAATTTACAATCTGAAAGGGTCTGATGGAATTTGAACAAACATGGTTACAAAACATTCTGACATCTTATAAATACTTGGACAAAGAGGCAAACATCTAACACTTATAAATTTATAAACAAAAATTTGCTCGTAAAGTTGTCAATCAAATTATAGTTAAAACCATTATTCCATAAATATGCATTTTTATGCATTTAATTCATACCTCTGAAGAGAGTTATAGTTCCACTTCAGGTGTATGCTACCTTACTTTCAACCTGCTTCAAATGGTCATTCAAAACTTTTGAATTGGGCTAATTAACTAATTCACAGAGAATTGCAATAAGTATTGGAATCAAGCTTTAACTTTCCTTCCCTTAATTTTCATACAATATGATAAAGTAAAGTACCAAGTTATAGTCTACTTTCAGTCCGAATGACCGTTCAGCACACTGTACATTCACTCCCCTGATCATTGAGTAATCTAGCTTGCCTACAATATTGAGCACTGCTAACATGGCGCGTAGGCAGTCGCAGCTTCGGCTCAAACCTGGGTGGAGCGGGGCAATTCACAGTTCATATCTAGCTCAAGAACATTCCTGTACATCATCGGGGATCTGAAAAATCCCCTAGTCAGACTGCTGGTCTGGCAGAGGATCCAACTCACGACCCCTGGTACCACATTTCAGTGCTCTCCCACTGGTCTACTATCCAAAGCTTCCCATACAATGAACATATCCCCTGTCAAAAGCGTTCAAGAATTTTAGAATATTCATGAACATAACATGGCCGCTTCTGAAATTGTTCTAGAGCTTCAATTACTTTACAAATTCTACAAAAGGAGTTCAAGAACTTTTGTTATTCTAGAACAATGGTTCTAAACCATCAAATTTGTTGAACTTTTACAGCACATTCATGAACATTAAAATTTAATACAGACTCTTCTAGAGTTGTTCATGAAAAATCAAAAAAATATTCTGGTATAGTTCTAAACTAATTCAATGCCATCCAACAAGGGATGTCATCTGAACTATCCCGTACGAAAAATCCAGGCGGAATCCGCCCGGAAATGAGGCGGAATTGGGGCGGAAATGGCCGATTCCGGGCGGACTTGGGGCGGAAACCTAAATTCCGCCTCAAGTCAGTCAGTTTTACGGGCGGAATTTTGAGAAGATTCCGGGCGGAATTTAAAATCCAGGCGGAATTTTGTACTTTGACATTTTTCAGAGGCGGAATTTCTCACTTAGACTAGCATCTCGAGGCGGAAAATGAGAAAACATTGGAAATTGAGGCGGAATTTTTTACTTAGACTATTTCAATAAGGCGGAATTTCGGACTTAGTTAAAATTCTGCCTGAATGAGGCGGAATTTCATACTTAGACTATTGCAACAAGGCGGAATTTTGGACTGTGAATTTTGAAAAAATGTTTAAGTCCAAAACGTGAAAAAAGTTTTAAAAAATTGTATCTTTTTAATTATTTAATAAAATCAGGGTGTTCATGGATTCAAAATTATCGCCATAAAACAAAGAAGTCATATATGTACAAATGAGGAAGGTCTTTTGGTCAAATATAACAAAGGGGAATAACTTCGAAAATATTAATGTCTAGTCAGAGTTATGGACCCTGCACTTAATCTCTCCAAGCTAGCTATTTCCATATATGAAATTTTATTCCACTAGCATCAGTTAAACTGGAGTAAATATCTTAAAAAAAAACAAGGGCCACTATGGCCCTAAATCGCTCACCTGGTAACCATGTAACCATGTACACCGTGTGACCTAGTTTTTGACCGGGCATGACCCTCATTCCAACTTGACCTCGATTTCAATGAGACAAACATTTTGTTCAAGTTTCATGAAGATTCAATGAATTTTGTAGTCTCTATAGAGTGTTGACAAGGTTTTTCGATGATTTGACCTAGTGACCTAGTTTTTGACCGGACATGACCCACATTCAAACTTGGCCTAGATTTCATTGAGGCAATCATATTGATGAAGTTTCATGAAGATCAAATGAAATGTGTAGCCTCTAGAGTGTTAACAAGGTTTTTCGATAATTTGACCTTGTGACCTAGTTTTTGACCAGACATGACCCACATTCGAACTTGACCTAGATTTCATTGAGGCAAACATTTTGATGAAGTTTCATGAAGATCCAATGAAATTTGTAGTCTCTAGAGTGCTAACAAGGTTTTTCGAAGATTTGACCTAGTGACCTAGATTTTGACCGGACATGACCCACATTCGAACTTGGCTTAGATTTCATTAGGCCAATCATATTGATGAAGTTTCATGAAGATCCAATGAAATTTGTAGCCTCTAGAGTGTTAACAAGGTTTTTCGATAATTTGACCTAGTGACCTAGTTTTTGACCGGACATGACCCACATTCGAACTTGACCTAGATTTCATTGAGGCAAACATTGTGACCAAGTTTCATCAAGATCCAATGAGATCTGAACCTGGTAGAGTGTTAACGAACAATTGTGGACGGACGGACGGACATCCAGCGATCCTAAAAGCTCACCTTGGCACTACGTGCCAGGTGAGCTAATAAAGACAATAACCCTCCCCCTCTCTCTCTCTCTCGGAATCAGTTGTGTGAATTTACTTTCAATTCAGAACTGCAGTTTCATTTAGGCAAGATTTTTAAAGTTGTTTCAATTGGTTGCCATGGCAACCACAGTTTCAACTGATAGACCTATATTTGAAGAAATCTGATACAGATTCACCCATTTGTATGAAATTATTTTTAAATTGATTCAGTGGTTTCAAAAAAGAAGAATTTTAAAGTTTCCACTATATTATAGCCAAATAAAGGAAATACGAGTGCCCCACCCACTGCTGTTGTTTTTTTTATCTTGGAAAATTATTTTAAGAAATAGCCATTTAACTTTAAGGAAAGAACAATTTTAAATTCTCTTCAACGTTTTCCGTAGTTTTCATATGCGCATAATATTATTTCAGAGATAATTCACGATTATTCTCTGTTTCTAGCAGAAAGAATAACACATTATTTACGTGAAAGGCCGAAACTCTATGGGGTCGAAGTTTCTCCGTGTGCTCCGTTCCGCGCATGCGCTAGCTGTTGGTCTCGAAATTTGAAATGAAGAGCCATAATTTGTAACGACGATACATGAATGTCCCTGTGTTTTTACCAAGAAATCACACCTTGTATGGCTCATACACGCTGTCGCGGACAATGCGTGTTGTGATTAAAGGTAAATTGTGTATTTAAACTTGTATGTTCGTGTATAAATTAATTCAGATGTTATCGCACGCTGTCTGGGTGTTTGTTTTTGTCAGTTGATCCTACTAGGATATTGTAAGATTTAATGCAGATATATTTACATGTATTTAGATTTGTTTCAGTAGATAGGTGTTCAAGTCGAAGCTGCAAATATTTATTTACCTAATCCATCATTTGAAATGCAATTGATAGGCAGATTCAGGTGAATACAATCTCCTATGCTGAAAACGTAGCGGTTCAATTCGTCCCAAGTCAAATCGTAACTGGTTTAATTCGGCCTACACACTATAGAATAGTGATTGCAGTGTATAGTTAGATACAGAAAATCGTTTCAACATTTTGTAATTAAGTTGTCCCGTATTTGATTGTTTTTCTTAGATTTAAATACATTCTTTTAGTTTAAACAAGTTAATTAGAGTTTAATGTGTGGTAAACAAGTTATTTAGATGTGATTTTATCTATCTTCTCACAACTCAAATTTAGATCTAGATACACTTTAATTTTATCAAAGCATATGTCTCTATTTCAGATTCCATGAGTCAACCAATAGAATAGTTACAACACTGTTGAAACATCTTATTTAAAGATCCATGGACCAGAGATATTGAGGTGGCTTAACAGCTGTAACCATTTCACAAGGTAAAGACTGCCGAAATATTAAACAAGAGTACTTCTATTTTAGATGATCAACACTGACACGGTCTGTGTACGTAGCTCAGTGGTAGAGCATCCCGTTCTAGTGCAGGAGGTTGCGGGTTCAATCCCAGGCCGGGCAAACCAAAGACTTAAAAATTAGTAGTTTTTAATGACTTCCCTCCTCGCTCAGGGTTTCGGGTTACATGTAGCATATAGTAACAACTGGTTTCGTCGGTGTCACGATAAAGTGACCGGCCGGTAGTGTTGGGTCAAAATCAAATGGAAAAGTCAACGGTCTATTGTGATCGCCCTGTGTCCGTCGTCCGTCCGTCGTCAAACTTTTTCTTCAAAGATCTTTTTCTTGGAAACCACTGTGCCAATTTCATCAAAACTTCATAGGATTGTTCCTTGTAAGGTACTCTCTCAGATTTCTTCAAATATAGGTCATCCAATTGAATTTGAAATTGTGGTTGCCATGGCAACCAATTGAAAACACTTTAAAAATCTTCTCTTCAAAAACTACAGGTCCGAATTGTAAATAATTTTACCCAAATGTGCCATTGGTGACCCTCTATCAGATTTCTTAAAATAATTTTCCTATCTTAAAAAACATGGCCGCTAGTGGGTGGGGCAGATTTTCCTTATATTGATATATAGTGAAAACTTTAAAAATCGTCTTTTCAAAAACTACTGGTCCGATTTGTCAGTAATTTTATGCAAATGAACCATGGGTGACCCTCTTCCAGATTTCTTAAAATTATTTTGATATCTAAAAAAACATGGCCTCCAGTGGGTGGGGCAGATTTTCCTTATGTTACTGTATAGTAAAAACTTTAAAAATCTTCTCCTCTGAAACTACTGGTGCAAATTCAAAATAATTTTACACAAATGGTCAATTGATGACCCTCTACCAGATTTCTAAAAAATATTTTGTTATCTTAAAAAAAACACGGCTGCCAGTGGGTGGGGCACGTTTTCCTTATGTTACTGTATAGTAAAACTTCTCTGAAACTACTGTTGCAAATTCAAAATAATTTTACAAAAATGGTAAATTGATGACCCTCTACCAGATTTCTTAAAATCATTTTGTTATCTTAAAAAGCATGGCCGCCAGTTGGTGGGGCAAGTTTTCCTTATATTTCTGTATAGAAAAACTTTCAAAAACAATTTCTCTGAAACTATTGGTCTGATTTAAGAATAATTTTACACAAATAATGATTCATGGGTGACCCTTTGCCAGTTTTCTACAAATAATCGTACTAGCTCAAACAACATGGCCACCAGTGGGTGGGGTGAAAAAGTAATAATTACTGGTCCATTTACATGACCGTAATCATGGGTACCAGGTGAGCGATTTAGGGCCGCATGGGGCTCTTGTTTTATGAAAAAGGCGTGTGAATCGATCAGCTTTTTTGTGATAAAGACGTGAAACGTCGAAAGATGAAGTTAATAACCGAGTCTGCTGAGAAGATACTGTTATAATGTCGACAACGTGCGAGAAACGCATGTTACGCGTTTTTCGTAGTTAGAGAGTCGATTTCCGTGTTTGATGTTTCGGACCATGTCTATTTTGTAACTATCCGAATTCAAAGTCGCCAAAAAAATATTTGACACATTGATTCTTTATATATTATTTATTTAATCACTACTGAACACAATTTCTTTAGTGTGTTTTTTTAACACTAATACACTAGAATTCCACATTGTTTTGGCAATTTTGAATCTATGATATATATATATAATGAAAATTCAAATGAGTATTCCCCCCACCATTCCCTCAGAGTTACGAGAGTACCCATTAAAATACTTATTGAATTTGCAAAGGACTCTATTGTAAAATAGTTCTTTGAGGTGCAAAAACTCACAACTTTTTCACTTCAAGGACATCTCTGAAAGAACATTGAATTTGAATTAAAATTCCATGGACCCGTCCCTACAGTGAGTATAATTCTGGTTACTAATTAATTCATCACTAATTTAGATAAATTTTATTTTTCAGAAACTATGTAAATGATGGAGTCAGGACAGAAAATGAAGGGAAAAACCCATGATGTTGTTGAACTTTAATGTTGGATGGTTGTCTTGTGTGGTACAACACAGTCAGTGATGCTTTACAGCGGCGTGAGCCAGTCATCCATGATAATTAATATGTGACCAAATCATCAAATGGTAAGGATTAGAACTCCAGATCAAAGCGTACCATTTTTTATCGAAGCGCACCACATATACTAGATATATCACGAAAATATTCAATTGTGTATTAGGTGTATTTGATGTTTGAATGATTTCAATAATATGACAAGCTTCCTAAAATAACAAGGTTAGCAGATTTAACAGGGGTCGTTTGTGATTTTGATATTGTTGCTGATAATTTTCCGTAGTGGTGCGAAAAACTTCATTTTGACAATCTAAAACCTCTTTTATCGCCGCGACATTCGATGGTTTGCAGCTTCATTTTGTTTTCGTCGGAGTCTTACTGGGCGCTCATTGTTTTATGAATGATGCCGATAACCAGAAGCTAAAATATATCACGCGGAACGCCTCCTGTTTTATCGTTGGGGTGCACCAAACTGCAATTAGTTAATTTTGTCACCAGTTTTCGCGAATTTAATATACTGGCGTATCTGTCAAATGCAGCGTAAAAGTTAACTTTTATTTAACGCAATCTAAACAAAATTAAAAGATTGAACAGGAAGTTCGGTTTTAATCCGATTTAATGATAAAACAAGTAGCTTACTGAAGTTAATGATTTAAGATTTAGGACCCCTAATAAGATCAGACCACAATTGGTAGTCTAATTTCTATGTCCATCAGCCATTCTTGTCAACTGCCAAAGTGTTTCGAACCATGCATGTTTCAGCACAGTTCAAAACAGGTCGGCAGTTGATGAGAATGGCCGATCGCTCTCTGTAGAGTTCCAATATTGACCGAATTTGGCACGATCTCATTAGGGGTACTCAACCTTAAGATCCATTTTAAAATTAATTCAGACTCAATTTTTTTGTAATAAATATTTGAAGTCATATTTTAAATTTAGTGTCTCCTGATTGTCTTTTAGATTATGTCAACACTTGATGTGGGAAAATATTGGCCAAGTTTTGACCAACAAGGCAGTGAATGAATGATGCCTGGTGACAGTGACATGGAGATCATCTTATGCTAGGAAACAAGTTGCAACTAAAACCTTAGACATTTGATATGGATGTGTCATTAGAACTAGACTTATCCTGATCCTAGAATGGATTTGTTTAGGTAATTCTGTAGGCCAAATTGAACATTACCTGTGCCATATTTTTTTAACTCTTTCCCTCATAGAAGCACCTTTTAGTGCATCTAGTTTATTCCTCCGCTGAAGACAATAGTTCCAATTTATAGTCATGAATATGTATCATAAGGAATATTTTCTATATTCAAGCAGGTGGTAGCTTAAAGCAGGCTGAAAGTGAAGCAGAATGCACCTTAAGGTGCATTCTGATTTACTTTCAACCTGCTTTAAGTATAGTCACCTATTTTCAAAAAGGGTAAACTCTATCAACACAATTGACCTGTTTAAAATATACTAGTTATATAATTTGCAAACAGTGGAAACCCATTTCAGAGGGCTATTCTGATCAGGGTCTACACTGTTTGTTTGTGTAGAGCAGTATTTATAAACTACCCAGAATTCCAAGTAGACATTGGTTCATATTTTTGTAACTAAAAGGATCTACAAGAGAACCTAATAACACACAAGAGTTACTTAGTGTTGAAAGAGTTAAACGAGCTAAAGTGTTTATGTCAAAGATAGAAATTTTCTGTTTGATAATCTGTAACCAATCAAATTTATATGAGGTTTTTAATAAGAAAATAGAATTCAAAGACAATGACTTGATAAATATCTCTGTAAATAATAAGTGTAAAATATTTGATTATACAATTGTACATTAGTTAAGACAGATTAAATATTTCCCTCATAGACACTTTTTTATGGCATTAACAAACTGAGAAGACCCAGATTTGACTGTTCCTGATCTGTGTTTGCTCTGTTTGTTTATCAAATTTTGCAGGTGTTATCCTGCTCTTTTTACTTGGATAAGAAATTCCCATTCCAAGTTCAAACTATGTATATTTCTGTCAAGTACTAATTTGATTATAATTGGAGCATGACATTTTAACCATTATTCCATAGTTTGTTTCAACTTTTGAAGACAAGTGACCACTTAAAGCAGGTTGAAAGTAAAGTAGAATGCACTTTAAGACACATTCTGCTTTAGTTAATTTCAACCTGCTTTAAGCTACCATCTGCTAGGATATAGGAAAAACAGAACTTTGGGGTCATAAGTTAAAGATGTATTTATGGGGTTATGTAGGTTAAAGCAGGTTGAAAGTAAAGCAGAATGCACTGTAAGGTGCATTGTTTTGATTTCAGGCTACCATCTGCTAGGATAAAGAAAATATTTCTTATGAAGCACATTCATGTCTGTATAAACTATTTTCTTCAGCAGACTAATACATTAAAGGTGTAAAAAGGCATATTTTTTATGGTTGAATGGGTTAAAGAAATAGTGCTGTTGGGGAACGATTTCAGGTTTGTTCTTCCAAGGAGATATTTTATCATACGAGACACATTATAAGACATTTGGTTTCTAGGACAGCATCAAGGTGTGTGATTATGTAAGTTAAATTGATTAATATGTTACTTTTTCAATTAAAAAGTTTAATGATATGCACTTTTTTGGTTGTTTATCTATTTTCAGTAGCTCTTGGAGTTTCTTTTTCGCAATCCTTGATGGAAGTTGTGATGGGCATGCCTAATTTGACTGCAAAATTAAAAGAGGATGTTCTGAAGTCAAATTCTACCCAAAATAGATTTTGCAAAGCTTCTACCCTGAATATTCCCCTTCCTTTATTTACTTATTCTGCATCAAAATTTCCGCCCCAAAGAAAATTCCGCTTCATTTGCATATCCTAATTCCGCCTGAAGATTTTCCGCCTCATTTACATATTTCGCCCCAAATTCCGCCCCGTTTCCGCCTGGAATCCGCCCGGAATGTATTCCGCCTCATTTGCATATCCTAATTCCGCCTGGAAGATTTTCCGCCTCATTTACATATTCCGCCCCGTTTCCGCCCGGAAATTTTTCCGCCTGAAATTTTTTCCGTCCCTAAAATGTGCCTCATTTACATATTCCGCCCCGAATTCCGCCCCGTTTCCGCCTGGAATCCGCCCGGAATTTATTCTTTATTTCATATAAGTGGAAACAGGCGGAAATGCAGGCGGAATAGGATGTGAGATTCCGCCCCAATTCCGGGCGGAACATTTCGTACAGGTTATTACACTGAAGAACATTGATGAGGATCTGGATGTACATTGTTTTCAAAAAGTGTCAATACGACACGCCATTAGCTGGAGAAGGAGTATGTAATGGCATATTTTTTCAAATTGAGTGAGAAAGGCTTCATAGCCTAGGAAATCTTGTACTTGTGTTTGGATCCTGATCAGTTACCATTGTTACACAGCTTCTGATCTGGTTAATCATCATCATCTTAATATCTTAAAATAAAAATAGCCCATTATGTCTATGACTGAAATGTACCAGTAGATTTAAAAAGTTCTCAGAAGAAATTTAGACATTAGATCCAAATGTCAATACTAATTTCATAAGCTATGCAAACTCCATTTCCCGAAATGCCACTGAATGACACTTTCCTTTATATACAGTAAAACCTCGCTATTACGACCACTAAAACGAAGGCTAATTGAGTGTATAATATACAGGTGACAGCTAAAAGCAAGGTTACAGTGAAACAGAAAGCTCCTATAGGAGCTTTCTGTTTCACTGTCACCTTGCTTTAAGCGGTCACCTATTGTAAACACCCTAATAATTAACATAATTTAGTGGTCGTAATAGCGAGGTTTTACTGTATTTCAATTACAGTCAAACTCACTAAAATCGACCTCATCAGTATTTCATATGTTTAACTCTTTCCTCCCTGAAACTTTAAATGGACAATTCCAGTTTCCATTTTAGTCTAGTCCATTACTGACTGTTAAGGGTTGTTTTTGTCAATGTTTGGTATTATGACAAACAGTGAAGACCCTGATCAGAGGGCTCCTTTCGGAGCCCTCTGATCTGGGTCTTCACTGTTTGCACAGGACAAGTGTACTGTTCACATGTACACTGTTTGAAAATGACGCCTATAAGCGGGACTAGGGCTTAAAGAGTTAATTTCAATAAATTGATCTCGCTTTAGTCGAACATACCTATATTTCAAAGTTAAAACGTGGCTCAGCCACGTTTTAACATTGAAATATGTGTATGTTCGAACTAACGCGAGTTTGAATTATCGAGTTTCGACTGTATTTCCAAAAAATCACATGCATAAATACACTCAAGCTTAAATTGAGCAACTATATTCAATATACATGTAGCAATATTAATTAATCCCGAAAGATGGCTGCTTTTACTGCAGGACATAAGTAATGCAGAAAGCATAATAGGAGTTTTCTGTGCTGTTCTCCTGTTTTAAACAGCACCAGACCTGTCTTTATTATTTAGTTATATGCATTTTACTACTGCTTAGCAACAATTTGACTGTATGGACGGTTTTACTGCACAGAAAATGTTTGCCCAATAAAACTTCAGTACAACTACTGACAGAACTAGTATACTAAATCCAATTAGGTTATATGGAACTAAATTTTGTCATATCTGATTAAATTTTGGCCCATTTAAGAGATTTATGAGTCCCAGTAAGGCCTCAGGAAAAGATGCAAAATCTAATTTAACAGCAATTTTTGTCCAGTTGAACCATTGTTGCAAGCTCTTGAGAGACCCTGACTGCTGTTTCTGTTCATGCATCTGTCTAATCAAGATTGACAATTTTCAATGGCAGGCCTTCCACCATTCCCCTGGTTAATCTCAAAAATCAATTATTTATTGTGTTTATTATTCATATTCATAAATGGTGACCACGGGCCAGAAAATTGAAACCATTACAACGAAGAAATTGATCACTCACGTAGAAACGCTTATCAAATTATGTAAATCATAAACCTCGATGCCGTTCTATTTCCAATTAATTTCTGAAATGTTTGAAAATGGTTACAAGTTGGCTCCTATTGTGTGCCTTTACCAGGGCATGCATATGAGCTCCCTAATTAACCCTTACACAGCACGAACCCAGTTTATACATATTAACAAACAGTGTAGACCCAGATCAGAGGGCTCCTTTCCCTCTGATCAGGGTCTACGCTGTTTGTCAGAGTTATAATTATTTATGGAATAAATTCCAACCTCTCATCATTTATTAGAAATGGAAGATTCAATGTAACAATTCAGCATACTAAAGGTGAGATAAATGTATCATTTATACAAACTAACTGATACCCATAATTCCATTCTATATAACAATCTCTGAATGAAAGGCATCATTTCTATTATTTCTAATATCCTGGGTGGCATACTGCCATGTATAGTCATTTCATTCTTTGTAGCTTATAATTATAACCCTACTAATGCCAAAGTAATTTGACTCTCACAAACATGAGATCCAAACTGTCCGACAGATTGTACTCCAGTAGCAAATGAGAAGGAATGATCATTATAAGTTTACCCCTGTGGGAAGTTATTGAATATAAGAACTCTTGAATATTCATGAACAATTTTAGAAGCTGCATGCCGTTTGAGTTTCATGAATATTCTCCAAAACTTCTAGAAATTTGATGGTTTTAGAACCATTGTTCTAGAAATACAAAAGTTTGTGAACTCCTTTTGTAGAATTTGTTAAGTAATTCTTGAAGTTCTAGAACAATTCTAGAACCACCCATTTAACATTGATGAATATTCTAAAATTCTTGAACACTTTTCACAGAGGCAAGTATCAGATAAATACAGAAGACACCACTGTTAAAGGCAATTTAAATATGTCCTTTTATGCCATTAATTTATTCCTCCAGTCAACATAATTATGTTCATATATTTACCTGATAATATTATACATAAAATTTTGTAGAACATAATACTAAAGAACTTTCTGCTTCACTTTCCCATCCACTTGTCTATAACACCATCAGATGCTCAAGGGTAGAGGTATCCTAAATCGCTTATTGTATAATGGAGTAAAGAGTAATAGAAAGATGACACCTCCTTTTGACTATTCAAAACAGAAAGCAGGGCTCCAGATAAGATGGAGTAAACCGAACAAGTCCAACATTTTCTCACTCACTTCAGCACCAAATCATCTAGTGTTCTAATCGCCTCAAAGAGACATTTCTAATGAGAAGTGACACCATAGGGTTAAATGAAGAAATGAAGATTTTAGTTTTTGATATACTCTTATTTGGAGCTCTGGAAAGATTTTATGGAAATGCAAAAGTCAGTTTTGTTCGGGTTCAGTTTTTTTGCCTGGAAGATTGTTCTTTCCACTATTCTGAGGCATTCGGATATGACGTTTTGTTCAATGTAATCACCTGCTACTCTGACAAGGGAAAGAGTGTCATTAAAATCCCATTTCCCCTAAGTACATCTCATATCTGTATCCTGGAAAAATGAATTTGCCAGGAAATGTTTCTGACAACAGGAAATTTTTTCCTACTTAACAATGCTGTCCTTTTAACATGTGGCAGCAGCTAAGAGACCTACATAAACACCTTTTACCCATTAACCCTTAGCCTGCCAGTCACGACTATAGCTCCATATGCAAACAGCTTGGATCCGGATGAGACGCCGAGTAACTCGGCGTCTCATCCGGATCCAAGCTGTTTGACACTCGGACAACATTTTCAGCAATTTTGAGCAACTTTGAAGCACTTTGAAACTTGAAGCAGACGAGAAATATAGCAGACGACAATTTATTTGGCGGGCTAAGGGTTAACACTTACTCTTACAGAAAAACAAGCATAAACATCACTAGCAAACAGTATAGACCCAGATAAAAGGGATTTTAAAGGATCATCTGATCAGGGTCTACACTGTTTGCCATACTTTAAAGTATTTTTGTGTCAAACCCCTACAAGAAGTCAAATTAAATTAGTCAGTTTTTAGAAAATGGAAGTGTCTTTTTTGAATGTGAGCAGTGTACGGTTGGAACAAGGAATAAAGAAAATCATCATCCTCTGATGCAATTCTAATAATTTTGTACTCTTTTCTTTTCTAAATGTATCAAAACACCAGAGCACCAGATAAGGGTAGTTTTTCAAAAACTAAAATCTTTATTTCTGAATTAAACCCTATGGTGTCACTACTCATTAGAATGGTCTCTTCGAGACGATTCTAATGAGTAGTAACACCATAGGATTTGGTGCTAAAAATAGTGAGAAAATGTGGGATTTGTTGAAAAAACTACCTCTTATCTGGAGCCCTGAAAACACTTTTGATCAACAAATAGTTTAGATTATGATTAGGCTCCAACACTTTTTGGACCTGATCTGGATCGAAACTGTTTTGCAAAGGTTTTCAATACTTAACCTCATCAAACTATTCACTACCACTACAACGGTGCTGCACTGGCAAACAGTTAAGATCCAGATCATATAACAAATAACTCTGTGTCAAATCAGCTTCCAACATTTTTGAAACTTTGCACTTTAATATTTCTTCAATCAAATTGTCTAAAATTTGTAAATTAATTGCAGATTTTTTATTAAGCAGACGACAGTGTGGCAGTGAAAAGGTTTCAAGAGAAGATAACCTGTAGCCTTTGATCTTCCCGTTATCAATGATCTCTACAAAGTATGAAATTTTGCTCAAATATCACTGATATTTTCACATGAAAGTTGTCTAAGCAAATGGCACTTATTTTTGTTTTAACCTTTATCACGCTATAAGTTAACCCTTTGCCTGCTGGTCGCGACTTTATTGATTTTTGCAAACAGTTTGGATCCAGATCATACGCCGCGTAACGCGGCGTCTGTTCTGGATCCAAACTGTTTGACACTCATCTTTAGGATTCTTTACTTAAAAAATGTATAAATCTAGATTTAACAAATTTTGCAGACGACAATTTCGAAGCAGACGATATTACTGCAGGATAAGGGTTAATTTGTGATAACTATTTCAAACAGTTTAAATCAAGATAAGAAAGTCAATGTCTCATCTAAATTTTATCTGTTCAATTCTATGATGATATTTTGCATGCTGCGGCCCTGAAACTGTGATTTAACCAGATGAGATGCCGAGTAACTTGATCGACATCTCATTTGGATCCAAAATGTTTGACATTCTGGTCTTATTAATTTTTTAATATAAAATTCTGAAAAGTCTAATTTTAGAGTAGCAAACAATAATATTTACAGTCGAAAAATTACTTTGCGTGTAAAGATCGTTTTTGTGTTAAAGAAACGAGAGATAAATCAAGAATTGTTGCTGACAACAAATATTGCTGATATATATGTAGGGAATATCAAAGGTCAGTGCTAATGTCTTTCAATAAATACTACTCAACAGAAGATAACCATATCTTTTATCACAATTTATCACAAATCTCAGCAAAATACCATTTTCAGCTCAAATTGCAAATATATTTTCAGAGGTTTGAAGAAGATACCTATAGAGCAAAATTTTACGGCTACAAAATTAACTGCTTAAATCTAGATAGAAATAAAGCAGAAAGCTCAAGCTTTTCTGCTAAATCTGTCATGTTGCTTTTAGCAGTCTTCGGTATTGAGCACTAACATTGATTCTTTATTTAGAGTGCCGATATCAGTACAGTATTGAACGTGCCTAAATTGAACCTTGGCAAGTATATGTGTCCTCTACAAACAGCTAGTGTACCTGTGAAAACTACACTTGTCCCATGCAAACAGTGCAGACCCAGATCAGAGCAGGTGCCCTCTGATCAGGGTCTACACTGTCTTACATTTTGCAACATTATCTTAAAACAATAGACTATACTTAACCCATTACCCAATAGCCTGTTTCTAGTTTTGAAAATAGAGGACTATACTTAAAGCAGATTGAAAGTAAAGCAGAATGCGCCATATGGCGCATTCTGCTTTACTTTCAGCCTGCTTTAAGCTATTACCTGCTAGAATAAGGAAAGTTTATATTGGAACTATTTTCTTCAGCGGATGAATAAAATGAATGTGCTAAAAGTCGCTTCTACAAGGGAAAGGGTTAATTGGATATTGAAATTTCCATTTAAAATTTCAGGAGTCAATGCAGCAATGAGTTCAGGTGCAGCTTTATGGAGGAAAAGGTTAAAACTTTTTTCGACTTTTGAAGTAGTTCTTCTAAAAGTTACAAATTCTAGCCAATTAGCCTGCCGATCTGATACTCAGTGGAGAATACTTTATTCTTTCCCGTTTAAAGGCAAACGAAACGCAAACGCAAAGTACTTAAACGTAGAAAAGTACAACCTTTGGGCAATTCTGATAATTCATTATCTTGGTGGCAAACAGTTTGGAGCCTGGTCAGAGGCCGAGTTACCCGGCATCTGATCTGGCTCCAAACTGTTTGTACTAGAAATAATAGATTTAGCGTAAACGTGTTTATTGGAAAAGAACAACGTTTTCTCCAATGTACAGTTTATCTATAATGTATTCACAATCAAATCTCTCCTGTACCTCAGCAGCTTCCTAAAGTTTTATTCACTTATTTACTTTGCCAATCCAATTATGAAAAGAGCATTAACTCTATGAATGTTATTAACCCATTACCCTATAGCCTGTTTCTAGATTTGAAGATAGGTGACCACTTAAAGCAGATAAAAAGTTATAAAGGCATTAAGGCACATTCTGCTTTACTTTCAGCCTACTTTAAGCTACCAATCTACTACATATGGTCCATATTCATGACTGTATAAAGTGAAACTATGTTCTTCAGTGGAGGAATACATTAAAGGCATAAAATATATGTTTCTATGAGGCAATGGTGTAACCCATTACTCCATAGCCTATTTCTAGTTTTGAAGATATGAAACCACTTAAAGCAGGTTGAGAGTAAAGCAGAATGTGCCTTAGGGCACATTCTGCTTTACTTCAGCCTGCTTTAAGCAAAAATCTGCTAGAATATAGAAAATATTTCTTAAGGTACATATTCATAATTGTGAAAATTGAAACTCTTTTCCTCAATGGATGAATAAACTAGAGGTGTAAAAAGGCGTATTTATGGGGTAATGGGTTAAAGTAATGTTTTTCTGCCTTAACTGTTGTCTGCTACTGATCTAACATAAGAGTACCTCCACACTTCCTTAATTAAAGGTCACTTAATCAACTTATGATTCAATTAAATTATCAGACTGAGAATATTAACATTGGTTTGCAGCATTCAAAGAGTTTGGAGATAATTGTTCATATCTATAACTGCCAAATGAAAGAACATGCAATCTGCTTTGATGTGGTCTCTACAGACCTGCTTCTAGTCCTAGTCTATATAACCCTAACACTGCTCACACTCAAAATGGACTTCCATTTCCAATACAGGCTCTCATTGGAGTCATTTCCAAAAAATAGTACAGCGCTCCCTCTCTACAGCGGCCCTCCCAGCAACGATTCCCTCCTTACAACGACGCTTGTCCCTGATTCCCAAAAAAGACAAAACATTTCTAACCATTTCACTGCTGCAGTTATAATGTCTGCTTAAAATTGTCGTCTGCTGTTTTTCTCAAAATGATATAACGGACATTTTGACAGAAAATAAATTAATGACGAGTGACAAACAGCTTGAATCCAGATCAGATGCTGCGTTAAGCGGCGTCTGATCTGGATTCAAGCTGTTTGTTAATGTAAGTCAATTTCCTTCCCTATAACGACTCCTTCTGAACAACGCACACAATCTTTGTCTCCTATTGAGTGTCATTGTAGAGAAGGAGCGCTGTATCCCATTTCCCATACAAAGACCAGGCAACATTCTTTCTCATTGGAGTCATTTCCAAAAAAAAATTATTGTAATAGTATAACATATTGAGTAGCAGACGATAGCTTGGATTATAATGATATGAGTTACTACTCGTCTCATCAGGATCCAAACTGATTGAAAAGGTTTTAATGATTTCATCATTTACATTCAAAGAGTATATACGATTTTGGTATAAGGGTAAGAGAAAACAGTATGCCTTAAATCAATATGACAATTTGCCTCTGTCCCTTTATAAGCCATTAGGGAATGCAGGGCGCAAATAGCCTTCATCATGATTTGATATCTTCTCTTTCAAAATTCTTATCTCATTCACAATTGTCATCTGCACATATTTTTTCAAATTGAACTTGTAATGTAAATTTTCCCTAAAGGCGCATTCGGCTTTACTTTCAACCTGTTTTAAGCTACCATCTGCTAGGATATGGAAAACAATTCTTATCATACTTATTTATAAATGTAAAAGACGGAAATATTTTATTTTGGGGAGGAAGAAATTATATATATCTATGGAGGCGTAAAACGTCGTATTTATCTGGAAATGGGTAAACCCAGTCTATAAAATAATATGAACGGTCTTATCCATATATTTATCTATTCCTAACAGAGATGCTTTTTCATGCTTTATACTCTGTCCTGATTCAAAACCTAAGAAATAATCCATATTTCCCCCACATTGTCAGGGCTGCCATAAGTTGACATAAAAACTCCAAAGATTTCCAAATTTGCAATTTTCAAGTGTGATTTTACGAACCGTACTTTTACCCCATCGCCTGTGTCTAGTTTTGTTGACACGTGGCTGCTTAAAGCAGGCTGGAAGTAAAGCAGAATGCGCCTTTAGGCGCATTCTGCTTTACTTTCAGCCTTCTTTAAGCTACCATGTACTAGAAAAAAAATCCGAAGATTTAGGAAAAATCCAGAGAAATGGCAGCCCTGCATTGTCAGGTGGCTGCTTGTGGGAGAATGGTGCCGTACTCCCAGCCTGGGATAACCAGCCATCTAGCTATCTCAAACTTTGAGAACATCAGATACATGGGAAAAGGTTACGTCACGCAAACCACAGTAAGGTTTTGGTCATTATTCTAGGTTTTTATCTATGGTTGTCAATTTCAATTCTCATTCCAATCAAACTAAACTAATGTGCCTATTACTCAACATGAATTCAAATCTTGACATAACGGTAAAACCTTGACAACTCCAACTGACTTATGTGGAACTTACCAATATTTCTACATATGAGTCTATTGACATACCTGTATTTCAAAGTTAAACTTGGCTAAGCCACATCGTAATTTTGAAATACAGGTAATTTCAACTTTGATCATGCATGTTCAAGTTATCCAAGTTCACTGGTATTATCAGAAGGCACCATCATCAACCTTTTAACACTCAATAAATAATGTGTGCATTAAATGGTCTTCTAGCGGCTAATATCCTCAAATCCATCAAGTTGTTAATTAGTTTCCTAAATTATGATCAATGATAATTCTGATTCTGATCTATTGCCAAGTTGCTGGGCATCTGATCATGATCCACACTGTTTTACACATGCCAGTCCAGGCTCCAAGGTAGCAGTGTAAAAGTTGCAATGTCTCCTGGGATACAACCATGGACCACTGCACGAAAACAATGGCAACAGAATGGCGCCAGTGTGACAAATCACAATATTCCAAAAACTTTTATCTTTCAGTTCTGCTAATGTGATCAAAACATATTCAGCTCTTTCAATGTTATGTTGTACAGTAAAACCTCTCTATTACGACCACTTAATTGTGGTAATTATAAGTGTGTTTACGATAGGTGACTGCTTAAAGCAAGGTGACAGTGAAACAAAAAGCTCCTTTAGGAGCTTTCTGTTTCACTGTAACCTTGCTTTAAGCTGTCATCTGTCTATTATTCAATCAATTAGCCTTGGTTTTAGTGGTCATCATAGCGAGGTTTTACTGTGTATATTTCTGTCATCTGCTGCTATTTCAGAATTAGATTTTTCTCAAATTTCTTTGTTTCATATATTTAGACTGATCCAGATGAAAGGCTGTGTTATACAGCATCTTATCTCCATAACAAATGTCCCCAAACCTAACCTCTGTTTCACCCTTAGCGTGTTACAAAAAGTAAAACAGTTTCAACAAGTTTCAACTCATTACTCCAGTGACCATTTTACTCCTTTAATTTATTCCTCCACTAAAGAAAGAAGTTGCAATTTATACAGTTATGTATATGTACCATAAGAAATATTTCCTATATACTAGCAGATAGGAGCATATAAGCAGGCTGAACGTAAAGCAGAATGTCCATTCATAAGGCTCATTCTGCTGTACTTTCAATCTGCTTTAAGCAGTCACCTGTCTTCAAAACTAGAAACAGTCTATGGGGTAAAGGGTTAATTTTTTTTAAAGAAACTTTTATTGTGCATATCAATGATATAAAGTTGATCTATTTTCTTTAACCCTAATTATCCCAATGCCAGTTTCTATAATTTCAAGACATGTGACCACTTAGAACAGGTTGAAAGCAAAGCAGAATGTCTGCTTTAATGTTCTATCTGCTAAAATATATAGAAAATATTTCTTATGGTGCATATTCACAACTGCATAAAGTGGAACTAATTTCTGGAGGAATAACTAAGAGGCATAAAAGGTGTATTTATGGAGTTATGGGTTTACCCTTTACCTCATAGCCTGTTTCTAGTTTTGAAGACATGTGACCACTTAAAGC
This sequence comes from Gari tellinella, assembly GCA_922989275.2. NCBI lineage: Eukaryota > Metazoa > Mollusca > Bivalvia > Cardiida > Psammobiidae > Gari > Gari tellinella. The sequence continues at coordinate 44,606,044 of OV277867.1, forward strand.
AGGTTGAAAGTAAAGCAGAATGTGCCTTAAGGCACATTCTGCTTTACTTTCAGCCTGCTTTAATCTATCATCTGTTTTGATTCAGAATTTTTTTTCTTATGGTTCATTTTCAAGACTGTATAAATTGGAACTATTTTGTTTAGTGGTGGAATAAATTAAATGTGCTTAAAGGCGCTTCTATGAGGGAAAGGGTTAAACTCTGGGAATTAGGGTTGACAGAAGCAGAGATGTGTATTTTATTACCAGGCAGAAATACTAGAAAATAGATTAAATTGCCAGTATTGCATTTAAAACAGCTTAGCAATGCAGTTATTGGTTTTCTAGAAAAAAAAATTCACTTATTCTCAATGTCTATAGTAGGATCTTCAGCTAATTTAAATTTTATGAACGTATTTCAATCCACATGAACATGTAATAATCTTCAATAGTAAGCTCCGGTATCTTTATCAGGGCTCCAAAATTTTAATAAGGGGAGTACATGTATTTCAAACAAGAGCGGAATGCGGCCCTAAATCGCTCACCTAGTACCTATGGTTATGGTCATGGTAATGGACCAGTAATGGTTAAGTTTTCACTATAAGCCATCATCGGTAAATTTGTCCCCACCCACTGGCGGCCATGTTTGAGCTAAGCAGATTATTTGATGAAAACTGGCAAAGGGTCACCCATGAATCATTATTTGTGTAAAAATATTCTTAACTGAGACCAATAGTATTAGAGAAAAAGATTTTTAAAGATTTTCTGTACAGAAATGTGTTACCAGTCTAGCATGAAACCCATCAAACCACAAATCCACTACCTAAAACCAAATACTGAAAAAATAATACGTTTTTATGCCTTTACTTCATTCCTCCACTGATAAAAATAGTTCCACTTTATATAGTAGCACCTCAAGAAATAGTTTCTATATCTTTGCAGAAGATTGCTTAACCCATTACCCAATAAATACGCCTTTTTACGCTTTTATTTTGTTTCCCCAGTCAAGAAAATAGTTTCAATTTATACAGTTATAAAAAAAATATCACAAGAAAAAACTTCTGTATAATAGCACATGATAGCTTAAAGCAGGCTTAAAGTAAAGCAGAATGTGCCTTAACCTGCTTTAAGTAGTCACCTGTCTTCAAAACTGGAAACAGACTTTTGGGGTATTGGGTTAAAGCAGGTTGACAGTAAAGCAGAATGCTCCCTAAGGCAAATTTTGCTTTACTTTCAATCTGCCTTAAGTGGTCATCAAAACTAGAAACAGGCTATGGGGTAAAGGGTTTAAAGAATGCCATGTTTCTTAACTGCATGGCGGCTGTATGCTGGCTTCATTGTACATATAATCTGTCTTTGGATAATAATCTATTTATCACAGTTATCGTTTACTATAAGTCACGTTGTCTGTCAAACAAGTCATATTCTAAACTGCTTTAAGTTATGAGCAGTCAATGTGTGTTAATTTCACTCATTTCGCCTAATTTCAGAATTGCGTGAAGGTCACAGTTACCAAAGTTTGTGGTGTGAAAAAAATGATGGACCAGATTTTGATTGACTTAAATCTCGTTCCATACTGAAGTCTTCATGGCATGAGCGGAGTTGATGTGTTAAAAACAGACTGTTAGTCATGCAATAGGATGCTTGAGTTGAGGGAAGTGTGACAATATTTCAGTCCATGCAGGGCCTATGGTCAATATTTATCCAACAGTAACCCTAAATATGCGGGAAACCAGTTTATACATAATTTGCAAACAGTGTAGACCAGATCAGAGGGTTCCTTCAGGAACCCTCTCTGATCAGGGTCTGCACTGTTTGCAGTAACCTGAATATGGTCCTTTTAAGATTCAGTGTAGAATGGTTATTATTTAGAAACTGGAAGAGTTCAATTTTGAAAGTGAGCAGTGTTAGGGTTAAAGACAATAGAGGAAGTCCTTCTGGGAGAAAGACGTGTTGATGAGGGACAGGGTCTGAATGAATTTGAATAATTGAGTGGACCCGTCTCTGTAATTCTGCTGTGTTTATGCATGCAGTTTGTTAGTCTTCAACTCTTCAAATGTTGGGAATCAATTTAGGTTTCTTGATTATTTCAAACAGTTTGTGTCCAGACCGGATGCCAAATTCATTGGCATCTGATCAGGTTTCAAATAGTTTATATCTTGGATTGTGTATCTGCAAATAGAGGAGAGAAAGAGTATATTTTAGTGATAAACGTAGATTACATCATGAGAAGACTAAATATTTTACAGACATTTAAAGGGAAGGGTCTAAGGGTTTAACCCTTTCCTCCATAGAAGGTCTTATTTAGGGAGTCTCTCGACCTAGCTACACTTCTACGTGTACATTATGATGCCTCTACCCCCGTCTTTATAAATGAACACTTTCTGCCTTATACAATGAATAATTCCAAAAACAAAATTCTTTTATGTCTCCTCTAAGCCCTATGTGTGACTACTCATCTGATTCTTCTCTTGGAGAAAATTCTAAAGCCGGGGTGCAAGCTGGTTCGAGCCCCAGCTATTAACATTACTAATTGTCCTTAGGATGAGATTTGAAATCTAGTTCACATGTATCCGTGCTATACATTTGGTATTCATAATGACTAAGGCTATCTCTAGCAGTGAGATTCCATATGTATCCATACATGGGCCTCCCTCAAAAACTCCATTAGGGGCGGCAAAACTGTAATACCACATTGCAGCAAGGGAAAGGGTTGTATATCATCATTAGCTGCTATTTACGTACTACTACTGCTTAAAGACTTTTCCTCAGTCCATTGAGGGCCTCCTCCCACATTGTCTCGATAGTGTGAGAATCACAAGCTTTCACCGGGTATACTAATCTCAGTTGGTGTGAAATTACAGGTAACTAAATTCAGGTTGTCTAGAGAGGCCCTCAAATACTCACACTCAATGGTTTTTTCATGGGTTTTACTAACCTAACTAACAAATTTAAGGTACAGGCCTCACATGAAACGCTTGGGTGAGTATACCCCTAGACAAGATAGCAGTAAAGGACAAAACTTGCACGTGGCGGCATGCTTTGATAGCTGGTTAGGTGTTATGACCAAAAGGTCGTCAGGAGATATCTTTAAGACCAACAGTCAATCTTGTTTAATCAACCACATATTGATGAAACTGGGATACCTTTAAGACAAGCTTATGCTTAATGCAGGATAGAAATAACTGTTGGCAGCTATCATTTCTACTGAAGAATTCTCTTAACCCATTACCTATAAATACACCTTTTTACATCAATGATTTATGCCTCCACTAAACCAAACAGTTCCATTTTATACAGTCATGAATATGATGTATAAGACATATTTTCTATATGCTAACAGACAGTAGCTTAAAGCAGGTTGCCAAATATCAAAGCTCTGGTCATATCAGTGTCAGAGAAGAAGACATTGAAATTTTCACTATATAACTCTATGTAAAACTGTGACCCCCGGGGCGGGGCCAATTTTGACCCCAGGGGCATAATTTGAACAAACTTGATAGAGGACCTGTAGGTGATGCTATGTGCCAAATATCTAAGCTCTGGCCCTTGTAGTTTTTTACAAGAAGATTTTTGAAGATTTCCTTATTTTTTCACTTTGGTTGCCATGGCAACCAGAGTTCTGCATTGTTTTTAATTCTTTGAACAAATCTGAAAGAGCTTGACCCAAGGAACATTTTTTGTAAAGTTTGGTTGAAATCTGTTCAGCGATATAGGAGGAGATGTCATTTGAAGTAATTGTTAACGACGACGGACACAGGGCCATCCCAATAGCTCACCTTGAGCCTTTGGCTCAGGTGAGCTAAAAACTAGAAACATGCTATGGGGTAATGGGTTAAATTTCTTTTGGGGTCAAAGTGTCAAAGAGTATGCATCCTGATCTCACGTGAATCCAAACTGTTTGTAAAGTACCGACAGTTTCACCATTAGTGTGTAAAGAGATAAACAGGCTGGTAGAAAATATAAACTGCTGATTATAGAGAATTGTTCTTGTAAAACTCAACTCAAACAAGAAATATCTTTAAAAAAGATATTCGGCGGAATGGTTGGTGAAATTCATGCTGTTGATGGGTGTGCAAAATTGTACGAAATTGGAGGTTTTCAAAGAATTGTAATATCTTGGATTGAAAAGCAAAAAATACACATTCAACGATATAGCATAACTCTGACTAAAAAACTATAAATGTACAGAAATGCAAAACATATCCTAGCTACTGGTAGGAGATCCTCAGATTAAATTATATTGTTCTGTATATCAAACTTCATTCATGGGGAGTTTCTTGAAACAAACTATAACTAGATAAACTGTGCAGGCCCATACAGAACAGTCTGCCCTGCTTTACAAGGTCTATAACACCTCACTCTTGTAAATAAATGATGAAACAACACAATTGTGTTTAACTCACTTGAGGCCATTTATTATATTGCTATCAATGTATGGTAAATTTGTACAAAATTAATAGTTAACAATTAAAATAAATTGGAAGTAAACCATTATTAAACAAAATACCTAGCTGCCACTGTCTATCTATAAATACACATCAGATTCTGCTAGCATATCTTAAAATAGAAGCTCAGTATTACACACTGGCTGTGTCTAATTTTACACTCACATCAGTGCATAAACAGCTAGGCTACTGTTTCAGGGCTCCAGATAAGAGGGGAGTAAATTGAACAAATCTAACATTTTCTCACTCATTTCAGCACCAAACCCTATGGTGTTACCACTCATTTTTATCGTCTCGAAGAGACAATTCATATGAGTTGGACACCATAGGGTTTAATGCACAAATAAAGTTTTTAAGTTTTGAAATAATTCTCTTATCTGGAGCCCTGGCTACTATCCAATCAGACAAGTCAGTTTCAACAGGTGCTCTTAATTCTAAATTTCTGATCAAATATGATTGGTTCAAATGTTTGTCTAAATAGAAATGTGTGACTAAATAGATAACAGACAGCTCCACCGAAAAACTCTCCATTTAAAATGCTTATAATTCAAGAAAGTTAAATCTGTGTTTTACTATCAATTCTTAAGATTAATATATTGCATTCTATAAAGGTAACAGCTTAATGCAGGATAGAAGTAATGCAGAAAGCTCATACAGGACCTTTCTGCATTTCATTAAATTTTGTCCTGCATTAAGCAGTGATTACTTTAACCCATTACCCCATAGCCTTATTCAAGTTTAGATAGTAGGTGACCACTTAAAGCAGGTTGAAAGTAAAGCTGAATGCGCCCTAGGGCGCATTCTGCTTTACTTTCAGCCTGCTTTAAGCTACCATCTGATAGAATAAAGAAAATGTTTCTAATAATACATAGTAATGACTGTATAAATTGGAACAATTTTTCTCAGTGTAGAAAAAATTAATGGCGTAAAAAGTCGTATTTATGGGTTAATGGGATAAAGATTGCAACATTTCTTTATTACACGCAGGTTTAACAATTCAGCAAAATGCAACTCTCCAACTAAAAATCTCCAGTGCAAGTGCAATCTTGAGACCAAGGAAAGAAATCCTTGAAACTCAGTTTGTCATTCAATTTTCTTGCAATGAAATTTTAAATCTGACAATTGAATTTGTCACCACCCATATCTTAAAATCCCATAACCAACCTTTAAAATCCTACAATTGAATTTGTTCTAACTGATTTGTTAAAATCCCGCATGGACTTTTTTAAAATTCTGTCACTAGCGATTTGCTGAAACCAGGCGATAAATTCAATAGTTCTCAGAATGTTTTTTTATCGGATTCCCTTATTGTCATTTATCGGGAAATATTGTGTGAAAATAAACAGATAATAAACATCAGTGGACATTTAATTTAAATTCGATTGACTTTAACTCTTTCCTCCCTGAAACTTTAACCCTTTGAACCCTAGTCCCGCATATAGGCGTCCTTTTCAAACAGTATACATGTGAAAAGTGCATTGTCCTATGCAAACAGTGAAAACCCAGCTCAGAGGGCTCCTTATGGAGCCCTCTGATCTGGGTCTTCACTGTTTGTCATAATGCAAAACATTGACAAAAACAACCCTTAAAAGTCAGAAATGGTCTAGACTAAAATGGAAACTGGGATTGTCCATTTGAAGTTTTAGGGAGGAAAGAGTTAAATGGACAATTCCAGTTTCCATTTTAGTCTAGTCCATTTCTGACTTTTAAGGGTTGTTTTTGTCAATGTTTGGCATTATGACAAACAGTGAAGACCCTGATCAGAGGGCTCCTTTCGGAGCCCTCTGATCTGGGTCTTCACTGTTTGCATAGGAGAAGTGTTCTATTCACATGTACACTGTTTGAAAAGAACGCCTATATGAGGGACTAGGCCTCAAAGGGTTAATTTGCATTATAAAAGCAAAGGGAAAGATCTATGAAACAGAAGGGAAAGAAAAAAGAGTATGAGAGAGAGACAGAGAGAGCAGAAAGTTCCCTTGCGATCTTTCTGCTTGACTTTTGTCTTGCTCAGCAACCACCTGCCTGAAACCTACAAGACAAGTCTTCTTATTAGTGGTCAGACAAGCAAGATTCTACAGCACATGTAAAACCCCTCTAGAATGACCGCTAACTGGTGTGGAGTTCTTGGGTGTCTAAGACAGCTAGGTAAGACAGCTTGAAACAAAAGGAAAGTAAAGTAAAAAACTTCTTTAAAATAAAAAGCTTTCTGCTTTACTTTAAACTTGTTTTGATCTATTACCTGTCTTTAGTCCATTACATAAAGCAGAACTCTCTCTTAGGGCAATTTCTGCTCTTTTAATGCCTGCTTAACCTTAGTTTACCCCATAGCCTGTTTCTTAAGTTTTGAAGACAGGTGACCACATAAAGCAGGTTGAAAGTAAAGCAAAATGCTCGTTAAGACGCATTCTGCTATACTTTCAAACTACTTTAAGCTATCACCTGCAAGGTTAAGGAAAACTTTTCTTATGGTAATTATGACTGATAACCCTTTACCTTATAGAAGCGCCTTTTAGTGACTCTGCGGAAAAAAATAATCCCAATCTATACAGTCATGAATATGTATCATAAGGAATATTTTCTTTATTCTAGCAGGTAGTAACTTAAAGCAGGCTGAAAGTAAAGCAGAATGCGCCTTGGGGGGCATTCTGCTTTACTTTCAACCTGCTTTAAGTAGTCATCTATTTTCAAAACTAGAAAGAGGTTATGGGGTAAAGGGTTCAGAGAAGGAATAATTTCAAGGTGTAAAAAGGTGTATCTATAATTTTACTCTTCGTTTTAGTGGTTGTTATAGAGAGGTTTGACTGTTCATGCTCGCTGATCCTGCCTAGGTTTTTGCTTTGTTTATACCTCCTTCATTTTGTATTTTCTTTGACTGGAACCAAGACAAAGGGCCCTCAGACACTCCTGCTTAACTTTTCACACTTTGTTTTTTTTGGGTGACGTCGCCCTAATGAAGATTGACAATCCAAGTTTAAATGAATTTTAAGCATGCATGCAAGGACTCAATCACATTTCAACAAGGGACGAACAAAAAAATGTCCCCCATAAAACTGGGTGCAAGTAAACTCTGTGAAGAGAAACTCATGAATGTGTCTCTGAAAATAAAAATGTAATTACATGGTCTTGCCGTTGTTCCAGGAGACTGGCCTTTAATGCAGGGCTGCCATTTCTACGGATTTTTCCTAAATCTTCGGATTTTTTTCCAGTTTATAGTAGCTTAAAGCAGGCTTAGGCGCATTCTGCTTTACTTACAGCCTGCTTTAAGTAGTCGCATGTCAACAAAACTAGAAACAGGCTATGGGGTAAGGTACGATTCGTAAAATCGCACTTGAAAAATGCAAATTTGGAAATCTTAGGATTTTTCATGTCAACTTATGGCAGCCCTGGCCTTGCTATAACAACCACTAAACACCCCCCTGCTCAATATTCATTATACAAACCAATTAACCTATAGCATGTTTCTATTATTGAAGATAAGTGACAAGAATAAGGTAAGTTAAGGTGAGCCAGAATGCGCATTCTGCTTTACTTTCAGCCTGCTTTAAGCTATCATTAATTTTGCAATAGGATATAGAAATTAGTTCTTATGATACATACGGGGGTATTCATAATTGCATAAAGTGTGACTATTTTCTTCAGTGATGGAATGAATTAAATGTGTAAAAAGGTGTATCTAAAGCGTCATGGGTTAAACCCACTACATATGATCCATCTTTTTTCTGAGTTTGGTATTACATTGAACAATAAAATAAATAAGGAAACAAGTGTATACTGAGCATAAGTCGGGTTAACCTTTAACCCATTACCCCATAAATAGGCCTTGATACCCCTTTAACTTTCATCACTGAAGAAAATAGTTCCGTTTTAAACAGTCGTGAATATGTATGATATGAATTTTTTTCTATATCCTAGCAGATAATAGATTAAAGCAGGCTGAAAGTAAAGCAGAATGTGCCTTAAGGCGCATTCTGCTTAACTTTCAACCTGCTTTAAGTGGTAACATATCTTCAATACTAGAAACAGGCTATGGGGTAATGGATTAAGAATTATTTCTATATTTAGAATGATAACTGTAGATCTAAGTATTCAAACTGTACTTACCTAGTGCACAGAATGGACACAATATGAAAAGAGAAGCAAAGAAAAAACAATAAGTTACACAATCAAAATACAGACATTTTAAGAATACACACTTTTTACAAGGAGCACTCAAATCCAGCAATCCAGGTTTACTTTAATATTCTGAAATATTTTGTCAGGACCTTAAAAATCAACATATATAAACTGTTCCATTTTTCAAAAGTTGAAAAATCCATAATGAAGAAATATTCAGCCTAAAAAGTGTTTTACACAAACTTAACCCATTACCCCATAGTTTGTTTCTAGTATTGAAGATAGGTGACATCTTAAAGTAGGTTGAAAGTAAAGCAGAATGTGCCTTATAGCACATTCTGCTTTACTTTCAGCCTGCTTTAGGCTACCATCTGTTAGGATATAGAAAATGTTTCTTTAGGTATATGTTTATGACTGTATAAACTATTTTCTTCAGTGGAAGAATTAATTAAAGGCGTAAAAAAAATTATTTATGGGGTAATGGGTTAAATATATTTTTTAATTAGCAATTAATTAGCTACATGGGTTATCCAAGGTTACTACACACTTATGGATACTCATGTTTCTTAACTGTCATTAAAGACTTATGCAAATCAGAGCTCCAGACAAGTATTTCAAAAACTTAAATCTGTATTTCTGCCTTAAACCCTATGGTGTTATACTACTCATTAGAATCCTCTCTTTGAGACGATTCTAATGAGTAGTAATACCATATGATTTGGTACTGGAAACAAGTGAGAAAATGTTGAACTTGTTCAACTCACTCCTTCTTATCTAGATCTAGAGCCCTGCAAACCATTTTGATTTGGATGATGTCCCATTGACATGATCTGATACAAACCGGTTTGACACCAATTATCTTTATTGTATATAGTGCAGTCACACCATATATTAATGCTAATGTAGTAATGCTGTATTTTTCAAAAGCATTTCTTTGTATTATAAGCGCTTTCTGTGATAAACGATTTGTGATGATTTTATGGATTGAATCATTGAGTATGTAAATGTTTATTATGTAAATGTTAATATTTACATGATATGTGTTTTAACCTGAATAAAAATCAATCAATCAATGAAGTAATGAAGACCCTGTGGAGATGTTTCCTTTACCAGTCCTCGCCTTAAGTCTTGCGTGAGTTATGCCCCTTGAACAGTAAGTACACTAGGCAGTCAGTTTATATCGGTCAAACTTGGTATCTACTGCAAGTCTTGGGATAACAATCTTACCTATAGGTGATATCAAAACTCATTGGTCCCTGAAACTCCAAATGGATAATTCCAGCGTCCCATTAATTTAGTCCTAAGTCTATTTATGGTGTTTTTTTGCAGTACGTGCATTTTGAGCTCTCTGATAATTTATATTGTTTGCATAGGACACGTGTACCCTTCACTAGTACACTGTTTTTAAATGATGTGTTTATGCAACACTAGGAGTTTGGGGTTAAAACAGTACTAAAATAATGCAGAAAGCTCCCACAAGAGCATTACCTTTTTTCTGCATTAACCCTTTACCCATATAGTCGCCTTTTAGGGACTTTAACTTATTCATCCACTGAAGAAAATAGTTCAAATTTTACAGTTTTGAATATATACTGAAAGAAATATATAGTTTTTATATCCTAGCAGGTGATAGCTGAAAGCAGGCTGAAAGTAAAGCAGAATGCGCCTTAAGGCTTATTCTGCTCTCAACTGTTCACAGGTTACACGGATTATATACTGTATTCCTAGAAACATTTCATCTGGATTCAAACTGTTTACAAAAAGTTCTGTCAAATTTGTCTTTGTACCAATCAGTACAGCCCTCCCTCTCTACAACAACACCCAATGGGAGACAAAGATTGTGTGTGTTGATTGGAGGGAGTCGTTATAGGGAGGGAAATTGGTTTACATTTGCAAACAGCTTGAATCCAGATCAGACGCCGCGTAACGCGGCGTCTGATCTGGATTCAAGCTGTTTGTCACTCGTCATTAATTTATTTTCTGTCAAAATGTCATTTATATGACTGAGAAAACCAGCAGACGACAATTTTAAGCAGACGATATTGCAGATGTTATGCGTTAGACATCATTAACTAATTTGGGGAACAAGGGCAATGGTCGTTGTAAAGAGGGAGTCGTTGTTGGGAGGGCCGTTGAAGGGAGGGAGCACTGTATTTCCATTAGCTATCGGCTAAAGGAAGACAAATCTGCTGCACGTCACCTTTGTGCACGGGGGATTTAAAGTGCACACTGGGCGCACATTTATATCCCTGTTATGGCTGAAAGTAATCCAAGATCAATTTGCCGTAAATCCTTTCTGTGAGCCACGTTTTAAAACTCTTGTTTTGCATCTATTGCATACCACAATTGCTGTTCCTCAACAATCTAACCTGCTAATTCTTACCCTGCTGATACAGCAACCTGAAAATAGTTTGGATCCACATCTGAAAAACGTTTTTTTTCTTAAGATGCATTCTGCTTTACTTAAAACCTGCTTTACCCCTTTACTCCATAGCCTTTTTCTTGTTTTGAAAAAAGGTGACCACTTAAAACAGGTCATAAGTAAAGCAGAATATGCCTTAAAGCATATTCTGCTTTACTTTCATCCTGCTTTCATCTACCATCTGTTAGCATATGGGAAAGATTTTCTTTAGTGGTGGAATAAATAAAAGGGGGGGGGAGGGGGGGGGGGGGGGAGGGGGGGGGGGGGGGGGGGGGGGGGGGGGGGCAGCAAAAGGTTTGGATCCTGATACAGCCAAAAATCACCTTACTTCTGATCTTGATCCAATATTTGGTACCCATTTCCCTAATGTTTTAACCCTTACAACACTGTAGATCTTTCTGAATAATTTGGATCGAGAACATTTTCTTAATTACTACTAAGCCTGATCAGGATCCACACAGTTTGTCAGTCTGATCTTGTGTCCAAAACAAATATAATAAAGAAAACTGAACCAATTTCAGAACTTTTATATGACAACATTTCCAGCAGAAATCAGTTACTCAGAGTTTAAAGGGTTATGGGCAAAATCTGTACCAAAACATTTGCGGCAAAAACTAATCGCTACCTCATTTTTCATGTTATCTCAGACACTATGTAAGTACCCTTTCAAACTCTTCATTTCATGTTTTCCCAAAACCCATCATTTGCAAACAAGACAACCAATAACATGGGGAAAAATTTGAACAAGTGAAAGCTGTGAAGCACTTCAATGAGCAATCTTAGGAATGCTATATCCACAAACTTATCATACAGGTGGTTCTTTTTTAATAAAGGGAGATTACTCATTTAAAGAAGTGGTTATCTAACATGAAGGATTTAAATAACTGCTGTTCAGATTCCTTCCCAAATGTTTAAATTTCATTGTAATGAAAATTTAAGATTTTTCTTGTCTCAATCCCTGAAATCATCCCAGTTTCCAATTAAGTCTTGTCCATTTTTGACTATTTAGGGATGTTTTTTATATTATGTGGCAAAATGACAAGCAATGTAGTCCCTGATTCCCAGTTTTTATTGGACAAGTGCACTCTTCACACAGTATGTAAAGGGTGCATTATTATACACATCACTAGGATTCAATAGGTGAAGCAAAAATAGACTTTTACAAGTATACGATCTATGCATCACTTGAGACTTCATTTTCAGACTTTGCAAACAGTACAGACCCAGATCAGCCATTATTTCTATATGATGTCTGAATCAGAGTCTTCATGCCTATAGAAGTATGAAAGAAATAAAACATTAACTTTTCTTAATCTTATGAAGCTGTCTGATGGGGATCTACAGTGTTTTCAAATTGCATTAACCCATAATAAATTACCCCATAAATACACCTTTTTACGCCTTTAATTTATTTCTTCACTGAGGAAAATAGTTCAAACTTATACAGTTATGAAAATGTACAAAAAAAACTATTTTCAATATTCTAGAAGATGGTAGCTTAAAACAGGCTGAAGGTAAAGCAGAATGTGCCTTAAGGCACATTCTGCTTTACTTTCAACATGTTTTAAGTGGTAATGTGTCTTCAAAACTAGAAACAGGCTATGGGGTAATGGGTTAACTCTTTCAACACCATGGACTTGTATAAAATATACTCAATACATTGGAAAACAGTGTAAACCCAGAACAGGAGCCCTCTGATCAGGGTCTGCACTGTTTTCTGAGTTAGACCAATATTTATTAAACTACCCAAAATTCCAAGTAGACTGGTTCATATTTTGGTA